>OX459045.1:20763804-22217240 GCA_949775005.1 Orthosia gothica | reverse complement strand
AGGGCTTATGTTCTGGTATTAGTGTCATGATGACATCTGTCGCCTTCTTCGCAGTAGTTAAGACAGCTCCCGCCATGTTTATAAGTATAGGTCACCACGGAACGTATCTCTTCTACGGGTTATCGACTTTGCTAGGTACCATATTCTTGTTCATATGTTTACCTGAAACAAAAGACAAAACTTTGCTGCAAATAGAAGAACACTTTAGGTATGGCAAGAAAAAAGAAAGCAAGGAAGTAGATATTTAATAAAAAGGGTTAAGCACATCAGTAGATGACTGTTTAAATTGTTATCTTAACGAATTTGTAACTGATCTCTTAGGTGACGTAGTACAGCCGTGATTGCTAAGTCCTAAGGTTATCGATGTCAGTTTGAATGACCGATCAATAGAGCCGTATTTATTTTTATCTTTGGAGTTGCGTAAAGCAAATAATTTTGTAATGTACAATGTTTATTGTAAATTATTACTGGAGGTGTATTATAAAGAAGCAATCAATGTATGAGTATTTATGTTATTTAGTTAACCTAGATAGATATGTTAGTACACTTTGATTGATAAAATTGGCCATAGTTTAGTTTTAATGTTGAATGCACATATGATGGCCCAGTATAAAATAGTCCATAAATTAGATCAGATAAACAATATAATTTATTAAATAGAAGTTTTATGAATGGAATTTGTGACTGTATATTCTTGAATCCCTTTTGTGATGTAATTTTAAGGTTGTAATTATTCTTAAGAGTCGAAATAGAAAACAGATATTAAATATTAGTTTTATTAAAATGACCTTGTTGTTATTGTTTGTTGTGCAACAACTCAAATGAACGCACCGATCACATTAAATTATAAACAGTTTTATGATTGTCTATGTATGTCAAGATCTCCTTTATGGTTATTCTTTCTTGCATTCCAAATATGTAAGGCACATGAGCGCCGTTTCTGGAACGAAAATTATTGCGAATATATTTTAAAACAATTTGTGAAACTCGTATTAACTGCAATTATTGGTTGAATGATTTTTCAACCGCCATTCGCGTCACTAGACTTGTGTTCAGTTCACATCTCAAATGTAGTTTTAATAGAAATTTACAGTTGAGTTTCCCCAGCAGAGTTGCTATCCCTCAACATATACCTAACCTGTTAAATTGTCAATAGGTATTATTGATTACGCATTATGATAAATTATGCAATATGTCAAGAGTTCGTTGACATGATTAATTACATAGGTAATTCACAATAATTGTGTAGGCAATGTCACTTATCTAGATTCATTGCGTTGGTAGTTGGTTTCATCAAGATGATAGTGTATAAGTAATACAAAAAGTTATGTTTCTACTAAAATTAAAACAAATACGCATAATAAAAGTATTATGTGGTTGAATCTGCCCAAACTAGAATCTGTCCTTAACCGAATAATCCGGTTCTGAGCCAGTTGTCCTTACGACCTTATTATTTTTGGGTTCTTTGACTCGGTAACTAAGTTTTAAATTTCAACACAAATAATCTAAAAAACCGAAGTGCGTCGACCCGCTTCATTTATATCACACTGATAGGCGATTTAAGACAACGACCTTGAGGGAACAAAACGCGCACTCGTTACTCACCCGCGCGGCGTGATCCAAAATTCAGTAGTTTTTGTACTTTCCTAAAACAGCCTCAGATTGAAATGTAGATAATTAAATTGTGTTCGAGATGGTGAAAATTTCAATAAAATATACCCGGCGGTTTTGGTGTGGTTGTCGTATTTTTGTCCGTGTTAGACATAATTTACAAATTAATTACACTATGTTATACGAATAAAAACAATATAACATATTTTTTCCAGAAAATTACGACTAGCCGTTTAGTCATGATTCTCATTTTAAAATCAGCTACGAGTCGATCGAGGGGTATCTGCGCCTTAAATTGCAAGTAAGTTCTTATGAAGCAATGTGATGCAGGTCGACCGATTTCCACTTGAAATTTTGAAAGGGTGCCTATCATCATCATAATCATCATTTCAGCCGAAAGACGTCCACTGCTGGACATAGGCCTCCCCCAGGCGTCGCCACATTGACCGATCCCGTGTGGCCTGAAATTTATCTCAAAGGAACCTACTTTAAACTTTCATGCAAAATCTGTTGAGCAGTTGTTGCGTGAAGAGAAACAAACATCCATCCACAGTTATACGATTACCAGCTTTTGCCAGCGACTTCGCCCTCGTGAATATCATCTGCCTAGCCCTTTCCCATTTGTTGTTGGGGTCTGCTTCCAGTCTTACCGGATTCATCTGAGTACCCATGTTTTAAATGTAGCGACTGCCTTTCTGACCTCCACAACCTAGTAACTGGGTAACACCCCGGGTACCCCTTGACAAGACGATGTCAGATCTCAAGCTTCTGACTACCCGTAACCACTGTCAAAGATCTTCCAAATGACAGCCGGGACCAACGGCTTAACGTGCATTTCTTTTTTGTCTTTTACTCCATGTTTGTTGCTGTTGTGTTGTGCCTGTGTCGAATAAATATATTTCTATTCTATTCTATTCTATTCTATCCAAGGCACGGAGGAAACTCGGTATGTTGAAATGGTCACCCATCCACGGACCGACCTCGGCAAGCGTTGCTTACCTTGAAGATCAACCCGTGCGGCTGTTATTATTTAGCCACGAGCTCCTCACGCCCACGTGAAAAGTGTTATATTATTCCGACAGAACATCTGTGGTAAATTTCATCCAGATCCGTTCAGCCGTTCTGGCGTGATTGAGTAATAAATGTTCATCCATTCAAACTTTCGCTTTTATAATTACATAGTAGGCAGTAGGATAAGTAGAATTTTTCATTTTCATCACATACTTCTTGGCTTTTATGAAAAATGTCCGTAAAATACTATGCCCCTTATATCAGAAGTGTATAAAAATTACAGAAAAAAAAAACTACAACTCGCTCTTTATTGGTTTTTCTCTTATGTTTCGGTTCATCTGGTAATATTTCAATATGAAGTACGCAAACTGTTTTTTATACACACATAAGATAAGTACGGTATCTTTTATAGTAATGTTAGCTATCTCATTGTGACGCTTGAATTGGCATTATAAGTTTATGTGCTTAACTAGCAAGCCAAATATCGATAAATGCAATAAAATAAATGATATTATTATTATAAATTTTATGACATTTGACACATTCAAGATAATATATTATTAGCTATTATATTTTTAAGTTAGATAATGATACAGGAAAAGTGGTTTGATACATATAAATATCAGTAAGTATAAAATTATATTCGGTTAAAAATCTGATGGAAAGAAGAAAAAACCGGCCAAGTGCGAGTCGGACTCGCGCACGAAGGGTTCCGTACCATTTTCGCAAAAAACGGCATACAAAACACGTTTGTTGTATGGGAGCCCCACATAAATATTTATTTTATTCTGTTTTTAGTATTTGTTGTTATAGCCAGAAATACATCATCTGTGAAAATTTCAACTGACCTAGCTATCACGGTTCATGAGATACAGCCTGGTAATAAACAGACAGAAAGATGGACAGTCGAGTCTTAGTAATAGGGTCGCGTTTTTACCTTTTGGGTACGGAACTCTAAAAAGAATTGCTAATTTTGGCAATACTTTACCAAAATTGACAATTATTTATTCTTCTTTTCATGAAATAAAAAATAAACATTTACAATCAGAATTCTTTCTGGGTCTGTGTTAGGTGGCTGACCATCTGGGTCCAGGTAGAATATTTGAGATAGGTCCATTTATGTTTATCCCAAGACTGCGGGTCAATGAAACTGTAAAATTTACATTTATGTTAAGTATATTTATTAAAGTGGTATGTTTTTTTTTTTTTGTATTATCATTAGTAATAAACATTAATGGCCTTATAAAATGCAATACCGAATTTTATAGCAATCGGAGTTGATCTTCCGTCTCCGAATTGATCTTAAATTATTTGAAAGACAATGTATTGAATTTACTAAAAAGGTGAACTCACTTCCGTTTATTGTTAACTAGCGACCCACCCCGGTTTCGCCCGTAACGAAATATAGACAAAAACCTTCTTCGTTTCTCATTCTTTCTATTGGTGCAAACCACATGAAAATCCGTTCAGTACTTTTTGAGTTTATCGCGTACAAACCGCGGCGGGGGACCTGTTTTTATAATATGTATTTGATAGTGATGTGAATAAATGAAACAGCGTTGTTATTGTTCTGAGAAAAAATAAGGTTACGATTTTGCTAAACAAACTAAAAAAAAAATGATAAAATCGAACACGAGCGTAATTCATTCAGTGGTATTTTCCTATCCAAGAATCACTACAGTAGAACATTACTTTTGACAATTTTGTTTTTAAACCATTATAATACTATGTAGTAAGTACTTAGAACATAATAATCGTGTCCGGTAAAAACAAAGGTAAAATACCTTGATATTAAACAGTTACCGGCGATGATTACTTAAGTCATCATCATCATCATCATTTCAGCCGAAAGACGTCCACTGCTGGACATAGGCCTCCCCCAGGCGTCGCCACATTGACCGATCCCGTGCGTCTCGCATCCAGCGCCTTCCCGCAACCTTAACCAGGTCATCGGTCCACCTAGTGGGAGGCCTTCCAACGTATCGTCTTCCAGTTCGCGGTCGCCACTCCAGAACTTTTCGGCCCCATCGGCCATCCGTTCTGCGAGCAATGTGCCCTGCCCACTGCCACTTAAGTTTGGCAATTCTTCGGGCTATGTCGGTAACTTTGGTTCTCCTGCGGATATCATCATTTCTGACGTGATCACGCAAGGAAATTCCGAGCATAGCCCTCTCCATTGCCCTTTGGGTGACTTTAAGCTTTCTGATAAGGCCCATTGTGAGCGACCACGTCTCGGTCCCATAGGTGATCACTGGCAACACACACTGGTCATAGATTACTTAAGTAACATAATAAAACATGACTTGCCTAATTAAACACAATACTATTAATTGCTCATACTTGCTACCTACAAGCCGGAACAAATAGATTGTTGTAAGACGTTTACCAGAAGGGTGTCCATCGGCACAGCGCAATAAAAACAGTAGGTCAATTTCACACTCCGTTAACTTACGTTTGTACTGTGACACAAGTGGCACGCGTCTCCTACATAAATTATCGATCCTTCCTGTCTGACACGTGGTCTATGAGACCAAGATTCGCTACATCTGTGAAGATTTTTTTCCAAATTCAAGTTCCCACGTTGGTACGCGACAAAAAAACAACCAGGAAAACATCTGGAGACTGGATTAGTCTATTTATAGAGAACTTGAGTGTTTATGAAGTAAAGTGTGAGGAACTTGTTAATGAACATGTGCGGGCGACGGTAACGACGTATCTATATTCGATTGACGGTTCAAGGTTCCAAATTCAAATGTAGATTAACTATTAATTCGTATGGCATATGTTCGGCGTTTTATTCAAGTAACCAATAATGAGAGAACCCTACCGTTACCGACATTCTAAAATAAAGCATGCATCAACAAATTGCCTTTATTTTCATGTCAAGTGGTTCCTGTGCTTTAGTATATTTTATCCCGTTCTGTGCTACTTGCATATCATATCATCGGTACTAAAGGGCACGCTGGAATCCGAGCGGAACGAATATTTTAATAATCTACAATAGGACACGTGGCTGAGCGGAAACCATGCACGTGCTATCAATTAGATGTGGAATAGATAGAAAAAACTTGACTAGAATTTTATTGAACCCTTCGAAGTGGGAGGAGTCGTTACCTATAAAAATGAAAGCGAAATCATAAATATTGCCCCTGTTTGTGCAGCGAGTAACAAAGGGTTAGATGAATTCTTTCACTTTTTGGTTTCTTTGATTTTTACTTTTTTATATAAATCTCAATGCCATGTTAAAAACTATATAAAATTGACTGATAACGGTTCAAGTGCTATGTTTTATTCAGGCCTTGGTTAGATTTAGATAATATATGATAACAGATTTTAAAATGTAGCATAGGAATGACGTCTTGCGTAAGTGCTTTAATCAAATTACATAAAATGTTTGTAGAACCTTGAGAAGAAGAGAGGAAATATGGTAATTTAGTATGGTCAAAAAGAAGATGTACAGTGACATTTAATTATTTTGAAAAGAAAATGTATACTAAACCAGGATCGTTCCCAGGTCCTACAAGGGAAAGTGAAAAGGTAATTTTTTTTCATAGTGCAGTACTAAGTATACTAATATTCACACTTTCCTTTCTTCCATCTGTAATAATATGTCTGTACCTATAAATGGTGCAAAAATAATTTCGGAAGCGATAAAGGCTGCCTCAAATATATTATGATGTATTAAGTAAATGTAATTCAACCAATATAATATGTAGATAGTAGTTGAAATCAAAGACGTCATATGAGGTATTCAGAATGTCATGCAAATTTTAATGCATAGCTATAAAAACTTTAAGCTATTTATCGATTCCGTAAGATACCCTGCCACGAGAGATATTCTGCAACGTTATCATAATATACAGTAGATAGTAACGGAAAATTGACGTCATATTTTAAATATTTCTTCTGTCCATGTAAATAAACAACTTTCTCCAAGTAGATATAGTCAATTCTCAGAAAAATATTGTATCTCCCATACAAATTATGGTCAGCTGAAGGCAACTTTGTATGTAACTTTAAGCTGAGGTTAGTACGGAACCCTCGGTGCGCGAGTCGCACTCACACTCGCACTTGGCCTGTTTTTAGGGTTCCGTACCTCGAAAGAAAAAACGGAGCCCTCATAGGATCACTTCGTTGTTCGTCCGTCCGTCTGTCTGTCAAGACCCTTTTTCTCAGGAACACGTGGAGGTATCAAGCTGAAATTTATATCAAATACACAAGCCTACTGTCCCTTAAAGCTGTGAAAAATCTAACTTCTAAGCCAACACAATCCAAAGATACAGCCGTTTATGCCGCAAATTTCCGCAAATTTTCGACACTCGCAAGGGAATCAAACCTACAGGGTATTTCCCGTGCACTCAGAATCTTGAAATTTCAACGTCTTATAGCACAGTTAAAGGTATAATTGCGAAAAGCGTAATTTTTTTGTTACATCATATAATAAAAAAAATTAACTTACTACCCCCTTTCCTCAACGTGAACGCGGCATAATTATATTATATTTTTGTTGCTGTCATATAGTTTTGGTATACATCAGTACCTACTGCAGTATCTTTATCACTATAATAAGGAAAAGTCCCGTATATTTGAAGAACCTATCAAAACGCAAATATCGTGGCGTTAACGTGTCTTTTTGCAGATCAAATAGCGACAATTCAACTAAATACCTTGGACTTTACAATGTTAGGGATGTAATTGCCTCATAAACATGCCTTGGGGATCAATAGTAAGACACTGAGACACTGTGCAATCTTACTAGCATCTAGAAGAAGAAGTACTTTTTTTTGACTGAACCCAACGTAGATCTTAAAGGCTAAGGTTTCTCAAGGGGACCTTTTGTTGCACTGACATGTATGGAATTGCTTAAATTCAAACATAGCTCACAATCGCCAGCTCTCTCTCCGGTTGTGTCGGATTGCCGTACCGTCGGACTATGAGAGTGAGGGAATAGTGAGTGCATTTGTATTTGCGAACACAATTGTACACTACCTTTTTTTTTGTTTATGGGGGGAAACTTTGGCGAAAAGACCAGTAAATGTGGAATTTTACCTCCTTAAAATCACCCCGGTGATCACCAACAGCATGTAGTAACCTGACCTCTCAAAATACCATATGATATTACCCGTGCCTTTCTTAAAGTAAAATAAATTAAACCGTTAATTCGGTCTAGAGTACTATTATAATACTCATCCTTGAACTGAACAAGAAGAAAGACCAGTAAGTGGTTTTGTAGAAAGTGTGATAAGATCTGTTTCTCTTACAGATAAAATAGTGTCTACTACAACATGTCGTTAGAGTGTAGACGGAGTTAGGTATAATGTTCTATATTATCAGATGATGCATCACAGAATTGCATTTATTTAATACTAGCTGACCCAGCAAACTTTGTTTTGCCATAAAAAGACCAAACATTTATCTACCCTACCTACCCGACCCTACACTACCCTACCCTACCCGACCCTACACTACCCTACCCTACCCTACACTACCCTACCCTACCCTACCCTACACTACCCTACCCGACCCTACACTACCCTACCCTACCCTACCCTACCCTACCCTACCCTACCCTACCCTACCCTACACTACCCTACCCTACTCTACCCTACCCTACCCTACACTACCCTACCCTACCCTACCCTAACCTACCCGACCCTACACTACCCTACGCTACCCTACACTACCCTACCCTACACTACCCTACCCTACCCGACCCTACACTACCCTACACTACCCTACACTACCCTACACTACCCTACCCTACACTACCCTACCCTACACTACACTACCCTACACTACCCTACACTACCCTACCCTACCCTACCCTACCCTACCCTACCCTACCCTATG
Organism: Orthosia gothica; assembly: GCA_949775005.1. Taxonomy (NCBI): domain Eukaryota; kingdom Metazoa; phylum Arthropoda; class Insecta; order Lepidoptera; family Noctuidae; genus Orthosia; species Orthosia gothica. The sequence goes on along the minus strand of OX459045.1, from coordinate 22,208,768 downwards.
TCCTTTTCCTGGTTCTAAGCTACCTCCCTGCCAATTTTCAGCTAAATCGATTCAGCCGTTCTTGAGTTATAAGTGAAGTAACTAACACGACTTTCTTTTATATATATAGATTACTCTTGTCTGCATTTATTTTTTATGATTTGTCTTGTTATCCAGTGAATCATACTTGTTGTGTGATTAGAGATATTATGACCGATATCTTCATACTTTTAATTGTCTTCTATGTTGTTTGCTAGATGATAGTCACAGAGAACAAATCTCACAGATTTGCTCATCAAATTATTTACTAAGCTGAGCTGTTTTTGTAAATATTTTGACGATGTTATTGGGACCCTTGAAGTGAAGGAGGGAGTAATACATTTATTTTACTCAGGTTTTAATTCCAATTCTTCTTTTCTTCCAGATGTTGTGTAAATGGGTCAAAGCACCTTTTGCCATCCCGATTCGCCTTTTTATCTCGGGGACAAAGCTACTGTCATTGCAGATTTGGGAACCCAAGCTGACCCGTCACAGAGGTTCCAAGGGAAGCATACACGGGTTCGTCTGGCACCCATGTGCTGGTTTGGTCTGCGGTGGTGACAACGTGCAATGTGTTTTGGTGCACCGGTGATGAGGGTTACTCCCCAGAGGAGGGTCCGGTGACGGACAGCCGCGGCGGGTTTTCGGTGAGTGCTAACTTCTGTGCAGCTTATGGTGGGAACACGGGCACCACCATAAGCGGCACAGGAGGATACCGTGGAGTTTTAGTGGATTGGAGTCCCACATAACTGCTGTATGTTGTAGGTGACATTTGTTAGCTTTCCGGCTGGATCCACTATCATCATTTTGATTTTCTATGTGTTCACTGCGAGACTGATGTTGCCACTCTCTAATTCGAGTCTTTGGAACAACTCACTCATATCTTTCATAGATGTTGCTAGAAGAATAGTGTCGTCGGCATATCGAAGGTTCGATAACTTCTTTCCGCCTGTGGGAAAACCCTTCTCCCAATTTTCGATTGTCTGCCGAATAATGAGTACATTATTCGGAAGACCATCGATTTATACATATATGGAGAGTACTCCATATATGTGTAAAGGTGAGTATACACTAGAGCATTTTCGCGAGTATTACAATGTAATGACACGTCCTTACGAATGGTACAAATACAGACAAATGCTCAGATTCCTAAAGCATTTACCTGTAACATTTCTTTGTACCTTGCATTCATTACTGACCTCACTCCACGTCACCCGCACTCGCCTGCCATGCCTTTGCTCGATAAAATGTTCAAAAAATGTCGAACAGCGAATGCTCGATGTTCTGTTACAAATAATTCTCTTATCTATATTCACCGTAAGGTTATTTCCTAGTTCCATTTTTATCAAGTTTTTAGTTCCAAATATTTCCGTTTGGTCATATTCCTGAATGGAATAACTCGCTAAATGAACATAGTTCGTTATTTGTTATTAACAAAATGAACACATTCTGCGAATGTGACCTCTGTTTACCTAATCGAGTTTTGAAGACGGACGGACGCTCCAGATAAACAAGACAATCTTACTTCAAACTACTATTCTAAATGCAAAAGATTGGATGTATGGATGTTTGCTACTCATTCACGCAAGAACGCCTGAACGGATCTGGATGAAATTTGACTCAGAGGTCAGAGATAGGTTATAGTCTGGAATAGCACATACGCTGTTTTTTTGTTTCCTTGTGTACGAAGTCGAATGCAACAAGCTAGTATTACATATTGTGATTGTACTAACGAATCGAGGTTATGTTTTAGAAATAAGTCAATGTCTTACATTGAAAAAACTTTTATCGTGACAGAGGTACTTATGCTGTGATCTACTGTGTTGAGACAATATTGCGTGATAGATAATGTTATACATACTACACACACACTCGATATTATAAGTAGTAGACATTCAAATATTTTATTCAAGTAGATAAGTTTTTTTTTAGACGTAATCGCATGCCATATCCTTTTTTGGTACATGTACATCGTTTTTTTTTCATGAACTTTTTCAGTCCCATTTTAAACGTTGGCTACACATGTCTAGCCTAGGAGTGTGGACTGTTTATCAATTTTCTGATCATCATGACATTCTTAAAATTCACGAATAATATATTGTCCTAATTATATCCTAACATTTTATGTATTCGTATCCTGCATACGTGGGCTGAATTATTTATTTGTAACACGTGACCATGCGCGCGCGCAATGTGCATAGGAAGCAAGGTTGACATGTACCCGAGTCGCGTAACTGACATGTGTTTGTGTACAATACTATCCGTGATTCCGGCGGGGTTCAAATTATTTTAACTTAAATTATAATAATTAGATGAATTATTTAAGACCTATGTTTATTATTATATGATTGGGTGAATAATATAAACCATGTCAAAAAAACGTTACCATTTTTCTGGGCAATAGGGTCAAAATTTCTGTAGTCGGGGGATGCTACTGTATCAATGACATCGAAAGGCAAGCTCTTTATCTTTGTATTCTTTTGATATTCATTTGTCGTATCTTCATAACTTCTATTTCAAACCCAAACAAGATTTTATAAAAGTTTATATCAATATTATAGTGTATAAAATTAAGTAACCAATCAATTGGTCTGTGCGATACAATACAAGCTAAGACTATTTTAATGTGTTATATATTTATTTAAAACTTCATGTACAAAAGTACAATGGCGGACTTGATAATTTTTGAAATTGGATGAATTTATGTAATTAATGCAAATCCAATTCTAAAAAAATACAAGTAGGTAACCTTACATATTCTACTAAAATAATAATTTATTATGAAATCTATATTAAATAATCTCGTATGATATATTTGTATTACAGTAAATTCATGAATAAAATTTATAATTTATTACCATAAAACACGTAATAAGGAAGGTTCAATATATTTTTAGAATTAAATTAATTAATCGTCACGAGTTATGTCAATCATGTCAATGCTACCTATTGAATGCAGAGACAATTTATGAGGTCATAGATACTGGAAGTGACTTATTTTTGTTAAGAATTTCTATTAATAAGGAAGACCGATGTAGAAGGTCAAGCTGAAATATCTTATCTAGGTGGCTTATTTTCTATTTCCTCTAAAAACGGATACGCATCAAAGCTGTTTGAAGGTGTTGTAGATTATGATGACTTCATTTTTATGAAAAACTGGTACCTGTTCGGCTGCATCAGATTAGAGTCCTAAAGTCCTAAAGAAACTGACTCTAACACAGTTGGATAAATAATAAGCAGGTCATCGTCATCTTCATACCCTTGTCCCATGTAACTTGGGGTCTTTTCTTCTTCAATTCTCCTCTGTCACTCAAACTCTCGTTTCATTCAAATCATTTCCTACAGTTTAAACAATCCATCCATCCTTCCTTTGAGCTCCCTCTTCCCCTCCATCACTCTTTTAGTCACTTGCTTTTCTTTTCTCTTCATCATATACCAAGCCAGGCCGATGAAAGTCGTTATTAAGTCTTTCTTTTGCCTTTAAGTCAAACCCAATTTCAGTTAGATACACAGAATAATTTATACTGTATTCTATATCAAAGTTGTAACACTACTTGTTTACTATATTCTTAAATGTATGAGTGTGGTCTTATCGCTGACAGCGATATCAACCAGACAAACTTTGGATAGACTAGACGAACAAGTTAACTATTTTAAAAGATTACCTATAAGTATGATGTTTGTTTGTTGACCCACAAGAGCGTCACGAAATGAAATCGTATACGAATTGATCCCTCAGTTAGTGTATACGCAGTCGAACGAATAGAGAGAGATGGAGAAGTGATCTTGTAAAAGACACAATCAACCTGTTAGACAATTCATGTCCACGACCACTTCGCGAGCAGTCCTACTAAGAAGTAGAAGAATATGATCTTTACCTGTTACCCAAATACAAAAACAAAAATAATGAAACGATCTTGATATAAAGGTCTTTGATACAACTGAGACATGCATTAAACATTGCCAAAGAAAACTTTAATTAGATTCCAAATGATTTCGCACTAAATGAAAACCAAAAAACAGAATTAGTATCAAGTTTCTTGAACTGTTTTTGCACACAATATTTGCTTATTTCCATTATGTCGCATATATTGTTCAGGTCAATGCTGGAATATTTTGTACCTATTTTTAAATTGAGGTACATTTTTTTCGTTGTCTGATTCAAATAGCGAATTGAATTTGCTTTAGGTTAAAGACTTAAAGTAATAAATACATTTTGATGGCACTTTAAAACCCACAGAAAAATTCTCGATGGCCACTGCTACAGACGGAATTGTCGATGTTGCTCAAGACAGAGAAGGCCATAGCTCTTGTGGTAGGAACAAAAGAAGGAGGAGAAGTCCAAACAAAAAAGTTTTGACAACTCATTGGATGGTGGATCTAAAAGGAGATCATCTCATCTGCCTAGCCTTTTACCCAATTATTGTTGGGGTCGGCTTCCAGTCTTACCGGATTTAGCTGAGTACCAGTGTTTGACATGGAGCGACCGCCTATCTAACCTCTACAACCCAGTAACTGGGTAACACGATACCTCTTGGTAAGACTGGTGTCAGATCTCAGGTTTCTGACTACCCGTAACGACTGTCAAAGATCTTCAAATGACAGCCGGAACCAACGGCTTAACGTGCTTTCCGAGGCACGGAGGAAACTCAGTATGTTGAGCTGGTCACCCATCCACGGACCGACCTCGACCTCGCAGATCGCCCCGTGCGGCTGTTATTATTTACCCACGAGCTCTATTAGTGCATTCGATCTCAAAAAGGAGATCGAATGCACTAATTAACAACCTTTCTTTTAAACTGGCTTTGCCCTCGGTTCCCCAATTTTTTTTCCGCAATACTAGTCAGCAAAGTAGTATAGCATAAAATGTTAGTGTAGATTTCTATAATTGACGGGATTAGATTATGTAATAAGAATTGACGGAATCAATATTGTCAGAGTTTACCTAACATTAACAAATATCTCTGACAATAATATAAAGATACAAGTCAAATTGTTTCATACGTAAAAAACACCCACAACACTTGTTGTAGGTGCAGGTCACTGTAGATTGTTGCAATCGAAATTAAACGATTAAATCTGTGACCGAATATATTATAACAAAACTATGAATAATAAACACCATGTGAGTTATGGTAATCTACCATATGGCATAAAGTACCATGAACGTTTATGTAACATGTTATACCGGATAGCATGTTTCCGTGGAGACACATGACTCGGTTTAGCCTGTTCTATTTTGAGTACCATAATTGGGTCTTTCGTAATGCACATGGTTTTAAATACGCACTGTTGCTAAGCATTTTTAATGGCGAAAGTAATATTTGTTTTTTGATGAAATGATCAAACATTTGTTTTTTTGCCTTATTAGATGCTAGAATCTATAATCGGATCATAACATTTTGTAGCTAAAGTTGTCAAAAAATAAAAGGCCCATTTTGACAGCTATAAACATACTTAATAATAATTAAAGTTGAAGCTTGCGAATGATACTCGTTGTTATAGTGTATGGGTGATATAGTTATTAATTAGGATTATAAATTTGATTTTTCAATTTCTTACGTAGAAAGTTATCACGGCGTGTACAATGAGAAACGACAACGTACTTCTTAGATTATGACGACTGTGTACTGGCCGATTGGGCAGCAAAGTTCTGGAGTGGTGACCGCGAACCTGAAGACGATGCGTTGGAAGGCTGCACTTGGTGGACCTATGCCCTGGTTAAGGTTGCGGGAATGCGCTGGATGCGAGACGCCCGGGATGAGTCAATGTGGCAACCCCTGGGGGAGGCCTATGTCCAGCAGTGCACGTCTTTCGGCAGAAATGATGGTGATGATGAGTGAACTAGTTGACGTAATTTGACATATAAATACATATTGGACATAAAACTTAAACAATCTAAATAAGCAAATATCTTTTTATCTCCGGTTTAGAGATAACGATCCTAATTTTAGGAAATCCTTGATAGCATCGACATTTTCCTCATAAAAAAAATTAATAGTATTGTAGAAAAAAAATAAGCTTAGCAAATGACAAACGTTTTTGGTATGTCAATAAAGAATATTTTTAGATTTTGAATAATTCTCACATAAACAAGATATTAATATAATTATTCGTAGCGAGCGGTGGTGGCCCAGTGGTATCGGCCGCGACTTACAAGTTGTAGGTCGTGGGTTCGAGCCCAGGCAGGCGCTTTACTTTGTGTAAATTATTTCTTCACCACCGCTCTCAAAACGGTGAAGGAAAACATCCACCAACCTGCACTGGGCCCGCGTGGTGGATTACGGCCCATTCCCTCTCACAGAGAGGAGGCCTGTGTCCCAGCAGTGGGAACATAAATAGGCTGATGATGTGATGTGATATAATTCTTAATTTATTTCGATGATGAACCAAAAAACAGCAGCTATAGAAGAAAACGTTATGGTATTTAGATATGGGAGGTGGTTGGCTTCAATTGTTAACCAACTTCAAAATAAGGAGGGTATTTTAATGTAATTGACTACAGATTTCAAGGTGAAAAATCTATAATTTTACTGCCACACAAAAATAAATGAATATCAACATCGTATAGTGGATAGATGTATATTTTTTACTTGTACATGTTATGGAACAAGTGATTAATACGGCATTATTCATAATGCCCGGACAATTTGAAAAATGCCCAATATGAGTAGGCAATATCCTAAAAAATATTGAAATAATTAAATTGACCGGGCTGTCTGAATAATGCCCATCACTTATTGAGCCAGGTACTAAAGAGATCTGGTTTTTTTTAAATTATTTTAATGTTGACATTGATTTTATTATAGAAAAAGAAAGTAAGATAACTATTTAAGTAAAAAAGTCGACAGAGCCCTATTTCTGTCTGCAGGGTCTGAAGTAAACTAACATGAACCTTCGAACCTAGCCTATCCTCCCTAAGCTCCCGAGCTCGCTTCGCTCGCTCTTGGTCTAATTCATTGACCATAATTATCGAATTACCCAACCGCTACGTAGCAATATTCATAATGACCAAAAAATGTGATAAATACAGAAGTATAAATCAGTATTCATTACATTGCCCGATTTGACTCGACTAGATTAATAATAACCGGTCATTATACATACTGATCTGATTAATCACTTGGTCTATGACATAAATATACAAACACTTAACTCTATTATTGATTGTAAATATAGTATTAGTTATAAATTAAGGCGCCAGTGTAGTGTCAATATTGGGTAAAGGTTTATTGTATTAAGAGAATATATTTGTAATTGATAAACTACATAAGTCAATACATCTTTATTTATATTAATTGATTATAACATCTGTCATGAGGGTCTAGGCTTTCCAGGCTGGAGAAATTAGTACTGGGTTATTTCTACCAACTCATCAATGTTCCTATAGATTTAAAAGGTCATAAAACTAGCGTTAACTAGTTTCCACATAGCTCTGTAACCTATACAATCCTACTAATATTATAAATATGAAAGTTTGTGTTTTAATCCAAATATAACGGCTGAACGGATTTCGATGAAATGTTGAACACACATAGTTCATAATCTGAATGAACACAAAGGTTACTTTCAACATGATATAATTGTTAAATGTTTCCATGGAATAATGAAACCTCAGACTAAGTATACTGTACTAAGTCTCAGAATAAAACACTTTTAACGCGGGCAAAGTCACGAACAGTAGCTGGCCCAAAATAAACTAAATAAAAATCATATTCAACGCATGTGTTTTGTTTACCATCAAAGTAATTACACTAATTACGAACAAACAAAAGCATATGCCACCGTGACTCAAACTTTTTCTCAGTCGAGAGCTAATTTGTAGTTTTTGTTGAATCTCTGTGGATCGCCAGATGGTGGTGCGGCCGCGCATGCCGTATGGCGTCAGTGCCAGGACTCTGCCGGGAACCTGGTGCAATTTCACTGTCTACTATCTCAAACAATCTGGCCCATGTCGGAAGCAAAAAAAGATATATTGTTGCGTTTCGTTAATTCGGCTCTTAGATTTTTTTGGTAAAAAGGGTTAGAACTGTAAGGTAACAGAGCCATATTGGAAGTATTTGCTGTCTTGAATATTCCCCAATGACTAAGTAGAATATTCAACTAGTGCAAATAGAAAGCACTTTTGACCTTAGCACTTGTAGGTGCTGAATTCTCATAGTCTAATTTGAATGAGTAAGGAGCTATATATGACTGCTTTGCTGCTCAATGAGTTGTGTTGTTTATTTTTGCATTTTTGTTTATGCGAAGGTTGCCATGTATACTTCTTGAATAACCTACTGATGAGTATAGGAGTACAAAGTTACATATTACATTTTTCTATATTATTTCAGTGTAACACACCGTATTATGTGACTAACTGGGTTTGAGACCTTTGATCAATTTTCATAAATTATAATCATTAATTAAGTATTTGCTTTCACATGTTAGCTAATAGAAACAGTTCAAAATTTGTACTGTGGCCTGAACGCCGAAGACGTGAACGTCTTAGTTAAATCAAACTATCAGAGTGTCAAGATTATTCACGTTACAGATGTTATCTTATAAGTCAAACACTCGAAAATGGTAAGATTGTGTAACGAAATTCTAGAAGTCTAGTTTGTATGTCTGGTATTTACGTGATAACATGACAGGTACAGCCGTACAAGGTTATTAATAGTGCCCACAGATTTGCTCGATTTTCATCAATATTATCGTTCTTCAAACTGTGTCTTGTCGTGAACAGCCATGGTAAAAATACGATATCAATCGTCCGTTGCGTTATTTTATTTGATCACATGTCTCGATCGTCAAGAAACTCAATAGAAACAATTTTGTTCGAGGCAAAATTTGTTTTTGAGATCGTTACTTCGTAAGTATATATATAGTACGTGACAGGGGTCTTCACGTGTAAAAGGATTTGCTATTCCAAAAGAATGTCATTTCTGTTAATTAAATAAACAAACACCCATTTTTTGTGCAAGTCTTTCGCCTTCCCCGAGGGTCTTTGCATAAGATGCACAGATTATTAAATACAAAAATATACGTCATCCTAATCTTGGAACACGTGGATGCGCGAACGATGCGTAGAAAAAGTGCTTATTCAGTTTCTTTAGTGTATTCGGTAGTACCCTAAAGGTAAAGTCCGTTTTTTGCTGGTTCCCATGAACCCTGTGACAATGGCTACGACCTCGCTGAAAGACTTCGGGGAGATCCACGCAAGAATAAATATTATACAACAATAGGGTAGCTTCTTTGACTTTACTTTGCCGTATAGAGTGACAAAATGGTTTTGGTCTTTAGAGGACGAAACAAGTTTCTTTACTAAAGTTTTATTACATCGATTTTTCCTGATTTGAAAACAGGAAATAGGGTTTTCAAGATAAAATGTTTTTTAAATAATCAGATACTTGTGATAGATTAAAGAGAAATCATGCTTTATAAAATATTTAATCAATATTAACGACATCAAAATATGATACAATGTCTAATTGCAGTTATAAAACTAGCTTGGAACATCAGTTTCATTTATAGGTGTGACAGTAATAAAAACTTGTTGATACTATATAGCTGGCAGATAAGATTATCTCAAGTATTAAAACTGCTTGATAATCTGAATGTCAACTCTCAAACCTGCTAAAATAACGTTGAAATTCAGGTCTAAATATCACCATACAATAAATGTTAACTTGTCAAAGTGTAGGGCAATTAGAGGTTTTATTGAGAGCACATTCTCTGAAAAACACATCTAATTTAAACTGAGAACAAAGAGCAAATGCGAACGTTCCATAAAAGTACGGCAATAGTGTGTCTGGTTCAAGTATCAAGTCTTCTGGCGCGTGGTATACGCAAGACAACAAAAGGCATAGCGGCTCGTAACGGACTTTTTTCCGTGCGGCATCGATCAGTATATCTTCCTTGTTGGTTGATGCAAGGGACCCGCCATTCCCACGCAACGCATAATGTAACCTGATTACTGACTTAATTTATTGCATTGAAAAGTTTCGTCACGTACAAGTCTGTTGATAAGATATGTTTTTGTTTTAAAGTACTTAATCTAGGTATAACATAACAAAATGCAATAAGTATTCATGACAAGTTCAACGCAGATAGCACCTACAAGTTATTTTATTAATAAAAAATATATTGTGATCAACTTTGATCTAGCGTCAATTAAAATGGGATAAAAAATTGCATTACATTGGCCTTTATTAGCTGTTAATTAATCAATAAAACACATCATTTACCAATAAATAATCACAAGAGATAAACATGGTACTAAACATACTTGTAACTTCCATAAAAGTGTGCAAGTAGTTCATCATCAAAAGTTATAATGGCCCAAAGACTTGCACAATTTTATGCAAGTTAGCAACCTTCTTGATGGCTCGACATCATTCGATTTATTTATATTGCACTGATAAACGATTTTTACTTAGCGAAATTGCAAGTACTTTCACGTGGACGCAATTCGAGCGATTTGCATTTGACATTTTCTTGGGGAAAAGTTGTGGCCCAGTGGTATCGGTCGCGGCTTATAAGTTGTAGGTCTTTGGTTCGAACCCAGACAGGCGCTTTACTTTTTGTAAATTATTTCATCACCATCGCTCTCAAAACGGTAAAGAAAAACATCGTGAGGAAACCGGCATGTCCTAGAACCAGAAATTCAAGATTAGTGACATCTACCAACCCGCACTGGTCCCACATTCTGGCTTACGGCCCATTCCCTCTCACAGAGAAGAGTTCTGTCTTCCAGCAGTGGGAACATTAATAGGGTCTGTGTCCCAGAAGTGGGAACATTAATAGGCTGATGATTATGATGATGATGATTTTCATAGAAAATACTTGTATGATATCGCCTGTCATAAAAGTCCCTTACAGACATGTGAATTCTCGCCATAATGGCGTTCTAGAGCACTAATAAAAAAGTTAAGCTGCACTTATTTCTTTACTTCCAAAAGGAGTTTCAAAGTTCTGCAGAACAGGTCTCAAGCCGTTTTAAGTGCAGTAATAATCTACGCAGATAATGATAGTTTAAATAAACGTTAGTTAAACTAAACTGCAGATAACGGTACAAAGATATCGGTCTAAGAGGACACTTGTCTTGGCCCCAGAGTACAATAGCCACTTGCTCAAGCAAAGTATGCGTTCTTAGCATTTTAAAGAAGCCGTCTAGTAACTGTTGAGCTCAGATAGTGCAATTCCATGAACGTCTTAAAAGGGTCGTAAAACTTTAGTCAGACAGATGAATCATGTTGTGCTAATTAGTTTTATTTGTTTAGTAATTATTGTGACTAATGAAGTCATAGTTAAACATCTTTGACTAATGTTTAAGCTAGATTGTAGAATAAACAGTGCAATTAAAATTCCTTAATTGCCTCTCTGTACCAGTCACCAGATTAGGGATTGTCTTAGGTAAAGTCTGGGTTTTAGGTAAATTGTTTACTTACCACTTTTGACAACAGTTCCAGGTAATTTGGCAGGTGACTGTCACATAGAAAATAGTTATTGTCTTTTTATGATTTTCAAGTGAAATTCAACAATAAGGTTTTTAAACATATTTTTGTAGCAACATTACGAGGCGGAAACTCACTCGCTAACTATGATCGATATCCATCCATGTGCATCAAAAACTTTAATTATTTGAAACAGCGCCTGACGAATGGAGCGGAAAATATTTAAATGGAAGTCAAAATAGCGTGCAACTACCCCATAAAATATGGCGATATTTTGATGTGGAAAAAAATAAGGGAGAAATGGTGAAATTAACATTCTTAGCAGCCCGGATACAAGGAACGTGCGGAACGGAGAAATGAAGGAAGAAATAGGCGAACTTTCTTGTTTACTAACTTCGAAATTCATTGCATTCTTGGGTAGCGAAACTTCCGTTATATTGCTGAAGGAAGGCGTTTTCGGGACCGTTAAATGAAGTCCTGGTTGAAAAAGTTAAAAAAAACTAAATTTTTAGTAAGTACGAGAATTTCATTATTGAAACAAGCATTAGTTACACAGATTGAAAATCAATATCGAGGCATCACAATCATATCAGCATTAAGGTGAATTAATCATCAGTCAAGTGACTGACTGTCGAGAATTTGTTTAAGAGCGTTTGGCAATCTGTCGTATTCATTAGCGATAATTTTCATGCCAGAAACTGGGCCAGTAATTTCAACATTCTACATTTTAATACTGACCTGTAATATTTTTTTAAACCAAGCCATAATAAAAACAAAAGTGTTCGAATCAACATTTAAAACGACAGTTAGAACGACGTTGAATACCTTTAAATCAACTGCACAAAAATCAAATTTGTATGCTCGACCCGAGCTGTAATCAACCCGTTTGTGTAGTTCGGTTCTCCCTTGAAACTCGGTATTTTTTATTCGGGATAACGGCGGCACATTACAATCATAATAGCGCTATCGCCTTACCGTTAACGGCTCGGGTTTTGGGCTGACTCCACCGATTTAGTTAACTGGCGATTTAGATTGGGTTGACGAAAACTTGTTGGTCAGATTCTAATACATAGAATTTTTTTATGGTATTCAAAACTTTTATTTGATGTATTAAACCTATATTTTTGTGAGTATGATGATATTATATACAAATTAATATTTATGAATGAGATACTAGACGCTTTTCTCATTTTAATATTTAAGAGAATTATGATTATCTATTAACTAACAAAACTTTAAAACAGATCCAATAATAATTAATAACAGTTTTATCCTCAGTTAACAAGAGGTTTAGATGACGGTGAAAACGGCCGTAGCGGCTTATGTTAAGCTGCAAAGCGTTTTAAGTAGGTCATTTACTGTCAAATGATTTGGTTGCATTAGCATAAGGGTCTTTGTCTCAATGGGGTTGGAATTAAGGGAGTGTGTTGTTAATGGGCTCACTAGATCATTGGCAATCGATAAAATTAGAGAAAGGGAACTTTTAAGGGGCCAGTTAATTTTAAGATTTCTCTGTAACTATCAATCTGCCTAGCCGATCACAAACTATCTTGATGTCGGCTTTTAATCAGTAGTACCACAAATATTTCTCGGAATGCAAATTACTTATTAATTTTCAGAGGAAAAAAATGGACTAAGATTATATATATTTAAATTAAAGACAATATTTAGGAACGAATTATTTTATTAGTATAAAATTACTAATCTAACATCACAATGTTTATTAAAATAGAAGGCACTAATTTAAATTATTCCATTTGTATCAGAAGGTGCCCTTCGAAACTCGTATTTACAATATTAGAACTATTCACGAGAGCTTTACTCTGTACAAATCTACAATACACTGGACAGTAAGTACTAAGTCATTGAACTAGGTAGAATTACTAGAATAACATATAAAGGTCGATCAATGTACAAAGCTTGAAGAGCAGGCTCGTGTGGCGACCGTTACGACGCACCTTGCGCCTTCAACCGACTTTGGCTCCAACAGCTGTATGTTATGTTTTACTACACTATACCTCCATCGCAATAAATATCTTGAATTACATTTATCTACACAAAAACTAAGTTAGACTCTTAAGTTAATTCTTATTGTTGCTATGCTTCAACAGCCGAGCTTGTCTAGTTTTCTCCTGCCACCATTTCAGGGTTTCCTCAAACTGTTCTCTGTCTTCTGGCGTCACTTGAATATCGGGCAGTTCTTTCTTTAGTTCCATATCATCATTGAACTGGTCTTCAACGAATGCGTTATCGTCTTCCTTAAACTTGTATTCATTATGAGATAAAATTAATCCAGGATCAATCGAAGGCAGAGTGGCCTGTTCAGTAAAATTGTGATGTAGTTGCTGATTCATGATAGCAGAATATTTAACTTCAAAATCACTCTCGTTTACTGGCACATCAGTTTCACTCAGGTAATGTCGTTCCGGAATCAATGTGAACTGTTCTGCTGAATTCGGGAATGCAAAATGTCCTTCCAATAGATGAGAATTTATATCTTCATGTCCAAGAAGGTCAGATGATGGAGTAAGAGGCTGCCCAGCACCTTCTTCTTCCTCGTATAAGTTTGGAGTAGCCACTAATTGAAACTGTTCTGCGGCTTGTAGATCAACATATTGCTGTCTCGAAAGATGCATGGAACCATCCAGTTCATCTTCATCCATATCATCGTCTTCAACAGCGGGCGAATGCAGTGAGTAATAACTTCTTTCTTGACTGTTCTCTCTCGGAGACGAAGATGCTGGAGACGGGAACGATTCCATTGATGGGCGGGTAGAATTTTCCTTATCATGGCCGATATTCAGTAGACTTTCCAAGTTTCGGATGTATTCGACCGCCATTCGCAGCGTTTCCACTTTACTTAACTTTTTGTTAGTTCCTCGGTTGGAGTTAGCATTTTCAAAGGCAGATGCAACTTCCTCGGGGATATGCTTACGCAGAGCGGCAAATCCATCGTTAACCTGGCGCACTCGGTTACGTTCGCGCGCATTTCGTCGAGCAACCGCAAGAGGTGTCGGTGACCGCACTGATTCTTCCGCGCTATTTTCACAAGGCCGAGGTTTTTTAGCTGCTGATGCTTGTGACGTTATGGGCTCAGCAGCACGCACTAATGACGTCACTGACACGGTCGCTGGTACAGATTGCAGCTTGGGCTTCTTTCTCACTATTATAATTTCACGTGTGGAGTTTTGATTGGCATCATTGTTTGATATGTTCACGGTATTATTCACGGATTCTTGGAGCACCTGCGGTTTGCCGAGCGGCGAGTTGCGGAAGACGACGACGCCAATGGAACTCATTTCGGCACGATGAGTTGCTGTTTTCACATGTTACGATTGTTTATTTTGGATTAGTTGCAGACTTGGGTTAGATTGGATCACGTAGAAAATAACTGTTTTCTAGTTTGGTGGAGTAGGACTATTCGATGGCGTCAGAGCGCCGGCCGCGACAGGAATGGCGCGTGCCGCGCGGACGCACCTGGGGTGGCCCGCGGGGGGATCAACAGGGGTACTTACGTTTACTAGTTGCACACATGCTCTTTCAAAGGGCGGAATGGGGCAGCGTTCCTGTTCAGCTGTATTCGAGCATTAAGTATTTTTATTACAATTTACTCTTGTAAATGTTTTAGTAAGCCCAGGATAATGCCATATCTTCATGTGCTTTGCATTTATATGATGCCATGCTTTCTATCCATATTAACGACAAAATTGGTAGCCAACTATTAATTTAATTAGTTTTGGATCTTGTTTCTGAGGTAATACTGGTACTTTAAGTTGTTACGGTTAAAAGTATAAAACATCCAATTTTTTTTTATGCATTTGAATAGGTAGCTGATTTCAATTCAGATTTGAAATCACAAATGCTCTCCGCTATGAACAGCAACGATGCCCCAAACCCTGAACAACATAAAGGACAATATAATTTTCATGGGGTGTCGCACCCAACTATTGGTATGTGTGTGTGTGTAAGTTGCAGTTACATACCTACACATAACTACAATATATCATATATACTCACACATATAAAGATATTTCACACATGTGCAGTAATCGAGCTAAAACCGTTCGCGTGTTGAATGGAACTCCGAAATTATTGCGCCGGCGCAAGGGGGTTGATAATGGAACATAATGTTAGCCTTGGCCGAAAGTACTAATAATATATTTTATTGCCGTTCAGAGATAAATCCTTGGTAATAGATGTAGATTAATCTTACTTGCAATTTAAGTCTAATTGAAGTTTATTAAATTTTGATTTTGGGATTGGTTTTGCCTGAAAGCAAGTCAAAAACCAAAACTAACTTAAAATTGATAGATATAAATTACATTTACATTAGCTTTAGTAAAATTTTGATTACATTCGTTATAACATCACTCTGAAAACAGTAATAATTTCCAGAATTATTATTTAAAACCAACAAAAAGCAGCTATGTGTATCTCCCATACAAAGCAACTTATCTCTTAGATAAAACATAATTAATCTTTTTTTTCAACCGATCTTTGTGTCTGTATGTGTGTGTGTGTATGTGTGTACATACTCCCACGCCAGCTGCGTGCCCTTTAGCTTTTGTGTCGTGGCACGCGCCACTGTCCTAGCATGACCATTGTTACTTCTCTAGTACAACTGCCTTATTGCTTGATAAACTATTTTAATCCTTAAAATCAATGCTGTAGGATTGATTTTTGATAGCTATAAAAGTTGTTGATATAGTGGGATATTGAAACGGGATCTTTGATGCGCTTGGAGGTTCATAGGTCGATCCATGGACCATATTATTGGAACTCATCTTACATTCAATATCGGTTATGAACAGTTTAACAGAAGATTTAGTATTTTTTGGTATTTTGATACCTAATAGGACACTAGGATCCATGTAATACCTTTTTATCTTGAAAAAGCAGAAAGAAGTATGAATAGTTCTCGCCAAACTTCTTGGCCGCCCTGAAGTTGGCTACAATGGCTGCGCAGTAGCAAATCTTATACAAAAACAGCACCGATCCGTTCCTTGCGTATCGGAAAGTAACCACAGACATAAATCTAACTAGATAACGCAAGTCCCTCCATCTGTATGAAAACCAAGCTTACCACTTTTTCACAAACAATTTAAAAACAAATTTACTTACCAGTGAAAGAAAACATTGCCAATGCCTCGGCCAACTTTTTCTATACCGTCTTTACAGCTCAATTTGGCAAAAAAAGGCATTTTCTAGATTTCGGTGGCTTTCCGGTACCGGTAATGCTAAATGAAAAGCTCAGATTACGATCATTGATCGTAACTTTACTCCGTTTTATAGCACGTGAAGTGCATGGATACAATCGCGTCATCTAGTTAGATTTATATCTGTGGCAAGAACTATACTACGTATGGTGTGGTATAGTTCAGATGTTACCCACATCTGAACTATAAGTGGCCTGGGTGATGACCAATTAACTAGCTGTGTTAACTTGTTTAACTGTACTAATTTTCTTTGTTTGTGATTGATTATCATAATTCGTAATTTTACTTTTGCATGCCTCGTCATTAGACGACGATTTATTTATGTAAACATTTAAATCTCATTTAAGTTTACTGTATAATGTTCTTTTTGATAAAGATTTTTTAAACCTATGTGATGATAGAATTAATGGCCGTATCTTTGTAATAATATTAACGGTCGAAAATACAATAACCGTCTCGTTGGTCTAGTGCGCAAGCGCTATTCCTAAAGCATGAGGTATTTTTTTTGGTTGTTAAATCATCCAATGACGTCTCCCGCTCTGGTTGAAGCGGGAGGGCTTGTCAGACTTTTACAGACTAAAACCCATCCGTGTTCCTTCAGTTGCTTGTGCCAAGGCCGTGGTCTCTTTCAAATTTATCCGCGACCCAAAGCATGAGGTCCTGGGTTCGATTCGTGGGTTGGGCAATGGTTCAATGGGTTTTCCTACTGGAAAATCTCAGTAACAGCCTGGAGTTCAGATTTGTGCCCGGTTGGTTGCAATCGGCTCTTCCTTCATTATATGGGAATTAACCATAACAGGCTTAATGAGAGTGTACTTTAGGTACTTCTGTCTAACCCTTTTTGGGGAAAATAGCCGTGATGTTATGTTAAAGCCAGTAAATGTTACAACTGTGGAATATATAGCAATTTATGTAGGTAAAGTTTATTTTTAACCCCCGGCTCCTACGGGAAAAGTGAGGTGTTATAAGTTTGACGTGTGTAGTAGGTACTACACACGTCAAACTTATAACACCTAACACCAACGCAGGTGCGTGTTTGTGTATCTCTGTCTGTGGCACCATAGCTCCTAAACGAATGAACCGATTTTATTTTTGTTTGAAAGGTGACGAGATTATCGAGAGTGTTCTTAGTTATGTTTGATGAGAATCGGTTCAGCCGTTCAAAAGTTATGGGCGTTTTACTGTTTGAATTGGGGTGTTTTCGCAAGATATCGTGTCATAATGACGTGTTCAATAGATTGTCGATCGAAGCGTGTCTACTACTAGATAAATTATGTAGCATGAAATAAAAATGTATCGGCGGTTTTACTTATTAATTCAGTCTTTGTCGCCGTTAGGGCTGTGCATAACAGATGGCGACCTCTAACGAATGTTTACATAATGAGGCCAGGATTAATTGACAACCTGTGGCTTGCCCCAGTTTTATACAAAAGGAGTTTTTCCTTACATTTTTTTTTTCTATGTTATTTTTATAATTATGAAAGCCTTGAAGTCAAACGAAAAAAAAAGAATTCTTAGTAAATTACTAAAAATCTTTAAAGTACTCATCAAAATATATGTAGGTTAGTCAACAAGTCTAAGTCAAGTCTTAGTCAATGAGTCTAAAAAAAGTTAGGTAGTCAATCTGTTGTCTGGTAGTTAAAATTATTTTGAAATCGAAAGGTGGTTGCAACACAAAGCTGTTTGTCTTTGATTTGTCTTTAAAGGAAAGAAAATATTTATGAAACGCCTTGTTTTGTTCAATCTATTTCGGGTAACTTGTTACTTGCTCAGACAAAAACCAAAAGCTTGGAAGACATGATTGAGTTGAGACACAGAAACCTCCTAGAAATAAGAAGGTAACGAAATGGACGTTAATATATATTATATAATGTTCTATTTATTTGTGTAGGTTATCCATTAGATCCTATGTAGTGAACTAACATAGGTAAATCGCCAGGTAAGTGAGAGATATTTCAAGCGCCTGCTGTAATGTTAAGGCAACGTATAGCATCGCTGGTAAATTTTACCTGAGTTCAAATACTCTTTAGGCGTAAAAATAAACTAAATTGAATAAATTCAAGGATTTTATTGTTTGGGGATAAGCTTTTTTAAAATGCCGTATTATTTTTAAAATACTCACATCTTCTCAAGCCGAGACGCATTTTTTTGGATTCGTTAAAGAACCACAATTAAAACGTAACTCGAACAACGAAACATTAAACTGTCTTTGGATTAGTGAAGTAAGACGAGTGTTGCTCCTAATACTCAAAAGTGCATCCTGTAACTCAAGATGTCTTGTTTTTTCGCGGCAATCCGCTCAGCAAGCCTGCACCATCTTGCGAACATGTGGGACCCGTAAGTGTGACTATGGTGCATACTATCCTGGCTATATATAACTTGGCCATATGGTAATTGCTGGCAGGGGAAGGTGTATCAAATCGGAGATGCCATAGCATTCAAATGAGGTGGATTGATCTGTCAAAACATTCGAACCCTTTTTAGAGCAACTTTTTAGAGTACCATCACGGTGGTTTTGTTTTGAGCTGTCGTATATTTGTACTCAAATAACATTCAAAGCAGATTCTTACTTCTTGGCAAGAGCAGTGGTGGCCCAGTGGTAACGGACGCGACTAACAAGTTGTGAGTCGTGGGTTCGAGCCCTAGTCAGGCACTTTTCTTTGTGTAAATTATTTTATCACTACTCTCAAAACAGTGAAGTAAAACATCGTGAGGAAACCGGCATGTTCTAGAACCGAAAATTCGAAGACATGTGACATCCACCAACACGCACTGGGCCTGCGTGGTGGATTACGGCCCATTCCCTCTCACAGAGAGGAGGCCAGTGGCCCAGCAGTGGGAACATTAAAAGGCTGATGATGATGATGCATGACTTGCGTGTATGTATCCAATTTAATGCTACGAGAACTTGGGCAAATATTGTTGTAGACATTTATGGCCGGTTTCTGAGTTAAGTAAAGCAGCAATAATCAGTTAATGTCAAATAATTTAGGAAGCGTTTGAGTATTTTACGTTTCACATTTGAGAATCTACCTAGATTAGTTAAGTAAGTACTTACTAGGTGATGCAATTTTTAATGAGTGACCTAGCTGGGTTTTCAAAACCGAAGGTTTTGCTAGCCATCGAAGAGCCTCCGAAGAAAAATAATATTAGCCGGGTCGGTGCCATTGGATATGTGTATGTGTATATTACGAAGGAGGACCGTGTTTTAATGTGTTAACAAGCACTATAATATCTGCCTACTTAAATTGTAAAATAATAAATAAATGGGACTTGTCATGTTGTTTTTATCATCTTTTATTGTTCTGATACCAAAATCGTATCATACGAAAGCCAAATTCTGTACACATTTTCATCGTTGTAACTTCTTGTCTTGTGGATCCTACTAATATTCTGTATAGGTATGAAAGTCTGTATGTTTGGATATTTGTCAATCACACCTCAATGGTTGAACGTATTTGCAATACAATTTCACAATGACCTTGTCATAGAACCTAGGATATAATAATTAATAAATATAATAAAATAGATATAATAATAAACAAACTAAATAACAAAGCCTGAATAGCCAATATATTCTGAAATCAGAGATATAAAACTGTAGTCTATACAATACATCTTTAAAGTTTATAAAATGGCCCTATTCTCAGTGTGCTTGGCATAGGCCTCCACTAACAGCTTACATTGGGGTCTGTCCTGAGCTACTCGCCAACACCACAGAGCACCATCGCTTACACTTTTTGTGTACATCTTGGACCAGCGGTCTTTCCCATATCCCATCTCTGACACTGTCTTCCACACTGATTTTAGTATTTGTTGTTATAGCGGCAACAGAAATACATCATCTGTGAAAATTTCAACTGTCTAGCTATCACGGTTCATGAGATACAGCCTGGTGACAGACAGACAGACAGACAAACGGACCGCGGAATCTTAGTAATAGGGTCCCGTTTTTACCCTTTGGGTACGGAACCCTAAAAACTCAAGACGACCATTATTCAATAAAACCCCGAAACTTAAATGCATTAGCCACAATAATCATTATTGGTTACACATAAAACATTTTTCAGCATTTCTTTATTTCCCTGTGTTGTTACGACTGAAGTATAATGAAAAATAGTGATGAACTGTTAAAAGCATTTTGGTTTCCAGTTATTTTCATCATTCCTCTGACAATATTGTATTAGATAGTCTCATTCCGAAAACGCCTAAAATCGCCATATTTTTTTTCTGAGGTAGCCTAATGGGCGCCGCTTGTAAAAATTGTTCACCCCGGCACCCTTCCGTGTAGCCTAAATGGCAAAAAGGCGCCCAATCTGGCTACACTGATGATGTAACGTTGACAACGGTTTGAGAATTTGAGAATGATCGAATGTGTTTTTCTCAGTTGTGAAACCCAATTGTACGTCAATGAAGGTTTTTTGTATGACATAAGGTATACTTTGGCATGACTTGACTACGTATACTCAAACCTTGCTCAGCATCGCAGAAAACTTAAAGTGGCAGATGATCAAGGGTGACAGATGCTTAAATCGAGATCAGCACATACTTAGCATCGAATACTCAAATCAGAAACCCGCCTTTAGTTGACAAATGTGTCCAAATGCAGCCTGAGTCGTAGGTATTATTTTTTCTAAATTAGTCCAATTTCCTGACAATATACCAACTTTATGCAGCGTACGTATCTAAATCCTACATCGTGCAAACCAGACCCTACTAAACACAACACTCACCTACTCAGAGGAACCCCTCTTTTTATGAGGATGAGCCTCATCATTCCTCTTTATTTGTAGCCTCTAGCAGTGAAACATATAACCAGCCTTTAGTTACCTTTTAAAGATACACTCAAAATATCAAATGAATAGACGAAAAGATTATTGAAAACTGAAAACAAATTATAATCCTATAAACCCAGTCTAGACCAAAGAAACGCACAAAAGCTAACCTGCACATTCATCCCAAACAGCTGTGTTATGAATAGTTCCGCCGACCGAGTTACCTTCTAATGCTATAACCTATCTCAATATAGGACACCTTGAATTAGCTAGCCTATTGAGGGCTTCCCCGATCCACACGCACACTATTATAAGAAACTGAGAAAAAGAATAAAGGGGAACCTTCAACTTGAAATTTAAATAAGCTAAGGTCAGAATAACAAAAGATGTCTGGAACCCTTAGACTGCATCTAGACGACTAGACTAGCCATTCAATAGACGTTTTTATTGCAAGGGGGAGTTGTAAGCATATCCGCTTGAAAATATTGGGTATGATTCTGAGAGAAAACAATGAGACAAAGGTGTCTTTGATAGCCTTTGGAGCCGTATTAATCAAAAGTAAAAATTGTTGTTATTTATTTTGTCGTATAGTTCACAATATTATTTGTTAAGAAAATTTATCTATAACCAATTATTGGCATTTAGAGAGATGAAAAGAGACAATCAGTCATATACACAATCGCCCGAATCTGGCTCAAATATTAAAAAAAAAATGCTATAAACACCAACAAGTTTCCATCTTCAAGGCTGGTTGTATTAAAAAGCTGCCTGGCTCCCATTTGTTGCATTTAAATATCGAATCTGGAGTACATTTAAAAAGTATTCGCACAGTACGAGGTGCATTCATTGGGCCGTGGTCCAGACATAATACTCCTTTCATGCTCTTTGTTTAACACCACCCGAGACGTTAGGACCTGCCCCTTCCTCTGAGACCTTAGAACTGCATTCGTTTTCAATAAACCCTTTGCCAACTTCTTATAATAAAACAACATTACATTTGCGCTTAAAAATTTACTCCCCTATTCTATTCCCTACCTTATTCCTTACAATTGCTGATTATGCTGCTTTAAGAAGGGTTTAGATAACTTTGCAAAGGTTCAAGATCAAGTTTTTCTTTAAGTTGTTCTGTTCAACTTGCTCTCTCGGTTTCAATGGCAAAACCGTTACATGCTGTGAATTAATATTTTGTTTGGCAATAATAGTTAATAAGGACCTAATGGGGAAAACATTTCCGTGTTTAGAGTAATGTTGCAATCTGTACTTTCTATCTTTACATAATAAACAATACTTTGTGCATGATCTTTTAAACATCGTCATCATTTTACTTCTTGATGTCATAAATCGATCGCTCGATCAATATCCGTATCCTATACATAACAAGCGGATATCTTACATTAGAACTGTATCAAAATTGATAAGCTACAGTAAAATCAATTCCGACTTTAATCAAATTTAATTCAGTATTATTATTCGACTAACTTAACCGACCAAAAAATATCATGAACCAGGCAGATGTTTGGGCCCGCGCCGTTTTACCCACACAAGCAAACACCCTGTCCTTTTCTATCCTTCTCAAACTACTTATGCCAGAAAGAGAGAAGATATATGAATAGGGGTTGTAGAGGGTTTAGCCACGTGATCTCCTCCCTGGCGAGCACGCACACATTCACAGACGGAACCCTCGATCATTTTATTGATCCAGAGAAAAAATCTCTGCGATTAGTTTTGTTACTGGCCGTGTACTGGATTAACATGATTTGTAGATGTTGTTTTAATTATTAGTATTGCTGGGTGATTAATGAATGTGAGATGATTGATATTTTGTGTAAGCGTGTTATTTAGAAGTCGATAGTTTACAATTAGGGAAATAAAACAAACAATACTGTTCGATGAAATTAATTATATTGTAGCAGCGAGCTGTGTTATGTAGTGCTATGTGTGTATACTCAATTTTAGCAAGTGTTCTGACTTATAAAGAAGATGTCTGACTGGAATGAGTACGAACTAGTTGCCAGTTTACATAAAATAAAAACGGATATTAGTTTGCTTGTTGGTGCTATAGATGCATTAGATCCAAAACCGGATCACTTTTTTGTTCTAAAGTGTAATGACGACATTAAAACCAACTTTACAGTTAAGTGCCCATAAAAAACCGCTTCCGTAAACATTTAGACGCGCCGACACAAGCCCATAAAGTCTTCGATGGGTCTTCGGCAAAATAATATCATCATCTCATTGGCTTCCGACAATTTCGAGTGTGCAAGAAAAACAAACTACTGGACTCGCGTATCGAGTTACACTACTTAAACTGTCGTCAGCTACTACCACCCACATGGACTCCTTTTTTTACCAATCTTTTTACCAAACTAAATAGGTTTCCTGTTAGAAAAACAAACAGAGACATTTATTGAGTCGGAAATTTTTGTTTAAATGTCTAGTTGCGAATGAATGATGGATTTCGAATGACTGTCGACCCTTGACGGAATGATGCTTCCGTTCACAAAATTATATCTTGACGTTTGATATGTGAAGGAATGAGGCAACTGATTTGTCATTTCATTGATGATAATAATTTGGTTATTAGACAATCGTGCCCCTTTCCAAAATCGTGTCTTCATGCTCAGTGGTGGTTATACCAAATCATATCATTTACCAAAATTATAGAACGGTGCTATCAAAGGTTTATCTGTTCATCGGTCTGCGGTAAATATATCAAGTTTTACGAAATTTTGGAAGCGAAAAAATTGGGCTGACGGAGCGTAGGCAGCGATCCTAATCGATGTCTATCTGTAGGATGTCGTTTCATGATTCACCGGTGACGTTGCTATTACACCCTTTTCTTCTTTAATTTCTTTAGAAGGTAATAGCAGGAATGCGTTTTTTGAGGAACTAAGACTCCATAACGTCAGCGGGTATTATTTTGTGGCTCTCCATCTGATATAAACCACAGAATTTGAAAGAAAAAAACACGGGGACTACCGTGGACACCGCTTTGATTTACGACGAATAAAATTTTGGGATCTTTTTAGCGTCGCAATTAAAATATTTAACGAACCTGTCGCAGTGGGTGGTAGGCGACAGTTCTCACGAGCCTATTAAATATAATTTTATTTGTTTTTCTAGCGATTTATGATTAGACGCCATCTCTTTGTTTATAGATGTGGACACTTCGGCAAGACTTTGACGTGTTTTATGATGAGGAAGCTCGAAAACATGTCGCCAATATTTTTTGTAATAGGTTCAAGGTTAGTTTCCGATATTGGTTTTTTGTCAAATGTTAATTAATGTTCTTTTTTTGGTTAGATTTGGGCATGTTTACAAGATTTAATAGTATGTGGATCTACAAAAAGAAACGGCAAGCATCTTACCTCGTGAAATAGTCACGATTTCGAGATAAGGAGATGAATGCAAACTGCCGACGTATATAATAATAAGATATCATGCCCATAAATTGCTAACGTTTTAACAATACAACCCTATTAATAGTTTCGTTATTCATATGTCAACATTCATAACCACGATACTTATCAACGGAGTGCATACCCATCCCAGATAAAATAAAACTCTGTTATAAACGATTTGTAAGATGCGTTGTCAGCATGACGCGAACTCAGTTTAGTGAAATCAAGTTTTTGCTCCAACAAAAGGGTATAATAGTTTTGTCCCCTGGACAATATTGTGATGAGACGTCTTAGTGGATTCACAGCGTGAGGCTGACGGCGCGTTCACTGTTTGGAAGCCACCACCCGCCTTGTAATGTTGCTCAGAATTAACATATTATAATAATTTTTAACCCCATACATCGACTCATCGCCGACAGTTGAAGATAGCAATAAGATCGTATTAGTTTATGTTTATAGTTTTAGTAGCGGTGCATGTCAAGCCGTTACAATAAATTCGTTCGTGCACTAGAGGCAGCGAAACATAAGTGCCGCGGCTGTCTTTAAATCACTTACCTTCGAACGCACGACGTGTATTATGTTATCTATTGCAATGATTTCCGAGGCGTTAAAATGAGCCCGGCATGGGTGTCGGCGCGCAACGAGAACAATTTAATTGAATAAAATTAGCCAATAAAGTGTGGTCGTCGAAGGCTGCTACAATGGCATACCGCCTCCGCAGCTCGGGACTCGTAAACAAGCCTTATTTACTGGAGACTCCTTTGGGAATCCGCATTAAATGCCCTCAATATACTGTTGGGAACGTTTGCGTACATTCATCCCTTAGGCGGTAATAGTTTTTCGATCCCATTGTGGAAGAAGGTGATATATTTGGGAGACGTAATGTCTTACAGATTTTACATCGCCGCGGTTGTTCAGCATTCGTTTGACCTTACTCGTCTAATGAATGGAAAAGTAATTTTATTATAGAAAAAACATTCAAATGAATACAAACGAGCGGGTGTCCCGTTATTTAAAATCAATTATGAAGAGCAAGGCTTGGATGAAAAAGTTTGATAGCCCGCGGGAGAGCCGCTTGCAAAACCAGCAGTGAGGTCTCAATCAAGAGACCAATTACTGTAACTTGTGCTCACTGAACTTTTCATGTCATATAGCTAGGAAAGGATGGATCAAATAAAAAGTACAAGAGTGAGAAAATGTTGTCATATTTGAGGTTAAAGCCATTACCAAGTTTGTTTCTCTTTTTTAGGTTTTAGTGCTTAATCAGAAGGTATATCTGTGGTATCTAACTATTTCTAAAACGACACACACGGCATGTAAGGGTAGATATATTTTAGGGAATAACCTTATTGGGTGTTATTTGGACTTTCTTCTATTACAATGTTTGCCGGAGGTGGCATATCAAGGCTATTGTTTATCTCACAACATTTTTTTACTTTGTCCTACCTTAAATGTACCTTTATCACACATAACCCGTTTTTTTGGCTTGCATCTCTGATTAAGTGACTTGAATGCATAAGGCTAACATATTTTTTGGCAGGGCAATTGTTTACATTCTGCCGATTAATACGGGCAAATATTATTTAATTAACGAGCCGAAGTGTTCGAAATTCAATTTTTATTATAAAAAAACCCCAAATGCTCATCATTTTAATGAGTTTTGTGCGGAAGTGCGCTCGAGTCATTGGCAGTTGGTGATCGGGAGGCTGCGCGCTGAATGTTAAGCAACGCGTGCCGCCGCCGCCGCCGCGCGCCGTGCGCCTGAGCCGCTCAGCTGCGCGCTGCATCAAACTTGATAGACATCTCAGCACCACTTAATAAGCGAATTCCTCACACCACTTTACTGGTACTCGGAAACATCGAAGTAGTTATCGAAAAACGCGAAATTTGTAATTTTTTCCCCACTGATTTATTGTCACATCCCATGCAATTTTCTCGCTCGTTATTCCCCTTGAGTGCAAAACATGGTATATTCCTAATTAGGAACTAAAAATCATGAGTACAAAATTATAAATTATAAAGAATTTCGCTATTTGCAACTGTTCATGTGACAAATGCTGGCCGGCCGGAGCTTTGTCGGCAGCAGTAATGAGACACAGCGCAAGCGGGAGACAAATTTATCTCATAAATATCTTTGGGATGCGTCGATCTGCATCGTTAATTTACTACACTGGATATCGATATCGTAATTCATTCACATCTTTATTATGTCATTTATTCAAAAGTGTCTCGATATATTACTGAAACTTCATTTCGATCGGTTAAATAAAGTCCACTTAATTGACATGGACGGGAAAAAAATTGAACTCCGTGCCGCCCTTATCTTCAATTTCTTAATTTGAATTTCGCAGTCGGGTTTAGGAGAAGGTTTTTTCAAAACATCATATCCTTGACAGCATGAATGACGAATTCTGACTGTAACTACCAGTTGTATTTACACGTTGCAAGAAATCCTTATAGCTCGAGGCTGTTAAAGAGTGTTCCTGAAACCTCAATTTGCTTGAGCGCTGACATATAGCGGGGACAGAAGGATGCCACACACGCCGCAACGCCCAACCGCCAATCCTTTATGCAAATACCAACAATATCTGACCACTTTACTTTTTAATACAGTAATCATGTTATGAAATGGGTGGCATAAGATAACGTTGGAGACTTCGCCCTTCACTGTTAAGTCTGTTATTAAGACAACACTTAAGGGTTTCTTCAATTAAAAGTTTTGAGACATTTTAATATTTGCCTTTCAACTAATCTTTGGTTTGAACAAAACTCAGAACTTGTTAACAAGTTAGCGACCGCTCATTATTGACTAAACAAACAAAGATAAGGGTCGAACAAGCTCGAAGATTTCGGAACACTTTTTAAGATTTGGCAAACGGAAAAAATTTCGGCAGTTTTTTGTTGTTCACCTGTTTTTATGTCGATATCCCACAAGTTTTCTACCACCCGTGTTCTAATAAACACTTATCGGATCTTGATCTTAGGAAGCAAAGAATTATGGCATATTTAAACAATTTATTGCTGCCGCAGAACAAGGGAACTGCTGATAAGCCTCTGGTTTTGCGATAACGTCCTTTATGCCGCAAGATCTGCCGAAATAAAAGAAATATGGAAATGACAGAAACTGACCATGTTTTAATACGGTCAGATCAGATCACAATTCGAACAAGTGAAACAGCTGTTTTTGATAGGAATCAAGCGGTAATTAAGTATTTGCTTAATATAATAAAGCACGACGATATTGCCAATTAAAATGAACACATAATAACATTACGAAAAATGGTACCTATCTCAGGTGATTCTTGCAATATATTGCCCAACTAATAATATTTTTCCATCAAATGATATGTATAGAAGAGTGTTGCTAATTAAGTCATTGATGCAACGAATTCTGTTTTAAATATTTAACGAGTTATAATGAATGATATTTCACTGCTAATTGCAGATATAATGTCATAAATTGCATACAAATTGTTCATTGCCATGATTGTCTAGGTTCTAATCATCATAATGAGGAAGATGTTTTTTCTTTTGTTAATTTTGCAGTGATCATTTTTGTCACGGCTATGAATGGAATTTCATTTTAATATTCGCAAAAAATGCAATACCGTCAGCAAAAATATATTTACAAAATTTTTAATACAAAATGCTTATAATATGTAATATGTAGAAATTTTACGTTATGAGGAAAAAACCAAAGATTCTTATCAATACATTATCTGATTATTATATTATGTAGTATGACGCATTGTATTAAATGTACGTGGCATGAGTCATGCCCGTACCTAGATAAGACGGACGATAGAGTAGCACAATTTCGTTCTCGTCTGACACAAGCAGAGTGGCGCAGTGGAAGCGTGCTGGGCCCATAACCCAGAGGTCCGTGGATCGAAACCACGCTCTGCTATATATACTTTTTGGACATGTTTTCTACAAGTTTTTTTTACTTAATAGTTACGCATTGTTGTTGGATAAGATAATGGATATCTAGGATTGGGTTTAGTGTTAGTTTATTTTTGTTTTTAATATTTCAGTGAGTATGTTTTAGTTTTTACAACAGCTTGCAATTCTATCCCATTTTTATCGATATAATTTTTGTTTTACTCCAAGTCTCAACCATTATTACAGCATTATTTTGATGACGTCGTTTAATTTATTTATATCAAGTGTTTTTTTTGTTTCAGATTTACCGTTTTATATGTTAAATTTGTATGCTTTCTTTGACACGCTTGTCCGTTATATTTACTATAAAATTCTTATATCGTCTATCAAAGTATCGATTACCTACAGATTCATAGATAGTAACACGATCTTTTCTGCCGACCGTGAAATCAACGCACGCTTTGACGTCTTAATCCAATCAGGCAAATTAGTTATTAGATTACTATGTGGTCGTTGAAAAGTAAATTATGTGTTTATTGATAGCCCAGCGCGTGGTCAAACGATTAACTTTCGGTAAATTAAGGTAGGTCGGGGATAAATAATGACGATTAATATTTGGCGGTTATTAACAACTCACTTTTGTTTTTCTTTCCAGAAAAATATAATTACCGTAAAAGAAAATAAAGTAGAATGCCCATAATTTGTGTATTTTATATATTTGGTAATATTTTACGTGCCTAATGTGTCCCTAATGTGGCTGGGTGTTTCGACAAATTCTTTAAGATTGTAATTATGTCTACTTCTTAAATTACCTATTAATTAATATGTTTTTTATTTTATTTAACTATTAATGTACATACACATAATAAAGAGACACAAAACAAAGGCACAATGGTATGCTTATTTCAAAAATAAAAAAAAATATAATAATAAATTAAATAATTATTATTATAATTATTATATTATTAAATACTCTCATGTACATGCGTATTAATAAATTAAATAATACAATAATAAATACCAAATAACATCATAAATAAATAAAAATACATGATTATTTGAAACTATGACGGAATGGAAAGACAGAGTTCTTTCACTCTCTTTTTAAAAACAGCACGAGTTTTGCAGTTACTAATGTGAATGTTTTATGTAGATCTTAGGTAAAAAAAAACATTTGTCAGTTATGTTTTTAAGAGAAATTATTTCGTTTCTTTAGTTCTTGTTGGAATTATCAGAGAGTATCGATCTGTCTTTTCTTTTAGAGTCCAATTAGACTGTACATACAAAAAACAGCTAAGTATAGAGATAGCCGCAGCACCATGTCTCGTATTAGGAAAGTGTCAAAACTATCTTTCAACGATAGAGTTTAAAATGACAACAAAGAATGACCAGCGTTTCGGCGATGGTCACTATAAAGCTATTATTAATACATATCTTTTTTTTAAACCGACTTGTTATCTGACGCAGGAATCCTTTCAATCCATCCGTTCTATTGTTTTTAGACCACGTTTTTTATGTTGATATCAATATTTTTTACGATGGGAGTAACGATAAAACAGTGATTTGTTCCGAATGATATCGACCGCTCGAGATGCCTTAAGGCACTTATGATGCGTTTATCATTCGGCGGCAACGCTTCTTTTGTATGTAAATATTTTATTGTTACATAAAAAATCTCATTCTTTAAAAACTATCGTATCATATTGAAATAGCCTTACAACTCAAATAAAGTGGAGATTATTCAAAAATGTGGGAACCAAATTACGTCAAAGGTAATAGAAAGTGTATTGATCAAGCTTAGTCGATTCCGATCCGACGTTAAACACATTTAATGAAGACATTATCCTTTTCGCCACATATTTCTCTGGATTTTACATTGTGTACAGAGGTACCGACAGACAAGTTCCAACAATCGGATTTGTGCTAAGTAGGTCATAAAATATCGAGCATTTATATGGCGGTGGTTTTTAAGGAATTGAATGCAAATAATAAGAGTTATAATTTTCTTCTTAAAAAGATAATCAACTGCGAATGAAACATGTATTAAAATGTTTGCATATTCTTATAAGATTTTTGACACTATTGGTATTGATACAAATATTTAAATTAAGAATAGGTTTGCCTTATTTTTCTCACTGGATTTATACCGCCGTCTCTCTAAACTTAAGATCCCTCTTCCAATAAATTTCCCATCTCTTCTGACTTATTCCTCCTCAGAACTTCTTGTGGCGTTGATGATTTTTATCCGCCTAATAATATAAAATTATGAGTTTTTCAACACCTTTCAACTGGAAAGGTTTTGAAAGAAAGATAGGTACATTTTGTGCCACATTAATAGACAGTCTATTTATGTGGCATAAAACGTACTTACCTACCTATCTTTAACGTGTTAACAACTATATTATTTATGTATTTTTTTTTTCTATTTGTATCAGTCCCGTACTAACCCAACAAGTGCCAAATGTATCAATCAAGCCACTTAGCCTTTTTCTACAGTTCCTTCTTTTTAAATTATTAATAAAATATACCTGCTCTTTCATTTAACTTTAGACATTGGCAGAATAGTCGACATCGGCTTTGCTTGCTTCTATATAAAAATATTGAATTTAATAGGTTTACCTTTACTATAAGATACTTAAATTAAATAGCGTTTGATATCATCCATCTTTCAAACTGCACGTAGCAAGTAAATGGGATCTAGACTATCTAAATTGAGGCAGGTTTTTAGTACACTTACAACAAATAGAGTAGTTTCAAAGATCCAATCAACAGAAGACTGTTGATTGAAATTTAAGTGGTACCTAAACAGTTGACCAACTGGACGCGTTTCTTTCATTATTCAATCATCAGGCAAAAGAAAATTAAAAATTAATACCAGATTTAAGAAGCTATTTCAAATATCACATTATAATTCATTTTTATTGAGTTGTTAATCGATGCATACCGTGTTAGTTCTCGATTTGAATATTCGATTGTATATCGATTATCGCTTTGGACACATCGGATGATTGATATTGGTCTCGGTATAATTTCGTAGTGGATTCCTTCATTATAGTTTGAATTAATAGAGTTGTTTGTTTTAGTGGCGCTAGTTGGCAACGCCGCGGGCGCAGCGTATCGCCTCGCCTTTAATGAAGTGTTGAATTTTGTGTTCTGGATGGGAGTTAAGGTGACTGCACAATAGCTGAAGGTTTAGAGCATCATTGACTTATATTTTTATATATTTCTGGAAAAGGGTTTGAAATATCTTCTGCATTTCGAATGAAGTAAGCATCTATCATTCAGTTATTTTTCTGATCATTATTCATATTCTCATGTGATGATAGCGTAGCGTTGTAATGGCGACTGCGTAGCGACGCTACGGTAACTTCGTAGCGTTGCTAAAGCGATTACGTAGCGTTGCTACAACGACTTCGTAGCGTTGCTACGGTGGCAGCGGTTATGTTGTGATTAAGGGGATTACGTAGCGCTATGTCTGCGTAGTATTGCTACAACGATTGCGTAGCGTTGTTACGGCGACTACGGCGACAACGTGCAGACGTTCTATCTCACTCGCTTCTGAATTAACTTTTGGATCAGCCATCGATAAATAAATATTTATATTGTGTTAATGATAAAGAGTGTTTCGCCTTAGATTTAATAGATAAAAGTTATGGCCGTCGCCCGAAGCTGTATACATTATTTCTTAATGTACCGTAATGTTTAATTGTAACCTTCTCAGTTGATTTCAAAATGAATTTTTAGTAGCTGTTATAATTCCTATTGTTTCGAGTGTTATTTTTAATTGTTGTTCTATGAAAGTACATATTTGATATTATCCATATAGTGGTGATTTTTTAATCAGTTGAAGTAGACTAGATATTTATTCTTGAAAATAACAAGTGCTTTAAGACTATATTCAATATTGTGAGAGCCCTTTTTACATATAATTGCCATTGGATCTATATTTAAAATAAGAAATAGTATACTTATCACTCACCTTCGATAATGAGCTGGTAACATTTGCTTATTCCTAAAGTTCAATATTTCCAAAGACATAAAAAAAAACTCGTCTCAAATGCGATTGGCGACATTGAATCATTTTAAACTGGCCGTAATTGTACTGTAGCCCGAGATAGCCCGGCAATTTGAGATAGCCGGGCAATTTGATGATAAATGCTACAGTGAGTTTATACGCTCGTACACCGTCACGGTCCTTATGAGTTAATTAACGACAATCATGCAAATGACACGCCACACTCAATACTCAGTACATGCAACCAACGCAGTAATAAGTGAAAATCGACTCATGATCGAAAAAACATACGACGAGCATTAAACATTAAGTATAATTTTGTAGTTAACAAGCGCAACTACGTGAAGAAATTTGAAACATCGTAAACGAATAACCTGCTTCTAGTAAAAAATAAAACAAGCAGTAGGCTCTACACATAATGTTACTATATTACATTTAGAAGATTACTAATTCCTATGCAAAAAGAAGCGAGTGAAAAAAATCGTACGGTCACGATCGTACGCCTCTCCAAGCTCGCTCTATTAAAATTTCCATAACATGTACTCTAGCCATACATTAATCTAAAAGCTCGCCTCACTCAAAGCTATCTCGCATGCATCACTACTATCTGCTAAAACTTCTAGTTGCTGTGAAAAAAAACTTTAATAATTCCAATTAACCCTAATAATAGGCTCCGGGCAGTGGAGAGGCAGTGCGATTAAAAAGACAAATCCCTCAACCACTAGACTACAATAGCAGGTTGCGAGCATTCCGTGAGTGGAAGCCTGCCCTTTATTAATAGACCAACGACCGGTAGCCGCCACGGTTGCCATACTGAGCGAAAGATATGATTAACACAAAGGCGATACATAATAAGCGATATTGGGACCAGTTCGGGGAGCTATGGACATAATATGTAACCGCAGCAGGTTTTCGATCATATCCATTACAGGCTAATGCTCGTGGCGACGACAAACGCACGCGTTCACGTTTGCTTTTCTTTGAAGCGCGCTCTGGATCGGGCACTGAACGTTATCATTGTAGACTCTTCCATCTAATCCTCAGAATGAATGCACTTATGAGGCATGCTACTATGTCATTGTGTATGCAAGTGTATGCTCGGGCTTTTAATTAACGTAACTATGCACTTCTACGGCTTCTAAGCCTTTTATATTTTAATTTTCAGTCCAATTAAGCTAACTAGCTTACCTACATGTTTCTATATTTTTGTATCAATAGGCTGTTATTTTATCTTAGAAATAACACACAGAATAATTATTGCTTCATAAAATAATACCGTTATAGTCTTGTAGCGAAGATGCAGGTACATCGTTTTCATGAAGCTCAATGAAAACACATTGTACTGAAGTATTGTGAAGATATTTTGCTAATTTTGTTAGCGTTAAACTAACCACAATTAGTTGAAGAATTTCGGTATTAATTCACATAAACAATTATTGCAATGCACAAATTAGCAGAAGAGCTAGACAAATATTGATGCTAATCAATATATCTGCGACATAAGTACATTTCGATCTATATTTAAATAAATACATAACCCAAACATTACACTAAATAGTAACGTACAGTGCTTCAAAAAACCGGCCAAGTGCGTGTCGGACTTCGCACATGTAGGGTTCCGTATCAAACCGCAAAATTAATTTGGTTGTAATAGGAAAAATGAGGAAATTTCGAAAAAAAAATCAGATTTATCAATATGTTGGTATTTGTTAGTAAAATATACATAATAATAAACAATATCACCATATGTCAAGTTCATAGGTCAATGGGAAATTAAAAAATTCTACGAAACAAAATTTTGTAAAAATGCTGACAAAATCTATACCAATACCAATATTATAAAGTGGAAATATTTTTTTGTTTGTTTGTATGTTTGTTTGTTTGTACCGAATAGGCTCCGAAACTACTGGAACGATTTTAAAAATTCCTTTATTTATGGAAAGCTATATTATTCCCGAGTAACATAGGCTATAATTTTGACGGGAGCGAAGCCGCGGGGGTCAGCTAGTATATGATATTTACATACTTAACGAGCTCTAAACAACCGGTACCCCACTCGATGAGGTAGAGCAAAATTATTATTTTAGCTGTATGGGAGCCCCCCTTAAAAGCAATAGGGTTCCGTTTGGACCCTTCAGGTACGGAATGCTAAAAATGAAGCATGCCATGGTGGCATCTTTTCTATTCAACATGTAAATTGCTGATGGGATTGATAAAGAATATATATAAGAACCAAAAAGAATGACAGAACCCTCGGTAGTCGCGGGATGTGTACCAGGAGCGGTGAAAATTGGAGATATCTGTCGACTTCAAGATTAGTACCTAATGTAAAAGTGGCTACCAAAATAAGTATTTGCAGTGTGTTTATGTACGTCTATAATTCCGAAGATATGGATGCTGCTGTTTTTTTTTCAAATAAAGCCAAGAAATAAAATAATTAAAATTCTTATCTTTTAGTCACAACTTCATGCAGATTGTGACTTTTTCCATCTGAAAATACCGTGGTCTTAATCGAAGTAATTACAATCCTGCAGATGTATATTAGATTGTACACGCAATATTTTATCGTTATCTCGTGATAAATACACACAAGATGACTGTAAATAATATCTCAACGACAAGAGAAGTAATTGGATGGGCTTCCACATCGATCAAGACACAATTTTGTATGAACAAGCCCATGTTAATTAAACGTGATGTGGACATTTCATAAATGGCGTCCATGTTAATTGTTTAATAGACGGTGTGGTGCGTTCAAGTGCCGTTACATTTTTTTAAATTTTGTCCTTACCATGTGTACCTAAAATAACTCCTATTTTTTTTTTATTAGGAACTGTTAAGTTTGGATGCGAGGTAAATGATAGATAAGTGTTAATCAAAACACCGGTATTAGACACACGGGTTTATTGAAGATGGCGCGTCTTTTTGTACCCATAACGTTGGTTTCTGCGTCGATGTCGTTCGCCAGGCACCATTGGGATATGCGGCCTTTATATGTTCGCCAGTCGTGGACATGATGGTCGAACGTTGCCTGTATTCCAAACGTCGCGTTCATCCTCGTCGCCACTGTTAAATTTGGATGCAGGGTTAGGTAAAAGATACGCGTTAATCAAACGTCGGTATTAGACACACTGGTTTATTAAAGATGGCCGCTCAGTCATAGACAACTGAAAGGGCATAGACAACAATGATATTCAGCACCACACAACAGGAACTGTTAGACAGTTCTAGGTGACCAATGAAAGGAACTGGTACAAAACTACAACATAAAATAAATGAATATTCTGACACCGTTATGAAAAATATTGTCGAAGAACTTGAAAATAAGTAGATAAGCTAATACAACACGAATTAAAATGCAAAAAGTAATTCTAACCGCAAAGTTGCATTGCACATACCTAATGACGAGTATCCGCCAATTAAGCGTCTGCGCAGGTTCATGACAAAAACTTGTCTTGTGAGCCTTTAAGAGGCGCTACCGAACTTAATTGGACGGTGGTTATCGACTGCTGGTTATTGTGCCAACTGGCTATGGCGAATAATCGAAGGTCGCCGGAGCGGATTCCACCTAGTCCACCCAGCTATTCCATGATCTATTTCTGTCTACCCCAAGACAAAAACCGCCGTGAAATTGCAGCGAGCAAGACCAAAATTGGAATTTGAAATTTTAATTGTGCTGTTAGAGCCTTAGTTGCGCTGCGTGTACGCAGCTGAATTGACTATTACGTTTGAAGCCTTAAGTGTGATTGATTATTGTTTTATTTTAACGCCTTATTGAATAGAACTTAGAATTATTGCTATGAATTACTTTTTTCTTTCCATCAATGTCATCTGGATCTGGTTGTGTTAGTAATTCTTAGAAATATGGCGAGGGTAAATTGAAATCTGTCAAGGTATCTGCCATTTTAGACAGTTTTCAAAATACCAACCGAATCCATTGCCATTTAAACTGCTTAATTTATATCAACATCACAGTTCGTCTGTTGGGTATACTGTATTATATATTATATTTGATAAGCTTGATGCGACAAGTTGAAGCCACTCTATATGTAAACCGCGGCGTGTGTCGTCGACGCCGAGAGGCTGCGAGTGCCACGCGCCACTCCCGCGTACCCCGACAGGTTCCACCGCCTGCGTCTGCGCACTACAGATCACTCCAAACCGAAATAAAAAGACAGACACGCGCCTGATGACGCCTAGCAGGACCGGAGCTCTTCAAACTCTTTATCTTGCTCGCCATACAAAAATTAATTATACAATACCTATCTGCTCTGTTTTAACACCCAAGAATTCCTGTTTTCGAAACAAATGCTGAATTAATCTGTTGTTTCTTCTTTTTCCTATTCGTTTGGAATAAGGCGTGTATTTCATTTATTTCTTAATAAGCGAAGCGACAGTACCTCGGCTCCGATGTTTAATTAAGAACTAGCGAAACGCGGACCGTGGTCTCTTGCAGATCTACATAGGTATTTGTTTTTTTTTAATTACGAATATTTATAGGTGCTATTTTGTTTTGTCGGGAATTTTATAGACTTGTTTTATGTGGAAAATATGCCTATTTAGTTTGTGCGTTAGGGCTTAAGTTGAAGAATCTTGCATTCAATTTACTGTAATGTGTCCGCATATCGCCATAACTGAATGCAGAAAGACTCGAAAAAATTAGTTCAATGAAATAAGGTCGATGCACTGAGATGCTCACGGAATACTGGTTCGTTTGTTGAATTTATTAAAATATAATTGATACGAAAGTATAACGTTATTACGCTAATAACGTTGCAACCTTGTCACAGTAAGAAAACTTCGGGAATCGAGTGCTTTTCGTTTTGTTAACGGATTTCGTTCATCCGAAAAGGTTCCAGTGTTGATGACTTGTTTATCGAGTATTTCGGGTGGGTAAAAAGAGGAATCTTGTGTGTCCAGCGAAGCTGTCCATTCAAGAATTTGTTGACAAGCAATTAAGGGTGGGCCGAGTATGTGCCCACGATCAAAGCAGAAGCGAGAGACAATTTTATATATTATATTTTTTATTGATTCAATCGAATGCTGTAGATAAATGTAATTTTATGGATTGTAGTTATTGTAATTAATGTAAAAACTCCAAAATGTACAAGGAATGTATTGTCTTTACACAATTATTGTTTCTTGTCTCCTTCAGAAACTATAAGTGGTTCTAGTTTACATTAGAGACGGTGCTACCGTCATATCCTTGCATGACTTGTAGTATGGGTTGATAATGATGTTTATGACTTAATCCAATAAGTTTTTACTACTCGTTCTACAGTCACACATTCTTCACAATCATAATATGCTGTTCCTACTTGTAGTTACTATTCGAAAACTATTCTTATTTTTACCCGACTGCCGAAGGAGGGTAATCAAATGTTATTATCAGTTTAAGTATGTTTTTTCCTATGTGGCGTTCTAAAGATCAAACGCCGATTTTGATGATTCTTACGTCATCCAATTCTTATTAAACTTGCGAGTGTCACTGGCTACATTACAATTGGAAAATAGAAAAATGGCGGCTTTTGGGTGCCATATTGCGGGGGCCCAATTTTTTTTTGCTTTCATTCTTATCCTGTAGGGTATCGAAATAAAGGATTTTAAGAGGTGATGTCAAAAATATAGTTTACTTATATGTTTGAATGTACATAATTCCAAAAAAAATGTTAACTTAAAAGTTATAAATAAAAAAAGTTAATTAAAAAAAAAAAAAAACTCGGATCAGAAAATCATGCTGTGCAGTCGTAGGATATATCCCGTTTTGGTCAGCCAGCTCGCGAATATGTATCCTCCGACTACACAGCATGGTTTTCTTCTTGTTTACGACTTTTTAGATCGCTTCTTAAGCAGTCGGGTTTTTAGATTTTTTGTTTATCACAGATCTTATGAATGTTTCATGGTGTTTAATAGAACAGTCAATCTGCCTAGCCTTTTCCCAACTGTTTTACATGAAGCGACTGCCTATCTGACCTCCACAACCCAGTAACTGGGTAACACGATACCCCTTGGCTAGTCTGGTGTCAGATCTCAAGCTTCTGACTACTCGTAACGACTTTCAAAGATCTTCAAATGACAGCCGGGACCAACGGCTTAACGTGCTTTCCGAGGCATGGAGGAAACTCGGTATGTTGAAATGGTCACCCATCCACGGACCGACCTCGTCAAGCGTTGCTTAACCTTGAAGATCGACCCGTGTGGCTGTTATTATGTTTTTTTTTTTGGTGGGAAATCATCCAATGACTTCTCCCGCTCTGGGTGAAGCGTAAGGGCGTGTCAGACTTTTACTGACTAAAACCCACCCGTGTTCCTACAGTTGCTTGTGCCAGGGCCGCGGTAACTCTCTTTCAAATTTATCCGCGACCCAGACAGGCATCAGCCCTAGCAGACCCCGTCAGTTTTTGCTGACATCTCTTTGAGGCGCGCGTGGCACACTACGCGCCGTCGGCTCGAGCCTGGACCTTATCGGACGGCGAGCTACCCATTACTCGCCTTCCGCAAGGCATCTCCGTATGGTGTTTAATAGAACAGTATTAAAATTTTATTGCGTGAACCGGATCATTAAAAATATGTACGACTTCACAGGGTTAAATGGAAATGTTTAAAAAAATATCATGGTTTATTATATTTTGGGCCATTAACCGTCTGAAGACAACAACGGCAGAAGTAATTTTGACATTGAATGTCCATTAAAGCCAGCTCCACATTATGGCACCGGAGTCTGAAGCTCCATACTAAATGTTCCACTAATTGTTATTTCAATAGTTCTTACCTTTCTTTTATTAACAATAAACCAGCCAAGATTAGGGGTAATGAAAATACAGAATGGTAACACAAATGGTTTTTTATGCATAAAAATTAATTTTCTTGCAATAAAACCGGATAACTGTCCTGTTAACCAAATTCAATTAAAACAAAAGGCAAGCGTTCAGTTCGAGCTGTCGGCGCGCTTGTTCTGATTTTATGGATGGAATAAATATATTCGTTTTTGCGAACAGGAAGTAAGTAGAACGATCTTTACAGAGATTTGGAGTGATTAAAACAAACATAAGAGTTTACTTCAGTCCTTTTTATGTGGTTTTCAGATTATATAAGGAAGTCAGTCTTGCAGTTGTTAATCTAGGGACACTTCAAGATATGACGTTTAAATAAGCCATTAATATTTTATGACGTGTTTGCACTTTAACGTAAAAATTAATTTAAACAGTCGTTCAACCAAAAGCTTTAATTATTTCCATTGTCCACCGTAAAACCAAAAAAATAATGGATCAAAATAAACCATTCTGTAACATTTATCCGTATTCTTTGTTCCAGGATCCCAACGTATTCAGAATGGTCATAAACTGGTCTACCAGTTACGCTACAATCATTCGTACAATGGTAAATGATAGTTATAAACGTTTATTAATAGAGGTACCTTTTGTACGTCATCATAATGTATTGTGTGTTTTAAAAAATAGGACTTAATAACATGACCGGTGCGCGGGCGCTGAATCAAGACAGAATTCGGTTGTTACGCGCTATTATTAATAATTAAAACGATTACTTATGCAAGATAGTAGCGTGGTGTAATTAATATTGTTATTAGTGGCTTGAAGATGAAGTACGCATTCTATGTGGTGGGGTAGATACCGTGGTTCGTATCGTAGGCAAGCCGTCAACTAACCCCGCAAATCATTAGCTAGTTCGCGTTTACATGAAGAGGCAGCTAAAGATAATGAGATTCAAGTCATATTAACAGTGGCGGATTTACACAATTGCCGCCAGTAGGCTATTAAAATGTTGCCACCCCCACTGACCTCTAATTCTCTACAATTTGATATAGATGTTCACAATATATTTTTTTTAAATAAAAACTGTCTACTCAACTTTATGATTTGTGCATCAGCATCAGCACCTCCTCATTACATCAACTTTTTTCCGTAATTAGTTTGATTGTGTTGTGAACTAGGGGATTGATGTGTTGTGAACTAGGGGATTGATGTGTCGTTTCTAGATTATTTTTCCAACGCACGATTTAGTGAAGAATGCACGATTTAAATTCTCTCGTTCAGCTACGAAAAACTTCAGTGTGATTCGTAATGATCGACACTACTAACAGTGATCCAAACTACGGTAGAAGCCTGAACTTTCATTTTGTTTATGCCTTCCAAAAAAGCATTCCACACAATAATCATTTCCACTGTTTCCAGTTTTTACAAATTCAAAAGTATCTGTCTCTTGAACTCAATGCCTCCCCGCAGCATATGTCTACAACAGAAGTACCTACAGGAACTCGGTAGTCGTTTCGGCTCCCGCGCTGTGCTGTCAATTCGGCTAGACACCTAGCGAACGATCATGTCATTCGTTCCCGCACCGCAACCCAAATACGTAGTACAAAAAAAATATATACGGTGAAACATATTATTACACGTTGATTGAATTGTGTGACTGGACTTAATAATATTTAGGTAGATTTGCCGCCCCCTAAAATCTGCCGCCCTAGGCTGGAGCCTACTCAGCCTGCTAGTAAATCCGCCACTGCATATTAAATCGAATTGCAAAACCGAGTAGAATACCGGTGACGATAAAGACTGAGGAGTGAGGATATTAAATTTTTCCATTCAAGAAAGATTCGCGATAACACAACGTTATACGTCTTTTTAAACGTACAGATTATCATCTAATTATTACCCCACGTTTTAAATAATTGTTGGAAATGAAACTTTTTAGTGTATCACTGGTATATCTCCGACAGAAGTTAAAGGATTCCTCTGAGGTATCAACTAGTAACTTAAAGCTTGGGGGCGATAGCAATCTGTCACTGTTGGTAACTGTATGTAGATCAACCGTGCCGACACAGGTTGTATGGAAAAAAGTTTAAGTGATACATTAATACTTGCTATATTCTTGCATATATACTTGTGTTTTTTCATTTGGTCTTAACTTTTCTTTTTCATTCTAGCATGTTTTCCAGACGTCTGTGTTTATTTAAAGAACCCAGTAGCTTCATTTGTATCCACAGAATAGGGTAGTTTACTGAAAATTAGTTTTTTGTCCGTCAGATAGATTAATAAAAAATATTGGACACGTATTTTTTCTTTTGACACGTAAACATAAAGTGACCACGATATAATGCGTTGAAATATCGTGAAATGTCACGCCGCTAGTAAACTTTGTACTGCCTTAGTGACGTCACAAGCCCCCACTCCTGAACTACTTTTTTATTGATTTGGTATAGCAAAAAATACGTGTCCAATATAATTTGATAATCTCACTGACGGACTAAATAGAATTATCATTTTCTACCCAGGAAACATCTCTATTCCTTCGTTCAAGCTTTACCGTTCTTTGGATTGCAATAACCAACCTATTTATCTCTTCAACACAATACGATGTTTTCTTAAAACTCTGAAAGGCAAAATCCGTTAAACTACTAACTGTATGCTTGCAT
This sequence comes from Orthosia gothica, assembly GCA_949775005.1. Lineage (NCBI taxonomy): Eukaryota > Metazoa > Arthropoda > Insecta > Lepidoptera > Noctuidae > Orthosia > Orthosia gothica. Next base: position 22,166,593 of record OX459045.1, on the reverse strand, counting down.
TGCAGCTCAAATAAATATAAACCAATGTTATTTATAGAGACACGTAAAAGTAGCTTTAACGCGATTCAATGAAGAATCTTAAAGCACAAAGCATAAATTATCCCCATAGTTGCCAAGCTAGCAGTAACGAGAACCAGCAATTATAAGCTGACGGTCATATATCTGCCATTTCAACGTAACCTAGATTATCCACTGCGGTTCGACATCATTTGATTTGCAATGATTTATAGTCCCATGGGAAACTTAGGGCCGTATTACTGTTAAGATAATCATTGGTTTAACAAACGCACGCGGCAGCTTTTAAAATTAATGGACACGTGAATTAAAGTTGCGGTGCAGACTCGTAATGAAGATAACGTTGGGGTGGACACGGTACGATAAAGTTCTGACGGCGTTTCTTACTCGAAGATAAGCCTTTAATTATTGAGATAAAGCCTCTACGTACGCCGTATAGGCTTTAAAACGTCCAGCAATTAGGACAGGAGCGACTCGGTGCCTACCGCGGGTCGTTGATCTGTAATTAGCGATTGATTAGCAATTTTGATTAATTCGACTCCGAAATCTGTCACCTAAGTGTTCTGCTGGCGGGATGATTCTTTGGATGCAAATAAATGCAATTTTCATTTAACAAATGACGCGTATTAATAACCGACTTGATAATGTCATTTGATCTTTTGAAACATCGAAACCGATTTGATTAGCATTTTTTCTATGAATATAAAGCGGTCGCAGCGTACTTTGTTTAAGTCCGATTTAAAAGCTTCTGTACACTAATTAAATTTACAAACTTGCAGTGATCAAGGGCACGGTTAATATTTGCGGATCGAGGCACCCAATTAACTTGAGACGTGCGTATCATTATCGAGGAGTAGGTACAGGTAGGAAAGGTCATTAATCTCATTCATTAAATACATCCGATTCCTGATTGTTCGATGAATTCTTGCGCCCCCCGACTCCGCCTATAGTTCGCACGACGAAATGTGTTTATAACGATTCTACTGCAACACCCACGACACTTGCCGATATTTTTTCTACCAAAGACATGTCCATTCGTTTCCTAGTTAAGGAAATTGCCATGATTGATGGCCGTCCGAACTATTAGTTGCGAATTAAATTAATCTCAAAACAGATATCCGTTCATTTCACACGTAACTTATAATTATAATCGCATCAATCTTATAAATTAAAGAAATAAAAATGAGTTGAATTAAATCGATTCCGTGAATATGATATGTTTTCAATAATTTGGACGGAAATGACAGTTAAAAGTAATAAGACTTGGATATGAAGCTTCCGCTATCAATCTTGGTTGGGAAACAATAAGATGGTCGTTTTTGGCGTTTGGAGGCTTTCCCACGACGGGAACCAATAACCGGAATTCCAATTTCAAAAATTATGGACAATATACCTATTGTACATGGCAATGATAAAATGATCTGCTAAATATGTCCTGACTGATCTTAGTTTTAATTTTATTAATTGCCAATGTCTATATAAGCCTTATTTATACGCAAAAGGAATGTGTAAGTATTTACACAGCACACAAGTACTAATAAGGGATATAACGAATGGTGGCATCCGAAACGCGTGATTAAGTCATTGGCGCGAACTTAAAAAAGGTAATATGACTTTACAAGTACCTCGTCGCAGGTTAAAATTATATTAGCAGCTGAAAATACACGTTGTCTGTAAGTGGGATCGTTATTATAAATTGGCAACGATGTTGGGATATGGGCTAACGTTACTTTTTAATAAGTTTCTTGGTAAGAGTGGGGGGTTTACTCCACTCGGGCAGTTTCAGTCGTTGGGCATCAACTTGACATTTATTGGTAGTATAAATCGTAACTTGATAACTTAATCTCGGATGATGGCTGCGGTTTGTACGTATCTGTATTACGATTTCTGAGTTTTTTTGCTACGTTAATTTGTGTGTGTTTTTTTTTAAACGGGTTATGACGGAGCGAACTTAATTTGTAACCGTCTTTCTCAGTTCTGATTGTAATTATAAAAGCTTATATTACTATCAATAAACTCGTATTTATAACAATTTAGACGACAAACGTTCAGTTATTGAATAATGATTGAAAGCTTCCTACCATAACTTAGATTAATGATCTCAATTCTCATACAAGTACATCTTAATAATAAATCGAGAACACGTCACGTGCAACAGCTAGAGTTCAATTTATGACTAATTACACAGAACAAGACTCAGTACAAGATGCATTAAAGAGCCATCAACATCAGTCAAACTTGCACTTTACATAATTTTCATTGTAAACAAACGCCTTTGGCTTTCGGCGATACAAAGCGGTCTGGGTAACATACGTAATTGCTCTTGCATTTCAATTATGAGCAATTATTAAATCCCACCAATAAATTGTGTATGTTGGGTTTTACAAAATGTTTTATGAGTACGATTTAAATCGGTACGGGAGCCTGCAATTAGTGGCGCTGATGTTTCGCTAGACGTGGAACGGTCGTATAAAAGAGTTTGGTCTTGTAACAAGTTCTTGGGATCGTATTGTAAAAATGTATTTAGTTCCTACAGAATACCTTATTACCCCAATTATGGACAATAGTTTAAAAACTAAAACTGTTTTGTAATATGGAAAAGAGTGGCTCAAAAATGTGATATACATATCACCTATTTCAAATACTTGTTACAATTTTGATTTTCTAGATCATCTTATAAAAAGGTTTATTTGTACAGGAATTACCAATCCTTAAGACTGGGCCGCTGGGTCAGCCCAGCGGCCATTAGCGAATTGTTGTTTTAGTATGAGATATACTACTACGCAGCCATTGTAGCAAACTTCAGAGCGCCAAGAAGATTGGGGAGTACTTACTGTATGTTTGTAGGATAACCTCCGAAAGAACTGTTCTGATTACGAAATTTATTTCACTGATAAAAATCGTTAGACCAACACATATAATGCATGGTTCTCGTAGAATAAACCACGGGAGCAAGACCTGGCGAAATAGCTAGTACAAATGTAGAAACTTCAACAAAAGTACGACTTATTTATCGAATGCGACACAAGTTCCACCCACGTCGCATCACGTCTCACAAGGGAGGCGCGCGACGCCTTGCCCCCGGCAGTTCGCTAATTCCACAGTCTATATATCTGCACTGATTGCTGGGACACACTCGTATTTATTTCCTACCCCCCACTACTTAAGCCATGAAGAGTTTATTTGCAATGTTAATTCGAGAACTGGAACGTTTTTCACTTGTTGTATGAGGATGTTGCTCTATTTTTATTCTTTTGAATTTATTTTGGTGTACTGTTTTTGTGTGTAAAATGGAGTATTGTAAAGGACTTACAACCAGCAAAATATAAATGTTCTCTAAAAGTCCCAGATCACAGTAAACTTCCTGAAAATAAATTGCCAAACCAGTGCCAATTGCAGTGCGCATTGCCTGCTGAACGGATGGTCCATGGTACCAAAAGTCGCGAACTCGTATCAGAAGACGCAGCGTTGGATGGCCTCCCACAAAATAGACCGATGACCTGGTAAGGAATGTAGGAATTGACTGGAGACGAAATGCACATGGCCGGGTGATGAGGCATCATTTAAGGGATGACCAGGTCCAACTATGGACGTCTTTACCCGGTCGGAAAATACGTGACACCTGGTGTTGCTCTACAAAAACGACAAAAAATCTACATGATCATTAATAATTCGAAGATCATATAGATTTTTCAGAAAGATTTAAAACTCATTACTTACACCAACTTCTTAAAGCAAAAGACTTAACCTATTTACCATTCTGTTCCCACATTACTCAATATACACATACCTACATACAAGTACTCCTTAACAACCTGCGCCCGAGGTGTTCCGGTGGCGTTCAGCAACGGACGCATAAGCAGCTTTTTGTTGCCCAGCATTGTCGGTAAGGCACTGAGCACATACAACGAGTTTTTGGCTAACGAGCGGATAGAAAGGCCGTTATGTCCTCAGGTTAAAGTAGCTGTTGTAACAGATTGTTATGAAACTTCCAGGTCATGTTATATGGTGTTGATTAAAAAATAACTTAGGGTCTGACGCAGAGGTAAGTGAAGATCCTGAAATATTTTGCAACTTAATTATTAGTAGGTGATTGGGTTTATGACAATAAAATATACCTACCAAAAAATCAAGTATCTAGTTGCGGTATTTCGAATGGTTTGAATCACAATAAGCAGCTTTTTGTATATGATTTATGAACATGCTTAGCATTTCACCTTGAACAAACAGTATCAATACAACCGGTTTGCCCCTAATACTGTTACTGGGGCAATAAAGCGTGATGTTACATATATTATTTAGTGCAAATCTACATAGTTCACTCTCTCGCCCTCCCTTTCATAGCCAACAATTAGGGTTGAGGCACACCTGTCCCGCGCACGCTCGCCACGCGTCGGCCGCTCGCGATTCCCTCCGCAATTATTCCTATATTCAATTGTTGAATTTTTATATCACCATTATTTTCATTCAACGGTATTTTTTGACACGTGTAAAACGGGTTCGGTAATGAGCAACATTGTTCAGCAATTCATAAATATAAAATTTATATGGCATTCTGGTTGGGTGATTGTGTTTTTAATTTCAAATTAGTTTTTGTCGTGGTTCAAAATTTTTGTAATCATTTTAGCACTGTGTAAAATATTAAAATTATGGGCTTAAGCGGCATAATTCATTATCAAGGTGGTACAGTGCATACGTTTTTTTTTACAGTGGCTCCTTATGTAAGCACTATAATATGAAAACACTAAACAGGTTAAACGCAAAAGGAACTTAAACGTATATTTGCCCTTGCAGTAGTAACTTCAGGTTGATCGCCATTATTTTATCGAATTATCAGTGATGTAGGTGTCACGGCTCGTAGGTGCAGTAGTAAACTGCGGACACAACAATAAAATAGGTTGTGAAGACATTTTACCAATTTGAGCGCGCACAATGGTCGATTGATCACAGTCACAGTGAAGAAGCGCCTTCATTGATCACTCCCTATATATTGGTGACTTGTAACACAAATAGTATTTTTCTTTTTTAATTTTACAGTCTTCGAGACTCTTCTGAAGAATAATAATATTCCATAGTGATCCAGTACTGAGGTCAATTAGGTAGACCAAAACCTGAATAATAATAAAAATAAAACACCTCTGCTGAACTTGTTCAAAAGCATTGCACTATATCCATAACAATGCACATTGCTCTACACATGCTCAGATTTTGAGCATGCTATATGGGCACCCTACGCGATTACGAATTCAAGCCATTTTATCATGACCTTTTGCGACCACTACATTGTGGGTGTTATCAAAAGGAGGATTGGTAGATCCCTTAAGGCCTGTTTACACTGGTGGACCAGCTTGTGCAACTTGTAAACGTCGCGTGTCGCGAGGGTGCGGGACAGGTGTGTGGCACCCCTTATTTGAGGGAATTTGAGGCCACAACGCATAACTATACTATACTTGTTGAATTTATTGTAGGGTAGCCGTTGATCAAAAAAATTCGAAAATTAAATTATTGGTAGAGTTCAGACGACTTGTCGAAAAGTTCTGAGTAACTTAATGGGGTGGAAAATCTTGTATCTCGTGATTTGATTAATTTTACTCTTCATTCGCTACCACAGTTTACTGCCTGCTCGAGACAATATGCCTTTACCTAAAATGAGAATCCCTGCAGGATTTCTCCAGAGGGTCAACTCTTCGGTTACCTTGAAAACAGAATGCAGATGAGTGTAGCGCATATTATGGTGTATCTCCTGGATTTTTGAAGAAACCTTTAGTATAAAGTTAAGTTAATTAAGTTTAGACCTTTTCTGTATAATAGACTCAACAGGTTACTAGATGTTTATAGCTTAACATATAAAAGATGTTGCTTTACCTTAACAGATTATTTAGGGATACTCAGTTATAGTGACACAGAAAAACTTCTAGAAATTGTTGTTTGAAGATATGTCCTCATATCTACTTGTACACACTTAAATTTATATATTTTTTTTTTCGTTCTTTTATTATTTGTTTTTTTTTTGTGTTTTGTACCAATTTATGTATTCTTATGTTTGTTAATAGACTAATTTTATTCAATAATTTACTGGCCCAATTATTGCTCTAAGTGATGGCCTGAAACACAGGTTTGAAAGAACCTAAATCGGGCAGGTCCTACCAAAAAATTTACATTCTTTTTTTTTTTTTATAATCTTGTTGTTGTAATAAAACATTTTAGAAATAGTTTACATATAAGCTCTATTTATACAATTGTTTTAGAAATTAAACTACTGCACCTAATGTACACTTTTGTGAACGTAGGTACTTACATTTTAATAAATTATTCTTATTCTTAAGCAACGACCTATCAAGTCAGGTTTATAATAAATACAGAATACTTATCTAAAACCAGTTAGCCTAAACAAATGCAAATAATATTCAGAACGTGTTTTAAAAATATAAATTAAATTAACTACCATGATTCATAGCTCATACCAAACAAAACCAGACTAGTAAAAATATGCTAATTCCAATCTAACGTGCTTAGATGAATAGTTGGTAACCCTACAAACGGCTGACACTCAACGATAGTAAAAGCTCGTTACACTCGTGAAATGCAAATAAACGTGTTGTTTGAACAAGTTCAACCCTCCGTCGGCGCAAGCGCATGACCCGGCCGTACCCGTGATTAACCGAAATGGGTGAGAGGGTATGGCACGGTTAGTACTGTTATTAACTTTGATGTATAGGTAGGTACACTTTTTGATTGATCATGTTTTGAATAGGTTCAGTTGTAACCTAATAGTTAATTAAAAAAAATGTAACAATTTTTCCATACACTGTAACTAAAATATAAGGACTCTTTATAAGACCTGGAATAGCATGGCCGCATACTGGACCCAAAAAAATTAAAGAGCTATCTCTTGACTCAAAAATAAGAAGACAAGACTTATTTATGATGTCACCATACATATACGTAGTAGGTAAAATTTAAAGCAGTTACAAGGTTTAATTTAGCTCACCGTCTTGAAGTTTGCCAATTGCTCTTAAAGACGAGCCCTTTATAGGTATCAAGTTTCTACACATGACGAATAAAAAAAAATGCTAAACAGAAAACTTTATCCTTAAGAAAATAAGCAACAAATAGACACTCAAAGGATATTTTCAGAAGTATTACTTACTAAGAGGATAGATAACTGATAACTACAGTTTAAAAGCCGTCTTTCTTCAGCTGCAAAGTTTTCTAAGGGGCTATCCACACCTCAGATCGTAATCATTAACGATTAAAAATATCAGAATCGCCAACACAATCACTATGTTTATCTGTTTTGACCACAAGTATCATGGATTCATGGCTATTCTTTGCCTTCGTCTTTGATTATATCAGTGACGTAGACATTTGTCAGAAGACTTGGGTTCTGGGGCTAGTAAACCAGCGGGCAAAACATCGCGACGGTTTTGCTTTGGGCGCAGTTCATTCAGCAGTTTATAGAAATATAATAGATATTTATCAAAGACTCAACCCAAGTAGAGATACAAAATTACTCTTTTTAGGGAAATTTCCTTTCTATCTTCAGTAGGTTATATACTATTATTGTGCCCTCAAATTCAGACTGGCGCCCTGAAAACTGTATTGTGTAAAATAGATTCAAATAGTGACCGTACAAATGTACTTGCAATGGGTTAAAGGTGGCGACATTTTTCTTTGAAAACTTTAACTGACAAGTATGATTTTTAGTTTGTAGTTTTTTCGAGGATTGTATCCTTACAGCACTAGAATAGCAGTCAATAAGAATGGAAAATAAAAGCTTGTTGCACCAAATGCAATAGGACAACATGAAATAAGGACAGGAAAATTATGACTAAAGTCGTCACAACCTAAGAAGTCCGTTGACGTTTCTCATTTTACATTAATAATAATTAAACTTGATGCTTGCGAATGATACTCGTTGTTTTAGTGTATGGGTAACATAGTTATTAATTAGGATTATGAATTAGATTTTTCAATTTCTTACGTAGAAATTTATCGCGGCATGTAAAATGAGAAACGACAACGGACTTCTTAGATTGTGACGACTTTTTAACAGTTAATTATATTTTCTACATATATAATCTCAGTTTCTCGCTACTTTAGTGGCCACACAACGATATTGAAAGTGTGAGTGAGAATAAGAATCCATTATACCAGCTGATCGGCGATAGTATTCATGTATTTCGAAGCTATTGTACTTTCGGGCAGTTCGGGCACTTTGAGAGCTCGATCCTTAGATCATCGCTGTTGAATGGCTACATTGAAGAAACATTCAACGTTTGTCATCGGACTATTGACAGATTTCATCTTTTGTTCGACAGATAATTTCTGAATCGAAATACTTTTTTGCTTTCTTTGTTAGTTCTGTGATTTACTTTGAAGTTTTTAATTTTTGGCAATAATGGTGTCATTTTTTGCTGAAATTCAAACGTAAATTGGTACGTGGGTCACTAAATCAAATTACATGTTTAAGATAAAGATAAGACTTGTAACAGGTATTAGGTAAATTGTTCAGAACTTAATAGCTTAGCCATACTGTTTAGCGTCTGCAATACATTCACTGACCCACAGGTTTCTGTTAATAAATAAATTTCATTCATAATCTGTGGCGGGTAGTCGCGCCGCTACATTCCCACGCATGCAATATGGTTTTCACTTACCATAGATAGTTCATAACCCACACCATGAATAATAGACAGCTGTATTTTTGCTGTGTAATTGACACAGCGCAGTTCTACGCTCGAATATAAACTTATGATATAGTTAAAACGATTAATCTGTCTCGGTTGGTGGTAAAATCCGTTCGCGAATAATGAGACGAACCTCCATCGAGTTACTGTTGGCTTGCGTGCCAATTATTGACGTAATTATTTTGAAAATATTGCCGGCCTTTTGTGATATTTAACACTCTAAAGTGGCCATATTTTTTAATCACCCGTCGGGGCGCCATTTATTCAGTCGCCAAGAGCGCGAGGCTCAGATTGTCAATTGACTCTTTATAACGGATGCGTCTCAGCGTATTAAAACTTTAAATCAAAGATACAATAAAATCTTTAATGCTCGGAATGAAAAATTTATAAAAAAGGCCAACTTGGCACTACGATAGTATCGAAAAGGACGAAACGAAATTAAAAATCAGTTGGCAAATAAATAACGTCAATTATTATGCCTTCACTGTGTCATTAAATATTTTTCGCCACAATTTGTTTACGCATCTACAAATAATTAATGCGTCAATTATTTTATTTAACAACTCTAATCAAGTATGTTAGTTTGTTGCATTACCCATCTCGAGGGGGAGTCTAGCACTTGTATATTTATTAAAGTAAATGCGTCTTTTAAAAATATTGGCTGCATATGATAAAGGAGTGTTTGAATGCCTGTTTGTTTGTGTTGTTTAACCACTTGACGTACTTCCATAAGATCCTATACACATCTGGTAATATGATGGGCGCCTATTCTAATTAATCCACAATAATACCTACAATTTATCATCAAAACGAGAAAAAAAAACAAAGTTTTGATGCAACGGATCCCAACTCAACAATATTAAAGCGAGCTTAAAATAAGGAATTAACAATTTTTCTGCTGCAACTTGGCACTAAGTATAAACTCATCTGAGCGACGTATTAACGAGCTTGGACGCGAAATTAAAACATACTCCAGTGTTATCCCCGCTATTAAACACGGCACGGCAGTAATGAGATTGTGAAGTAATCTCTGGTTTCGTTAGTGAGACCACTTCTCGCCCCGGTGTGATCAGCTCAGGTATTATCGTGCGTGAGCGACAACTGAGAAGTAGCTGCTGATTACGCCTCGTTCACACGGACACACGGCTATTAGTCCCCACACGGCTATTAGTCCCCATTTATTTCGATTATCAATTAGTCCTTAACACCTAGACATGCGATAAGCCACCGACTTTCAACTTTAATGTACGTTTAATTAAAATGAAAAAGTCCCTCGTTATGGTCTATAATGAAACGGGAAAAATGTACTTAAGGAGACGTATGGGCGATTTTTCTATTTCAAGAATCCGCCACCTGTGTCCAGTATGTTGGGTATACGCGGATTTCGCTGGGAGCTGTGTTCTATTGCGTTGTGAGTCTCGGTCGGCGCATTAAACTGTCTCACAGGTAATGGATTGGGAATTTCATGCTCCAAAGGTCGATTTAAATTAATTTACACATTAAAAAGACTAAGTGGACTGACTGTGGACTGGCTCGCGCGAAACAAGAAGTGTATGGTGTTAATCCGACTAGCGACGGACGCTTTGTGCCGTTCTTTAGTAGTCTGAGCTGTGATATAAATAAGTATTTGTGTTTAGTAATGGGCATGCTTCTCGGTCATTGTTGTACTAAATAATAGCATGGTAATTGGCGCTTGCCTCTACCTTAGGTAGGCCTTGCATTTTTCTTACTTTATAAAATTGACTATGAATCTTTACTATTTTATACTGACTACATTAATATGTTAAGTTCACCAATGCATTGCCTATTTATATACAAAACACTCGCCCAATGGGATTTCCCCATCGGAAAACAATACTATCTTACATACAAACTATCATTCCCTAACTAAACCTTTTAGGGTCTACCAGACAATGAATTTTGTGAATTTGTAGATACCTTAATTTGAATTCAAGATTAAATTAAAAAGAACATTTCATTATGTAGATACAGTTTTAATTCACTATCCATTTGTTTTAATATTTGCATTTTTGCTGCTCTCTATCTAGCAATGTTTTTGTTTTTATTAGCTCTTCGTCCTTCATTTTAATTTTTGCATCTCAATTAAGTTTTTCTTTATTCTTATCTACACTTCAAAACTTCACTCACGCCATTAGCTTGGGCTAGGCTTACTAACAAGTACCCAATTGGCAGAAATATTCATTACTAAAACACCACGTAGAACTTTTAAAATAATTCTTCTGTCCCTAAACCTAAATAGCCCTTACTTAATACGTACCAGACTAATCGAGCCTGCTTTAAAGAGCCGTAGAACCTTCCACAAGTAAAGGGTTAAAATAAAATTCAAAGAAAGCATTTCAGCTAATGCAAAATCTTTGTAAATGATTGACGGGGGATATTTAAGATGTTTGCAGACAAAACAAGAAGTGAATCGAATATCGAACGGAAGCCAGAGTCTTGGATATTGACCCTTTAGGGCCCTTCGCCCAAACACAATGAGGAGCAAAGAAAAATAGAGTGGTAGGAACGCGCGCCAACACATCTGCCCACTATCGAATAAATCTACTAAAATAATATTTTTATTTTGATTACGCATGCACGGGTTGGGCAGATGTTAGAAACGATACATACGGGGTGTTAGATTGACCAGCAGTGTGCTTTTCTAATGGTCAATCAAATTGTTCTTGAGTTCGGCAAATTATTAAAATATTTTGTTAAAAAAAACTCTAATATTGTTTTCAGGGTTGCTTCTTTTGCTTTACTAAACCAACTGGAAGATGAACCTTGGTCGAAGGTACATTTTTCTTTTTGATTTATATCAATACTTAACAGATCTACATTTTAATATAGAGATCAATCTTTAAGTTAGAGTCCAATAATTTATTTCAATTAAATATTTAAAAAAACGAAAAATAAAACCGATTTTAAGACAAAAAAGGGCGAATCTTATAGTTGTCACTTCAAAACTAGGTATTGCTGCATAAACGTTGCTAGCAAAGAATTTCTAACATGATGACATGATCAAATCGATTAAAATCGGATAATCTTCCCGCTCATGTGTCACACAAGCTAAGGGCTGTTCCAAGTCGCCAGTCACTGACCAACACGATATGGGCTTTAATAGGGTTCGAACATTATCTGCTTATTGACCGACGACAAGGTGTGAAACAGTTTAGAACCCCGAGGAAGAGTGTTGTATTACAGCGTTAACTATTCCCTACTTATAGCTGTAGATAGAAGATAAAGGGGCAGTTGGCTTGTTAGTAAACCTCATTACGTCTTAGGTATAAAAAATAAGTCAGGACTTGCAATTTTTTTTTACCAGCAACAAAGCAGTTTTGCTATTTGCGTTTTGTATGACTTAATAAATAAAAGCAAAAACCGGCCAAGTGCGAGTCGGACTCCCGCACGAAGGGTTCCGTACTTGGTAAATTGCGGTTTACGATTTATGACGTATTAAAAAAAACTACTTACTAGATCTCGTTCAAACCAATTTTCGGTGGTAGTTTACATGGTAGTGTACATCATATATTTTTTTTAGTTTTATCATTCTCTTATTTTAGAAGTTACAGGCCCCCCCCCCTACACACATTTTACCACTTTGGAAGTGTCTCTCGCGCAAACTATTCTGTTTAGAAAAAAATAATATTAGAAACCTCAATATCATTTTTGAAGACCTATCCATAAATACCCCACACATATGGGTTTGATGGAAAAAAAATATATTTTCAGTTTCAAGTATGGGGACCCCCAAAATTTAATGTTTTTTTTTTCTATTTTTGAGTAAAAATCATAATGCGGTTCACAGAATACATCTACTTACGAAGTTTCAACAGCATAGTTCTTATAGTTTCGGAAAAAAGTGGCTGTGACATACGGACGGACAGACAGACAGACAGACATGACGAATCTATAAGGGTTCCGTTTTTTGCCATTTGGCTACGGAATCCTAAAAATTTATTGCAGACCAAAGATCCATAGTTTGTTAGTACCTATAAAAATTACTAATGTGTAACATACTAAAAAACTGTGCATTTATGTGAGTTAGCTAAATCAGTAACACAGTTAGACACGAGATTTTATTTATTATACTACACACGACTTAGAAACTACGTTAGTAACAAAGGCAGAGTCATTGTATTTATATTGTTAGTACACAATACAAACTTTGTTAGTAACAAACATATTATTTTTTAAGAAAGTTTTTTTAATAACTAAAATTTGCTTAAAATAGTAACAAAACTTGTTCGGTTTTAAACGAAAAAGTTTTATAAAAATGTAAGCAAGCTTTGGTTATTATAAATTTTTTTTCCAGTTTATCAATGGAAATTTTAAATTAGTATTCGGCATGTATAAAACTCCATTGAGTTTCATACAAGCGTCTAATTATCATCTGGTAATAACTTCAAGTATTTTACGAGTATGTCCCGATCGGTATAGAAGACAAAAAATACGCAGTAGCCATGTTTAGCCTCGCATAACATTAAAATCTTTTTTGTATTTGTCTTGCATACATTAATAGGCTTGGCAATTTGTCTACAATAATTTACAACTTTCTTATCTCGTTTGCGTCTGCCTTTCTCTTAGTTTATGAGTTTAGTGACAAAAGAAACTGTGTTTATAAATAAATAGTTAGCATATTAAAGATCTCCGCTTTTCTGAAAAAAAAATTAAATGATACTTATCGAAAAGGATATACATATTTGCATAATATGTAAAAGGATTTCATCTTTCATGATTTTGGTACAATATGAAAACCAATTAAACTTTATGGCGCTTATAGCAGATTTAATCGGACAAGTATTACGACAAAAGAAGTTTTCTAAAAGCTCCTTAAAAAGTTCCATAAGTAAATAATTTGTGAAAACTTCAATTAAACTTTAATATTCCCTAAATAAAACAATGACTTTTCACACTCTGACAACTTTTTTCATATACCTACCTAATTTCTATTTCTCGGTTCCAAGACACAGAACCCTAAAACAAATCGATTTGACACAGAGCAGCATTACAAAGGCCGCCGCCCACCTCCTATGTAGTAGTAGTATTCCGCAATTTGACAACTCATAAAAGATACTAATAAATAAAATTAGTGTCGTTCTGTGTGACAATAATGAGCAAAGAGACGCCGCGGTATGGGGCGGGTCTATGGTATGGCTGACTTTCGTACAGGTACGAAGGTTGGCAGTATGTAGGTTTTATTGTGCAAAGGAGGTCGTTAAAATGTTCTTCTATGTGTGGTATATTGGGTGTATGATTAGATGATGTTATAATTTATAGGTCAGTTGACAGGTATGAATTTTGTGATCTCAGTAATAAAGTGAAAATCAATTCCAATTTCTCAATTTCTTCACGTTGTAATATAAAAATGTAGAGATAAATTGATTGCTCTGAGGAATCATTTCAGTGATAGGTTTACTATGTGCAAAGTTTAAAAAATGAAGGGTAAATTTAACTTACTTCCAATTAATAAACCTGTTGCTAAATCTCTTGTAAAGCGCTTTCAGGGTTGTTACAACGTCAATCAATATAAATAAATAAAACCAGCCTGTTACTGTTCCACTCCAAGTCAATTAAAAAAATATATAAATAATAAATAGATATCTTTATTTCACAAAAACACAGATAATTGTACTTAAAGTTTTCGATTTTTGAATTTATAGTCGAAAACATTTACATTAAACATTTGGATGTTGCAGAAATCTGTACAAAATAGATTATACTCTGTCTCTTATACTAGGATATCCTGTATCTTAAGAGACAGTGTTTTGCAATTAAGTTCCAATTGATATACATGACATGTATGAGTAGACTGTGGCGATTTTCCTTAAGAAGGGTAAAAGTTATATAAATCAATCTTGCATTAAATTTTATCAGGCTTAATTCTCGATATAATTCAATTTAAATATCTTGAGTAGAAATTTGTACCTTACTGAAAATACCCATCATCTACCTTCTTATGTTATGTAATTCAAAATATACAAAACTAGCGGACGCCTCGCGGTTTCACTCGCGTAGTTCCCTTTCCCGTGGGAATACAGGGATAAAAAGTAGCCTGTGTCACCCGGGGATAGTGTAGCTTCCCAACGGTGAAAGAATTTTTGAAATCTCTTTAGTAGTTTCGGAGCCTATTCGGTACAAACAAACACACAAACAAACAAACAAAAAAATCTTTCCTCTTTATAATATTGGTATAGATGGTATAGATGAAGTGATACAACACAAAGTACACCGGGTTAAAATACATTTGTGGGTTTATTCATATACTTAGTAAGAAAAGTAGACAACTCGACAGTCAGACTGATACCGATACATTAATATACAGATTAGTAGAACCACCTACGTTTAAGATTAATTCCTCTCCCACTATTTAAGTATTGATTTATAACATTCAAGCTTTTACCCAAGTGTAAGTAAGTGCTTCGCCTTTAACCTAACTTGAAAGCCATTTGTAATTTTCAAAATAAATTAATTTACTAAACTTTAAATCCAAGAACGAATAAGCCGGCTTTAGAGACGAAATAAAAATAGTCAACGATATTTCGCTCGCTTTTGCAGATATTTGTGTAGCTGTGATATCAAATTCTTGGCCAGGTAGATAATAAATGACCCACTAGCCCAAAATCCTGGCCGTTGATATAAATCTTTAACGCTTCGACACATTTTGACCACACGTCAGGATTATGATCGGTATAAAATACTCCACATTGTAGTGCTGCCTTTAACGTCGCCGTACAATGGACACACGTCTTCTAACTTATAAATTTTGGCGCGAACAAAGGCGCCATATTGACAATGTAACATCGATAAATGGACGCTCGGACAGCCCGCCATATTAAAATATATCCAAGCTCCGAGATCGGAGTAAATCAATAAAGATGATGGCTTAAATCATCTTCAGTGTATAACCAGTCAAAAAGCTGTTCCCAATTCGTAACAGAGTGCTACCGAACGTCAGCTTAGTGTAAGTATACCCAGCATTAATCCATTCCAAAGAAGCGCACAAAAAGCCTTCCGCTCAATTTCCCTCGAAACGTCAAATGTTTGCTTTCGAAAAGGATTTTAAAATGCAACAACTTTTTGTGTGAGTATCCCAACGGGATTACCGTATGCAAAGCGGTCACGGACAGCAAAACATCGGTGTTACACTTACTAAACGTAACTAAAACGCAAACTTTGATGTTTGTAGCGATAGAGACTTCATATTTATATGTGCAACTAATCCTTGACAGTTGTTAAATATGATAAATGCAATAACCTGACAGTTTTAATTGATTTTCTTCTGCTAATCTGGTTTATATAGAGATATTTTTAGATCTAATCCTCTGCAAGTTAATACCTAACGTAACGCAAAAGTTAACGTTACAACTGCTACGTCAGGATCGGCCGGGGTACAATGGAAACTATTTGATTGCTTCATTATGCAGAATCGGACTCGGTTCATTGTATATCATTTCGCATGTTATATCTGTTCGTATCCTAATTTAATCATCTTGAAGATTGGACCACCGGGGAAAGCGATGTAACGGGTGGCCCTTCGATTCGCGATTGAACTTTTAAGACAGTTCACATTTAGAGTGATTTGTTTTTTCCGATTACCGATAATATCTTAGGACCTAATGACTCGAGTTGGATACAAGATTTGAATTATGTTATCAAGGTAACGAGATGTGAACAGATAATTTGAATTTATGAAAGTTAACTTTGAACGAAATTAATAATTATGAAGAGAAATGGGTGTTGTGTGGAGATCGGAAATCTGATTGAAGATGGAGTCGTTAAATGAAGGAGATACGTTTGATGAGAGATGTTTATGGAAATAGTATTAATGACGTATTTCACTTTTCTCAGAAAAGTCAGTTTGAAAGGGAAGGATTAACTGAACCCTGCGACTAATCGTGGCAAGATTAGAGAAACAGTGACAAAAACGACAATTTTGTTTCCTGTGGTTGTTTTTCCCTGTAGAAATGACCTTGCAGACAATATCATAATTCTAGTCTACCAACCAAAAACCAAGAAAAAAATCTGCTCAAACCTAAACATTTCATCGATCTGCAATAGCAACAGCCTGTATCTAAGTTAAATCTCTCTCGATGTTGGTAATATCGGAAGAGTCTCGTATTTGGTATTATTTATTTGAAACGGCAGAAAACGGTCAATTCTAATGCCTTCACGAAGCTTTCATTTCTTTGATCCGTTTCAATTTGCCTGACGTCTTATTTTCTACGCGGTGGTCCATCTGATCGTTCGAACAACTATAAAGAAAATGGATTTTTGTTGAAGAAACTTTTATATTTGAAGCTACTGAATATTTTGCAGTTATATTTTTTTACCGAAAGACGTAAAATATTTGTTTGTTTGGCTACTATATTTTCAAGAAGATTATTTATTTAGATAATAAAATCGATACATATAATATATTATAGAATGTGTGTTTGTGTTTTATACTTTATTATGGCTAATTATAGGTTTTCTACAAAATAAGTCACTGGAAAAAGTTAGTATTTGAAAACGATAAGAAAATGTTAGCTATGAAACTTGTGTAAAAATCCATGAAAAAAAAAAACTAAAAATATAATCGTAAGTCTTGGTTATAAATGTTTTCAGATAGGTAGATAATCTAATCACTTAGCTAATTAATTTATTGAATAGATTAAGTCTAAATTAATTAGCGAAAGGTCCCATTTTAGCGATTAAATGGTTTAATCAGACTATATTTTAGATTCGTTGCCTTTTTTACTAACTAAGTTCCACGTCAGTTTGTGTTTAAGTAATCAGGGCAGTAAACTTAGGTAGTTGGATAGATAAGGTTTTATATCAGGTTTTACATAAATCCGTGATAAAAGCAAAAAAACTAAGAATTAAATTCCTCTAAGATGTTAACATGGACAAGATACTTTGACCTCTAAGTTTGTTTCGGTGTTTCTTGTTAGAGTACCGGACTCATCTAGTTTAAATAGGAAAAATAAAAGTAATAAATTTTTTTTTTTTACTTTGTCCCACACTAGGAATTTCTTCCTTTATCGTGAGTGAAGTAAGGAGTGGAATTCCCTGACGGAGTCTGTGTTGCCCGATAGCTACAATCTAGGGGTCTTTAGTCAAGAGTGAATTGGTTTTCTAGGCAAGCGTGCTTCACCGTCGACCACATCATCGCTTACCATCAGGTGAGATACTGGGCAAGCGCGAGCCTATTGACAATAAAAAAGAGTGCATTTACAATCATTTAAACTCACATACACAAAACACCTAGATCTGGAAATATTTGTTCCGTGCAGGAATCGAACCCGCGACACGCAGCTCAGCAGCCGATCGCTCAACCGTGTCGTCAAGACGAAGAAAGTGATTTGATTAAATCCATTCACAAAATAAATGTGGCCAAATGTAGAGCAATTTTAGTAAAATACGCGATAAAATTACAGTCTTAAAATGTATGTGTATGCATAACAAACATAAAAGTATGTAAATACTCTCAAACCAAGCCTAGTAGTTATAGCATTTACTAGCGCTTTCACTGTAAGCTGAATAATTGTTTTAAAACAACCAGCTTCTAACATGATTGAAGACCTCTTGCAAAGGATTCGCCTCCTAGCGATGCGGTAATGTGGTACTAAGAAACAACTGATTGATAAAAGCTATCAAGAAATATTCCTGCTATCTAATCTGCGTGTTTCTTTTTTGTTTTTTTTTAACTTCTCCCATGTTGTGGTGAATAGTGGGCATCTTAGAATTAAGACAGAGCGCACACTAGAGTCAAGACAGTTTGATTGACAGTTTGACCGACGACGAGTTGCCAGCCTGTCGGTTTTCTATCGATTACTTTTCCGGGAGTGTGCGATGGAACTGCACAATTTGATTCCACCTTGCCCTTTCCATCAGCGGACTACAAGACGTACGGCAATGCGCCATCGGTACATGGTGGATATTCCACCCATACGCACAAAGCGTTTTGAAAATACTTTCATTGTGCGCACAGCTAAGGAGTGGAATTCCCTGCCGGCGTCTTTGTTTCCTGATAGCTACAACCTAGGGGTCTTCAAGTCAAGAGTGAATATGTTACTTCTAGGCAAGCGTGCTTCACCTTCGACCACATCATGACTTAACATCAGGCGAGATAGTGGTCAATCGCGAGCCTATAACAAATAAAAAAAAAAAACAAAACTAAAACAGTGACATTCAATCAGCAATGGTTGCCAAATAGTCTAGAACAGAGGTTGGCAAGTAATTAAAAATGGGGTCCGGATAGTATTTAAATCTTTTATCGAGCTCCAGAAAAATAAAAATTGTTGCTTTTTTCAATAATTTAAGACAACGTAAGTAATTTTAAAAACACAAGTAAATAGGTATTCTTAAAAATTGATGCGAGAAATTACACCTTCGGTCTTGAGCCAGTTTATAGTTCGTTTCACGCGGAAAACAGCTAATGCGAAGTGGGTCTTCTAGGTGGGTTTCTGTTAATCTGGAACGGAATTTGTTTCTAAAAAAAGTAAGTTATTTAACAGTATTCGGTGGTCCAAGATTTAGGTGGACCTTTCGCGTTCCGGACATGGACCGCCACCGCACCGTTCGCCTGTTGGCTGTTGCCGACCGAAGGTCTAGAATGTATGTGATTGACAAGCGCTAGCAACACACATGATCAACCCACATATTTTAACTTTCAACAATCAAAACGCAGATGGGCTTACACTTTCTCAACAGGTCAAGATTATTTTGCCAAAAATAAAACTTACTGCGATTATTGTATGTCATTGTTTCCATATGGCGATGATGGTGTTTCTAAAGTCAATCTTGATTTAGGTCGTCACAGAGCCGACTATGTGCAAACTGAAGTCATAAACAGTTTCTTATTAGTACTAAACATTCACGTTACAGCCGAGTCCATCATTATTTTCATAGACCGACAGTTAGTCCAAAAACAGTCTTTTACCCCGTTCTGCGCCCAGCTTAAAGTAAAACATAGAGCAGTAGCGCCTAATCAACCTGCGTAAGTAAGGATCAAGGTATTGAAGTAAAACGGGTTTTTATTATCGCAATACTAGTAAGTTGCCATTACTTAGCTCTTTCTATCTTTGTTCTGCGTTCTTTACGACTTAAAGTGGCGAGAGTGTCCTTTGAAAAAAGAGTGAAAGGATTTATTTAATGGCCACGTGGGAATTTAACTACCCACATTAATATAGTAACTGTACTTTCCTTTTAACAGAACTTTTTATTTGGAAAGTGAATAGTCGACTTTTTTTCAGACTAATGGTGGTCTCTGGCTAGTTGATTGAAATGGCTTCGGCTTTTGCAAACCAAGTGAGTGAATGATGTCATAAAATGGTCTATAAATATTTATGTCAGGGAAATGGCCTACCATATCCGGCTGTGTAGGCAGTAGGTGCCTACTGAAACTGAATTCAATTACATATGCAAGATGTTAGATAAACGTTGAAAATTATTGTATGGAATGAAGGCTACCGCGCTACCGCGAATTAGCCGCTAGGTGCACTGGTGTGTGGTGAGGTCTTCAAAATGTCAAATTTCATAGTTTTTTGGCTTTAAGCGCGAGATTATTCACTCCTTTTTTATTGTTGTGAATATTTTCCAAATATGACTAGGATAGGTGCAGGTTTTACCAACCCTTGCTTTTATAGAACTTTGTTTCGGAAAAATTTAAAAACATTTTTTCTTTCAAAACATAAGTGGCTACGCAAAACTGTGGCACATTGGATTTTATATTTAATCTCACTTTTACGGCATTAGAAATGATTTATATTCAAACTTTACTTCCGTGCGCGTTATAACAACGTTTAACAGCTATTTATGGACCATCGCCAGTGGCGCCAACTGGTGGACACAAAAACAGTAATCCTCATTGCCCATTAAGCGCTATCGTAATGCATCCATCGTTGATAGAATGACACTGTGTCTAGAGCTTCTGGTTGTGATAATTATATTTTAGCTGAACAAAAGTTCAGGAGTTACCCACATTATCATCATCATTTCAGCTGAAAGACGTCCACTGCTGGACATAGGTCTCCCAGGCGTCGCCAAATTGACTGGAGTTACCCTACTCAGAAAAAAATGGGGAAGAAAAAATATTGTTGTGTCTTAACATTTTCGCATGTTCCTTTCTCAAGTATAATGCAACCATTGACGAAGAGCCAGTACTTGAGATACAAAAACTTATACAAAGGGAACATTAGTAACGTGGCATGAAGAAGTGTAACAGTACACTCGATAACAGGCATAACAATGGGTTATCGTTTTCTTCGAAGAGAAGCGAGCCAAAAAGAGCCAAAGCAAGCCAAAGCCGCCGGCGCGTCTGCGTCCGCGCATGTCCCGAGTTAAATTTAGCGTTAGTGATCTCATCTGAATGTAAACGTAACCTTTGAAAGTGAGAGCTGGAAGTGAAAGAAATGCAGCACGCGATTGTATGGGAGTAAAGGGATTAAGACGTCATAGTAGCGAATTGTGTCTTTATCCGATAGCTGAATAGGTTGAAGCAGATAAAAGGTAAAAGTTATTGTAAGTTTGTTTGATTTTGACAGTATTCATTACATATCTTTTTCGGCGGCATCACCGAAGATTTAGCCAGCATTGTAGATGTAACAATTATTAATACATTTGTTTCAGATATCAACTCCATACTCGTACACGGTCAATACAAAACGCAAAATAAAACATTGAGTAATAGAAATCAGAACTAAAAACATAGACTTATAAATTAATTTATAAAAACATTAAATTATCATTCCCTTGCGCAATGACATAATAATTAGTATTTATATAAAACGACATATGTTTTTTTTTTTTTTAATTCATCTTAAGTTATTTTAAAATTGTACACTGGATCCTATCTACTATCTACTAGATCCTCTATGATGTCATCTTTCTCTGTCACCCTAGGGTTTGCTGTAAGAGAACTCAACATTGAGTTATTATTCTGGATTGGGCAATCCGTTCGGGACGCAATCATCTGCAGGTTGCCGTTGCTACTGCCTCGCACGCGCTGCCACAGGAGGCTACCACCAATAATACATTTTGCCAATAATGTTTAAGTCCCATGTCATTTAAAATTACAAGCCAATGAGCGAACAAACCTATAAAAGTCGACCGGGCATAAATTTAGACTCCAGGTTGGAACTGAGAAATGTCGTGGTGGCACAGTGGCTAAAACATCACATCTCGTGCTTGAGTTTGTGGGTTCAAACCAGGGCATGTAGCACCAATGTGACTTTATCCCATTTTTATGTACTTTCTATGTTAATCTTGGATATCACAGGCAATTGTGAAGGAAAACATCGTCAGGAAATCTGGATTTATAAAGTTAATATTATTCTGAAATAGCCAAGTCAGAGGCCTGTGGGCTGTGGAGTAGCCACATCCTCCCACGAAAAAAAGAAAAACTGAGAAATTCCTGTGGAAAAATTGGAAAATCCAATATAATCTTGACCGACTCCGGAATCAAACTCTACCATGCTCAGTAGTACCGCACGTCCACTGAAAAACGGGGTATTTTTTTTAAAATTTTAACTTTATTTTCCGAAATATTATAAGTACATCTAAGCATTTTTTTTTTAATGTATGTATATGTTTTGTTTTCTCTTATTCTCTGATGTCTGAGTATAAGAAAAAAATTTAAATTAGTGACATTTTTTAAAGTATGTACATATTTTTACATTTCTTTTATATTAATTACAAGGACATTCAAACAAAATATTTAAGTGTAGCATGTATTGAATTTTCTTATAGCGTAATAGATCGGGAGCCTACCGAGACCGACCGACATGAGCTTTGATATGGCACGTATGATGACTTCATTAGCATAATCGTCTGTAAGCTCCCGTATTGCTACTTTATTATTTTCCTTTAGGCCATACGAGTAATAAATACTAAGATGATACGTCATGTACTGACTATAGCACTAATCCCATATGAATAGTATAGTCTAGTATATAACTTCGTCAGTTTTCAAATTCTCTTCTTTATCAAGGCAGGACACACACCTTTAGAAGCTACGGCTTGAGCAGACTACCGCATAGATATTGAACCACCTTAAAATAAAAGCCTTAATAGTATAAGCTTTCCATCATAGTCTTAGTGACATCAAGACATATTTTTTAAAATATAAGTAATGAGTATGCTGCTACACATACCGATGTCCGACTTCCAGTACCTAGGGTCGCTTCTCCGAGGGGAGGGCGAGGTAGACCGAGACGTAACGCACCGGATCAACTCGGGATGGATGAAATGGCGACAGGTCACTGGAACAACTTGCGACCCACGGATGCCCCTCAAATTAAAGAAGTAAATTTACTAGTCCGTGATTTGGATGAAAAGAGATTGCATGTAGCATAGATGAGAATGTTGAGATGGATGTGCGGAGTGTCGAGAATGGATAAAGTGAGAAATCTTCCTCTAATATACTCAATATTAGAGGATGATTGAACGTGGCGCCAGTGACAGAAAAGTTGAAAGGAAACCGTTTGTCCGGGTATGGTTATGTGATGAGGAGGGATGAAACGCATGTTACTAAAAGAGTTATGAATATAAATGCAGATGGATGGAGAAGGAGGAGATGGCCAAAGAATATGGAGTCAGTGATGGCGTGACGGGGGACAGGATGGATTGGAAGAAGAAAACGTCTTGCACCGACCCCAAGTAATATGGGACAAGGGCAGTATGATGATGATGAGTAATGAGAATGCTGGTAATTTTATGACATACAAATCAAATCTGTTTTATTCATTTAACTGTGTCACATTTTTTATTAGGAACTGTGTGTCTTTAGGTTTACCTATTTTAAACTATTAAACGAGCAATATTAGTATCACACTAATATTATAAAGGCGAAAGTTTGTGAGTGTGTGTGTTTGTATGTTTGTTACTTCTTTACGCTCAAACAGCTGGATGGATCTGGATAAAATTTGGCACAGAGATAGATTATAGTCAGGAATAGCACCTAAGATAAGGTTTTCATTCCGGGAATATGTTCCCTCGGGATAATTTTTGACTTTTACGCGGGCGAAGTCGGTGGCAGTAAGCTAGTTTAGTATATATGTAAATAAATATATATTTGTAAACACTTGCTCGAAAACGGCTTTAACGATTTCAATAAAATTTGCAATATCGGGACTTTCGGTGGCGCGAAATCGATCTAGCTAGGTTTCATAATTGGAAAAATTTCACGCAAAAAGATCTAAGGTACCAGGTACACCTATTTAATAATTAACTTATTTTTATTGTGACAGTACATAGAAAAGATTTAACCAGACCAACTACCATGTGTTCAAATAACACCAATCAAGGCGCTTTTATATTCATGATGCAGCGATGCAGATACCAAATAACACGTTGCCATGCATCCTGATTCGACTTTCGCGAATTTTTCATGTGCGGTCTGCACTTAAAAACTTACAGGTGACATCGTAGGAGCAGATGGCAAGAACTGGAAGTGTTGACACGTGTTCCAAACATTAAATCAACAATTTCATCAACCAACGTCTGAATCTCACGTCCGGAAGCTATTGCATTTTGAAGAGATAATAACAATTACCGTTACGATTGATTATTGAAACGTTTTTGTTCCAACGAAAACATTGGACGCATGAATAGCATTTCATTCACACTGGCCGGTTCGGGAGCTTGAAAATGTTGTTAAGTTGCGTTATTTGTAATTGTTCGGCGACTTTAAATGAGTGATATTGATGATATTTACATTTTATGATGGAGCGGTATGTAACAAGGGAACGAGCGGGATTCCTTCACTCGTCAACCAGGAACAAATTCTTATTGATATAAAAAATGGATGAACAGTAGTCCGAGAGATGCTTCGCTCGGGAAATCTTTGAATGACATTGCTTTGTGATACCAGAAAACCATAGACACGTGAAGGGCGCAGACAAGAATACATATTGTTCATTTGTCTATCTGGCACAAAATAAAGCTATTGTAAAAACAATCACTAGTCATCAAGGACTTGGCTGAATGGTCAAATATTGAACGGTTTCACGTTTCTTTTTTAAGTTCCTGCCAGCGGTTTCGCCCGTGTGAAAAGTGTTTTCTTATCCCAAGGGATAAAAAGTAGCCTATGTAGTATTCAAGAATATAATCTATCTCTGTGCCAAAAGTCATCCAGATCTGTTCTGGTGTGATTGATTAACAAACATACATCCATCCAAACTTTCGTATTTATTATATTAGTAAGATTAGGCGAAGCATCAACAACAATTATGTATTTAATTATAACAGAGTGTGGGAAATAGATTTTTTATAATTAATAAGAATAGGAGAAGTGATGATACCTAGACGCAATATTCTAATAAGACGCGAAAATGTTATCATAATATACTTAAATATAAATATTTCAAAAGAAAATTTATTCACTCCCCCGGTGTCTTTGAATGTAATATCGAATACCTAGTATGTGTGAAGAGTTGAAATCACAGAAACGTCACAACACTGTAGGCAGTTACAGCTGAAGAAGAAAAAAATAAACATAAAAAAGCCACGTCTATCCCCATCACAAGGCACACCAATTCCGTACCGAACGCAATCATATTACGTCATAAAAATGACGAATAGGCATGTAAGCACGCATCCAGCGTACACGATGACATGTATGTGACAGTCGCAAAAAGCAACACGCTGTATCACGGACTCGCAGTATTGCCGGGTTGGTGTCATCGGATAGTGCTCTCACGCATAGACCATTCATCTCCGGTATTTATTGGCGCGAAGCGGATGCCGCTTCTGAATCGTGAACGTTGACTGTTACTTTGCCAACGAAAGAAAAATGGCACATCTACCATTTAAGCCTAATTGATAGACCCAAAAATTTATATATCTGCCCAGTTTTTCCCAACTTGGTAAGCAGATAAGAGGTCAGCCTTCACGTAGCTGAATACCAGTAATAGGCATGTAGCTGACTGCCTATCTGATCTAGACAACTCAGTTACTGGGTAACCGGTTAATTCGTAAAACCAAGCCCATAATATATATAATATTTTTCTAGGAGTTTCCGTAGGTACTTGAATACCACTAGTGAAAATTCAAAGATAACAATACGATTTGAAAATATTTTAAATTTAATTTCACGGTTTTGCATTTTGGTCAGATATACCCTTTTAGTTTCAGGCGACAGTACTACATGTATGAACATTGAATTGACTCTGTGATTGAGCAGTTTCTTACAGGTTACTGAATTGTTATTATACTTTGTGATCTGGGAAGGTAGAGTTGTTGCGAGTATATTGTTGCAGTATGTTAGATGCGTTGCTGATTCGCTGTGCAAAAGTGCAGTTATGTCACTTTTGTAAATGCTAAAAGTATTCAGGAGACAAACTGAATGTGCGTACTACTGTAAGAAAATGGAATGGTTTTTACCTCGAGGTGTAACGTGTAACGTTGATGCAGTGAACATTTTGCATAAAAATGTTGTTAGAAGTTTTTAAGTATTGCCTATCGCAATGGAAAAGTTTGGAAATTAAGTGCTCCTGATGTTTGTATTATGAAACCCACTTAAATATTAAAACACGTAATAATATCTTTAATGAAGCGTTATAATTAGCTGGCTGCGCCTGTCGTTGTAATTACTAAAATAAATGTCAAAAATACATTCAAATGTTAATAAAATTTATGTTCAATAATCGTCACGGTTTATAGGCGTCTTACGAAACAAAATGTTCGAAAAGTGTTCTATCTCATTATAAAAGTTTATTTTCCACTAATCTCCCTTGTGATCTCTATTGGAATTATATGACATTTAATATTAAAACGTAATTATGAACAGCCATAAATTAGCGCATGATGGTGTTCGAAAGAACTCATTAATTCTTTAAAACCACTCTTAAAATTTATTATGAGCAACTTATTTTTATTTATATGTCTTAATTGGACATCTTACTTGTATGAGTTGGTTTGACTAATCAACACGATCGTGTCCCCAAAGATAGTTTATCTATTAAACAAGCTTTCTAAAGATAAAAGTCAAATTTGAGATTATAAAGCAATAATGTTAGTTATAAAAACTTGATTTTATTATGCCATCAATCTTGTAGTCGGCATGTCGGATGTGTCTTACCATCGGATCGGATGAGTCGTGTGAGGTTTCATTTTATTAATTTTATAATCGTATTTTTCATAAAAATTGGTATCATGTTATTTGAAAAACCAAAACCAGATAACAGAGATCTTGATTGATATCATCTTTAGTTAAGACAGTACAATACATATTGGAAAAACTGACTTTTGGAACCAATTGAAAGTACGCATTTTTTCGTCCTGAAAATTTATCACTTTCTGCAAGAGTCGAGATAATTTTTGAATAACGAGGAGTAGTGTAACGTTGTACTAGTTATCAACATACATACTTTCTCATAGGATAATAACCAACATAAGTGGATACCTAAATCTAGCGGCCCTCACCAAACCTGCCAGTGCATCCCAGCATCTCAATCTCAACCCTGCGGGTCTTCTTGCCTTGGGGTCAACTCCTCGGCTGTCACAACGTCACCAGCTTCACGTTAAGCCAAGACAGTAGTTTGCGCGCCTACCTACACAAGACAGAAATTAATTTGATGGGCTTATGTAACCCGCGACCTCGTTCTAATAAATTTTATGAAGGTGTTGTTGAGTTTTTATTTCTATCTCTACGCTCACATGTTTCAGTAGATTAAACTTCCTGCCATTTATAATAATAACAGTCTGTAACTATCCCACTGCAGGGCAAAGGCCTCTTCTCATTCAGAGAAGGCACGAGCATTGATCACTATGCTTGCTCAATGAGGATTGGTGATTTCAGACTTACATTAACTATAAGTCCAGGTTTCCTCACGATGTTTTCTTTCACCATTGTCTGTGATGTCCAAGATAAACTTAGAAAGTACATACATATGAATTTGAAAAAGTCACATTGGTACTTGCCCGAATTTGAACCCAACGACCTCAAGCACGAGAGGCGAGGTCTTAGCCACTGGGCCACCACGACTTTGCCGTTATAATGATGATTTATTTGTTTCCATTCAACACAATTTATTTTCTTATCCAGTAAAAATATTTAAAATATATACCCAACTTACATTAGTCTTAAGATTAGTCCGCTAAGAAATGATGTTTAAGCCCGTCTTTGCTACTGGGGAAAGTGTTTAAAATATTTTTTTCATAAAATTATTATAATCCTACCAGTATTTTTGTCTAATGTTTTATGTTACCATAAGTTAAAAAACCGGCCAAGTGCGTGTCGGACTCGCGCTTGAAGGGTTCCGTACCATTATCACAACGTCAATAAAATCACGTTTGTTGTATGGGAGCCCCACTTAAATATTTATTTTATTCTATTTTTCGTATTTGTTGTTATGGCGGCAACAGAAATACATCATCCGTGAAAATTTCAACTGTCTAGCTATCATGGTTCTTGAGATACAGCCTGGTGACAGACGTTTTTACCCTTTAGGTACGGAGCCCTAAAAAGCATACAAACGCTTTTGCCATGTTAAAAAAAAAACGCGAAAAGTGCCATAAGCAAGTATAATTACTGCAATATTCAAGTCTACCTGTAATTCAAGGATAGCATTAAAGTGATTATTGCTTATTTTTAAGCTTAAGAAACCATAAACCACAGCATACATGGGCGCCTACAGTAATCACTTACGGCTTTTTTATATAAATTCACACTTACCGTATCGGAGAAAAGATTAAAATGCATTCTTATTTGATACCACATGCACTTCGTGATGTCCCTATTCTGTTTCTCACGGCTCGCGCCGCTATATGTTTAATAAATTCATTGATATAATAAATATTTTGACATCATTGGTCTTTAAAGCTATCTATCGGCGTGTTTATCTCCACCACGCCTGTAATCTGTAATAGAATAATAAGTGTCGATCCTTTGAGACGTGCTCGTTTTATCTTATCTCCGATTCTGTCTATCGTGTGGTATTGTGTCATATTACGAGTCAAATCTTTTAAGGGGACCAATTTTTTGGAACTCGTAAGTGCTTATTTTCATTTGTAACGCTAAGTGAATAGCAGAGTTCTCGAAAATGTATTTAAACGATGCATAATAAACTATTATAACACACATGGATTACATGAGAGTATGGTATAATTTAGATAACAAGGAATAACTGTTTTGTCATTGGAATAGAAAGGAATAACTGAAAATAGGAATAAAATAAAGGAATAAATGAAAATAGCAAGGAATAACTGAAAATAGAAATAAAATAAAGGAATATTTGAAAATAGCAAGGAATAACTGTTTCGTCATTGGTTTTCAGTGCTCGGTTCTCACATTTTTATTTTAAAATTTAAAATATCGTCTTTTGAACGATTCTTCACACAATATAGTGCAATATTTAAACACATTGTAATTAGAACACTTTATAATTTTCAATTGACATTCATGCCGGTTTTTAATTAACATTAATTCATTATTTTTGTTCTGTGTCGTGAGTTGAAAGTGATATTTTTAGTACATTACAGCAGAATCCAGTAAGTAAGCCTTCCTGGCCGAGTATGAGTTAACCGGACCGAACCGCAGGTGAGGTCCGGTTATATACGAGGCCAGGATGGCTTTCTTACTGGTTGAGGTTTGTATAATGCTTTTCTCAAAAATGAAAGAAAGTTTAACAACAAATTCGTTTAATTAATATTGAAGGTTACATTCATATTAGGGCAATTACTGATAGATATTGTGATCGATTTACCGGGGGCATTTATATTTGTTTGTTGTACATCTTGATTAACGGACTCTTTAATCCAACATGATTTATAAACTGAAATGACTAAATACAAACATAAAATCCCACACTATACTTCTACAACATTACTAAGTACAAAACGCAACGTGCATACTTTTTCTGCGTCGCGTTATGTGTCACAGACCCATAAAAAAAAAAAAAAAAAAAGTGTCACAGACAATAAAATGGATGTTTAAGGCTCCAAAATATATTATGTATCTCATAAAATGTCATACCAAAAAGAGATAGATATATATTTGGAGCCTCCCTCTAACCATGTTATAATGGCTAAACTCTAATCTGTGTCTGGTACTATGTTTTTTTTTTCTAAGCAGATCTAAAGAGGATGACCTAAACCGTGCGAAGCCATAAAAAAAAAAAGGGATGAAGGATGACCAAGTGTCCAGTAAGTAAATTACATACTTACTTACTGGACAGTAGGAGATTCCAAATTTAAAATCTCGCTTCTTACCGGACAGTTGTGAATAGTCTCCGGTAGAGTTCACTTTCTGGATACTTTTTAGAGATGTTATGTCAACATTACATACCATTTTTGAGAAAATGTTATTAATGATTCGTGTTATTTTATAAAAGGTAAACAAATAATCTTTATTGACATAATTTTTTTACAGCAATTATTGAGATCCTCTGACTCCCGAACTAGGCGGACCTGTATGACAGGAGTCAGCAGTTTTTAGCGTACAAATGCGAAAGAGCTAAGTTAGTTTGTAATAGTTACATAATATACAATTATATGTACCAATTAATGCTTGAGTAAACTGTAATAAGCATCTATGACATTATTTTTAGCCGTTTCGTTTTAGAGAAGGAATATAGCTTTCATATTTTCGTTATAGGTAGGAGTCGTACACGCGTGGAACAGAGGACTAAAAAATACTTGTATTTCTATAAGTAAGGGTTACATGCCATCACATGAAACTTTAAACTCTTTTTCCGGGAGCCATGTATCGACGGTTCAAAAGTCAGGATCTGTTGACATTTTGACATCCGTAGGTACAAACAAAAACTTGTTTTTCTTTCAACGTTTTTACGTAGCTACTGGAATTTCAAGAGCCAGTTAGAAAATTGATACTTATTTGTTGGCATCAATGTTGAAGTGGTTTTTGTTAAGAGAATTCGAAAAAGTCGATGTTAGTTGAATGATTTAATTGTTAAACATTAACCTTAGAAGCGGGCTATTTATCATGTTTACTGTTTGTTGCGAGTTTCCGATATTTCAGTGCTGTTGCAAGCACCATGATCACGGGTAAACAAAAATAATATATCCCGCTTCTAATGTTAATGTTAGTGACCATGACAGTTTAAAAACTTATATTGATTTAATTGTTATTAGAGGCCTAATTCATCATCATCATAAAAGCCGAAAGACGTCCACTGCTGGACATATGCCTCCCGCAAGCGTCACCTCATTGATCGGTCCCATGCGTCTCGCATCCAGCGAATCCCCGCAACCTTCACTAGGTCATCAGTCCACCTGGTGGAAGGCCTTTCAACGCGGTACGTGTTCGCCACTCCAGAACCGTTCTGCCACATCGGCCATCCGTTCTGCGGGCAATGTGCCCCGCCCATTGATTGCCACTTAAGTTTAGCAATTCTTCGGGCTATGTCAGTAACCCTGGTTCTCTTGCGGATCTCTACATTTCTGATTTGATCACGCAAAGAAACGCAGAGTATAGCCCTATTCATTGCCCTTTGGGTGACTGTAAGCTTTCTGATGAGACCTATTGTAATGGACCACGTCTCAGAGCCATAATATGTCATCACTGGCAACACACACTGGTCGACCTATTAGTCGAGATCTATTAGTTTATGTAAATCGTAAATTAAATAAACACATTTACAACAACGTATCTGACATAAACGAACACATTATCACAACCATACATCACTCTAAAGTGAACGTTCATGTGTAGAACATTACCATGTTTTGTCACTTTATCATTTTAACTGCAGTGAAATTAAGTTTATTTATACGAATGTATTAATGACCTTATCTTAATACACAGACTTAAAGGTATGTATAACTCACGAAGCCTTCGCATTCCTCTGTCAACGCCACGCGACTGGGTACCTTCCACAAAAACTCAAATGTCATTGCACAAGCTTATAATAAGGCCCATTCACACGACCCTACTAGATATTTTTTCAATGTCAAGTCGGGACGGGCATGCAATTTTGTAGAAAAAACGGCAAAATCAATAATAGCCCCGTGCACGTGTTGCCGATGGATTATAGATTATGTTTTGGAAGATTTTTCTCAGCGCTCGCGAGCTCATGTCAGGTACGGCGCGTCTTGGACGAAAATGCTTGGAGTCGCTTAGAAATACAAATATTTTAAAAATGCTTAGAGCATTCGGGGTAACTGGGCGCACTTTTGACTTTAAAGCCTCGTCTCTCATAAAATGGAGGGGTTAGGAAAAAAACACATATTAACCGGATAGAATGTTTATTAGACTGTAAATTAAGTGAAGAAAAAAACCGTAACTCTATTAATTTTGTAGCAAATTCAACACAATTACTATATCTGGAATGCGTACATTTGGCCCGTGTTGCGGGTAAATGTTGGCACTCTTACGCACGTAAGAGTTCGCATGGGTTCGCTCAAATAGAAATAAACTTTTAATAAAATCATCATCATCGTCATATTTCTGTTCTTATCCCATGTTACTTAGGGACGGCGCAACATGTTTGTTTATTCCATACCGTCCCACTCCCCACACCCCGTTCCGCAGATATTTGGCGTGCGCTCATTTACCCACTGCACTCCATTATCCCGAATGACCCTAGTATTTTTTTCCACTATGCTGGATAGTTTCACATTAGTTGTTCTAATTTCAAGTGTCTGTTTATAAGCGTTTAATAACAAGCTAAACTAAGGATATTGATCACCTCTTTAAAGAAAAGAAGTCGCGTCAAGCGGCGTTTTAGAAAATATTCTTGAACTTACCTACCTATATTACTAACATACCTTCATTTGCGATTAATAAAATATATCCCAGAAAATATTTCAGAACAACTAGCCCTCTTCGTCTAACAATGTCTTTATGGCCCAATTGCCCTAGACCGACTCTATTCGTTTCACTGTTCCGTTCTTGCGCTTAACAAAGAAATTCTATACAATTATAACGGCCGAAACTGTAACTGTCTTCTAACAAAACTCAGATGTTGTATTTCTTTTACGAAAACCCTACAAAAAGCAGGTAATCTCATTGAAAGACATCGCAGTATTTTACGATTGCATAAAAAACTGAACAGTTATTTCATCAACATATTGAGTGCAAGATATTCTATAATAAATAGGTCAGCGAAGGATTTGCCGAAATTCATATTATTAAGCTTTCGGCGGAACATACTTAAGGAAAATTTATTGTTTTTTAATCAGTAGACGTGTCATTCAGCTGTGACTGGCAGGAATGAGATTGGTCAAAATAACAGAGATAAAATCTAATAACAAGAGGATAAGGACGTGAAATTAAATAAGATACTTCTACTTAGTATAAATTGCTCCGATTTCACTAAATATGAGGTATTGTTATTAAGTAAAAGCGAAGTTCATTATTATGCCGCTATTAATTTCAGCCAGGAAG
This sequence comes from Orthosia gothica, assembly GCA_949775005.1. Classification (NCBI taxonomy): domain Eukaryota; kingdom Metazoa; phylum Arthropoda; class Insecta; order Lepidoptera; family Noctuidae; genus Orthosia; species Orthosia gothica. The sequence goes on along the minus strand of OX459045.1, from coordinate 22,133,560 downwards.
AAAAGTGAAGTGCTTCATCTCAAAAAATTAAGAATTATGTAACACGAAATTACTTTTTTTCGAAGGCTCTCCCGTACTCGACGCGGAAGCCTATGGTTAGCTCAAAATATGGGTTTTTAACAAGGCCTAACAGGTGAGGTTTTAATCTGGACTTTATTTAGTTGATTTTATGAGAAAGTTTCCTCAGCATATTGCTGGTAATTGATACTGTTTCTCGATTCGACGTATACATTTTTTTGTAATTATTAAAACAATTTCAGATTAAATTAATTAACTGCACATGGTGGAGTTTGAGATTTCATTAGCTTACACCTCCAAAGGTTTACTAAAACAGATGGCAAGTTATATTTCAATTGATATAAAAAAGACTCACATAGCAATAATCCCCTGAACAGTTTGACAAATATCCGAATTATGTGGCAATTAAAGAAATATATGTCCACATTTCATTCGGCTTAAATGATAGCAGTGAACGTGCCATTATCTTCTATAATTATTTCATCGGAACATTATGTTGTGTTTTTGCTGAAAAAATTACGAATAGCGACAGTGCACGAATTAAGTTAAAGATCAAGAACTGTTGTAATATATGTGAGGTAATTAACGATAGTATGGACGATTAAAATGGTTCATTTACTGTTACAGTAATTACGGGAAATATCATAAACATCTTTGGTCTTGGCTCAAGGATACTGCTTTACAATCCTCGCAATGCCGCTGAATGACGTTTTCCTGTCACAGTTTCGCTTTTTTTACCATCCATACGTTCACCTACTTCATAAAATGTGCCGTTGATCTTGATATTTACCTGCGAGGAATTTACGTGTGGGAAAATTCTGTTAATGACTTTTGTGAAGGTGTAAATGTTTATCATTACAGAACCAACGCGCGAATTAACTATACGTGCTCATGATACGTTATTGAATGCGATTAAGTGTTAAGTTTATTACTTTTGCTTCATCCAAACGTTTTTTTTAACGTAACTTTTACAAATAGGAAGTGCACTGATGACGGTCGTATGTGAACATACTATTGTCACATTGTCACCAACGCAGAGGTCAAGGAAGATGAGGATGATTGATGAACAGGCATTAAACCAAGTACTTTTAGGTTCCATCACCTTTAAAATTTGAGAGAGTGTTATGCTCAGTACGCTCATGGTCGTTATATTCTGAAAATTCCAGCCAAGTTCTCGTTAAAGAAGAATAATATGAATTGCGAATTTCGATAATGCGCAAAAACATATTGTATCAATTCGCGTGTCGCTTCGACGTCAGAATCGGCGCGAGCGCAGCAGAACAACAATAATCGTGAATGAATTGTAATGACGGGCGGTTTAATTGATGCAGCCGCTGCTGGACCTGTCTCTACAATAGGGATTGGAGTAAGGTATCGATACCTAATAAAGTTAATGTTTTATACATACCCTTTTTCTACATTCATTTATATCACATTTTTCCTTCGATCACTTTCTATACCATATAGTAACTGGAATAAAAAAAATAATCGTATTTAATTATTTCTTTCTGTTTTAGAAAAGTGAGAATTAAGTGCTTAGTGTACCCATATAAACGGGCCCGAAATATATTTTCCACCATAACTTTAATTTATCTAAAGTTTAACTTTCAAGTTAAGACGGTACCCTGACCAAAAAATCGGCATGCGATATGAGCATTCCTATTGGTCTAGCGGCACTGGTGGCGCATGAATTACAGTAGTGAATACGCCCAGATTTTAGAATAAAATCTTTATAAAATCGAATTTTGGCCTTTTGAAAAAAAAAATCTACAAAAATGTTCTTTATTAAATTGTCTATCCATTAGTGTTAGTATAAAAAATAATTAAAAAACACTTTACGATGAGATGCATAATATCAATAATTATTTCTCATTTTTATGTTTTTTTGGAAGGAGATTAGTGAAATACATACAACATTAAAAAAAAAACTAAATCTACCATTTTAGAATCAATATTATGTAGAAATTTAATGTATTTTTATTAATTGATATTTCTTTTTAAATAACGAGTAGATAGCTCCTAAAAACAGCACAAAAAACGGCTTGCGCGGCGTTTTGCTCGGGGTACCGGCTTAACTGAAAATCAATGCATGATTAGAGGAGGCAATGAAATACAAACTTGTTCGAAACGGTAGAATCAATTCTTATTCCTTGTACATTTTTATTTTAATGTAACGTTCAAAAGCCGCTAGGTGGCCTAGTTGAATTATTAAATATATTTGTCTTTGTTATATTTTCATTTCAAATTTATTATAGTTTGATTTCATAATTCAGGTTTGTTGGCAATATTGTATTTAATAATTTTACATCGTCTATTGACATCGATATAAACCGGTAAGCCGTGTGACATCACTAGTCGTTGCGTGAACGTTCATTCATTGAGCCGCTCTCCTTCTTGAACTTAAGAGTTTGACTCATTAGTCATTTTAATGACCACAGTGTACTCACATAAGTAATCGAAGGTTTCTTGAATTTGTTGTTACATTTAGCCAATATCCCGACTATTTTACACAGGCTGGAATTTTATACGAGAATATAAATCAACAGTTCGTAAAGTAATTCTTATACAGTTTACAAGTTCATATAACTTGAATGGTTTCCATTTGAAATAGTAACATTTCCTGCTCATAATAGTGTTTCCCCACCAAACATGTTTATGACTCATTCCGATCTGACCCAAATGAATTCATTACAAGCCTAACGATCGATCAATTGATGACTCCATTGATAAATCAACTTCTTAGAATACTCTTGAATAAATTACAACTCCATTTACCACATGACGTCTGTCGTTTGACTAGCAGAGTTAATGCATTCGACTCAATTCGTGAAGTTCAACTCGATTGACTTTAGCAAAACATCCTTGACACCCAATCGGAAGTTGGACAAATTGAAGACGCGATTCTGTGCTTAGCAGTTTGAACTCGAGACAATTGCATCATCGAGTGATGCGTCGAGTCATCGGCCGGCCACTTACCGACCGGATGCTGTTAACCGTGGCTTGATTAGCCGAGACGATGTTAAACGGCAGCCCGGGCAAGTTCAAACAATTAACTGTATAGAAGTGTCCGACTCTAATGAATGATACAGACTTGCTCCATTTCATTATACAAACACCGTGACAAGACGCGGCTTACAAATTGAGATTAATTCAAGACGCTAGGTACTGGCCTCTGAGTTTAATTCGTAATGGCATATATACTGCTTTCTTTGCAAAGTAATGTCATCCTTAATTTAAAAGTACTGTGGTGTCTATTCTTGTGTTGTTGTCAAAGGAAATAGTTTATGAGTGAGTGTTATTAATAATGTTGCGCAACTTAACCGTTTAACCTTAGCTATTCAATGTCCTGTTGCTATTTATATCGTCTGTTATTCAACTGAAATTCCTTGTAGAGTGTCGTCTGTTCTTGGTAATATTAAGTATGATGTAGTTGATATATTACTGGCACCAATTAATTTTGATCTGCGCAATGTTGTAGTAATTTCCGGGTGCACTCACCAAGCAGTCTTGATTGTTCTTGGAAGTCAAAGTGTCATCTCATACCTGGTGTCTTTCAATAAATGGTAGATTTTTTATCAAGATTTATCTTTTAAGCATTTTAGTCCAGTACTTGTGTTGATGATACCCACGATGGTATCACAATAATTGTTCCAGAGATGCGTTTCAAAGCTAAGCCGAATAATAATTACTTTGTATAATTTTGTTCGTAAACATTAGTAAGATATCATCTTATTTTATTCGCCAGCGGGGAGGCCATTCCAGCGTACTTTGTTGAAGACATTTAGTTAACCCTCAGCTTACCTGGTGAATTCAAGTCACACAATTTACCCCATTGGGTTCACGAGACTCCTTTCTTAGTAATCATTGATTTTGTTTAAAGTCAAAGCAAAATCTAACTTAAATGGTTTACTAATAAAAGCAAAAAATTATTTAGCAATATTGTACTAATAGGTTTATGTATAAAATTGCGTTTTATTAACGTAACCGTCTTGTGAACAAATATAAAAAAACAATAAACTCAAAAATATCGAAACATATATAAACATCAATATCTAGGTGCTAACTAAAACCTAATTAGAAAAACTTATCTGCCACCTGAGTGGTATTAGTATTTCTTCCAATATCTTTATAAATTATAGCCTAAAAATAAAAAACGTTCAGAGATTACTCCATATCTTATTACACTATTCTACATTCAAACCTGAACTGCTTGCATCCTCACCTAAATCCTGTGCTTCTCCGTGGTTTGAGTCAGGTGAGTAGTCTGAATCCGATTCTCAATCAGAAGGTATGCTTCCATTTTCAGGATTCGTTTGGTACTATAACGTGTTGTGGTCCACCTTGTCGCTCTTGCTTATCATCGTTGGATTCCTTATCATCACATCTGAGCCGGTCTTGTACTACAGATTCAGCATTTTATCGCAGTGGATTAACTAACCAACTATTTGAAGCCATTTTGTGTTATTAAAAATAAAATTACAAATTAACAAAGCAAAATATGTAGTTGTCACATAAATACCCCCTATGAGTCCAGTGGAGTCGTTGGACATAATAACATAATGAAACGTAAAACGCAGGGACCCGTCCCGTCCCCTTCACCCCATGTCTGGCACCTTAATTCAGGAAGATACTAGGACGCACGAAAACAAAACTGCGATATTGAAGTTTTTAGAGCAATATCATACTTTGCGCGGAGTCCCTGGGACCTAACAGATAAATGAAGGAAACACTTTGATTCCGAATGCTAATTGCGAATCCCTGGTTTCTTACTTTGTAGATTTTTAATTACTACGTTGATTTCTTTATTTAAATTTAATATCGAGTGCTACAATTGATAAAATAACATTTCTGTGTCTGAAGAGTCTGTCAAGCAATTAGTATAAAACGATATCTGATTTAAAAGTGTAAATATAGGCTGTTTTGTATATTAATTGTTGAGAGACAGTAACTAAGGCACCGCATTTTCCGTGTCATTAAAAGATCATGGCCGTTTTTTACTACTGTTAATTTGGAATGCATCTATAAAAATATAGTAATCCAGAAGCATAGCAAGTCGTCTTAAACTGTTAATATGTTTACATTACTACTGATAGGTTTGGTTGAAGAGACCTTTAGTGAAATATAAATGATTTTGTTTTGAATTATCAAGATCGAATAACACGCACAGGTACACAAAATCAACATGTCCCAAATCACAAGTGCGTAGTCACGCAAGTTGGTAGTACCTTTACGAAAACATTTTAAGACCAGTGTAGTAGGTGGTACAAACTGTTCAATTTGTCGCTTTGTCGCTGATCGCACGCACTGAAGCACTTTCCTGTCGTCAAGTCAGTGCTTACCCGATATTGATTGCGTTTAAATCGACGCACACCCACGCTCGGTCAATATTGACTCGAGATACAAGACGCACCGCGCCCGCCGAGGAAGTGTTACTTAGAAATTTGTACTGATAACAACACTTTACATTTGATTATTCCGTGTACAGATATTCAGGTTCCTGTATAGGAATAATAAAATCGAAGCACGCGTCGATACCATAAAGATATTAAATCATACAGAACGAATTTCAGGATTCCTTGCTGTCGCATAAAATTCTTTTCAATACAAATATGTCAGTTCTTTTATTTACCATCGTATTATAATTTCATAGAAAATATTGCGGAAAACGTATCAGTGAATAAATATCATGAAATTCTTTTAGAGCCCCTCAATAAATTTCTTATATCACTTTTTAGTTTATTTCTGTATTTTTTCTAGGCTTCCTTTGTGACACAGTCACGATCATAAATCAAAATTCACTGTACAAAGTATTAAAGATTTATTCGACTGAAATTGATTGTTTACAATTGTGTGCGCAATTGTGAGAGCTTCAATACATTCCACGACTTTCCGCGTGCGTTCAAGATTTGTAATTTAAACCCTCAATTGTAACACACATTTAAAATTGTAAATTTTTAGATCGGCCATTCATCACGCGTTGGTCGTCTCCAGTCGATGGCAGATGGCGGCCTTGGAAGTAACTGCCACTCTCAAATGCAAGCTTAATTTTGTTGTTTTTTAGGGCATTGTCATTGTCTGTAATTGTTTAAAAGCACGAGTTGTCTATATTTACTTTGCAACCAGTTAAAGATTTATGTTTGAACATCATAGCATTCCCTCGACAGAATTAACATTAACATGTTCAGCTGAATTTAATAAAAGGAGTCTGCGTATTATATCTTCTGCATTAATTTTAAATATACCTAAATTCTCATAAAAACATGAAGACAGGATCTTCTCAAATAAAACAAATTATGGTAAAAGCAAAAAAGCCCGACTGCTAAAAATGTATTCACTGAAAAGAGAAAACAAGTACTAGATATAATTTATACATTAAATATTAGAAGGTGCTGCCAGCGGTGACCAAAAAACCCGACTGCAAAAAAAAAAAAAAATTAGCAGTCGGGTTTTTTGTTTGTATAATAATTTGTATTATTTCAGACTTTTTAGCTTTAGTAATGAACGAGTTCTCGAAATAAGTTATGTGGTTATTTTACTATCAAAGTTACGCTTATCTTGAATTTGTGCCAAAATAGGAACATAAAAAAGTGTAATAATACATATTTTTTTGGAATGGTCAGCTTTCATTTGATACCCATATTGTTAGGCGAATGAAAAATAAATATTTGCCAGCCCCATTTTTAAGGGGCCTATTAAATCAAATTATATAGCCTATGTCACTCTACACATTTGAGACAAATCCAACGACACCTCATATGTGATAATCCGTCAAGCCATTTGGGCTGTAGAGCGTGCTATTGAAATGGACATACACATATTATTATATACGCTCGAAAACATTACCCTCCCGCAGTCGTATAAAAAAGGAAACAAAGAAAATCACTGTACAAATAAATAAGTTAGAGGAAGAAAGTGTCTCAAATAAATTCATTATGTTAATCGTTGCGATTGTATCAGAAATTCTTACCTCAATAATTAAACTGGAGCACTGTTGACACCAGAGCAATTAGTCCAGGCCGCACTGTGCACAAGTTATCACGGCCATCGGACCAAAGTAATTGTTTTGCACGAAAATGCCGAATTGTAGGATATATATCCCGAGTTTATTTATACTTGAGGATGAATTTTGCACTGATCTGGGAATTGAAAAGAGTCTTATCATTCCAATTGTGAGATTCGATCGAGCGGATACTCTAAGTATATTTAAACCTAAGTATTTGTTTCGTGCATGTATTTATTTTAATATTGATGTTTTTTACTCTTTAGTGCCGTAAAACGGTAACTTTCTAAGGCATACTCCTAAGTAACGGCTAGGTTAAAAGGTTTGAAAAAAAAATATTATTATTGATTCATGTACATAATTTTGAACACAAGGTGTTTTCGTGTAACTAATAATTTTGCTTTAAAAAAATAATTAACAACACAATATTTTTTCGCAACTTTTGGAAACTCCTCCAAAACTACTTGGATGTTTAAAAATATTTTTACACAGGAAAATTGATGGCCAGAATTTTTTCATAACTGACATAGCATATGTAAATCAAATAATATTTTACAAACAAAACTGTTCAAAAGGAGGTGCAATTTTGATATTTTGGCAATGAGCGGGCGGACGGCCAGTACTGCGTTAACATTGGAGCGTATATAGCGCCTTAATAGACCCCACATTTCTTTCATCATTTGCTAGCCGGCGCTTCGGATGACTGTTAACCGTTGGATTTTATTTATGGTAGCACTCAGTAGGTGAATTTATAGAAAAAAGGCGGCATTCATTAAATAAATATTGTAACAAATGACTTGGCACAAGCGAGAAGTAGTCACATTGTACCGATTTGTCCCATTACAAGTGCTTCACTTGTCACGCGACAAAACCTATTCATTCACAATTTACACCCCACAAAACTGTATCTAAGAAAGTCACAATTGCACCACGGTGACACTGCAAGATTCAACCTTATGAAGGAGAAGTAGGATTTATATTGGTTCGGGATCAAAATAAGGTTTATCCTTCAATAATGAATTCAAACTGGTATCAAAGCAAACATAACGCCTTCGCAACCTACTCCCCCCGGTGAAGAAACAATAATTGAGAATAAATGGCCAACTTCACGCCACAAAGGTTTGTAAAGATAAAAGGTAGAATTACACGGAAATTTCGAGGCGTGCGCCATTGTGGATGTCCTTCACTAGATAACAATTTGCACTTGGAGTGTGTCACGTATTGTTGCTAACATTATAAATACATAATACAATGAGGCTACCAGATGTGTGAAGAGACTTTTGGAGCACTAGCGCAAGCCTTTGAGGAAATATCGCACAATAGAATTATGTTAAGCTTGTTCTGACTCGTGCTTCCAGTTTGACCGTTGGCTGTGGTTCCTGAAAAAATTGAAACAAAAAATGTTAGACAAACTTCTTGCAAGTTTTGAAACAGGAATAAGAAGTATAACTGCTTGCACAGGCTTTCATTAGAAATCTGTATTTTTTTTTTAAAGATACCTTTAATGAAAATTCGATAAAGACCCTTAGGGTATAGTTTGCAATTTGCAAATAACTTCTGCGTAGACTCTGGCTATTATAACTTTGCAAAACTCATAATTGTATCCTCAAAAAGTTTTGTAGTGATATGCTTTTACATTTGTCACTTTCGTGGTACTTGAGCTGTCAGATTGCATATCTGTAATTTTATTTCACAAATCCAATTAGAAAACTGGTTAAACCTATTAGAAGTGAATTGCGGGAGTTATTATAATACATGTTGAAGGAACAGCATGATGTCGTTCTTAGCCAAAAACGATAATATTTACAAGATATCGCAACGTTGATATGTACTCAATCGTAGTACGTCGTTGATGTGTACTCAAAAAGTACGTCGAGATTTTGATATCTTGCGTTTTGATATTTGCATAACAGATTATTTAACTATCAACATTATTTCGAATACCCATACGCCTGTTCATGTTGTTTACAAGAAGATCTTGTCAAACTACAACATTATGAAGCAAAACAACAAACTTTGTGGTTTTGCAGTAATCACACACTGAAAAAATGGTCACAGTTATTAAAATGTATCAAATCCACACTGCATCGTAATAAAGTGACTATTCTTTACCAGGCTTTACTATTCTTTAATCAGAATATAAACAAAATAACCTATCAAAAACAAAAAAAAACAACTATCAAAACCCATCCCAAATTTTCAATTACCCATATATTTTGAATAATGCATAGTTTTAATAGCCAAACTATCTGTGTTTTTAATGCATCTATCATAATTCTTGTCAAAGACAGCCTTTGCGAATAGGGTAGAAAGTTAGTGACAAGATAAAGGGACGTCACAGGCTATTCAAATTAACTTGATCGAAAGTAGACCGCCGTTGTACAATCCTGACAATGCACTTGTGGAGTAACAAATTCTTTCCGGTTGCATTGAATCGCCCCGACTCACCGGGAGAGGAAGTAACACTGCAATAACAGCAGTAAAACCATCATTCAGTTGTAAAATATTTATGGCGAAACGTTTACAAAAATTACCGTATTAAACGTAATAAATTGCCATAACAAAGCTTTTTACAACCATGATTTACAATCGAAAGATTCTCAGTAGTTAGTTACCCGTTGTGTACGAAATTATATGAAATAATTACATGCAGCCTGAACAAGATATCTGACAAAATAAACTTACACGTCATATTTATAAAGATGCTATCAATCCCGGACGTAACAGAAGTAATAACAAAGTAAAAAAATAAGAAGCAGAAGTCGATAAAAACACGCACACATTTATTATGAGGCAAAGATGAAGATGTGCTTCCTCATTAACCTTCCCAATCATCGGAGGCTCCGCAAGCTTGTTGTTATTAATTTATAGAAAGTCATCGTGGGCCCATTAGGCAAGATAACCATATTGATCAGACGGCCGATATTCAAAACTATGAGCGCTGCTCCCGCTTTTGTATGTGATTGCCCTAATAATCACGTGCCGCTTGTTAGCCATGATCAGTGGCCCACTATTACCTACGATTGATTCTGTATCACCGCCGCCGATATCGTTAGATTTATAGCTTTCACAGTTCCTAATGGTGCAATTATGACCACAATTGACGTCGTCGACACAGGAGTGGGTTTAGTTACTGACGCGGAACATAGCAGCGGTGGTATAAAGAAGGGAATCTTAACGAATAGGAAGTTGTTTATCATCGTCGGGAAATATAGATGCAATTAAATCTAGCCAGACGATGTTGGATGTTCGTAATGAAAAGCCGAAATCGGAAGTCACTCGTTAATGTCACATGAAAACCCACCTATTACCGTTTTATCGGTAAGATCTTGATTATCTGAATGGAGATCTCACGGATTAATTCTCTAACACCTCATTAGTGTCCAAAGAGGCACCGTTTACAGACCAAATGCAAATTTGATGAGTTGTGCTCGAGCATTCTCATCTAAAGGCTTTCACCTCGGCCAATCAACATCTATTAATGTCCTGTTTTAACTGAGCCTCCGATGGGTTTAAGAGCAAATAAATTTTGGATTTGGACGCTATTAGTTGTGCCGCTTTGTGTCCGTGGCGCTGTGCTCGTATATCCCGGCGGTAGTTCTCGTCGGTATCACTTTTTATTCGGACACAAACGTCTTAATTAGGGTTCAAACGGTTTACGTTATAAAATATTGTATCGGGTCGTTTGGTTTTGAGAACGCACGATATATATTATTTCTTAATTTAAGTAGAAGTTACGATATGTTATTTATAATATTTATCATCAGAAATAGGAGTCGATGATATAAATGAAAAAATAGATGATAACTAAAAACAAAGAGTATGCGTTCTCGAAATAGAATAAGAATCTGTAGGTAGGGCAGTTTTTTATCAGATCATAATTCGCATATTCATAAAATGTTGCTTATAATTCGAATAAAAATTAACGAGACCATTAACAAATCAATGAAAGGGTTCCAATTAAGTAGCTGGGGTTATTATGTGGCGGTTGGCGAGTCTCGCCTCCTGATGACTATCACAAAATGAGATCTTGGTAAGACTCCGTTACATGTGATATCAGCCTGCTATATTCATTAATGCGCGCCAGTGGATGAGCCGTAGTTAAAATGGATTTTGTAAATGTATTTAAGATAGTCGCAATGTTGATTTGAAAGAAAAAGTGTGAATATTAATGGAAATATGACCGTTGTTAGCAAAAACCGTTTTCTTGTTGTATCAAAATAAACTACAGTGTATTCTGCTCTAGACGAAGCCTTAGAAATTCGCAAAAAGATGATTATCAAGGCAGATGGTAAAATCCTGTTTACTTCGCTTAAACAATGCTTAGTTAGGTATAGTTCGTCAAATTTGCCAATACTATGATTAATTGGTAGTATGGTTTAACATCTGGTCATTATAAATGTTTCAGCTTTGGAATTTTCTGTACCTACTTCCCTGTACCTTTAAAATAAATTAGGACCTACTAAAGTCAAAAATACTTTTAATCATTCACATGACTTCTAATAATAATAAAATTAAGCATTGATGCGATAAAGAAGTTTTGTAGCTTTTTCTCGTTCTTAATAAAATAAGCATTGAACAAATGATAATAATTATAATTAAATCCACACCACACAAACAGTAGTTAGGTATACAGCAAAATAAGCATTGAACAAATGATAATAATTATGATAAAGTCAACACCACACGAATAGTAGCTAGGTACACTATAATTCAATAACTGTAAAAGTTACCCTGCCTGAATGATAAAATTGCTATGGTTATAAACTTTATCTTTTTATAAGTAGCTCAATTCTTATTGCACCGTATATCCTTGAGTTAACGAATACCTTAGTAATTCGTTAGATTCATTTTATATTAAAGCAATTTTTGCCTGCGGCATATTCCCGTTAATTCAGCTAGGAATTGTGTGAGAACCACTACAAGAATTCACTAGTGCTCAATACACACAAGTTAAAATACCCGGTTCCATAGTAAAAAGCACATTACAGTACTTTATTAACATATATACAATTGAAAATTCTAAAAACAAAAACAAACCTATTTACAAATACAAAAGGAGAGACGTAAAAGACCTCATTGTGCATCAAAAAATTCGTCCACATCGATGTCAATGGGAAACGTGCCCAGAACGCTGTCAGCATTGCCACATTGGATGGCAATGCTGATTCTCTGGCCGAAGAAAAGGCCAGCCCTCTGGTCACGTGAAGAGTCGACGAGCTTTGTACTAATTTCTCGAAAAACTCGATGCGCACTCGGACCCCATGGACCTAATGTTTCAACCCCAAACGGCTCAAACATATAACTCCCAATAAGGTTGTTATATTTGCGCCGTTTGAGGTTTTCTGCACCGGCAGCAGCCGCCCCAGCACAGCCCGCCGTGCTAAGAAGATGGGATGGCGCAAGGGTGTCGACACATGTTGCATCCCACACCAAAGGCCTACCCACCTTTCAAGGCATTATGGTCATCCCGTCTGGTCTCTTCCCATCGTCGCGTGCCAAGCCATTGGGTTCTAAAACAGCTGGCACCCCGGCAGTGACAAGAGCCCGACGTATGATGTCATTAATGCAGTATGATGTCAGTACTTTATAATGAAATCAATAAGTGCACACTATTATTTCTATGCGTACATTTAATAAAATCCAATCAAATCTTATGGCCCCATATAAGATAATGTTATACATACTGTTTCGTCGTATAGCCTATGTTTCTCATCATTACTATTCATGACATGCTCCTACGGGTTTTCTGGTTTAATAATAATAGGCATAATGATCTCTAATAGGTCTAATGGCTTGATTGGCGTCATAAAATCGGGAGGGCAGGGAGAACGATTCGAAATGTTCAGTAACAGAATGCTGGCCTCTACTTGTGTGAGGGCAAATTAATTTGGTTTAATATAGCCACTTAATAGGTACCTCAGAATATCCATTTTACAGTTAAATTGCAGTTGGATTACATTTTCACACACATAATTTTGCTGGAACGGATTCGGATTAAATTATTGCAGTTTTAAATATTAAAAAACCGCCCAAGTGCGAGTCTGAATCACTCAAAGAGGGTTCCGTATACGTCAAGAGTGAATAGGTTACTTCTAGGCGGGTAAGGGTGCTCCATCAATGACCACATCATCGCTAACCATCAGGTGAGATAGAGGTTAAACGCGAGCCTCTATTAGATTATGAAAAAAAAAAGAAAACAGCAACATTTGCCAAAATAAATAGGTAATATTACTAACGTTCATAAACAATGTAAGCGCCGAACTTGCTCTAACCACGGGATAAAATTAACTTTGCCGTTCAAAAACTGTAACCTCCATACATCAATATACAAAATTTTACTTTTCCAAGTACAATTTATAAGTAGGTCGACTATTACTCGTAAACTTGTAAAGCCTACTTAGCTGTGATATTTTTTCTTTTAATTAAGGCAACCATGTAGCTGGCAGGGCGAGGACACTCTTGACTCTAACAAAAATTAGAAATTTCATGCTTAATTTTACAGAAACGGATTCCTGATTCTAAGAATATTTTTCACAGACCCCTCAATATTTTGGAATGGCCTATTCAATGATACCTCACACCATGGGATAGACGAGAATAAAATACATCCCCACTTTAAGAGTACAGGAGGTGATATTTTTATCCATGCCAAATTATAGCTTTCTAGTACTAAGAATCTCTGAGGTAAGCTGCGGACGGACGGACGGACGGACGGACAGACGGACATGGCGAAAGTATAAATAAGGGTTCCTTGTTGACTACGGAACCCTAAAAATATGCATCGCAAATGTCGGTTGTATTTAGTAGGACAATTTATCAGAGTTTCTGCTACGTATATTGCCTGTTTAATAACATGTAATTTTCATGCTAATTTACACATAGATTCATAGTAGCGCATATATCATCTTTTAAATAAACTTTATCGTAAAAATTAAGTTGTTTAAGCCAATTTTATGAGTATGGTAATAAATTTTAAGACTAATTTTGCGGGATATTTTACGGTAACTTTATAGGTTTTAATTCAGTTTTGAATCAATCATGGGCGGTGCATCAAAGGCGGCACCTGTGCCCCCCGTGCTGCTATACAAATAAGACAAAAAAGTAGCCGTTTAACTAAAACTATAAATATTAATAACGCGTTTCAAAACCGTTAAGTGTATCAGTAGGGTGACCATTGGTTACATGCCAAAATAACACGGACAGTGCCCCGTCAGGAGCTCAAAAAAATATCGGTGTGTACATGTTATATGAACTCGTTCACACACGTCCGGGAACGGGCCAGTGACGCAGCTTCAATGCCTGGGCCCGGCCCTGTAACGTCCCGGGCACAGCCCTGTTATGTGTGGATAGAACTTTAGTACTCAAAATCTGCTGGTATTATTAAATGTTAAAGGCCATTTGTATTCATACAAATAGTAATATTAAGTACTTTTGGGTTTTGCTACTGCCCCTTACTTGATATTGATAGATTATAACCAGATTTAACAAACAAAAGTAGATGACAAATTGCACAGACGGTATCTATCTACTCTTTTATTAAAATAACTTTACATTTGCCATTCAATTCTAGCATATTTTGTATTTTTTGTCATGCCGACTAGACCTGTCATCTTTTCCCCATGAGAGATAAAAAGAAGATCCAGTTCTTTTGGGAATACCTTATCTGCCTCGTCTTCATGGTCACCCCTGACACTGGCCGCGTCAATTTTGACAACGCTTCGCCAATTTAATATCACAGGTGAAGGCGCGCCCCCATCGCCCACAAAATTAATCAGGCCGCCTCTTTTTCAGACCTATTTGTTTTTAATCATCGTATTTGTTCTGCTAGCCTTTTAGTCCTGGCCGCTGATTAAGATTTTATTCATAAGTTCTTCGTTTTTTGCGCGAAATTTTAACCCAGTCTGTTTTTTGCTGCCTCATATAAATTTCTTGGACGCTTTTGAATAGCGGGCATAGTTGTTACGGTTTGTGGGTTTTAGAACCGTAGAGTGCCATTTAAATAAATGTTTGCTTTTGATATTGTTTCGATATGAATGTCTTTTTCAAAAGCAGCTCCTTAATCTCCTGTATTTAAAATCATACTATAAAGAATGTGGCTCACGTGAGCAACGTCCATATATATCTGATTGACAATGTCATTATGGCGCTAGTCTATAAACAATGTTCAAAACACGGCGCTTTATAGGACAGCTGTGTCTGACCACAAGGACAAAAAGTGTCCCGATACGATCAGGTCGAATTACATTTGGCCACGGGTCCTGCGACGGTGGTGAACGAAAAAAATTCACATGTAAAAAAACTACGAATCTGCCGTCGCCGCCGCGGTGTAAACAACTCACTGTTTATGAGGAACTTATAGTTTTTATACTGAATGTTGCCAGTATACTGTTTGCGTTAACGCTCTGCAAACAATTACCCACAAAGTTACCGAGGTACCCCTGATGTATGTATGATGGACCCGCTTTGATACGCCGACCGTGTGGTCATTCGATATTTAGGCGAACATAAATAAAATTATCGACGATGTCAGAATTTCGCCTTCGACGGCTATTTATTAGTGTCCGAGGTCGTTCATCGATTTTAACGGTTTTGGGATCTTCAATACGAAACGTCTTAAAATGCACTTGGTATCGCGAAATAATACGAATCTAATATCGCCACCGCATTCGACCCGCGAACAATGCGCGTTTCTCTACGGCTTTTAAACATGAATAGGACGGTATTTAGATGATGTTTTTTCATCGAAGCTCGGTACTGTTCTCTTATTTGCCTTTTGTCAAGTTGTGGGCGCGACAAAGCCACAAACATACCCTGCTGTGTGCCCGAATAATTTTTTGCCCAAAATTTCGTATTTTATTTCATTTATTGAAGCTTTACTTTTAGAAAAAGTACATTTCGTACTTTGTACCCCCAAACTTGATAAAAAAACTTTATAGAAGATGCCCTATGATATATCGCTCCGTAGGTAGGCACCTATTATTGTGAGGTGGATTTGTGGTCGTTGCTACGCCAATGAACGTTCCGTCCATACCTACCTATATAAAATAAAATTTGATTTGAGGTTTAATGTTGAATTACTTTACATGACCTCAAAACATTTCTGGTTAGATTTTGTTAAAATATCGGAATATTAACTAGCTTTAGAATTTTTCTCGATGCTTGGTCCTCTTTATTTTTAAATTCGCCATCTAAAGGGTTTATTAAAGCGTAAAAATTCCTGCAGTCATTGTTAGTCCAACTATTTGTTCTCACCATATCTTGAACACTAAGTCATATCTGAAAATAAGCATAATTTTGTTCGCGAAGGCTTTCACGGTGCCTTTGGTAGCTGCAGGGGCGTGCACAAAACACTCCGGAACACGTGCAAGTTCGCACAATGAGAGTTTGCATTTCCGCCCGCCGTGCACTTCCTTTACTCCGATTTTACTTTTTATTGGGAACGCGGTCTGGACGCTTTTGTACGGCCGCATTGTGTGCAGGACATTCAGCCACATAACGCATCGTAGGTTTCGATTTCGTTAATGATATCGAAAGATTTTAACCGCGATTGAAATCGAAAGGAAATAATGAGGAACTACAGGAACGCACACATCAAATTCCCTTTTCAAAAAGAACAAAGCCTGCCATGTTTGACGTAATTCCGTTGCGGGACCTTGGGACGGACCGTCCTGGTATTTTAATCTTAACATCAAAAACATGTTTAGGGTAGATTTAACACTTCTAATCTGGGTGACCAGCACACGTCAAGATAAGGGCCGCCATGAGAGCCATTTCTTGCTAAATTTATTTGCACTCCCATCTCGGGATTAAAACAAAAAGTCAAACACCATTACTCTTCACAAGAAACAATACGGAGCAAAAAATAGCACGAGTAAGTAGATCAGAGATAGTACAAAGGGATGTTTGGGGCACGGAATGATGAATTGTTTTTGTAACGAATTGGCATCCTTCCAAAAGGACCTTAACTACGGGAATCAAAGCTCAAAATCCTTTGCAAATTTTGTCTTGTCCGTCAATAGTGTACGTGGAATACCTTGTGGTCAAACTCTGATTATTTTTATCTCTTCAGTATCTCTAATGGTGTCAAAACTTATGTCCGTTCTCTGCGTGATACAGGAAGGTAGCTGCTGGTGGCATCTGCCCACACAACGTGACATCTTATTTTCTCGAAATAAACTCATAAGGGTTGATATGTGACAAATTGGCATATTTACTGACTGCTAAACGCAGGAGGTCCAATTGTTAGAAGTAATAAGATTTTGTCCAATAGATTAAAATATCCAGTAATTTGTGTGGGCTTGGATCGTTCGTGTCAATGTTTCCGTGATCGGAAGTAATCGGTAACGTGGGTGTCCTTTGGGACCCTTTAATAGTGCAAAAAGTGACAATAATATTCCAATTTTCACAAATAGGGGTAATAATAAAATTGCCACCCTTAGTTATTTTGGTCCGGTAGCTTTATTTAATTTCATTCTGCGGTTACATTCCCTGTGTTTCTTATTTATAATTTTCTGATAGACATCAACAAAAGAAATTGTATTAAATTATGATACCGATACTGTATTTGGTGAAGTAAATGAAACAAAATCTTCTATTTAATTATTAAAAATGATTACCAAAAGCAAAACCATATTTAACAATAACAAACCTAACAAGTCATACTCATAAAGACTTCTTCAAAACTGCATTATTCATTAAATACTTGTTGTCGGATACATTCACCCCGAAGACAATACACCTTTAAAGACGCCATATTTTTTAAGAATTATCAAATTAATTCAATTACCACATAATAATATGATTTTGGTCGAGCAACGTCTGCCATACTCCTTTCGGAGTCCAAATGAACACAGCTATAATTTTATGTGATGAAACGAAACATTACAGGACTTTATAGCATTCATTTGTTACGATGTTGTTTTTTGGAGCTGTTGTACGTTCTTTTCTTAATTAAATTGTCGTAATAATGATCAATGTTCGTGCCTTCTCTTTAAGAGAAGAGGCCTTTGCCCTGCAGTGGGACAGTTATAGGCTGGAATTAAGGCGGTACCCTAACCAAAAAATCAGCATGAGATATGAGCATTCCTATTGGCCTAGCGGCACTGGTGGCGCATGAATTACAGTAGTGAATACGCCCAGATTTTAGAATAAAATCTTTATAAAATCGAATACTGGTCTATTGAAAAAAAAAAAATTACGATAAAAATATTCGTTATTAAATTGTCTATCCATTAGTGTTAGTACAAAAAATTATTAATGAACACTTTACGAGGAGATACATGCTATCAATAATTATTTCTCCTTTTTATGGTTTTGTTGGAAGAAGATTAGTGAAACATATACCCTGTTTAAAATAAAAGTATACGACCATTTTAGAATCAATAATATGTAGAAACTTAATGGATTTTTATTAGTTGATATTTATTTTTATTTTTAAATAACGAGTAGATAGCTCCTAAAACAGCACAAAAAACGGCTAGCGTGGCGTTTTGCTCAGGGCCTTAATAAGAATGATTGCACACTCTATGAAATGTCTAATGACTCGTCATAGGATATGTGCTTATTTTTTATGATCCGTTGATTGTTTTCAACAAAGAAAAAAGATGAGCATGTCAGATTATGAGTTTTTACCCGACTGCCGAAGAAGGGTAATGTGTTAATCAGTCTATGTATGTAGGTATGTTTGATCTTATGTGGCGTTCTAGAGGCCAAACGCGTTGACTGATTTTGATGATTTATACGTCAATCGATATTCTTAATCTTGCGGGTGTCAAAGGCTACATTAAAATTAGAAAATAAAAAATGACGGATTTTGGACGCCATATTGTGGAGGCCCAAATTTTAGTTTTTTCTTCCAAACCTATCATGTGTGGTATCAAAGTAAATGGTTTTAAGAGGTATTTGAAAAATATATTACACTTATATGCTTAAATGTACCTAATTCGGAAAAATAAATTTTACCTAAAAAGTGATACATAAAAAAGTTAATTTAAAAAATCTAATATTCGACTGCACTATAAAGACGTAATCAAGAAGAAAATCACGCTATGCAGACGGAGGATACTTCTGGTTTTGGTCAGCCAGCTCGCGAATATATATCCTCCGACTGCACATAATGATTCTCTTCTTGTTTAAGTCTTTTTAGTTCGCTTCTTAAGCAGTCGGGTTTTTGATTTTTTGAATTAACTTTTTTTACAATCTCTTAATTTTTTGTGGTTTATGATAACGAAATCTAGTCTAGCACTATGAATCCAAAGAAAACTTTCTATAGTCTCAGTTATCTGTCGCTATAAATCAGCATTTACCTAACAGTAGTACTTGTTATCCAAAACTTGGCAACACCACTCTATTAGACCATACCATGTATGTTTACATTAACGCCCGACTTTAAACTTGTACACTCGACACTCGTGGAAAGAAAAGATTAAGAAGTTTTCAAAGAAATTCCTAGCCGTTGATTCGCCGTTTTTATTAAAAAAGTTAGCTTGAAGTAGTCGAAAATTTTATATCTTACTAATATTATATAGATGTGTGTCTATGTTTGTAACTTAATCACGCAAGAACGGCTGAACAGATCTGGATGAAATTTGGCACAGAGATAGATTATAGTCAGGAATAGCATATAAAATGTCTTGTCAATGACTTTTTGTCACGAGAATATGTTCCCTTGGGATAATTTTCGACTTTCATGAAGCCGCTGGCAGAAGCTGGTGTTTTATTATTATTTCCTATTTCCTCTCACGGAGAACAAAACCTCCCAGCAGTGGAAACATGCATAAAATGCATGTTATAATAGAATGTTTACCTAAACCTGCATAACCTTTTCATTCCCCGTCAGTACACTTTACATAACAATATAAATCGCACATGTTTATTATCCGCATCTAGATATAGAACAGGTTTCAATCGTTGCATACATCTAACAAAAGATAGCATTGGTTAATGCCATTTATGACCATTTTATGTGTGACCAGTTCGTTAGCGACGTTGTGTACAGATAAATATCTCTCCATACTCTACTTCCAACACGTTCGGTATCCGAACTAGGATAGTTCGGATACCGAACGTGTTGGAAACTGAATGGTCTATAAGTAAATAGCTACTTACAAAGTGTGAAAAAGTTTGCGGTTAATATTTTAAGGGGTTATTACTATCTTCCCAATCGATTTTTCAATAAAATTTTATCATGACGACATATAAAGATAATGAATGAATCATCATGATGAAGCTAGGCGTAACCTAAGGCTGTACAACGAAGTCTTAAATCCATAATGATTTGTGAAAAAAGGATAGTGATGTTCGTCATAGTACCCTGAATGTTCGAGGGTAGAAAACTTAGATGTCTCATCGACCCAGCAAAGACAATATAATTATATAAAGACTGGCGACGAATGATACAAAGAATATACCCGAAATAGTGGGATAAGATTAGGCGAAGGAAGAATTTCACCGTGACGAGTAAAATATGGAGAAACTCAATAATGTATGAAAAATACCGTTAATTTGTAGCTCTCTGTAGGTATATTTTCTTAATGACAATTTCCCTAAAAATTTTATGATTGCAAGAAACGCGCATGTATTGTACTTATTGTGTTATAACGTGTTACATTGAGAAATGTATCGAAGAATGTAAGTGATGTGCCATTCAACGGATGAATCTATCTTCTTAATTAATCAATCGAAGTCTTATATTTCGTAATGTTTCTCAGCGTCAATCAATGTTGGAAAATAAAACTTACAAAATTAAGTCAGCAGCGATTCGTTAGCGACGTTGTGTACGGATAAATATCTATCTTATACGTTCGCTACCCGAAGTAGCGAACGTATTGAACAATAAATGGTCTTTAGGTAAATAACTACTTACAACGTGTGAAAAAGTTTGCAGGTCATATTTTAAGGGGTACTATCTTCCCAATCGATGTTTTTAATAAAACTTTATCATGTTCAATGAAGATACCCTGATGACCTGGGGCCGTACAACGAAGTCCCAACTCCATAATGATTTGTGAAAAAGTATATAGTGATGTTCGTCATGGTACCCTGAATGTTCGTGGGTAGAAAACTTAGATATCTCATCGACCCAGCTAAGATAATATATATATTATCTTTATTTTATTTCGGTTTTGGTCGAGTTTCGGCAAAAAAACGAGTTTCGGTTTCAGCGGCAAACCTGCCGAAAGGGTGGAAATTGAAATTCGGGAGTTCTCTGGCTGTGATCGGTCATTTTCGGCGCGTTAAATTCCTTCCATGAGTATTTTGCAGTCGAATATTTTTACTTGAATGAGGGTTCTTATGTTGATTTTCATACCAATAAGTTGTGACGAGGTCCTTCCTTCCATACTCATTCGATCACTTATTACTGGCAACCTTTTTATAGCAGGCTACATCATCATTTACTTTTCACATTATCATTCGATTTTCAATTCAAATTCAGAACGCCACATTCTTTCCCCATGCACTCTCATTCCGCCCAGTCGCCACTTCATTTTGAGAACTTTAACCATCGTCTAATCTTGTTATAATCTTCTAAATAAGCTGTGTGACAATACTATACTTCTGTATTTAATAATTCCGGCAATAAATAAATATTCCCCAGTGTTTTCGCTGTGTCTGTTTTCTCAACCAATTGTTACTGTGGTCCGGTAAGGTACCCTCAAACTGAACAAGCTGACAAGAGGGCAGCGGGCCTATCGGTACAAAGTGAAAATGTCAAAGACTGCATAGCTAAGTGATTTAAAGATAAAAAAAATAAAGACTGACTGATTATAATAACGTTTTATTTATTTTTCCCTCAAAACATGATCCTTGTAAGGTAGTTTCAGTTTCGGCCGAAACCGAAATCGAGATTGTTGCCGAAATTCGGTTTTGGTTTCGGTCGTAAAATCAGTTTCGGTCGGACACTAAAACAATTTATGGAAAAAAACCGTTAATTTTTAGCTCTCCGTATATTTTCTTTTATAAAATGCCAAGTTCTTTACAAATTGTATAATTGCAAGAAACATGCATGTATTGTACTAATATGTATTATAACGTGTTACATTGACATTAAGAAATGTATCGAAGGATGTAAGTGAAGTGCCGTCAACAGATGGATATTCCATGTTCTGAAGCAACGGAACCCAGTCTATCTTCTTAATTAAGCAATTGACGTCTTATATTTTGTAATGTTACTTAACATCAATCAATGTTGGAAAATAAAACTTATAAAACTAAGTCGGCAGCCTCTTAATAAGAATTTAACTGGAAGCTGGAAGCTGCTTTTCTTATAGTATTATTAGTGGGGTTTCAAATTACTGATTGTTAGACAACGTTTAACATTATGTCTATGGTTTAACTTATCTTAGATTAGCGATGGTACAGGTTTTGTGTAGCGGATAGGTGGGTTTAGACCGTAGTAAGGTTTTTCCTTTTATTTGAATTATTTTGTGCTGAAACAAAACTTCATTAATTCACTAAAAAGTCGAAGTAAACTTAGAGTGTTCTGTTAAAAAGGCGATGTCTATCATGGGTGGCAATCCAAAAATATAGACAATTTAAAATGCTAATAGAATTTAAAAGCCCCATCTACTTAAAGCGAAACCAAGCTTAATGTTTAATGTATTCCACCATTTAAAATTCTAGAGCAATAAGGTATAATGATAGATTCTCATGTAATACAGTAAGTGTTTGCCGCGGGTTAGAATTTATGCTACGCCTCCGTCGAACCGAGTGGCATCGCGTGAAATCCTTGTAAAATCTACTAAAGACCAACCCGGTTCTGAACACAGGCCTACTTGAGAACTGGATTTTACAGTTACGTATTATTAAAATGACACTTATTTGTTTAAGGATAAGAGGGATTATGGCTGCTTTTATTAGTTTGTAAGTACGTAATGCGTGTAATCAGCCCCTGATTGGCTTGAATTAATCGTACGGAGCATGCGTGACCGCTACCATTGCAGTCATGAGGCAGCTTATGAGAAGTTGTTCAAGACTCTGAAGTGAATTAAAAATAATGGCATCGTTAAAACTTTTACTCCTGCGTGAAATAATAATCCCTAATGATTTTATTTGCTTTGAATGCGTTTGTAAATTGAATAATTGATGTTATGATGATTTTTAACTTAAAGGTTATCGTGCAATCGTTTATTGTTGCAGATTTGCCTGTCTGCGTTATTCTAAAGCAAATAAAATTAGTTTTAAGTGTAGTTAATAACATAAGCTTTTATTTGTCAACATTTTTCTCGCACGTAGAGGCATATAACATCAGAATTAAAATCAATTTCTTGAGATTGACAGCGTGTGAACCTAAATACACTCCAACTACACTTCATAAATTACATAACTTTCAAGTTTAATTCAATTACCGACGATTTTAACTAGTTTTAGCTACTAGAATTTTAATATTTTCATCAAATTATTACTTTGTATCCAATTATAATTCTAAAAGGGTTAATAAGCGTATTGGATTAGATCTTTTGTTGGTCTTAATGTATGGTAATAAATCCATTAAAATAATAGCGGTGCGCGGCGTCCATTCGATTCGTCACCGTCCATTACATTGATCTCGGTCCAGCCTCTGTGAGACCACCGGAATATCTCCATTTCGAGTTAAACGTACTTGAGAAATAGAATGATATAAGATATTGAATCAAAACATCGTGAAACAAAGTTTCGAAACATGTGACATCCACCAGCCCGCACGTCCATTCCCTCTCACAGAGAAGAGGCCTGTGTCCCAGTGTTAAGAACATTAAAAAGGCTAATGATGATGAAGATATTCAATGTACTTTTATTTTTTCTCAGTATTTCAGTTTCCCTTCAAAGTTTTCACCAAAAATCATGAGTTTAGTTACTTGCTCGTTCTTCTCTATAGAGAGCTACGCTTTGTATATTACAACTATAGATTCATCTTTCTGATTAATCTACTTTTTGGCGATTCAAAGGTAATGGACAAATTATAGTTAAGTAAATAAAACAAACTTTGAAAGCTTATTCACATTCTTCTTCTTGGCGTGTCGATAGCAAATACGGTTTTTAAATATCACATTGCGCACGCGCTATTGTAAGAGCCAAAATTATTGAAAGATTTATAAATATACCTAGTAGTAGACCATAGTATTACCTGCGATAATGATTTTTATTTTTTATTTATTTATCACCAAATATTCCATTTTACCATCTACATTTCCAAGCACAACAACAGGACTTGATTCAATAAGTACTCGAATTTCGAACAAATCAAACGGATCCTACTCACCACAGGTTTCCAGCTCGATTAGTTCCGCATCTTCCACACCAGTGGCTCTGATTGTCTCATTCGATATGCGACTACCGCCCATTAACGAATTGCTACTGATTGCCCCCGCAGCATTCTCTATGGTTTGCCTCTGGCTGACATTGTTGTCTTAACGACAATTATAACCATTACGATTTGTTACGGTCCATTAAATAATTAACATGTTCGTGCTGGCTTCTAGTTTCTATTTTATTACGTGGGTAAGCTTTCGCTTGCGACATAACTTTGGAAAAGTTATCTATATTATGTTCCCATCTCTAAAAATGATTGATATTTAATACTTCCAAAACTTTATGCACTTACTGAAAACAAAAAAAAATATTTATGCTAAACGTAGAGCGTTTTTCACTGTACGCGTCAGTAATCGTTGCGAAACATCTCAATATTCACTTATTAGGGTTTAAAGAGTGGTTACGTCCAAAATTAACGCCGCATTGCCGGCCCGGTGCCGGGCTTGTGCCGGGCCGTGCCGGAACTACGCAGGCGATCAAGTGCCTAACCTTTAATTAAGATACCACCGTCTTACACCTCCACTGACGTTGGTGGTCTCGCTTCATCGATACTGTTTCGATGTACATTTTGTAGATCATCGAAATTTTGGAAATTAAGGTTCTGTTGTTTTGAGAAGTTCATATTTTGTGGCGTAAGCTTTAGGCTATTTTTTATTGCATTCCATGTCCAGTTCATTAGCCCTATGCAGCTCTCCTTCATAGGGATGATCGAGAATGGATTTCTTAAAAACAAAACGCTGTATTTTATAAATATTTAAGGTTTACGGTATTGGCAACGCTTTGGCGAGTCAACAACTCATGACTGAGGAAATAGGTCTATTGTCAAATACAACAAAAGAAATAGCCACAGATAATATTTCGGAAATACTCTAAAACATCAAACTACCGTCTCGGTTCAGCAACTCGTGACTCGTGCCTTACCGTGCTATACGCAGTGAAATAGAAAATTAGTGAGAAAATTGATGCGGTCAGAGTAATCCGTCCAGACAATGACCTGCTACTTACTGATAAGTATTTGAATGTCACTGACTTTGGCAAAGCTGATCGCTACATAGCGGCGTATGCTATGAGTCTGTGAAGTGCGGTTGGAATAACCAGAAATGATCCTTCGAACCGTGAAATTACTAAACAATTTTATTACACGTGCCAAAAGTTTTTTCTTTCTTCAACAACTTCTCTACCACTTCATCAAACTATCTGATCCTGATGACTTAAGAAACATGTCGTAAAATATATATTAAATTTCGTGGGGGCGCCGAGCCAGATAGCGTTATCTAAGTCGAAAAGAAAAAAGATAATATATTTAAACTGGATTTGAATTAGTATATCCTGAACGTTATCTCCGCACTTTGTTAATGCGTCGCTTTATCAAACTTTAAATCCAATGAAACATTTATAAAGCGGGCCGGGCTATACCGCGCTACCTTTTAGAAGTAAGCTTCAACAAATTGCTTTTGGACAGATATTTTTGTAATGTTACTTGTTTGTGAATGGTTCTATCTCTAGTGATCAATTTATCGGCTCGTTAATGTCTGATAAATGTGACTGGATTACTCCGTGATTATAAAGCAGTATATCATGATGAGAGCATTGATTAACACTGTGGGAATATCTTTAAAATATTTTTAATAAACTCTGCTACCCCGACTCATGCATTTTGATACACGAACGCCGCCACCGCCTCAGACTTTAGCATGATCGCGTGATTGCGGAAAAGCTTCTTGCACTACGATTACCTCGTATCTGATTTCTGCCTTATAATCGTACATTTCATCGCATAAGACCCGACTCCTGGGCGGTGCCAATCGTAATGAATGCCTACCAGTACCAACACCTTAACGTTTAATATACTTTAAGTACCGTAGCGGCTCGAAACTGAACAGAACGAAGTGGTACATTATTAGCAAATTTTGAACCGCTTACATTAAACTTAATAACCGTGAAAGGGGAAATTGGCTTCAAATACTTGATGATTGTTAGTTATCAGATGGAAGCGCCTATGACATACAATGCTTCGATGAACATCGCCAATTACAGTTCTGGTTTGGAAGAAATATTCCCTTTGATGTTCTGCAAGCGTCTTCCGGTAAAGAACGTATCCTTAGGCAAATTTCTTTATAAGCTACGTGACAAGCATAAATTACAACCATATTTGTAAGTAATTCCGCCAGTTCTCATACGAAATGTAAGTCCTTTTATGTAACGAATAACACATGCACAACAGCCAATTAGAACTTAGCTCAAGTAGTAACAATATTTACCGACTATTGGGCATATAATTGCCTTGTAAAGTAATTCACATCGGTATTGTTGCATAACGAGTCCTGTCTTGCGTAGACGGGCTGCGTTGACAGCAACGGACCACCGGAGGCGAACACCGTTTTTTGAATAAACCTTCGTTAGAGTCGATCTGGATGACATGTTACCTCTTGCTGAGGTTTTCCTGGACAATTGCAAACGTGTCTGGTGTCTGTACTTATGGTGAATGTAAATGTGCATCTGAAGTTTACTTACCTTGTATTTCGGGTATGTAGATACTCGAAATGAGTTTTATGTCCAAGTAAAAAGGTAAAGAAAAGTAAATTCGACTATCAAACACTTTTAAAATAGTTATCATTGCTTTGACAGCTGTCCAGATCACACGCGCCGATAAAATTAAATTGATTGTGGACATTGTTGGTGTTAGACGTAATCTAGAGCGCATTATGAGAGGTCAGTTCAATGTTGACTGACACCAATAGCATCGTAATTTCTTCCGTTTATTGATAAGTAATGTTTACTGTCACTTACCACCTGGACGGGTCGATGAACTCGATGCAAGTTTCCATTTTGATCTCGACAAAATTATCAACCGAAATTGGTAACTTAAGGTTGAACTAGTCGACGGCACGAACTATTTTGTGCGCGGGGTAAAAATGCATGCTATCTTATCCGACAACACGTGCGAAAGATAAAGATGCTGTGATGAGCAGTAAGAAGCTAGTTCGCTTACGAATTAGCAGTTTTGCAAATTTGAATCGAAATGGATAATGATTTAGGACGAAAACGTGCGGCCGAAATTTTATAAACAGACCTTTGGGAGTCTAGATATCATGAAAAAACAACTAAATGTATATTGATAAAATAACATTATTTGCATTGTAAAATTACTAATCTATCCCTGTATGAAGGCCGTTTTGCAATTTTCCTTCTTCTTATGGTATTTATTTCCGCCCAAAGATGCGTTAAAATTAGTGTTGAAATATGGAACTTTCGACGCTCATAACTTTCAAATATATTATTTTTTCACATTTTTGTTTCCATACAGGACTAGATAAGACAAATTGGTATCATTTTTATTTTGAACGTATATCGTCAAACAGTGGAGTAATCTCTAGACTACGTTTGTATTGAAGAATTATCGACTAGTGTAACCTTAAGTAAATACATAATCGGCGTGACCAAATATCTTACATTTCGAGGGGCTTCAGTAATAAAGGATGATCATTATTTTAGAGTTCTATATGGCTTTATTGGATACAAGTGTAAATGATCGTTGACGTTTGCAAAGCCTCCATATATCACTGGTGGTTGAGAGTTTTTGTGGTGGACGAGTCCGCACGACGATTTTATGTGGTTTAATTCGATCAAACAAGTGGTTGTATCGGCCCTAATTATTTGAATAGCGCGACACGACGGCCCTTTGAATAAAGCCGATAACTTGTTCGAACAGGGAAAATTATAGAGAAGGGCTGCAAAATGTGTTTTTAACACAGAAGTTGCGAATGTGAGAGGTTCTCTCGCGAATAAAAAAGAATATATAAAAGTTGGTCATGCTCGGTAATATGATGCGACGATTTAAACAAGATGAAGTGCGCTAACTGAATACAGACGAGCCAATTTTTAATGGTGTAAGTGATGCCTGTAAGGAATATGATAATATTTTATATTATTTTTCGGAAATGCGTAAAATCAGAAATTCGCCGTGTCACGAGAGATTGAAACGGGTGATTAGATAAAATTAATTGGCTTATCATATGTATAATTTGAGAAAAGTGCACGATTCCATGTAGATTGATTACCAAAATTAAGATAACACCACAAAAAAATATAAATAAACAATAAGTTGTGGAGCACCCAGTTGATAATTTTAATATTCGTCGACTCCACTGCTCCCAACAATTTACCCAAGTTTTTATATAGCAAGTGCAGCGCCATTAGACATAAAATTATAATAACAACCACTGAATAATGTTTGAACTTCAGCTTTTTATTGTATCGCTCGTTTATAATATGATTTGTTAACAATTCAAAATTCATTGTTAATGAACTCGAGTATGAAAAAAAGGACGATATAAAGAACGCAAAGAATTCAAAGGTCGCATTTTTGGGAGTGGCAATTAAATGCAAAGTTTAAGGGTGGCATCTCAGACTGCGGTGACATGACACCCTGTGATGTAACTGTTATTTTAATAGGAATTTCGGCGGAGCTATTCGAGATATTTTAGATAAAACTACCTGCTACTGAGTTCCAATTCATTAAAGGCCATTAATGAGGTTTATTGCGGACTCTAAATTTATGGCACCTCTATGCCGACTGATTAATTAAATAGTCATTGAATAGGACATTATCTGTGGGCATTACATTTTGTGCGTCCCGTTTGGAATCCAGTATTTTTATTATATCGCAGCTTCAACAAATTCAAAGGAGATCGGCGTGTTTGAAACTATCTTTAGAATTTAAATAAAAAGTGCGTATAACTGTTGTCATTCATCAGGAGAATCTGACTCTTTGCAATGAGAGTATTTTAAAGAATGTCTTGTCAATTGCGGTAAAAGTGTATAATTTATGAAGTTGCTTGGCTTGATTGATAATATCTAGTCTTTCTTTGGTAGGTATTTATTGTTTTTGAGGCTCCAGAAATTTCAGAGCTCTCGTGGTCATTAAGCCAGTCAGCCTTGGTTCCACGTTTATTTTTGCGAGTTGATTTATAGCACTGTATAGCATTTATTTCCAAAAGGTAAGCTAGCCATAACTTGCATAGTACACATGCTGGCACAAAACAACAAAAAAAAAGAAAAAAATACACCGACCAAATGTAGTGGCACTTGAACTTGATCGATATTCAAAAATAGCAGCGTGCTGTGCGTGCGCGCCGCCAAGGGATTTAGGTCACACGCTTATTGGCGCAACGTAACACTTGCGGCCAAGGACAGGGGCCTTGGGGCCCGGTTGTGTCCCTTGGAGCCACTTGGCGTGTTCGAAAATTTAAAATGTGGTCAAAAAAATTTGGTTCTGTCAAATGTCCTTTTTTTAACCGGAATCTGCCTCTAGAGTCAACCATTTCACAAATGAAGTTACTGAAAGCATTTAAGGAAATATTCAAGTAATTTTCTTTCATGTCAGAATCTCACAATAATGTATATTGGTAACATGGTATGCTATAAAGATTGACCAAGTATCTACAATTTAGTAATATCTACGGCTCCATTGTTTCCCAAAAGTTTAAAATATTTTACTATCCATTGAATTCATGCGGTGTAGCTTCTGAAATAGCCTTTAATACAAATACTTATGAGCAATGTCGGTTATTTATGCCTCAACTCAAATACGACAACTTAGGATAATGTTATTTAATCAGATAGGAAGGACGCCGAAATGGACATAGCTGTTTTCATTATCTGTGGCTATTATGAAAACTGCTTTTCAGTTTGCAAAACAATCATTAATAATTGACAACCAATACTTAAAAAATCCATAACCCAAAAAATCACGTTCACCAATTTCATAATTTTCTTCACATCCATCCAAGCAATCAGTTCTGGGCAAGTGGTCACCAGGCGCAAGCCGCGCAGGAGGCAGCTGCGAGGGCCGCGCGCGACGGTCGCGTGCCTCGGCGACGCACGAGCGCAGCCGAGCGCGCACGAGACAGCGCCGAACGCAGCCGACGCCGATGTTCAGCGGGGCTGCCCAGACGCAGCTTTTGATGCCGCCGCGTTGTTATAAGGAGCTTTAAAGTTCTGGAAAGTTTCTGAAGAAGTAATTAGGTGATTTTCAGGATATATTTTTTTGTAATGCTAATTGTGACTTAGTGTCTAGTAAATTGTTAGTTGTTAATTCATATAGTTTACATATATTGTATTAATTATCTTACTTAAATAAATAATGAGTTTTATTATAAGACTATTTCTTAATTTCCATAAAGACCCTATAATACGAATAAAAAGAATACGTTGCTCCCATTAATTAATGCTAAACTATGAATTTAAAATTAACATTCCTTTTTGCAAGATTGTGATAATCGCTATATAAACGAACGTAGACACTAGGTATGCAACAAGACAGACAAGATAATGAGAAACAAGTTTGTTGCAAACGGATGCGCCGGCGCGTAATAACCAACAATTAATTAATACTTAAGAAAATTAACTAGACTGAACGACAAAGCATTCGCCAATCCACAGGTGTGTTCGTCAAGTTCCTGTCATATCTAGCAGATCTCGTCCTCTATAGAACTTGAACAAGTTCAAAGAATTAATATCCTCCGACGGAAATATCCACCCATAATGGTTCGTGCTTCCCTTCCATTATCAAAAATTACTATTGCAATTTGATTTCGATGGGCGGAGTCAGCGACGTGATCCAGTTGCAGTACGAATTGTCTTTTTCAAATTAAATGCACCAAAGTATGCTTAGGCCCCCCATTTTGGTGTATTTCGAGTACCTCTATGTTATTATTTTTATTTCGCAAAATGTAACCTGAGTTGAGGCACGTGTGGAAAAAGCACCTTTTGTTATTTTTATTTTGCAACGTCCTGTGTTCTGTTGAGTTCTGTATTTGTATATTCAAACATACGTAGATAGTGTTGCTTTTTATTTATTTCAAGGACATTTGAAGTATTGGCTGTTGGAAGTTATAGATGTCAATGGAGTGGTTGATAATTTATAGTAAAGTAATCGAGCCCTGTTTGTTTTAGCTAGAGTTACGACTAGAGGAGTTTGAATAATGGAGGTGTGAATTTTAGATTAACTTCTGTAAGATGATGATAATAAGAAAACAGGGAGTATATCAGCTGCTTATCGTTGTGAGCAATTCTGAGTTAACTAAGAGAAACAGGTTCGTCTAGTGATTGTAGAGGATGAGATATCAATGTTACCAGCCAGTCGTTATTTGTATATTGTAGCTCTGCGGCTAGAACGCAATTCTTCGTGGAATCCAGTAAAGTCCCGTTATCTTTATACTGTACCTACGTCATGAATTCCAGATTCGAAAATATATTTGATCCTGGGTTTTATATACGTATAGTTCAGATGGGTATTCGGCCAAACCTAATCACCTATTCTCCATTTTTAGGGTTTCGTACCCAAAAGGTTTTACCCTTACCACCAAGCTGTATCTCATGAACCGTGATAGTTAGACAGTTGTAATTTTCACAGATGATGTATTTTTGTTGCCGCTATAACAACAAATACTAAAAACAGAATAAAATAAATATTTAAGTGGGGCTAATAACCGGCCTTATTTCAACCAACGTGTTTTTTTGCCGTTTTTGCGATAATGGCACGGAACCCTTCGTGCGCGAGTCTGACTCGCACTTGGCTGGTTTTATTTGCGATAATGATACGGAACCCTTCGTGCGCGAGTCCGACTCGCACTTGGCCAGTTTTCTATGTTTATTGTTCAATATTCACAGATTTATTTTTACTTTCTCAATAAAGTCCCTCATTATTTTAATCATTTAGTTCTGCAGGTTCTTTTTTAGCGTATTTGTAAAGGTTCGAGAGGCACTGTGTCTATGTAAGACTGTTAAGTACTGGGGATAAATCACGCTTGTTCATTTACGCTTATTAGCACTTATCTACACGCGCTTAAAATAGCAATATATTATCGTATAAATTAGTAGAGGTATGCAAAGATTTATAAGTGCAATTTTGATTTTATTTTTGGTATTAGCGGACACTTCGCGGTTTCACCCGCGTAATTCCCGTTCCCGTGGGAATACAGGGATAAAAAGTAGCTTATGTCACCCGGGGATAGTGTAGCTTCCCAACGGTGAAAGAATTTTTGAAATCGGTCCAGTAGTTTTTAAGTTTATTAGTTACATACAAAAATACAAATCTTTCCTCTTTTTAGTATAGATAATGCCCTTATTTAATATGGATAGAGGCCCTTATGTTTCAGCATTTCTTGCACATTTTGATGAAGTCAGTGAATAGGTTGATGGGTGATTGAAAAACATAAGTAGGAATTTATAAAAAAAATGTATTTAATTACAGATACAACCAAACGGTTGAATACTGGTATTTTTTATAACTATTTCATAAAAATCTTATAATATTAGGAATCTGTCTTAGGGTGCTAACTTAACTATTTACATTACAAGTCTTTGTCTCAAGATTTTCAAAATTATATTTTACAAATTGAACGAACTGAAGCACAATACGAGATACTTAGTCGTTCAACAATCTGAACATAAACTATTCTTAAATATTAATGACTAGATAACAATTATGAACAATTGTAAAGATTACATTCTAAGTGGAAGTAGTAATACGTAAGGCTACACTAAGGCACAGCGTAATGTCGAATCACTAACATTATAACTAAATGCTTAAGTGGAACAAATAAATGATCGATTCAGTCTTCTTAGTGCTATTCCACAGATGTGGGAAATGCAGTGGGGGTATTCGTTCGGTGTCCTGGCGCTCGGGGAATGCATCGATGGGGTCGTTACAGTCCACCATTATCCCCTCTCATTAGGAATATACTGATTGCGCTTAATTAGAGGTTCTCTTGGAGCCCTCGCGCTCCGATGCCCGGCTCCTCTGCAGGATTACTCGTTTTTTCATAATTACCAAGCCGCTGATTGGCTGCACTTTGATCACCGCAATGTACGGTTCCTGGGAAAAAGGAAAAATATATTTGAAACGTTTGAAGGAAAAAAGGTAAATATCCTCACGATTTACGTCAGTGTTTTCACAATAACAGGTAATCCAAGTCCTAAATGCTGGTTATAGTGCTTTGTGGCGCTATAAATTCCCATGAACAGTGCACGATATCACCATATGTTTGCATAGAACTCAGCAAATATTGTAACACGTGTGCTCGTCCGCCGCCCTTCTATTTCCTCTTGAGATTTCGTCTTCCGGTACAATAAATTAATAGCCGACGAAGCGTCTCTAAATATTTTTTGCGACCTTTAATATCTTGTTTTTAGTTGCGGCGCTACCGGTTCTACTTAATCTATCAGGATGGACCATATGGCGATTTTTTGGCAAAAAGCTCTCACTGACCGGACGAAACGCATTAACTTGAGATATCAGTGGAAAGCAGAACATGTTTCCACTTGGAATCGGAGTCATATGTTATGGTTACTTATTATTAGAATAGATCACTTTTATGTGCAATTTTCTCAGTACATGCGGGGCGAACCGCAAGATTGTTAGAAGTAATTGCTGTTAGGCTATTGAAGCAAATAAGAACGTGGAATGCGGGTCCCTACTATCTATAACTTGAAATAGAAAAGTTTACCTTTGATCATAAAAAAATGTTACCTAGCTGCGAGCTTTTATACGGCGACATATTTTAAGATTCGCCATTGTTGGAGACGTGCCATTGTGTCCTCTTAATTCTACAATGAAAAGATAAAGTCTATGGTACGGTTCAATGCTCACCTATAATGGTTGATGTGTTTACTTTTTGCTTAGGATGAAGGTGAATCTTCATTCAAATTGTGCAATATAAAAGATTTGGTCCCTAACGCAACCGTGACTAAAAGTTCCTCATAAAAAATACTATAAGCTTTAACTACCTGACTCTATGCGAAGTTTGCTGGCGGGAATAAATATAATAAAAAATATTTTTGACTTAAAACGGTGATAAGCTTAAAACGTTTACCTTCCAACCTAGCTTCAACAAATGACTGACTTATAAAAAATAGATAACTTTGATGCTAATATTAACAGACGGCGCGACAAAAGCAAACACGGTGATAAGAGCATCATTATCCAACCTTGAAGGTTATGTTAACACACTTAAAATTCATTCATGAAATATGGTTCAGTGTTATCTCATGGAAAATATAGGTACCCCTAATATAAAATTTATGTCAATGATAAATTCAACAAACAATAATAAAACCTATAAATTATCAAAAGTGTCAACAAAAAGAAGTACGACTCACCTCCAATCACTGTTGCTGCCACCACGATATGACGTCTAGAAGCTCTTCATCTTCAGGACTCATGGGCTCGTAGGAGTCGTACGCGTCGTGACAGCCGGGGCCTGCTGACGACTCCGACACGAATGAGGGCGCTGGTGAGTGGGACTCCTCGGATAGCGGTGGAGTGTGCTGCCCGCTCGTCATGACTATTCCTGACGTCTCGGAGCAGCCCTCTTCACTCTCCTCAAGTAACCGCTTCAAGCTTTTGATGTACTCCACTGCCAGCCGCAAAGTATCCACTTTGCTCAGTTTTCTTGAAGATCCTCTGCCTCCCGCTAGTGCTGCGGAGACAGCTGACGGGATGTGTTGACGTAGTGCCGCAAACCCATTGTTTACTTGCTTCACCCTGTTCCTCTCCCGAGCATTTCTCCGTGCTACGGAGGCTGGCTGGGTCGGGTAGGGCTGATGAAGGTAAGAAGACTTCTTCTTGCAACGGTTGGGGTCCACTGGAGCAGGTGCTAATCTCCGTGGAGCCTGGGATTGTAGGTGCGTCAGTTTCTGATCGACACCGAGATTTTGGTACGTGTGAATAGCCGCCATCGGCATCGCGAATGTACGAGTGAACTAGGAGTGTGTTTCGAGAGAGCACTTGTCTGTGCCGCGCGGAGGTCGCCGGTGGATTGGCGGAGGTGGCGCGCACCCCCGACGCTAAGTAGCGCGCGCGCCGGGGGCGGGGGGTGCGGGAGCGAGGGGGACGAGGCGCGCGCGCGGCACGCGCCCCACCGCCCGCGCGCTACTTGTTGCGCTGATCAAAATACGCCGGCGCTTATTATGCCATAGAGCGGTAAGCTCGCGCCGCTATTGTTGCACGTCGTTGCGCGTAATTATCCCGTCCATTACCATGTTCGGAAGACGGGCTCTGTTCACGTCTTCTATTTAGAAGTCGTTATAGAGAATAGACGCTGTAAACCGATCGGCGACGATATTGCGTTATTAATATTGTCCCGGTGTCTTTTTTGTTAAATGAGCCTTGTAAACTTTTTTGGATACAGCCCCGTATAAAAATACCTGTGCAAACATCGCATGAGGATATTGCTTTGATGAGTTCAAGTGCCTAGGAACATGTAACAAGTAGTTTTATCTGAAAACAATTAAACCAAAACTCGTAGTAGTTAGTAGAGTCTTAACTGCTACGTAAGTTCTACGGCGTAGCACTTACGCTACGTTACTGTTACCGATCGGTCAACGATTTGAGTTGGTTTTCTCAAATGTTAATGTTTCATTATGCACAAGTCGTCGGGTTCGTCTCGCGGACGGTGGACGAGGGCAGGTGCACTGATGACGTCCATGCGTAACCTAGCCCAGTGAGTCGCCAATGGCACTTTATTTGATGGCTTACTCTCATTATAATGTTAGATCTTTTGATATTTATAGTTTACAAGCCGCTCTTTAAGTTCTTAGCCGACATGGAGATAGATTAGAATACTAAGTTCTCAGGAATGAAGTTGTGCCTATTACAAAACCTACATAAGTATAAAGCTTTATGGCATAATTATGAGTTCAGTATTTTAATGGCCATATCTTTTTACTCAAATAAGACTGTGATAAAATGAAGAATGCTACTGAACTACTAAATTAACTAGGCAATTATGAATACTATGTTTTACAGCTTCAATCACCCTGCAAATAAGATAAAATTACTACTACTTAAAATTTGTGCCAAAAAAGAAACAATTGGAAGCACACCGTTGTTACCAAAAGCTACCATAGATCTTTGATTCCATAGATTTTGGCAGGTGCATGACTTAGCGTGCAAGGCTATCCCACTATTTCAAAATGAATAAAAAATATTGTTTACAGTTACCAAAGATTTTGTTACTGGTTACGTAATTATTCCCTCAAGTGCTAATTAGCAGACACAACAGAAAAAACAATTGTTTCTTGGAACCAAAGTTCCCAATTGCACTCAAGGGGATTGGGACTTGCGAACTTTGTCTTGCTAGCAACAGAATAGACTTGCAATTCGCAAAAGTTCACAAAAATTATCTATTTAGTCCGTCAGTTAGTCAACCTAAAAATATTGGACACATATTTTTTCGTTTTGCCTAAATAAATTACGACGACACAACACGTTGAAATATCGTGTGACGTCACGGTGTGCTACACTTTATATTGGAAAAGTGACGTCACAAGGCCCCACTTCTGAACTTTGATGCGCTTTATCTTTGTAAATTTTTATTTATTTGATAAAGCAAAAAAACGGGTTATTTGATAATCTCACTGACAGACTAAATATAATTATCATTTGTCTACCCAGGAAAAATCCCTAATAAGTTTGTATTATTTTATTAAAGTTCAACTAAAGTTTGCTTAAATTTAAAATTACAAAACTGTTCGGTTATCCCTTTTTTCAGTGCAGCTGTAAACTTCTAGTTTTGACTTCAAGACATTTTCGGAGCTCTAACCACAGACAAATAATAACCACCTCCATTTTTTTTTTGTAGAAAAACGTTATTTTTTTACAATTCTCACCAAAACCTGCCACCAGCGTGTGAACTTTACTACAATCTCAAAGGAGGCAGGTTTCGGCAGGTGTAACGGCGCGCGACTCTGTCCAACTATTTCTACGTCACCTGTATTGTGACCTCACCCTATTTTTGGAGCAACTCATTGTGTTAAGTTACGGGTAAGTACAGAAATAAATTTTCGGGGTATAACAGAAACAATGCAATGCCTGAAAAGGGGTTATTGTACTCATCAACTTTTACTCTGGGACCAACACGAAGATCGCGAAAAACATCTGCTGTTCAGTAGTATAAGCTATATTTTTTCGAATAGTACGTAGGTAAGTGGTAGGTAGTTGATTTTTCTGATTTTGGGGTTAGTCCCAGAGTAAAAGTTAATGAGTACAATAACGCCTTTTTAGGATTTGCCTTTTTTTCCGTTATACTCCGTAAAATTATTTCTGTACAGTGACCATTTTTCAGGTAGTTGTTTTTTTTTGTTACACCTTGTAGATTATAATTTGATGAGATAGAGATGCAATGAACATCTTTTGGGATAACTAGGTCATCATTTAATTGTATTGTTGTGGCCCGGATCCTAATTAGGGATAGAAAGTGTGTCACGCAATTGCGACAACGAAGGATTTTGGAGAAAATTCCTAAAACATTGCTTCATCTTTTTGAAAAATTCGTCTGCTGGACAACATTATTACTTAATCAATTTTGTTGAAATGAAACGCATTGCTATTGATTGCGTGTAAATACTCGGTCGAAGAACTTTTTACAATCATATGTCGCGATTTATACATAAGTACCTATGAATCAAAAACTGTAGAGTTCTTGTATTAGATACTCTATTTAATTACAAATATTGAAACCATAGATACAAAAAGGTGACGACTTTAATATAAATGAATGATAAAAGCTGGATGTTTAATATACTTTCTTAATTAATGAAGTACCTACGCAAACAATTACAGTGCGTTAAGGGTTAGTTTAATTTATACCTGTCATAAAGGTCAATTTACTTTGACATTTACAGTCAAAACATAAAATTAAATGAATTATGCATGCGGAGAAAATATATTCTTTCTTGTTATACCCGAAACACGTTCCGAAGTTTTATAATCAATTTTCATAACAGTAGCTGTTACAGGGCTTTGTTTAATTGAAATATAAAAAGACATCATCACGCCTGCAATTCCGGAGGGGCATCAGAATGAGAATCAGAATAAGAACTTTATTTGTAAACATAGGTTACACGTTTAAGGAGACAATCTATGTTTTGCCATAAGGCGCACAAATATGATTTGTATGATTTGCAATTTCAAATATTATTAATTACTGTTACATTAAATATTACAAACAAAAAACGAGGCAGAAGCTTAGATTCAGTATATAGATCAGTAAAAAAATCCATAATGTCAACAATTAAATTTTGCAGTAATATCAAATAAATTATTCATTTAGCAATTGGATCTTACAATAATAGGTAGGTGGCAGAGTATACCTAGTACACTCACGTGTCACTTATAATAGTTTTGATTATGTTCTATATCTTTTTATATATTGTAATTAGGAAAACAATAGACCGACGTCAAAATTCGATACTACCACAGATGGGTGCTTAAAACACACATTTAAAATAAGTTGCGTTAAAATAATCAGTCAAAAACATGAAAACGAATATGGAGACACATATTCATCAAAAATATGTGATCAAAGGATCACCGTTGTACCCAGCAATATTTATCGCTCGCTCTTTCACCCACCCACACACTCTCATACATGCACATTCCAAAATTAATCTACCTGTCTATAAAACTACCCTTTAACCAGCACAACCACGCCATCTATACCCAACCCTTAACTGAAAGGAAACTAGAATATCGACTCGCTCCCAAAAAGAAACAACTCTACAAAATGTTAGCAGATGGCGTTTGATTGGCACCGGCGTAAGCGCAGGGGTAGTTTTTAAGGGTGAGTTCGAATACAATGAGTTTTGATTCATGTTAGGTTTTGTAGATGGCGTGTAACATAAAAGTAAGCAATCTTATTAGAATAAAAGTTGCCAAAAGCCGTAGATATGTTTTTTTTTTTAAGTCTTTCAATGTATCACATCACACATATTATCAGTTTATTAATGTTCCCACTGGTGGGACATAAGCCTCCTCTCTGTGAGAGGGAATGGGCCGAAATCCACCACGCGAGCCCAGTGCGGGTTGGTGGAAGTCACATGTCTTCGAATTTTTGGTTCTGGGACATGCCGGTTTCCTCACGATGTTTTCCTTCACCGTTTTGGGAGCAGTGGTGAAGAAATAATTTACACAAAGTAAAGCGCCTGCCTGGGCTCGAACCCACGACCTACAACTTGTAAGTCGCGGCCGATACCACTGGGCCACCACTGCTCTCAATGTACGGAACACTTTAATTTCTAATTGTTCACGTTTTTATTCCTATTTCAAATCGTATTTAATTTGTTAAAGTCTCAAGAAACGTTCGACAGTAATTAGTCGTTAACCGAATGACACTTAAAAACGTGTGCCTCGAAACGCTACGGAATTAAACTATCGTGGCACTTTCCCGAGTATGCCATTAACATTTATTGATACGGTAGCTAAAAGCCAATTACACGAAGTAACACGGGAGATGGTGCAGCCTTCACACCTAAACTTACACAAATGATGCTATTAATTAAAAATATAATAAACTTCTCCCCGCGAACCTTATTATCTTACCGCTTAATTACTCCCGTCCTCAGTAAAGCCTTCGATAACATCGAACGCCGATTTTACGAGCGAAGAAACCGATGAAGATATACAAAATCGGTATAGTTATGCCTGTGTCTACTTAATTAAGAATTCCGTAATTGAAATCAAATCGTGGGAATAGTGAAATCGATTTTTGGTTCTCGTCAACCACGAGTATCTCTTGTCTACGCGCTGTTTCTTCTTCATATTTTTACTTTTTGAAAATACTTTCATTATGCGTACAGCTAAGGAATGGAATTCCCTGCCGGAGTTTGTGTTTCCCGATAGCTACAACCTCGGGGTTTTTAAGTCAAGAGTGAATAGGTTTCTTCTAGGCAAGCGTGTTACACCGTTGACCACATCATCGCTTACCATCAGGTGAGATAGTGGTCAAGCGCGAGCCTATCAATAATAATAAAAAAAAAATATGTTAAAATCATTATTTTTTATTGGTTCCTTCTTCTCAGTAAGTAGCATTAATGAAATAAAAAGTTTTGGTTGATTGGGCTTCATTTCTCCTCTCATTGCATGCGCAGTGAATTATATTTTAACGATGACGATCTAAATTTTGCGAGATGCTGTCAAAGATGACATATAACTCGTAATTAAGACAATAATGTAAAATTTATCTTGATCGATATAAGTAATTTAATTGGATTATAAAGCCTTTGACTTAATGGGTTGAGAAAGGCGGCCTACCACTTTGATTGGAAGCAACTCGGTACACTCGCGTTTTTGCCGATACCAGACATTTTAAATAGGCCTCAGCCGTAATTATCCTGTCATTTCGCAAATTTATTTACATTTTTAATAACCGCATCGGTTTCACGAATTAATAATATTCAGCGTCAGAAAAGCGTTATTAAAATAATTTATATCGATCGTATGTATGTAACGACGAGCTCGTGTAAATAGTTATTTAATGCGTTATCCAATAAATTATACAGTCAGCTAAAGTTACATCGGAGTTTTAGCCGGAGTTACAAGCAATACAAATGATAATACCACGTCGCGCGACACAGACAGATTCTGATTGTCATCAAAACAAACGTTGTCCGACTCTTTCTCGCGGTGAATAACTTTGGGTGTGCGGCAATAACTTCTCTAGGCGCGCGTAGGCCTATCATTTACGAAATAACAATCGCAAATAAAATGCGATGCGCGTGCGCGGGGTATTAGCGGTGTTGCGCGCAAACATCGCGGTCGGGTGTGTAATTTCACGTGCGCTGACACGGAGGCTGTTCGGCGCGATCGCCATACCACAATATATCACATGCTCGCGTACGCCGCCACACTGTATAATTCGTGTAATTTATAGTAGTCCGTCGACTAGTAGCGAGCGGCCGACACGGTTAATAGCACGTAACCACGCGACAGACGCATTCGTGTGCCTCGTCGGGCTCCGGGTTGCGCGCGCGCCGCGGGCACGCCCCGCCACCAGCGCAAGCCCATTCGATTAAACGCATCTACACCATAGTCCTGCGCTACACTCTAGTCTGTACTCTGGACCCAGCATCACCAGTGATTAGAATGTCTTATGATATCTTTTAACACTTAATAATAGTCATCATCTGCACCGGGTTTATCTTTACACTTCTACATTGTTACAAAAATGATCACGTCCTTAGAACATCATCCATCGGACAGTTAGAGAACTTTAATCTTTATTTTATCCTTATCTACATTTTTATTAAATAACATAAACGATTGAACTCGTGGCTAAATAATAACAGCCGCACGGGTCGATCTTCAAGGTTAAGCAACGCTTGACGAGGTCGGTTCATGGATGGGTGGCCATTTCAACATACCGAGTTGCCTCCGTCCCTCGGAAAGCACGTTAAGCCGTTGGTACCGCCTGTCATTTGAAGATCTTTGACAGTCGTTACGGGTAGTAAGAAGCTTGAGATCTGACACAGTCTTGCCAAGGGGTATAGTGTTACCCAGTTACTAGGTTGTGGAGGTCAGATAGGCAGTCGCTCCATGGGAAAAGGCTAGGCAAATGATGATAAACGATTGAACTTTGATACAAAGAATAGTTCTCATACTTCATTATGCGTAAACGATGGCTAGCGAACAATAAACGTCACGTTAATATTATTAATATTGCAATAAATTTTAAGTGGTGACTGTACCGCACTTGGGCACCGAGTGTATTTAAACAACGCGGCGTTTTTTATTTATACCTCTAGTATAAAGTTCGCACACCATACTGTTGTGCTTTTTTATTTTCAGTTCATATGGGCGATTATTCATTTATCAAACAAATGGCGGAGCTTCATCAAACGAATATCTTTCTGATCTTACAGTGGGATCGTGTATATTATTAATTATGAACATATAGTGAAGCACCGATTGGAATAGACGTTTTAGTATATATGTGGTTGCTGCTGGTGTACGTTGCTTGTATGGCGGTAAATTATACCAAATGAGAGTAAAGAAATGATTCTCGTTTAATGTGTACATATCATGCGTGTTGCACTAACATGGGGTGTTGATACTGCTTCGGGCAACATGTACTTATAATGATCTGGTATTAAAAATTCAACAGCGTATAAGTAACGACAGCATCCAGCCGCTTATTTACTGTTATCTAAGTATCTCAGTTTACTCTTAAACCTCGCGTGACTTGTTTTATTAAGTTTAGTCTAATTGTTAAAACAAATCATTAAACTAAATAAGATAAACGTTATGTGTTTCCTTTCACCGAAAATTACTTATCAGTGAAGTTATACAACTTGTTAAAATAAGAAAGAAAATAAGTTAATCACATAAAAATGTCGTCGAGCTGCTTATGAAGTGTTTCTTGTCCAAATTGACGGCAAAGACGTTCAAATTAGAGGGCGCAAAATAATTATCAATATTTAGCGTGTTACTCTAATTGTGGTCTGTGGGTACATGCCTGAGGCG
The DNA here is from genome assembly GCA_949775005.1 of Orthosia gothica. Lineage (NCBI taxonomy): Eukaryota > Metazoa > Arthropoda > Insecta > Lepidoptera > Noctuidae > Orthosia > Orthosia gothica. Next base: position 22,090,946 of record OX459045.1, on the reverse strand, counting down.
GTTAAAACTTCAGCCTGTACATATGTACTTGTGTACTTAATCGCAGGAACAACTTATTAATTAATCATTTCTTAATTAAAACAAGATTAACATAATGATTAACGCTTGGATTTAAAGGTACTTCTTAAAATTATGTTTGGACGTTCGCAATGTTGTATTAATTGCAAATGTTTTTTTTTTTTTTTTGAATGTTAACATGATATAGAGCTTCTTAAGGCAAGGTAAATACATCGTTTTGCCATTTACCTTTACAGGAAAAAGGATTTGTACAGTAGTACATCTTTTGAGGAATTTGCAGAATAATTATAGGTAGCTAATAATTAATTTGCAGAATAACTATCGGTATTAATTAATTTGCAGAATAATTAAAGGTATTAATTAATTTGCAGAATAATTATAGGTATTAATTAATTTGACAAATTGTAAAGTGGATAGGTATTATAAATATCGTGAAAAGTTAATAAAAATAGGTATCTACGGTTCAACGTTGATAAAAAGTTAAGTATTAAAATTAATATTTGTTTCGGGATATTCACCATGTATATTTTGAATTTGGTTGAGAGCTCGATATTTTTTTTTTTTCTTATACATGGTATATATTCCGAAACCAATATTAATTCTAATGATTGTGACTATGTCAGCTTAAAAGTTAAGTATGTTGTACAATCTCATATTCAGACATAATACATTTTTGAAATACAATATCAACAAGAAATCACGAACTAAATTATTATAATTTCCAATTTTTACCCGACTGCCGAAGGAGGGTAATGTGTTTATCAGTCTATGTATGTATGTATGTGTGTAAGTATGTATGTAAGTATGTATGTATGTTTGTTCCTATATGGCGTTCCAGAGACCAAACGCGTTGGCTGATTTTGATGATTCATACGTCAATCGATTCGTCTTAACCCTGCGAGTGTCATAGGTTACATTAAAATTGGACAATAGAAAATGGCGGATTTTGGGTGCCATATTGTGGGGGCCCAATATTTTTTTTCTTCCAAACTCGTCGTGTAGGGTATCAAAATAAAGGGTTTTAAGAGGATTTGATTTCAAAAATATATAACACTTATATGTTTAAATGTATCTAATTCGAAAAAAAATACGAACTAAAAAGTTATAAAGAAAAGAACTTAATTCAAAAAATCAAAAAACCCGACTGCTTCAAAAGCGAACTAAAAAGTCGTAAACAAGGATAAAATCATGCTGTGCAGGCGGAGGATACACCAGATTTTGGTCAGCCTGCCCGCGAATATGTACCCTCCGACTGGTTCTCTACTGATTGGACTCCGATTGGTAAGTAGATATGGTCGGTGAAGTGTTAAAAAAAAAAAAAAAACTTAACACATCACCAAACATATCTACTTACCAATTAACATCTAATTCATACCAATAAACATCTTAGCAACATGTTGCGATAAATAAGACAATCTTATTGGTTTTCTTTACTGGTGACAAAACAAGTTTATTCTAAATTGGTTTTCCACTTCTACTGAAATATCGTTTATATTATACCTTTTTATCGGTGTCCATAATACAATGCATTGCAATGCAACCTTGACATTTCAGGACAAAGAAGAATGCCTCTTAGTCCTGAAAAAAATATATAAATATAAAACAAAGAAAGAATATTAAAAAATCTGCCAAGTGCGAGTCGGACTCGCGCACTAAGGGTTCCGTACCATTATCGCAAAAACGGCAAAAAAATCACGTTTTTAGTATGGGAGCCCCCCTTAAATATTTGTTTTATACAGTTTTTAGTATTTGTTGTTATAGCGGCAACAGAAATACATCATCTGTGAAAATTTCAACTGTCTAGCTATCACGGTTCATGAGATACAGCCTGGTGACAGACAGACAGACAGACAGACAGACAGACGGACCGCGGAGTCTTAGTAATAGGGTCCCGTTTTACCCTTTGGGTACGGAACCCTAAAAAGAAAACTAGTATCATAATTGATCCCACTTTCACATTTGTTAACGCAAACTTACCTGAAAATGAAAACAATAATACACTTTTTATTACTGCCCAACGCAAGACTCAATAACCACCTACTTACAAACACAAGTTACCGCAACTTTACAAGTTTATAACTAAGTACATTCTAAATCAGATTTGAATCAACTAAGTACATTCTAAGTGGAACTAAGCACGGTACCGTTACAGGCGTAGCTTTGCTCACCTATTGTTGAGTGGAGCCAGCCTATTGGCTCACTTCTGTAGTCTTGGCGACTGCTCCTCCAATCACAGCGAAGAGGCTTTGCCTAGCAATAGATTTGTGTTGGTAGTCACTGTGTATGCTTCGTAGGTATTTAGTGGGTAATTAAAGCTGCTATTCATTCGGGCTCTAGTTGGAAAGTGTTATAAATTGTATGCTTGAATCTTATTGGTGTATCTTGTTGGGTTGCTGTCTTAGTGGATTGGTATGGTTCTGATTCTTATTGATTATGGTCTGACTAGAAAAAAGCGGATCAGAATTGGTATTCGCAAACAAATCTGTTGACCTATTGGTGTTATAATTATGATTTTATTTGAGACAAGCGGACGCCTCACGGTTTCACCCGCGTAGTGCCCGTTCCCGTGGAAATACAGGGATAAAAAGTGCCAATAGGCTCACTCCTTCATACAGGTTATACAGTAACCTAGTTAGGAGTATAGAACTGCACCCACTATAGTTGTAGCAAATCTGTAATTTTACCATGTATAAACTTTATACCCATGTACTGCAATACTTAAAAATGATAAATATAAAAAAAAGTTATCGATATCACCCGGGGATAGTGTAGCTTCCCAACGGTGAAATAATTTTTGAAATCCGTCCAGTAGTTTTTAACTTTATTCGTTGCATACAAAAATAAAAATGTTTCCTTTTATAATATTACTATTGGCTTCTTGCAACGAAAAATAGCAAAGGCTCTATGACGACCAGACGATTTGCATATATCGTATAAAACTGATATATACGTGGGACACTCAGAAAGTTTTGCGAAACTAAAAAAAATTGTTCTATACGTACATATATTTTTATTAAATCTTTTCAAAGTACTTTCCACCAGCCTCTATACAAAGATTCATGCGCCTAAACCAGTTTTCAAAACACTTTTTCCAGTCCGCCGCAGACACCTCGTTTACAGCCTGCTCGAACGCAGCCAGCGCATCTTCCGGCGACGAAAATTGTATCCCTTTGAGCTGATTTTTTATTTTTGGGAATAAAAAGAAGTCACACGGTGCTAGATCAGGGCTGTAAGGAGGGTGACCCAGGAGTTTGACTGGCGTGCTGTCCAGGAAGTCCCTCGTTTTGAGTGCGGTGTGCGCAGGTGCATTGTCGTGGTGGAGCAGTAGCCCGCGGAGCCCTGTGTTTGGTCGCTTGTTGCTTATAACAGAGAAAACTTCTGGCAAACATTTGGTAGTATACCATTCGGCATTAATGCTTCTTTGATCCCGTAAGGGAATTGATACCAAGTGGCCAGTCAAATTAAAAAAGCTAGCGATCAAAATCTTACCCCCGCTTCTAGATCGCTTCACTTTGGTAGGCGTTGGCTCATTTTGAAACACCCAAACAGTCGACTGGCGCTTGGTTTCTGGGTCGTATTGATAAATCCAGGACTCATCACCTGTAACGATGTCGTAAACACGCCGAGACGAGCCTGCTTCAAATTTGTTAAGCATATCACGGCACCATTCCACCCGGGCCTGCTTCTGAGCATCGGTGAGGTTGTGCGGCACCCAGCGTGATACTATCCTCCTCACGCGAAGATGGCTGTGTAGAATCTCGTGAACGCTTCCCGATCCAATCTTCAATATGTGTTGAATCTCCTGATATGTAATTCGCCTATTGTCTTGGATTAAATTTTTCACTGCTAGCACGTTTTCTTCGGTAACAGCCGTCAAAGGGCGACCGCTTCTTTCGTCATCCCCCAAAGTTGGTCGACCGCGCTTGAATTCGTTATACCAACGATACACGGTTGCCTTGGAAGGGCCTTCATCCATGAATGCCATTTGAAGTCTATCGTACGATTCATCCGGTTTCAGGCGACACTTGAAATCGTATAAAATCATAGCTCTAAAATGTTCCCGGCGCAGATCCATATTTCAGTGAGACACAATACTTTGAATTAACTCGCAAAAAATGTGGAGGGAAATTTTGAAATTGGAACTGACTTATTTTTACTTATAAATAATCATATTTTCGAAAAACATTATAACTGGCCAGTCTCCCATATATAAAACCTTTTTTTCGCAATACTTTCTGAGGGGCCTGGTATTATAAAGAGGTAAAGTTTCATTATTGCTGAATATGTACAATAGGTTACTTTTAATCCCGATTTTTTTTTTATGCCACGCCGCAAGGTAGCTTATATTTCAAATCTAATAAAAAAGTTACTTACCTGTTAATGGGCATGCCGAAGAATATAATTTTGTGGAAATTGGAACTTAAGCATTCATATCACAAAAAGTAAAAGTAAAACTACCATATCGCCCATAAAAATTCATAACACTAATTCGTCCACATCAAAAAACAACAAAAATTATATTATTTAATGACCTTTCCAAAACAAAACACATGACACAAATATTATTTATCATCCAAATTACTATATACTTCTCCAAAATACCAACGACTACGGAGAAACGAGATCCATTCACAAAAGAGTTTCTTTCGATTCCAATTTGAAATTCATGTCACATTGACAATCGGCTTCCGAATACGCGACACTATGGTATAGAGGGCGGAACTTTTACTTTCGTGAAAAAATAGAGGTGGGCAATATCACGTAGGAACAATTTCCCCGTCATTACTGGGAACGTGTCATAATCTGTGGCCGGCGCAGGCGCCAGATTTTTATTGTCTTCTCGGGTGGTGAGGCGCGTGGACGGGTTATTGATGAGGCGTCTGGGGTTATTTCATAGGAATAGACGCTTTATGTCCGATCGTGTTTTTATAACATTGATTAGTTTGCGTAGATAAAACCTTTTTTGCAAAAAAATACTACCGACTTCCAAATGAAAAACTACAAAGTGAAAAATAACTTTATTTTTGGAAGTCGGTGTCTTTCGTAGATACCAATTATTTGAGATATGGACACCGACTTCCAAAAATAAAGTTATTTTTCACTTTGTAGTTTTTCATTTGGAAGTCGGTAGTATTTTTTTGCAAAAAAGGTTTTATTTTTCCCTTTTTAGTTTTACCTACCTAATAGGCAAGTTGTTTAGTAAGTACCTATTACGCCAGAACAGATTACCCGAAAAACATGAAAATTTAACATAACCGGTGAAATTAGAGTTCTGCGTACCCCTTTCAGTATACTGGCGTGATGTTATGTTATGAAATGGTATAAACAATAAACTGACATGCGATTGAAGCAATCCCGAATGATTTGCCGTTATTTATTGAAGAGTTCTGTTGTATATCTCCGAAGTTCTTCATCAGATCTTTAACAAATTAAAATGGGACCAATTTCGGAATATGTTCTTTCAAACAAAAAAAGAATTTTCAAAATCGGTCCACAATTGGCGGAGATATCGGTGAACAGACATAAAAAAAGAAAAAAAAAACATACAAGAAGTCGAACATAGAACCTCCTCCTTTTTGGTGAGTCGGTTAAAAATAGAAAGAAGTCTTGCCCGATGCTAGATCGTCATACATATTTTACTCAGTTCCAGAGATTAAAAATAGATGATACTTTATTTATATGTAACGCACACAAAAATAATACTTACCAATCCGTGATATTGCAATAAAAAAAGTAAAAATAGTGAAAACGAACATTTCTGTTTTCGCCTAACAAAAGACATCAACGAGGCGTTAATGTTACGAAAAAAAATAATTATACAAACTGGCGCTGTTCGACTTCAGTGAAAATACCTGCCAAAAACCAATAGGTATTCCCTGATCTATCAGGAACCACGAAAAAAAAATCTTCTTCATCATTTCAGCCGAAAGACGTCCACTGCTGAACTACAATAAAAAAAATACAAGAACATAATTCCAAACATTTAAATAACAGCGCCAAAATAAATACAACGTTGTCATAAACGTTGTACGAGTATGATATAAACGAAATAATTACCTGAATTGATATAAGGCAATGATCTCTAATTACGGGCCACAACAAAACTCTGCAAGTAGCAATTTGACAATGGCAAATGTGGCCAATTGTCAGTGATGCGAGGGACCGGAGACCACGTGACTCCATTCATTGTACTTATGTGCAAAAAGAAAGTCGCGAACGTTAAGCAACGATATATAATTTAAAATGATTACCGGTCATTTATAAAGTGCCTTTTTAAATGTAATGGAAACTTACTTTGGCGAGTAAGGATGGGAAACTTAAAATTCACAAAACAATGTGTAGATTGACAAAGTAAGTCCATGATTTATTTAAATAAATGCACCTGGTATTAATATAACTATTTACTAAATGCTAATATTTTTAAACGAATGCTCAAAAATATACCGACTTAAAATACTAATAAATGTAGTCACGTTTTTAGGGTTCCGTACCCAAAGGGTAAAAACGGGACCCTATTACTGAGACTCCGCGGTCCGTCTGTCTGTCTGTCTGTCTGTCACCAGGCTGTATCTCATGAACCGTGACAGCTAGAGAGTTAAAATTTTCACAGATGATGTAATTCTGTTGCCGCTATAACAACAAATACTAAAAGCAGAATAAAATAAATATTTAAATGGGGCTCCCGTACAACAAACGTGATTTTTTTGCCATTTTTGCGATAATGGTACGGAACCCTTCGTGCGCGAGTCCGACTCGCACTTGGCCAGTTTTTAAATATTACAGGTATCTATAAAAATGCTGATCAAACAATATTTAATAAGCTTAATGCCACTGATGCCGACAATTTTTATGTTTCATTTAATAAAAAATATAAATGCTTTATCTCTGTGCCTATTTATATTTCCTTTAAATTTTAATTTAATAACTTTACTACGACGACGGTTACATTTACGATGATTATGATTTAGTAGCCGACTACTCAATAAAAATTGCTTCTATTTTTCATGACCAAATAAAAATATATTTTACCCGACTTCCCAAAAAAGAAGAGGTTCTAAATTCGAATGTATGTATTTTTTTATAGAAACATACGCACTTAATAGGGATGATGACGAGTTACGAAACACAAATTCTATTTAGTAAGTAATTTAAAAAAATGCACGTCACGTATATTTTTAAAATGAAATTATAAAAAAAAAACTAAGAAAAAGCGCAATTAAGTAAAAAAGCGGGGGCTCATTACGTTATAAATCTGCGTGACGTCATGAGCTATTTTGACTTAACGTATCGATGTTTTTGATAACGTAAAAAAAATACATGACCAATATTTTTATGGCGGACAAAAGATATTGTTTTTTCATCATCCTTATTACTTATATCACATATAAACAATCACTAAAGTGACAATATTAATGCTAAGACCATGTAACATTACACTCGCAAAAAAGTTTACACAGGCATCAAGGAAATAAATAATTTCAACAAAGTCGAAGTCACGCTTTTGTTGTACAAAAGCCGCCACCCGCGTCGGCGCATACGTCACACCTCGCCGCCTAGGTATAGGCAGTGCTGTAAATGTGACTATCTGATAGAATCGGACGTGTCATTGTAATATTTATACCCTGAGGTACTATAGTGTCAGAAGTCTAAGATGACTATAAAACTTTTCTGTCTGAAAAAAGAAGAGACGAACTTACAAAGAACGCATGCATGTTTTTTAAAGTGACATATTCCTTGCCTTATTCTTTGTTTTACTTGGGATTATGGTAGATATAAATACAACATTTCAGAACAGTTATTGATGACTCAAAATAGCTCCCGTTAAAGCCTTTCCTATCACAAACGCTCATCACAAGTCACAACCCTTACAAACATGGAATATACTCATTTACTCTCTCCTCAAAATACATACAAACACACTCACAGACACACACACACACTCATACACACTACGCTACTCCACTCATTTTATAATTGTTATTATTTCCTTTTGTAAATAATATATTTGTCTGCCTACCTATTTAATGCGAACAATACGCTATAATTATTATAATGAACTATTCGTATGCTTACAGAATATGTATGTAACTACCCAAATACAATATTAAGAAGCATCTATCCCAGTATCTTTAACACAAGTTGTCTTGTCAACTTAGTAAGGGTGCTTGGTGTCGCCACACTATTGTGAAACTTGCCTAATGTTATGTACTACCATGTGTTAAATATAAGATGTTATGCAAATAAACTATTATTATCGATTACTAAACTAAAAAAAAAACAACTCACTACTATTAAAAGGCTTAAAACATCGTTCGAAAAATCCATCACATTGACCCCTGACTACGCTAATGGTAGTCACCTGGTATGCTATTTGCTTACTGGTTCATTCAGGAGGCAGCGCACAGTTTTATTGCTTGGCTTCGTTGCAATCCTTATGGGCAAATAATTGTACCGGAGACGGTAGAAGATCATCGAAATCTTGTCACTAGAATAAAATGCCCATAAAACTAATTAGCAATCTAAGGGTTTACGACGCAATAAATGAATAAAATGGACCCCGGACCCAACAGTTCACATAAGTTTTACAGACGCTTTTTGTCTTAAGAGGCTGATGAAGACATTTCAACTAATTAAAAGTCTAACGTTGTTTAGAATGCGTAGCATATCAATATGTATGAACCCAACGTTTTCAAAAGCACAGCAAGAATACCTCCTTTACATTAAGAGCGATCAGTAGTACTAATTTCAACTCTACTCCAACCAAGTTAGCCCTCATTAGGATTCATTTTGTCGATCGCAATGTTGCGCCGGAGTATTTAAATAATAACAAAAAGGTTCAGCACCTCAGCAACGATCATTATGATGATAGGCTGATTGTAATTAAGCGTCCGTCTCGCGACCTTACTACGGGAGGCGAAATAAAAAACTGAGACAGTGTATAGCAACAATGAGGTATTAATGAAATGCCGATCAATTAACATGAAGCCGCGGTGGGGCGCACCTCTCTGTGATGCATAAATAACACACATTTCCCTTAATCTACAAATGGTCGGGTTATACGGTAAAAACCGATTTGGCGCTCGTAAGGCTCGCCCCGTGGTGCCTAGCCAGCGCCAGCGGGGAGCTCCGCACTCTAGTGAGAATTTAATATGCCGCCATAAAAATTAATGCTATTCCACCTCGATCACACAGTAAAAACTTTCGCAGTTTGAGAAATTCGAACTAGTAGCGACGCGATGCCACCGTACCAAAGCTGATCTTTAAAACCATTTTGTTCTCAATTAAATGCTTATCAACTTACAAAACGCTGTATCTATTTATGATTTTTTAATAGAAATACCACTTTTGCCCCATAAAATCCTAAGTTTATACCGCTTAATATCGGTGAAGACGTGCACTTAAACAAGATTACATGAGGTCTTTTTTATCCGCACATAAGAGGCCGAGATCGGTTAATACGGCTGACGAAATAAAGTGCCAATGAAATTACCGGATCGCTTAGTGAGTATGCTTACCATTACGCGAATATAAAAGTTCTTCACTTAATAAAGAAGTAGATTTTACACAGAAACCAGATATGCAGCATTTGCAAGTCCAGTTCCGAAATAATCGCCAGTAGGAATTTAAATAAGGTGCCAATTAGAAGGAGGGTCGCGAGTGCTGGCAATGTTATAATGTCTTTTAATATTTTTATGTGAACGACATAAAAATATTAAATATTAATTAAAAGAAATGTTTGAAGTTTACTGCTTAATAATAAAATTGTGGTAGCGGGCGCGCGCTCGTGTACCCAGCTCTAAGCAACCAATAAACTGTGCTCAGTCCATTACAAGGTTTACCTGTCGTCGTTTAGATTAGACTTTCGAATCCACATACACAGTTTTATTAATATTTGTGTCTTCGCTTCCAGGCTCCGTTGCTCCTCCACATTTTGAACCCGAGGAGGGTTTAGTGTTTATAATAAAACTAATGTATCTACTTTATCGCAGTCATAATGATATCGCAATTAAGTTATTAAATGCCAAACAAGATAATTATTAAGCGTATAAACAAAATTAACTTTAAAAAATGTAATAAATTTCCTCAGCCAGTAATAACATTTATTTAGTTAATTTTACATTACTACTAAATCATTTTCTTAAAATAAAACTGCAAGATAGCGAAGACTTAAGTATAAATTCCAATAGTTCACTCGATTAAAAAGTAAAAAACAGCGATTTGCATATATCAACGGCGGAGGTTGTGCGTGTGTGGTACAGCGCAAAAAGCAACTTTTGAAACATGAAACAATAAATCAAAGCACAAAAAATACGTGTTACCGTGGTCCGTTGTTTACACTTACTCGTAGCCATGGACATTGTCGCGAGCCCTAAAAACAACCAAAGCTGCACTTGAAACCTTTAAGGAGAAGTTCTGTCTCGAGGCCTTCATAGTAAAAAGTAGTCGGACTAATAAGGCAATATCAGGTACATTTCATCTGTAATAGTTTATGTTTAGAGTCTCATTGAAGATGTATGACGAGTGAGTTTTTGCGATGCATCTACTATATTTTTTGAGCTGTTCCCCTGCGCCTTAAGACACCAGCGTTGTAATAAATACTTCTCTTTCCTCATTACCTTACCGCCCAAACCGACGACATGCAGAATGCAAAAACAGCAAATGACATACGCCAATACACGGACAACATATTCACTTAGCGAAATTGAGAAATAAAGAGATTTTTTACCTTTCAAAACGTGCTCTAATTGATATTTTATTCAACGCTTTTGCTCGTTGGGTGGCGGACATGGAAATATCAATAATGAATATGACACCAACGACGCTGTGCGGCGCTTTTGTTTATGTAAATTGAATATATTTCATACAATGAGATTTTTTCTTCATATTGTTAATTCAGGAACGCATGTTCATTTAAATGATTTTGTACCGATATTCAAGATTTATTTCCTTTTACAAGGTCGAGTGAATGCTAGCTAAGTACTAGGTGAAATGTGTAACATGTTCTTTAGTAGTTGCAAAAAGTAAAATATAATTACACTCGTAGCAAAGAACTACTCTAATTCAAAATTATATCTTATTTTAAAAATGATATTTATCTTTTTTCTCTATATTTTTTCGGTTATTGTTAACCTGTTAATAAGGGCACCAAACCAAAACAAGCAGATGTTACATCACAAGCTCAATTAAAAATAATAACATGATTGATTCATATAAAAACAAACCCCTTTCATCGGAACAATTCATTTGACGTCTTATTCCGAATCATTCAAATTATACGTTCCACTTGGTAGCACTTTTATTTTTGTCTATTAACTAGAAGTTGCGTGTGGCATCCCGAACTAGGTACCTTGTTAATAGTAATCGGTTTCGTGACATTACAAATTAATAATACCGAACAGTATCCAGATACCAAATGATAGAAATTAACAACGCTGTTTACCGTCCCATTTTTTATCGTACAAAGATAATCGCATGCCTTAATAATAATTTGTATCAGCCCTTTCGGATGTCGGTATTATTTTTTGTAGCTACGATTTACGTCGCACTGATTGGATCAGTTAAACAGTGACAAAATACTCGGGACATTGCTCCTTTGTCGTGACGTTCGGTTTTGTTCCCGAGATGTGTCTCACGATATTTAACCTCATGTCATTATTAAGACATCACTTGCCCGGTGGCTGGGAGATCCACTTGCTGATAAAATTTCGGTCATTTATATCGAGCCCCGATAAATGAGAGCAGTGAACACTGAATAAATGTATTGTGCTAGTATAATAGTTGAGTATTTTAATTAGAACTTTGGTATTTTAGAATCTTGTTTCTTTATGTGGGAAAAAGGGTCACTACATCGCCCTTTTCCTATAAAAAACACTTGGTCACCGCTAGCAGTGATTCCTCAAAGTCTCTTGCTCAATTGAACATTGATCAAGTTCCGAGAGATTTGTCTCCAAAACGCCTACGTTTTGTTGCTCAATCGTTCGTAAGCCATCCGGATCCAAGTCACAGTCGGCAGAGGAAACATTAATTAGGAGCTCGCCCTTAATTAAATTGTGACGTCTCAGCGAATTTCCCTGAGATGCCCTCACTCGGTGGTCTTACAGGTAAACGTTAGAAGTGAATGTAAACTTTATGGGCACTGGGCACTGGCAGTAAATGTAACATTTTAACGATTATCAATTAAGGAGCAGTCCCTTACGGTATAGTCATTAACTGAGCAGTAAACTTATATATACGAGATCGCGACTGTTTATATCCATCCTGGGAATTTAGGTTGAGATAGTTCCTGGCTAATGTGAGCAGAAAAGCAAAGTTTAATGGGATTATTTATTGCTATGCTACTAAGTAGATGCCTGCCACTACTGGGTACTACGAGTATGCGTCAAATTTCTTGTAGTATATAATATAGAAAAGCATATACATACTTTATTGTACACCAAATCAGTTACAACCCTTTTACATAACTTTACGGCAACAAAGGCTAGTATTTGAAGTAAAGAGCATGAAGATCAATAAAACAACCAAAACTTCAAACTTTGACACCCTTGCCATTGTGACTATTAAGTACACAATATATGATAGACAATGGTGGTGAAAAGGTTAAGATCACGCTTACGATACACCCTAAATTTAAAATGGGGCAATAGTGGCACCATCATTTTACTATCCGCAATAAAAAATATTATATGCCAGGACAGGAACAAAAAACAGATTATTACACATCAAAAAATAAGTTATTAAATTGATGAGCGGCAATATCCTTTAACAAAAAAGGCGTTAACCACAAAGAATAGATTCATATTTGTTGTTTAATTAAGGAATTTTTACGCTATAAAAGGTATCTTGTAATTTGATGGAAAAAACAGAGGTTTTATAGGCGGGGTAGGCCTGAATAAAAGAATTCAGAAGCTTTACTAATATAGTTGCCTACTACCTAGTTATTAGACTTGATTATCTATTTTTTTAAATAATCATAAGAAAAATGCAACAATGGTTGTCCATGCCCATAGTTTTTCATGAATGAAATAGTGTCGGAACGATGATATTCTTAACATGAAAAATAAAAAAAACACAAAACCTCCCGACATTTTTTTTTTCATTCTTTTTAATCTAAATAATTTATATAGTAGTAGACCGGCTTCGATCAACAATCTATCGAGCACTTAATTATGACACGATATCTTGCAAAAATACCCGATTCAAACAGTCAAACGCCCGTAACTTTTGAACGGCTGAGATTTTCATCAAACATACCTAAGAACACTCCCGATAATGTCATCTTTAAAAAACTATATCAAAATCGGTTTATCCGTTTAGGAGCTATGATTCCACAGATAGATACACAAACACACGTCAAATTTATAACACCACTGTTTTTCCGTCGGGAGTTAAAAAACTAAGTACCATTAGGTGATTGGTAGTCAAACGAGAGCTTATAACCTAATAATAATTATCTACGAGTATTAGGTCACACTAAAAATGTTTTACCTACACTCTATTTACAAATTCTTCACGCCTCAACACTATGCATCCTAAAAAATGGCGTGAACAATAATCCCAACCATTTCAATGTCTACAATATCTCATCTCAATAATTACGTACATCAATTCAATCGAATGTTGGCAACATTGCCACATAAAAGGTTACCGTTGGACTTGTTAAGAATGACATTTACGTATCATCGCGCTGCCTCTGTTCGGGTGCTGGGCTGTGTCTAATTTTCTCAGCAAGACGTCTGCCATGCTGTGCTTTTGTCAATCCACCATCATTAATCAAGGTCAAATCAACATCTTAGACCGTTTTATTAACATTTGATTCGCTGCCAAATGCCTTTTGACAAACTGTGTTTAAAGTTTTAAACAGGCTGTGGCCGCTGCATATGAGGACGTTTGCGTTCATTTATAATTCGCATTCCTGAACAACGCATGAAGTTGAATTTGCATTAATAACTGCAACTTTGAAGTTATTTTGTCCTTATGTGTTTCTTTTTACATTCCTACCTCTGCATCAATAAAAGTCACTATTGAATCTAATGTAAACAGGGATTTTTTAAAGGAAAAACTCATCAGTCATCCGACAAACTATACGACTAACCCAAGCACCTACATACAGAAGTATGTGGTCAAGTACTAGAACAAGTTCCCGAACATGTCGGAGGCTGCAGTATTAAACATGGTCATAGACTGTGGGGTGGGATCACTCGCACCGGGAATAATAATGAGTACAGAGAACTATTTTAGAACATATCATTAAGAAACAGGTCACATAATGTTAAATGCAGTGGCTCTGATCTTCGTATCGCGTTTACATTACTTTGTTGGAATCAAAAATAAGCGTTAAAGGAAAGAGATGGCGCAAGGTTATGACGTGAGTGTGAGAGAGAGGTTAAGCCGTCAAGGCAGGTGTCGCGATACATCTGCGCGTGCGCACTGACCGGCACGTGCGCCCCCACCAGAGCTTTCAGCCCGAAAGGGAGGGTATTAGAAGTTGTTAGATATTTTTGAATTATTTGTGGGCCAATCTTTTTACAAAAATATTATTAACCACAAATATTGAACTTATCAGTATTCATCACATGTTTGCCTTTTACTCATTATGCCTCACATGTAATTATGTAAAATGTATTTTTAAGGACCTCCCGATACTAAAAAGTAAAATTTTGAGGCGACATCTTTTTTACAACCTATCAACTTATAATATTTCCATTATTCATGCCAACAGATACCAGTACAAGTATCGGAATAATTATATTTTTTCAACGAGAACGTTCGGAAATAACATTACAAAGTGTTAATTAAAACAATCAAGGCAAGTTTTTTTTTAATTTTTCGATAAATATAGTTACTTGACGCGAAAAAGTATAGTTGAACATACAAGATAAATTGCTCTCCATATGTCAATCTCGAATCATAATTGAAAAGTAAAGTCTTGTAAGTTTTTTTCGTATCATTAACCACCGTGCGTACGGCACGAGCGGTCGCCAATTTTATAACCAATTTTGAGAACAGGAAGCCTGCAAGTGCGACGGGTTGATTTCAATAATAAATCGATGCCCCCACATTTCACCGGTGGACAGCGTTTGTCCGAAGCACTAGCCTGAAATTATCGACATTGCCACAAAATGTACTGGGCGGAGACCAACGGTTTCTCTTGAGCCCGGTGAATTTTTATAGCGGTAGCAAGAATCGCCGATTAGGGGGTTATTAAGCTTTGGCACTTCGATCTTCCCCGTCGGCCATCGTGCTTGATTGTAACATGTCAGTTGCTCTTTCCGCGGTTTGCTCAACTTATTACGGTTCAACTTGTGGTATGTCATGCTAAATACTAAGAAGTCAATGGTCAGTCCTGTGTACCTACAACCAGTTAAGGGATCGTCCATCTTAATTTTACAACACACTTTATTTTTGCTGAATCTCGTTTATTATACTAAAGACCATAAAATCAAATTTATGCCATCACTTTACTTAAATCGCTTTCGGTTTAAACGAGAGGCGACATCGGTGTCGCGACCAACCTGGTATTAACCTCTATCGTCCGCCATTATCACGGAGTATCGTAATAATTGAATTAAAATCTTTCCTCAGACTGTGAGATGAGAATATTTTACGAGAGACAAAAAAAATGGATCGGAAAAAGTTTAGGTTCACACCTGAAATGAGGCGTCGGCTTGTTAAAAAGCTATTAATAATGTTTTAGACGTATTCCAATAAACGTTTTAACACCTTTTCTGTAAGGTATCATTAGGCTTATTATTGCAGAGCCGGCCGGCCGGTCGATCTGCGACCACTCCAACGAGTTCGATTTTGTTTTAATATAACGTGCGGCTATTATGGACTATTTATTTGAGTCACTGAATGTAGTTATATTAAAAATATATGATGTCAATTATTGAATATTAAGGTACATTTAAATATAAATAATCCATGGTTATCTTTTATTGGACTAGGCAACTTGGTGAAACTTTAATTGGCACTATTATTGTAAGTTATTACTCGCTAATAAAAAGTTTAACCGTTTCTCCAGCCATACTATCTGGCCGTGGTGATAAAGCTCACGAATTCGCACAATATCAAATACAATACCGACTACCAAAAACTTGATCCTATCAGCATTAGGACACGCATGCGAATAAATTCAAAATGGCTTCTGACTGAGCGTACGGAAAGCCGAAAATTTATTAATCTCGAAGTAAATAAAGCAATCCGGGAGTTCATTAAAAGGTTTAAATTTTATCTGTGCAGTTTATGTTAACCACCGCGAGCAGGGCGCGCGGCGCGGGCGCAGCGCATCCGATACCGAATCGTACTAATTGGAACTTTGTACCAACTAATTAGAATAAGTTGTGGCCGTGCGGACCAAAATTTATTTTGGATCTGTGCCGCAGTGAAAGTGTTCCCCAATATCCTTTATTTTTAAATTAAATTGATTCATTTATTTTTACGGAGATCGATAGCATCCCTGTAAAAAGTCTGTGAGCTCAAAACGTCGCCTCGGTTCTCACATTACACACGAAAACATCGTAATTATATTTTATTTCATTTTAAAGGCCTCTACTACAACATTCATCACGTAAATGTTGTTAATAAAAATATTATTGTATGGACATGATTAAAATATCCAAACATGAAGACAATTCGCATGCTTTACGTTGCGGTGAGGGACTGATCACATATTTATCTGAAACGCATCAATATCGGGCAGCTTTTGATATTTTTAAATATTGCCCAAAAGACCAGGAAACATGTGAACTGTAAAAAATACTGTAGGTTTTATACTCACTTTTATAATTAGGTGTCGAAAAAAAATGTAAAGGTTTTCATATGCATTTTAACCATTAAACAAGAAAAGCATATGAACCGCAGCAGCTGGTACAAATTTATAAAAATTCATTTCGGTTTGCATCCTCTTTTATTTGTGACTCCGAACAATATTCAGTATTCATATTTCATATTCCTGTTACATTTATGTAAAAAGGATCAGGACAGAAAAACAATGTAAGACAAACTTTCTGAGAATAAGATGAATTTTTAAACACATGCTACTGACACTTCTTGTTAAAAAGATTTATTAAAAAAAAATCACCTAATTTTAATCTGAACCACATAGGTAAGTCATGTATCTCCGATTTCCAGTACCTAGAGTAGCTTGTCCAAGGTGATGGCGGAGTAGACCGAGACGTAATGCACCGAATCAACTCGGGACGGATGAAATGGTGACAGATCACTAGAACAACTTGCGACCCACGGATGCTTCTCAAGTTTAAGGGGAAAATCTACAAGTCTGTGATTAGACCTGTCGTCCGTATGGATCAGAATGTTGGGCTGTCAAAATGATGGATGAAAAAGGATTGAATGTAGCAGAGCTGAGAATGTTGAGAAGGATGTGCGGACTGACATGACTGGATAAAGTGAGAAATGAGTATTAGAGGAAGTTTGAAAGTCGCGCCAGTGACAGAAAAGTTGAAAGGAAACCGTTTGTCCTCGTATGGTCATGTAAAGAGGAGGGATGAAACGCATGTTTCTAAAAGAGCTATGAATATAAATGTGGATGGATTGAGAGGGAAGCGACGGCCAAAGAAAAGATGGATGAACTGTGTGAGGAGTGATATGAAAGAAAAGAAAGTCAGTAATAGCGTGACGGGAGACAGGACGGTATGGAAGAGGAAAACGTGTTGCGCCGACCACAAGTAACAAGGGCAGAAACATGATGATGAAGGATATGATAGGTAAGTCATCATCATTATCAACCTATTGGTGTTGCCACTGCTGGTACACAGGTCTCCTCTCTGTGAGAAGGAATGGGCCGTTATCCACCACGCGGGCCCAGTGCGGGTTGGTGAATGTCACATGTCTTTGAATTTTTGTTCTAAGCCGGTGTCCTCACGATGTTTTCATTCACCGCTTTGAGAGCAGTGGTGATGAAATAATTTACACAAAGTAAAGCGCCTGCCTAGGTTCGAACCCACGACCCACAATTTGTCAGTCGCGGCCGATACCACTGGGCCACCACTGCTCTGCAGGTGAGTCGGGTAAATCATGTAGGTCAAATAAACCAATATAAATCAGTCATATTTGTAATGTGGGTGTAGGTACTAAAGATGAACCTCTGCCGAACTCTTCGGAGTAACAAGCGTGATGTTATGCTCCTTCCAAAATGCCTTTAAACAATTTTCTCACGATACATAACCACAATCATTAAATCACGTACACAATTTGTCAACCCTAAATTGCGACAGGTCAAAAGGGCACCAACGGACGTCGAGTTCCTGTAGTCATTAGCCATACCACCTCATAAGCAATATTTTTATAGCCATTACCTTTTCACACCGTGATTTGTCATGGAGAATAAATGATTTAATACTTCCGTATCAGAACGAGTATTGGAAGGTTAAACATTTATAGGAAATATGGTGTCAAAGATGCTTGTTAACAGCTACTACACTGAAAGAAACAAGCTTTGCAGGCCGTAGCGTAACTTTCCGAGATGCGACCGTGCCAATAACTGACCATCTTGAGCTTCTTGGCGTGACGTTGACATCTACTCTCAATTTTGGCCCTTACATTGAGGCAAAGGCTCAACTGGCTGCCAAAAAGCTGGGGATCCTTGCAAAGGTGAGGAGGTACTTCACGCCAGAACAGCTGCTCAGCTTGTACCAAGCGCAAGTTCGATCATGCATGGAGTACTGTTCTCATCTCTGGGACGGATCTGCCAAATACCAGCTTGATGCACTAGAGTCGATCGAAAAGCGGGCCAAGAGGCTCATCGGCGATGAAGCACTGGTTAAGTCAAAGCTCCAGAGCTTTGAACGCCGTCGCCGAGTTGCCAGCTTGTCGGTTTTTTATCGGTTACATTTCGGGGAGTGTGCGATGGAATTGCATGATCTAATTCCACCCAGCCCGATTCATCATCGGACTACCACAGACGTACGGCGAAGCGCCATCGGTACGTAGTAGACATCCCACCCATACGCACTAAACGTTTTGAGAATACTTTTATTATGCGTACAGCTAAGGAGTGAAATTCCCTGCCGGTGTCTGTGTTTCCCGATAGCTACAATCTAGGGGTCTTTAATTCAAGAGTGAATAGGTTACTTCTAGGCAAGCGTGCTCCACCGTCTACCACATCATCGCTTACCATCAGGTGAGATAGTGGTCAAGCGCGAGCCTATACTGAATAAAAATAAATAAAAAAAAAGCTAGCAAACTGCGTATTTTATTTCTAATTTATGAATTTATTCTTCATTATAATATATTGTTTACAGAATTTACATTTTAATATTATTTCATTATAATCATCATCATTTCAGTCGAAAGACGTCCACTGCTGGACATAGGCCTCCCCTAGGCGTCGGCACATTAACCGATCCCGTGCGTCTCGCATCGTCGCATCCAGCGCCTTCCCACAACCTTAACCAGGTCATCGGCCCACCTAGTGGAAGACCTTCCAACGCATTCTTCTCCGTTTCCAGTTCGCGGTCGCCATTCCAGAGCTTTTTGGCCCTATCGTCCATCCATCACATATTATTTATTTATCAGATATGGCCCGCTTTCAGAACGTTATGTATTTTGAAGTACAATTAATGATACATTATTCCATTTACAAATAATCTTTGATGATCAAGTCCAGAAATATTACTATTTTCACACAGGTACGCTAATTGAGATTGTCAATTATTTATTTTATGACCCGCTCCCAGCATGAACCAACCAGATGCCGTAATTTATTTATTCTCACGTCCAAACGTGTCGCATAATGATCTGCCGGTTCGATAAAGCGTTTAGTCATTATCGCTGTACTGCGGACGTACGGACAAATCCCAACAATTGATCACAATGCCCACGCTATGTCCGGAGAGGGGTTGAAATAGCTGCAATTAGGGGTTAATAGCGCTATCTGTGTACACCACACATTCCCACGCATGATGAAGAATAAAAAATATTTTGTTTGGTAAGTTCTGTAGTATATTTCCTGCAGCTATTAGTTTAAAAATTACAAGCGAAAAGAGATTCAGAAATATTTGTCTTGTCACTTTTCGTTCATCTGCTCAAGCAAACCGTTACCCATTGAGGAGTTAAGAAGCAGCGCAACATCTCAAGTGCATTTGCTGAAGACCACCGCATGCGGTAACGACAGTCTGTCCACAATTTGCCTTTGAAACTGCCGGCGATCAACCCCTTATCAGCGCATAGAAACGATAAAATCTCCGCCTGCGACGATTGCATCATTGTCCCGCCCATTAACGCCCATTAAAATTCCAATCAACACGCACTTATTCATCTGTCGGAGATGTTACGTGGACGCGAGGACAACGTGACGTCACATGCCATGTCGGGCGTCTCGCAATGAGAAATTACCTGTTTAATTACCTGAGTCATTGTCACAGTTGAATTAATTGGCGCCACCGACGAACATCAAGCAGCATCAATGGCCGCCGAAAAACAATATCCTCTCCTCTCCTATAACCCAATAAACTAAATCAATTTCATGTTGACTGTGACTAATTTTGTTAGTTTTAACGCGGGCTTTCGGCGCCAGTTCTGGTAAAAAACAAACAAACATTCCGTAGAACTAATGAGTGTGTAATTTTGTTAGGGAGGCTCTAGGTAGGCGGTCCTCGGGCCGACACGAAGGGCCACAGAAAATTAATATTCTAGTCGATGTCTATGTGTTAGTATAAATAAAAACTAGCAGGAGAAGGAATTTCTATATTCTTATGGATAAAAGCAAGTGATGCTCTGAAACTTAAGTTCAACTACTATATAAAATTGGCACAATTTGACTTAAGGCCCCAAATACAAATCTGTCGCATCGTAAAAATCCACGAGCTTGTTGCTTGTTGTTGCTTAATTGTTTTCTGCATTCCGAATTCGCATCGTGTCAATTCGCAGTTTTGTGTTTGGGCCCTAAGTTCTGGGTAACTTTATGTAGTGCTGTAAAATAGAGCATAAAATGATCTTGTGTCTTGTTTTTTCAGAAGCTTGAAGCACAGCAGCCCACAAATAAGTGTAGTTAAACCTTAACTACTTGACACATCGTTCCATTCATGTTATACTCGACTTCAAACAATTGAAAAATTCTTCCATCCGAAAAATACTTAAAATGTCTATATAGCTGCTGAAGTTCACACTGACTTAGAAAATTCTCATTTCTCTAATTACGCGAGAATTATAAGTACGCTGTTAACTATTAGAGATGCAGTACATATCGCGAACGCAGGAACATTTACAGAATAATGGGATGCATTAATGATTCACAGAATAAAAAGAGCCTTGTCTACTCGTACTTAAGGAGGCAAGGATTGCAAGTACCCAAGTACATAAATATAAATACGTATGTACCGTTGAATGAAAACTGTAGCGATCCTATCTTCATTTAATTTAGAGCACAGTAACGTTTTGAAGATAGCCTATAAAAGTCCGACTTTAAATGAGACTGTAAAACGGTTACATTAACCTTTCACCGACACTATTTAAGTGGAGTAATTGATTTCTTTCTCATGAAGATCATTTTCAAGTGCGTTGATGCGTTTCGTCGAAATATAAATTTGGTTACGTAAGTAACTGCATTGCTTAATTATCATTCAAATTATTTGCCACCTTAGAATTAATTAAAACAGCTTTATCATCTTACTATAGGTACCAAAACTTGTGAAGTTCAGGAATTTAGAAAAATAGATGGCCTTCTATATATTTATCCTTTCTTTAGACCAGGTACAGTTATGAATAACAACAAGAAGCCATTTACGATGAATATCACGCGCCTGCCCGCAATCCGAGCTGAATACAACTATGGCGCCTAACGCTGTTTGGGATCTCATTATTTTCTCGAACTTAGCCCACAACGAATAAAATAACGATTATTAAAATCCTGATGTTATTTAGATAAAATGAAAAACACTAAACACCCAGCGGTTTGATACTGAACATTAGCTAAATTTTACGACAAAATATTTTTCGGCTTTGCGTTTATTTTCGGGACTTCATTTTATCCTCGCAAACGGTTATGCATTTTGAAGATAAAATTCCTCGGTGATTGGAAGTGTGGATTTGTAAATGATTATGAGGAGAGTTCCAGTGTTAATGTTGTTGATCGTACTAAAACAAAAGAGGTTCGCTTCGGCAATGAAATGTTTATTGGCTGCCGAAGCCGGCGGGACGTTTCGCGCCTGGAGCGTGGATAACGAGCAGTAAATGACGTTTACAGACATTCAATCAAACCCGTGATTGGACGATTGATAGCCACGGTGCATATTGGAGCCGAGTTCGGCCTCAGATGAAATTGGAGTGAGTAATTAGGTTTTTCGTCAAAATATCTGTAAGTAATTTTGTTTTTAGTGTTAAAGTGATTGGAGATTCTCTCTTGGTATTCTTGGTCCATTATTAAATATAAATAAAAATTGATAACTTCGGTGTGTATATCTTATGGCAATGACTAACATTTTAAGATCTGACTGCTGATTTGAAACGTAATATCAACGTTGATACAGCAAATCAGCTGTTTAAGCTAAACAAAAAAAAAACGTTTATTACTTCCAAAAACGTAAGGGTTTTCCCGGAATCTGTACGCAAGTTGCAATAAAAGTTATGGCCAACAATTCTTTAAAAACGAAAGAAGACATTATCGAAAACGAACTCTTCAAACCGAAACACACTTAGTAACTAAATAAAATTAGCTCGGTTCCAAATCGAGAAAATGTAAAAATACAAATCTTTTTACACCTTTTTAAATCATTAAACATTATTACGTACATATAAGGTTTAAGGGTATACAGGTTCATACATTACTGTGTAAATAAACATCAAATTCGGTCGTTTCGCGCTAGTGTCGCGCTGGGAACAATCAGTTGGCTGGACGCGTGTCATTCAGTCTGCAATGCACTAACGAGCTCATGCAAATACCGGGTACTTCGCAGTACTTCGCACTAACAATATCCATGAGCTACTAGAGTACTGGTTTATTGCGACGAATGTGTCGGGAAAAACTATGGTTTCTGGAAGCGACAAGTTGAAGAGTTTGTGGAGTTCCTGTGTGAATAAATTTTGTTTGGTGCCAGCAGTTTAATTGCGTGAGTGAATACGGCAGAGCAAAGGGTAGGACTACATGAAAGAGTGTGACGAATTCCCTTTAATAATTAGTTACCAATTTCCAAAAAAAAATTGTACTCTATCCAAAAGAGTATCTTCACAAAAGAACAAAACTACTAAATACTACACACTAAACACACTGCTGCTACTACTTAAACTAACTTACTGTACTAAATAATTTTTCTTTCTTTCTTTCACAAATGAAAGTGTCCTATTTTTTTTTTAATAATTAGTCTGCTCGTAAGACGTATACCGCAGCTGAGAATAATAACAAAGTAGGTTAACATAAAATTTGTTTATAAATTTTTCAGGGTTTAAAACTTTTATTTTATTGCGTTTAGTTTTCCCGTGTTTTCAATCGTTTTAAAAGATTCGTCGTAGGTAGTCAGGGAATCATTACAATTTACAGATGCAGTTTTCTACAGGAATGCTCAATTTGATCTCCACATACACAAGTATTTGCAAATTGTTCTCATGTTGTAATAATGGGCGAATAGCGACGGCTTATCTACCTAACAAGGGATCATTTGAACTAAAATGAAAAATATTTCAAGTTTTACGACTGGCTTAGTAGTAAAATGCAGTCAGTAAATTTTAATAACAGTAATACTACAGTTTATATAGCCTCCAGCTAATCGAAATATAAAATTTAGGAATCGTCATCAGCCTTATAAAGGTTGTCTGTAAGAGATTGCCCTGTGCGATAAGACCGCCCATTGTACACTTGCTTTTATGTTTTTTGTCCTGTATATATATTTTTTTGGTGTACAATAAAGAATATAATAATAATAATTTGCCCACTGCTGGGACACAGGCATCATCTATGTGAGAGAGGAGGAGGACCCTTGATCCACCACGCCGGCCCAGTGCGTGATGGTGTATGTCACATGTCTTCAAATTTTTGGTTCTATTCTCACGATGTTTTCATTCACCGTTTTAAGAGCAGTGGTGATGAAATTGTTTACACAAAGTAAAGCACCTGCCTAGGTTCAAACTCACGACCTACGACGCTAAGTCAGGGCCGTTACCACTGGGCCACCACTGCTCATTTAGGAAAGGGTTCACTAAATTTAATTTAATTTTAAAAGGATGGAATTGGAGTTTTACTAGGCTCAATCACTTTTATCATTCTCTATCTCAAACATGTGCACTTGTTTTGCCGGGGAGACAAAACAGTGTTTTGTTTATAAAAAAAGGAGAGAATAAGTAACAAGATATAAAAGACAATCATAAAAAATAAATTAGATTAGACCTTTCTTATGACTTACTTTCCTTTTCAGAGCCTATAAATAACAACGCAGCGGGAATTTTGATCTTATTTGTTTTAAATCACAATAAATAATCTCAAATGAATGGATTCCAGACACCGCATGATTCCTACATTTGTACGCGCCAAGGTTCCTATAAAAATGATAAACGCTTGTCGCTGGTCGCTTTGTAAGAAAAAAAATGATGAAGCCGTATAAGGAAAAAAGTAAAAACGGTAGGCAAGAACAAGCTTCGTGTATAGAGAGACACATGATAGAATCGCTAGATAGCAACCATTCCATAGATATAAAGATATTGGATCTGGAACAGAGGAATTCCTTTTTTCAAAAATGAAATATTCCGTGACCACATTCCAAATTTGAATTTTCCACCAATACCGTGGGATACTACAAAATTAATTCCGTTATAAATGCTTTAATCAATGAGACTGTATATAAATGCTTTATAGTGTTCCAATATGTCTAATCTTCCATGGTTTACATTATCCGACAGCAATGAACTGTTTTCATACGTTAAAAGTTTGTACAAACGAATTTGACATCTATTTCTTTTGGGTAATGTATCTGGAAGATTCGATAATCGGTAATCGTTATTCGGTTGGTTTATAATTCGATTTGGTTAGAGATGTCCACACCTCTGGGTGGGCGCCGGCCTCCCGCTAACACCAGATTAAAGCTCCAAATGCATTGCGTGGGCAATAAACATTTATTAATAGGCCTCAGATATTTGTTTCAACACCATATTTCTACGGATTAAGTGAATTAATTCGATATAACATGTGTACACAGGAAACATTTGAAAAACGTCTTGATATTTCGATTAGGTGTTTACACGAGAACGTACTGTTTCCAACCGGGTTGCATGTAAATATTGAATTAAAATAAAACAGAATGCATGTATCCTATTATTTAAGTTGTCTTGTACCGGATTAATACCATTCACAAGCGTAGGTTCTTCGGTACCATTACACGGGGTGAATATGAATACAGGGGTAAATGCGTCTGTGTTTCCGAACACATTCAACCCGAATCTCTTCAAAGTTAGAGTGAACAGGCTTCTTCTGGGTAAGCTCACTCCATCGTCGACTCTGTCTCTGTCACTTCTGACCTAGACTAGAGTCAAGAGCAAACCCATCTCAAATAAATAAATAGGAACAAAATTTTGATCAGGATTTTAACTGTGATACCACTTTATTGGTTTCTAACAAAGCATCGTTTTTTTTTTAATATTTATTTAATATATAACCCACTAAAATGCTGCATACACTTTATAAATAACGTTAAAATTCCCTTGAAAGTTTTGTTTCTCGTCACCCCTGCCTGCGTTCCTATTTACCCCGTTTGACGGTACTTAAGTTTTTACAATGACGTGCAAAAGGGCTAGTTTAATGTGTCTGCAACAGTAGCAAGATGTGCTATTGTAGTCGAAGATATGCTAAAATGGCCGAATCAGCTGCATAATTTCGCGCACAGGTATATGAGGAGCTGTAAATATTTATAGATCCACTTTTCCATGTCCGGTAAATTGCGGTGTAATCGAGTCGAGTTTATCACAACAAAGTTGTTACGTTGCTCCCAAACGTGCCCGAGTGAAGAATGAGCCTGTTGTTTAAACAGCAAGTGCCTAGCAACCAGTTGATGAGCATTGTTTAAATGGAGTGATTATAGAGAAACTCATATGAGATAACTTAAAACATCGATAAGGTTGACGACCATTGTTGTTTATTCTTGACTTATCTGGAATTGGAACTATAATAGGCAAATTCCTATCATTCATTCATAAGTAGTTTGTACCTGCTTTACTTTTGCTTATATCGAAGACCAACGTATCAACGAAAGCTTCTGACAGCCGGTAAAGGAAAATATTTACTTTGACTTCGTCATCATCATTTCAGCCGAAAGACGTCCACTGCTGGACATGGACCTCCCCCAAGCGTCGCCACACTGATCGGTTCTGTGCGTTTCATTTCCATCGGACTCTCGCGGTCTTGACCAGGTCGTCAGAGGGAGGTCTTCCAACGCTACGTCTTCTGGTACGTGGATGCCATTCCAGGGCTTTTAAGCCCAAACGGCCATCCGTTCTGAGTGCTCCACTTAAGTTTGGCAATTCTTCAGGTTATGTCGGTAACCTTGGTTCTCTTGCGGATGTCTTTGTTTCTGATTCGATCAGGCAAGGAAACTCTGAGCTCTCTCCTACCCTTTGGGTGACTTTAAGCCTTCTGATAAGGCCCATTGTGAGTGACAATGTCTCTGTCCACACTGGTCATCATGACTAGACTTTCATCTTGAGACACTGTGGTAAGTTGGGTATCTTCTGATCCAACTTACCACACCTTCGATAAATTCTTTCGAAAATGAATTCCTTATCTGTAAACTTGCTCTTTGAATTTTTATCCCATTTGATGTAATTTTCTAGGTTGATGTAAACTCGGTGTACGGTAATTGTACAACTATTGCACGGCCATCAGCAACGCAATTTATAAACATGTTCATGTTTCAGAGTGATGGTTACAAAGTACACGTTACACGTTGTTTTTAAGACAATGTCGGAGCGAATTAAGGGCCAATTAATACAGCAAATTGCTTTATTAATGCAGTTTGCGTCGCTTGTAAAAGGTAAAGCCTTCAGATATTTTACCAGTTCTTTATTGAGATTAGAATAAACATGCTGTTATGCTAACCGTTCAAGTATTTATCTACATAAATATCATACATGTAACACAAAGAATATGTCACTCCAACATGTTACTGCATACAAGAGAAACAAGAAGAAGCAGCATCCCAAGTTGTAGCAATTTTTCCTAGACATAAAACTTTTTTTATCGCGTCCAGTATGACAGACCTTTTACCATTAAAAATCAGAGATAGAATCTTTTCCATAAAATAAATTCACCTCACACGTATACCCACAATATTTGCATCGACATGTACACCAACGAGCTATAAATTAAAAGTTATGATCATTAATGAACCAGTTTTAATTTACGATCAAACTGTTGATAAATATTCAACTCGGTTGGTATGAAAAAATTAATCAGATGAAGTTGAACGCGACATTCTCCATACGAAGTCTAGTGGCATTGCTCTTAATGCCTCCATTTAATGTAATAGCTATATAAATTGCAAAATGAAAGTTAAATTGCAATATTACTTTGTGAAACAAAACGAAATGATGATTTACTGCTTCAAATAAGCAGTTTAATTGATGGGAGGGTGGCTTCTTACCCGAGTTATTTGTCAAAACCTGTGCCAAAAGATTTACGTAACCATCATTAAATTGATATCCTGTGTTATTGTTATTTGATTTTTAAAGGTCTTTATTGACATACGGTTTAAAATGTTGACAAAAACAACCTTATTCTAAATGTCAACTATACTTTAAATAATGTAAAGTAGGCTAAATCGCCTCTTTTAACATAAAATATGACATTCATAATTTATATGTTGGCAGTACCTGATTAACAATACGTTTAACTAAGTAAATTATGCAAGGTTTGCAAACCCATATTTTTAAATTAAAGTTACCCACGCCCCTCTTGTTTTTTAACCGACTTACCAAAAAGGAGGAGGTTCTATGTTCGACTTTATGTTTGTTATTTTTTTGTATGTTTACCGATATCTCCGTCAATAGTGGACCGATTTTGAAAATTCTCTTTTCGTTTGAAAGAATATGTTTCGAAATTGGTCCCATTTTAATTTGGTGAAGGTCTGATGAAGAACTTCGGAGATATACAACCGAACTCTTCAATAAATAACGGCAAAACTCTCGGGATTGCTGCAATCGTATGTCTGTTTATTGTTTATAGCATTTCATAACATAACATCACGCCAGAACGCTCTAAAGGTGTACGCAGATCTCTCATTTCACCGGTTATGTTCAAGTTTCATGTTATTCGGGTAATCTATTCTGGCGTTATAGGGACCTTACTAAACAACTTGCATATTAGGTAGGTAAAACTAAAAAAAAACTTTTTTGCAAAACAATACTACCGAATTCCAAATGAAAAACTACAAAGTGAAAAATAACTTAATTTTTGGAAGTCGGTGTCCATATCGCAAAAATATGGTGCATTCGAAAGACACCGACTTCCAAAAATTAAGTTATTGTTCACTTTGTAGTTTTTCATTTGGAAGTCAGTAGCATTTTTTTTCAAAAAAGTTTTTTTTAAATATTATAATCAAAATTTAAATTAAATGATTTTATACAATGAAAACGAATACCTAATAACATTCATTTTTAGGTCTAGTAGCTGGTACTTATTTAGTTCAATATTATCCATACAAAAAAATGTACACATAAGTACGGTAACAGTAATTAATTACGCTGGTAAGATGGTAAGTGAACTAGCGTCATGCCACTAGGAAATGATAATGGGGGAGTTTGTACTTTTTATAAGGTCTGGCATAATGCAATCTGGTAAAGCTACTCTTACCAATGTGTGAGACTAGAGAATTACGATGACGTGGATTAATAAAAACCGGCCAAGTGCGAGTCGGACTCGCGCACGAAGGGTTCCGTACTTGGTAAATTGCGGTTTACGATTTATGACGTATTAAAAAAAAACTACTTGCTAGATCTCGTTCAAACCAATTTTCGCTGGTAGTTTACATAGTAATGTACATCATATATTTTTTTAAGTTTTATCATTCTCTTATTTTAGAAGTTACAGGGGGGGGGGACACACATTTTACCACTTTGGCAGAGTCTCTCGCGCAAACTATTCAGTTTAGAAAAAAATGATATTAGTAACCTCAATATCATTTTTGAAGACCTATCCATAGATACCCCACACGTATGGGCCTGATGAAAAAAAATATTTTTAGTGTTAGTTTCAAGTATGGGAACCCCCAAAATTTATTGTTTTATTTTTATTTTTGTGTGAAAATCCTAATGCGGTTCACAGAATACATCTACTTACCAAGTTTTAACAGCATAGTTCTTATAGTTTTGGAATAAAGTGGCTGTGGCATACGGACGGACAGACAGACAGACAGACAGACAGACAGACAGACAGACAGACAGACATGACGAATCTATAAGGGTTCCGTTTTTTGCCATTTGGCTACGGAACCCTAAAAAGGAAGAATTTTCAGGCAATTTTCAAAATTAATACTTTTATTTGTGGAAACTTGATGAGGAGCTCGTGGCTAAATAATAACAGCCGCACGGGTCGATCATTAAGGTTAAGCAACGCTTGACAAGGTCGGTCCGTAGATGGGTGACCATTTCAACATACTGAGATTTTCCGTGCGTCAGAAAGCACGATAAGCGGTTGGTCCCGGCTGTCATTTGAAGATCTTTGTCAGTCGTTTCGGGTAGTCAGAAGCTTGAGATCTGACACCACTCTTGATAAAGGGTATCGTGTTACCCAGTTACTGGGTTGTGGAGGTCACATAGGCAGTCGATCCATGTAAAACACTGGTACTCAGCTAAATCCGTTTAGACTGGAAGTCGACCCCAATATAGTTGGGAAAAGGCTAGGCAGATTGATTGATTTGTGGAAACTTGATGTGATGATGTAGCTTTGTTATTGTTTCTCCTTTGTCTTTTTAATTTAACTCGCAATTTTTTCCCAATGTTTTTCATAAAGAGAACATCTGACAGTTTAATTTTAGTGTCTTATAGGGCCTATATTTGACAGTTCTGTTTAAATACCATTCTGTTTAGTTACCACAGTCACTTTTAAACGCTATACCCACCAATACATATTAACCGTCGATGTAGATCTTCAGTAATTTGTCATAACGTCTTTATCTTGTCAAATGAGGGAATGTAATTCGTAACAATCGAAGATCGGCGGGCCCAATCCGTCGGCTGATATCGATGGTCCGTCATCGCTCTGTCATTTTAGATGTTGAATGATGACAGCCGTGAGTGAGCACTGCTTCGTTATAGAGGGACTTGGGGACCCACGGCGGAATGGGAATTTGAATTTATTTACCAAAATTGTTGGAGTTATTTCTAGCCTAATTTGTATCCCACTGCGGACAATGGCCTACTCTGTCTCCTTCCAAACCTCTCTGTCTTACACGTTCTGGTCAGTGTTTTGATTAAATATTTAATTAATTAATTTCTTGATATATGTCGATTTCGGTAACAGAAGTACACAAAAATCCAGATAATTACTGTAAGCGCCATATTTATTTTTCTTAATTTTCTTATAATCACATCACACTTATTATAAATTAATTTATTATTATTATTAATATTATAAAGGCGAAAGTTTGTATGTGTGTGTTTGTTACTTCTTCACGCTCAAACTGCTGGACCAATTTTAATTAAATTTGGTATGGAGATAGCTAACATCCTGGATTAACACATAGGATACTTTTTATCCGGGAATATGTTCCCTCGGGATAATTTTCGACTTTCATTACACAGCTGGATTATAAATTTTAAGTTTATTTTCAATTAAATCATGTACCCACCTAATTAATTAAGCAAAAGCCTCGTTAAAACTATTTACTGCTCATTAATAACCCCTTCATAAACCCGAGATTGTGTCAGTAAGTTCCCACGTGTAATGGATCGTTCTCTCAGGGATCAAAGTACTTCGGCGTCTGCGCACATTATCGCGAATATATCGTGTTTGGTGCGATGGGCCGTGAGCACAGATGTGACAGCTATGCCTGTTAATTTAAACGGACGCGATCAATATACACTATCGTCACTTCATCTCAGGTTGAGGTATAAGGTTCAGATTGTCGGTGAAACTATTGATAAATTGCAGAGTTTGAAAGTCATGGAAAGATTTGTGCCTACGACCTTGAGGGCACAACGCGCAATCGTTTCACACCCACGCGAATAGTAAACCAACATTCAGTAGTTTTGTGTACTTTACTTATTATTCTATACAAAAAAAAAGCCTTAGATCTAAATGTAGATAATTAAATTGTCTTTGAGATGGTGAAATTTTCATAAAAATACTGCCGGCGCTTTTGGTGCGATTGTTGTTTTTTTGTCCGTATTACACATAGCTTTACAAATTAATTACACTATGCTATACGAATAAAACTCAAAATTTTCATAGATAAAATTATTAACAAAATGCTCTTAATGATGCTCTTACGAGTAGCCATTCAGAAGTGATTCTCATTTTAAAACCTTTAATTAGCTAGAGGATCTGTTGTTTGAATTATGGGCAGAGGTAGCATCCATACAAAACATCTTATTACAGTACTAAGGGGTACAGCTAAAACAGCCACCATGTTATTATTGCTTCTGTAACCTCTTAAGGATTACCAGAGGCTCTAGTCTAGATAAAGTGTCCTTCCAAAAGCGATAGCGGTGGTCGACATGTAAGGAATTGATCAAGGTAATTTAATAATAATCTCATACATTTTTGTCGTTTTAAAGCCGCTATCGCAACGCTTTGATTGATAAAATGTCACTTGTCTACACTCCATTTGAAATAACATTAGAAATTTTTACAACCCCTTTTTACAGTCCGTTCAACCGATTTTGAGTTCTATCCCATAAGTATAAGGATGACATAAAAAGCATAAACCTGTTATCAAAACTAACTATTGAATACAGCTGCCATTTGTCATATCACCAACGCAATAGAAGTCAAATTTGGTTGAACCTGTAAAATAGGATTATTTAAATGTCTAATGTTATCTCAAATGGATAATAGAGCCTCTGAACTTAAAAAAATAATTCAACCAAACAACAAGCTGCGTTTATTTTCGCCAACAAATTCACGCACTGACCACCAGAACAGTTCACAGTCCGATTTACTCCGGCTTCAAACATTCATCACTACCCAAAATTACTTTTATGACATAAATCTTCACATTCAAATCAAACATCGAACAAAAAGCGACGCTGCTAACAACATCATCCCGACAACGAGCGTATCTAATGTTATTTAAGTCGAAATATTGGATTTGATGCATACAAAATTAATAATTACACCTGTACAAAGCCGCGCGATTTGTGCATACTTAAATTTGTATTAAAATGACAGGAACAAATTGTCTTATCCAGTTTTCGTTAATCCTTGTGTTTAGATATCGCTTTCAGGTTCTCAGATTGTTAGGATGATTAGTTGTTGTTTTGGGCTATATGATTTGATAATAAAGAAAGAATAGTTATTTATGCTACAAGTGCGGAAGGTAGGTGATTTCCGATGAGTGGCATTTTTATTTACGAGCGAGCGAAGTGAGTGAGTGAATAAATCGACACGAGTCGGAAATCATCTTACGTACGTGTATCATACAACATTTTACTATGCATTGTGCGAGAAAATAAATAAATTAATAAAATGAAATTAATAAAATGGCGGGCTTATTCAAGCGCGTTCAGCATATCCACAGATTAACTAATAGTTCCTCGGGCATATCTACTGCGCATGTGCAAATAGCTGTCACATCTTAACGCAATTAGGCACGAGCAAAATATACGTTCTGCCAATCATATTTAATTAATATTTAAAATTATTTTTTTGATCAAAATCTAACTCTCGAGTAATAAAAACGCCTAAAATGAAGTATTAGTTTTATTCTACCTTTTATATGAATGATAATCTGTACATAACTAATTTTTTAAACTTTTCTCAAATAATAAAACCTCTATGCGTCGGGCTGACGTTGGAGTTAAAAATAAAAAAATACAGGAAAGTCAAAAGCACTAGTGAAAAAAAGTGACACTTTCCGCACAGTTCGGTTGCTTGGTAAACCGCTCTTTTCGAGGACATGCATTGTAAAACACATTTATTTGACACAAGCCAGAGTACACAACATAAACTTAAAAAAGAAAATAATATATTTGTAACAAGGTAAGGTTTCGTAATAAGGTAGAAACAGTAGATACTCAGTATTATAACAAACTGTAGATTCCATTTCGTACCAAAAGTAGCTTGCAAAATACAATTAGCATTCAATGACATTTCAAATATATGTATGTATCTAATTCTATTTATGTCAATCGTTTGATGTTGATTCAAAAGTACGAGAGAATAATATTTTAAATCCGTGTAACACATATCATCCTAAGCTCTCTTTTATTTATTTTTAAACTGTTTGTAAATTATATATTATTGGAGTACTCGTAACTCTCTTGTCACAAAACACTACCTGATATCGTGATGAAAATTGAATAACAATCCAAAAAACCGGCCAAGTGCGAGTCGGACTCGCGCGCGAAGGGTTCCGTACCATTATGGTAAAAAACTGCGAAAAAATTACGTTTGTTGTATGGTAGCCCCACTTAAATATTTATTTTATTCTGTTTTTAGTATTTGTTGTTATAGCGGCATCAGAAATGCATCATCTGTGAAAATTTCAACTGTCTAGTTATCACGGTTCATGAGATACAGCCTGGTGACAAACAGACAGACAGACAGACAGACGGACCGCGGAGTCTCAGTAATAGGGTCCCGTTTTTGCCCTTTGGGTACGGATCCCTAATAAAAATGACTAATAGTGACAATCTTAACGAACCTGTTAAGTCGGTACCCCGAGCTAAACGCCGCGCTAGCCGTTTTCGTGCTGTTTTTAGGAGCTATCTACTCGTTATTTAAAAAGAAATAACAACTAATAAAAATACATTAAATTTCTACGTATTATTGATTCTAAAATGGTTGTATACTTTTTTTTTAAAGAGGTATATGTTTCACTAATCTCCTTCCAACAAAACCATAAAAATGAGAAATAATTATTGATAGCATGCATCTCCACGTAAAGTGTTCATTAATTATTTATTGTACTAACTCTAATGGATAGACAACTTAATAACGAACATTTTTGTCGTATTTTTTTTTCAAAAGACTAAAATTCGATTTTATTAAGATTTTATTCTAAAATCTGTTCGTATTCACTACTGTAATTCATGCACCACCAGTGCCGCTAGGCCAATAGGAATGTTCATATCTCATGCTGATTTTTCGGTCAGGGTACCGCCTTAATCAATTCTTGTAACTCCAAAAAATAACATAACCTAACACAAAGGGACACCGATATCCAGTTCAGTTAGATCCCGGTGCACTAGATAAGGCCACGACGCCAACAGTGGCGATCTCGTCCAAAGCTCCTTGCTAATTTAGCATCTCACGCGAGAACTGTAAAATGGAAGTGATTGGCGCGTTAGATACGCAGTTATTTGCTGGTTAATAAACCGAATGATTCATGCCCAGAACCTTCCATATACTGGCATTAACGTTCACTTTAATTGAGTTACTTCAAAATTTATACACCACAAAATTTAAAGTGCCTATTGGTTCGTGTATTTATGTGCCCCATTTTCTTCGATTATTCCTAGGTGTTATGGATGTGATAGTAGCTAATGAAATTCGTATCTATTTATTTTATGCGTCTGTAGCGCATTGAATTAAACCGGTGAGTGTTTTGCTTTTTAATTGGACGATTTAGTTTCAGTTTGTTTAACCTCAGCTTCGTCTAGATTGGCGAGCTCGTTATTTTTGTGATTGATTCAACGAAACATTATATAGAAGCACTAGTAAAGAATACACCTTGCAACTTTATATTTTATACTGCACAGAGAGAATATTTTTTTTTTGAATCTACAATCTAGCACCATTGTGTCGTTTCTTGTTTTCAAAGAAATTGGCAATTTTTTTCTTGACAAGCACTTTTCTCATTGTATAACTTGCTCATCTAATAATTCTAAAATTAAGGACTTTATTGAAAATTTACTTCTCAGCTGCTTTCAGGATATCTCAAAACAAGTTGACGACAATTAAAGGTACAAAAAACAGTTGATTATTTAAATATTTATCGACGTAACTATATTGTAAGAAACAGACAAATCATCTCACTTAAAAACAATAAAAAAAAGAAAAAAATGTTCCGAATACACATAATATCCCTTGAATCATACAACAGCGTATTTAAAACTTAAAGAACAGAGTAATCAGCTCACTGTAATGCACTTTGGAAAAAAAGAAAAAATCAGTTGTTCCAAATACAAATATCCTTTGAATGATTTAAACTCAAACAGAATAAAATTAAACTGAAGTAATAGCTTCCATTCAACATCAAAGCCTTATAGAGCGTTTATTTCTTAATTCGAGAACATCCTGATTGCTTAAAACAACGTCCATTAAACTAAAATACTGTCTTTAGCCTTCTCTAATCTTCCTCTGGATCACAAGGCACCGAAATCCGAATCGTATTACGCATTAAGTTCTTATGGTACTTATAAAATTGTTCCTGGTTCGTTACGCTTACTGTGCTCAGATGAATGAAGATGAAGACGTTATTAAAAATAATATCTACCTTGTCCACGTTGTAACCGATTAACGCGATAGATATGTAGAAAACAATTAACTTTGATGATTGAAATATGTTTCTTCATTTGTTGGTAACGGTTTATTGAACTTGTGAACATAAGGAGCGTAATATCATAACATTGTGTCTTTCCTCTTTTAACGAATCATAATCCAT
This sequence comes from Orthosia gothica, assembly GCA_949775005.1. NCBI lineage: Eukaryota > Metazoa > Arthropoda > Insecta > Lepidoptera > Noctuidae > Orthosia > Orthosia gothica. The sequence goes on along the minus strand of OX459045.1, from coordinate 22,055,172 downwards.
AGGATCTCGATGTGACGTATTTGATATTAAAACAAAATATTACAGCATTTTAATTCTCAGAAACAACATTCAGATTTCAGTTCCCACACAGCCCAGATTTATTTACAATAATCACGAAACTTAACCTCCATGTCCATCTGTACCGACATATTTAGTGTTATTGTGCAAGTATGACGGTCGGTTGCAAGTAGTTGCAACTCTTGCAACTGGTGTAAGGCTCGGACTCCAACTTAGAGGTGCGGAGATATGCAAAGCGGAAAGAAGAGAAGATGCTTAACAGTTAGGATATATCCATTGAAGCTAGCTAGCTAGATACGGAGATGCGTGTTGGCTAGACCGGAGCAGAAATATCTACTGGGGCAACAACGTGCTTACTTTGGATGTTAAGACGCATCGCCACCCACTGCATGTCCCTCGCCGAGCTTGAGAGGTATAAGGCACACATATCTGATATGATCGCGCTACAAACTGCTGCTCGCCTCAACCGTATCCACTGAAGTTAGCAGAGGTGAGATGTGTTAATAACTCAAATTTCTGTTTTTTTACAACACATATCCTCTCCTTTCGTCTCGTGTCTGCTTTAGAGGAGTCCAAGCCTAATGGTGTGTAACGGACGCAGCCATAAGGAGGCGCGCAAGCGCCAACTCTGACACGATCAAAGCGCCGCTGTTCTTGCCTGTACCCGTCAGAAGGCTCCACTCTCAGTTACTACGTGTAGGTTGAGTATGCGACTGTACTCAGGTGGAAAATCCCTGAAGTTAATAATTTGGACGTTTTAGGGGTTTGGTTTTACTTTGTCTGATATCTCTGATCTAGAATTTTATCTTGGGATGTACGGTCTCTGATATGGAGCCATAAAACAACAGATATATACGTGTGTACTATGCCAAATCGAATGCCAAATAATCGAATATGATTTAGTCGACCACTATAAATCGAACGTCTAATACTACTACTCTACTCGATCGTTCTTAATATCGAATGGTAAATGGTACAGTATCGTGGTGTCAATCGACCTGTTGATAACTATATCAGCGTAAAAGTGTATATTTGATTTAAAATATGTTGAAAATCCAGGTAAAGACATTTTCAGATGAATCAGAATACCATCCGACCGGCCTCCGCCAATTTAGTTGCTTAGATAACCTCATAACTTTAAAAAAAATGGCAACATGGATTTGCACAAACAAACATCTTCTCACCCCAAACGCATATACTGTCTCTCGTTCCGTCGTGGGTAAAAAATCTTAAGCTATATGCTTATGATATTAAATTTATTTCCTACTTTTCAGCAGACTTCAGTCTTACCCAGTCCATGGTCACAGCACCCCCGTGAATACTTACGCTCATCTCTCTTTAATTGATGTCGGTTTTTGAGTGCAGCAATAAGCCGCCTGTGCGCGTCGCACCAGCACCTCTGTTCAACCGCAATGTATGGAATTTGTATTCAATAATTTAAACAGCCGCTTGCTTTGGAGTATTCACAAGTTATTTATTTAAGCGCAATTTATTTTACTGATAAAAAATAGATTTTATCCGTACAGGGTTTCATCGCGGCATAAATGTTTTATGGTGAACAAGTGACATTACACGCGCCGGGTTGTTGGATTCTGATCTGTACGGACCTTTGGCTGCTATTTACACTGCCAGAGCGCATTATTGGACGATTCATAAATAAATACGCCAAAATATTTATGAAGTCTGAATTGGCATTGATAGCTTTTGTTTTTTTATTCGTCTTTTATTTCCTTTTCAATAAATTTTCCTAAACTCAGAATAGAAATAAACTGCACTATGCAGTTCAGTTTTTGAATGTCACGTAAGTCGGCAAAGTCTTGTCATAGTTTGATCGCACAACAAAAAGAAAACCTCTCACTTTCGATACAAAACCAAATAATCACAAAACATTATCACAGAGCAGCATATGATGGATGATGCAACAAGACAAAAGATTCATCCCTATTTTTTCTCGACTTCCTGTCCTGTACGGAGGGTACTGTATTGTTTTACTTGTGTCTGTTCTCTTAATATAAATCAGGTCGAGGCAGGCCGTCAGCGGACGCAGGTGGATGACGACACGCTTACTTTTCAATGCTGCGCAAATGCCGTGATTACGTTAATTTTGGATTTTGATCGTGTAGTATGGAGATTTTCGGCGGCTGCTTGAGGGAGTAGGAAAAACTTGATTAGAGAAGAGATCAAAGGCGTTGAAAATTCACTTGCTTTTGCAGAAGTCCAAGAATTCAAGCAACTTAAAATAAATGAATTTAAAAACGTCTTCTTATTGTATACCAAAAATACATTTACACATAGTGAAAGAAATCAATATTCATGTACTAAGGCAAGCTTAAATACAAAATGGAGTTTTCTTCCAGCAAATCTTTGAGTGATAGATAACATAATAATTGAGGTCAGAAATCCAGTCTTCTTGTTAGAAAATCAAACGTAAATTTATAAGGTATCTAAGTACTTCGTCATTAAGCTTCTCTTTTCAAATAGCGACTTAACCTAATCATGTCAAAATACCAAAAAAAAGAATGAGTTATAATTATATTCAATAGGCGTGTGTCTGGATAGTAGACACAATTTAAGACACCTACTTAACTACAAACCTCATTTCAGTTTACACCTCCCAGTACTTTTAAATGAAACCATAAGCTCTTTAACCCATAATGAGGGAGACTCATTTCGAAGAAATTGATACCTGGTAGAATAAACATTAACATAAGTTTCATAGAACACGATACAACAAATTATTAGGAAGATTAGCTCATAATGAATTTAAACGCTCTTAATGACCAAGACACCAACAAAATGTGATGAGAAAAAGACAATTTCCATCAAGATATTAAAAAAAACATATTCTTTATAAAGGCAGATGCGCCGAGAGAAATGATAGCCCTTACCACAGTACATCAAACTTAGTTCCTTTGTAGTACTTTCTCCGGGATACAAACTGTCGTGTAATTATCATTACCATGAAAGTAATAATTACGTTTTTATTAATCAATATCACTTTTATTTATTACAACTTGGACCAAATAAAGCCGGACGCAGGTGTATCGCAAATACGGATGTTACACAGGCTGGACCCATTAAAAAAAATAATGTTCATATGAAAATAAACACTGAAAACGAATATAAATTGAAGGAACTGATTGTACGGTTACGGAGGTCTTCTACTTAACGAATGAAATCATTAAAAGAAAAGGTGTTTTTGTTGTGTATGAAAGAGAAAGAGTAAATTATGAAAATTATTAAATGGAATCAGTATTTTTTTATATTTTCCTATTTATATCGACGACTTTTAGCACTTTTAATGAGTTTAAAGAAACTTCTTCGTATATAAATCTGGAGAAAATTTATAATCAATTTATTAAAATAATTTCTAATAACTCTTTTATTAATTACTCTATCAAATACACTAAGAACGAATGAAATTCCAAAAATAATGTCATTGTGCCTTTTCGCCTTGATTTAATGATTCTTTGAGAAAATAAAATTATATTTCGTAAAAGATCAAAAACTCACCCAAAAATGATAATGAGGTATGGATACCTACGTTTTATTAAAAATAAATCTGAAACGAATTTCTCTACAAAAAATGTCTCCCGCAACAAAAAAAGGGTGTAATCAAACATAATCCGAAACTAATCGCATCAATTTCTTTGGGTGACTATTAATTTTGTGATTTTTTTAGTTTCAAAAGTAGAAGAGGTCAGATAAGTTTGTAGGAGTAAAAAGCCGTTATTATAGCAAAAGAATTTGTTACTTTATAATATAGAAAACGCCGCGTAGCTATCAGATTCTAATAGGTGCAGGTTATGGTATAAATAGTTCGAGCAATTTCCAAACAGATTCTATTCTCAGTATACGATTCAACGTATTATCTATCGAAACTAGGATCAATATTGCAAATCTTAAATCTTATGATATGTGAAATTACTATACCATTCTCATTTTTTTTATATTATAGGCTCGCGCTTGACTACAATCGAATCATTCAAAACTTACTTCTGATTCGTTATATTGATTGTCAAAGCGTACTTATATACACGTGTAAGACAATATTTTAAAATAAAGTTGCTTGAGTTTATAATTATACTGTGCAATATTTAAAGTGTTACTTGGTAAGTATGTACAAACCTCGTTTTTTTTTTCACAAAAATTAAAATCGTATTTATTGCACTCGCTACAAAATGCTACTTACACTTCCATGTAACAAAATATTATGTAAGTGCTGACTTATTGAAAATAATACTTATCATTATTTTCCCATGATTTGACCCATCCAGTGAAACCAAACAGTCTTCACTTATCATTACATCTAATTCTATTCTAGTAGCTATTAAATAAACAGAATCTCCCTAATGATGACCGGTCAGCATTCGTAAAATTCAATTTGAAACTAAGATTCTCTCGCGGCGATTTCTGAACTCATCAATCAAAGGTCGCGACTATTCAATCATAGCTTTTCTTTGTCCTTGTCTTGCAAGTTTGAAAAGCCTTATGGGTAAAAGGGATAGTGTGATGAAGTTTAGAAGGTTGAGTGGTAAGTAACCCTTGGTTCACACGAATGCCTCAAGGAAGGGTCGGTCCAGGAGCGTAATCAATTTGCTTAAAGGAGGGAATGTTGGAATAATTGATTTTACGACTGCTAATAGTCTTGCTAATGTTAGTCTGATCCAGATGTGCATTCTGACCAGCTGTGGTTACCCTAATATGGATGACTAACTGTTGTCCGCGACTTCGTCTGCGCGGATTTAGTACTTCGAATAGCCTTACCCTACCCTACCTAGCCTATCCTAGGTACCTACCTACCCTAACTACCTATCTACCTATGCACCTACCCTACCTACCAACCTACCTCCCTACTCTGCCATACCTACCTACCTACCAATTTGTTAAACTATTTATTTGAATAAGAATTATTACTACGTTACGACAACAAACTTTTGTTCCTACCGGCGATCTAATTAAATTATAGAACACTAAATCTGCTATTGTGAATCTAACTATGATAGTTAGATTTATTCCCTCGCATCCTTGTTTGTAGGTAATAATGAGTACTTAATTCATGTAGTAAATATTGTGTATGTATCATCAATAGTTTTCTCAGTGCACACTGCACGCCAAATAATGAATTTTATAGGCAATTTTTTTCTACTTTGGGTTACATCATTGAAGTTTTAGTAGGGATTCTTAATTTTTTCTAGTAATAAATATAGCCTTTGTTACTCAGGGATATGTAGCATTCTAATGGTGAAAGAATTTTTGAAATCGGAAAAACTTCCTCAGAATATTAATCGAGTTATAAAACGAAGACCTGGATGAAATACAGCACTCTTTTAAAGTTTATTACTCCGACTTCAGCTATGTCTACGTCGCAGATAGAAATTTTACGTGAAACAAGCGTGAAATACGCAAAATATCTACAATACAAGTAATGACAATAAGCGGTACTTACATATTTCTTCGCCACATGTTACATTGTCGATAATTTAATAGCAAACACAAACAACGAGACACAAATCATTTGCACAGAACGACGTTCGAATCCCTACTTGCCCGACCAGTTATCGAACGTTTGTTTTATTTCACATAGTTAAAGGCAACGTGGACATCGAAACATGTAATTGTAAGCTAAATTAATAGGTGTTTTTAGAGAACAAGTAAGTAAACAAAGCTATTCCGTCAGTAATTAGCTCGCGAGACTGAAATAACATAATGGCGTAATTGACTGGTTTGGCGCGTGTTATTTCGTAATTACGCGTGTTCGGGTCTCCGAAGATTCCCTCGCAAATGTGTATTATTTTCTCATAAACATGAGCAAAATGTAATATATTTCAAAAATTATATTTCTTCACCATAATTTTCAAATTAACCATTCTGATGTTTGGTTTTAGCTTTTTTGTCTAAAAATGATTTATATGGACTCCCGCTATTCTTGTTTACGAACCGATATCTGAACAAAGGGCTCAGATCGGTATCACTCCACGTAAATGCGTTCGGCATGATGCGAGACTTTTGACACCAAACAGCAGCGATAACATCTTAAAACATCTAATGTTTTAAACAAACTCTTTTATGTGGGTTAACTTAATTTTGTGAGAATAAAAGAGATATTTCCATCATATTGTTTGATATATTGATATCGAATATGAATTGGCTTTTTTATTGATGCGGGGGCAATATTTTTTACAACTAAAAGGCGTTACCTACATCAGATGCCAGCTAATATAGAAATAGGAAGTCATCATTATCTGCGTTTTTAGCTAAAACTCGCAAATTCCAAAACATTTTTATTGCAAGATGGAACAGCCTTCTCAATTTCTTAAGCCATACATCAGAAACTTCATCTGTCATTAGCATCACTTAAGATTAAAATAAGACTATCTCAAGGCTAAATTAGTCATGCATGTTTTGCCTATGATCTAGGTGTTTTTATCGGGCTGCATGCATATGCAAATATCTTCTATAAACACTCGTCTGACCGACGTTAACAGGTGTCCATGCCTTAGACTATGGACTCAAGACACTTTCGCTTGACAATGTTACTGTGTTTATCTGTCACTTGTTTCAATATTGTTTATTTCTATCAGCTACATGACAATGTCGTTCCTTAATTGTAGCTGCTGTTTTAATTATTTAAATGTTAGCTGCACTCGTTCGATTGATTAAAATGTTAATCGCAACGATATCAATTTATCTTCGACATAATACTCGTATTGTATTTCAAATCTAAAAGATTTATATTGTGCTTCAGCCATATCTTTGAAAACCATAAAAAAATGCAATTACAATGCATCATTTGCCTATATTTCTGTATAAAGCCTCGTAAGTGTCACTTTGCGACAAGTGCGCAACAACGGCGCCTTATCTCTGCATCAATAGAATAAATTCACGATAAAACAAAATGAAATACCGAAATAGATTTACTAACCAATTACTAACGTGCTCTCCAATCAAATAGCGATACGTTCTAGGTTCAAGCATATTCTTCAAGCGACATTAAAATGCGGGTCCTGGCAGGTTCATCAAGATGGGCCTACCTGCATGCATTAGGATTCCGCAAGCCACTTAGTAGCACGGCTCACCTACAGACCCGTTGCCCGTATTCCCATTTAAACATAAAAAATAGAAGCTGGATAATGTTAGGATCTAGTCTCGTGTAGGATTATGGAAAGCGGTAGAGACGATTTATTGATTTATGTTTTCTAACACTTTGTATTAGGGATAGAAAATATAAATATTTTAAATTATTTTTGGCCACCGCGTATTTTCTGTAATTACTATGTGACAATAACTTACCAAGTTTTGATGTGTGCTGAAAGTAAGCAAAGAGCTGAATTCTTATTGGTTCATCAGATTTTTATTTCAGAGTACTGATTTTTCTGCAGCTGAATAAAAATAAAGTGCATAAATCTAATTAGAAATCTCCACGATTTTCCCAGTCATAGTTCGTCAGTCGTGTGAGGTGTATTAGTGGTTAATGTGGTCGGTCTTACGCTGTACTGAACCAGTCGGCAGCTGACGGTTAGACAAGTATTAGTTGAGGCGTCATCTACATGCAAATTGTTTCTCCTCTACTGTTTATTAAGGTGTTTGGATTAAAACCCTGCGAATGATCACCCACCAGCTAGCTCACTGCCACCAACCATGTTTAATAGCGAAATGCTTCCTTTGCCTCGCATTTTCATGTAATGGGCATGCGTCCTTTATTCCTTAATAACAGTTGTTGGCTATTCATATTTACTTTTCTTATCTAGTCAATAAAAGTGCGTAATAAAAGTAATAGTTTCAGTTAACATGAAAATAGATTTGTTTTGTTTTCTCGTTATCTTTTTACAGGGCTTGAACAAAAAGGGGGCGAATAATTTTAATGGCACAAGCAATTATTCATGTCCGTTTGACGTATTTAGATCAGAGTTTTTATCATCGTCCTCTGTGTCTAAACAGCACAGACTATCATTAGCTCCTTATAGTAGGATGGTGTTGTTTTTCTGCAGCACCGTATAATGTGCAGGTATGACGTCGGTACGCACGACACAGCCACAATTAACTCGTCCTCTAAAGGAGTTGCACCTGCTAAAACCTTAATAATTACACTAAGTTAATTGTTAACTATACTGGTTTTGAGAAAACACGCAGTGTTCTAATAAACATGCGGGCATAGTGTACTAATAAATCAAATTACGTGTGTAGCCACGCAACGTAAAGAGCAAATTACTGTTTTTTACACTTCATTGTTGTAGTAGCAATTTCTTTTGCGGGCGTTTTTCTTTCGTAGAAGATGAACAAAAAGTCGGTGCCATTTACAGCTCTATTTATGCCATAATAGGATGATATCGTGAAGACAAAGGCAGAATTTAATGGGATCATAAATAAAATTAATTTCATCTGTAATTAATACGAATTGACAAATAATGTAATTTATGACAAGTTGAAATAGTAAAGCTTAATGAGTGGCGCGGCCGTCCTTCGCGAAGGCCGCGTGCGCAGTAAGTGTGAGTGACCTATCAGCCGGCGCAGGCACACGGTGGAGGCGCGCGCGGTCGGGCAGCGCGCGCGCCGCCGCCGCGTGCTGCGCCCGCCATGTTAATTACTACCACCAATAAGGCGCCCCGTCAACATATTTATTTTTTAGTTTATGAATTGTTCATAAAACCAACTTCATTAAAATAGGATCTGCAACACTCTTTTTTTCAGGTGCTAGTAAGCACCGAGGAGCTTCCTGCGACCCTGAACAAAATGCCAAGATTAATTCCCGACAAGGTATTTTATGACAAAGACGTGCTCCGGCACGAGCACTCAATAACTCGGGACCTCCTTTTTCGGTACGATCCTTATTGGTATTCGAAACGTTCTATGAAAATAAAAATCCTAAGGTGGCCACCGAATGCCTGATCCTTATATTGCAAAGACAACATTTAATAGCGAGCTGAAAAAATATTATCGAGTGGTAGTTAAGCGTCTATAAACTAGTATAGGGTTTTTATCATTCTCGAGCTTTCAACTTTTTATAAGTTAAAATTTTTCGAATATCGAACAGTAGCTGTAATGAACAGTTGACTGACCACGTTCTGCGCTCTGCTTGTGCAGAGTGTAGACGTGCGGTCTGTAATACATTGCGAGCCATGTATGGGGTTCATATTTACTATCGCTTCATGCATATAAAAAGTGCGAAATGGAAATGATAATTTTTCCCACGAATATTTTGATTGGTCGTCGAACCAGTCAATAGCGGAGATCAAAGCGGGCCGGCCGTCGTCGCTTGCGCATATCGACCGCTGGATCTTTGTCATTCGCGCTCACTCGACGCGGAGCGACATTGCGGTAACACAAGCGCCGCCGCTGTTGGCAATTAATGTAACCAAAGATCATCAATAAACATCTTTATCACTTGATCGCCTCTGACACCGGAGTACTTAAACAACTACGGACCTGTACATTATAAGTTTTGAATATTCAGTCACGCACATCTTTCAACATGCTTCGAGCGGAGAAGTGGTTCCCGTCCTACTTGTTATATTTTTTATTATTTAGCCACCGAACACGACGCTTATTTAAAAATAAAGTCATATATTGTAGGTAGAGGTAGGTGTCAGCACAGGCAAACAAGACAATTAGAGAGATGACAGTTTCAAAGAACAGGGTAAGCCCAGAGCGGCGTTTAGTGATCTTAAAAGCTCGAGGGAGCTATGTTATAATGACCAAGTGCTGTATTTTAAAGTCCGCTTGACCAATTATGACCATTTAAACGAATGATCGGGGCGTATGACGAGCCGCACAGGCTAGCCGTCATGCCATCTACGGTAATCCGAAGTTGGATCAGCGCCGACTCTTTGGCATTGTTTTCCTTAGAAAATACGCAATTTGATATCGGTCAGATAGTGTCAAGGTAAGAGAAATCTAATTTCATGATTTCGAAAAAAATATATAATTGACAGGGAATGTTGACTGATCTAGCCGATGCTCAGAATAGCAACAACCCTGACTCCGGAGCGCATTTTAGTAGCTAATTACATTTTTCTGTAGCTGTGTATAAATTATAGTTCGTTTATCGCCTACAAACAAGATCTCGGGTAGTAAAGCGATCGCGTGGTAAGATTCGAAATTCGAATCTTGAGACTCGCGTGAGCAACTCACGCGCAGATACAAAGAGATACGCGATTCTGATCATGCGCATTGATAAATTGATCACATGGATATCGGTTACTAGCTCCAATATCGTGGGAGTACGTCCTCAAGCTATGGAAAAATAACTTTTAATATTAAGACGAAATTATCACTCGTACCTATATGGTCACTAATAATAATGTTATTGTTAGTTATACTTTAGGAAATAAAATCAAGACACTTTATCTTGAACAAAACGAAAATAAATCACCTTCTTGGTAATGTGCACTTTTGAATACAACCGCAAGATGGTTTTATTAAAAAAAACCGGCCAAGTGCGAGTCGGACTCGCGACCTTAGGGTTAGGCTCGGGAGGAGGCGGAAATGGATTGCCAATAATGGCCCCATTACGCCTCCTTCAGGCGAACATCAACCACTGCGCAGCTGCTCAGGATCTGCTATTCCAGAGCATAGCGCAGTGGTCGATTAACATCGCCGTGGTCGCTGAGCCGTACTTCGTCCCGCCCAGGGATGACTGGGTGGGGGACCTGAGCGGCTCAGTGACCCTAATTTCGTCAGCCGCCGCCGGTACCCCGTCCTTCGAGGGTGTCAAGAGGGGACAGGGTTGCGTGGCAGCAAGGTTCGGAGAGATTGCCGTGGTGGGGGTATACTTCTCTCCGAACCGAACTCTCGCCGAGTTCCACAACTCCCTTGCAGAATTGAGGATCGTCGTCGTCGGGTACCGCTCCCTCCCTGTGCTCGTCGTCGGGGACTTCAATGCCAAGAATGTGGCTTGGGGTTCCCGGTATACGGACGCACGGGGCAGAATGGTGGAGGACTGGGCTCTGGAGACAGGCCTGGTCGTCTTAAACCGGGGTTCTGTCCCCACGTGTGTTCGGATGCAGGGCGAATCGGTGGTGGACATTTCGTTCGCCAGCGCCGCTCTGTCAACACGTGTATTCGACTGGCGCGTCATGGAGGAGGTGGAGACCTATTCCGACCACCGGTATATCCGGTTCGACGTCTCCGCCCAGACCTCGAGCGTGCCGGTCCGACAGACCCCGAGTGGTCCGCGGTGGGCGCTGAAGCAGCTGGACCGGGAGCTACTCCTGGAAGCCTCGATCGTGCAGGCCTGGGTGCCATCACCGGACAGGCCTGCCGACATCAACGACGAGGCGGAGTGGTTCCAGGAGGCCATGTCCGAGATATGTGACGTGGCAATGCCCCGGGTCCGGCCTGGACACGCCCGGCGCCAGGTGTACTGGTGGTCGCCGGAACTTACGACTCTGCGCCAGGCGTGCGTTGCTGCGCGACGCCGGTACACCAGGCACCTCAGGCTCCGTATCCGTCCCCCGGATACGGAAGCCATTGAGGCGGAGCTATACGAGAGGTACAGAGCTGCGAGGATCACCCTCCGAGCGGAGATCAAGCGGGCCAAGGAACTGGCCCGTGAAGAGTCGCTGGGGACTCTAAACCGGGATCCGTGGGGACGCCCCTATAAAATGGTGCGAGATAAACTCCGCCCATGGGCTCCCCCGCTGACGCAGAGTCTCCGGCCGCAGCTTGTAGAGGACGTGGTGAGCACTCTGTTCCCTTCGCGAGGGGAACATACTCCCCCGTCCATGGCTCCGCCTCCTGCGGTGCCCGATGCGGACCACACCACCGACGACGACGAAGCTTTGGAGGTGACCGAGGTAGAGCTGAGAGTGGCGGTACGCAGGCTGAATGCCAAAAATACCGCCCCAGGACCCGATGGATTACCTGGAAAAGCCTGGGTCCTGGCCTTGGAGGCTCTCGGGCCTCGACTAAGGGGGCTCTTTAGCGCATGCTTGGAGAGGGGCCAGTACCCACTTCGTTGGAAGACAGGGAAACTGGTCCTCATTAAGAAACCGGGGCGCCCTGCGGACTCTCCGTCCGCTTACCGGCCGATCGTGCTGCTCGATGAGGTGGGCAAGCTCTTTGAAAGAGTTATTGCAGACCGCCTCGTCGAGCAGTTGGTGCGGGTGGGTCCGGATCTGGCCGAGAGCCAGTTTGGTTTCCGCAGGGGTCGCTCTACGGTGGACGCCATCATGCGCGTGCGAGCCCTCACGACGGGGGATGCAGTGGCCCGTGGTAAAGTCGTCTTGGCGGTGTCTTTAGACATCGCCAATGCCTTCAACACTATGCCATGGAGCTGCATCAGGGAGGCACTCCAATACCATCGGATGCCGCCCTACCTCTGTCGCGTGGTCGAGGCCTATCTGACGGACAGGGCCGTCATCTACCCCGGTCACCAGGGAGAGTGGAACCGGCGAGAGATATCGTGCGGTGTCCCACAGGGATCGGTTATGGGGCCGCATCTGTGGGACATCGGGTACGACTGGGTGCTGCGCGCCGATCTCCCTATTGGTGTCAGCGTGGTATGCTACGCTGACGACACGCTGGTCCTGGCGCAAGGGAGATCGCACCAGGCGGCGGCTGAAATAGCGACACGCGGGGTTGCGATAATCGTCGAGAGGATCCGGCAATTGGGACTCGAGGTGGCCCTGCACAAGTCCGAGGCCATGTGTTTTCACGGTCCTCGGAACGCGCCACCGCCGGGATCCCAAATAACGGTAGGAGGGGTTCACATCGGCGTCGGGTCGACGATGAAGTACCTGGGACTCGTCCTCGACAGCCGGTGGAATTTCGTTGAGCATTTCCGACGTTTGGCTCCCAGACTGGAGCGGGCGGGGGCTGCCCTCAAGCGGCTGCTGCCCAATCTAGGGGGTCCAAACGCCTCCTGCCGGAGGCTCTACGCGGGGGTCGTGCGGTCCATGGCCCTTTACGGGGCACCGGTATGGGCGCGTTCCCTGAGGCGGCGACCAGCCCGCCGGTTGAGCGCGTCCCAAAGGACCATGGCCATCCGGCTGATCCGGGGATACCGCACGGTCTCCGGTGAGGCGGCGAGCCTCCTTGCCGGATTGCCGCCATGGGATCTAGAAGCAAAAGTCCTCGCGCAAATATGGGAGTGGCGCGAGGAGGCCAAATGCCGGGGCGAAACTCCGTTACCGCGACAAATCGCGGCTCGGCGGACAGAGCTCCGGCAGGATCTCATGGTGACATGGAGTGGGCGATTGTCGCAACCCAGCGCTGGGCACGCCACAATTGCGGCGGTAAGGCCCCTCTTTGAGGAGTGGCTAGAGAGGCGTCACGGCGTCCTCACCTTCCGCCTGACGCAGGTCCTCACCGGACACGGATGTTTTGGGAGGTTCCTGTTCAGGATTAGGCGGGAGGAAACGCCCGGGTGTCACCATTGTGTGGACCGCCCAGAGGACACGGTGGAGCATACGGTGGAGATCTGCCCCGCTTGGGCGGAGCACCGCCGTGTCCTCGTAGAGGCGATCGGTGGTGGCGACCTCTCGCGTCCGGCCCTGGTCCAGGCCATGGTACGGAGCGAGAGGGCATGGGGAAGCTGTCTCCTCCTTCTGCGAAGCAGTAATGCTCGCAAAGGAGGAGGCGGAACGCGTGAGGGAGACGCAAAGGAGACGCCCTCACGCCCCTAGCCACCGCAGGAGACGCCCCGGGCGTAGGGAGTCGCAAGCCGATTCCCGGCCACCGTAGGCACGGGCTTGCGGACGGCAAGTTATGGGTAGCTTACCGTCCGATAAGGACCAAGCCCGAGTTTACGGCGCGTAGTGTTCCACGCGCGCCTCAAAGAGATGTCAGCAAAGTGACGGGGCCTGATAGGACCGATGCCTGTCTGGGTCGCGGATAAATTTGAAAGAGAGTTACCGCGGCCCTGGCGCAAGCAACTGAAGGAACACGGGTGGGTTTTAGTCAGTAAAAGTCTGACACGCCCTCCCGCTTCACCCAGAGCGGGAGAAGTCATTGGATGATTTCCCACCCAAAAAAAAAAAAAAAAAAAAAAAAAAAGGGTTCAATAGTATAATGGCAAAAAACGGCAAATAAATCACGTTTGTTGTATGGTTTAAATATTTATTTTATTGTGTTTTTAGTTTATTTGTTGATATAGCGGCAACATAAATACACCATATGCGAAAATTTCAACTGCCTAGCTATCACGGTTCATGAGATACAGCCTGGTGACAGACGGACAGACAGACAGACCGACCGTGGTCTTAGTAATAGGGTCCGGTTTTTACCCTTTGGGTACAAAACCCTAAAAACCGGCCAATTGGGTACAAAACACTAAAAACCAGCCAATTGCGAGTCGGACTCGCGCACGAAGCGTTCCGTATCATTATCACGTTTAAAATCACGTTTGTTATATGGGGACCCCAATTAAATATTTATTTTATTCTGTTTTTAATATTTGCTGTTATAGCGGCAACAGAAATACATCATCTGTGAAAATTTCAACTGTCTAGCTCATGGCAGTTCATGAGATACAGCCTGGTGATAGACAGACAGACGGATCATGGAGTCTTAGTAATAAGGTCTCGTTTTAACCCTTTGGGTACGGAACCCTACAAAGAAAATGGGCCAATAAACTCTTGGAAATCTTAATCGAAGTAAGACATAGATTATAAGTCCTGAACGACAAAACAAACCATCCCGTTGTTTTGTTTTGTTAGATGAAGCAAATCAGCGGTAATTTTCAGCTTAGCCCTTCTATTGACAATGTATTTCAGTACCAACAACTTACAGCCCGCTGCAGCAATCACACGAAACCCTTAAGGAAGACATAACACACGATTCTCAAAAACCATATGTTCTGCATGCGGTTTTATTTGGTTTCATGGTGTTTAGCCACGAGGCTGCCCCAGGCGGCGCCCCTCCCCCCATTGTGTTGGACAATGCGCTGTAACTCCTCACTAACGAGACGTAGAAAGGAAACAAGATATGAGCTGATAGCGATTTTGTGTCTACATAAAGACGCGTACTGGGTAGGTGAATACTTTGGTCCTAATATAAGTATTTCAGCGAGATGTATGACTAAAGAAACTTTGTTTAGGTTTTCAGTTATTTAGATATACCTCTTAACTCTTAACAAACCACTTTGTTCAGTGTTCACACACTCACTTCATCTACTAGCGATTGTCAAAAGCCAATGATGTTTGGAAATTACCACGTGCGCATGTCGTTATTCCTGATAGAATATTTCTTAGGCCGGTCCGGAGATTCCGGATCTTCATGCTCATGCTTAACTCAACTCAAACTGGCAATGGACAGTTGTGATTGGTTGGTTTGTTTTTTTTTACCTTAACGTGCTCAAGTCCAAGATGACTAGAGACGTTACCGAACTCTTTTAACACAAAATTAGTGGAATTGTTTTTGATTTTGTGTTAGCATGTACGTGGAACGAATTCGTACTTGCTAAAGTGGACTGTAATTTTTATTCAATACCTGCCACACATTTTGTGTTAAAAGAATTCGGTAAAGTCTGACGAGTTCTCGCTCTTGCTCTATTGAGTACACATATATGCCAAGCTGAATAATCATATACCAAACTCGAGAATTGTCATTGGTTGGAAGTTGATTGGTAGTTGTGGCCAATTTTGAGTTTGTGTTGAGTATGAGCATATATGAGCTTACGGGCCTTGGTCTAGGTTCTCTTATCTGATAGCCCATAATGAACCAAACAATCCTTATTTTTTACAGGCCATAACAATGGAATGTCTGTTTTCTACGTGCAACTTTACTTCAGTCCTTTTCATTTACTCACACTATAAATTATAATTAATTTGTTCCTTCTTATACATAAGTCTTTATCGTATTTATTTAAGTCCGGTACGCACTGGTCCGTATGTATAGTCTGATTGGACGCTCAGGCCACCGCTCTCACTTACAACTTGGGACACACCCAAAGCCTGAAGCGTACTCACATTTGTAAAAACCATAATAAGCGCCCGCTTTTGGCATATTGTATTGACACACGATAAATATTTGCAAGATTACAGCGAGCTGAGATTGCAGCCGAGATCTCCTTCTCCTCCAGGGTACGAAGTATGCTCTACTCGGTAGGCAAGCGGTTTCCTGCACTATAATGGTGCATTAGTTGTGTAATGGAGTCTTTATCTTGAGTATACGGTGTTATGACCCAAGTAATTTCTATTGCTGATTCTGATTCTGTGATTTTCTGTTGTATTTTTATTATAATATTTAAGTTTTTTTTTTGTTTATGATGGGTTTGCTCTTGACTCTAGTCTAGGTCAGAGGTGACAGAGACAAAGTCGACGATGGAGTGAGCTTACCTAGAAGAAGCCTGTTTACTCTAACTTTGAAGAGTTTCGAGTTGAATGCGTTCGGAAACACAGACGCAGGTAGTGAGTTTCACGTGTGTGGAATGGGAACTAGGTGAGGATGGTAACTTGCAGAGCGTCTAGATGTCCGATGGTAGAAGAGGGCCGGTGGGATAAGGTCGTTGAGTTCATGAGCCCACTCGCCAAAGTACAGTCTGTAGAAGACCGACAAGCAGGCAACCTTACGGCGATGAGCCAAGCTGTGAAGTTTGGCATCCACCAATTTGACGTTAGTTTCTTAGCTCTGCTTTTATTAATTTTTAAATTATACATAAACCATATAAATTATTAATTATTATACATAAACCACTCACACAAGCACTGTACACAAATGCACACATACACCCAAACACACATACGCACCATCCACACATACCATCACTCCTTCGCATTAGTTAGTTCCGTGTTGACAATCTCTATTCAAATCGATGTAATGGGGGGCCTGGAGTTCTAAAATACAGGAGTAGGCTTAGTTTAGACTCCAGATATCCCACAATTTTTGTAAAAATATCTGTCAACTTGATAAGGATGTAATTTGGGGAGACGAATAATTTATTTTAGGTTGTCAAACAAAAGATACACTTTGCAAGCAGACTTCGGACATTATTCAGATGGATTCTTCAGTACGTTGTGATCTAAATTATACTGTTGGCGGAAAATAAAGTGACAAGAACCAGACCATTTTGATCAACGTTGTAATTATATTGGTCTCTGATGAAAATGAACTGTAAATATAATTGTGAATTTATAAGCGTAGATTCAAAAGGTAAATAAAAAAGAGCTATTGATTTTCAGCTGCATTCATAAGCCCAACACAACTTATTGCCTGGTAATAACTACAATTAATTGAAACTTTGTAAGTGATAAAAAAGAAATAATCATGAAGACCATTAACACATGTGTGCTCAATAATCGATGAGTCCATAAATTAATAGTTTCTTGTTTCTTTTTTAAAGTTTGTTAATTCAAGGCAGAGGCTATTGAGGAATGCTGAGCGCCACCCTTAAAAAGCCTAATTTAATTTAACAGGTAGGCAGTGTTCTTTAATCATAGCCTTACCACTAAATTATATAGTGTGGTAATAGCTGCACAGCAATCAGCAATACTTCATTTTTGCTACTGTTTTTTTGTGTCTATAAAAACTAATTCTCCCAACCCCCGAACGTGGGTTCGCTACTCCTTCCGTTTAGCGATTTCGTTTTTGGGATGTTCCAAAGGAAATCATTTGTTTTTTTTCACGATTATGAAATAAGATAAAACATTTAGTAGGCATTTGCCCAGCAGTTGGACATAACGATTTACAGTTATTCGTATTATAGGAAAAACTGTGGACTTAAAACTTTATCAACTCTTTGTTACGTCGAAACACCTAATAAAACTTATAAAATTGCGATGTATTTTAATATTACGCTTTTTAATGAACCAGAAAATAATCAAGAATATTTTTTCTAATCACGTATACTATCACCATCGTACAAAATTTCAATATAATGCGCAACTTTGATCTACCTAGATTGCCTATCACGAAAATAACTTTCACCTTTTTTACAAAAATTATAGAGCGCTAGATCAGTGAGTGGACGATAAGATTGGATGCATCATTAAAAAGGAATGACGTTGCACTACTTGAATATTATTATAAAACATGAGAGTTATGATCTGGGAGCAGTTCTCGAGGCTCGTAATACACACACTGATTTTCACCCTCACACGCCGCTCCCGTCAGCACACGTCTCGACAAATTACAGGGGGCAATGAAAACTTAGCACTCGTTAGGTGTCAAAATTGCCATAATTCGAAAACGCGTTGTGTGCCCCGCCTTTACGTAAAGCAAGCCGACTTTTTGCCCGTTCCGAAAAATTCAAACTCAATTTTTTTTTAATGATTTGTGGCCGCAACCGATATTCCGAAATTGGATGATCGGAAACGAAATCGATCGATCGTGTGAAAATAATGTTTTGATCAACCCTTAGATATTAGTGTAAAATGCACGAAGTTTTTTACCACGAAAAAAGTTTACTGCTATAATTTTGTTTAACTCGTTCTTTCGCAATTGAAGTACCGCTTGATATAAATCTGATAATAATACCAACTTTAGATAAGTATGCTAAGTAGCTAAGTAGTTTCATATCGTAACACATCTCGAAGTGCCCAATGTTTACAGCATCATAATCTATCAATAGACAACAAAAGTATCGTTTATGTTCCGCTCAATGGATTCACTTTTGCTTTCTTTGTTCGTCGTATCATGACTAGCTTTTTGAATTGTTTCAAACGATAAATGCTACTCGATTACAACAAAAATATTTACTTTCAATTACGAAACAATGATATTGCATGATCGTAGTCAATGTGTCGTGATCGTGTTTACTGATTAACATCATATTATTCACATATATTGAAACGTTATTCAAACTTTCTATGAAAAATAGTAAGCTTTAAGGTTCAGATTTTATAGCGTATCTTTTGGGTTCCTTACCCAAAGCGTAAAAACGGGACTTTATCACTAAAACACCGCGGTCCGTCTGTCTGTCCGTCTGTTTATCTGTCTGTCACCAGGCTGTATTTTATGAACCGTGATAGCTAGACAGTTGAGATTTTCACAGATGATGTATTTCTATTGCCGCTATAGCAACAAATACTAAAAACAGAATAAAATAAATATTTAAGTGGGGCCCCCATACAACAAACGTATTTTTTGCCGTTTTTTGCGATAATGGTACGGAACACTTCGTGCGCGAGTCCGACTCGCACTTGGCCGGCTTTTTTATTCAGGTCATAATTTAAAGATTCGCTTACAAGAACAAGCAATTGTGCAATTATTGGCTATTGTAGTTAATAGTTATATATTATGTTCCGGCAACATCTAGCAATACAAAGGTTGGAAAGAAATTGCCATGAATTCTCCAATTTTAGTTGCCTGTATAAGTGCACCTAATACATATATGTGAAATAAAGACTAGTTTCAAAGATATACTAAAAACCTACTAAGTATTTTACGGTATTTAAAAATAAAGTATGTATAATACAATTCCAAACTCTAAATAGCTGGTCTACAATGTACAATGATCATTTAACACCATTGTGATTCGATTAGTCTCGCTCTGATATTAAATAGACAGCTTCGATTTTGGACAATAGATCTTTAATGCCATAATTCAGATCAATCGTTATAAAAGGCACGTAATTGGCCAACAATCGCTCGATATTTCATATCATTCATTTGATATTTCTTCATCAAAGGGTTTAGGGATGTAAAACTGGCTTTTCTTCTTAAGATGCACATTCTAATTTAGTTTAAGGCATTTGAAAAGGTTGAGTCGGTTTCTTTTCTGAGTTTTATACAAAATATTATTGCAGTAGCATCTTTAGGGTTGCACATTTCACGTCAGCTATTTCACGCCGAATTACTTAAGCTGGAAGCGTAATAAACACAATATATCATCGACCATGATGTTTATTGATACACAAAATTAGTTACATGCATTCAACGGTCAACCAGACGTAAAATTGGGAGTGTTTGAAGTGCGTCGGCGCAGACAAGTGTGGCGACAACAACTTCGCCGCGTTTTGCTATCGGTTACGGCGAATTGTGCAAAAAGGGTTCTACCTGCAGTCCTGCAACATACAACCGTGGTCAAAAGTTTGCGTAAAAGGTTCAGCTTCATCACAATGTCTTGGTGAAACTTTTTGGGCACACTGGCCCCATGTCGTCTCGCTACATTACACAATATTCACAATAGAACCCTTCGTTCAATCTCCTTAAGGACCTTTGGATTTTTTTCTCTTGTTTAATTTCGTTGTGCGTCGAAGTCAACAAGATGGACTCAAGGGTTCTCGGCAAACTGCTAAACAATTGTTGCGTCACGGTCAATAGAACACGGTGCGTTTTTGTGCACATTTTTTTTGTGGAGCTTTCGAACTTGACCGTTATAGCTTTAGTGGTTCTAATTTAAACGGCGCCGAAAGGATTTAAGATTTTCTTAAACCGATTATCTGTTAAAGTGAGCTTATTCTCCGCAATCTTGTTGCCGGATTTGTGCAAAATTCTTCAAATTTAATTTAAGCTTTCATACCCTCTTCATATTTTGAATAGACGCATAAACACTTGTAAGTTCCTTCTTGCTTAAACTCTTTATCATAGTCATCTTAACATTTTCTAAAACTTGTTCAATATAATTTTCAAGCTATTTTCATAGACAGATAAACCACCTTGTCGCCACCCCTCCACTTATTGGCACTTCTGAGTTTATAGGCTAAAAATAAGAAAACCATATTATATTACGCAATGTTGGCATTTCTATGCCAGTAATAGGATTTTGGATAGCTTTTTTTATAATTTTGTTAAAACAATATGTATAATTACTATTTCACTGGATGAAACAACTCTTGAAATAAAGATTAGAATATTTCCTTCGATGTCAATATAATTTTTGTATGCTAGTGCATTTTAATATGATTTTCTGGGCATTTGATTACGTGCTAAGGGAGGCATTCTCTGACAATAACTAGGTATCTTGGTCTACTTAATATCACACCGAAATCTAATGATCATCTTCCTGTTGGCGAAATATTAAAAGATAAAGAAGTGTGAAATTGATGAATTTTTTTTTTTGCACAAGCAACTGTTTTCTATTTTAACGCCTATTGTGTGGAACTGATTCTTGCAAAATATTATTATGCGGATGCTCTTCTCATTTTGATGATAAAAGAAAAGACAAAAAAACATGTTAAGAAAGCCTTTGTTATGATCCCGATTTTATTAAATCAATTTAAGGTTTCGGAAGGAAGAAAACCGAAAAGTTATAGTAAGAGGTACAATAATAGTAAGAGATAATATAATAGAGCACATCACACAATTTTGTCTAATTTTATCAAAATGATTTCTAAATAAGTTTGCACAATAAAGAGACACCTTTACGCAGAAGCACTTACAGAATACAAGGAACACGCTTCTAAAATGTTTCAATCATAACAATACTTGGTGACATTAACGTAAATAATTACAAATTACCCTAATAAATTGTAAACTTCACAATTATAGCAATACTGTCACCCACCACTTGTGGGACAATATATGCCATCACAATCGCTCACGCCTAGCATTCGTGCCATTTGGGAGATTTATAATACCTTAGCACAATGTATCGTAAATTCGGAACAAATTCCCGGAGAAGGAAATATATGGCGTACCAATTATTCTGAGACCAACCAACCGGAAGTTTTCAAGTATTTTTATCATCGGATCTTTTGAACACGGTGGTGATTTTAAACAAATATGAAACTACGAACCGACGCCTAAGCTGAGAAGAATAGAGGATTACAACGAAATCCTGTTTTTGTTTGTTTTCTTTAGAGTAAGTCTTTTGTATCGTAGGCGGCGGACGAACTAGTGTACGGCGGAATAGAAATATTCAGGCAATTTAATATCAGACCATTGGAAAGGAATTATGTAGATTTAAAGCAAATATGTGTATAGGTAAAAAATCATGGTAGCATCAACACAGTTCTACTAAAAACTTTACCACATTTTTGTTAAGTAACATTATGGTGACATTATCATTCAGTGATAAAACCCCTTATAATAAATAAAGATATAAAAATATATACACATATATTTTTTTTTTGTAAAGAATGTTACTAAAAAACCGATATTCTTACTTGTGTGAGAAAAACATGTTTATTTTATTTGAATTCCTACAAAATCATAAAAGTAAACAAACACAAACACGCGAACATAATTTAACATGTCCAGTTAAAATACGAAGGACAGCTTTAATGACATAGCGGGACAAACTCAGGCTTTTTTCTTGTTTACAGCTTTGGACAACTTAATTGGCAAAACAAGATACAAGCTTTAGAAAACAAGAATAGATTCTTATCTAACAATATATGACAGGTCCTAGAACAACTGACCCAAAAAACCTTCCACCGAAATTAGTTGACAGAATGTAACACCTTCCCCGATTGGACGTATCGGACGACAGTTCATTTGTCAATATCCTTCACGAAGTATAATTAAATTGTAAGATAGAAGCTAAAAGCATCGGCTTCTGTATCTTCAACCAGGCGTCACAGTTATCGAAATTAATTCTATGAATGATTGCTATTGGTATACGTGAGAATTGATAACAGAACTCATTTCGAACTACGTGTAAGTGCGGACGGCTTAGGCGAGATCTAGCAGTAGGAATACCACGTTTAGTATAATTTCTTTTTCAAATCTAAAGTAGCGATATTATTTTACGATCAGTGATAACCCTTCGGATTTAGTTTTTAGTAAAAAAGCGGCATTTACTTAACGGGCTAAATAATTTCTCTATCGAAAACACGTTAAGTAACGTCTACATTTTGATCAAACAACTTCATTTAATTGGTCTTCTCTAGGAAATCTCATATTCAATTAATAAGATGATGGTAATTGGATCAACAAGAGTCGGGAACCTTTGGTGCTGATGGATGGTATCAATTTTCGTACCGGTCCCCACGTCCCTAGTAATTAGTTATCATAGTAATATTCATGGCGTCTCATTCTCGAAAGTACTTAAAGTAATCGTATTTTGTTAGTAAGATGTATTAATTAGTGTTTTTCAAAACTATTTGGTAGCGAGTTGTGGCCCACGAGTTTTGTATAAATAATTTGTTTTCTTGTTTGTTTTAGTAGAGCTACTCGTTAGGGTACCATATATTTGCTTTTGGTTACAAAATTTAAAAACCCTGAAGTGATAGAATTGAAAAAAAAAAACAAATATTTTCATATTTTGCTACGTGTTTCAATCCAAACATAAACTACTGTGTTGATACAGTACTGTTACTAGTTGAATGCAAACGTGCAGAGCCTACAAACGCGAACCGTTAAGCTGTGGTCAGATCAAGCTACAATCGACCGTATTTCCACCTGACCGATACTTGCTCCGCTAAATTATCCCTAAACCATTGTCCAAACGGACGTCTTTTGCAGCCACATCAAAGAGCCCCCGACAATATCCCGGGTCTTAGCCGCGCCGGTGCAAAGACGCGTGCCTCTAATCTCCATTGATCTAACGGAACTAAAGAAACTTTGTATGAACACCTTACGCGTTTTTTACCACGTTTCTTTTCAAAACATCCCTATAAAACGCTCGCCCGCTACTTTTTGTGCACTTATTGATATTAGAGAACGGTACTGCACTTTGCCGTTATGACAAACAAAAAAATCGAATATCAAAGTGTTACAGTTTCGGGGTAACTGTATCGCAGCCCCCGCGGACCCAAATACTTCCGAGGTTCATCGCTACACTACCTACTCCACTTCAAGGTGGAAGGAAGCAATACATTATTTTTACAACGATCAACATTATGTTATTGAATTACTTTTGAAATTGATTTGGTGCCTTCAGTTATGTTTGCAGAACGTTTGCATCTGCTCGGGGCAATGCGTTTGATTTTTTGTGCGACAGACATTGTCGAGACTGTCTAGATGTGGGCGCTTAATTACGGATCACGTTCATAAAGATAATGTAATACAATCCTCGTTGCGAACAATCAGAGTAAGCAAGGTGGCGTTAGAAGAATTAATCCAGAAATGCGATATATTCTATTGAGTTAGTCCAGGTGAATTATTTGGCACGCTCCTTAGTAACCTACATCTTATCAATCGGTAGCACCTTGTGTTTCAGAGATAGTGCGTTAGATACCTTCCGTTATAATGTAGATCAATACGCGCGCCGATACATACGGCAGATGTGGAAGGGTTATTGTATACACAATTTATTATTGTTATGATTTCTATAGAAACTTTGACAAGGTGTACTCGAGATTTGGCATGTGCTATTCCTTTTGGTAACACATTGTGCTATTGATTCATACTATCTTTTCTTTGAAAGATTCGAATCAATACGCGTATCTATTTTTACATTGACAAGTCGGAGCTTGTTTAATCTGTAAATCTAGAGTAATTATTTAGATACTGAGTTATTTTTAGTAATTGCCGCAAGTTAGCTTGCGTCTATTTATGAGTACATCCTGTTAATATAACGACCGTATTTTACAAAGTTCTGCGTATAAGACGTAAATATACAATCTAGTTCTAAACCGTGTGCTTGATAAATATAAAAGCAAATTTCGCATCGTTTAGTCGTGTTATAGCAACTGTGGGCATGGGAGGACGTCGTCGGCAAATGTTCAAAGGCTCGGTCGCCGACAGATGACGTATCGGTTGCACAATACGATAAAATGAAAGGGTGGAGTGCATAGCGATGCAACTCATAGGGGTACTCTACTGCTGTAACCTAACACTTTGGATTTGGCACGGTGAGCACGTGTGCAAATCAAAATGTGCACTATTGTGATAGAGATGATAGATGGTGAACGTAAATGTTGATTAATTGTTTGTTGTACGTTTTCAAGTAGTGTCAGGGGATCGATTTTAGGAGCATTCCGCTGTCGTTTTGATTGGGAAATTGAAAAGGTACCCGACGAAACATTGAGTAGCAGAGTTTGTCTGTCTTGTGTAAGCTGCAATCAAAGGGGCAGTGCCCGTATTTTTAGGAATATTCGCATTTGCATCTCTGTCAAAATATCTCAATTCAATTCAACTTTTAAATGACTTTTTTTTTATTGACTTTATGTACCTTTTTTATATTTCGTTTATTTATCAATTAAACAACAGAGTACAGGATTATTTATTAGTATTAAATAGCAACCAAAAACCACTAGGGTTTAAACTGGTGCTATCATGAGTCTAACAATGTGTTTATGTAAGTTATGTGCTATATATATAAAAAAACGCTAAAATCACACTACATACTGTCGTTACAGCATTCCCTAAGCAAGAGAGATAACGGAAACTATAGAATAATAAATTTTATTGTCGACACCAATTAATAATATCTCCAACTAGTTACAGACCTAAATATTATTATTTAACTAGTTATTAGTAAATGTTATGGCTGCATCGAATGAGCGCTTTATGATTTTGCCGCTGAGAAGGTATTACATACATGGATGTCGTTAGTACATGCATAGATGAAAAAAAAAACAGACATGCAATTGCAGCAATCCCGAGAGATTTGACGTCATTGGAAGAGTTCAAGAGTTCTGTTGTATATATCCGAAGTTCTTCATGAGATCTTTATCAGATTTAAATGGGAACATCAGCAACAACAGCATTCAAATAAAAAAAGAATCATCAAAATCGTTCACTTAGTAAAGAGTTCTGAGGTAACACATAAAACAAAATATATAGTTGAATTGAGAACCTCCTCCTTTTTGAAGTCGGTAAAAATAATAGTATAATAGACCTTGCAAACCATATGAATACCTGCAAAAAGATGTAGACAAAGCAGCGTGTAGAAACGAATGTAAACAATAGTGCGTGCTGCAGAGCAGATTCTGTGCGGGAATCAACGTTCACAAAAAACTGACCTAAGTCAATATTGCAGTTTGCCCACTGGCGCCTGTAACTCGATAGTGTTTAAACAACATAACAGAACCTATTATTTTGTATGTATTAAGTAAAAGTTAACATTTTCGTTTCACACAATTTTAATGCACTCTATTTTTGTGAGGCAGGCTCTACAAGCAACGTTTGTACGAGTAGAACTAGTAAGTAGTTAATTAAAAAATTACATACCGAAGCAGATTAAAAAATATCAATAAAAAAAAACATGGAAACTCTTTCGGGGAAAGAATCTACCAAAAAAATTGTTGTTAAAAAAGAACATGGCAACTTCTAGTTTGACTATCGATACATCTGCTATGCGTGCCCTATTTGTAATACTGCCCTTAAAATCTTAATCAGAGTAAGCAAAGCCAGCACATTAATCACAGGAGACCAGAATGAACACCGCTTCCGGACATCTACAAATAAAATCAACAACATGAAAAAATATCGACCCCTCAAGAAGCACTATAATTTTTATTCTGCATAGTTTCTTATTTCGACATTTTGTGACACACGGAGTTGATGGTTGAAAAGCAATTTTAATACCAATAGCCCAACAGGAAGGTTTATAAAAAAAATGAGCTTTATTTGCTGTTTTCGTAGCACTTGCTACGAAGAATTAAAACAGTCGTAGCACTCGTAGCAAATAGCTACGACCAATTAGTTCGTAGACAATTCACAAATTTGTTAGTTTGCGTTTATTTTACTACAATAAAACATAGTACTTTGACAATTAGTGGTCAAAACAAAACATTTCTCACAGCGCAGAGCCGTGTGTATCCCAAATAAAACGCAACATGATCAAAGCAGAGATCGACGCATCGGTAACACAGGGCAGGTACAAATTACTGTGGCAGGGCTCGATCACAAGATGGTGGTCGCTGATAAAGACTACACCATCACTATAAAGACATAATTTAGTCAGCGTCGAACAAAAAGTATAACGGACAGACAGACAGAACTAGATGAACGATGTCGCGTTTGCGTTTTAATTAACGATAACATGTTGCGACTTGCGATTGAAACGTCCTGTGCTGAAAAATGCACGTGATTAGTTTTATTGTAGCGTCTGAACGTGTGGTTTATGTGATGTGTTGATGTGCAAAGTCTTAAAAACCGGCCAAGTGCGTGTCTGACTTCGCACATTTAAGGTTCCGTACCAAACCGCAAAATTAAGTTGGTTGGTTGTAAAATTATCACAAAATGTCAAGTTCATAGGTTAATGGAAAGTAAAAAATTCTTTGGAATAACATTTTGAAAAAAAACCTGGTTTCGGTGGCTTTTCATTCCTTTGTATAAAATATAGTATTTATCTACTCAACAAGTTCTAAAAATCGATACCCCATTTGTAGAGGTAGGCAAAAAATTGATTTTTGCACTCACTTTTGGCTGTATGGGAGCCCCCCTTAAAATATAAAATAATATATTTTGACAATTTGCATGGCTATGGGTCAACAAGATATTTTTACTGTGAACATTTGAAAACCCGTGTGACAAACGGACAGACAGCCAGAAGGACACGTGAGTGACAGCAATAGGGTTCCGTTTGGGCCCATCGGGTGCGGAACCCTAAAAATTTGGGTTTGCCAGTTTTATTCCTTGAATAAGATGTGGTGGCGCTGAATTCACCTTTATAAGATTGAAAACGTAGTTTGAAGCCATATAAAAGGTAAATTAACTTATCTTGTCTAATCTTTATCTATTTCAACAAATGGATCACAAAAACAGTTTTTTTTTTGCCAAGTATCAAAATAATTAAACTTAACTTATCCATTACAAGTTATAACTCCCATAAAAGAACATACATGCATAATACTGCACTTATATTTTCCATTATCAAAAATGAAATGCAAACTGTCGGCATACTAAAAGGGCTCATATTCACTTTTAGTAAAACATTATACCGGGGTAATGAAGCGTTGCAACTTCCTGTGCGAATCGATTGAGCTGTATTCGCTACCCGGATATGTCTTTGTGCACGCGAATGCGAAAGGGTGAGTCGGGAAGCTAAGATCCTCAAGTTTAGTGATTTTACGCTTATATTGAACCCTTTGAATATCTTATACTTTCTCTGTCGGATCTTTATTGAAGAAATCGATTTGCAGTGACAAGTGAATCTTGTTAATTGATTAGTTATATACGGAAGATTAGTATTGCAGTCGTATTTCCGTTCGAATTTGATATATTTCATGCAAGCTCATAAAGATTGAGTTCATACAAAAATTTCCACTGTTGGACACATTGGCTCTTTCAACCGCCTCCACATCGACTGATCTGATAAATGATAAATGATTTTATTTCTGTAAGTTGGTTTGTACAAACGCTTTTACATGTCTAACATATATTTTTTTTAAACTAGATGAGGTCGGCGTTTCCTATCTGACTACTCTGAGATGAAAGGCCGAAACAAACTCAGAGGTCATAGTCTCTCTTAAAGTCCTGATAAAATCTTGGTTAGATCATGAGAAGACCATGTAGACTGATGTCTGAAATGGTCTTTTGAGGAAAGAACCAGCCAGATTGAGTGGACCTGTCCAGTCAGTGCACGCATTTGTCAATAACCGAGCAGCTCAACTCAAAATTTAAGGAGCTCAACGATTCGACGAACAATACCAAAGAAAGGACATTCGGGTAGGCCGCATAAACTAGGTACTCAAACTGCCAGACCATGATTAAAAACTAAGATAAATTAAATAATGATCCACATAGTCTTCACATTCACAATAATTAAAATAAAATAATATAATACTTTAAAAAGTAAATATTCTTGTCACTGCAAGAAAACAAATTTAAAAAAATGTATAAAAATAACAAAATTCATGGTGCAAAATATAAAAAAAAAAAAACTAAATTAATTGAAGCAGCTCACTCCCAAGCCGTTTTATCCTCAACGTAATATTTAATGGTATAAAAGGCTTTCTGGCACAACTTACGTTTAATGAATGTTTTGAGTTTATTAAGACTTAGATTTTGTACGTGGCTTGGAAGCTTATTATAAAAGCGTACACATTGACATCTAAACGAGCCACCTATTTTCATGAGCCTTGTTGTAGGTACTACAAATTTGTGTTTGTTCCTAGTATTTATATTATGGATATCACTGTATTTTTTAAACAATTTTATATTTTTATGGGCATATAAAAGATTTTAATAAATATACTGAGAAGGCACAGTCATTACATTAATCTCCTTAAATTTCTCTCTGAAAGAGTGTCTCGGGCTTAATTTATAAATTGATCGAACAGCTCTTTTCTGCAAAACAAAGATAGTTTGGATGTCGGCGGCATTTCCCCACAACAGAATACCGTACGACATTACACTATGAAAATAGCTAAAGTATACTAAACGGGCTGTCTCTAAAACGTCTTTCAAGCGAATTGAAAAATTTTGGTTTATTCAGATTTAATTTCTCTACAACTGTTTTCTATTCAAACACCACGTGATCAAGCAATCATAAAAGCCAATTTTGAAATTGAAACACATTAACAAAAGAGCCAACTGAAAAATTAAACACACTTTAACACCGAGAAAAACAATAAAAATATACCTAAACCGACTTTAACGACTACATATCGTAAATCACTACTTACGACCTAAACTCAGCTAGCCAGCGAAGCTAGCGGGTTCTCTGCCCACCCATAGGTGTCGACAGTCGCGGTCAAAGGGTCGCGACCAAGCACTAAATCACAGAAGACGCGTTATTTGTTCAACGAGCTTTGATACGACCGCGATGCGCCAGCGCCTCATAATTTATGTGGATATATGGGAATTGAAACACATTAGTGTTTTGTTTGTTTAACTAATTTTCGAAGATGAGTCGGGAGGTTTGGTAAAAAGTTTAATTTCGGCCAGTATCTTGACATAATATTAGTAAAAGTTATCGTTAGTAACAATCATACTTGGTATAGTTCTCGCCAAACTTCTTGGCCGCCCTGAAGTTGGCTACAATGGCTGCGCAGTAGTAAATCTCATACAAAAACAGTACTGTTTCGTGCCTTTCGCATTGGAAAACCAACTTCAGGACGGCCCAGAAGTTTTCGCTGTTTCTGATAGAGCAAATGTTAAGCGTAAGTCAATCTTGACTCTGTCTTTCCATTGACTAACAAACTGTTCCTACTAAAACGCTGTTCCCATTCATCAATTTGCATTTGTCGGCCCCCATTCGTAGTTAATAGATCTCAACTAAAACATCTCAAAACATTGGTACAACTAAATAAATTCACAATGCTCCTAGTGTAGTAAGTACAAATCGTTCAATAAAACATCGGCTAGCAAAACTCGCCTTTACACGGTTGAAATAAATAAATAATTCGTCTGTATCAATTGGAAAAGGAACATTCTCCCATCGAGGACGGCTCTTGTAAATCTTTGATAGCAATCTTGATGTACGAACGGATGCAAAACGGGATCGTCTCGGCTCCAAAGCGGTTTGATTTAAGGAAATACGTCCCTGACGAAACACAGTAAGTATCGTATGTAGCATCGAATAATATCCAATCGCTTTGCATATCCAATTGCAATCTCAATTGTTTAGTTCAATCACTCGACCGATATGTAGATTTAACGGAATGCATCGAATTTAAGCGATAGCTCTCCATAGCTGTATCGTTGCCAAACTTTTATGTAAACCATCGGCGAAATGTTCAAAGGTTTATCGATGCAACCATCATGATGATGCATTACCATTAAATTTTCACACACAAAAACACTAACACGAACAGGCAAAACAATAAAATAACAATAATTTGATTGTGTTTTTTTCGTCGTCTAAATCATTTTCTGACTTATTAGATATATTTGATCAAAGAAATAACATTAAGTAAACAAAAACAGGCATTAAATCATAATACAAACTTCTATAGATTAATCTAATAAGGTTTAGTTAAACACCCAGGGCGAATATTTATCAAATCTGAGGTATCGGCTCATAAATAAGACTGCACGCGGTTTCGGAATGTGTGATAAAATTTATAGCAGGACCCGTACGAACCGGAGCTCTATACCACTGAGATACTCACTACTATTGTAATCTGATCATGCAAATTTGTTACCCCTTTTTTACTCGCGCAGTCGGCACACGCCTAACACTCTGTGCGTACCTGTTTTTTGTAAATAACCCTTATTACCGTACTTGATTTGGGAGACAAACAAAACTATTGATTGATTTTTAATGAATCCCTTAAGTTGGAGCCAAAAAAAAATATCCCTTGTGTGTACTCCCTTATTTAACATACAAAGGTCGGTGATAAGGGTGTACTTGGTTTGGGAGACAAACAAAACTATTGATATTTTCTGAAAAAGATTCAGATGAATAGACAAGATATTGGAATATTTAGGACAGATGAGGCTATATAAAAGGAAGAAAAACTGTTTATTGTCACATAAACTGACATGCCAATACAGACATTATGGTTAAACTATCATTTATCATTATGCGTACGTCTAAGGAGTGGAATTCCCTGCCGCAGTCTGTGTTTCCCAATAGCTACAATCTAGGGGTCTTTAAGTCAAGAGTGAATAGGTTTTTTCTAGGCAAGCGTGCTTTACCGTCGACCATATCATCGCTTACCATCAGGTGAGATAGTGGTCAAGCGCAAGCCTATAGACGATAAAAAAAAGTATCATTAACGACAGCATCTGTTTTGTTATAATTCGCAGAAAAGATTGTCAACGATCCAGTCGCGTTTTCAGCGACGATTTCTACCATCAAACCTCAAACAAATTTATCAGTCCCTTAAAACCCAAAACACGTGTACGTTACAAGTTATCTGTGAGATTGAAGACAGGAGAAAATAAATTTTTGGCACGTTCGTTAAAGACCGGTCCTGTTGATTTGGCAGATGTTATTTTTAGTCATTAGAGAGAAAAAAATCAATTAATAACCGCCGTTTGTGTACAAAATTGATTACCGGAGGCTTCTGAAGTCAGCCGTCTGACCGCTCTGAGGCACCCCGTGTGAACTCTGAAAATCATAATTGCGTATCTGTCTAATCAAGCATGCTTCGTCCCTCTCTAATCCATAGAGATTAGACAGAGCGTGAAAGAGACGGATCTTAGGAAGTAAATGTTGCTTCCACTCTTCGTGACCACACTTTGATTGATGAACAGAGAAAACGCCTCGAGTGAGTTAATCACGCCTAAATTTAATTTAGAATGAATATGAAAACGCGCAGGCTATTTATTATATTTTGTTTGTTTTGGGTAGCATTTTCTGTTTTCTGGGTCCATAACCCTAATGTTACTTTTTGCAGGTCGAAAATATGCGAAGTTTGACCCCGGCTCATTTAAAGGGTTTTACAAAAAACTAACATAGTTTGGATACAAAATCGTTGTAATTATAGAATAAAGTTTTTGTGAAGGTTGTGAAACACCTTTTTTGTCAAATATTATAAACAGTCATCTATGTGGCATTAAGGTGCGTCAAACGTTTCGTGGGAGACTGGAATCACTGGAATTAAGATAAACGCTTCCCATTAGATCCATTTAATGCTGGAGCAATTCGGGACTATAAACATAATGTTTTTAATCATAGTAGGCAGATAGGCTCCAACATTATTTGTTACAAATAGCACATAGAAATGCGTAGAGTCGTCGTAGTAAAAAGCTAAGAAAGTTTATGTTGGTACCTACTAATGTGTGATATTTTATGTCATTGTGCCAAGAAAAAAAAATGCTTTTCTTTATTACGAAAATTTATTTTGGAATAACGTGCAACTATGTACGTATGGCTTATAGATAGTTTGTGTGCTTCTAGGATAAGTGTACCAGATGTTAGAAATAATTAATTAATTTCGTTAAGTGTAGTTTTATCTCTATCATTGTCAGTCTCTGACTGCATGACACAGTGCGATATATTTATAATGGGATTACATAAAAAAAATATATATCTACCTAAGCAAGCAGTGGTGGCCTAGTGGTAACGGCCCCGACTTACGTGTCGTACGTCGTGAGTTCGAACCCAGGCAGGCGCTTTACTTTGTGTAAATTATTTTATCACCACTGCTCTTAAAACGGTGAAGGAAAACATCGTAAGGAAACAGGCATGTCCTAGAACCAAAAAATTTAAGACATGTGACGTTCACCAACCCGCACTGGGCCCGCGTGGTGGAGCCCATTACCTATCTCACAAAGAGGATGCCTGTGCCCCAGCAGTAGGAACATTATAAGGCTGATGATGATGATGATGACCTAAGTAAGAGCTGTCACACAGCACCAATCAATACTCTCCAAGATTTTTATTTAGCCACCACATCTCTACTCATTTCATTATTCTCCTCGCGATACCATCGCTCATCATTTCAAGATAACGCATAAATAAATAAATAATAAAGTAAATTGAAAACCTTCCCAAGTAATTGTCGGTGTGGTGAGTGACCCTAATGGCTGTAATGACACCGGAACCCTTTGAATGGCCACGCCACTTACGAGGTCCCTTTAATAAACAAACAACTTAAGGGATACTCCCTATAAGTGGAACAATAAAACTTAAAGATCACTTGAACTCATAAAATGTGATCACAACCAAACTAGCCTCTAATTCGTATATTTAGCACTATGGTTTTGCATTTACAGAAAAAAATAATTAATTGTGCTCTGTGTGTGGCTCAATAGTGCGTTTTTATTATATTGTCATAAAAGGTTATTTATAATAACACGTAAGCGTTTAAAAACGACGGTTTACGACCAGAAAGGCGGCATTTAAAATACTTTTGTGTATAACAAAACATTCCTTATCTTTTACGAGATCATTTTGTAATAATTAAAATTATAATATTAATCGTTTGACCTAGTAAGTTTCAATGGAATTGCCGAAAAAAATTAACAAAAATTTGTTTTCTGAAATCCAGTGGCATTTGCATGCTAACGTTACCTGCCTGTTACATGGTATTATTTTATCAAACAGGCAGATGTATTCAACTTGTTATCTGAGTTGCGTGGGTGGACGGCACGCGAAGGTGTTGCCAATGAACTGATCTCAATGCTTCTCATTGTTGTCAACCCCTGCACGACGATTAGTGGCACACGATCGCCTACTGTTAACCACTTCCTTGTTTACACTAAGCCAGTGTATACAGAGGAACGAATACGGTGAGGTGATCATCAATAGACAAATACAGATAACAGTGGCGAAGTTTTGTAAAAGTGAAATTGGCGGTTTAAACAGAGGATTGCTTTGTTCTGTTTGAAATAGAAAGTGGAGAAACAATTGATATTTTGTTCCTAAACTACAGTTAAATACTTTCACAAACTAGAGCTTTCCAAGTCCAGATCACTTTGTGTTCAAGGCTTGCAATCACTGCAACCTCCAGTGTTAACTTTCTACTTATAATACCCAGGTCTCTTCAGCAAATGATGTCTCTTGGTTTTCCTGGTATATTACTCAATCAAAGGCGAGGCCCTCTCATATACCTACCGTAATAGGTCCCTCTGGTTTTCTTTATTGAACAAAGCAAGCTACTAGTTCTGATTATTATGGTAAAGACTGGATGGAACGGTAGTAACGGGTCGGATTTAACGATCATTATTATAGGCCATAAGTAGTGGCTGCTTGCGTAACTCTAAAGCGATTACCACAGATTACGTCCTATATAGACTAACAATAATATTGTGAGATGGATGATCGGAAGAAAAATTGGTGATCCAAATTGCGTACCTTATAGGGGCATGTTTTGTCGTAATAGGTATATATGACGAGAGTGACAACAGAATCGAGCCCTTTTCTTAGTCGGTACACTCTGGACAGAGTTGTTGTGTGCTATGCTATCAAAATGGAAAGGCCGTATTCCAGCAGAGGATTACTATAAGCTGATGATAATATTACCACCTTGATCATAATCTAAACGTAGGTTCAGGAAAGGAGTACAAGAGTAACAGTTTACGAGTAGATGATTTGATAACTGAGTGCTTAAACTGTGTCTGTATTGTATATAAATTTAAAAGCAGGGTTTCATAACTCCATGCAATCATACTACTAAATCATGTAACCACATTGCATACAGAACAGCTGACCCATAAAGACCATTTATCGACATACCATCTTTAGGGGTGAATGATGAATCACTGCAGTGAGTAACCCTAACCACCCCATCGTATTCTAATAATGGTCTAACCGATAATCTGTAATATGAATAATTGTAAATACCAATATGAATATAGCTTATTAAAATATGGGGTACTTTCAAGCAGATGGGTAAACGGCACAGTAAAATTTGATGAAGTTTGACTCCATGTTCCTCTGATGAGAATGAATGCTTTGTTGTATAATCAAACTATTAGGTGTTTACCTTTTTACAAAAAGTTATGGTCTTGTACTCTTTAGTCTCTTCTTGTCATATATCTATATTTTTCTTACTAAGAAAACTGTACTGTTATTTTTGATTCTATTAAATAAAATTCAATACCAGCTACTTCTAGTCTCTTCTAGTTTATTCCTTCAACACGTTATCAGCACGAAGCTGGTTATTTGAATAGATCTAGATGTTAGTGAATAAAATGAATTTTCAAGGAATCACGATGTTATCAAACCGAGACGGGTACCCAACCTGGAAATTTAAAATGAGGATGCTTCTCATTCATGAGGAGCTTTGGACGTCCATAATTGGGTACGATGATTCTGATACAACAGCGGAGGATGTGCGCTCTCGTAATGACCAGAAGGCGTTGTCAAAAATATGCCTTACGGTAGACGGAGGTGCAATTTCGCACGTAAGAAATGCGAAAAACGCTAAGGATGCTTGGAGTGCTTTGCAAAAAGCATATGAGGATAAAGGTATGGGTCGAAGGCTCTCTCTAGAGCGTAGATTGTACAAATATTCCTTGACCGATTTCCAAGACATAGAATCATATATCAACGCCGTTATGAGTACTGCTCAAGATCTTGAAGATATTGGTAAGAAGATCGACGATGGATCTTTGGCTGCGATTATTCTCGGAGGATTAACATCACGGTACGAACCGATGATCATGGCTTTAGAGAATTCGAATGTTGATGTAACCAGTGAGTTAGTTAAGGCAAAATTATTAAACGAGCTTTCTAAGGATCCTCACCAGAATGAGGTGGCTGCGTTACGTTCAACAGGTTCTACAAGCAAAAAGAAGAAGCCTATAATCTGCTTTAAGTGTAGACAACCAGGACACAAAAGTCCCGAATGTCCCAATAAGAAGGTTAGGAAAGCTATGATGAGCGCATCGGAAAAGGTTTTTAAGGGTACAGATTGCCGTCATAATGAAAAGGTTGTGCAGGAAATGGCTCTCTCTGCGCCGGGTAAATCTGATGGGAAATGGATTATTGATTCAGGTGCAACCATTCACATGACCCCGCATCGCGAGTGGTTCAGCAGTTATCGGCCAGTACAAGGTGGAACGATTACTGTGGCTAATGGACAAAAATTAGCGGCTGTGGGTATTGGTGATGTATCCATTGAAACGGATACTTTGGCGAACAGAATAAATAATGTAGTTCATGTTCCTGATTTGAACTGTAGTTTACTTTCAGTGAAAAAAGTAGTAGAGAAGGGATTCTCTGTAGTTTTCAAAAAAGAAGGCTGCACAATTTATGACTCAAAATGTGATGTAGTAAACAGTAAAAATGTTTTAGCGTATGGTTCTGTATGTGATGGGCTGTATACTGTGGATTGTTTAACTAAAATTATCAATAATGTTTCAGCTAAACTTGTGCACTCTGATTGTTCCAACTTCCAGCTTTGGCATAAGAGGTTGGGCCATTTGTGCCGAATTGGCATGGATCTACTTAGAAAAGGTCAGGCTATCGGAGTGGAGTACACGGAGGTCGACAAGGAACCATGCATACCCTGCATAGAGGGTAAGCAGTCTAGAAAGCCCTTCAAAAGCTTAAAATACAGGAAGGCTACTTCGCCACTTCAGTTGATTCATACTGATGTTTCTGGACCTTTTTCTACGAATTCGTTTACAGGTAAAAGATATTTTATTATTTTTATAGATGATTATACACGTTTTACTTTTGTGTATTTTCTGTCTTCTAAAACTGAAGTCAAAAGTAAGTTTTGTTCCTTTCATTCTCAAGTCGAAAGACAGTTTGGTGAAAAATAAAGACTTTGCGTTCAGATAATGGAACTGAGTTCATCAATAAGGAATTGATGGATTATGTTCAGTCATTGGGTATCGATTGGCAAACGACAGCACCATATAGCCCTCAGCAAAATGGAGTAAGTGAACGGTGTAATCGTAGCATAGTAGAGAAGGCTCGGTCACTATTGTCCCATGGTTGTCTCTCAAAAGCTTTTTGGCAGGACGCAGTGGAAACGAGCGTCTACTTGAAAAATCGGTCACCACACCGCGCGCTTAGTGGTAAAACACCGTTTGAAATGTGGTTTAATAAAAAACCCGATCTGTCTCATCTGAAGGTTTTCGGATGCAGATCACTTGTTCATGTTCCATCAAATCTGAGATGTAAATTGGACATGAAAGCTGAGGAACAGATTTTTGTAGGATACTCAGATGATCCTCATACTTATTATTGCCGGAATGCGGGAAGTCCTAGACGTTTACTAAAGTCAAGAGATGTCACATTTTTTGAAAACAACTTTACTGGCCTGAAGGAAAATATTGAGCCTATAGGTACTGTGAACTCTGATATTGTAAATTTGCTCTCACAGTCACCATCGCCAGCTATTTCAATACAAGAAGTACTTCCCTCCTCTTCACCTGGGAGATGTGAGGTAGATGCTCCTAACTTAGATACTTCTTTCATGGATGCTGAGGATGCTGATGTTGAAATCAATGAAGCAGACAATTTAGAAGTCAACAATGTTGATGATCAGCAGTCAAGTGAATCTACAGATTCCTCAAATGAATCTAGTCGATATCCTTCAAGAGTTCGCAAACCATCAGATTATTTCTCTTATAATACCCTGGTAGATGATGGGTGCAATGATCCAAATAATTATCTGGCTGCCATTAACAGCGATGAGAAAGATAATTGGATTTTAGCGATGAGAGATGAGTATAATGCCTTAGTCAGAAAGGGCACATGGATTTTGGTAGATAAGCCAAATCTTAAGACTTGTATTCCTAGCAAGTGGGTCTTCAAACTAAAGCGAGATGCGAAAGGTAGCGTTGTTAGGTATAAAGCGCGCCTAGTAGCAAAAGGTTTTCGACAAAAAGAAGGTGTCGACTACCACGAAACATTTTCTCCGGTTGTACGCAACTCGTCGTTGCGAACCCTTTTAGCGCTTGCAGTGCAGGAAAATTATAAGGTCCGCCATATGGATGTGGACACAGCCTTTTTGAATGGCAGTTTAGAAGAAGAAATCTACATGACACAGCCAGAAGGTTTCGTAAGGGAAGGGGAAGAGTCGAAAGTGTGTCTTTTGAAACGGTCACTCTATGGGTTGAAGCAGGCACCAAGAGCCTGGAATATAAAGTTAAAACAGACTTTGTCAGTTCTTGGTTTGACTCGAACATGTGAGCCGTGTATTTTTAAAAATAATGCGGACTCAGACTCTTTGGTTCTGGCTGTATACGTCGACGATCTAGTTATCTTGTATAAAAATGAAAGTACGCTTGACAATTTCAAACGTCAACTTGAAAAATACTTTTCATTAAAAGATCTTGGACAAATTAATTTCTTTACGGGAATAAATATTTGCCATGATACTTATGGAATGAAGCTATCTCAGAGTACAAACATTGAAAAGTTACTGAAAAGATTTAACATGCAAGATTGTAAGGGTGTTCCCACCCCACTGGTCAAGAAAAATCTTGAGCCTGGTATAGGTGAGTGTGATTACCCTTACAGAGAGTTAATTGGCTGTCTAATGTTTTTGGCTGTAAATACTAGACCAGATATAGCCTACACCGTAAGTCACTTGAGTCAATTTAACTCTAAATTTGATCAGTCACATTGGAATATTGCTAAACGATGTCTACGTTATCTGAAAGCGACAAAAGATAGTGGTATTACATACAGTAAAGAAAAAGGTAATACTACAACTTTGACGGGTTTTTCAGATGCAGACTGGGCAAATTGTCCAACTGATAGACGATCCTACACAGGGTTCTATTATGAACTTGCAGGCGGCCCTATTTCGTGGGAAGCTAAAAAACAGCCCACAGTGGCTTTATCGTCCGCTGAAGCTGAATATATGGCGTTGGCTACAGCAGTAAAGGATGCGTGCTTCTTAAAAAGACTGATATCCGATATAACAGGTAGGTCGCTTAATATAGTTTTGTATACGGATAGTCAGAGTGCACAAAAAATAGCCATGAATCCTGTTCATCACAATCGGACAAAGCATATAGATGTTAAGTTCCATTTTGTCCGAGAAAAAGTGAACGATAAAACTGTTGAACTTAGGTATATGCCCACCGACAGGTTACCTGCAGATGTTTTGACGAAACCTTTGGGTCCAACAAAGCATCGCAGTTGTTTGCAAATGATTGGTATATCCTAGTTTTGTTTGTTCGTAATGTTTTTCTATACTGGTTATTTATGACTTTGTGTTATGAGTGCAATACGATTATCTTTTTGAGGGAGCATGTTGTATAATCAAACTATTAGGTGTTTACCTTTTTACAAAAAGTTATGGTCTTGTACTCTTTAGTCTCTTCTTGTCATATATCTATATTTTTCTTACTAAGAAAACTGTACTGTTATTTTTGATTCTATTAAATAAAATTCAATACCAGCTACTTCTAGTCTCTTCTAGTTTATTCCTTCAACATGCTTAAATATGAA
Organism: Orthosia gothica; assembly: GCA_949775005.1. Taxonomy (NCBI): domain Eukaryota; kingdom Metazoa; phylum Arthropoda; class Insecta; order Lepidoptera; family Noctuidae; genus Orthosia; species Orthosia gothica. Next base: position 22,015,688 of record OX459045.1, on the reverse strand, counting down.
AAAAACTTTTTCTGAACGAGTTAATAAAGAAGTAGCACTCTCGAATTTAACTCAAAGTCTAAACTAAAACTCTAAGTATTCGGTATAATTAAAACGTAGGCACTTTTAAATTTTCAAGAAGTCTTTTAGTCAAAGAATTAAAACTGATTGCAAATTCCAATGGATCTCTATTGAGAAGAACGTACAAGAAACTCCAAAGACAATTGGACACTCTTTGAAATCATCTTAATCATGAACATTACAATAATGGTGGTTGTTGGAACACCGACCAGCGGGGAACGGCGCGGCCAACAACCGCGGTCCCAAACAGTGGTTAAATTCTGGACTAAAACAAATAAGTTAATTATAAAATAAATAAAATAAAAAAACCTTTTATTTCCATATCCTAATTTTGTACATTTTAAATGTTGTTAGTGTTTATTAGTAATTTGCTTATTTACTCATTGTTAGTATTGTTAGTATTTGGATTTGGGATATGGACCCCTACGTGGGTGAAGGTCTCCTCCATCTTCTTCCACAACTCTCTCTCTTGGCCTAGGATCAACCAGTCTTTTCCTGCTCTTTCGATTATGTCATCAGCCCACCGTCTATTAGGCCTTCCCACCTTCCTCTTGCCTGCTGGCCCTTTCCATCTCATAGTCTGTATAGTCCATCTGCCATCGGTATAGCGCGATATGTGGCCGGCCCATTGCCACTTAAGCCTCAAGGCTTGTGTGAGTGCATCAGTTAGCTTGGTTTTTCTTCTTATTTCTTCACTTTTTATTTTATGTATTGTTCTTATTTTCAGCATACTTCTCTCCATAGCCCTTTGAGTTAATTGGATTCTATTTTTAGTTCTATTGGTATAGACCCACGTTTGGCAACCATACAATAGACAAGGCAAAAGACAGGTATCAAAAACTACTTTTTTCATTCTTATAGGATAATCTCCTTTTAATATTTCTTTAAGTGTCCAGTATTTTTTCCACGTTATATTAGCTCTTCTATCAACTTCCTCTTCATTACTTTGTTTGCTGAATGATAGTTGTTTGCCAAGATATATGTAGTTGTTGACATATTCTATTTCTTTTCCTCCAGCTGTAATTGGTAATTTTAGGCTATTTGTCATTATTTTGGTTTTAGTTGTATTCATCTCTAAGCCTACTTTGCAGCTTACTTGGTCTAGAGAATTTATCATTCCATCCAGTTCCTTTGCAGTTTCGGCTAGCACTACAATGTCGTCTGCGAATCTGAGATGATTTAACCAACGTCCATTAATCAGTATTCCTTTGTTTTGCCAATGTAACTTTTGGAATATGTTTTCCAGCACAGCAATAAACAGTTTTGGGGATAATGGGTCGCCCTGTCTGACTCCTCTTTCTATTCTTATTTCTTTTCCTCTAGTTTCGAGTTTAACCCGGCTTATGCTGTTAGTGTATATATTCTTTATTATGTTAATGTATTTTACATCCACATTGAGCATTTTTAGGGTGTTCCAGATAGCATTGTGGCTAATACTGTCGAAAGCTTTTGTGTAATCAATGAATGCCAGATAGAGAGGCCTGTTGTATTCTTTGTATTTTTCCATAACCTTGTCCAGTGCTTGTATGTGATCTGTTGTGCTGAATCTTGAGCGAAAGCCAGCTTGTTCGACTGGTTGTGCCTTATCAATTGCCTCGCTTATCCGTTTCAGAATGATTGATGCAAAGAGTTTGTAGATGTTTGCCATTAAGCTGATTGGTCTATAGTTCCCAATGTCTAATGGGTTGCCTTTTTTGTACAGTAAGATTATGTCCGATGAGCACCATTGTGTTGGGATAGTCCCCGTGTCAAGTATCATGTTGAACAATTTTGAGAAGTGGTTGATTAGGATAGGTGCCCCTACTTTTAAGGCTTCGTTTGTTATGCCATCAGAACCTGGACTCCTATCTGATTTTAGCTGTTTTATATGTTCGTATATGTCTCTTTCATCTATTGGCTTAATTATTTCACTGCAGGTAGTATTATTATCCATTTCACCATCTGACTCACAGTCTTCTTCCCTTTTTTTGTACAGTTCTTGGTAGAAATTTGTAGCTTGTATTATAACATCTTGCCTTGTTTTTGTTTCTTTGGATTTGCTTTCTAATTTGTGTATCCAGGTTTTGCATAGGCTTAGCTCTTTGAATGCTTTCTTTGTACTTCTAGATTTGTTCAGATGTTTCGTTATTATATTTTCTCGGTGATTCCTGTAGTCTTTCTTGATAGATTTATTTGTTTCTTTGTATATTTTGCTTAATCTTTCCTTTTTGTCTTTGTTATTATTCTTTTGCAATATTAATTCGGTACGCCTCTTTATCAGTGCTATAGTTTCTTTACTAAATATTTTGTGCTCTTTATTCATACTATGCTCTTTTTTGTTTGTTAGACTGTAAATTATAGCTTCTTCCAGAGTGTCATAGTAGCTCTGAGGGCTTGTGATTCCTTTAGATCGGTCTTCAATGCGGTTCATAAGACAAAGTTGGTAATGGTTTATTTCATCTTGTGTTTCTGGAATTTTAGGTGGGGTTTTAAAATGTTTTCTGCTCTTTTTTGGAATGCTTAGAGAGAGTGTAACTCGCAGTAGTCTGTGGTCCGATGGATACTTTACCATGTTTAATACTTCATAGTTCAATACTAGTTTAGGGGTGTTTGTCATTATAAAATCTATTTCATTTTTAATATTGTTGTCCGGTGATATCCATGTCCACTTTCTATTAAGTCTTTTTTTGAAGTAGGTATTAATTATGGATAGTCTGTATTCATATGCATAATCTATCAGGCGCTCTCCTCTTTCATTTCGCTTTCCAATCCCATGCTTCCCCATGATGAGATTTTCTTCTTTTCTGGGTTGCCCAATTTTCGCATTGAAGTCTCCCTATACTATTATTTTATCATCGGCTAGTGCATGTGCTTCCTTGAGATTGTTATAAAATTCCTGCATTTCTGATTCACTGGCTTTTTCCGTTGGAGCGTATGCCTGGATTATTGAGATATTCAGCTCACCAAGATTCAGCTGTAATAATGCTACTCTTTCTGAAATACCAGTGAAGTTTTTTATTTTATCTTTAAGTACCTTTTTTATTAGGAATCCTACCCCATATAAGCCTCTTGTTTGACCAATGTAGCAGAAAATATAGTCTGGGTACTCTTCTATGAAACAGCCCATTCTTCTTACCTCCGAAAGCCCCAATATGTCACAATTTATACTTTCAAGTGCATAAGTTAATTCCAAATATCTTTCTCTTGACGATAGGGACCTCACGTTGTAAGTGCAAATTTTTAAACATTGTTCATGTGTGTATTTTAATTTGTAACTTGATCTGTTGTTTATAGATGGAGGGTGGTGGTCTAATTCCCCACGATGACCAGTCGGCTTGGGAAATGTATTGATTTTATTAATTGATGGTTCTACTAGCTTACTTATTGTTGTGTTCCGGGGGCTGATGACCTCATCCTAGTTTTGGTTCTCTGATACTGGCATTTTGGCTGTTAACGAGTTGCTTCGGACTCTCATTACGTCGAATGCATTGATCCTGTTGATTTTAGAAGCCACAAACTGCTTTCGAGGCTGGCTTGAAGTTTCAGGCGAAATGGACTCGTTTCGTTTCCTTTTTTCCGTAGCAGTGTTTCCTTCTTTAATTATAAGTTTGTCGTGTTTCAGAACTGCAAAATTGCCTTTGTTTCTTTCTTCTTTGAGTTTTGGTAATAGCTCCCTTCTTTTCTCCATTACTTCTCTTGTGTAGTCCTCAGAGACATATGCGCCTTTGAGTTTCTTCTTATTTATCATGACTTTGTTTTTCATCCAGTTGTTTACAAATGTAATTAGTATTGGTCTTGCCCTCTCGTTTTTGTCGTCCTTTTTACCAATTCGATAGATAACATCAATATCCCTTTTTTCCAACGAAATATTGAGATCGTTTTTGATTTTTTCTGTCACTTTTACCAAGAGATCGAAGGATGACATATTATTTTCACTTTCTTTAAGACCATAGATAATGATATTATTTCGTCTATTGCTAACTTCGATTTTATTTATTTTTTCTCGCAAATTTTGGTTTTCTGATTTTAAATCCGTGATAGTCTGTGTTATAGGTGTTAATTTTTCATCCATTTGCGATAAAATATCTTTGGTTTGTTTTTCCATTTCGATTTTCATCTGTTCTAAGAACGTTTGGAGGTGATCCATCGTGCAAGCAAGTTGTAGGTAAAACGGAACGTAACTTTGTATTTCCGAACGCAACTTATACCTTATCTAATAAGTTAATTACTAATGTCCAATCCTTCCATCTTCCATCGCTGAATAAAGGCCAAGTTGAATTGAAGAAACAACTTATACAAGAGACCTACTTGAGCCGAAAGGAGCTCACAATAGTGATACCTACCTAGTTTAATTTTGATAAAGGCGAATAATCTAATGAATCCCTTAGCTTTGATTAATACCGCAGTAGTAATGATGGATGCACCCCTTCAGGTAAGCGTAGACCGCCGGCCGTGAGCCACCCTCCGCGACTAACGTAATTACACACTTATTAGTTCTAACCTATTTTTATTTGTTTTTTCATGCAATCTATGTGGCGCCCAAACCGACGACGTCGCATATTTGATAGTGGTGAAAAAATAATTCGGTCACACGGCCTGGTATAAAACAACACGTAAATACCGATACGGGATCAAACGCGTCTCAATTTTAAACTCTATGTGGTAGAAAATAAAAGTTAAGTAGAGTTTTTGAAGCTAAGATGGTTAGTGCATGGTCCGAATTAGTTTCGGACTCATGTTCATGTGCTGTAAACTTGTTTCCTGTCTAAACAGTGCCGGTGGTAGGAAATGGAAATGTGAAGATTTTTGTTCTTCGTTTGAAAATATAAAATGTTACTACATTGCTTGTATAGATATGGATGCAATGTATGCTTACCACTAATAAATTGGGCCAAAAAAAAATACAAACAAGCTTTTTAGCTTACCATGCATTGTCATCCAAACTGAACGTGTATGCAAAATTTGATCTTAATTGGTGGAGGATAACTGCTTTAAAATTCAGCTGCAAGATTTGACCCGAATACACATACAAAACAAACGTTGAAAAATAAAAAAAACATCACCTTCTCATTAAGCAGTCACCCATTTCTCTTACTTTAACACCTCTGCAAACTGGAACTGTAACGGAAAGTTCTTAATAAAGGAATTATATAAAGCAAAGTTCCTTGATAGCATCTGCCCAATATACCTTACCAAATAGGGAAAATGTAAGTTATGTGTCAGGTAGTAATTAAAATAATAATTACACAAGTAACTAAAAGCGTCAGCCTCAGATGCAAAAAAATACCTTAACACGAGAGCTAATTGAAAGTCCTCATGCTTTCCACATAGTTAAAGATGTCATAGAAAAGTACTTACTGTTGGATGATGGAGTTATCGATCTTCGAAAGTGTTTAATCTGACCTTTATCTACGATACACTTCAAGTTAGGAATCACTTATGCTGTAATTTATCGCATCGCCTTAAGCGAGTGTGTCCTGTATTTAATTTCGGCGGTCCATTGATCGAGACCTTTCGCCCTGTGCGTGTAAGTAGCCGTATTCATAATGCTGAATCTTGCAGATATCTTCCTTTTATTCTCAAAAAGTTAGTGTGTATAACTGAATAAGAAACAATTAGTTTAATTCCCATGTAAATATGTTATCGCAATTTCGAATGAATTACCATTTGTGTTTTTTGAATCATTTTCTTTACAAAGGCACGGGGTCTCATTGGTAAGAAAGAAAATTTGGTTCAAATAAATCTCACTAGATGGCGCGACATGTACATACATGTGTAACATTAACATTTTCTGGAATTGATCATTTAAATTGTATGTTCTTGTTTAATCAACTCTCCTAAGTACAAAATTATGGAACATTGGGTTCTTAATTCATATTTCAAAGATTATTTGAACGGATCATTTAAAATTGATGAAAGTAGATGGCGCATTTTTAAATTTCTGAGGCATTCCACTCGATTGTTCAAATTTGCATTGTAACACATTTTGGTGCAAAAAACTGTAAAAACGTGCAAAAAAATACTATAACAAGAATCTTCACTGAATTTAAAGAAAAATATGTTCACGAACCTAGTAAACCCTTTTACTTGCAAGCCGCTGCTAACACCATCTATTGCCGTGAAACGTGATCAAACGCGATTGATGTACTAACAAAAATAACAAGATTAATCAGATGAAAAACGATAGTTACGACGGCACGGTTTCTTTGTATGGAATGAGGCATCTGTATGCTAGTATTATATTATCTGTGACAAAGGATTCTGTGTTAACTATTGGTTTCAACTAACACATGATATGGAGTATTTATTCAATAACTTTTTATAATATCCCTTTATTTCTTTAGTAATAATGTTTCCCTTTTACATGACTATGAAGAGTCGAATAGACGAAGAACTCAAAAAATATATCAGCTGGAATATGTTTTCCCGACTATGAATACCACACATTAACATCCTTTAGTGTAGTTAATTCGCTGGTCAGATAATAATTAATAAGCTCACAGTCGATATTCAGCTCGTGACCACCGAAGGCCCTCGTGACCGCGGCGTCTCTGACCCGACTCAGATTGAGATATCAAAATTCGCAATTCAATCCCACGGTGAAACACAGACATACGATTGTTTTATAGTTATCATTTGAGTTAGCCTTTGGGCAGTGCGGATTAGTTTGTATAGGATGTGAGCTCATTAGGGGTGCGTAACTTATGGATACTTTGATGTGATAGAAGTTTAAAGGCCCACCTTGGTTAAGCTGCTAAACATCTTGGCAAGCAATACGAAAATCAGTCTTGTGTTTTGGGAGTTTTAATTCACTTTTCATTGCGCAATCTGCAATGTAGAATGTTCAGAAACTTTATGTGTTACTCCAATTAATTTATATGAAAACTTCAAAGGATCTGAGCAAGAATTTAATCAAATCAGTACGTTTAACAATCCAAACCAGGAGGATCACCGTGTCCACTGCAAGAGGTCCCTTTTAAATTGGTTAGGCACTCCAGGCTAAAGACTTACCGTAATTAAATTTTACAGTCCCCGAGAATTTTATAATAGCGTAGTAACTACTCGTAAAAGTATATTATATATCCAGTAGCATTTAATATAACGCTCACAAAAAGACTAAAGTCAGATATCGTCTTAAAAGCAATCTCTTAATTCCCTGTTTAAAAACTACGAACGAATTGATGCTGGCTGTATGTTCGTATAAACAGCATCGGAATGACGTCTTTTTTATGTCTTATTTATTTATCAGATAGTGAGCACTATAACAGATTTTATTGTTGATTCTATTTACACTTGGCTCGGTAACGTTATCTCCGATCTACGTAATGGTAAGTGCAAGTGAGCGGCTAATTGTTTTTGTTAGCTAGTGATCGTATCCGCTGTTCAATGCTCACGAGGGGCAGGCCTCGTCTATATTGCCCTGATTTATATTTCTCGATGAGCGCAGAGATGTATCAAGTCCTTAAGCGTTTGACCGCTTGCGTGTGCGTATTGTTGTGCCGACGTTTTTAATTATCAAGATTCTAATTGTACGAACATTTGGAGTTTAACGTTTTTAATGAAAACTAATTTATCTCGATACACTTTTGGGACTTTAAATTAGGAGCTGATTACAAGATTATGTTGCATTCGTGCTTATAAATCTCAATTTAACAGCTTGCACCAACAACCTTGTTTGTATAGTTACGAATTCTTCGGTTTCAAACTCTTCATGTTACTTAAATTCCAATGTGCCGAAGAACTGTTATATCTATAGTACCCCTCGCCTTCCAATTGCTCCAGGATTGCCGTTACCGTAAAGATAACCCCGTGTTTGTTTTAGCCCCGAGCTGGGATTGAGCCATTTAATTTTATAAGTCGAATCTAGATAAAGCCTGCTTCAGTGTGCTTTATGGGTTTATTTATTTAATATGCTTATTGTTTGTATAATAATGAGAGAAATAAAATGTTTGGTTTTAGGTTCTTGTTGGATTAACAAAAATAAATTATGAGTACACTTTTTTAAGCTAATATTTTTTTTCATCATAACATCTACAAGAGATTTGAAATAGGTACATGAAACAATTTAAATTTCGAAGATTTAAATATAGAGCAAATAAAAAAAAACGTATCAACACTATGATGCACTTCAATAAAAATGTAATTCACGCTCCATCAGTTAATTAACATAAACAAAAAAACCTTGGATTACACCTGCGATTTAATGTAAACGATTACATTTGTGGGTTACTAATGAAAGTTTAAAATTCACCGGTAGGCCGACAGCGAGCGAACGTGCGTGCGCGCATACTTGTCGGACGTAGGGAGATTTGCTCGTATTAAACAATGTTTTATGTGCTTATGGCTCACTTACATTATCATGTCATCGATAAATGTAAATGGTAGAGTCGCAGCTTTGAAAGAATTAAATAAACATTTATTTTTATAAAATCTTGAAAATTTTTATAGAGAATTGTCTTGTTTTAACGGTAAGTAAAAATGTACAATTATTTATAAAAAATCTTGACTTTGACTTTGCCTTATTTTATTTATATATGTACATACAAAAACACTTTACAGAGAAAAGAAATAATACAGATTGAAGAGCACAAAGGTACTGATTATTTCATTTGAAATTTCTTCCAGCAGACCAGCGACAGGAAAGTTGGATGATAGACGAAGACACAGTGTGTAGAAAGTATAAGGAAAATTAAAATAGACAAAAATAACTTAACTTATCATATATTATTTAACTTATCTTAATATATACAAAATATTACTAAAATTACAAAATTGTGGGGTAATGTTCTTTGACTTGTTTTTTGAATAGACATATATTTTGGAACTCACGGATTTTAGGTGGAAGTGAGTTCTACAATCGTACTGCATGGACATAGAAGGATTGGGAATAGACATGAGTTTCATTGACTTCAATTAAGAAGAATAAACGAAATAGTAGGTAATTGGTTGATACATGAGCAGCCCCAAAGCTGAAGATCACTTAGTATATATCTTACAACAACTTGATACGAACCATCTACAGAAAGATGTCATCATCTGCCTAGCCTTTTCCCAATTGTTGTTGGGGTCGGCTTCCATTCTTACCGGATTCAGCTGAGTACCAGTGTTTTACATGGAGCGACTGCCTATCTGACCTCCACAACCTAGTAACTGGTTGGCAAGACTTGTGTCAGATCTCAAGCTTCTGACTACCCGTAAAGACTGTCAAAGATTTTCAAATGACAGCCGGGACCAACAGCTTAACGTGCTTTCCGAGGCACGGAGGAAACTCGGTACGTTGAAATGGTCACCCATCCATGGACTGACCTCGGCAAACGTTGCTTAACCTTGAAGATCGACCCGTGCGGCTGTTATTAATTCGCCACGAGCTCCTCCTATCTACAGAAAGATGTATGGTTGTTTAACATTATTTATAGTTCTTTTAAAATGACAGTATAATTTGATAAAATTACACTACGTATACATAATTATATTTTAATAATGCGCAGAATTATGTATGAAATTATGGAATAACTATACATGTCACGTTACCTCGGTCTTGTTTTTATTTCCATGTAAAGAAGGGAAACCTGCTCATACCCAAGTGTTTATGTTAATATAGTTCAATGTTACTTAAAATACAATTTAGCAAGATCTTAAATGCTTATGTAGATCGGAAAAAATGTTCCCGAAGTCGTTCTCCAATCATAAATTAAAACAAAAGCCAATAATGGCAATTTGAACAAAAGAAAAACATTTTAATAAAAGCAGTAGTTACAGGCATGTTCATGTGTGTACGTTTAACAGCGTGAGTCGAGATCGGTATCGAACCTACTTCTTTACTCATGACCAACACCAATGAACACCTGTAAAACCATTCATCGATACCACTGGCACCTTTATTTTTGAAGGCGTAGAGTTCAAAATTGAGAAGTGTTACATTTTCGGAAGTGTCTCGCCACGTTTGTTAGTGCACATGTTGAAACTTTTGTCATGTTATCTGGATTGGATCTGCCGCTAAGTTTTACGGTAATCGTAGTCTCTGCAGTACTTTTAAAATATTTATGGTCATCGTTTTTTCTTGGTGGGTCTTACATTAGTCTCTACATCAAGAATCCTGAGTAGAGCAATATTTACATGATCTTGTGATAAGGTTTTAATAAGTTTTTTGCTAAAGCTCAAAGCTAACTAACTAACTGGTAGTTAACTTATAGCAATTATTAAAAGTTAAGGCTATTCGGACTCACCGTGTCTTCGTTTTTTTTCAGTGGCGTGATTAAAAACCTCTACTAGTTAATAGTAGTTTATGCAACGGTCATATAATAGAGGTTATTAAAACACGAGTGTAGGTTTAACACATGAGGCGAAGCCGAGTGTGATAATAGTATCACACGAGTGTTTTATGGCGCAAAATATAGATTCTCATTGCGCATGACTGCGCAGCGCGTGCATCCATAGACAATGACACTATTTTTGTACATAAAGTCAATGATGAGCCCATACGCGCCAATAAATTAAAAAGTAAAAGTGTGCAATAAAAAGTTATTTTATGATGCAGTCCTTTGAAAATCAAAGGAAAATGTTGCACTGTGATGGTATTTTTAGGGTTCCGTACCCAAAGGGTATAAACGGGACCCTATTACTAAGACTCCGCGGTCCGTCTGTCTGTCTGTCTGCCTGTCTGTCTGGCACCAGGCTGTATCTCATGAACTGTGATAGCTAGACAGTTGAAATTTTCACAGATGATGTATTTCTGTTGCCGCTATAACAACAAATACTAAAAACAGAATAAATTTTTATGTCTAAGGAGGGCTCCCATACAACAAACGTGACGTTTTGCTGTTTTTTGCGATAATGGTACGGAACCCTTCGTGTGCGAGTCCGACTCGCACTTGGCCGGTTTTTTTTTAATTTCACCTATCCACGAAAAAAAGTACGTGTTTATACAATTTTTTTTTAATTTATACTTGGAAGATTACTTTGTGAGTATAGATAAACATCTAGATAAGACTAGCTTTTTTAACCTTTTATATGGTTCTTAATCCCTTATAATAAAATACCTACAAACTAATGTTTAAAACATTACTCCTCCAACCAAGCTAATTGGTGTCCTACGTATGGTTCAATGGGGTATCAAGTATTTCAGTTGATTTGTTCTTCGACATATTGTTGCAATAATAATAAATTCAATCAACCTGAAACCCGTAAAACCTTACTTATGTCTGTCACTTAACGTCAAATAATAATAAATTATTACCACAATACTATTAAATCATTTATTAGCTCTTAAATGTATGTTTGAATTATGTATGTCAGCGAGTCTATCGCGGTCAGGGGGAGTAAAAAAAGTCAAAGGGACAGATTTAAAAAAATTACGTATTCAGGTATTACCTACGTTATAAGTAAGTTCTTACGCAGAAAAGTAAGTACTAAAAATTCAAAAGCCTCGTCTGGACACCGTTGTCCCCGCCCAATGGGCAGCTGTGTCCCCATCCAGGACTCACTAAGCCTCTATTATGGTTTCTTCTCGCATAAACACTCCGTCGACCCATAAAAGCGGTCGATCGCGCCGAGCTTCAATTTATTCTTGAAATTAACCTGTCGCATACACTTAAGAAGTTGCGAGGCGCGTGTTTCAAATGAGGCTCGCGGAGATTGGGATGTTCTGAATTGACGAACCTTCCAAATTGTTATCATTAAACGAAAGATTTAAGACTCAGTTTTGCGAAAGGGTTTTCAGGTTTCATAAAACAGCGGTAAACAGAAAGAGACAGTTTTAAGTTTTCTTTAGGGTAGACCCCTAAAGAAAACATAAAACTGTCACATTCTGTAAGTTAAGTGTAGGTTTTCTTTAGGGGTCTACTTGAATGAAAATACATTAACTTACAGTGTAGAAGTGAATTCCTAATGACGGCTAAGACTGGATCTGGGTTGATAACAGTAAAGTAATATGACAGACTAATTGAGTCTATAAAACTTTGCGTGGGTGATAAAGGACCTTTTGAAGAAGAATTTCAACCTCACATCCGTATGATACCCAAGTTCTATCTTTAGAACATAATTTATGGAAATACACGCGTCCATAATACACATGAATATCAATTACTTTTTATTTCGTTTTCGCGATCTAAGCAAGTAATTTTTTTTGTTAGATTGAAGAGCGTGTTACGTGCAATAACTAATTATATAAAAATGATTGATTTATCGAATTTCATAGAAATAATAATGGAGGTCTGGAGGATAGGCGCAAGCGCAGAAGTACTATCGTACCTGCGCTACAACAATTTACATGATTAATTTTACTTTTTATAATTATATATTTAATATATTAATCAAAGATTTATAAATTTCGCGATCCTTATGCGTTATTAACTAAGCGATTTAATCTTTTCTGAAGATCAAGATAATTAATATGTCTAATGGGATATTAAAATATATGCATAATTTCCAATATCGTCATTTACAAAAGTGCTCACTACTATAATAAATAAATGAAAAAAAAAACAAAATCTATGCATTTATTCTGCAAGTGAATATACACTTAAAATAAATCGACATGAATATGGATATTATGATGAAGAAATTAACCCGAATTTGTTGCTGTTCAATACGTCATACATTCAAAAATATATGCACATTCACGGCACACCAAGCACTGCAGGTGTACTTAATTTAAATGATTAAATTGTTAAACACTCTTAAATATTTGTTTCACAAAAATCAAAGAAAACAAATGAAAATTTATTACAACCCCATATTGTAATGTCTACGATTTTTATGACTACATTAATTATATCTTAACATGTAGTCACCTGTAAACATGTTTTTTGAAGAAAAATCAACCGTAATTCTACGTATAAAAAAACGACGGCCATACATTTTTCTGATATAATTATGGAAAGGACGTGAATGGAGTCGACTACAATATTTAAAAATATTTATGAAGGAGTTACAAGACATTAAAAAAAATTGTCCTAAACAAATATTGGTGTTGTTGAATGATCGCGAATATATTAACATATTCAGGAACAAGACATACTTTACCAAAAGAATTGACCCATTTTTAGTTTTACTCCACCCTTAATACCACCGCCAGCATCTGCTACCAAAGTGCTACGAATACGTAGCACTCTCGTAGCAGAAGCAAAAATTTAATTTACTCAAGAATACGATAAAGGCATAAAAAAATATTCTTCAATTTTTGCCTTAGTTAAAAAGAGAAAAGTTAAAAAAAAAAAAACCCAACATCGTCTCCACAGTTTCCCCGTCTCGTAGTTTTCAGTAAGCCAACGACTCGTCGAGTCGGGCAGGTGCTGCCCAGGCGCACACTTCTTTCATTAAAATTAATACCAATGTCGCGTGTGCACATTCTTACTCGATAACGCCTTGCCGTAATTAAGGTATGGCTTTAAACGAGCCGGGCAAGGCGGGCAGCGCGGGCTGCGCAGGCGCACGACCGCCACGCGCCGAACGGTACTCCGCGAAACGTTTAACGAGAAATTTTGTTTCCATCAATATTTCTGCTTATGGTATCAGATTAACAGGCTCGTTGCGATTCGTTGCAGATGCTTTGAGGTATTTTCTTTATTCGCAACTGGGAAATTTTAGGTAGTTTTGGTTTTCTGCCTTCCGTTGTAATGGTTCACTTATGTGTCTAATGTTACATAGATGTTCCATATTATTATATCAAACGGCCAATTTACCTACTCAAAATCTAGTTGAGATGCAGTCTTAGAACTGGTTCTCTAATACTTTATCTTAGAACTCTAACATGTGGCGTGAAACTTAGAAATACTTAGATCCCGAACGTAGTAACGTCTAATTGTTTTGGATGTCTTTGTCCAGAATAGCCAGTCCAGTAAGCAGCAAAAAGTTAAACATAATAGGAGCTCAAGATGTTACATATATTTTGCCTGGACCACAGCATTAATTTGTAGTGCGGCATAATGACAAAAAATTAATGCACAAAACGAATTCTGGTTTTCTTGTCGTTTTGCCCGGTGCAGTCTCAGACTTAAATGATACAAAATATTAAAACACGTATATCGAGTTTGTTTATTGGCAATCAGTATTCGACGGTTTATTTATGTTGCTCATTCCTCAGCTGTTAACACTTCGAGATGTCGATCTTAGGGGCGTCACCATTCCGCTCAAATCAATAAAACTGACAGTAATAAAGATTACACAATAGGAAGAGATATAAGGAAACAATACTAATTATCTATTTAGGGGAATCTTATCGCCGCAGCTAACGAGCTGTCGTAAACCTATAAACGAATTCGACAAGCCTTATTGTCGGCAAATGAGACGATTGCCTAAACTAGCTTTATTTATAGACCTCCGCACATGACCGAAGGGTTAGATATGTGAAATACAGCGTACTAAATGATACACGTTTACTCATTATAGAGGCTAAGAATGTTATCAAAAAATAATTAAGTTCGGAAACATTTTTATTTTGGTCCGATTAATTACATAGAATGACAGGAATATAGATCTTATTTTGTTTTATTTTTTTTCAAAAATTTCACAGTTCTCACGATCAAAACACAAGGTGGAGCACACAATACACAATGTCCTGAAAAACAAAAGAAACCGGCGAAACCCACAACCGCCCCCTCCAATTGACTTCCTACCAATACATCAGGGGTGACAATCTTAATAGTGGCAAACGAGTAATTGTTCTAATATATGTGTATAAAATTAGGTTGGACACCAAAAGTATTGCCACTCCATACATTTAAATGACATTTTAATTTGTCGTTATTATATCGTACGTTAACTAGACAACCAGCACAGAGATGGCGGTATTCATGATGTACAATTTGAAATAAGTACCAGCAAGTAATCTTAATTTTCATTCTCATTAGCAACGTCTGAATAGCCTATTCGTACAGCGTCAGACTGACATACATATGAATTCTGGTTCGATTCTCGCGAACCGTGGCACTTTTTGTTCCCTAAAATTTATTAAAACAAGTATGTTGGCAATAGTTTCAAAACCTGTATCCAGAGGGCGACACTTTCCGTTTCTCAATTTTGTAGCGGAGATAGACCTCTATTTCATATATAAAAAAAGTACTCTGTGCAATACATCCACCGTCATTGTCGCACACAAATCTTTATCTTAAAATTCGAATATCAATCAATCGCATCCGATTGGTCAATGCGAATCGAATCACAGCCGAATCGTATCGCGGTCACAATCGGTGTCGGGTTGTCTGTAAGTCGGATGCGACGACGTCACTGTGTCCATCGCTCCCGTCAGCCGTAGGTGGCGGCGACGGCGAAGGAGACCGATGCGATGTCCCGATAGCCCCCGTGTCACTCTGGTACAAGCCTCGAGACATTCTATTTGCATTTTGGATGTCGTCTAAAAGACGTGTGTTATCTGTCCTAGCACATGTAGGTGGGAAAACATGTATATTCCCATGGGTAAAAGTATTTAGAAATGCTATTAATGTCTGCAGACTTTCTTTAGGTTTCGGTCTTGGTTTTGTTTTTGACCCATTTTATCTTTTGAGTCTTATCTTTGATTCGCGATAGATTCTTAAGTGCTTTTGCGGCTAAACTAGCTTGAAGCAAGTGTCGTTTAAGGTGAGGCCAAACGAAGGTAATTTTGTGAGTTGTGTGTCGCGTAAAATGCGTCGCGAAATTTAGACTGCATTCGTTTTCATACTAAAGTCCTGTTTGTGCCACAGGGCGACGCAAAATGAGTTGTTTGTCTCCCGCACATCATTTCAACCGAATTGCGCTCGAGGTGAGATAGGGGGGCGAGGCAAGCGTCAGCGCTCCGTACGAACGTAGAATAGCAACTGAAATTACGTCCGTCCGTCTGGCAGCCTAGCCAAATTTCAGTTAAACATGAATTCATAAAATTACATTCGTATGGCTTCAACCGAAAAGTGAATGGCAAAGTAAAAAGTATCGAATACAAATATATTTTATCCGGATTAGCCCAATTTTTTTTTAGCGTGAGGAAATCCTCAACCATACTGCGCTACCACGGGGAGATAGCGCAGTTATGTGGGACTCCAACCCACTAATACTCCACGCTCTTGTGCCGCTTATGGCAGGAACACGGGCACGTGTTATCACTCACCGCGAACCCACCGCGGCTGTCGGTCACCAGACCCTCTTCTGGGGAGTACCCCCATCACCGATGCACCAGAACACACTGTTCGACCCCGTGTTCGCACCCTTGGTCCCCTTATGACGGGTCAAGGTCAATGTCCCGCCACCTACCATTTTTCGGCCGCAGAGGATAGGGAGAGCGCCAACGCTATACCGACACTCCTCTCCTGCGGCCCCTCCGCGATCAGACGGTGGCGACCCCGTCCAGACCGTGGAATCTGTATTAACCCCGGCAGACAAAACTATTCATTATGCTAACGTTGTGCCTCTGACTAACTATAACTGAAATATAAATAGAATTTTAACAAAATCACTTTCAACTAAACCGTAGTCTCACTATGTCCACAAAAATCATTGAAATCAAATAAACTCGCAACACACAATCAAACCGCGTATCATGGCCATCTTTCGACATATCCAATACATCACACCTCGTTGGCAGAGATGAGGAATGTTCGCCCATTGTTAGCAAACCACGCTTGATATGAAATGTAAAACATGCCCTTTATTAATACTTAATACGATCACCCTTTGATTCGATGAATAGGAGTCACTCAACGAGTCGTTAATCAAACGATATTGGGCACGAATCAGGTAGTTGTATTGTGTGATCGATGGCGGCGAGCTTTGCATCTATGCTTTATTATTATTCTCAAACTGGCATTAATGAGACTGAAGTATTCATTGAACCGCGACTGGAAGCTACCAGCTACTAATGCAAGTTACCCTTGTTATCGATCTGTTCGATTCCTATAAAACATGACAAGCAAAAGCGTTTATTTCCATACTAGCTGTTGCTCGCGACTTCATCTGCGTAGCGCGTACTTCGAACTGCATTTTCTTTATACCACGCAATAATACTGTAAGTGTGTGGGCCGCCTTACTTGAAAAATTATTAGTTCACCATACAAACTTCCACCCCTCTTTCACATCTCCTTAAGGATGATTGCCGGGATAAAAACTATTGTATGTCCTTCACAGGGTCATAAACTATCTCCATACAAAATTTCATCTAAATATGTGCAGCGGTTTAAGCGTGATAAGGTAACAGACAGAGTTACTTTCGCCTTTATTATAAGTACTAGCTCCTGCCTTTGGCTTCGCCCGCGTGAAAAGTGTTTTCTTATCCCAAGGGAACATTATACCGGGATTAAAAGTATCCATTGTACTATTCCAGACTATGATCTATCCCTGTGCCAAATTTCATCCAGAACCGATCAGCCGTTCTGGCGTGAACATACACACATCCATACAAACTTTCGCATATATAATATTAGTAAGATAAGAATAAGATAATATTGGTTAGGATACCTCTATCGATAATATCAAGAGGCTCCTAAAAATATGACGAATCACATTTTTTACTATGCTACTGATTTTACAGTCTCATTATTCCAAGTAATCAATAGGTCAATCAGAATCATGTTATCTTTACAATTGCAACGGTTTTTTTCCAGTTTCCATGTTTGTTTTCGAGTACCGTCCATCCTGTCAATCCCACACCAGTCATGCATAACTTCATGTATGGCAGATGACACTGTTCCCATAATCATCACTTTTACATCGTTTTCAACCCCATATCCCACGTTTTACGCATCTCACGTCATTTGTTTTACGTAATTGTTTTATTTGCAGATAATTGCTCAAATAAAATGTAAATGTCACACAATATCCGGTGTGGAATGGGGAAAATTAATCGATTTGAAGCAATTTTATTGATGAATTAAATGCAGAGCAGTGTTACTTATTTAACTATTTATTATAGTGTTTCCTAATTGTTACTCAGTCTAAGTCCTATTATCTGAAATCTTACTTAATGATATATTGGAAAACTCTGAAAAGGGTTTCGTGAAAAGTGCAAAGTATTTATGAAGAGCTAAAAAAATTGTTTGATGAAAACTTTCCCAATTTTCACAGTTGTTCTGGATGTTTGTTTAAATTATTCAAGAGATTAATTATGCTAAATGTGTTATCAAATCATCGTAATTACTCTCTTGTATAATTGTGAAAAAAAACCGTTCGATTTTAGTCTCCCTTCATAGAATAATCAACTAACACAGCAGCATAATTTGTTTAATCGTAATTGCTCAATGGGCGGTGAAATATTGTTATGTGAAGGGGAAACATAACGCTAAATCGATGTCAGGGTGTGACATAAACAAATAATATCACACGTGGCTTTACTAATATTGCACTGTATTTTTACAAGTTTTACAGGTACTAAAAAGTAAATAAATTTACCCTTTTGCGTTATTTTCCTTCAACTCACTTCTATTCTATATTAGGAGTGAGCATATTCAATTCGAAAAAAATAATGCAACTTTAACATAATGCTACCTATTTTACAAGCTTTTTATTAACATGCAATGTATGAATATATAAACATGTATGTATGTTCGGGTCAAATCTTGCAACTGAATTTTAAAGCAGTTATCCTCAACCGTTTAAGATGAAATTTTGCATACACATTAGGTTTAGATATCAATGCACGGAAAGCTAAAAAGCTTGTATTTTTTTTTATTTGGAAAAATAATTACTATGGCAGTTTTTAGAAGTTAAAATATTCTCAGGACTAAAAAGTTGCAACAGCAAAAATTCACACGACAAATCAAACGAAAGCTTTTAACACTTGACCGTAAATCAAAAACCATATCAATTCATAAAAGAAATGAATTACAATTTTAATATCTTACAGCACTTTTAATTTTAAACCAGTTTCGTGGGTGGTGCGGTGAGATGCGTAGGCGCATGGGGTGGGTAGGTACCCCCACAATACGGACACAATGACTTGAATTATATCGTCGCATTCTTATTGGACATGTTACACGACTTAACATGTTACTTAAGCTTATTGTTAGTAACTTAACGACATCATTGAACGCTAATAACACTATATTCTTCTTTTGTCGGTATTTCTAAATGCTCCTTTTGGTTTACGCCTCATAAGTTATGAAAAATATTAAATTAGTATTGGAATATAATGTGGATCCCGCGGTCAGGATGAAATGGGTACTTTTAAGTAATGATAATCGTGTCAATGAAGCTGGTTACCGCCTTATTGCAAAACACTTATATGTAAATGGAAAAGTAATTAGGTAGGTACGCTCATATCAATATCTTTAGAGAACCGCGAGGAGTTTTTAGTACCGACTTTATGGGTCCTGAATTTATCAAAGGAAATATTATGTAGGTTTTTGTCTACAAAAATACGAGTTTTTTATCATTCCTTCAGCTGAAAACATGTTCGTGACTGACAGTTATTGTGTAGGATTACCCCATTGGTGTAGGCTTGTTAGGAACATGTACTATATACTATTAGGAAGCAATTCCTTTAGGTGAACGAGAACGAACTATTCTGTTTCGGTCGTTTAAATAGTTCATCTAGTACAGTGATCCAAGCGACATCGGATCGCTCGAGTGCTGAATCAGAACGAATTAGTACGGTACGAACTACTATTGTCTGAGCCTGAGCGAGTGAACGAGTTGAGAGATTTGAGAAGCGTGCGCGCGAGCGTGATGACTGATGAACGACGAACTAGTGCAGTTTGCTCTGTCTACGTACGATCTCGATGACCGACCTGTCGCACAAGAATATCGTAATGAACGGTGAACTAAAATGAACTAATAGTACTAGAAGACCGAACTCGTTCATTTCAACGATTGTACTAGTTCGGAGCGCTCCATTCAGTGTCCGAGTAAGAACAAGCCTACTTTGGTGGACGTGTAACATTATTTACTTCTAACATTTAACAACACCAGGGGTTACAATTTATTTCCATTGTCTTTCATTTCGCCCCAAGCAAAACGCGTAACCCTAACCGCCTAACGGAACATCGATCGACTATTAGTAATAATCATAACAGGAAAAAAATATCGGTTATTTACGGAACCCATTAGCACCTCCCCGCAGGTCATATCCGGTACAAAATCACGGGGTTCAACCCCACAGAGATGACTGGCCCGTACTTTAATATCAAAGTCAATTTAAATCTAATGTGAGATAAGTAGCTTAAGTTAAAAAAAAAACACTTAACCTGAAATGGTGTCAAATAAAAAGAACATTATTACACATCAAGTTGAAAGTATGGAACACAATTACGACACTATTTTAGAATGTAAAACTAATAAAAAAACTTTTTAGCAAAAAAATACTACCGACTTCCAAATAAAAAACTACAAAGTGAAAAATAACTTTATTTTTGGAAGTCGGTGTCTTTCTTTTTCCCATTTTTTTGCGATATGGACACCTGATGGATGGAGTTCTGTTGTATATCTCCGAAGTTCTTCATCAGATCTTCACCAAACTAAAATGGGACCTATTTCGAAACATACTCTTTCAACAAAAAATAATTTTCAAAATCGGTTCACAATTGACGGATATATCGGTGAACATGTCGAACATAGAACCTCCTCCTTTTTGGTAAGTCGGTTAAAAATGGACCAGCACTTAGGTACATTATAAAATACATACATTTAACGAGCGAAGCTTAGAAAACCATCCGATAAAAACATCGATACGAGCCTATTAACCGCTAATACAGAACAAAGTATGTATTAACTAATGAAAACAAATACCTAACAACGAAACAACCATATCGAATCAATTAGTAACTAAATAGAATGAGAGTTATTCGATTCACGCACTCGTATTGAAGGTAGACGGTGCTTTGATCAAGAGGCCGACGAAACAAAAATAAAACTAAGTTTAAGAACTGCAATTCATAGCGTGGTTTATATCTAATTGATGATGGGCTGGTGAAGACGCCGGGACATGTCACCAAGGCGGCTCTCCTCACACGAACGGTATTGCCATATTTTAATGAAGAAAAAATGCCCATGTTTCATTAGCTTTCGAAAAGAAAAATGCAGCCGAAGTATTCGAAATTATCTAAAGCTCATGTCAAGAATGCTAGAAATATTCAATAGATGTTAATAAATTCGAGGATGCGTCGATTAAAGATATTTATAGAAATATGTGTTGGTAGCAGGACTTCGGGAGACATAACTGTTTTTGAAACACCATTACTATCGGTCATATCTCTGAATTTATTGAGACTTCGTTAAATATAATTAAGTTAATATTTAAGCAGCTTTTGTCTGGGATTGAATTAATCTATTGACACCCTTCATAAAGTAATCTCATCTATAGGATGAAACTATAAATATTTACAATATAAAACAATACACAAACTAAATTTAATCCATGATCATACAAGACTGAAACCATGTCTAGTGGCCTCATGACTTTTAATCAACACGATCCATCCTATCTGCATTAAACTCTATAAAGTGATCTTTATTCAAAATTATAACAGTTCCTTTCATAGAACTCGACTAATTAACAAAGCAAACATTTTTAATCAAGCCAGCGTACTTATCGGGGCGTCTACACGCGTATACATATGTAATAGGAGTAATTTCATTACTTTTACAACATCACCACTCCATTCCCAAATTTCCAGAATTGGTTTCATTAACGTAAATGTCAATGTATTTTATCGATAATGTAACGATAAACGCTGATGCGACTCTTATCCAGCAGGTTCGAATACGACTTGCCTTTATAAGAAATACCTTTAAACTCAAACATTCAATGAGATTGAAACTGATAATACTGATGTGGATTCTTAAGACGATTGATTTATTTTAAATATAAAGACATCGATACGCTGATTATGTGACAATATCTCTTGCATCCCTTTTAGTGGCAGCGCATTAACGGTAATTCCGCAAATATTTATAGGTACTTAAATTATTGTAAATACTTATTAAGCTTCTTTTTTTGTAACTATAAGTGAATGTTTTGCGTAGTTTAAGAACTCATTCATGATAATGAGTGCAGTTACGTGTTAGTGTTACGAAAACTATTAATTTCGTATTTTATGTTACAGCATTCAGTGGTCAGTTGAAAAAACCGGGCACGCGTTAGCCACCCTCCCCGCGCCTCGCATACCCCATACACTGCCAGGTACGGACCCGCACTTACAGGGGGAAGGGATGATCGAAAATAATAGGGGAAGAGAATTTTAAAATTTATATTTTTTGCAGCCGGCGCAGGTGATATAACGCGTGCGCGTGCGCCGGCGACTCACTTGTACGTGAAGCTCCGCTGCCGTCGCTCGCGCGCTCGCCCGAAAGCTCCCACGAAGCCTTCCCCTATCGCGCAGTGCTTTTCCGATAGCCGCGCCGACCGGTCGTGCTCTTTATCTGTCGTGAACGCCGCGCCGCACGCACGTAAAATGCTACAAGAAATTCAACTCGTTCAAGGTCAGACGAACTACGTAGTCGTCGCGTCCGGATATCCTTCAGCTACGTTATCGAAGGCGCCCGTAGAGAAGAGGAATATACCGATTGCTCCGGCTCCTGAAAAAAATTACGTCACACATGATACACCACCGAATCTACAGTACAGAAAGAAGGTGCACTTTAGAACCAACCCTTACACTGGACCCCAGGCTGCGTCCATCGCGAGACGTAATGCTCGGGAACGTAATCGTGTGAAGCAAGTGAATGATGGATTCAACGCGCTGCGCCGACACCTGCCCGCGTCCGTTGTCGCGGCGTTATCAGGTGGTGCCCGCAGAGGATCTGGCAAGAAACTTAGTAAAGTTGACACATTGAGGATGGTGGTTGAATACATTAGATACCTGCAGCAATTACTTGAAGAAAGCGACGCTGCTTTGGGCATCACACGGGACCAGGAAAATAGGGAAAATATTCCAAATGGAAACACATTGCAGCCGATGACGACAATGGATATGGACGATGGTTTCTTCTATGGCAGTGGATCTCCTTGTTCAGAGAAGCCCGACTCCCCTGCGCCCTCCGAGTGTTCGTCGGGGGTGTCGTCGGCGTACTCAGCTGACCGGTACGAGGTCACGACAACGCAGCAACAGCTCGGCCCCATGGACGAAGACGAACTACTCGACGTCATCTCATGGTGGCAACAGAAATAACAATCATGTAAGTTGACATACATTTTCTTTATTCAGCTGTTATGTTTTTTTTCCCCTATTTTGAAATGGAAATTTGAAGGTTTTTTTTACTTGTCTTTTCTATAGTGATCTCAGAGAGCTCTAATATTTTTTTTTACAATCAATACTAATGTTTATTTTCTTTTGTTCACAGATGAATCGTTGTGACTGACACAACTGGACCCAACCCTCCGAAGACGATGAAACGATGTCCGTTATTTAGTAACAGTGCATTGATCGTTGATACATACGAAAAGACTCTTGTATATCTAGTCAAATCAATAGTGCCTTGAATATTTAGGTTTTAAGTATTAGTTTTAATTGCGGGGTAATTAATCAAGTTTTGGATTACTGTACTGACTTTTAGGCAGCTGAAACATTTGACTGTTGAACTTCACATTTAGTTCGTTAGGGTGGGTGTTATCCTTTTATTGTAAGTACACTGTTTAGTGTTTGACTGTATAAAATACCTCTAAATTGTGCAGATAATAAAGACAATTGTTTGGTATAGGCTGTTATTATAATACTTTTAGTATTAATACTTTGTGAAACAAAATGGTCGATAGTACACGTTACCTTTTACTGATATTACCGAAACTGTTAGAACGCACTTTGTGTTATCGGCCGAGTCGATGATATTGTAAATAAACCTTAATTAGTTGTAAGTTATTAGGTTAAGAAATTAAAACTATTTATTGAATCAACCTGTTGGCATTTTATTTCTTTGTTTGAAAAACCTGCAAGCTGCATTTAGTTCTACAAGTTTTTTATAGAGAACTACCGGTGTAAAAATGTCGTGAGTTCAAACAAGTTACAGGGTGGTGTATCAATTAGTTTTTCAAACACATCATGTTTATTTTATCAAGATTATTTTAAATAGATTCCTTTAATAACAATTCTGGTTCCCTTTGTCCTGTCAGTCTAACGTCAATAGCTATTAAATTAAATACATAATAAACCTTGACATTGGTTAGTGGTATCAGTTTTTTATTAATTTTAGAAATTCCTTTATTTAAAATTATATTGAATTTATAAATAAAGTCTTTTTTCAAGTAGTTTACTTTTAAGATATCCTTTCTCTACAACTTTTTCTACGCTTGAAATACAAATAACATAATAAGTAAGATTATGAATCGGTTTGACCAGATAAGCTTGTACATTCCGAATATGACTTTTCAGTTGCAATAGCTATGCAATTATTATTATTTCAGTTGCAATATTATGGATGAACTTAATCAAATAAAATTAATCAAAATCTATTTATTCTGTTTTTTATTAGGAGCTAAATTTAACCAATTTCTGGACACCTTGTGTTCCATCTATAATAGGACTTAGGTCATTAAGGGCTGATTTCACCGATGAAACTAATCGCGATTAGTTCAACTAAACTCATGTTATGCAAATAAATAATTCTGATTGGTTGAGACCGCTGAGAAACTACCAATCAGAACGTTGTACTTTTATAAACTGAGTTTAGTTCAACTAATCGCGATTCGTTTCATTGGTGAAATCGGCCCTAAGTCAAGTAAATTAAACAAAATTGCACCAAAATATTTGGGAAAAGGCTAGGCACATTGATTTAACAAAATAATTAAACTCAACGTGGCTTCATACTGAAAACTGCATTTCATTAAAGAAGCAATTCAAAATCGGTCTCAAAATAAAAATAAAATGTATTTTATCGATTTCGATTTTATTTTGAGCCCGATTCTGATTAACGCAAGCTATTTTTTATCTATTGTGTCTGCTAATTAGACGCGCGATGGGTTAATAGCTATGAGGGTTTAGTCAAAGTGACATTATATCCGAGATTATACGAGAATATGAGTGATGTCAATCACATATATTCTCGTACTACTCAAAAGTCGAGTAGTCAAATATAAACATCATGAACTTTTGCCCAGAATAAAACTTGATAACGAAAAGAGAACTCCTCCGAACAATCCTTATTGACAAAAGATTTATGAAAACAATGAGAGCTGTCAACAGAACAGCGGGAAGCGACCGAGCTTCTCACAAAACCACACAAATTAGCATAATGAACGAATCAGTGTCTGTTTCTGTGGACTTTATTTAACTTTAATCATTTTAAAACGGCAAATATAAATCAGGAGTTTGGTTCACACGGTTTACAATATCATATGAGCTTTTATTACTTATGTCATTTTTATTTTAATGTACATTAATCATTTTAAAGGTTTTTGCTGTCGTAATAGGTCACTTAGGGATTATGTCAGAGGGATAAGTGACAATATTGACTGGTGTACTGATAATGTCATACCACAATCAACTCTAAGGTGCTAATAGGTTGCTAGAACCGTTCTTTTCTATCCGACTACGGCAGTCAAAAGAAAGTGTTATGACGGTTGAAAAAATTTGCTCCAAATTACCTTCTGTGTTAGTAGGTACTTGCAATGCAGAATTACAGAGAAATCCACAATCTTTCTAAAGGTGTGTCACCGGCCAATTATGTGTATCCAGAAAGTTCTTAAAACGCAAATTGAGTCCTTTATCATAATTAAACAGTAAGCCGGCAGACGCAATATTGGTGACAAAATTAGATGACCTGTAATTTTTATAGAATACTCCGCGTGTACAACTTCAAAATGATTTACCTTCTTCAAAAATGTCTTCTGTCTATAGTTTTATAACCAAACAACCCGTCCGTTCGTTTGTGTCAATCCTGTTATTACCCTTTAGATATAATAAATCATCGTTGTCCAGATGTAGAGAATTAGCGGGACGCTGTGCGATCGCTTCGAGATATTCCCTAAAAATAATAAAAAAATACCTCACACGAACCCAATCAACCATTATTATATGACACACGATGAGGGCAGATTCTATTAATTTATAACCAATGTGGGTGGATATACTGGCATTATTTTTTTAAAGGTCGCGAACGTGGACACGGATAACTGTAATTTCGTGTTGTTTTTATTAAGATATTGGCCAAGGAAATTGTGGCACGTAACCCTTATGGAGACGTAATGTGAGCTGAAAAGATTAGGAGGAAAATATAAGTATATACTCAATAAGAAATTAGTTTCTTAACCGTACTAATCATACTTAGATATAAGCAGGTACTAACCTAAACCTACCCTTAAGTTACCTACTCAGAAAGTCTAATGTTAACAAAAAAAGTTTTTTAATTCTAGAAGTTTATTAATTACATCTAGATTACTACATTTACTTGATTCTATGTTATTTCTCACTTTTACTTATATTATGGGTAATATAAACACATAATGCGCTTATATAAAATACAAATGAAGTTCTCCGGGTTTTCAGTAGAGCGTGGTAGACACTTTTCAGAAAGAGACTTTTAAGATCTTGTCTCTTTCTTGTTGTATTCTAAACATTTCCTCCTTGCTTCCACGAACACTAAAGCTAGGTGGTATAATTTATATGTCCACGTTAATATATTTGACTGTATTGTTCGACCTTTTGACAAATTCACTTGTAGCTTCACGCGTGAGAGCGACTGCGTTACCCTACTGTTTCGATAAAAAATGTTATTGTTTTGATAAAAAATGACATGCCATCCAAACATCTGATAATAAGCGTGGGCGGGGTCCCAACAAAAGATAGTTGGTTAGCACCATACAAACACAATACGGAATGAAGTTTTGATTCGGGTGTAAAATTAAGTTTTCTAACATCGGCCCCCCTTTGTTCGTTTTTTTCATGTCGCAGCACACAATAAGATTGTTTGTTCTATTAACGACTTAACTACAATAAAATTACTATTTTCTTGGAGAATATTTTTCACTAATTTACCAGAGCGGGTATAATTTGCCAAATAACACCTATCACAATATAACAAATAAACCAACAGTAGTGATTATATTTTTTTACATCTGTAAACGCATCTTTTGAAGACTTTTTGTCTCGTCAATTTATCAACAAATCTGAGTTTCTTGACACATTAATCAAGTTGCATACATATCTGTATAACTTCCTGGGTTCGGTTCACTAAAGGCTACTTTTAGGCTGTTTATCTTGCTAATGATGTTTGACGATGTTGCAGCACTCGGCGTTATCACGCGCCGTTGCCTTCGGTAGCTAATGCACCAGCTATCGACGAAATCTGACAAAATATCCTCTATGACTGAGATAATAAGGTTCTATTTTATGATAACGGTAGCGATATAGCGAAGTAGTAGCATACTCACGGCGGCTGTCTCTTTGTCGCCTCTTATATCTATAGGCAACTTAATTAATTGACGGATCGCGGTAGCAGCCCAACTGATTAGCGCCCCTTTTTGTGCAACATCCTAACTCTTTTGTCGGAAAGTTATCTAGGTGATAATAGAATTGAGTTCACATGTTCCGCAACTTTATATTCCTTTGGTGAAACGGTAACCCAAAGAGCACTTAATAGGTAGCGGTTAGAAGATTAGCTGAGATTGTTTTAAAATCCAAACACAGTTGAACAATACTTGAATGAATCGTTTCACAATCTGTCGTATCTACTACAGACACTTCAAAGAAATAGCATCGCTAAACGGTATCCTAACATTAGATGTAATCATAACTACGATGCTTACGTTTACCGCCTTTAAATATTAATTTACCTCCCACCGGAGGACATCGGAGGAGTAATGCACTTACTTAATAATAGGCGGCCGTAGCTCCTTCAACAGTTCCCGAGTCCCGACAGATCTACTTAAGGACGCTGTTACATTTTCGACGAACTCAAATTTAGGTATCTAGTCGCACACAGCAACATTACGCGTACGCACACATTGAAACTACTGAGCGCTCGATTTTATACATCACGGAAATAATCTTGGTCCTTGATATTATTTTTTAATTTTATTGAAGTTGATTCAGGAAGGTTAGTTGGCACTTTGAAAATGCATTTGATAACTGTTACAAACCGTCGTCGTAAAAAGTAGGTTATTATTTTCAACCGACTTCAAAAAAAGGAGATGCTCTATCTATTCGGCCAAACTACTTATCCGATACTTATCGGGTTTTCATCGATAAATGTATGTGGTGGTATTTTCAGGGAAGGTTTTATTGTATAATATTTTAGGATCTGATAAAGATCTTCGGAGATACACAATGGAACTCTTTAATAACAAACAGCAAATGACCTGCGATTACTGTGATCGTATGTTTATGTTTTGTTTTAACCATACATACATACAATAAACTCCCCCCTTTTTCCCATGGGGGTAGGCAGAAACTACAGAACGCCACGTTTTAACCATAACATAATATATCATCACGCTTGTACGGTTTTAGGGGGTAAACAGATGTATTTAGTATACCCAATATGGGGTACCTACAAAAATTTAAAAGAGAAAAATAATAGCTTTCCTGTGACGAAAAACAATAGGTACCGACACCGACTTCCGGAAAGAATTTTATTTTTCACTTTTTTGTAGTAAGTAGGTATTTAAAAAAAAAACGCTACGTGAAATAAGTAGATACCTAAAACGAATTAATTTCCGGTCACAAGGATTTAAAAATGACTTGAACATTTTTCATTATATGGAATATATTAAATATTACTATCACATCATCAGTCACTATTAATGTTCCCACTGCTGAGACACAGGCCTCCTCTCTGTGAGAGGGAATGGGCTGTAACCAACAACGCGGGCCCAGTGCGGGTTGGTGGATGCACATATCTTCGAATATTTGGTTCTAGGACATGCCGGTTTCCTCACGATGTTTTCCTACACCAGCAGTGCAGTGGTGAAGAAATAATTTAAACAAAGTAAAGCGCCTGCCTGGGCTCGAACCCACGATCTACAACTTGTAAGTCAAGCTAATGACATTCTACCCAAAAACCATGACAATGACACCCATGACGAAAACATGTCAAATTTTCGTCGGCGCCAACTTGTATTTTGGTTTTGACACCGTATTCGATATAAGCATCCCCAAAATCCATAAAAATTACATCCATGACGAAAACATGTCAAATTTTAGTCGGCGCTATCTTGTATTTTGGTTTTGACCCCATATTCGATATAAGCGACCCCAAAAACTATGACAATGTCACCCATGACGAAAAGATGACAAATTTTAGCCGGCGCCATCTTGTATTTTGGTTTTGACCCCATATTCGATATAAACGACCCCAAAAACCATGACAATGACACCCATGACGAAAACATGTCAAACTTTCGTCGGTGCCAACTTGTATTTTGGTTTTGACCCCGTATTCGATATAAGCATCCCCAAAATCCATAAAAATTACATCCATGACGAAAACATGTCAAATTTTAGTCGGCGCCATCTCGTATTTTGGTTTTGACCCCATATTCGATATAAGCGACCCCAAAAACTATGACAATGACACCCATGACGAAAAGATGACAAATTTTAGCTGGCGCCATCTTGTATTTTGGTTTTGACCCCATATTCGATATAAGCGACCCCAAAAACCATGAAAATGACACCCATGTCGAAAAGCAGGCAAATTTTAGTCGGCGCCATCTTGTATTTTGGTTTTGATCCCATATTCGATATAAACGACCCCAAAAACCATGACAATGACACGCATGACGAAAACATGTCAAACTTTCGTCGGTGCCAACTTGTATTTTGGTTTTGACCCCGTATTCGATATAAGCATCCCCAAAATCCATAAAAATTACATCCATGACGAAAACATGTCAATTTTTAGTCGGCGCCATCTCGTATTTTGGTTTTGACCCCATATTCGATATAAGCGACCCCAAAAACTATGACAATGACACCCATGGCGAAAAGATGACAAATTTTAGCCGGCGCCATCTTGTATTTTGGTTTTGACCCCATATTCGATATAAGCGACCCCAAAAACCATGAAAATGACACCCATGTCGAAAAGCAGGCAAATTTTAGTCGGCGCCATCTTGTATTTTGGTTTTGATCCCATATTCGATATAAGCGACCCCAAAAACCATGAAAATGACACCCATGTCGAAAATAAGGCAAAATTTACGTCGGCGCCATCTTGTATTTTGGTTTTGATCCCATATTCGATAAAAGCGACCCCAATAACCATGAAAATGACACCCATGTCGAAAATCGGCCAAATTTTCGTCGGCGCCATTTTGTATTTTGGTTTTGGCCCCGTATTTGTCATACATACATACATACAAACCGGTTAAAATCATAAATCTCCTTCCACCCATTCACTTCTAAACTTCCCCGTCGGCAGCTTAACCTTACCCATCCAAATCCTAAACTTACTCAGAGCTGTTTAAACCCACCCATCCATTTCTCAACCTTGTCAACAACTGCTTAACACCAACTATTCAAATCCCGATCTTACCCAAAATAATTTCTAAATCACATTCTAATAATAATAGGAAACTCAAAAATACGGCATACGTCCGATAAAATATCAACTCCTTTCGATCACGACGAGGACGGTACTCACACGCATGCACACTACAATCTTTCTATTACTTTTATCGTATTTATTTCCTGCGAGAAAGCGATACGCCCGTCCTTCCACGAGCGCTTCTGAGCGCGGAATGATAAGCGGCGGGTACAAAATGTATGAAGACGTCGGGCAAGTGATTTTATTTTAGCTAATAATTAAAAAATATAATTATTTAGGTGAAAAATAATTAGCTGTACCTGTAAAGGACTATATATACCGCAATTTTTTATAATTTTGAAGATAAAATATGCTGTAAATTTACCTAAATTGGAACCTATTCGGACCCTACTATTTTAAATTTTTTGCGATTTTTGTGATGGGCAAAACGTATTTGTGCGAAAATTTTGTATGATGGCATACAATTTTTGTGATGCATAACTGGAGCTGAATATATTATTTTTAAATTAAGACCATGATATCTTCACATCGGTGATTGCTTATACATTAAAATGGTACCTCAAAAGTACTGTTATTTGTAGAAAAATGTAATAGCGTCCTTAACGCACGAAATAATAACCCAATTGAATATTTCGGGGCTGGAGAACAAAAGCCGGCAACACGGCTGTCGGCCACATTACCGCCCTACCACAATAAATCCCGGAGGTCCGTCGCCAAAGGGCTAATTACTCTGAATCTCAGTTGATATACTGTCTACTTAGGAGCCGTGATGTATGGCTGCACTCAAAGGATCGGACGCCGCGCGCCCCCGGCACAAGCACGATGGTACGATTATAAATAAGCATGTTTAGGATAACGATTGTCGACACTGCGGTTAGCTCATAATAAACGGTAATAGAAAACATTAATTTATACGTCGACCTCTAGCCGTCGTAAAACATTAAGCGGCAAGCCGGACCCAACAGTTGCATTCAATATAGTAACATCTTTCATATCGCCATCGAATGAGATGTCCAAGATACTCTTTGTGTGTTCAACAATAGCGCACATGATCTAGATTAGTGACGTGCATTGTGTCGCCAAAGGGTTGCATTGTTGGCGCACAAACGCAGCCCGCGCATAATGCGCCGATACCCGCAAACAACTCGACGGATTCGCACAGATTCCGTGAATTTCTAAAGAAAATAAATATAACTTTTGACAATGTTCCATTCATCATTTTTCGGGTATAGAATGGAATTCATATTATAAATGTAAGATATTTTTGTCACTGGATGCGTCCAATAATATTGATGAGTCTCTTCGAACTTGCTTCTATGATTTTAAATTCATATTTTAAGATTCAATTATAATTTTGTGTGCCACGTAAATCATATGATGTTCTTTGAAACATTTAATTATAATTGAATTGTCATTTTAATCTATTATAACAATACTTAAAGAAAAAAACATGGTGACTGCCGTGACCAATACTCATTATAACATTAAATTAAAGAAAATCAAGACATTATAATAAGTATCTAACAACAAAATTATTAATGCTGTCTTTACTCATTTATTTCGTCTTTAATTCTTTAGAGAAGTATTAGTAAGTAGTAGTAAAGTAAAGTTTTTTTTCTCACCATACATCACAGTAACAAATTTCACACTCACCATCTCAATTTCTCCCATAACACCTACGAACAAGTAATTTTTCACCGAACAATTCTCAAAATAAACCTTTAAGACTTGGTTGAGCGTAATCTTAAACCAACCTCAACCACAATGGAGGTGATAAGATCAAATCTCCTGCTTCGACAGACAAATTGTTCGCTTACAGTCTGTTACATCGATAATATGTTTACAAAACATGTCTTTCACTGGGAATTATTTTAAACAATGTTTTTGTACCGTGAAATTGATTCTTGTGCTACCTAGAATTTGGTGCTATGATCGCTGACCAGGTATGATTTTATGAAGAGTTTATTGAGAAAAGGCGTTCTTTCGTTGTGATAATAACTATTCAGAACCTTATCGGGACCTAGTTGGTTTTACCTATGGTATTTCTGAA
The DNA here is from genome assembly GCA_949775005.1 of Orthosia gothica. NCBI lineage: Eukaryota > Metazoa > Arthropoda > Insecta > Lepidoptera > Noctuidae > Orthosia > Orthosia gothica. Next base: position 21,983,221 of record OX459045.1, on the reverse strand, counting down.
AAAACTTGTTGGAATATATATATTATGATTCAGAGCTTTAATTGGTGTTTTTTTCAAAAATAAAATCTGTGGTGTCTAATAAATTACAATCGGTATAACTGAAAAACTGAACGGTAAAAGTTGATTTTAATTATTAAGTCAAGGAAATCCTGCTGCTCTTTATTTTTTAAACTTGAATTTAACTGACTCTAAAACGGCTAACGGCTTCTGGCACCAGAGGTGGCCACATCCTCACACGAAAAGAAAAGAAGAAGACTCTAAAATAATTTAGAGTCAGCAAAATTAAAGATTCAGTTCAGAGGAACTGATTTTTAAAAAAAAACTATCTTAGTTTAAAAAATCATTACTTACCTAAAAAAAATCAGTTCAGTAAAATGAGGAAAAGTACAACATCATCTGCCTAGCCTTTTTTCCCAAATTGTGTTGAGGTCGGCTTCCAATCTTACCGGATTCAGCTGAGTACCAGTGTTTTACATGGAGCGACTGCCTATCTGACCTCCACAACCCAGTAACTGGGAAACCCTATACCCCTTGGCAAGACTGGTGTCAGATCTTAGGCTTCTGACTACCCGCAACGACTGACAAAGATCTTCAAATGACAGCCGGGACCAACGGCTTAACGTGCTTGCCGAGGCACGGAGGAAACTCGGTATGTTGAAATGGTCACCTATCCACGGATCGACCTCGTCAAGCGTTGCTTAACCTTGAAGATCGACCCGTGCGGCTGTTATTATTTAGTTACGAGCTATAGAATAAGGAAAAGTACAACGACAAGAATATAATGGATCTCGATCTAGCTCTAAGTCCACCCTCATGCACCTTGCTAATAAAATTCTAACTCACACCTAAGTTTACCTATCCATGTATGTGTCAAACAATGGGTTGCAAATAAACGGGGTCGTTACTTGTATAGTCTAAGTGCGGGCTAGCAATAAGTGGCGCGGCCGGGCGGCAGATGTTAAGGATCGCGGGTAGTAGCAAGGTGTCACGGCTCAGGTGCTCTGAGTGGCACAAGCCACAGCTTTGTCATCGTCGCGTACTGACGAGCGCAGATTGAGTAAGATTTATGTAACTTTTGGCTTTAAGTGTCGTATTTTGTTTTAGAAGCGATTCTACTAGTGTTTACTAGCAATTACGAGGCTTTTTACACATACAAAGCATACACAGCACTAAGAGCAAATTATTGCACTGACATAATTCAAAGTTATAACTATATAAATACTGCAATGATATTGAAGAGACAACATTATCTATGCATTTTTTATAAATATCCTGTAAACCAAATGCAAAAGTTACATAGGAATACAAAATGCTAAATTCTTTACAACCACCTCTGTTACTTAATTTTAATCTTTGACATACTGATTTCTATTTTACTTAGAACCTAATCTAAAACGTTGCTTAAAATTTGATATAATATCTCTACATAGCTAATTATGACTTAAACAAAATGTAACTTCCAAAGCATTGTGTCCGCGAGCGTACAATACTTGAGTAATTTTTTCAACATCCGCCTTGATATAAATACGGAATGCGCGAAAGTAGCGCAGGATAATTAAAATCCCAGTTTATCATGGATTTTGATATAATTTACCACTTTTCTTTTGATTGTCCTGTCATTCAAGTCTCTACATCACCTGTCTTTTCTGTTTTCAGCACCTTTGTAAGCTTAAAATGAGTTCCCTAGATATATTTTTCAGATTAACAAGTTCTTACTTGTATTACAGAATTGATAATTTTAAAATCTATGTTCAAGTTTGGGATTATTTTACTGATTCCTACCTATGAAAGTGAAATCAAAATATAGCAGTGAAATATAAATCATGAATCAACATTTTGGTTGGAAAACAAAGGTTTTATGCTGTCTTGTTTATTTTTGTGCTACTTTAAGGTTGATCCACACATTACAGGGCCGTGCCCGGGAAGTGACAGGGCCGGGCCTAGGCATTGAAGATTTGTTACTGGCTCGTGCACGGACGTGTGTGAACGAGTTCATATAAAGTGTACACACCGATATTTTTTTGAGCCCCTGACGGGGCACGGCCCTGATATGTGTAGATAGACCTTTATTGTCTATTGTGCTTGTTAATGTATGCTGGTTGTAAAGTAAGAAGCGGATCATCGACGCCGAGTTTCCAGTCTGTCGGTTTTTTTTTCGGTTACACGGTTTACGGTTCGGGGAGTGTGCGACGGAACTGCACAATTTGATTCCACCTAGCCCTTTCTATCAACGGACTACAAGGCTTACGGCAATGCGCCATCGGTACATGGTGGACATCCCACCCATACGCACAGAGCGTTTTGCTAATACTTTTATTGTTCGCATCAGCTAGGTAGTGGAATTCCCTGCCGGAGTCTTTGTTTTCTGATAGCTACAAACCTAGGTTCTTTAAGTCAAGACTGAATAGTTTACTTCTAGGCAAGCGTGCTTCACCGTAGACCACATCATCGCTTACCATCAGGTGAAATAGTGGTAAAACGCGAGCCTATCGTTATTTTTTTTTTCTTATTTGCGTAAACTTTCATAATACTGTATACATCGTCTTAATTGGAGCAAAACTGACATAAGCAGATGCAGATACTCATGCTTATTGCACAATAAACAAGCTGCAGGCCAGATGAATCCTAAAGACGGGTGCAAACTGCTCACGGTCAGACAAGCCGATGACAGTTTGCGCAAAAACTTTCTATTTACAATACCCCTTTCTTTTGTGCAACCCTATACTTTCAGATAGACGAAATTGTACAACTGTTCAGATTGGCACATGCTAACCCAGGTGCGAATATGTGTCAATGAAATTGATTGTAGTGACGTTTAAGGCTGTATGTGTTGGCACGCTTCTTTGAGGATTTTTGAAGGGCAATATGCTAATAATAATGTAGAATATCATGAATGAAAGATAGGGCTGTGCGACTAATAAATTGGACCAGTATATTATAAAGGAGTTTTCAAGATATGAATACCTGTCGTCAACCGCATTTTGTCACTTTATCTTCAGACAGCAAAGCGGTCAACCGCAAGCCAGTCTGGAATGAAAAAGAAAAATAATTATAATGAAGCTGTTAATTAAAGTTCAAAATGATAAGAACAACGAATACTACAAGTAAAACACGCTAAATTGTAGTTCTTTACTAATGAGCGCTAAGAACAGAGGTAGAATGTAATCAGTTGTTAAATATGGCGACAATATAATTTTAAAGATAACCTTAATTAAGAATGTATTACCTGATTCATAAAATAAGTAATTATAGTTAACATTTACACTTATCAATTCTGTAGTTATGGCTCTGTTATAAGGTCAGTGACATCTTCATCTTACCCTTTTTCCTACAACATTTCTGCTACAATAGATCTGGGTGCAGCTGAAAACTGGCCTTCACCACCAAATCATTTACGGGGAGATATCAGTATCGAAAGTTTATCCTATGGAGTTTATGAATTTTTGATTGCTATTGACGTCTGTTCTTATCTTATCTTATCTTGTGGAGGGGCCGAGAAATAACTCGGACACTTCGACCCATTGGGATCTATTGTGTTCTCCTAGATAATTTACTCTTCCCCAATCTCGTTGAAAACTCTTTTCATGAGTTTTACAACGAGACTAGGAGATATGAACCTATAGTATATAGTCTTCTGGTTTTGGATATCCAACCTCTTGGAGACTCATTCGCTTACCAGCCAATGCATCGCATATGCACAGACTTTGTCGTCTTTTAATAAGTGTAATAATAAAAACGTCAAACGTATACTGAAATTCAAATAAAAAAACACTTTCTTTTTTACAAGGCACAATAAAAAGTGGTACTATTCTTCAAAATATTACGATATGTTCATAACACTGTCCCTATTAATTCGTCAAAATTTGAATGTCAATAATGGTTATGTTACAAGTGGTAAGCAAACAACGGTCCGTTACTGTTACCGACAGTAACTAAGATATTTCACTGGTCGACGTTTACATTGGTGTTAACGAGGCATCCCCCTATAAAATGTTTTGTGTTCGCACATAAATCTTCCAAGCTAGAAGACATCACAATGCCAACGTATAAATATTGTGTATTAATGAAATATATTTATTGCGTCATAAAAAGTTATGTGTATTGGAAAATGCACGACTGTATCGTTGGTAAAGAAGTAACGCCAGCATTTCTTGAATATTCTGATATTTTGGTTTACTTATACATTAAGAATCTTGTTACATACCTACCTAAAGTAGATCTATATTAAAAAAATACTGCAAGGTAGAATAGTTAAATTACTAGGAATATTATGTTAATGGTGTTTCTATTTGTTTTCTTCGTGACTCAACGAGAAAACACTTATTCACTCTGTATATAAAAACTTTTATTAATCATTACTATAAACTGTTTTAATTTACATTATAAAGCTTCCATTCATTACTGATTTGTGTGGCACCCATTATCACCCAATATAAGAGATAATAACTTAGTCAACTTGTAATAAAACTCAAGCACTTCAGCATCGCAAACTCCTCGCAATCAATTTAAATTGTTTAATGACCAAATTAATTATTTTAAATGCCAATTAATGCCCTCAGATTCTGATAATGAATTATGTGGATTCTGACGTATTACACCTCTCATTGATTAAAATTTTAACGCTTTTATAAGTGTAAAACCGCGATAATATACCCTATCTTCATTTGCTTAAGTGGTTGATAACGCGTGTGAAAAAAAGAAAAGTTATTTTTTTTAATTAACACATTAAGGGTAGTATCTTAATCTGTATGGCGCCAATTCTAAAAAGACTTCACCCCTTGATAAGAGTCTCGACGACTTTATCAAATACGTCCCCGGGACGTATCTATAGAACGGGATAATAATGTGCAAAAAAGCCAAGGTTCTTTTACAATTAATGGATTTTTGGTTTTACTTGTGTTTTAGATTTTGGACCACCCCTCGGAAAGAATGCGAACATTTTTTAAATAAAAAAGTTATGTGTGCACAAAGTTATCACTGTATTTTATGTGTTCCTATGATAAATAAAAGATCCATTTTTCCCTTCAATATCTTTCAATCAATCCTTCCGAGTTGTGTTATTAATTTAAAACAATTTCCTCAATAATACAACGCCAGCCAAGTGCAGCTCAAGTCCAAATTTTCGTAGTAGCCGCCTCGAAATAAATGTTGAATAATAATTACTGACAAGAACGGACGTGGGAAACCGTCTCCTACGGCAGCGAGCGGCGATCGGCGTACGCGCACCACATAAATCACACAACATAACAACACAAGATTTATACCGCTTAAACGGATAACAACAATTACACCGACAGACGGTATCATATCACCTAATGATTCACATAATCAAGCCAAACGTGTTACATTACCACCTATTTATATACAGACATTTAGATTGAGGCTTATGAAGCAATAAAATGAAATATTTTAATCAATTAGTTATACTTACATGTATTCGGTAGCGTACGTATCAATAACTCCGTATCTACTTAATGACCTCAAGTAAATGGAAAATTAACATTAACTAAATGCCTTTTTACATGTATAATTATACTGGACACATGTTGTACATTAACTGGAATGCACTGTATACCCGTTTAATTCTTAGCTACTTCAAAATGTACTTACTTCAAATCTTCAGCCATTTGTCATGAAAAAAACTGTTTTACAAAAATATACTACCGACTTCCAAATAACAAAACAAAGTAACTTTATTTTTGGAACAAAGAACAAAGTGAAAAATAACTTTATTTTTGGCAGTCGGTGTCTTTGGTGGGTACCATTTTTTTTGCGTTATGGACACCGACTGCCAAAAATAAAGTTATTTTTCACTTTGTAGTTTTGTTATTTGGAAGTCGCTAGTATTTTTTTGTAAAAAAGGTTTTTTTATACTTCACTTTTTAGTTGTACCTCCCTAATATGCAAGTAGTTACGTAAGGTACCTATAATGCCAGAATAGATTACCCGAATATCATGAAACTGAATATAACCGGTGAACTGAAACTGTACCAAAGTGAACTATACACATCTGCGTACCCCTTTAGAGCGTACTGGCGTGATGTTATGTTATGAAATGGCATAAACAATGAACAAACATGCGATTGCAGCAATCCCGAGAGATTGCCGTTATTTATTGAAGAGCTCTGTTGTATATTTCCGAAGTTCTTCATCAGATCTTCACCAAATTAAAATGGGACCAATTTCGGCATATACTCTTTCAAACAAAAAAAAACATACAAGAAGTCGAATATAGAACCTCCTCCTTTTTGGTAAGTCGGTTAAAAATATAACTAATTATGTTCAAGGATTAATGCTAAAACACAATAATTAACCCTTTCCTCCGCCGGTATTCTTGAACATTTTTTACGCGATACCAATATTTCACACGGGGTAATAAACTTTTGAAATATTGGGGGCAATTATAGAAAGGTAAAAATGAAAAAATAAATAAAGACAAAAATCGCTAGCCGGAGGCAGTACTGCGGAGGGCCACTGTTCAAACCACATTTGGACCATATTTTTTGCTACATTTTTATGAGGGAAAGACGTTATCCGTTTGATCTGGTCCACTTGATTTATAACATCTGATCGAGCTAAACACCGCTTGTTAGTATTCAGGATAGATTTGCATCCAATTAGTAGCATTAGAATTTAGTTATGCGTGATATACCGTATCAAAGTGCCGATATTTATGGCAGCTTTGATCTTGAGCTTTTGAGATGGATTGGACGATTTATATAAGTACAGGTTAATTCAGTAATCGGGGATAAGGAGCGTTGCTTTTTTTTCCTTATACAGAGGGCGTATAAACTAGAGATTACAAGAGCTACCTAAATATTTTCTATCACCCCTAAAAGAGTTGACGACACGGTTGGCGTGGTGGTTGAGCGATCGATTGCTGCGCTTCGTGTCGCGGGTTCGATTCCCGCACGGAAAAAAATATTTGTATGGTCTACAGATAGTTGTTTAGATCTGGGTGTCTTGTTTGTGTGAGTTTAAGTGTTTATAAATGCACCCACGATACAAGAAGAAATGTCTAGAGTGGCGGAAAGATAAAAAAAATCAAATAAAACATTTATACAAATAGAATCATGATATCTAAGTTATTATTAAATTGTGGTTTTGTCCTGAGTGCGAGGTTATTGCAGCTAAAGATTTAATTCACTCGTTCACATGCAATTAAGAACACATTCAAGTAACAGTAGGTACCAGCCCATTTGCATTAATCTGAATAAAAATAGTCAAAAACAAAAGTATTGCAAGTGAACGGATACAGGCCAAGCGAGGACTTTCCCACGATGCTTTACAATCAGCAAATAGATAGCGATATATCTAAATAACTTTACAATTGATATCGATCAACAGTAAAATTTTATAATACCCTATTTGTTCATTATATATTGTAAATTTGCAAACAATAAAAATCATGCCTTGATTTAACGTAAAGCTGTAAAGTCAAAACAAAAGGCAAGACAATTGTTCGCGGCCATATAAATGACGCTGTATATAAAGTAGGTACATGTACGTCCATATGTGCTTACTTAAAATACTGCAGAATTCACAGTCTTTCGCGGATTAACGAATGCTCCCGCTGCCGACAGCGGCAGACACACGGACTAATTGTTTCACCAACAATTGTCGTAGGCTCGTAGGCTATTCGTAGCGCGCTACGATTTTTTGTAGCACTTTTTGTAGACGCTACGAATTGGTTTGATTTTAGTTAAAACAAGTCTCGTAGGTACTTTTACTTTTTATGGATTATTTTATTTCGGCTATTTAAAGCGCTTATAAATTTTAAATGTTTGAGCTTCAACACAGAAAATTATACTCTTGAGGATTCGACTAACATCTAAAAAATATTACCGCGTCCCAGTATAAAAAAAGACCACCCTCAAACCTCCCTAGGGCATAGTAAAAGGTGACAAAGACGTCAAGGGAGGATAACATATTGTACTAACACTTTCATGCCACGAGTACCTGGGACACTACAATTGAAAGTTTTGAGGCAAACAAAGGGACAATTGCAATAATTATAATTAAGAGACGTTCGAATTTTAATTTTAGTCTAGTAACGTTCGAATTTTAATTTCAGTCTCAATCGAAACGCCTCTAATCGCCCGACATTTTGGTGAAGTTGACTGTCGCTGAGATGATTGCGACTTAAATTCGATCGTTTTTAGGAACGAGAACTGTATAATAGTCCATAGTTTTAGTGACCAGTATGTCACATAGCCCACCGCCAGCGGGTACAGTCAACCGCCCAGGAAGCGCAACTCAACGCGCGAATAAGAAATAAATTCGCTGGCAAGCGTAACAAAGGTGAAGTAAAAAGGAAGCGTCCACCCCCTAGGCCATGCGCCTGCGCAGGGATTTATACACGTGCCTTATGCCTTCATGGGAAACGAGAAAAAATGGCAATTTCGAACGTAACGAATGTAAAAATCTATTCAACTTAATACGCATGTACCCATGTGTTGTGTTCGTACATGTGTTTTGTTTTAAGTGTGTATTGGAGCTGGGATCGCAATCATTCTTTGCCATTATCAGAATGTTTGGAAATTTGGGATTAGCGCAAGACTTTTTATTATTCTTGTACTATTTATTTATTATATACTTTATTGTACACCATAACTTACATTTGTAAAAGAAACTTGAAACTAAAAACACATATAACGGGCGGCCTTATCGTATTCCACGATCTCTCACAGGCAACCAGGTATAGACAGTAATTGCTGGACACGAAGTGGGGCTGACATTGGTGTGACAATAACAGTGTTAAAAAATAAATAAAACTACCATCAATATTAAAGCACGAATACCTTAACATAGTTTCTATATACTAGTTGTCCGCCCCGGTTTCGCAAGGTAACCTAGTAGCTAGTACTTACTAATGAAAAAAATTAACCTATTTTTGCTTTCGGTTTTGTATAACCTTGTCCTAACAATTAGAAACACAACAAAAAAAAATGTCGAGTCGTTCGGTAGTGATGCCCTTACATACACTCGGCAATTGATTTCTATTTGCATAGTTTTTTTTTTAATTTCAGTACTATAACCAAAAAGTGCTGTAATGGAAGAGTGCGCCCTAAAGGAAATTATTGGGTATAATTATCACGTTTGGCAGGAAGTCAGTTGTATAGTGTTATTTATGCAACGTTTTTCTCTTGCGTGTACAGGAAGTGAGGAACTTTGTTTATTTGCTGCTGATATTGCACGACGAATGTTGATACTGCTACTTTCATAATTTAACCATTTTCAAACGAGACGAGCCATTCCAAAATACACATTTACACCCCCAATTATCTATCTGCCTAGCCTTTTCCCAACTATGTTGGGGCGGCTTTTCTATCATATCGGATTCAGCTTAGTACCAGTGTTTACATGGAGCGGCTGCCTATCTGACCTCCACAACCCAGTAACTGGCTAACACGGTACACCTTGGCAAGACTGGTGTCTGATCTTAAGCTCCTGACTACCTGTAACGACTGTCAAAGATCTTCAAATGACAGCCGGGATTAACGGCTTAACGTGCTTTCCGAGGCACGGAGGAAACTCGGTATGTTGAAATGGTCAGCCATCCATGGACCGACCTCGTCAAGCGTTGCTTAACCTTGATAATCGACCAGTACGGCTGTTATTATTTAGCCACGAGCTCCTCACAATACAACCCAATAATTTTATAAAAAAACAAATCACAGAAGTATTTATACAGTATGTATGTTATACGCGTGATGGTGTTGCGTACGTTTTATTTGCATCTAAAACAATCATAAATGTAATAAAATCCTGTTTTAGTCTGTACACATTTCACATTTCGGTGTCTTTTAAGGTTGCGGGTACTGGATGCACAGGACCGGTCAATGTGGCGACGCTTGGGGGAGGCATATGTCCAACATTGGTCGTCTTTCAGCTGATATGATGATGATGATTTTTCACAAATGAATCAGACAGCGAGCCGCCGTATTGGGAAATATTGGCTATAATTGTTATATTTTACTAGAAATCTGTTGTACACTTGAATTGGCATTACAGAAAGTCTGTTTTATTTATTTTGCTCCGTTATCCTACTCATATTATAAATGTGAAAGTTTGGATAGACGGATGGTGTGTATGTTTGTTACTCAATGACGACAGAACGGCTGATCAGATTTGGATGAATTTTGGCACAGAGATAGATTGCAGTCTGAAATAGCACATAGGCTTTTTATCCCAGTATGATGTTACCTTGAGATGATAAAACACTTTTTACGCAAGCAAAGCCGCTGGCAGATGCTAGTTACTTAAAATTCCTACTTTCAATATTTTACTATTTTCAAACAAGACAAACCTTTCAAAAAATTACATAGAAACACACACCCAATTAATTTCAAAAAATATAAATCACAGAAGAATAGAAGGTGTCCTATGTTCAGCGACATTGTTGGACGTGGAAGATATTTGTCTTACACACTCAGATAAGCATCAGTTCGCCATGTTGTTCCCACCTCCTGACCTCAACATGTGTACGAATAACCACGCCATAACTTTGGAAATACAAGCTGAAACTAGATAATAATTAAAATTCCTTTTAGAAGAGAATGTGTGGCGTTAAATTGTAGCAAATAAGTTGTAAATTAAAACTGGTGACTAGAACCTTAAGTGCGTTTACATGTGGTTTTATATTCGAGATAAAATATAATAGATAAATATTTTTCTGAAAGTTTATTCTTTTATGATAAGCCATTATTCTGACTTCATTATATTATTTAGTTTATAGAGTAGATTTTGTTGTCGCTTATAACTTTAAAATACATTGTGCTCATGAAAAAAAGTAGCTTTTATGCTGACATAAAAATGTTTTGACACTGAATAAAAAACGAATCAAAGAAGATGCTTTTCAAATGTTTGTACCAACAATTGTAGATGTGTGATAAGGTGCAATCTACATGATCTCGAACGCGCGCACCGTGTCTTTGTGTCTGTACACCCCTTTTATATGCGAGGTGTTAAATTGTTTATATGATAATCGCCTTTACATTGTGTTGCACACAAAAGTACAACTGTGTTATATTCTTTTTTTAACGCGACGCTACTTTTACACCTGATTTTTTTCTCATAATTTCATAATTTTGTCAAGTAAACTTTGTCATCATCATCTTCATCATATCAGCCGAAAGACGTCCACTCCTGGACATAGCCCATTCCTCCAAGCGTCGCCACATTATCCCGTGCGTCTCGCAACCAGCGGATCCCCGCAACCTTCATCGGTCCACTTAGTGGAAGGCCTTCCAACGCAACGTCTTTCGGTTCGCGGTTGCCACTCCAGAACCATTCCGCTCCATCAGCCATCCGTTCTGCGACCAATGTGCCTTGCCCTCTGCCGCTTAAGTTTGGCAATTCTTCGGGCTGTGTCGGTAACCCTGTTTCTCTTGCGGATCTCTCTCTTGTGATTCGATCACGCAATGAAACTCCGATCATAGCCATTTCAACTTTGGGTGACAAACTTTGTAGTGTGAGTGTAGTAATTATGGCTATCGAAAGTCGTTACCATCAGAAATTATTGTCAAAGTCACACACAAGTAAAACTGAATTATGTAAAGAAAAAAAGGTCTACTCGTAAGTTAAGTATCGTTTCAAGTTTAAAGGATTACTTCTATTTGATTTTTATTTAGACTGTACTGATTCACTGCAGGGTAAAAGCCTCCCCCAAATCTTTCCAGGTATTGTTTTCCTAGACCTCCTGGAACCAGCCCTTATGGTAGGAATCTAGGTCGTCTCACTTTACAGTTTACCTGGGGATTTTAATAATTAGTTCTTATATTATAAGAAGGACACAGCTACTTATCAGTAGGATACAGCTACTTACTAATTGAAATGCCTAACAAATTGCTCGCTTACAACTGAATCGATACCTAATTTTGTCGTCCAAATAACAAATCGAATTCGTCTCATTCGATACTCAATCATTCTCAGTATACTGTTATAAGAGCTGGTGGTTTGCGTACGAGTCGTACGACAAAATTATTCGTGCCAATTAAGCGGTGTCCGCGGGATGACACTCAACTTGTCCTTTGGGCACACGCCGCACATTCGCGATATGGAACAAAGGTGGCGTGGAGAAGCAGGAATAGTTAGGGCTATTATTTTTACCAGTTTTGTATATGTATCGCGATAGAAATCGTTTCTCCTTGTCTATGTAGTATGATGTCACCGTTGCTGTTAGTCTAATTTATTTTAATAATAATAAATTAAATGTTTTAAACTCATCATATCTAATGTTATTTATGAATGTGAACATTAATTAAGACAAATCCAATAATTTATTTATACTTTATTAAGTGTCAAACATTAAATTATCACAAAATATTGTTATCTACATTGCGTAGTTTCTTCCAGTGTATGAGTAAACTTAATGGACTTCAACCCACGCACTAAAATAAAATCGTTGTTAAATCATTCGACTCTAACACATTATAAGTTATCGCTCCGTTAGTCCAAGCCCCAGGTTACAAAGTAATAAGCAGTTAAACATACATGAGACCGCTTCCAATATTTCTACATAATTATTAACGAAATTGTTGCACATACGTTAATGACTGGCCGAGCACACTCTAATCATCGAGCGTCTTCCTTGAACGATCAACCGCAATTTACAATCACGGAGAAAGTAATAACACAATGAACAAGAATTCGGAAGCTACGAACAAAATATTTTAATCTGTACACATAATGCTGAATAATAGTCGAACACAAAGTAGCAATAGGAAGAAATAATATTTTTCATTTCCTGTTTAGTTTACTGGTGAAATTTGGAGAGCAAAGTTTTTGCATTGTGTACTCGCATCCGTGGGAGCATCTACCTGGCACCCGCGGCGCTGTAATTTCTTATAAATCGACATCGAGTGAGATATCCACCGCGCTTCCCCCGCTGAGAGCGAGCGGCGCAGGCGCAGACGCGGGGGGACGCGCACCTACAATGACACACAATAGCGCACATGATCTAGATTAGTGACGCGCATTGTGTCGCTAAAGGGTTGCGGAGCTTTGTGCGGACAAACGGAGCGCCCGCGCATAATACCACGGGACCCGCAAACATCTCCACTGTGATTTCGCATGATTCTATGAATTTGTAAAGAAAATAAATATAACTTTTGACAGGCGTCCACGCATTGATGCTATCGTTGTTTGTAGATTGTAAATTGAAAACAGAGATACAAATGAAAAAGAATCCACTCGCATTCATACAAAATGCATATACATCTTATCATAAGCGATCATATTTTTTAAAATATTTAATTAAAAATTAAAAGGAACAAAGTTTTGTATAATTAATTTCATTGTAATAGCAAATAACCTGCAATCATACTTTTAGCTAAATTAGAGCCTGGACCTGTCAAGGGCGGAAAGGGTGAAGAAATCTACAATTTGAAATATTCTAATAGTTTTTAATAACCCGCTTTTGACGAACATTAGACAACCGTTCATTAAACCACTTTGTAAGTTATGCAAAGGTTATAATGACCGTTTCCGTAGAGCTTTTAAGGGTTGTTCAGATTTAACGTGTAACCCTTCCATTTGCGCTGGTTGCTTCAGGCTATTACTTAAGAAAACGGTTATTAATTTTTATCATGTCGTGATGTTGTGAGTGCTGGTGGTGGAATCATGATATGCAATCATAAAACTTATTCTGGATTAAGCACATAAATATACTCCGTTTGCCCGCGGCTTTTCTCGCGTGTTTCAGAAATTGGGTTTAAATGTTTATTGATCAGTAATCTGCCATTGCGATTTATTCATTTTGAACGATGAAAACTCACAAGGCGTTCGTACCATAATTCAACATTTATTTATGGCATTCGAATATTTCTACTTAAAAAAGCGATTTAATGAGAATATGTTTTTTTTATTTTGATTCTAGAAGTAGAGGCTCAAAAAAGTATCATCACCGATAAAAATCATAAATAAGACATTTGCATCTAAAATCCAACAACAAACAAAATTCCACGATACATTATTAAAAAATGTAACCTGTCCGCTTACGTCCATTAAGAGAGAAGTCAAAATATTTTATGGACGAAAATGTTAACACTTTTGTCAAACGAGATCACCCACAGAAGACACAAAGGGTACCGATGTAAATCTCGCCTTTTATACGCCGCAAGAATTTTTTGATGCAACATCATAAAATATAGACATATGAACAAAATACTAAATGCAATAAAATCCTCATCCTCATTCATACAGATTTTTTAAAAAAAACATCAGCTCTACATTTCGGAAAAACTCGTTCCATGGTTATTTTTTATACGCAACCTGACCGCTGTCATTGTTAATTGTACCTCTTGAACTAAAAAATGGATGAATGGGTCCGAACGCTGTCTTTGAGCACCCAACGGGTGACATTGTTGGGAGCGATTTGTCTTACAAGCTCAGATTCGATCTTAATATTGGATATCGTTTTTTCGCACCTCATGTCAATTACGGCTCGTATCTTTTATCAGTTTTTTTACTCTTCAAAATCAATATTTTTTTATTCAGGATAAGTGCCCGTATGTTAAGGTTACTTAATGGTTTTATTACATTTAAGGATAGGTTACAGAGATACACAATATCAAGCTCTTTCATTCAAATGTACCCCTTTAAATCAACGCGTGGCCATTCATCACGCCGGAGACACTTCTCGCGTGGAGCAGACACCAACAAGTGTAATTCAAAACAACCAAAACACAACTCTAATATATCGTAGTACAAACAGTATTCGGTTGTAGACCACTTGCTGTTAATTTAAGGAACTAAACGCAGATGCAAGCATTATTGTGTATGCTGTATCTAATTAGATAATGTAATTAAATAAAATTCCATTCTCGCCTTTGGGTGGTAACCCTTTGGATATTCTTATCACCGTTTTAAGCCCGTTCAGAATTTATGAACCTTGAAGTAATTAATTACTTTATTTAAAAAACTGTATCACTATCGACAAACACCGAACACCAGAAAAATTTTACTCACGAAGAAATAGGATGCTCAAAGAAAAAGGTCGTTGAACGTAATTGTAAACTCGATATAAATTTGATATACGAAGTCATAAAAAGACTAAAAGCAATTCAAATAAAGTAACTTTTTTCCCAAAACTAAATGCAGTGCAGTGACGTACAAAAAAGCTGGCGGAAGAGGATGGGACCTACCAATATTAGTTTTATATCTGGCAGAAAAAAGGCCCAACTTGAGAGGGCGATTGTCAATCAGAATAACAATAATAATGGGAACCCTTTGAGACTTCGAACCCTTTCGATTCCGCACCTGATGC
Source organism: Orthosia gothica (assembly GCA_949775005.1). Lineage (NCBI taxonomy): Eukaryota > Metazoa > Arthropoda > Insecta > Lepidoptera > Noctuidae > Orthosia > Orthosia gothica. The sequence continues at coordinate 21,967,953 of OX459045.1, read as the reverse complement.
GGAAGCTATTCGCACACGACGTGGGAACATTATTTTTCCGAGAGTTTGTACTTTTTGATTTTGCCTTTTTCAAACTGTGTGAAAAATGGTTTTGAATAACGTGTGAACTATGGACAGGTTGCTGTTTTTAATGCGGTTCACACAATAATAGATCACTTGCCTTTTCTTTTGACAAGTGCTTGAACAATTAAAGTTTTCAGTCATTGTTATCGAGCCAATTTAAAAGAAGATAGACATATTTTTTGCTGTAGACTTTTACACTGTCCATTGTGATTGTATCTATCCGTGATAAATAGTGGTATATAGTACCTAGTATGTAAAGCTTTTAGTGAAGGCTACATGCCAGTACACTTATCAAGTTTGCACGTTGACGATACCTGTACTAACTGTCCGTCACGTCCTGAATCCTACTAACAATGAACTTGCGCGAATAACAAGTAGTCAGCTCAGTACTGTTCAAAAATCAACCTTATGTCTTTGAGATAAGAGTGGTTAATATAGGTACCCGCATATTGTAGAAATACACGCGCCAGTGCATTAATGATAGCGCTATCTGCTACCTACACTTGACTCTTAAGTTCACAAGTACTAAAGATAAACGTTCAATAAGTATTTCTTTACATTGGAAAACTTACGTTATCTGTTTCTAATTTTCAACGATCTTCCTTAATTTATTTCTGTGAGAGATGCAAATTTATTTTTAGTCTTAGTTTGATGCACAATTTATCTTGTCGTTAAAAACCAGGATTGAAGATCAATCAATCCAGATTTTAGCACATATGTGAAATTATTACGCTTCACAGCTTGGCTCATCGCCACAAGGTTGCCTGCTTGTGGGTCTACTACAGACTGTTCTTCGGTGCGTGTACTCAAGAACTCCACGACCTCATCCTACCAGCCCTCTTCTACCATCGGACATCTAGACGCATTGCAAGTTACCATCCTTATCTAGTTGCCATTCCACCAATCCGCTCCAAGCGCTTACAAACATCCTTCATAATACTCACAGCAAAAGAGTGGAACTCACTACCTGCGTCTGTGTTTCCGAACGCATTCAACCCGAATTACTACAAAATTAGAATGAGCAGGCTTCTTCTGGGTAAACTCACTCCATCGTCGACTTTTTTCTGTCACCTTTGACCTAGATTAGAACCCATCCAAAATAAAAAATAAAGCTTAGAGAATCCTTTTCAGCGTTTGTCTTTACTTAAATCTAAGTTTACTTAGTCAGTCGCTTATGGAGAAGCTGTAACAAATTTTTATTTTTGCTAAACTGAACCAAATAATGATGCACAAATGGTGGTCCTACTTAAAACCACTGCACTTTTCAGATGGATGAACTTTGATTAACAACACAATCGTACGGTACCTGCATGCCCGTATCAAGTTCACACATTTGAATTCAACTGTGGGATTCGTCATCATATTTCAATCAAAATCAAGGAACCAACAATAAACATTAATTTAGAAGTGTACAATTACGTCATTATTCGTCGTCACCCTCACTAAAAGTTCCCTAATATGACGGAAGCGACAGGTCCTGGTAATTTGACTGCTGTCATAACAGCGGATACAACCCACTTAAGCTTATTTCACCTAATTGAATCCTAGAGCATTAAGCCTCTCAAACCTATAATCCCTTTTATGAGATTCACGCCGACATTTTAAGGATCTGTCCTCTTCAAAATATATTTTTTGTTACCGTATAAATCCAGGACAAGGTGCATCAATTTTCAATTAAACTACTACTACGTAAGTCGGTTTAGTATTTGATTGGCTGTATAAGTTTTAATTTTGGGTCATTTCGTTAGATTTATCTTCTAATATTCTTGAACAGCATAGTTTTCTTGCAGATTTCCTTTTGCTGGTATAATTTCAGTGATCATTAGGAAATTAATGTTTTTCTTAAACATGCTTGGAAATTTGAGCATTATTTTGACAACCTTCTTCGAGATAAATCGAAATTGCTGTACAAGCCAAATACATGCGAGCAGCGGCCGGCAAAATTTGTATGAAACCCATCTATCGTGTCTAGCGGCCAAATAAATTACATAGTAATCTCATATCTGTCGTGTTATTTAAAAAATTAACGATCTTTTACTCCGAAACATGGCAACTAAGGATGTAACTTATCAAAGGTTTTATTTAAATTTCGAACTGGCTTGCAAATAGAACGCTGTTTGTTGACAAAAAAAAACAAAAGAACACTTTACGCTGGAACAATTATTGTTTTTCGTCATTGATTTTGACAAAATGAGTTCTAGGTTCGAGTACTAATTAGTTTTGATTTCCGCGCATTATTTGAGAAAAGTACTATACAAGCCTTGACCACAACTAGGCATTGATGTACTTACGTATGTGTGCGTCGGCTTCGGCCCACATTTACACGTTCGTCCAGCAATGACTCTTTTGCTGGACGCTGCAGTAATGTACTATTTAAGTATCTAGATATATTGATTTTACCATTAATATATATAATAGCATAAATAACTTTCATGTGGTGTTTCCTTCTTTTTTGTTCCGATTTAGAGTTATAATGTATTTTCGATATCTATGTAGTCTTTTATGTACCTATAGCAACATCTGAACTACACAAGTACTTTCTTTTTATTGCTCACACTAACGTCAATAGAAATTGAATGAATATTGAATGTACAATAAAATCAATAATTTCTATTGTAAGTTATTACAGTAAGGTCACGCTGGGCACAGCGGTGTTCTATCTAAATCACTGCATTGCCACTGTCCTGTCTACTAAACTAACATCTTCATCCCGTGTCTATGGTAATGGTGCGAGCCACTCACTACATTCTACTCGACTCGATTTTATTATGCAAAAATAATCGAGCACTCGACTAATGTTTTTTTTTTTTTTTCATTGCGTGATTATACTTTTAACCTTTTTTTGTCATTCGATAATCTTACACTTAAAAACATACATTTGGTACATCTTATTACATGTTATAGTATGAACACCAATATAATCTTATGGCTTTTAAATCGATTCAGTTTCGTTCATTCATGTCAATTGGCACTATAATATTCAACACCTGCCTTATTGGACACTTTTAAACAGTCAATTGGCTCCTGTTTCAACTTTATATCGAGTCGAGTGATTTTATCGGTGGCGTTGTGTCACACCACTAGCTGATATACACATAAACACATGCACAACGACATATTTACGAATGTTACCAGTGTTACCGATTGTAAACGACTAGTTTATAAAATACGATATACGTTTAAGAATCTACTAATATTTATTAGACACCCCAGTAGCCACTACTCACACATTCCGAGCTTCGAAATCTAATAAAATTCATTTTCGGTATGTTTCCACCTTAAGTGCTATTAAAATGAAATAAAATTCGTCGGTATCTTTAAAAGGTATTTTTTATTTAAAACGTTGTATATTGAAGCCACTAAAGTACGTGGAAAATGATGTTGCGCAATTTGAAGTACGAAATTACAAGAAAAAACGCTTGCTACAATGTGCCCTTAGAGAAATCCGGACAATTTCATACAAATCGAACCGCAGTGAAGTGTTTAAAAAGACGGAGGAAACGTAGAAAAAACTTAGCAACATGAGAGTCGGTTATTTGGTGTATTTCATGCGGAAATCATTCTCAAATTGCACATCACAAAAGTGTATCTTCCGATTGCGAATGTTGAAAAAATTCAAAAGGTTTTTTAGTCATTTTTTTCTGTATGGAAGCATGCCATAGACAGGAACAAAAATGATAATTATAACTTCATTTCATTCAACAATTCCGAAATGTGTGTCTGAGAATATGGTATTAGCACTATCGTATATCACAATTCATATTTCGTTGTAAGCCGATACTTTTTGTTTTGCGGTCAAGTGGTCACGCTTTCAACGCAATACAACTTATTATAAACTTGTAATTATCTTCTTTTCAATCTGCTACTGGTGGACAGATGTTTTATTTTTATTCTTAACAAATATTTAATTTGCTTTTTTTAGGCCTGCCATATTTTCAGAAATACTTTTCACGGGATCATATGCTTTCGATCGAAGATAATTTCATTTTAAGCTAGACAGAGAAAGTATCTCGTTTTATTTGCTTTATATCTGTATTTTTTTAGTAAATCATAGTTCTGGTACACCTGTAAAAATATGAAGTCTTGCTGAAAATTACTTATTTTTCATCTTCAGTCACTAAAGAATTGTCATCTCTAAGGCACAACAGTGACTCGCGCGTCACGCTTGTCCTGGACAGTATAAGGTACGGGATTGGCAAAAAATCGTGGATCAAATGAAACAGGAAAAAAAAAATTGTTCTCTATGACCTACTGCAAATAGCCCCAAATATCACCCAGTTGTTAAAAAACCTTGTCAGTTTTTTACTGATGTTGAATTCAGGTATTTTTCAGGAATTGCACATATATTACGTATTACTGAAAACTACTTAAGTGTAATATATTTGTTAGTTATTAATTTGATTGTTAGTACATGACTTCCTTACTTATTTCAATCAATACAACATCCCTATTCCGATGGCAGTGAAGTGAAACTCGCGTGACCCGGGCCGCGTCGATCACATCGCAGTTCCCAGCGCCCGCACAGTTCCCGAGCCGCACCCGAGCCTTGCCGAAGGAAGCCGATATCCGACGATTATTTATGTACGAGGACCTGTCCGCCGCTAGCTTTATTTCTTCTCCCTGTCTGAACGTAACTTATGTGCTAACTGTTGTAGGCATTTGTAAAAGGCTTGAATGGTATTTATAAATAAAATTAGTCATCAAAATAATTATAATTATTACCTTTCTAATCGCCCAATAATGATGCAATCAGCTAGATTTACGTGCAACTTCCACATTTTTGAGTTGTTAAGATCAGTGTTGGGTGCCATAAATACTACTCTTATTGACAGCAATATAGTACAAATTACTCTTAATACCGTTAATCTCCACAATCCAGTGTATAAATAATCTAATAACATGATAATTATCAATCATAAAACGATAAATAAAGTCTTAAGTTCGGTGTTTAAGATCAGAGTAGCATGTGTATGGTAAATGTATTCAGGTATATAATGTACCGATTTGTAATAAATCATGCGGCGGTCCCGCGTCGGAACTGAGTCGAGCCATAAACCATTTGCATAAGTGATGGCCCCGACTTGTCCCGTATCATTGTACCAATTACGTCTCTACCTACCGTACCGCCGCACAAAACTTTTTAGACAGCATAAAAATTACGAAATTATGTGAAAAGACCAATTATTAATTTAATGTTGCTTGAGCAGCTCATGCACGAACATTGAAATTATGATGGTTATAGCTCATCGTTCTAAAGAAAAGTACGTCATTCTAAAATTAATTTCAACGATTTATTTTCAGACAACCATTAATTATAAATACAATAACAGTGAAAGTGAGAGATTAATTAAAATATAACAAATGAACGCACCTATTGAATAGTTTGAAAGAGATTATAGAATTTACAATAAGATAAATCGCTTAGCCCCGTTTGTACCGCAAGTTGAGCGAATTACGAACAATAGTGGTTACAGACGGACCAACAAAGAGATGTTATCTATGCCAAACACTGGTTAACTGATTTAGCGAGATAAAGTATTAAGTGAGTGTATAAACAAACGTTTTTACTTCTAATATTTCTGGTGATATTGAACTGTTCAATTGATTTTTGAAGAAAGGGTTAACTAAACAAGAAACGGATTTAAAGAGGCCAAGAACAAGTTTCATTGTGATCTAGATCTTATATTAGACGGCAGATTAGCTGCAAAGTGCATTCTTATGTAAGCGCATCTTCATAATTTAGCTAAGTTTTATTTTAATCGTAAAAGTTGCATATTCCAATATTTTATCATTAGAAAATTACAAGCTTTTATAGAACACTTTGTATCCATTTTGTAAGAACACTTTAAAGAGTTTATACGATTGTTCTAAACCAAAAGTAAATACGATCAACAGCCCAAAGTATACAAAGTACCCTAAATACGACGCCTTATCGTTGAGTATTCGCAAATATCACGAACACAACAAAGCTCACGTGCCCCGTATAATAAGATTATCGATACAAAGCGCTGATAGAATTAATAGTTTCCGGAATTTGGCGAAATCATTCAATTCTATTGTATCTTGTAGAAACCTTTTTTTCAAAAACGGAAACAAATAAAAGCAATGTAATGTAAACTGTAGGTTTTTAAATAAAGAACACTAATCTTTTTTACTGAAAGACGGAACACGCAGCGCTCATTGTACGCTCGAAACACTTTCCCACGTGCCTGCCAGTGTTGCTGATCGTAAAAATATTAATCGCAATTACGTGAGTTAACGTCTGCACTGCCTCGCATTAGGTTTAATTACTCGTTAGCTTCCTCTTCTATCAGCATTTTCCATAATCGTAAACCACAATCTGCGATTGCATATAAATCTGTTTGTTTTACACACGGATGTTAAGACATGCGAGCTATTAAAAGTTTTATTAAGCCGAATGTTAATTTATGTTGGACGACAACATGAGATATCGTGCAGGACCTTATATGCCAGTACGAACCAAGTGAAACTGTCGTTATTTTCTAGTAATTTTTGCCGTTTATGTTTCAAGTTGGAAATCATTTTATTAAATCGTGACGAAAACATACTTAATGCATTTGAAGCAATTATTATTTTAGTTATATATATATAGATATTTTTCAATATAAAATATATATTTTTTAATTTCATATGGGCCTACATGGGCACTTATAAAACGTCGACAAAACGTGCACGGCTCGGGTTGGTCGTTTCCTATGGAGAAGAACTGGCAAGAAACTCCATGGTTACTCTTTTAAAAAATGGTTTGGTTTTACAATATTTCCATGTCACAGCATTAGCACTAATGGGGGGACAACGTAGGCCCGAAAATAAGTCGTGAGAAAAACAAAAAAAAAGCAATTATATATTATATAAACAAAAGAAAATAAAACGAATTAAAAATTTAACAATATTAATTATTGTAAAAAAGGATTTCGTCAGTAATGTACCAAACAAAATTGGAACAATTAAGACGGTACCCTGGCCAAAAAATCGGCATGCGATATGAGCATTCCTATTGGTCTAGCGGCACTGGTGGCACATGAATTACAGTAGTGAATACGCCCAGATTTTAGAATAAAATCTTAATAAAAATCGAATTTTGGTATTTTGAAAAAAAAAATCTACAAAAATGTTCGTTATTAAATTGTCTATCCATTAGTGTTAGTACAAAAAATAATTAATGAACACTTTACGAGGAGATGAATGCTATCAATAATTATTACTCATATTTATGTTTTATTTGGTAGGAGATTAGTGAAATATATACAACATTAAAAAACGAAATCTACCATTTTAGAATCAATATTATGTAGAAATTTAATGTATTTTTTAATAACGAGTAGATAGCTCCTAAAAACAGCACGAAAAAACGCTTGCGCGGCGTTTTCCTCGGGATACCGCCTTAACTGAAAGCTTTACAACAAGCGCTACATCTAACCCAGCCGTATGTGTCACAATAAATGGTACCATTTTTATTCGTCGCAAGCTTCTTTGTACCTTTATCAGTGTATTTTTATTCGCACATGTAAATGCATTTAGCTCCCACCTCCTTATCTTGGTGAACACCATTAATCTTGTATAACAATGTACCGGAGCTGAGTTTGCGCTTCGATGGCTTAATCAAGCTCGCTGGCCGTATCAGTACTTTTTTAAATCTACGAAGATAAAATAATTCTGCACTGCTATCTCTACGAGGTTTCGTATCTCGTTTACCGTTTCATTCGATAATGGACTTAAAGGTAATTTATTTTCACACTTTTATCGGAATTTGTGTTCAGCTTTTAGGTTTTGCATCACCTTGTGGCGTTAAATCTTGTACTGAATCTTTAATTTTATTTTTATTATAAAATTAATATTAGAAACTTGCCGAAATATTTTTAAACCAAATTATAGCAATAAAAAGCTGCCAGCGGCTGTGCATCCATGCTGTGCCTCAAACATGTCGTAAATTATCCCTACGAAACCTACTCCCAGGATGAAAATTATCCTGATTCCATTCCCAAGGCTCAATCATAGATTTCAAAAATCATCAAAATTGGTCCTTAGGCGTGGAAAAGAAAAAAACAGACAAACAGAGTTACTATCGCGATTATCCCCGAGAGCCAAAACCACGAACAGTATTCATCTTCCTTAACAGCAGTTATCATTTTTATATCTATAAAATAAATATTTACGCTCACCTATGCTTGCTTTTTGTAATATACTTACTTCAGATTTCCCATACGGAATACTCTTGTTTCGTTCCTTTATATAAATCCTTTTTGAAGACCTTGGCTTCAGCTTTCTCAGTTGTATCATTTTACCGTGAAGTTTTTCATAAAATAAACGTCAGGATAGAAGTAATCTCGCTGACGGTTAATGCGTTGATTCATAAAGGGAATATTTGTAGGGAGATGTGAAATTTAAACTTATAGTAATCCTCATTCTGGGGGATTAACTTGCGCTTTCCCATTACTTGGACATAATGTGTATGATAAAAAATCAGATTAAAACCACAAAGTATATTTGTATTAATTTGTTTTATTTTAATTTATATAATTATAGTTCTTTTATACATATTTACATAGTGAGTAATGCTACTCGGATATATTTGTACAATCACAGCCATAACAATAACAATTTCTTCTTCTACAATTTCTAGCTGAATATTTACACACAACTCATCATTTTTCTAAATTATATGGGGCAATAAATTACTCAAGAGTTCCTTAATTCTGAAGACTAGACATCACGCACAAATTACACTTGCTATTTCTATTGCCTATGCTGCCACCACGTTATGGCGTCAAGTAAATCTTCTTCATCCATAGGACTCACTTGTTCTTGTGTCTGGTAGTTATTTGGGATGTAACCACCTGAGTACGCAGACGACACTCCTGATGAACACTCTGAACCAGCTGGCGAAGGCACTGAGTCTGAATAAGGAGAACTGTCGCCAAAAATGCCTTCATCAACTTCGTAAGGCGCTTGAGACGGTACAGGTTGCGCGGTTCTTTCCACTCCGTGCGCTGCATCGCTTTCATCAATCAAGTTTTGCAAATACCTGATGTATTCCACGACCATTTTGAGGGTGTCCACTTTGCTGAGCTTCTTCCCGGATCCACGGCGCGCACCTCCAGACAACGCAGCAATGACAGCAGCAGGCAGTCTCTTCCTCAGAGCATTGAATCCGTCGTTCACTTGTTTCACACGATTCCTCTCCCGGGCATTCCTCCGTGCGATAGAAACTGCTTGTGGGCCGGTGTACGCGTTGTTCTTGTAATTGTACTTCTTCTTTTCGGTTTGCAGATCCAGGGTCATATATTTTCTTTCAGGAGCTGGTGCAATGGCCACCATTCTCGGTGCGTCACTTTTGACGTAAGCAACTTGATATTCGGATGGCATGTGATGAATTCCTTGAAGCATTTTGATGAATGTTTGGAGAACTTAGTTGCGCACGCGGCAGGTACAAATGATAGAGAACTTTTGGGAGCTTCGATGTAGTCGACCACGGTCTAGTGAATGAGCGCTACGGGCAGCCGCACCGCGTTATATGGGCCCACCTTGTCCAAAAAAATGGATGGGACCCCTCACTCCCCTACTTTAAATCATTTTTTTGGGATCGTACCTGGAATATTCGTTCAAAGGTGTACTGCATTGGACCTGTACACGTGCCATTGAATTTAAATATGTTGACCATGATAGATTTGAATCTTTTTGATTTGGTTTTGGATTATAATAATATTGATAATGAAAAGACGTAATTGTGATTGTTATCCTTATAGCATGTTTGCAAGGACGATAGTTCAAGAGCTTATCCATTAAAATATTCTGCACTTACACATATTCCGCTCTTATCTATTTAAGAAACAAATTCAAAGATTATACTTTTATATCCCTCTCTTTATAGCCAAATAATTATTTTCAAGACATGAATAATTTCTGATAAAACCGCATTTAAAAAGGAATATTGGTTAATCTGCGTTATGAGCAATAAACGACAAAAGTACACATACCCAGTAGTAACACGAACCCATAAAATAAGTAGTAAGAACTTATCTCCGTGATATCCTTAAGTTAACTAATATTAATGTTAGCTAACAATGTAAAAGAAATAAAGTTAAGAAGACTATTTTAATATTGCTAAGTAACAACAAAGATCCGATGGCGCCTGTGGATCAGCTGTTATTTTCACTGTTACGTAAACAATATAACTTTCATTAAATTCATGTTAAGGGCACAAGTGGAAACCCATGCGGTCTACAGTACAAGATTTGAAATTTATTACGGTCTGTACAATAAAATTCAGAGACGAGTTGCTTTGTATTAGGAGTACCAACAATGAGACCGTAGCCAATAGGGATACCTACAACAAAACTTGCGAACTGATCAATGGAAGGTGAAGCGAGTCGTATGGTTTGTGATTTAAGGTTGAATATCATAAATGATAGTTTTTCATTTACACTTGAAGCTGTGAGGACTTTAGAACCTGCATGCTGGGCGGCATGGCCTTCACTGAATAACTGAAAAACGTTACCTTAATTTAGAACGGAGCCTCAGTATTTTACACGCTATTCAATAGTGAAGGGCTCCCCTTTGTCACATCCATTGTCCTTTAAAAAGATTACACAAGGAATGTGGGCCAGGCCATTGAGACACTAGGAAGAATGAATTGTTTAGAAGCATTCAATCATCCATTGAAGCAGGCGCTAAAGTGATTTTAATAGACTCGGTGTCGCCTCCAAGAAGTTATTCGAATTACATTTTGGTCCTTGCTTTCAATCTTTTTACCTGAATTTAGTTTTGTTTTTGTCACGCCACATTCGATGGGACAATATAACAATTTGCAGTCATATGTAAATTATTTTATTAAGGGGTTATATGGTGGGTAAAACATTTTATGCTTCATACAATGTTTACATTTTGAAGTTGCTGTAGTGTAAATAAAAAAACACAACATTAGTTACCTAGAACTGTGTGTCTAGTGCGTGTCTAAAGTTTTTTCTTTGATGAAGATTTATACAGTTTTCTATACCAATATTATAAAGAGGAAAGATTTTTTTGTTTGTTTGTATGTTTGTTTGTTTGTACCGAATATGCTCCGAAACTACTGGACCGATTTAAAAAATTCTTTCACCTATGGAAACCTTTATTATTCCCGAGTAACAAAGGCTATCATTTTGACGGGAGCGAAGCCGCGAGGGTCAGCTAGTATTCTATGATTTTAAATCTGTAACAAGGAGACTTAATCATTTATATACGCTTTTTCCCCAGAGTCGTATAACTTCTCACATATGAACAATCAAATCCCAGGACGAATATTAAGATCATCCATCATCTTATTTCACATTCTCCTTCCTTCAAGTAAATTCGCAAAATATAATAAAATTGTGGGAGTGATACATGGAAGCACAAAGTGCGGATACAAAGGCGCTGCGGGCGTGCTCACAATACTATCGTCAAATAACATTTAGCCAGCCCACACCTTAGAAAGTCGCAAAATAGAGACATCTACCGAACACAATGCGCTACGAAAGAGCAAACGGAACCATAACCGATAATTACAGTCTTTGTATCATTCATATTTCGAGATTTTAAAACGAAACTAACAATGAACTGAAAGGACCCCATTGTGGAAATTGCAATGGAAATACTTTTTGATTGAGCGTCCCTAAATAGCGAAGAGAACATCGTGTCCGAGGAGGTAGTTGATAAACTCATCCACTTGTTTATCACCACGCATATACAAGGAGATAAAGTCTAGAAAAAGTGTACAAGCGTCTGTCCCATCGACGCACAAAAAATAAAGTCTTGTTTAACTTGCAAAATTAATGGGCTGTTATCCATATTCGTCCGTAGTGTGCCAACGAAAGTGGGACCAACTATGTGGGCTGAGCACTAGTAATAAACTCATTGGGAGGATTATTGGTAGACAAGGAGCGATCGGCTGACAGTTCCATTACGTGGCAGGGGCTAGCTAATATTTATATACCGTTGAGGCCAGTCGATGCAGATACGCGACCCGGTGGTCCCTCGTGTATTGGAAAGTCTTTGATCGATAAAGTTGTAACTTTAATTACTAAACTGGAACCGAGGCTTGCTTTAAAAGGCACCGCGCCACGCGTCGAGGACCTCCACAGAATCCGACTTCTTGCTAAGGCTGTGGCAAAAATAAATACAAGTCCTACAGCTTTATACACATTCACAATTTTTATTGCATTTAAATCACCTGTATATTATATCTCCGATTACTGTATAAAGGGGCGAGGATTATTCTCAATTTTTTCTGCCAAGCTTGTAATTCTTTTTGTGGTGGGCAGCCTACTCGCTAACATGGCTTCAATGAATATGAATCGGTGATATTTATTTGCATGCTATATTTGCGTCTAGCAAAGTACAGAATAGCAGAAAATCTTTCTTTTTCAAAATACAAACATTGCCGTTTGATTACCTTTCAAAATGTTATTTATGCGTCTTTATACATAAGGTGTTCCCTATCAAACCTGATATTGTAACTAGTTTGTGTAATTCTTTATGCTAGTCTAATTATATTCTAACAAAACCCCATATAATTCATTCCTAATTCAGTACCTTCAAGAAATTACGAATGCAGGATTCTAATTGCCAATTATAACACTGACAACCATAACTTTTAAGATGATTCGAAAGGTTCAGATATAGAAATGGTTAACTAAACAGATGCCGAAGATAATATTATAGGCAATTGTTTGCTAAGAGAAGTGTTTGGCACAAGCCATATAGGCAGGCACACCTTGCCAACATGTGTGTGCAATCCTTTCGCATCTGCCGATCTTGCACTGATTTTTATATGAATAATATGACGAATTATGTCTGAGCTTTTATTTGAGATGGCACCTTTCCGGATGTGCATCGACAGCGGATGTTGCCTTTTCTATGTCGGTTATATATTGCGAAATGCGATGACAAACATTTTTTCGCTATTTTTATGTGAGAAGATGCAAGGTAAGACATATTTCTTGTGTGCCCCTGCCAATATAAAATATTTGAGTAACATGCAATAGTATCAGTTTTATATTGTCGACCGCTAAACCAACAAAGTCCTTTTTACAACATAATGGCCTGCATTACTCCAAAAACCGCAAATCCGACCCACATTAAGACGTCAATAGTGACATACCTATCGATCCTCCACGGGGGCACGTCTTTAATAAAGTTATACGCATGACAGTGCGCACAGAATGGCGCATTGTTGTGCAACACTGCGTGCCCCATTGACATATTAGCTTTTTAGTGGCCTCTTCAGCCATTGTGTACACATATGTTTACAGTAAACCCACACGTGGACAATCCTCAATCTCCTTCAGCGTATTTTTTTTCTCAGATCTTTTCGGAATTCTCGCTGTGTGTTCCGAAAATTGAATTAGAAAGTTTTTAATGTGATATTAAATGTTATAAACAGCCATTATCTGATCCCCACGATCCGCGGCGCGTCCCGCAGAGAGGCGCAAATTTAAATTCAATTAAGAAACTATAACCGTAAATACTTATACTCGAGCTTAGAGCTAGTTAGAGCTGCTTCATAGCAACAGCTTAATTAATATTTTAATGGAATATTAAAACTCTTAACATAACTCATTGTTTAAGGACTGTCATTAGAGGCAAACCGCGGTATCACGGCGTTTAGAGCTATTAAGAGGGTCGTTTAAGCGAGGTTATTTAACTAAAAGTATTAATTTGTTGTGTTGGAGTGGCAACGTTGAAATATTACACCAGTCGTCCTCCCGCCCTGCCCCACTTTAACTGTTTTACGTCCCTGAGATGGGCCTTAAACGATTTTAAGTCGCTTTTGTTTCCAGTCAGAACATATCCAATTAAATAAATTATTATTTATTCAATGTAAAATAAATGATTATTTATTCAATTAAAATAAGTTAAATTTTACTGTCTATAAAAGTTTTCGTATTTCGCGTTTATAGCAAACTTGAAGCAATCAACAGGTCGGCTCTTTATTTTAAGATGCCAATTACGTACGTTCACATTATCTCGTTGGAAACCGTGGAGTTTGACTTTTATAGGGCTCAGCACTCCCTCGAAGGTTCATGAGGCTTTAAGTAGCCGAACATGGTGATATTTTTCTTTGCCAGTGATGGAATGACACGAAATGTTCGCAAGTTATTACCGCGGTAACGCCTTACGCACGACTTAAATGGCTAGGCCACTGTAACCTGCGCCCGACACGCCTACGCACTAAAAATCTTTACGATTATTACAATAATTATATGCATCTCGTAATACCATTGACAGAATGAAGATTTAAATCTCTGTGCAGTATTAAATACAAAACGAATTATTTCCTATATGTAAAACCTACCTTTCAGTATTATTATCTCTTTTAATAATGTCACGACCACGGAGGTCACAGATAAACTCGATCGTAAACCAAATGGGTAATTAAACGTAATCAAATTAAATGTGCGCGCAACAAATTAAATGCGTGTATTAACAAACAAGACGCTAATAAAACGTAATCAGGAGATAAATAAGAAAAATAACAACCATCACTTACGGACCACCAGTGCTGAGAAATAATTCAAACTAATGAAAACACGCGTATGTCATCGCCTAAAGATACCAATGCTCATTACCTAATTGATCGTAACGCGTTATTAATTCAAATCAAATGAACATATCATTACATATTCAAGAGCAACCTCGGGGTGGTCCCCTAACAGCCGAGGTGGTTCCTTTTTCTAAAATGAAGCATTCAAAATCGCTATCGTTAAGGTCAGCATGTCTACTGCTACAGTAGGAGAGCTATAATCGATGTTGCACCGTGAAAATTTAGGACTAATTTGTTATGATTTTTTCGTCCGAACTTTAAAAGTGTGAGAAAAAACGTGGGAGTTGAAAAATAACATATAACAAAAATGAATGCTTTAACAGTTATTACCCTGTTGAGATTCCTGGAAAACGGTTTCAGTCTAGCTAACCTCACTAACAAGACAACCTAAAACGCATATTTATTGTTATTAGCTGAGGTTAACAAATGGTAATTATAGTAATGAAAACCTCACTTACGCCGTTGAGTACAGGTATTCAAATAAATTCTGAAACTACTTACTTATGGGCTTCAAATTTTGACTTATTAAGCGTGGGTGCTGGAGCGAACAGCAGCATCTCTTTTACCGAAAACAATAAACGAATTACTCATTTTAAAATAAGCATAATGCACGAGAACGGAAACATTTCTCAGACTCATTAAACATTAAAAGCTCTGCCCACTCTTTTAATTCATCAATACCAGCAAAAAAGAATGTCACGTCAACTGAATTAAAGATTTCATTAACGTTGTATAAGTATGACTGTGTAATGCGTACGGTTTCTTTAATAGCCAGGAAAACTCACCGACGTGATTGAATTCGCAATAACCAACACATTTTGTTCTGCGAATCAAGAAAAATTGTGGCGTCTTCAGAAGTACAACAAATTATGAACATATTCTTACTCAAGAACGACTAAAATGAGAATTCTCACTTTTGTGAAGCATTTTCGGTTATTGCAATGATAAAGTTTTGTCAAACATGAAAGACTTCTAGTTAGAAATATGTTTATTTGATACAAACTGAAAGGACCAATATCTCAAGCCAAACTAACAAAACAAAATAAAAAATAAACGCCAAAAAGTAGGTAAAGAGCCTAGGTAAAGAGAACGTTATTTAATACACGAACGGTCACATTAAATCTTCACATCGACATTGGTCTGTAAATCTTGTATTACTTGATAAAGTCAGTAGTTCAATCAATAAAAGCCATACGATATTAATACAACAATGCATAGGTGCCCGACCCCACCTCACCCGACATATGACACTTTGTGCTCTCTGCATTTTTTTACCATCTTTTCATAAAGACGTTAAATGCTCTTAGGAGACATTTAATACTCCATTAAATTCACACTGGGACCGTGATATATAGGATCTCAACCGAGAATATATCTCAATTTAAGTTTGAAGATTACGTTTTTAATAATCCTACAGTGTGTTAAATATCAGGTTTTGTTGAAAAATTCTAGAGCTGAGATTAGTTGCACGATTCTCGTTAGCATGGTTGGGCAGAAATAACAATTGAAATACAAATATATATTTTGTATTCAATTACTTTTTTTAAATGTAATTTGTAATTGGTATGTCAAATACCTGACGCTGAGGTGTTTTGTAGTTAGTTTTATAAATCATTATGGCTTTAAAATACATTTGAACATAAATACATTTAGCAATCTTATTAATGGGTGCATTCTGCAGTAAATAGCGCTCGATAGCTTCCGGAAGCAAAATGGCGACCGCTAAATATATCAGTCTTTAAATTTGGTAACACTGCACCTGTACTGTACGCCAAATTAACTTAGACCTGACTGTATTTTGTATTTTAAATAAAAATAGTTAAAATACTGTTTCTATATTTATATTTCAAATACACGACTTAAACATATTTATTTTATTTGTTATTTTAAATACATGGGAGACAGTAATTTGCATTTTAATAAAAGCAAAGCATGTATTTTAACCAGCTCTGCTCGTTAGCGGTTTCGAAATTTGTGTATTTACCAACAAAATTAATTTATTGTTAAAATATTTTCTGTTAATTTTTTTATTTAAGGCTCACGCTTGACCACTATATCACACTCTTGTTATTTGCTACATTTTTTTTGGCTACAGTGATTTATTGTTTAAGTAACGAATACAATTTCATTCATACGATGTTTCTGCTTCGTTATGTTACGACTTTATTGGTTTATTCAAACAATGCGTTATTAAGTTGTCAAAATTCACACTCTCCCGTTGTTTTCACACCAATTAAATGTGCATTCGATACCGATACCTACAATCTTGTTAATCTCTTGTATCCACAAATCTTCTGTTATTGGTTTTCAAGAGAAATATTTGAACAACATCGTTCGGCTAAAAATTAAGGGGTACTTGAAGGTTAAGGTGGTACCCCGAGCAAAACATCGCGCTAGCCGTTTTACGTGCTGTTTTTAGGAGTTATCTGCTCGTTATTTAAAATGAAATATCAACTAATAAAAATACATTAAATTTTCACATATTATTGATTCTAAAATGGTCGTATACTTTTTTTTTAAAGAGGTATTTGTTTCACTAATCTCCTTCCAACAAAACCATAAAAATGAGGAATCATTATTGATAGCATGCGTCTCCTCGTAAAGTGTTCATTAATTATTTTTTGTACTAACACTAATGGATAGAGAATTTAATAACAAACATTTTTGTCGAATTGTTTTTTTATAAAAAGACTAAAATTCGATTTTATAAAGATTTTATTCTAAAATCTGGGCGTATTTACTACTGTAATTCATGCGTCACCAGTGCCGCTAGGCCAATAGGAATGCTCATATCTCATGCTGATTTTTTGGTCAGGTTACCGCCTTAACAATCTAAACAAGAAAAGACATCAACGCAAACGAACAGCCCCTACTAATGCTTCATTCATTTAAGTTACAAAGTCAAAGAATACATATGTTTAAGTTATAAGGGAGCAACGAAAAACTCTTAGATGGAATTTATATAACAAAATTAACCACAAACGAATGACTCATTTGTAGTTTCAGCTATTGACTAATGAATTTTAATTCTTGACTTAAACATGAATACTGAATAAACAAGAACCTCTTCCAAGGAACAAAATTCTTACAATTCCTACATTAATCGAGGCCTTCATTTTAAATTTCAAAATGAAATTAACAGTCGAAAACCAGAAACTAATTAGTGAAACCAGAATGATGCCCCTTTGATTTCTTGAAATTTTTTGTTTCGAAAATACAAATAATAATTTAATATTCGTTGCTTTAACTATCCTCGGTTTAAAACCGCCAATTACGGTACCACAGACATAAATCAAGGTAGTATTTGTTCAGATCTTAATTAAAATGCTCCTGGATGCAATTGTCTGGGGTACAATCTGAACTAATTACCTTTGTATTCAAATATGTACTGCCGTATATGTTCACAAAATAAAACGGGTGGCTATATCGCACAAGCATCCGTTTGCTGACGGTATGCGTAAGTAAAATAATATAAATGTAATTATTTCTAAAGGATATCATTTACTTTAATTGCTTTAATGATTGCATCATTCCCGAATTGATTACTTTTTTTACCATTCTTAAGTTGTAATGAAACCTTAACAGGGTCTGATAACGTTATTTCATCAATTTCATAATTATGATTGATACTTTTTGGTGATCCATTTAAGGTTTTTAAAGCTCCATTTAGGTCTTAACCAAATTGAGTTTAGTTATTGAAATGTTCTGATACAGTCACAGACTTTACTTTAAGTGCATCCTGTTTATCGTTTTGGTTTATTTTGTTGCCATTCAATTGTGAACTTTCTTGTTTAGGCTTTGCCCAGTTATTCTTAATATTTTCCTTCAAAATTAGGTCACCTAATTTCATTCTGTATTTAAAAAATCTTTTACGCTCGTATAGTTTCTCCCAGAATAATTGAAGATTGGCTCAAAGTGACGATGATGAATCAGAGCTGCAAACTGAAAGTGAATGAATGACACTTGTATTGAATGAATGGGATGTGTATGCACGAGCCGCGTCAGGTTGCTAGCCACTTGTCTCAGTCACCTACTAATACATTTCCATCAAATAGCACAAGTCAATCAAATAGGGCTGAGCGATCCGCAATTGATATATGTGTCTGTATTTGACATGGTATTAAAAGGATTAATAAGAAACTACACGGTGATACAGAAAAAGATATCATCTGGCCCAGAAATATAAAGCAAAATCACTCTGCGATGTTTTTAACTATGAGTATAATTCTAGGAAACACTCAATTTCTTGTTGAAACTTCCGTTTGGGCTTGAAACATTAATATCCCTAAGGCAATATCCCTAATCCATACTAATATTATAAATGTGAAAGTAACTCTGTCTGTCTGTCTGTCTGTTACCTTTTCACGCTTAAACCGCTGCACCGATTTAGATGAAAGTTGGTATGAAGATAGTTTGAGACCTGGGAAAGGACATAGGCTATATAGGTAGGGTAGTGTAGGGTAGGGTAGGGTAGGGTAGGGTAGGGTATGGTAGTGTAGGGTAGAGTATTGTAGGGTAGTGTAGGGTCGGGTAGGTTAGGGTAGGGTAGGGTAGGGTAGGGTAGGGTAGTGTAGGGTAGGGTAGTGTAGGGTAGGGTAGGGTAGGGTAGTGTAGGGTAGTGTAGGGTCGGGTAGGGTAGGGTAGGGTAGGGTAGTGTGGGGTAGGGTAGGGTAGGTTAGGGTAGGGTAGGGTAGGGTAGGGTAGGGTAGGGTAGATAAATGTTTGGTCTTTTTATGGCAAAACAAAGTTTGCCGGGTCAGCTAGTCAATAAACAAAACTGTTCGCTTCGTCAGTTGCCACTAAGGTTTCATTGGTTCGGAGTCACCCAGTCGACACCGGCTATCGCTGAAAACCAGCGCTGTGGCTCAGTCTCGCACATGAGTCCCAGCATTATGCCGAACGATGACCGTTTTGCGTAGTTGTGACGCATACTTTGTAATGATTGTATTTAAGATTTTTTGTTATGTTTTGTTATGCGTCGTGCCTGGCGCAAATAAACGATATTTCTTTCTTTCTTTCTAATGTCTTAAGGTCCGCGCTCTAACCGAGTTTTTCGGTTCATTGGCAAACAGCTAGTTGACTCTTCACTTGACCAGAGGGCTGCGTCTAAAGAATCAGCAACTCCAATGTTGCCAGCGTTCTTGGTACTTTTTCCGTTGACAAAGATATGGACGATATTTTTAATAATTGCCTCTCGCCTTTTTATAAGCGTACAAGGGCTTATAAAAAGGCGAGAGGGAAAGAAGAATCATTATTATTATTAGTTTATATATACGTTATTTATTAGTCAATAATATTTAAATTACAACCTGTTGTAAATAATAAAAGTAACCAATTGCATTTATTTTTGTAGTTTTTATTGTACCGATATAACAGAGAAAGTTTATTTATTTGTATGGATAATTAATTGTATGCCTTCTTCTGTCTGCCACAAAAACCTGCCTCAAAGAAAAGTATAAAGGATAAAACAACAGATTCGTTTAACTAAAACACTGGGATTTTATCTACAGCGGTTAGCTTTAGGCTATTTGAATAGCAAATGATGTATCCATTTCGGGTGCGATCATCTCTCCGATATCCGATACTAAATTAATACTCTTTACTTCGATAAACAAACAGATATTTGCATATCTCGATGATGCATTTCGTTGATTTCTTCTGATATGAAAATAGTCAATGGTTTTGATACTTTTACTCATGGGAATCTCATGTTGTGACTTGAATTTTTATATTTGTAAGGTTATGGAGAACATATTGCAGACTATTCTTTATAACGAAGTTATAGTTTTAGAGATAAAATTGACTAATTGACCCAACCCATATCAGGTTTTACGGGTTCTGTCACTGAACCGTTATTTTTAGCACTTGAAACTATTTATTTGTAAACGTTATCTACAGCAAAGATAAATATCAAAAGGGTTGCAAGGACAAAATCTGAGCTTGTTTTGTTTACATAAAAGATTATGACCAAAGTATCAAAACATATTGGTCGCTGTTCCTATCGTTTAATCCGGTGTTTATTTGTTTTGCCGAAAACAAGCGAGTTGCCAGGATAAGTAATAGCTTAATATCACGTTGTGTCGGTGGAGGTGGCTGGATTGTCGGCTCCACGCCGCTTCGGAGGCCGCTTAGCAAATGTATGTTATTAGCAAACCCGAGGTTTAACAAACAACTGTCTGTAACAATAGCCCCACGCAACGCCTATAAGGAGTTTGTAATTCGCGCCTGGGAGCCCTAAAAGTTCTGGCTCACAAGTACAAAAAATTTCAACAATAAATTAACACCACTTTTTAATATGCCAATCTTCCTTGTTTATCTGACTGTACATTAAAAATATCTGCAAAACGTTTGAACTAATTTAACTTGCATATTCATAATTGCATTGCATTAAGTAAAGTTGCATCTAGATATGCCATCAGCAAAACGAAATAAATGTACAAGTGTCTCTACTTACTGCCATAAAGTGTATGACCACTTAATATTAACCACAGACTAAACGATTCCACAGTAAAAATGTTACAGATAACAAATGCCATAAAATAAAAACCGATGACAGATTTAAAATTAGATAAATATCTCGCGTACATTTTATATTTTCCCAGTAATCACACCGCCAGATCGCGAAAATTATAAATATTACTTTTATGTTAATTTAATATTATAGTCCTGCGTACGCCGCAATCATTGCGTATGTTAATTTTTAACATCATTAACACAGTAAGGTGTTTTACCGACATCCTGTGAAAATGAAATTGAAAGCTACGAACGAGGTGATGCTAGCGCCTAATGTAAACAATGAGTTTCTAGACTCAACATTGTTAAAAAATAACATCGAACTAAATGATATATAGACGATAAGAAATAGAGGTTAAGCCTTTACAAAGATAGTCATATAAGGTATCTGCTTCTGTACTGAAATAGTGGTGAACAAAATACGTCGGTATTTATCACATTCTTAACGTTGAACAACAACGAGTACATATAATAAACGTTTAGCTCGAATCTTACAACAACATGTTTCGCTGAAAGGCCACCCATCTAGCGCCCCACGCGGCGTCCACCGCCACTGTGACGGATCCCGGGCACGCCCCTCATTTGTTATACAAATTTTATACTACCCTCCGAGCTAAACTACTAAAAGCCCTCAAATGCGCGCGCATCTTTCTTAGGAGCTGCGAGTCTGCGACTAATACAAAATCTGGGTTTTGAATTTCTGATCCTGGAGATTAAATTTTTCTGCGGTTTTAGATATCGGTGATATCTCAAAGGCTAAATCTGGCGTTTTAATGACTCCATTTTAAAAATCAGAAATCCTCAGTTCCGTTCTACATTCTTATTTTTATTTGTAAACAATAAAAATCTTATCTTTATCTTTAGCAATGTCCAAGTCAGCAGCAAAGATGCCCAACTCAATACAAAAGTAAAGCTTACAATCTTACATAAGAAACATAGTCCCGATAGCTAGAAACTTAGTACAGCAGAATCTACTCCCACGCATTTGAAAATAATATTAAATCCAATCGTTTCCATATGACTGCAAGTGCAAACAGTAAAAACAACTACTGATCCGTACGCCACAGCCAATGTTATAATCCGATGAAGGCCGTGAAGAAATTTCATTAAATTCTCTATCACCCGAGGACAATGCAATTGTACGGGGGCAATCGAGATTGAGACGGCAGGAGCGTATTGCACACCAGGCCTGGGGCATCTGGCTGGTGTGCTGGTACCTCTGCTTGATTAAATAAACCTTCAAGAGAACGTCACGCCGCCGGCCCCTCGCGTCAGTCTTCGGCATATCGCACGGGCTACATACACGCGTGTCATTCACTCGCTCACCATTATTTACCATACCACTGCGCATTATTGTTTTTCCATTACTTACGATAGCACCTACCGCTTTAAAATCTCCGCTGAATCTGTCTGACCCCGTTTCTACTCTTTTTGTTTTATGATTATGACATATATCACAGTTCTTATTCTGAATTCCTGACCCAGTTATGTTAATGTGCAACAATGAAATTACGACATTTTTATTCGTAATTTAATTTTATTGGTTCTTAAATTGAGTCATTTCAGATATCGTTATCAATGCCATAAATAATACTACCTAATGGCTATTTGTCTTATGTGAAGATTATGCTCATGAGTGCCATTTATTTAAGTAAACTAACGATGCGATCTTTTTGCGGGACATCTTCAGGAGCTTGTATTAATATTCATTATATCAGGCAAGTTGTATATATTTTTGCCTTATAGGAGAAATGGTCCAAGTCGCAACCTTGGGGCACTCGCGGCAGTTCGCAGCAATTTGTTAAGATGTAGCAGCTATTTGTCTACAAGAAACAACATTTATCACGGCGTGTGCAGTAAACTGGGATGCTTCTTCTACTAGTCTCAATTTATGATACGATTGTGGAATACCTAACCCGCCAACGTTTTATTTATATGGTATTTTAAATAGCCCAGTTAATACGATACAAAGACAGTGATAAACACTTAATAGGAGCTTACAAAAAATAAAGTATTCTCGATATTCCCTGGCTAGACTTTAATGAGTCGATAGTACGACGACGTGTCGTTGATAATGAATACCGTTAGGTACTGATGTAACGTTTCTGATAAACTTGTACCTACCTGCTAAATAAATAATTATTCAAGAATTCAATAATTATGTGCATTGACGTCAATAACATCGAATACGTAATTAAAATATGTTAGGATTTCAAATTAAATTACGAAAGCCCACATTTCGTTCCGCCCAAAATTATGACTTAATAAAATGTAACGTGTGCCGTAACTCACAGAGTGATAAAAGGAGCTATGACAGGCGTGCTCCTCGCTGCTGTATGTGTGGAACTGTGGAATCTATTAAACACGCTTCGCCACCGCACCGACACACAATTTATGTTGTATTATTTTGATAACACTTTAATTATCACACAGGATCCGGGAGTAGTTAATTTTGTGAACTGAAGGCTCTACAACAATAAACTATGTAATCAATTTGAAGAATTTTATTACTTTGTTTCTGTGGTTTTAATATGCTTTTATTGGACCTTTTGCAAGAGTGTCGTAGCAGATATGTTTATTAGAGACTCAAACGTATTTGCTAAGATGAATACCACAATCACGCTGCAAATATGCATAAATCAATAATCAAACAATGACCTCGGTACGGTAAAGAAACTTACATAAGTCAGTTGGGTCTGGAACAAACTAATAAATTCAAAGGATTGACTCGGCGGTGTGGTGAGAACTCGTCCATTTACAGAAGCCGCCATATTACAGGAGCATAAATCTAAGCGAAGTCATCCGAGTGTCGTCGGACGCCCCGCTCGCCTCGTGAATGGCCCGATATGAAGGATGGCCCAGGCGGCCAGGCTCCGAGCCCCCGGACCTCGAGAGGCTGCTTCTCAACCACCGCCTTAAACGGGACGTTTTGACAACCGCCGATATGTGAATTGAAATATGAAAGCCGCTGATACGAGTGACTCGAGTATTGATGTTGGAAAATAAAATAAACATAATATTATTTAAGTACATTGCTCCAATAATATGAGTGGGATAAGTGATTTAAAATATTATTTAGTTAATGTTGTAGACGAAATTCAACGCAGTCAAATAAATAAAGAAAGGTTACACGATATATCCGAGGACAAATACCTTGTATAAATGTAAAAGATCCAGACTTATTATAAATAAATTCATCACTCTTTAATCATTTCTTCTGAGGAGTCGACGTCAATTTGGCGGCTCTGAGCTCGAATTCAAAGCTGATGAAAAAAACACAATGGGCTTATGCAGGCCTAATGGTCCACCGAACATGGGCATTAATCTCGTCATACAATATTGATGTTTCCACAATTTATTGCCGGTGCTTAGACGAATCACAAAGTCAAAACGGCTTATTAATGTGTGAAGAAACTCACCTCCTCTGGAAACCGTTCCCATGTGACATATTTTTATGAAACCCGCGGGAGCTCGTTAGCAGAATATTTCGTTTTCATCCGCAGAATACAATAGAATGTGAAACTCAAAAACATAAGTCATCATTTTAATAATCTTATCTGTATATGAATACTTATTCATTTTCAGTAGAGGGAAAAAGATACTATTCTAACAAACACACTTCCAAAGTTAAAAAATACTTATAATATAAATGAGGACTTGAGTTTTAAGAGGCGGTTCCATTGTAGAAGACTCAGAGTTGACTTTAATCTGCTTAAAATCAGGAGACATTCGCTTCCAAAGCACGTTTCGTGATTGAATAAGATTTAATCTGTTTCCCCGTACAAACAGAAATCCCCGTCTCCCTCAAAGAATCCTTAATCGTTGAATAATTTACTATAGCATGCTTGTTCTTAGTTGTGACCATAGATAAATCAATCAAATATATAATAATTCTCACATTTGGCGCATGGGAACATAAATTATCATTTGCTTTTATGGAAGCTTCAGTATTCTGTTAAGCATCTCTGAATTAATCTCCATGCCCAAACCACGTCTTAATTTCAAAGCCATATTTGTAGTTACAAGCTTGCAAGAGTTTGGTGGTACATTCGGATACATTTTAAAGCTGTTCAATCACTTGGCCTTGAAAGCCCAATGATGGCCAAGATGTTCAGAAATAATATTTTGGCGACATTATAACGTTTACCTTCGATACTAATTAACTCCAAATCATGACTTCATTAAAACTTCATTACCTTTCACGAATCTAATTTATCTTTTTGCCTTTGAGTTAGCGATAAATAAAGCAATAATTTCATACTGGTGCGATGTTATTTCTTCGGCGGTACCATTTAGGGGCGTAACGTTTTATTGTAATGCAAATCTGTGCTTTTTCCCAGTAATAAAAGTATTTAGATGGCAACACGTGACGACAGGCGCTGCGGGCAACACCGGGACGCAAATTATGGCAATCTTGACACCTACGAGGCGCTAACTGGGGTGCACCCTGCAATTTTCTCGACGTGCAACACCGAAGCCCCGGTACGTACGGCCGTTCGCTGCCGGCGCGAGCGGCGGTATGCGGGCACTGATTTGCTTTAATTTACGCCCATGTATTTCTAACACGCATTTTATTATTGTTTTGAACTTAAATTAGACGAGAAATATGGTGTTTCTCCTGCTGATATTGTTGCGGAACTGTGAGAGATGATTAGAGGTAATTGTCCCCCAATTGCGTATACTCAATTACAGATGCGTTGCTTAATTTTCAGTTCGATGGACTTGCCAGTTTAACGGTATATTTGATGGCTGCTTTATAATATTAGACATAAGTATTTTATGTATTTCTTGGTGTTATGTGTGAATTTTCATTGCTGCATATGCTCCTAATTAACTAACGATAACTGAATTTAAGACAAAAGAAAAAAAAGCAAAAAAAAATTCATCAAGGAACTAATATTATTGAAACAACAAGCTTTTAGATAAACCTGAAACTGCGTAACATATTTATCTGATACACAAAATTTCCTTCTACAGGTTGTAGAACAAAAGGTGAGCGATAAGATCTGGAGTTCAAAGGCGTGTGGCGCGTAGCTGCCGAACGCAACCGTGTGTAATACAGTCCACAGCGAAACGTACCGCTCCCAGCTCCCACGTACCGTGTGCCAGCCGGACGGACGCACGGACGCACGGACGCCGGACGCGAGAGAAACAATAGCCGCCTGGACAAAACGAAACCGATCGATTTTAAAATCACAACCGCAATCTCCGCGCGGTGTAATCTTGCAAATATTTATTATATGTCAAAACAATATGCCGAAATGGAACGCTTATTGCGGTTTTTACAAATGTGTCTGGTTTGCTGCGAGCGCTCGTTAGCGTGAGGTACGACGCATTGTGGGGCTACAATGGAGGGCGGGGCGCGCCCGAGGCGCCTGCGCAGCGCGGGAAATCCAAGCCCAAGTGTTCCACATTTAAATCAATGACAGACGCGGTGAACTATCCGCTCACGCAACAAGACACTCGCCTGCATCTCTCTCCTCCAAACATTAGTGCATCTTTAAATAAAACGTCAATAAACGCGACTTCAGTTACGAGTTCCTTTAGTATCGCACGACGCACGTTACAAAAACCAGAATGCGCTATCAAAACTGACTGTGACCAAAAAGTATTAAGATTTTTATATTTAAATATAACGTATAATTTGAAAACAAATCGGCTCTAAAGTCTTTAATGGTTTAATTTGGCTCTCTTTTACGATTCCAATACAAAAAAAAAGTCTAATAATAATGAGCCAAAATATTTTTATAAGCGCATCGCCACCCGTGAAGCACTTACAAAAAGTAATTAAAGTAATATTCGCCGGCCAATTCAAATTCCCTAAATATAACATTTATATAGGGAACGCGTTTAATTGAAATATATTTATTTTTATATCTGCAACAACATTTTATTTTGAGTTGTTTAAACGTAAGTTATACTGTTAATAAAAATATCCTTTGGGACATACTTAACTTATGCTGCTCATTTTAGGAACAATCTTAAATTAAAATCAAAAGTAACTTAATGGGAGTCTTAATAAATTCTTTAATCCTTCGTCTGCTTCAAAATATCACGAAACTCTTATAATTACTTAATCTATAAAATAAATCAGTAAAAAAATTAAAAACAGCGAGCCTCCAACCTTTCCGTTTAAGTACAATACCCGTCACTCATACACTCAGTCAAAGCATCCACTTATCCTACATTGTCTCGAGAGCTCCTGTAACCGGTTCCGTATGTTATTAAACCTTCTATAAATAAATGATATCATAACATCCCGAAAGTCCCGTTGCTTCCAATAGCGTTTACGGCGCGTGGCGGTCGCGAGCAAACGCGCACTGCCACAGTTTTACGACAAAATAATATTCTTTAATTATAATGGAGCGTCGTGAAGTAAAAAGGCGGCGCACGCGACATCTGTATTAAATTTTAATGGAATAACAGTTGCACCTGCGTGCAGTCGGGTTTGCGCGAGAGTCGATCACTACGCCTCGATCCCAAGAATCTGCTAAGTGTATCTAATTAAAAATTAATTACTTCAACCTTTCCAAACACCGACGAGGATTCTTGTAGCGAGGATCGAGATTTGGAGACGCTAGGCCTTTTATACCTAGCTCTTTTCAAAGGAAAAGTGAATGGGTTAATACGATATCCAATCGTCATGCAAGATCATAGATTTGCAAACCTAATAGTGCTTCACTAAGTCACGGTCACATTCAGAGAGCTTACATCAATATTTGCGAGATTAAACCCAAAGTTAACTTTGGTATGGATTATGCAATTTGCTACCGGATTCAGCTGAGTACCAGTGTTTTACATGGAGCGACTGCCTATCTGAGCTCCACAACCCAGTAACTGGGTAACACGATAACCCTTGGCAAGACTGGTGTCAGATCTCAAGCTTCTGACTACCTGTAACGACTGTCAAAGATCTTCAAATGACAACCGGGACCAACGACTTAACGTGCTTTCCGAGGCACGGAGGAAACTCGCTATCTTGAAATGGTCACCCATCCACGGACCGACCTTGGCAAGCGTTGCTTAACCTTGACGATCGACCCGTGCGGCTGTTATAATTTAGCCACGAGCTCCTTTCAATATGTTAAATAACATGAAAAATTTGACATTTATCAAAAGGCAGGCTTCTGAAAAGTTTCACTCCGCGCCGCTGGTCTCTAACTGATTTACCATATCGAACATGTTGACTACATATCCAAACATTTAAAACGGAACGAATCCTTGCCGGCCGGTGGTGTTACAATATTTGTGACATGATCTTAATAATTAATGTCAATCACGAAACCTCTTTTTAATCGCGTAACCTACTTACAAAAAAGTTGATTCTCATTACAGTTTCCTTAACTTGTAAAAGTATTTTTAACTTACAGTTTTGTTCCTAAGGGAAATAAAATAATGATTCTCGCACGATACCGGTTTTTCTCATGTGCATTTTTTTACTTTATATTGAACTGGGTTTTCATTGAAAGGAAAATATGCTAAACACTTTTTTTAATAAACTTATGGCTGGTCAGTTAGGGGAGTACAAAACTTTTTTCTCTGCCTGCTTATATTATGTTACTGTAAAAACCCGAACTACGATAAAACCTAGGATTTACCGGTAAAACCAAGATAAGTAAGATTTACCAAGTCCTGTTTGTAAAACTCCCAAAATGGTCTAGGGTAATCGCTAATTTCGGGATATTTTGGGGCCGTGCACTAATTTGACACATTTTAATCAATTTTGTGGCATCATCATCAGCCTTTTTAATGTTCCCACTGCTGGGACACAGGCCTTCCCTCTGCGAGAGGGAATGGGACGTGATCCAGCACGCGGGCCCAGTGCGGGATGGTGGATGTCACATGTCTTCGAATTTTTGGTTCTAGGACATACCGATTTCCTCACGATGTTTTCCTTCACCGTTTTGAGAGCAGTGGTGATGAAATCAATTACTCAAAATAAAACGCCTGCCTGGGTTCGAACCTATGACCTACAACTTGTAAGTCGCGGTCGATACCACTGAGCCACCACTGCTCCTCACAATTTTATTTATTGTATGTGAAAACAAATATTAAAAGAAAATTGATTATGACTCTAATAGGTAAATAATTCGTGTAAGAGATATATTAGCTACTTTGGTGAAGCTTATCATCAAGTTTTCAACATTTACAAGTTTCTGAGGTAAATCCGAAGATTTACCGTGTCATTCCTTGTAAAATCCCAAAATTGGCGATCATGATAATCAATTCGAACTTTTACCAGTAACACTTGGTAAATCTCAGGTTTTACCGTTAAATCCTATATTTTACCGTAGTTCGGGTTTTTAGAGTAACACATATATGACAAAGAGTTCAAGTAAAACCCAAGAAACGCTTAACAAAGAACAGTGACTCGAAAAGCAGTTTATGTAAAGCTAAGTGAAAGTATACCCCAGTGTAAATAATAAAGTTATAAAGTTGCAGCTTTTCTTTAAGATTTAAGTGAAGAAACAATCACCTTTCTTTTAACCAGCCATAAGACTGCATAAGGCTCTTGATGTTTTTAAAAAAGAGAGTGAAAGAACACCATCTTTCCTTTCCGTCATAGTTGCAAATAATTATTTATTACCTATTATTTATTTATGATATTATTAAGTATTTATTATTGTTATATTTAATTTATTAATATGCATGTTTATTCATTTTTAATTAGTTATATTTTATAGTGAATTGTTTTTCTTTTTATTGCCCCACACACGGTATCTACATATCTGTTTTTTCAACTCTCCTCTCGCAGGTATGCTGGAAGAGATTTCTTTTGAAATTTGCGTACCTTTGTACCTATTTTCTGTTCCTTGTTCTTCTTGTCTCTTTATTTTGTGTGTACATTAATGGTTAAATAAATATATAAGCATTGTTGCTCATTTTTCTACAAGGAAAATTGCTCACACAAATCCTAAGGCGCTATATATATAAAAGCTTCTTTGTCCATTTTGCACGACCGCAGTCTATATACTTATATACCTACAACCTGATCACAAGCTAATACATATATACAACTTAGAAACGCAGGAGTCACAAAGAACTTTAGGTACTTAACCTGGGTACTTAACTACGCAATTAATAACACAGCTGAGGTAGGTACTGGTCATTATAACCGCCTCGGGTCCATTCTAGTTACCGTCACTTTGTATAAATTATATAAAAATAAGCGCAACTAGAAAGGGATGGGCATATGGTGATTGGTGTGGATCAGAAAGTGATGGCCGAGGTGGCAAGGGCAGGTGTCACGGGACATCTGCTGGCCCACAGACAGGCACGTGGCTCAACCCTATAAACCGACCTCTACTACTTCCAGCCATAGGAAAAAGTTAAGAAATCCTGTAATAATTAAGAACCTTAACATATACGTATCAGGGTTTTTCTAATTTGATTTAGAAAAATAAAAATAAAGGATATTTCTTTCAGGAATTTATCTACCCTGAAAACTAACCTGCAAGTTTTTTGCTATTATATAAAATAACTGACAATAAGATTTAAAGTAAGAGTATTTAGAAAAATATATTCTAACATTTTCATGAACTTTCAGGTTTTTTTCAGGTTCATCTACTATTTTATTTAATTTGGATACAACAAATAACTTAACTTAACCTACAAAACAAAGATTGTCACCGAAATTGAGATGACCCTAATTTTGAGGATGTTGTTGATGGAAAAGAGTTCAACGCGTTGAAAGAACAACTTTTATCTATTTTATAAAAAATAGAGGCCAATTATCTAGCTATATACCGATATTATAAAGAGGAGAGATTTTTTTGTTTGTTTGTTTGTGTGTTTGTTTGTACCGAATAGGCTCCGAAACTACTGAACCGATTTCAAAACTTCTTTCACCGTTGGGAAGCTACACTATCCCCGGGTGACATAGGCTTTTTATCCCTGTATTCCCACGGGAAAGGGTACTACGCGGGTGAAACCGCGAGGCGTCCGCTAGTATTGTATATAGATAAAAATAGTATATTTGCAAGTTTAGCGCCAACTATGTGTAATTTTTAAAGCCAATTTAGATTTACTGTTAGGAGCTGTGGTGGCCCAGTAGTAACGGCCGCGAATTACAGTTTATAGGTCGTGGGTTCGAACCCAGGCCGGCGTTTTAATTTGTGTAAATTATTTCATCACCATTGCTCCCGAAACGGTGAAGGAAAACATCGTGAGGAAACAGGCATGTCTTAGAAACAAAAATTCGAAGTCATGTGACATCCACCAACCCGCACTGGGCCCGCGTGCTGGATTACGGCCCATTCACTCTCACAGGGAGGAGGCCTGCACGCACAACGGACCAAATGGGAGTCTAAGCGCGGAAAAGGGGTCCATCTATCCTATCCTATCATGGTGTACTTTCTACGGCAGTAAAACCAAAAAGGGTGGAAGGGTTTAATATAAACAAATGTAAAGATGTTATGTAAATATTGTATATAGAAATTAGTAGAGAATCATCAGCATTATTTCAAAAACATTAGCAAATGAGACAGTTTGAAACTATCATTTAAGTTAACTCATCGGCATCTGAGTGTCATCGTAATAGTAATGCAAATAACTACAGATAGTTCAACCCTACATGGAACAAATTATAATTTACAGTAGCCTTGGTGATCATATCAAATTAATTGTACGATTCCCACCCATTTCTTGTACAGTTTACCATATCCTCAAATACATCGCATAAAATCGTCCCATCGTAAGTTCCATATAATTTAAAGAGACAAAATTTATAAGGATCGCCGTAATTACAGAGTTGTAATCATTACTCAGATACATGATCAAGATGTTTTCAGGATTACATGTTCGCCTACTGATAGTAGTAATAATATAATTCAAATAAGAATGAAATAGTTTATATTCATTAATATTTCACCTGCACCCTGAAGGACCTTTATGAGGCAAATGAAGAGACTCATCTGCAATGAGGCACTGGTCAAGTCAAAGCTCCAGAGCCTCGAACATCGTCGCCGAGTTGCCAGCTTGTCGGTTTTTTATCGGTTGCATTTCGGGGAGTGTGCGATGGAATTGCATGATCTGATTCCGCCCAGCCCGTTCCATCATCGGACTACCAGACGTACGGCGATGCGTTATCGGTACATGGTGGATATCCCACCCATACGCACAAAACGTTTTGGGGACACTTTCATTATGCGTACAGCTAAGGAGTGGAATTCCCTGCCGGAGTCTGTGTTTCCCGATAGCTACAATCTAGGGGTCTTTAAGTCAAGAGTGAATAGGTTTTTCTAGGCAAGCATGCTTCAACGTCGACCACATCATTGCTTACCATCAGGTGAGATGGCTACTGTCAAGCGCAAGCCTGTATATTGCCGTGACTGAATTCTGGTCAAAACTTATATAATTGAGGAATCATCGATACAACGAAGAAGAATATTCCGCGAAGTAAAACAGTAAGTGCTCAAATCAGAAACCAAATAAAAGGTTAACGATGACCGCGGAAACACTTCTGTCCAACTATACCCTGAAAAGATAATCGAGAGAACTATTATATAAATAAATGCAAAATAGCGCACATATATACTTTGATTATAGACATTAAAAGTACAGTAAACGAATATGAAATCCCATCGTATGTGAACCCATTAAAATAATTGGGACCGGCTGAAACTTGATCCACGTTTACTTTTTGTTACCGAATGGTAGTCGCGACTCGCGCCTGTCTTCGACAGAACTTAGATGTTATCAACATAAAATAATATTATCCTGCCTCCTGTCGTTACTTTCTTGTTACTTTGTTGTGCTCATGATAAGGAAAATTGTGTGATTGTACTTCGACGCATTGTAATGGGTTTTGATCTTTATTAATTAGTGAATTTCTCTCATGAAAAAAATATATCGCGATTTGTTTTCAAAAAGCTTTTTCTTCTCAAGTTTCATTCACTCCTTTCTGGATCGACAGGATACGTTGCCTCATAAGGCTTTACCGCATATACTCAGTATAAGTTTGGTTATAGGCCGTTTTCAGCGTCTGGAATATTCATACTCGTTACTAAATTATGAACGAAAACAAGGAAACATCAGGATTCGAATCAAAATTATAGGCGCTTAACTTTAACTTATCAAGATGCCTTTGTTTGATGATAATACAATAGGGGACAATTCATACTGTAACATTTTTATTGAATTACCAATAAAAATTGAAGCTGCCGAAATAGTGGGTCTTAGGATGAACATGAAAAAACCCAAGGTGATGTTGAATGCCCACTCCTATCAAGGACGGAGACTCTTTACTCGAAGTCCTGGGCGACTATGTCTACCTAGGACAAACGATCCAGTTGGGTAGGGCCAACTTCGAGAAAGAGGTCAACCAGCGAATCCGACTCGGCTGGGCAGCGTTCGGGAAGTTGCGTAGTATCTTCTTTTCCAACTTACCACAGTGTCTCAAGACGAAAGTCTATGTCCAGTGTTGCCAGTGATGACCTATGGCTCTGAGACGTGTTCGTTTACAATGGGCCTCATCAGAAAGCTTACGGTCACTGAAAGGGGAATGGAGAGGGCTATGCTCAGAGTTTCCTTGCGTGATAGAATCAGAAATGTTGAGATCCGCAAGAGAACCAAAGTTACCGACATAGCCCGAAGAATCGCCAAAATTAAGTGACAGTGGGCAGGGCACATTGTTCGCAGAACGGATGCCCGATGGGGCAGAGAAGTTCTGGAGTGGCGATCGCGAACAGGAAGACGTTGCGTTGAAAGGCCTCCCACCAGGTGGACCGATGACCTGGTGAAGGTTGCGGGGATCCACTGGTTGCGAGACGCACGGGATCGGTCAATGTGGCGACGCTTGGGGGAGGCCTACGTCCATTAGTGGATGGCTGATATGATGACCAAAAAAATGTTATATCACTGATTCCTTTTTCGAGATCCATTTTTTTTTCTAGAGATGGCATTGATTAAGATCTATTATAAAGTGGTTATCAACAGTTAAAATCCAATTTAAATGCATGTAGCACTGCAAAACATAAACTAGACTCCTTGAAAATGGATGGCTATGAAAAATTCATGTGATTTATTAGGGATAAGATTGTGGTAACAAAATAATCACTGCGGATTGTAAGTAAGGAGAATTTGTTTCAAATAAGCAATACGTTGAATTAATGCATATTTGTGGCTTTTGTAGCTTAATTCGAAAATGGAGGTGAGGATCTAGTAGGTCATTGATTTAGCTTCATCCATTGCATTGCTTGCTAGCATTTACGTTATAGCACTGCGTTGCGTGCATTTGCATTATATATTCACTCTAATTATATTATATAAGACGGTATCGTAGTTAAAAAACAATGAATATGTTCATAGATTCTTTATTTGTGTAAAACATTTATTTATTTTATTAAAAATTACGTAAATAACACCTGAACAGCTATAATGCCAAGTCAATATTACTACCATAAAGATACACATAGATCAAACTTACATTGATTACCAAAATTTCAATTAAAAATACAATCAAATATTACAATTTAAAATCTAATTAAAAATACAATCTAACATACAATTTAAAATACAATTAAAATACACTTGAAATTACAATTAAAATACTATTATAATACTATTCAAATATCATTATTAATGTACATTATTAACATGTGTGTACATGCCAGAGCGTACAGGTCATTACAGTACATTTCAGCCTTGTTTAATAAGGGGTGTCTCAGAATGTTTTTCGTTTTTGATACTTAAAAAAAAGGTACTAGAATTAGTTAAAACTCAGTTTAATTACTGTTGAATTAATGAGCAGTATTGTAATTTTATTTGTAAAAAACGAAATTAAGTAAATTCGCACCCTCCTCGTCCTGACACTCGTTTGGCCTGCAACTAAAATTTTCATTATTTGTTTCGTCTGTGAGTCTTTGCTTGCTTTTAAACATTCAGGTTGGGTGGCACTAGTTTGTAAACTTAACTTTTTAAGCAGCTCTATAGGAGAACATCAGCAAGCGTTTAATCTGGGCTATTTGGGCTGCCATATCACGTCAAGGAATAGTCGGTCCCTCACTTTTTGGCGTGTGATTTAAGATTTTAGTTCCAGGAAAATTGAGTGTCAGGAAGTCAAGGATGCACATTTACTTATTATTGTTTTTAATAAACAAAATTGGAAAACTGCTCGTTAATTAAACAGTAAATAAAGCGAGTTTTAACTTATTCTATTACCTTTTTTTTAAGTATCAAAAACGAAAAACATTCTGAGACACCCTTTATAGTATGAAATAAATTTATCAGAAGCCTACTAAAAACAACAAGATCACTGGGTTTTTAATAAACTCAATATGATCAATATTAGTACATAAGAATTTTGTTTATTTGTAAATAATTCACGAAACATTTATTTTAATACGTACAAAGTAAAGACAAACAACTAAAAAGCTTTTTAACAAAAAAGCATCAGGCGTTATTGCTATTTCTACAATAACGCCTACTATTTTTTACCGAGCAACGCGTATTCAAAAAACGCTTGCTATTTGCATTCTCTCAGTAAGTTATCATGTTACACGTTTGTTTTTGCAAAGATCTGCAGGTTATTTTTATTTTCCTGACTGGTTGTTTTTCAATATCTGGCCGCAATTACTTTAATGAAATGAATTGTAAAGGTTGCCAATAGATTCGTAATGTACGGGCAAAATTAAAAAAAAAGCAAATTAAAGCTAGATATTGTCAGGCAACCCTGCAGTAGTCTATTTTACTATCAAGTATATTTCATAAAAAATAAATTTATCAAAAACCTGCACAGTTTTGCAGTGGGATCTCGTACTACAAGTATTCTAAGTCCAACTGATTGTATACCTTCATGACTCAGAACTATTTTCATTGATAGCATACGTAGTATTATTTATTATAGTTTGGACAGGAATTTATCGATATTTACACCCTCGTATTTAGATGGGCATTAAAAATCAACTATCGAGATCAAAATGCTGGACGACCACAATGCCTATATCTATTTTTAGACAAGTGTTTTAATAGATTCTGAGTAGGGTGACCATGAAGAGTATTAGAGAGCAATTGGCCATTAATTTATTTATATATTACAAGAGATGCAAACAGCTGTTTATCATATCCACCTAGATATGTCAATAAGTATAATTAATAAATATGGCACTAGAACTCTCCTTAAGTCTTGTCGCTGTGGCTCAGTTTTTGGAACCAAAATTGATTACAGAATAAAATGTGACAAATAGTCAAACACATGTTAGCTTTTGTGAGTATTTGAATGAGTTTTCAACAGTCAATTGCATCACTTGCGGTTGCATTTAATTTCTTTCCTAAAACCGGGAGTAAGTCTCAAATCATTTGTAAATGGAGGTTCTTAAAAATAAATCTTTTATGAAAAATCATGCGTGTCATGTTTTTTAATGACTTATTTAGGTGACCACAAACAAAATCTGAACAAAAAGTACCGGTATTTTACAAAAAAAATATTAAGTACCTACATCATCCGGCAAAGACACGTCAACCAAGAATATGAGTAAACATTACAAAGGAAGAACAGTCAGAATAGAATAGAATAGAATATACTTTATTGTACACTAAATCATGAAGTTAGGTGATTTCTGACAAAAAATCCTATACAGAACCAAAACCATCGTCACCACATTCCTAGGCACGCGACACCAGGGCCCAAGACTGGAAACATTGACGAGTTTCCTAAATAGGAGTCCAGCTCACACAAGAATGCTGAACTTAATATAAAAGGAACCGCAAAAACGTAGCCGCATTACCATGATACTATGACTCGACAATTAATATGGGCCTATTAACTAACTCTTGAGTCTTGAACCTGAACTTGGACTTAGAATAACGACTTGTAGTACGAGATCCCATTGTAAAAATATGCAGGTAAATTTGTTTTTGAGAAAACTTTTTTTTAATGTAAGTTACTTGATAGTAGAATAGATTACTGCAGAATTGTCTGCAATATTATAATCGCGATATTGGAGAAATTCGTATTGTAGAGCAAAGTTTAAAAAAAGCTAACTGTGGCAAGCAATCCTGCGGCAATCTATTCTACTATCAAGTATCATTCACTCAATTTAAATTTTATTAAAAAAATGCGGCCAATTGCGAGTAGGACTCGCGCAGTGAGGGTTTCGTACAAACCTCAGCTTAAAGGTATTATAGACCTGAGTATTTGATCTGAATTTCAATTTAATACCTCTACGCGTTCATTCGTTAAAATTATTAAAAATATGTTTATTATATGATGTAACTAAAAATTTACGGTTTTCGCAATTATTTCTTTATCTGTGCTATAAGACGTTGCTTCGTACCAAACTTCAAGATTCTGAGTTTGATTTCCTTGCGACTGTCGAAAATTTGTGGCATAAACGACTGTATCTTTTGATTGCGTTGGTTTAGAAGTTTTATTTTTTCACTCGCTTTAAGGGACAGTAGACTTGACTATTTGATATAAATTTCAGCTTGATACCTCCCCGTATTCCTGAGAAAAAAAGGTCTTGACAGACAGACAGATGAACGGACGGACGGACAACAAAGTGATCTTATAAGGGTTCCGGTTTTTCCTTTCGAGTATCGGAACCCTAAAAACACTGATAATATCAAGAATCTGAAGATATCAAGAAATGACTTGTAGATTTTTGCAGTGGGATCTTAGGCTACACGGTACATCGGTATGCTAAACATGTTTGTATCAAACTGTTATTACAGTAGTGTTTGCATATAGGATGGTCTTTTTGTGAGCTACGCATATAATTGACTCTAAAATTATACCGTGGATTGAACCCTATTTTGCTGTTGGGAATTACTTGACTGAGATGCAAATCTGGTTGTTATCTTTACATTAAGACAAGTAAAGTTGGCAAGGGTGACAATCACAAAATAGTAACCAATTAAGGCTTTATGAAATTTATAAGGATAATGAAAGTATCTAATCTTATATCCCTTTAATCGGATGGTCACATATTAAGCGATGGTTATGTGAAGTGATTTGATTGTTATAAAAATAGGCTCAACAGTAGTTCACCGCCCGAGTGCTAGGAGCTTCATATTTCTTCTACATATAATTTTTCTTGGAGAACCCTTTCACAAAGTTTCAAGTCGCAAAGCCTCATAAATTTAAAATTTTAATTTATTTATTTTCAATAATATCTGAAGGTTTTTGTGATTGCTTTAGTAAATTTAGTAAAAGAATGACTTC
This sequence comes from Orthosia gothica, assembly GCA_949775005.1. Lineage (NCBI taxonomy): Eukaryota > Metazoa > Arthropoda > Insecta > Lepidoptera > Noctuidae > Orthosia > Orthosia gothica. The sequence goes on along the minus strand of OX459045.1, from coordinate 21,929,632 downwards.
GTAAATATAAAGTTCTATATAATGTGGCGCGAATCAAATACAATAGGGAGCGTTACAAAAGTAGTGACCACAGATATTAGTAAGACATCTGAAGAATATGAAACTGATACAGACAATGATGAAGAGTACATTCCATAAAAATCAACAAAAGACATACCTCATAGCATCATCACCTTACGGCCAAGGAACAAGCTCGGAAAGATTGATTACAGTCCTAAACCCAGTTATTTTTGTTCTGTTAAAAACCTCAGAGATCCAGATTCAGTAAAGGAAGCTCTGTCCTCTGATAATGCTGATAATTGGAAAATTGCAATGGATAAAGAATTCCAATCATTGTTAAGTAATAATACTTGGTAACTTACCTCCTGGAAAGAAAGCTCTTCCTTGCAAATGGATTTTTAAAACCAAAACTGATAATACTGGGGGTGTAAATAGTCATAAAGCTAGACTGGCCATAAAGGGTTATGCTCAGAAAAGAAGAGATGATTATGACGAAATATACTCACCAGTAGTAAGATATACATCTATAAGATACCTCATTGCATTGGCCGCAAGATACAACTTGGATATCGACCAAATGGATGCCATAATAGCATTTTTGCAGGGGGACTTGGAGAACGAAATATATAAATAATCGATTCGCGCCACATTATATAGAACTTTATATCAATGAAGTCTTTCTTTTACTAAATTTACTAAAGCCATCACAAAATCCTTCATGGTAGCAGAGCGTGGTAGCGCAAATAAGTGGTTGCTCGCATTAGTAAAGTGAAAAGCCCGAAAAGTTATTTGCAATAAATTCTACAGGCGAAGTGTCACCCTCAGTTAACGTTTGTGAAAAATGTCTGCAAATACGATGTTTCACATTGAACACTCGTTGGACGGGATAATTATACAAATTGGAAGTTTGCAACAAAGGCGTATTTGGAGCATGAAGATCTCTGGCAGTGCATAGAAGGAGAAAAAGTCGACGGCACGAAAGATATCAAAACCAAGTCAAAGTTAATTTTGTTAGTGGATGCTATCAATTACGTTCATATTCAGGACGCAAAAATAGCTAAAGAAGTCTGGTTGAATCTAGAACGAGCATTTGACGACATTGGTTTGACACGAAAAGTGGCTTTGTTGAAAGATCTTATCACTACAACACTGGAGTCCTCTAAGAATGTTGAGGATTATGTTAACAAAATTATGATATCAGCACATAAATTACGGAACATAGGATTTAGTGTCAACGACGAATGGCTGGGCACTCTGATGCTGGCGGGTTTGCCGGACCTATAAAAAACTCATGATTATGGCTATAGAGAGTTCGGGAGTAAAAATCAGTGCAGATAATATTAAAACTAAACTACTAAAAGAAGTTCAGAGTTCCGATACTACTGCTTTTTACTCAGTCAAGAAGAAAACCATGAAACCCAAAGGCCCAAGGTGTTTCAATTGTAACAAGTATGGTAATTTTGGTAAAAATTGTCGGACACAGAAGGAAACTTCAAGTAAAAGTGAAGATAAAGGCTATGTAGCAGCATTTACAGCTTCTTCTGTAACAACAGACTGAAAGTGATAAATGGTATGTGGACTCCAGAGCTTCAATGCACATGACCAACCGCTGTGATCGGATGTATGATGTCAAAAGTTCACCAGTTTCAACCATTACTGTTGCTAACAATACCTCGCTACCTGTGAAAGGAATAGGAAAAATTAATTTAGTGTTGCATGGTAATAATAATAACAGAATTCCGGTAAGAGATGTCTTATATGTATCTGAACTTGTTGGAAACTTACTTTCTGTTAGTGCGATGGTCAGTAAAGCTAACAAAGTAATTTTTAATAAAAACAATTGTGAAATATTTACCAGTGATGGAGTATTTATATGTTCTGCATTATTAGAAAACAACTTATACACACTTAATATTGACAGAGAAATAAATGCTAACCTTAGTATTTCTGATATTTCAAATGATGTTGTTTGAAGGCACCGACGCATGGGACACTTAAGCTTTCCAGATGTGAACAGATTGCCAGAAAGAATGAGCTTGACGGACAGAGTGAGACTACCAGTGACTTGCACCATCTGCCTAGAAGGAAAACAGACGAGACTGCCCTTCAGTTGAAGGGCAGTCATAGTTTATGAGAGATCCAGAGCGACAGAATTACTTGAGGTGATTCATTCTGATTTATGTGTTCCGATAGAGACGCTGTCCCTTGGAAGTAAGAGATATTACATTACTTAGATCAGTATTTATATATTTTCTTAAAGACAAGCTCAGCATCCTAAGTGCATTTAAAGATTTCCACAAGAAAGCAGAAAATTAAACTAAAAAGAAAATAAAAATTATTCGTACGGATAATGGATTAAAATACTGTAACAAAGTTTTGAGTGCTACTTAAGTCAGTATGGTATAAAACATCAAACAAGCGCACCATACACACCACAACAGAACGGTCTAGCTGAAAGGATGAATCGTACTCTTGTGGATATGGCTAAGTGTATGTTGCTAGATGCAAAGTTACTAAGGCTTAAATCATCAACCGCTCGCCTACCACCTCTATAAAGAAAAGGACTCCCTACAAATTGTGGACAGGTAAGCTGCCTGATTTATAAAATATGAAAATCTTTGGTTCCGAAGTCATGATGCAAGTTCCCAAAGAGAAGCGAAAGAAATGGGACATGAAATTACAAAGAATGATCTTTGTAGGTTATTGTGATAACACCAAAGGATATCGTCTTGCTTGCCGAAAGCAAACAGAATCATGAAAAGCAGAGATGTTGAATTTTTGGAAAATGTTACAATTAATAATAAAATATACTTACCTGGTGAAGTCAGTAGCTCTACTGATGTGTCACAATCAGCGACGCCACCAGCAGCAGCAGAACCTGAAACTCAAACAGAAGAACAATTATTAGAGTTTACAAACACAGATATTAGTAAGACTTCAGAAGAATATGAAACTGATACAGACAATGATGAAGAGTACATTCCAGAAAAATAAACAAAACACATACCTCATAGCACCGTCACTTTACGGCCAAGGAACTAGCTCGGAGAGTTTTTGGCGGGAACGTGATGGCGTCTATGTTGCTTCTCTGTTTTATTTTCCGAAAATTGTGTTTAATTGAATATTAATAGTGTAAAAATGGTGGTGTTTTGTTCTAATAATATTAGTGAACGTGCACGAGTGTGGGAAAGTGAAACACAGCGGTAGAACATGAGTTTGTTCACGTTGTCGATAAAACTCCGTGGAGGCTTTCAGTAAAGTTACCGTCATTTCACTGGGGCCAAACTAGGACATTGGACTGAAAACTTCGAATGGCCTAGAGAAACTAGAAGATCTAAACGTGACACTGGCTAAATGCACAAAAAGTGCGAAGCCAAAAAAAACAAGCTCGGAAAGATTGATTACAGTCCTAAACTCAGTTATTTTTGTCCTGATAAGAACCTCAGAGATCCAGATTCAGTAAAGGAAGCCCTGTCCTCTGATAATGCTGATAATTGGAAAATTGCAATGGATAGATAGAATTCCAATCATTATTAAGTAATGCATAGTAGAAATCACTACAATAATAACAAATGCCACAAGTAATGCAAAAAATTCGTTCGTAGGATGTTTCGTTTTACGTGCCGACTACGTGACAGCCGATTTTAATGGTTTTTACCTGCAAGTATTATATTAGTATTTTTCTTTACTTTATTTTAAAATACCTACTACCGTACCGTATTTAACTAAGAAGCTAATGATAACTAACGAGATAAAAAAACATTGTAGGTAACGAAACGTAATTTCGGGAAAATTCTGATGTATATGACGCTTAGGCTGGGTTCACACTACGCCGGTCGCCGGTAGATTTACCGGCATGGCAAAACTGCCGGAAGTGCTAGTGGCCAAAGAATATATATGAAGCTGTTTACATTATGCGGGATCCGGCAAAAATACTGAGCTCGGCATTTTAACCGAGCGTTTTGTCACTGCGAAGCGCCGGTAGAACACCCGGACTGGAGTAATGTGAACAAGTTTGCGCCGGATCTATGTCCCCCGCTCACCCCGCCTGTGCTTCCCTCGCGGAGCCTCGCGTTATTTCGATTTCGCATTCTGATGAAGGTATACGTTTAGCATGGATATAATTGCAGAAACATTAATTACGCTTGTCCAAGAGCGATCTGTTCTTTGGGATAACTCCGAAGACGATTATAAAGACAAAAAGAAAACTTGTGCGATCCGGTGTAATGTGAACACTGTTGTCCGGGAGGCGGTTGCCGACAAATCTGCCGGTCCGGCGTAGTGGAAACCCGGCCTTACGTTTGACTTTGGTTTATATAAATAGGTCAAACCGAATCGAATCGTGTTCTGAATCAGGTTTTGGAACAGATGCACCGACTTCACGTAGTCTTTTGACTGCTACCCCTAGAGTCATCATCATCATCATATCAGCCGAAAGACGTCCACTGCTGGACATAGGCCTCCCCCAAGCGTCGCCACATTGAACGGTCCCGTGCATCACGTAACCAGCGGATCCCCGCAACCTTCACCAGGTCATCGGTCCACCTGGTGGGAGGCCGTCCGACGCAACGTCTTCCGGTTCGCGGTCGCCATTCCAGAACCTTTCTGCCCCATCGGCCATCCGTTCTGCGAGCAATGTGCCCTGCCCACTGCCACTTAAGTTTGGCAATTCTTCGGGCTATGTCGGTAACCCTAGTTCTCTTGCGGATCTCTACATTTCTGATTCGATCACGCAAGGAAACTCCGAGCATAGCCCTCTCCATTGTCCTTTGAGTGATTGTAAGCTTTCTGATAAGGCCCATTGTAAGCGACCACGTCTCAGAGCCATATGTCATCACTGGCAACACACACTGGTCATAGTCTTTCGTCTTGAGACACTGCGGTAAGTTGGACGAGAAGCTACCGCGCTACTTCCCAAACGCTGCCCAGCCGAGTTGGATTCGCCGGTTGACCTCTTTCTCGAAGTTGGCCCTACCCAATTGGATCGTCTCGGACCCAGGTAGACATAGTCGCCCACAACTTCGAGTGTAGAGTCTCCAATCTTGATAGGAGTGGGTGTAACATGGGCATTCAACATCAACTTGGTTTTGTCCATGTTCATCCTAAGACCCACTCTTTCGGAAGCTCTACTGAGATCATCGAGCATTGTACTGAGGTCCTCCATGGTCTCAGCCATAACCACTATATCGTCGGCAAACCGAAGGTGAGTGATGTACTCGCCATTGACGTTGATGTCTAGCCCTCTCCAGTCCAGAACCTTGAAAACATCCTCCAGTGCAGCGGTAAAGAGCTTCGGAGATATGACGTCTCCCTGTCTCACACCTCGGTGCAGAAGGAAGGGTTCCGAGGTCTGATCCTGAAGTCGAACTGACATTGTGGCGTTTTTGTATAAACACTTCAACACATCGATGTACCAGTAGTCAATTTGGCACCGTTGGAGAGACTGCAGTACAGCCCAAGTCTCGATCGAATCGAAGGCTTTCTCGTTGTCCACAAACGCTAAACAGAGAGGCAGGTTGTACTCTTCGGTCTTCTGTATAACCTGCCGCAGCGTATGTATGTGGTCTACGGTGCTGAAGCCTTTTCGGAATCCGGCTTGTTCGGGAGGCTGGTAATCGTCAAACCTGCGCGCGAGACGATTCGTGATGACTCTTGAAAACAGCTTGTAGACATGGCTAAGGAGTGTGATGGGCCTATAGTTCTTCAGTAGGGCATTGTCACCCTTCTTGAAGAAGAGTACACCACACCCCTGCACCATGCCTGTGGCGTTTTCCCCTCGAGTATGACGGAATCAAAAAGCTTCTGAAGGGCCTTAAGTACTGGTTTTCCACCCGCCTTCAGGAGTTCGGTCGTAATTACGTCATCACCCGGAGCCTTGTCGTTCTTAAGTGGTTTCAGAGCCATCCTAATCTCATACAGGCTGACGTCCGGAATGTCTTCGGTATAGTGTCGGGTCAATCTAGCTCTGGGGTCATTCGCTAGATTCGCGACGGTTTTACTTTTTGACGTGTACAACTGTCCATAGAATCCCTCGATCTCCCTCAGAAGCTCCGGTTTGGCGGACACGATCCTGCCATCTTCGGTCTTCAGTTTTGTGAGCTGACTCTGCCCAATAGACTGATCTCTTGCAAAGACCTTGGAGCCTTTGTTCCACTCAATCGCGTCTTTAATACTTTCAGTATTAAAGCGGCGGAGGTCGCTTTTCAAGGACTTTGAGATCCGTCTATTTAGCTGCCCGTATTTCAACGCATCGTCTGAAGACTGCAAGATCATCTCACGACTCGCCTTCATGTGCTTGAGAGTAGGATCACAGAGCTTTTTGTTTCTATCTGTACGGCGGGTCTTGAAAAACTTAGACCATGGACGAACCCGTCGCTGTATTCGTCCACGGAGCTCCCTAGGCACTCGAAACGATTCTGGAGTTCGAGCTGAAAGCTCTCGGGGTTTTGGACTTGGATTTGTGCTGGACGGAGCGTGGACTTCATCAGTCGAGACCTTTCAAGCTTAACATTAATGTTCAATGTGCCTCTTACCATCAGCATAGCGATCACCGCGCTCCCGGTTTTCACCGAATTGATCACTGAGACATCATTGAACATTTGCTTCTTGCTTGACATGATGTAGTCGATCTCGTTTTTAGTTGCACTATCGGGGCTTTGCCAGGTCCACTTAATGTGCTCACGCTTTCTGAAGAAGGAGTTCATCATGTAGAGGCCCTCCTTCTCCATAAAACTGGCCAGTAGGTGACCCCGGTGGTTCCGACGTCCAACTCCAAATTGCCCCACTTGCAGCTCATCCTCGTCTTGTTTGCCCAGTTTCGCGTTGAAGTCCCCCATGACAACGGTGAAGTGAGTTTTGAAACCATGCACGGCTCTAGAAATATCCTCATACATGGCCTCTACCTCGTCGTCGGGGTGTGCCGAGGTCGGGGCGTAGACCTGTATGACCTTCAGCGAATATCTTGCGGATATTCTGAGTATAAGGTACGCCAACCTGGTCGACACACTCTCGATCTTCACCACGTTTTTCACAAGAGACTTGTGGACGATAAACCCAACACCACCCTGGGACTGCCGGTCTCCCTCTCGGAAATAGAGCAGGTTACCGGATTTGAGGATTATCGAGTCCTCCCCCTCTCTTCGGACTTCAGATAACCCTATAATACTCCATCGTAACCTGCTCAATTCTTCCTCAAGTTTGGCTATCTTCTCGTCGGTCCGGAGTGTTCGCGTGTTATATGTTCCCAGATCCAGTCGTCGGTGTTTGTAGGGATAGCCGGGTCCACTCCGGGGATTCTTAGCACCCCTTGCCACGCCATCGCCTCGACCGCTACCGTAGCCGAGGGTACGGGCTGCCGGTGTGTCTCTTAGTCGCCTCTTACGACACCCACGGCAAGATATGGGATGGTGAAATTCTTTACGTCCGTCACCATACGGTACCCCTAGAGTGTATAAACTAAAAACAGGAGGTGCGAAGGGAGAGCCAGCACGCCGAAACTGCGGAGGTGAGTATGAGTGCCTATGATTTGTTATGTAAGGGTTGCACTTCCCGCAGCGCCGGAGACGATGCAAAAGCATCTATAGTGTTTTGAGGTTAGGTTACAATTATTTTATTTTGCTCAAGAACGGTGCGTTACGAATTCATGGGATTGGGTGCCAGGGGAGAGGGGCACTGAATTTTAACCAGTTAGGTTTTTTTTGGCTCCTATGGTTTTGCGGGTTTTGGTCTATGCTAACTTAAAAATATCCTACAATATAAGTACTCTACACTCTAACTCGAAGCTTCGAGTACCTATCTGATAACTTTTAGGAACAGAATACCTATTACGTGCTTCCACGCAGCTGTCAAAACTGATTAAATTTATATGTCGTTATTTTATTGTAATCTCTGTTATTTCTATCATAACAAAAACAGTTAATCGGAAAGCCCCATGAACAAAACAATACAAGCCTCCAAGCTACTCGGCAAACCACAAAAAAAATATATGACTACAACATACTTGCCATAGATACCGACGTACTTCGCACTTTTAAAGGTCGCGTTTTATTTATTATCACAGAGCAATGTCTTATTCTTCACACAGTAACAATACTTATAAGTATCCATAGTTTTGCAATATTATTATGTACATTTATTTCACTGAGCATTCTGTTCTGGGAATGGTAATGGCATGAGTATCATAATTCCATTAGCCATGGCATCAATGTACACATATTGATTGGTTTCTCATCACTTGATTATCGGGCTGTTAACGTAATCAATAATTGCCGGTTATCTGCTGTGATTGGCTGTTGAAAATCATTCAAACAATCACAGCAGATAACTCGTGCTCGACAATTTATCACATTATTTCTGCGATAATTTAGCGGTGAGAAACCCGGCCTAAATAACATTGAATTTAGACGTAACATTAAATGTTTCTACTCAAAATGCCAAATACTTAATTTTAGATGAAGGGTTACAGTTTTAAGGGAATAACCACACCAATGGAATGATCGCCGATCGTAGATTTTGATTGACGTTGATCAATACAGTTCTATTGGGGTTGTAGCTTTCGGTGTAGTAGGAACTTTCAATCGGCGTGAGCTGATTCACTATACCGTCGATCCACGATTGATTGGTTTGGTAGCATCCCTTAAACATTCGATTATGCAAACATTTTCTTCAATTACCAAAACACACGCAATTCGAAACACAATTTTTTGATTAATTGAAACGAAGAAGTTATCCGCGAACACAAACAACAAAACAGTCAAATTGAGAAACCTCCTCCTTTTTGGGATGTCGGTTAAAAGCCATAATTTGACGCATTCAAAAGGTACGGAGACGCACTTAGTTCATCAGCCCGATTGTATTAATTGCAAAAACATAAAGCATCGAGCATAAACCGGTGATAGGTACCATTATACGACTATAATTAACAAAACATGATAAAGGTGGACTTGTCGTTTGTTTTGATTGCAAGTAACACCGAAATATCCAATTGCCTGGCACAGTGGTAAATCTTTATTTAATTAATCCCAATTTACATTACTACCCGCACGTTGAAACATGGGCAATAAACACGCAATATCAATTACCTACCTAAGTGCAGCCAATAAAATCTTTATTATTCTCTGATTTGAATACCTACCTACCTAACATATAAATCAAACAGAACAATCAATCTGCCTAGCCTTTTCCCAACTATGTTGGGGTCGGCTTCCAGTCTAATCGGATTCAGCTGAGTACCAGTGTTTTACATGGAGCGACTGCCTATCTGACCTCCACAAACCAGTAACTGGGTAACACGGTACCCCTTGGCTAGACTGGTATCTGATTTCAAGCTTCTGACTACCCGTAACGACTGTCAAAGATCTTCAAAAGACAGCTGGGACCAACGGCTTAACGTGCTTTCCGACGCACGGAGGAAACTCGGAATGTTGAAAATTGTCACCCATCCACGGACCGACCTCGTCAAGCGTTACTTAACCTTGATAATCGATCCGTGCGGCTGTTATTATTTAGCCACGAGCTCCTCATATAATATCATCTCATATAAATCAAACAGAACGAACTAGAAAAATATTTACAATACATAATAAGTAGGTAAATCTTTTTCCGAAGATGTTAAATTGCCAACATGCAAATTTAGTAAGCTCGAACAATTTAATAAGTTATTAGTTATATAGATGTTTATGTTATCTTGTCATCCAGATCTTTATCTTGCGATCAAAGCGCGAATAATAAAGATAGATACCTAGATGAATAATTCATAGTTTAAATTTTAGCACTCATTAATAAACCATGCCAATATCTCACTAAGATCGTTATCAACAACTATTAGTTAGCTTATCTTCATCACATCAATATATTATGTTTTCATCAGATTATCGGTTGAGATCGTAACATGATTTATTATATTTTTAATTGGAATCCGTAGACGACATTTAACTTTAAAATTGCTGAACAATAAAATCGTTACAATGGTTATCGACGATCGAGATAAGCGACTTCCGATGATCCGCCAGATTATAGTTTTTATACGTGTGCAATCATGTATTTTAATTGTGCATCAAATTTTTGTGTTTACTGTGACGTAATATTCAAATTCTACTTACATATACTTTTTATATAGTGTGTCACGGAAATGGGTAGTCACATTTTAATAAATAATAGTTAAAAAAACACGCTTTAATAGAAAACCAAACTAAAAAGTTGAAAATAATTATCAATAAATTTAAATTAAGAATAGTGGGATTAACAAAAATATTATTTTATTGTTAAAAAGGCGTGGGGTGCTTTGTAAGATATTTAGAAAATGACTCTTATTCTACCAATATCTGTCAACTAAATATTTTAAAAATTTACGTTATGCACCCCACGCTTTTTAACAATAAAATTATATTTTGTTAATCACACTATTCTTAGTTTATTTTTTTAACTATTATTTATTTTTTACTTTTTGGTTCTATCGCTAATCCTAAAGATCCTGGTAAGGGTAATGGGACAAACTATTTAAATGATTGCATTGTCATTGGTCCACAATAAGTGTGCAAAGTTTCAAATTAATTCGATGTTTTGAAGGGGGTGAAAATCACATTCAAAAATCCATTACATAAATTCATAGATACATATTTACATACATACCAAGCTAATAAAAGCATGTTAAAAACAGCTTTTGCTCAGTGAAATGAACAACATTTTTCATGGAACCCAAAGTCTCAAAGAAAAATTTTGCCTTCAAACTATTTTTGATAAGCTGATGTTAACTTAGAATAAAAAGTTCTTTTTTTTGGAATTGAATAACTCTTTTTTGGCCAAAGCTGTCCCTTTCCATGGTCAGAAGCAGTTTTTAAAATACATTTAGATACCCATTTTCGTTACAGCCTTTATTTTCTACATTGTAAATTTTAAATAGTTAGATATCTCTTGTTTCTCTATTACATTTATTAGACCTTTGCGAGAAAAACATACGGAAAATGTTTTGGCCAAAGTCCCAATCATAAATTGTTATTATTATTCCCTCTACCTGGTAAATATTTACAATTATCACCATTAACTTCCTCAAGCTCATTGCTAACTCCCTCATTATACTTGAGATTATTTCAAGGAAAACATTATTTTCATTAAGTTTTTCGATCATTGACTGACGGCCCTAATGTCTAAGGTTTGATTAAATTGAATGGGCACAAAACAGAAGTATTCGTTGATTAGAAAGCAGATGGTCGACGTAATGAGCGTCATTTTAGACGCAGATATTTATATAAACGCTTACTTGAATAACGTTGGAAAGCACACAAAACTAAAAATCAACCAAAACTAATCGAGGGCTACTTTGATTTAAAACTTATTACAGTACTTTCTACCATTATGATATTCAATAATGTTTAGAATGAACTGGATTACCTATATATTCGTAGTTTAGAAGAATTGCAATGTTGGATACTTTTTGAATATGTCAACAGAAAACTGTTTACTGCGAGAATGCATATTGCCCCGTCCCCGTAGAGTTCTGTATTACCTATGCCAGGTTGTCACTTATATATATGGGACCGTATAAGGTTACGCTCTTTCGTGTTCACGATTGCAAAAATATTATTTCTTAGAAAATTATGCTGACGCAGGTAAATTACATATTGATTTTTGGTCTAGTTTTTTAATCCGCACTTCCGAATGATTTAACTAATATGTCTTGCAACGGTCGTCTTAAATCACTTTCGCTTATGATGCATATATTGCATACGTCCATAAATGCATATCAATAAGGCATTAGCACGATGAATTGCAAAACAATTAATTATTTAAAATCATTCAACTTTTCTGTTACTTAACGTTAAGTAGGTAAAGTAGGTGCCTATATGAAATCAAAGTTGCAATCGTCACTTTAGGTCGAAATCGTCGTCTTCCGCGTGAACAAAGTTAATCGTTGACTGTAATAAGCATTAGATTACGGTCTGACCAATTCCACTGACCAATTCCAATTTCTCTGAAAACCACCATCGCCACATAGATTTCCTGCATTCAAACACACGTCTGCGAATGTATAACATGCATAATGTATGTAATTTGCCTAATTGGCTTATTTTATCACGCTGAACGTATTGACTAGATAGTCTAGATTTCTGCTGGAGCAATATTAATGCTCAATCTCAAAATATACTTGCCTATTTGAAAGGCTTTTAGACACTTTCATTCATAAACGTCAATAAATGTCTAATAAATTAACTATGCAAACATCAAAATTGATTTCTGAATGTGCAGCAAATTTAATAAGTTTTGTATACGATTTTTGGCCAGTCTACCGCAGCAATGAAGTTAATAAATTTTACGCATCAGGTTTAGAACTTTTCACTTTTTTACTGACATTTAGCATGCATTACACTAAACGGCTCATAAGCATACAAGTGTGCAGAACTGGTAGGACCACTGTGATCCATCATGTTTAACTTTGCAACAGTTAGAGCTGCACAACTGGTGATCGTTCACCTACTTTCATTATGCTTTAGTTTCGGTTCAATTAATGCATTGAAAAAAGTATTGCCTACTACTACTTAGCATACCCTTAAGGGGTTCCGTCCTTACAACTCTACTGAACGAAATAACAAATGCATCAGCTAAAGTTCCTATCCACAAAACCCATGTTCAGTCAACAACAAATCAATTAGTTTTATAATATATTTTCAATGGTCATATCTAATAGTCTAAATTAATATTCTTCACAAAACGGACACATTAAATTAAGGGGAATTTTTAACTGCACCTCTATTTAGAAATTTAAGCAAACAAAATATCTCCACTAATAACCTACTGCAAAACAATATTACTCACCGTAAAACAAAAATACTGATTTGCACACAAATTATTCAATTAAATATAAAATAAATGTGAATTAGTCCAAGAGCGAGCGAAGCGAGCTCGGGAGCTTAGGGCACCCCGACACGGATAGGTTAGGTTCGAAGGAGATGACGGGAGCTGAAGTGAGCGAGCAAAGCGAGCGAACTCAGCTCCCGTCATCTCCTTCATGTTAGGTTACTTTAGACCCTGCAGACAGAAATAGGAGCCCTGCGCAGCGGGGCTCCGTCGACTTTGTTTCGTTTCCGTCGAAGTTTTAAGGGAGGGGGCTCCCTTAAAACTTAAATATTTTGTTGCACTCGAAGAATTATTAGATTTACTTTTAGTTAACAGATAGTTATTCAGTAAAACAGTTAAGCTTTAAAGATCTAGCAGTATAGTATAATTCATTTATTTGATGAGCAAATTTAGTGTGCAATTCAGTATTTTTGGTAGTAATTTCGAATATTTTGATTGAAAAAAGGGGAATTACAGTTAAAGTATTAAATACCACCCTTAAATTAATGGCTGCTTTTCAATAAAATTATTGATAGCTTTTCTCTGATCAACTCGATCACAGCTATCACCAATATGTTTCCTAAGGGTGTTGTGATTGTTGTATTATATCACTTTTTATCTCTGTGTCACAATTTTTTAATTATTATCATTTCTGTCTTATATATTTTTTAATGTTTTTATTTATTTTAATTTGATTTGTATGTATTTAACCAACTGTATTTTTGTTTGATCTACATTGATATTGATTTTAATCTATACTTAAAACTTTAACAACTTCCTTTTATTTATTTTTTAATTGAATTGTATTTATTGAAGGCGGCAATGTTACAATGAATGGTATGTCGGTCCAATAGTTGTTAAGATTGTTTTGTCAATTTGTAACGCATGTGATGTAACTGCGCTATAATTTTAAATAAATGAATTAATATCACCCGAAGGTTGACTGGTAAAAAAAAAGCCGGCTCTATACGTTTGGGTGCATGAAGAATGAAGTAATGAAGCTATCATTAGAAAGCAACAGAACATTAAAGAAGCAACAATTTCTTCAGGGTTCGCACCTCGACGGTACCCAAACACTTGCAACGCGCTATCAGTTAGGATGCAACCACGCCTTTTTTAAGGTGTGTAACAAACCCGCTCACGATAACATGCAGTTATTTATGCGAGTATTACAGCATTTCGTGATCACACAATGCAGTGCGTAACATCTCATGACCACTATCAGTAAGCAGACGATAATATCAGCCACTGTGTCGCTTTCGATTTCATATTTGTTGATGCTTAGCGTTGTTCCGAATACTTCCGAGTCCATCCGAGTAGAGACTCTAAATCTAGAGCCTTCTTAAAAAAGTGACATTACATAACAAAAGCAAAATGAAAGCGTCCTATAGCAATTAGAAAAATATCAAAAATGTATAGGATTGTATAAAATTCACACGAGTCAATGTCACATGATCAATACTTTCAATTTTGGCATTTCGAACATCGTTATCATCATCGTCAGCCTTACAATGTTCCCACGGCTAGGACACAGGCATCCTCTCTGTAAGGGTTTACTAATGATAAGCATAAAATATATTCCCATAATTTACATTGGCATAACGAAATTCAGAATGATGTACATTACGCATAATTTTGTTTGGCATAAATGCTTTGTTATAATGTATATTGCCATAAATACTGTTAGCATAATCATAATTATGCATAATCTTATATAGCATAATGATATTTTCACAATATGTTCTTTGGATAAAACAAACATGTTCGCGGTTCAAGGATGGCCCAAAGGAGAGGCCTTAGCCTAATTAATTTGAGTATTTATATCAAATATATTTAATTAGACATTTTAAGCTTAGGTAAAACAAGTTTCAATCGATTCAAATCGATATAAAATTATCGATATTTTTGACGTTCAAATATGTACCCATAAAATTATTATGATAAAATGATAAATATTTATGCAACTCCAAATTATGGAAAAACAAATTAGACCGAATGACAGGTATGCTAACCTTTGCATTATGTATACTGCGGCGTATAATACCTTATTATACGCCGCAGTATAATTATGCTGATAAAAGTTATGCGAAGACGTTGTGCCACACAACATTATGCCTAAAAAAATTATGTCAAGAGGGAGATTCCTCTGTGAGAGGGATAAATGGGCCTTAATCCAGCACGCGGGCGTAGTGCGGGTTGGTGGATATCACACGCGGTTTTGGTTCTAGGACATGCCGGTTTCCTCACAATGTTTTCCTTCACCGTTTGAAGAGCAGTGGTGATGAAATAATTTACCAAAGTAAAGCGCCTGCCTGGGCTCGAAATCACGACCTACGATACGTAAGCCAGGGCCGTTACCACTGGGCCAGCACTGCTCATCACTATCGCTATAGCTGTTAGAAAAACACTTTATCAGTGGTCCTAGACATCGAAAGGCTGTTTCGATAGCGATTGTCAAAAAGGCAAAATTGTATGGGATTGACAAGCCATATCGAAACATCACGTGATCAATACCCTATATTTTGACATTTCCGCTATCGCCTTCGCTGACATCGAATAACACTTGTCTAGAGCCTGTGAGGCCTTAGACAAGTGACATTCTATCATCGAAAGCCTGTCGATAGCGATTGTAAAAAAAAAAATAGTTCTAAAAACGAAAAAACATACTTTAATGGTAAATTGAACTTGAAAGTCGCTAATCCTGAATATCCTGGTAAGGATAATGGGACAAACTATTTAAATTATTGTATTGTCATCGGTCCTTGATAAGTGTGCAAAAATTCAAATTAATCCGACAAAAAAAATCACGTTCAAAGATTCCGTTACATTGATACATAGATATTTAGATACATACCAAGCTAATAAAAGCGTGTTAAAAAGGCAAAATTGTATGGGATTGACAAACGATTTCGAAAAATCACGTGATCAATCCCTTACTATCGCCTTCGCTGACATCGAATGCCACTTTTCTAGAGCGTGCCTCATGTTGTGTTAAACACACACAAACATACACTAACATAAAATAATAAATCCGACAAGAAAAATCACGTTCAAAGATTCCGTTACATTGATACATAGATATTTAGATAAATACCAAGCTAATAAAAGCGTGTTAAAAAGGCAAAATTGTATGGGATTGACAAACGATTTCGAAAAATCACATGATCAATCCCTTACTATCGCCTTCGCTGACATCGAATGCCACTTTTCTAGAGCGTGCCTCATGTTGTGTTAAAGACACACAAACATACACTAATATAAAATAATAAATCCGACAAGAAAAATCACGTTCAAAGATTCCGTTACATTGATACATAGATATTTAGATACATACCAAGCTAATAAAAGCGTGTTAAAAAGGCAAAATTGTATGGGATTGACAAACGATTTCGAAAAATCACGTGATCAATCCCTTACTATCGCCTTCGCTGACATCGAATGCCACTTTGCTAGAGCGTGCCTCATGTTGTGTGTTTAATATGGAATTCGGAAGCCGTTAGTTGAAAGCTCACAATATAGATAAAGACTGGTTTGGCTAATTGATTTTGATATTCTTCTTTGTAGCAGACTGCGCGGCGGTATTCATTGTGTGTGTTACGACACAGCGCATTTCTTTGATGTCTGAAAAGATACAGACGCCTACTGTTGATACATTAAGATACATTAGAATTTAAGATGTTTTGAATATTACCTACAATATTCTCTGCATTTTCCTCATCTAAATTTTAATTGCATGTTACATATATATATTGCAAAACAAAAAGATCTAGCCAAGTGTTTGTTATTTATTGTGGTAATTTGTACTTTTTGGTATTTATTTTGATTACATAAATTGAAGATGAATAAAAAATTGTATCGCAGTTTTTCCCACTAAATAATTATGTTACGTAATGTCTGATTTAGGTCACAAACAATATGTATGAGTATCAGGTGGCGGGTCCGAAGAACTATTGAATTTTTTAATTATTGCATTTGCCTAACTCGTTTTCCACTTTCTTTACTTTTTTTGTAATTTTTTTTAAAATTGATGCGTATTTTTCCTGAAATACCTTAATAAACAGGAAAAGACTACGTCTAGCTGTGGCCTAGTTTTATGTTTAACACAGAAAAGTACGGATTCCGTTTATAGATTAGGGCGGTCACCCACAGCAAGTTTTTGGAGAGATACAGACGTAAAACAAACGCGACACAGTCGCTATGTCCAGAATCGTCTGCATCGCAACTAAAGCAATACAGACGAGATGCTAAATCGATACATTCGCGCGATGTAACTGTAACCAACGACCAAAAGTAGCGATGCATACGCTGCAAAAAGTCGCCATGGGCGCCCTCAGATGATGACACTACCCATCGTATTCAACATTTTTATTAGTATTTTCGTAATGAACCACCAACCAGCGTCTGCCCTAAATATTGATTAGATATTATAATGCAACAATTAAATCATCAATTTATAGGTTTTTGTAATCTGTCTGTAAGTTACCTACTTACTAAAATTGCTCAATTTTCTTTGTAGGCCTCGTAATACACATTAACAACTTAGCATATACCGGGCAACATTGCGTGGTGCCCTTTGCATTAATCGTGCATAAATCTCACGGCTATTAGACAACATTTAAACAATGTTTAGTCGGCTTATGAATGTTCTTCTTCTTTTTGTGTGAGGATGTGACCATATCAGGTGTCAAAGTTAATTAAGCCGCCTCTGGGAGCTCTAAATGATTTTTGTAGTATGATTTGTTGATGAAAGTAGTCAAAAGTGTCCTGAAGTAAAAATAAGTGTTTTATCTAGTTACTCGTGGCTGTCCACAGACATAAATCTGACTAGAAGACGCGATTGTATGTACTTCGCATGCCAAAAAACGGAGTAAAGTTACGATCAATGATCGTAATCTGAGCTTTTCATTTAGCATTATCGGCACCGGAAATCTAACAAAATTTAGAAAAATGCCGTTTTTGCCATATTGAGCAGTAAATAATGTATAGAAAAAGTTGGCCGAGGCATTGGAAATGTTTTTTTTCATTTGTAAGTAAACGTATTTTTAAATTGTTTGTGAAAAAGTGGCACACTTGGTTTTAATACAGATGGAGGGACCTGTGTTATCTAGTTAGATTTATGTCTGTATGGCTGTCAATCATGCTTGCCAAACCCATGTGTTATACAGGGTGTAACGAAAGGTGCGATCGTGTTTTAAAAACTGCTTTTCACCATATTAACCATTTTTCTCCAAGAATGTCATAGACAATACTTAAAAAAATTGGATTTTCCATACAAAGTGGTCGTCATCTGACCAAAATTAGTATGGGAGATACAAGTTTTTGTACCTTTCCGTTATGCCTGTATACCACCATTAGACCGCTAGTTTTCTATACTTTCAGACTAAAAGAAGTCAAAGTCAAATCATAATAATTTTAATATCATCTACTATCTATTGATTTATTCAATAAATAGTAAACTACACTGGCCTTCAAAACTTAGTAACACACTTTTGAAATTGCAGTTTAGTTTCAGAAATAAAAACGTTTTATAGAAAATTACATCAACTTCCTTTGCAATTATAGTTTACTAGCTGACCCCCGCGGCTTCGCTCCCGTCAAAATTATAGCCGAAGTGAAGCCGAGGTGAAGGAATTTTTAAAATCGGTCCTGTAGTTTCGGAGCCTATTCGGTACAAACAAACAAAAAAATATTTCCTCTTTATAATATTGGTATAGATTATACAGTAGTACCGTTATTACCGCCGAAGGAAGGTAATGTGTTTAATTAACTTTAAAAAAAGATAGAAACCAAAATATAACCATTTTTTACTTACCGGCAAAAACTCAAACAACATTCATAAGTATGTTTTACACCATTAGGTACATTTTAATAACTGGTAATGCCTCCTCGGGCTCTGTTAAAACACTTCTTAGAACAATTATTTTTGATTCTCTCAATAAACTTTAGCATTTGTTACCTACATAGGTTTTTGGTTTCTATTTTTTTAAAGTTAAAACCGTAAGAAATGTAAAATAAAGAATTATTTCAAAAGAAGTTGATGAAGTTTTCTATGAAACGTTTTTTATTTCAAAACTCTGACTTCTATAGTTTAGGCGAAATTGCAATTTCAAAACTTACTAAGTTTTGAAGGTCAGTGTACTATTGATATTTCTATCTAATCTTGTAGATCTAATTGCAGCTCTTCTTCAGCTCCAAAACTACAGTGTAGTAAATCAATCTCAATGGGACCACGCCCTTAGGAATAATAAAACCTAAGATATATTGAGAATATTTCTTAATTTAAAATTATTCTTATATATAATAAAATGCTTCTGCTATAACGTGCATTCTAATGTTGATTTTTCCCCAATGCGCAATAGCAAACGCGGGTGCAGATTGCGAGCGCATTTGAGCACCTCACTGCATACGCCGCCTGGTTGACTTGATGTGGAGTGCAGTGCAAGAGCGGAGGCGGCAGCGGATTCCAATCTACAAGATCATAGATATCACTTGGCGCACTACCTGTAAAAACTTAATGATATCATCTCATTTATGTAATACAACTCTGTATATATTTATACAGAGTTGAGTATTCTTTTTGAAAGCGGATTCTAATCTAAAAGATTATAGATATAAGTAATATCTTAGCGCACTGCCTGTGAAATGATATCATCTCAGGCATGCATAAACACGTTTATTTTTATTCTTTTAGCGCGTTGTTTTATTCTTACTAGGTTCAACCACAAAAACATGACTGCAAAATATTAAAATATGAAAGATAGAAAAACTTGTACAATTTGGTTTTAGTGTTTGTGAATTATAGCTTATTCCACCTTCAAATTTAGAATATTATCTAATACCTCGTGACCTTTTATAAATGCGAAGCGCGTGCGCATGTGGGCTTCCCCGCTTACTAACCACTAGTGCATTATAACTGGTCGAACAGATATAACCTCTAATATTGGAGATCATCTTGTCAAGCAATCAACCAAGCCAAAGTGATACTTAAAATGCGCAATTAAATCATTGCAAAATGGTCAAAGCGGATTCACTAATTGTGTTTTTTTATGAATCTTAAATGTTTCGTAGACATAATTGTGATAAACTGTACAGGAGGCTGGGTAAAATGGATAGCTGGCATATTTTAACATTATTCGCTTTCTACAGATGTTCGGGCATGCCTGAGTTTCGTCACCAAGTCACAATTACATATATTTCTTATACAATGTGGGAGGAGATTACTGGCTACATTGATTGATTGAGAATTTTTGTCAACACTTAATCTCTCGGTATTTGATCATGATTTAAATAAAAGCAATTTAAATCACTTTTAAGCATTAATTGGTTTTAAACTAAGCAATTTGCGTCAGTTTTAGATGTAATTATTAATTTATGCAACCGCATAATATAATATGAGGAAAGTATTCATGGCACAAGTCAATGCAGAATCCTTCGAGAAATCTCTTTTCAGTTCCGAAAATGGCCCTGCAATGCAAAAAAAATAAGCATTTTATTTTACTACTGCCCATTAGACGAACCGAAAAACAAACAACCAGTGGACCACATTAGCCCTGGATCGAAAAAAATGGCGACATGCCCATACGGCGAGGCCGTTGCCCAGCAGTGGAATGTTTTTTTTTTGAGACAATCCCACCACACTATTCCCAAACCACTGCAACTCCTGAAAGCCAGAATCAACAGTGGCGACCACCAGAAAAGCGCTGAGGCAATGAAGCTCGACGAAGTCCCGGAGAATGAATTTAACTGTCTTGGATCCCGCAACGAAATTAATCAGAAAATAATAAAGGAGGAGTAAGAAAACAAAACGTAGGATGATGTTGACAAACAATAAATCCAACTAAACAACCACACAATAACAAAGTGCAATAATTTGCAAGCAAATCTTACTTCCGCTAGGATTAGGCCACCAATTCCGTTTAAGAAGCTGCCAGTGTCGTAAAAAAACAACTCGAGGATAGGCACAAACATCCTCCTGTGCATTAATCAGTTAATCACGATAATCAAACTTAAATGATTTCGGATGATATCACAAACTTAGCCTAACAATTTAAATCATCATTAAGACAAATACTGGCTACTAATAAATACAGTTGATCCGCGCTTAATTCGTCAAGCAAGCTTTAATTCAACTACGAGTTCTTAAAAGTAATTAAATGTTAATGATATTTGTATTAATCTCGTGCCTCAGGTATTTCGAACTGACATAATGCTAGTGCACACGAACCAACAACTGACAAACGAACGGAACTATAAATCAATATTAAATCAACGGCGCGTGAAAACTCTTCCACTTTAATGCTAAAGTTGTACAGCGTGACTGACAAATGTAAGCAACTAAGAGAACAGGTGTTCTCATTTTATTGTTGTCATTAAAATGTTGAAGCAAAATTAATTAATCAAGAAAGGTGAAGTAAGAGTTAGCGCGTTTTGAAAGTCAACAAATACGTCATCCACGCAGGAAATACGCACTTCGCTAAATACTTGCATCTGTCACAGGATATGCGGTAATTATTTAATGTAATTAGTATAAATATAAGTTACTATAATGTTACTAGGATTTAAGAAATGTCAAGGGGATCTGGAGCAGGCTTCTTTCAGTTTGCTAATACCGACGTACTGTAATCAAAAATCCTTCTGACAAATGTAGTAACTTTTGCAATTTCCTGTGAAAGTACCTGTAGCGATAACTAGTAGGCCATAATTCTATACTTGTAGGCGTGATTTATTACGAAATCGGAAACCATCTAGTGACGCACGACAAAGTGTCAAACAATTCCGAAATATATAAGGTCAACTTTGAGCGAGAGGCTCAATTTATAGATGCCGAATTACATATACATGATACTCCCATTTAGTGTGTCTTCCTCATGTTATATGATCTTGTATTGACGTAGACGCCGGCGCGGCGACAGTAGCCCAACGATGGGTAACTGTGACATCAGCAAATTATAAAATCACAGTCGTTAACTCACACTACAACTTAAAAGCCATGGGTTACATTATACTACAAATCCCTATTTATGAATAAATTAACTCTTTCCATGCCCCAATAGTAAAATTAAGTTTCACCGAAAAATATGGTGCAATAATAACATTCTTATGTCATGGCTACCTTGATACAATTAAGAAGTCGTTTTCCACCGAGGTCGAGTGTACCATTCCTTACGAGACCTTCTGTGTAGGAAACACTTATTAGGTTTATATTTATTAGAGGTGATCAATGGTGCAACGGATAGATAATGATTGTTTTATGGGTATGAGCACCTTGGTTTGCCCACGATAACCAAATGTTCTGTTTTACCGCTCTTTAAGCCACTTACATACGGGCTGCAGTTTCCTTACGATATGGGTAAGGGCCTGGTCAGTGGACACATCACCACGGTGGTGGCGCGGTGCCGTGTACTCTCGCTCGGAACTAAATGATTTTTCACTGTCACTAAGCGCCCGTGTTAGTAAAAAACCGGCCAAGTGTGAGTCGGACTCGCGCACGAAGGGTTCCGTACTTGGTAAATTACGGTGAACGATTAAGGACGTATTAAAAAAAAAACTACTTACTAGATCTCGTTCAAACCAATTTTCGGTGGAAGTTTACATCGTAATTTACATCATATATTTTTTTTAGTTTTATCATTCTCTTATTTTAGAAGTTACAGGAGGGGGTTTACTTGTTTTACACGTTTGAACCGAATGGTTGCGGTATGACGGCACCGTGCCGTGCGACGCCGTGCCGTAAGCCGCCGTGCCGTGCGCCGCGCCGTTGTAATGTGTCCACGCCGTAACAGTTGCCGACGTCAAACGCTGACCTTAATGCCATGTCTGTGTCAGTCGATTATTTCGACAATACCAGGCCCTTAGACAGCGTGTGCATTAAGGGCGCATAATTAAGGCCTTTTTCAATCAAGATATTACTCAACATTTTTTATGTAATTAGCTGTTACCATGGCGTCGATGGTAAATTAATTGCGATCACTGATCTATTTGACAAGTTCCAATGATTATTTATAAAAGTCTATTCATCAAAAGTCGTACGGGAAATTTATGGAAATTTCCCGTACGACTTTTGATGAATAGAATGGTCAATGGAAAGCCTATGTTTAACTGTGGAAAAACTTAATCTAATATTAGTCTAGTATAATAAATTTGTGTATTTATTTAAAAACAAATAAAAATTAATTGTGCTGTCGAGGCCTACAGTGAGTCAATTAGTGTTTATTATTTACTCGCTCTAATAAACCCTCGGTCAAATTGTGTAATTATTGTAATTTATATTCTAATTGCATTAAAAACAGATATCACCTTCATACACGAAATGCGTGATTTGTATCAAAAAACTATTAGTTCTTCCACGACCTACTAATATAAACGTTTGACGTCATTCGTGACACGAATATCGTAAAGAGAAATGAGTTATAGTCCAATATATAATAAAATTATAAATGTTATTGTGTAACCTCCCAGTTATGATACCTTGAGGGCATAATCAGAACTATTACCATACAAAAACAGTTGTTAAGTGATTAAATCGCTGTATAATGACAGGTTGCTAACCTACGTACATATGTAGCTACTTGTAATGCATATGCCGAAAAATAGGTCTAATTCCGCCCACCCACGTTTTGCACTTGGATACTATTAAGTTTGACGTCAGCAGATCCTACAAGATAAGAACAATGGAATAATAACTAGGTCAAGATTTTTTCCATCGTGGGCTGACCCTGCACTAGGTTAAAACAGAAGCATGGAGACTGAGAAGAGCAAAGAGAGAATTAGGCTTAGCATGCACTGCGATTTTTATTTGCGTGTTTGTTTTTCCGCCTATTCTGTGACCTATGGCATTGTATGAAGCGGAAAAATCGCGCTCAAATAGTACTAAAAAATTCGCACGAATAAAACTCGCAATGTGTGTTAAACCTTAGGCCCAGCAACTGTAGCCAAGTTGACAATCTACAATCGATAACGCTAGTAGAAAACGAATCAATGTATGGGAATGACACATCTGAACGCTAAGTCACGTGGTCAGACCATACAAAAAGAAGGCGTTAACGATTGTAGAAAGAGATTCGATACGAAACGTTTGTAACTTGGCTGTAGTGGATGAAGACGAGTTGTTTGTGATGATGACACATAATTAATTATGTAAACTGAAACTTACACAATTTTACAAGACGTACAAGGAAGTGATTTCAAAAACAGTGAGACACGATTTTAGTACATTTACATATCACGATGGCCATCTTTAATGTTTTGCATTAGACACATAACTTTAATTAGACACATAATATATCTTTAATATATCTAAATTGCATTCTGCCCTAAATATGTCACCAAAACTACTTTTAATATACATGTGTTGCGGTGACTTTGTTTTTGTCAAAAACGCTGACACGACCTTTCACGCTGTCAGCTACAAAATTAAATGCAGCTAATTAATTTGCTGACAGTTTATGACTTTATAACATTTATTTTACTAAAACGAATGCCTTATAAAGTATTAGTTTTACACCGAGGGCCATTATTACAGGGTTCCGTAATTACTCATTTTAAATTTTAATGATTTTATCGCCGAACAAAAAGCACAAGTGCCTTTATCTTGTAACATTGTCATGTATGACAAAACCAGTGTAGATTTATGGATGAACTATGATGTGTAAAGAACGGAAATTCACTTTATAGCAGAAACAAGCCGTTGTTTTCGACAGCAACTTCTTTACAGTAATGAATACGTGTTGTAGAAAGTTAGGTAATCCTTTGTCATGCAACATTTGACATATTCATTATATCATGAAAAAGTACAAAAATAAACTTTAAAATTATGTTATTAATCTGACAAACCATTCAAACGCACATACTTTATTTATTTCATAACAATTGCTTGCTGTACTAACAGTTTGCACCAAAGCGACAAAACATAAACACTTATAAACTAAAGAACTTAACTCAAACATTTAACGTAGATTAATTAATCCTTGTACATAAATATGTCGACGCCAGGTTCCTGAGCAATTAGGGCGTTCAGCAGACTGAGCGCCTGGGTTGTAGGGGCATATAGCACTGTCAGGGTACGCGAGGAGGGAGCCGCGAACAGGCATCGCGGGGCACAGGGCGAGCGACACCCGCAGCCTAATTGTGTAAGTAAATTCGGCAAAGGAAACAATCTGTTTCTTTCCCAAAAACGACTTTTCGTATCGCGAAATGTCGTTTTTGGTAAAGAAACAGATTGTTTCCTCTGCCGAATTTACTTACACAATTAGGCTGCCGTACTCGATCTGGAGCAAACAGTGAACAGCGAGCTAGCGTGGACGAGTCGTCGATCCTATTGTTCAGCACAAAGAAGTAGCGCACACTTACGTCGCATCCAGCGTGTTGATGCCCATCATTCCCGCGACAAACAGAGACGGATACAAATAGGGATAGTAGTTAGTACCCATACAACTTTTGATATTTATATCGAGGAAATCTGCGTTGTACCTTTCGAGTCTATGTAAGAGTAAAACGGTCCACTAATGTTCAGACGACATCATTCTAGTCTAGATGACTTTCCTTTTCTCCAGACAAAACAAATCCTCATCAAGAATTCCATTGTTACTCTCTAGATCGGAATCCCTGAAAGGTAGCCAAAATTATCTGATTATACGGTTCGACAGCTCCTCAGTAAATTGTTATAGCCTTACCATTATCCGGCACCGCCTAGTAGCGATAATTATAAGTTGCTGAAACACACAGGATTGAATAACGCACATTTTCTAAATGTAATCAGTTCCGCCCGTTTCAGCGGACTTTAGGTCATTAACATGTATGTTAATGAAATGAAAGGTTATTGCAATTAAACCGCAATCCTCGGCAAATCTAAACACACATTAAAAAAGGGTAAAGTGGGTTTAAATAAAAACTTTAGGCAGTTACAAAAACCAATGTAGTATCATAAATGAAATCATGTAACTCTTGGTTACACTGATAATGATAATAATCTAATTTTGAAATGTTTTTATTGCTTTATATTGACGTCAATGTAAAAATTATTATTCAGAATAATGTATTAATGTCTAGTATTTTATTTATTCTAATCATATTCGAGATTCATATCGAACTCAAAAACCACTAAATATCGCGGCTTCAAGCATTTCTAAATTGCAGAGTAGAAAATGTAAATCCAATTTCGAAAATAATATCGTAATTTTTTAATACAAAGATTTTTTTTAAATACTTTAATTAATGATTCATCATCATCACCCTATTAATGTCCCCAGTGTTTGGACACAGGCCTAGTGTGGGTTGGTGGATGTCACGTCTTCGAATTTTTGGTTCTTGGTTTTGGTTTCCTCACGATGTTTTCCTTCACGGTTTTTAGAGCAGTGATGATGAAATAATTTACACAAAGTATTGCGCTTGCCTGGGTTCGAAACCACGACCTACGACACGTAAGTCGGGGCCGTTACCACTGAGCCACCAGTGCTTTTAATGATTAAAAAACCGGTCAAGTGCGAGTCGGACTCGCGCACCGAGGGTTCCGTACAAACAGCTACATTCACCAACATAATTAGGTAACTAGGTCAACGGGAACTACCATATAGGATTTCGACCAAAAACCTTTAGGGTAATTCCAGTTGACCTAGAAATGTCAATTTTCGTTAAAAGCAAGTTCTGACAGCACAAGTAATAAAAATTCCGAAAAAACTAAAAGTTGTAAATTTTGGTAAATTTTGGTACTTACGAGTTTTCGTGGAAATCTAAATTTGACCATATCTTTTTCTCGTGTTGACTGAGGACCTTGATTTTTATACACCTAATAGGGACTATAGACTTAGATGTAAATTTCAACTTGCTAGGTCTACCCGTTCCTGAGAAAATCGGTGGGGACACACGGACAGACGGACGGACAAGAAAGTGATCTTATAAGGGTTCCTTTTTTACCTTTTGAGCTACGGCACCCTAAAAAGAAGCAAAATCCATTAAACTTTCGTGTGAGTGACAATATGACACAATAACTCTCAATAAATGTTTCCAAAAATACAGATTTAGTATTTGCTAAAGTTAGGTACTCACGGAAAATTTATATTTATGTTTATCAGATTCATTAAACAATATGCTAATATATGTAGATTTTATTGACTTAGAATGTGCTGATGTGATAGCTTCAAAACAAGTTACGAAGTAGATTTCGAATAGCACGCGCCGATATTGACCTAGGTCTCTATATTTATAGCTTACTACAAAGAGCCGACGTAATCTTTGCATAGATAAGATAGACAACAGCTTCCGTTCCAAAATGAATGTCACTCATGTTTGAATGATAACAAAGAAGCTCCCAAATCAAAATCAAATCAAATCAAATCTTTTTATTGTGGGCATAGGTTATACAGATAGATGTTAGGTAAATTACAGTTCCATTATGTCCTGCCTAGTAGGCATACAATAATTAAGTCAACATGCAAAATATTCATAGGTATCACATATCACATTTATAGCAAATCTTACAAAAAAATAATTAGATGCGTGGTGACAGATTGTAGTAAGTACTATTTATTTAGAAAATCTTAGATCGTATAGTAAGCTTTGTCAATTAAAAAATTACGTAATTTATATTTGAATAGTGGCAGTTCCTTAGTGTTTAAAATGTTCACAGGTATCCTATTGTAAATTTTTGATGCCATCCCAAAAAGACTTTAAATTGACTATATTTTTTAACCGACTTCAAAAAGGACGAGGTTCTCAATTCGATTGGTTTTTTTATATGTTTATTACCTCAGAACTTTTTACTAGGTGAAGCGATTTTATGATTTTATTTATTTGAAAGCTGTTGCTCGTGTGGTCCCATTTAAATGATCAAGATCTGTTGAAGAACTTCGGAGATATACAACAGAACTCGTCAATAAATGATAGCAATTCTCTCGAGATTGCTGCTATCGCATGTCTGTTATTTACACCATTTCAAAACGTAACATCACGCCGGTACGCTCTAAAGGGGTACGCAAATGTGTAAAGTTCACCCTGGTAAACTAATTTTACCGGTTTTGGTCAAGTTTCATGTTATTTGGGTAATCTATTTTAGCTTAACTGTCGGCATTATAAAAGTGAAAAACAAAACCTATTTGTATTATTTTGGCATTTTTTTATTGCATGTCATTAGCGAGACAGCACGCGACTTCATTCGCATATTCATAATTATAAAGCCAAGTCATTAATCGTTAATTTCGCTATCGTAAATTAAAATTGACTGCCTCTTTGGTGTAGTGGTCGCAAACGCTACTGCAGAGCATGAGGTTCTGGGTTCGATTCCCGGGTCAAAAGTGTTATTGGGTTTTTCCATCTGGAATTTATCAATAGCAGACCGCTGTTTTTTTTTTTATCGTGATGAAATGCTCATGCTTAATGCGCTACCACAGGGAGATAGCGCAGTTATGTGGGACTCTAATCCACTAAAACTCCACGGTGTCCTCCTGTGCCGCTTATGGCGGGAACACTGGCACGCTTTAGCACTCACTGCGAATCTGCCGCAGCTGTCCGTCACCGGACCCTCCTCGGGGGGTTCCCCCCTCACCAGAACACACTGTGCGAACGATATTAATTTTATTAAGTACTTATAAACACAAATCTCTGAGATATCATGATTAATAATAATAAAAGGGGATGGCTGCTACATTTACAAAAAAATAACACCGTATAAAAACTTACAATAAGTGAAGCGAACTCCGGGGCGCCGCAAATTGATCGTATAGACAAAATTGCAGTGTTTTATGAGACGTTTATCAAAATTGAGACCACAATGTAGGTACAGGTCACGAGGTGTGATGCAGTGCGCCCGAGCAACTCAAATATGTGGCGCAAACGCAGGCCATGCACTTCCAAACCCAATAGAATTGGCAAAAAGTAAAGGAAAAAAACCATGAAGAAAACATATTGAGCTAGTAACATAGGACAACGGTAGGAAGATGATGACGCATATTTGCCCGATTTGTTCAGATAATGATTTTCTTTTTTTTATGCAAACTTCGCATCTAAACTATTTTTCTTTTTAAATAAATAAATAAAATAATAAAAATAAAAATATTTTATTGCAGACTCAAAGGTCCATAGTTTTGTAAGTACTACAAAGTACTTAAAAACTATGTTAGTAACACACTTAGACACGACATTTTATTTATATTTATATTTATATTGTTAGTACACAATACTTACAAACTATGTTAGTAACAAAACAGCAAAAAAAGAAACAAGAAAAGAAAATAAATTTATATGGTACCTACTAACTTCTATTTTTCTTTCAGTAGAGGATAAAAACCTCATACAATTTTAATAAAAATAATATATATCGTGAGGGAGTTCTCTCCTTATCTAATCATGGAGGAAATTAAACGATTATGTAAATAATTACTACTCATTTAATTGCGCATAGATTTTTACGACTTTTTAAGCGTCTAGTTACGACATATTAATGTCGAATCGTATTTGCTAAGTCAGACAGAAGAATAGATAATATGGTCGAATGATAGAAAATAAAAAGCTTATAAAAAGAGTAAGTTCAACTATATATGTAAAATAAAATAAAATATATGAGTCAAGTACAATTCAACATGTATGTATATCATATTGTTGGAATCGCACAATTTTCACTTATGTTACTCTGTATGGGCTTTTGAACAACATTCATAAGTGTATGTATGTTTGAATGTATGTATGTTTGTCCACGCATTTCTCCGAAACTGCTTATCAAATCGTGGTAATTCTTTTTGTGTTGGATTGAGTATCTCTCAGCTTAGGGAGCAATGCAAGTTTTATCAAAATCTGTTCAGCTGTTTTCAAGATATGGAGCATACAACCAAACTCAAACGAATGTATAAATTGGGTATTTTGTCAAACCCTTAGGGACCTTACTATAGAACTTGTTCATTTTTACTAAAACTAAAATGAGAGAAACAAAACTTTTCACAAAAAATAAACCGACTTCAAAAGCAAAAAGTCCAAAATAACTTTCGTTTAAGAAGTCGGTGTTGAAAAATGATAAAAACAAGAGGTACCAAGGACGGCCGACTTCCGAAACGAAAGTTATTTTACACTTTTATGTCTTTTGCTTTTGAAGTCGGTTTTGAAATATTTTTTATACTTATCTAGATACATAACTCAGAAGCAACATTAACATCAACTGTAAAGCATAACTGTTGCACGTAACCTTAGTTTATCAACCTATAAGAGGTTAACCGTTTCTACACATATCCAATTTACAAAGCTATGAAGCCTCTAAAAGAGGATTCGTCCGCAACACCTCTCAAAAATATTAATAATTATGAAATTCCTGTTTCGACCGGATCGGACGAAACTTAGCGGCCGAAACGCCTACTAAGCCCTAAAAGAGGATTTATCCGAAACACCACTCAAAATTATTAATAATAATGAAATTCCTTCAAGGTATATTAAAACATCCCGTTTTAATATACCATTAATCAATACTTGATTATGTTTCAACGTGCAGTTACCCAAAAACAAAATGCGCAACATTGACGTCACCTTTGAGATGCCCAGAACATTTTCCCTTGAATATCTAATTAATGACTCTATGCATAATATTGCAATTTTCACTATGCAAATGGCAAAATAAAAACACACGATGAGAACTATCAATTAGAATATTATGTCACATGGGTATGTTGCATATGTATTAAAATAAGAAATTATGATGCAAAAATACTTGAATGGAATTCTTGACGCCTTTCTTTGTACCTTTTACTCGCTTTGGGTAATTTTAAACCGGAAAAATCAGCTTCAAAGTGAGAATATCAAGTTTTCTAAGACAGTTAATCATAGAATTAAATTAGTTTTATATTAGAGGGTCATCTATTTTAGGATTTTCATTCGTAGGTCTACGGTGATTTGGTTGCCGATGGTAGGACGTGGTCGGAGCGGAGGCTATGTTTTATAAAGTAGGGGTGGATGTTACCGTTTCAGTTCACTCCCAACTGTCGCCAACACTGGCCACTAACGGACAACCAGTAGGTTTTCTTTTATTATCAAATATTTTTAAGTTTTTGACGTCGTGTGCTGTTCGTAATTTGAATTTGTTGAACGTTCGGTAAAAGTGATATTTCTGCATGGATTGATGAAGTTCATTTTTTTACGTTTTTGGTGTATATGTGGTGTGAGGGTGTTATTTTGATTTAGTAGTGTATTTTTGTTTCATACCTAGTAATGCTCTATTTTAGTGTATTTTTGTTTCATACCTAGTGATGCTCTGGTTCCAAAACGGGTAACCTAGGAATCTTGTGGCAGATAGTTTTTTTTTTTTACTATCGATGATTTTATAAAATTCTTAGGTTTTTTTTATAATGAACCGATTTTATATACAAAAAGAAAATTATACTATGGTCTGTTCATTCAACGAAAAAATGCTTTGAAAAATAAACCGAAAAATAGCAGGCAACGTGATGGAGTATTTTAAAAAAACCGGCCAAGTGCGAGTCGGACTCGCGCACGAAGGGTTCCGTACCATTATCGCAAAAAACGGCAAAAAATCACGTTGTTTTTTTAGTATTTGTTGTTATCAATAGAAATACATCATATGTGAAAATTTCGGTTCATGAGATACAGCCTGGTGACAGACAAACAGACCGCGGAGTCTTAGTAATAGGGTCCCGTTTTTACCCTTTGGGTACGTAACCCTAAAAAGGATGTTTTAGGGTTTATTTCATTAACCTATCACAAAAAGCAATTAAAGAAGCGCGTGAAAATAAAATAGTGTGCGAATTGCATGAAAATTATCTCAAAAAAATGTTGTTCCAAAATAATTTGAAGTTATTTATGTACTTTCAAAAATATACTTCTCTAAAAATCACAGTGAATTAACCTTTTTACAAGTCTTACATTATATGCAATAGATAAAGATAATGCAGCCCAATTAAAGTCAATAAAGTAGGCACTCATAAAAATTAAACAAAGCTGCGAAGGTTACCAAAACATAGCCGGCTCTAACGACTTTATTTTTATGCCGTCATTGCAAAACCAGTAATAAACAACAACAAAAACCTTTTTTAATCCACTATCTCATTACCCTTTAAATTGCATTAAGATAAAAAATTGCATGCACTTAAACTAATGCTCTTAACATTAGAATTAGACATGCAACTCTGATAAAAATAAACCAGTTTTAATAATCTGCGAGCTAAAGGGGAACTACCTTAATCAATCGTGGCATTAAAGTGCATTAGGTATCTAATGCGTTAATTGAATTGTAAAATTGCAACACACAATTTCAATCTTTATTGTTTTACCCAAATCCAGAAATTGAGTTCAAATTACCATGCTTGTTTACGTAACTACACAGTCTAGGTATCATAATGGTGAAGCTTTTAAGTTTAGGCTATGTCCACAGCGATAGAAGCGAGTATGAAGTGTCTTGAGTCCCATTTTTCGTATCCCAAAATCTGCTTCCCGGGTCATAGGTACTGGGAATAGGAAGGAGAAGACAGAATGTTCGACCTTCGCAGAAATTAGAACTGCAAGAGTTCCTCCTCCTATAGCCCGCGTCTTAAGTTTGAAGTCCCGTGTGGTATTCGTCTCAGTCTTTGAAATTTAATATTCTACTTAGCATCAAATAAAATTAATAAAATCCAATATTTCTCCGCCTAGACTTAAGTTATGCAAAACTAAGTGTCATAAAAATGATAGAAGCGTACTAAATTCGGACAGCTGATTTAATGAAACTGCTAAACAGATTAGATGATTAATAAATTACCTAACCAAATATTGTATTGGATAGTTCCTGAGGCCTAAGGAATCTTCTTGATTATTTGCATAATAATCATTAGTGAATAAAACCACGCGCGTGCTTGTGGTAAGCCAGATGGTTTTCTAGAAAACCGGTTGATGGCCCTCTTATTAACTTCCACCAACAAACGGCCTTAAGAGAAAGTTGTAATATTAAATATAAAAATACACATTAAATCTGTCATCTATGACCAAAAATTGTCGTTCCCACATCTTACAAATTACCATGCATGTTACTCAACATCCTCGATATAACTGCCTAAATAACCAATAGTTAACACAAATAAAGTGTTATAATGTTACCGAAACGAAAAGTGTAGTAAAGGTCATACGTCAGTTTTATTGGTTAATTATTCAAACGGTTCCTTTAAACAAAACGGATCTCGTCAATAGGCCGGATATATGTAACATTGCCGAAAATTTAGCTGTCTAAGGTAAAAGAGTTCTTCAGTTTCGAATAATTTAACAGATACGTCCAAGAAGATTTTGCAGAAAATTTCAGTATCTAGTGATCATAAAATTTTCTTATAGATAATAATATAAGATTGTGCTGTGTAGTCTGCTTATTAATCTAATAGTAGAAATCTATTAAATAATTAAATTTTCAGTAGTATCCAACGTTTACAAACTGATTTTACGAGCGGTAATAATTGCGAAATATTAATAAACAACAGCACTTAAAGCTTCGTAAACAGTTAATCAAACTACACTTAGGGCCGATTTCACCAAATAAACTAATCGGGATTAATTCAACTAAACTCAGTTTATGCAAATACAGCGTTTTGATTGGTATTTTCTCAGGGTTAGGTTGCAAATCAAAATACCTTTTTTTGTGGGTGGTATATCATCCAATGACTCTGGGTGAAGCGGGAGAGCGTGTCAGACTTTTACTGAATAAAACCCACCCGTGTTCCTTCTGTTGCTTGTGCCAGGGTCGCGGTAACTCTTTTATAAAATCCGCGACCCAACTCACAATACCTAGCGGTGGCCAGGTTTAGTTCAATGCAAAGATTGCTCAATATATGCATATAGGCAAGTTTTAGGCCATTTTTAAGTAATCTTAATCGAACCACTTTTTTTTGTTATAATACATTTAAATACAAAATACCTGAATTAATTATTGATTGGATTAAAATATTAAATGAATTAACCAATCAATCAACTAAACTTAATGGAGGGAGGCCTATGCCCAGCAGTGGGATAGCTTAAGCTAGTATAATAAGAAGTGATCGACTTAAGCCTATCACAGTCCACTGTTGGACATCGACACCAACAGGTGCTCCGCCTTCCTCATACGGTTAGTCAGTTTAGGCTTTTTAAAAATCGTCATAAAAACTAAGAAATAATATTATATCTATTTGTCTTAGTTAGTGTGGTACTCTCGACCATCACGCTCTTACTAGGGAGATGGTCGAGAGTGGAGAATGAAAGAAGGAAACGTGTTGCGCTGACCTCAAGTAACATGGGGCCAGGATAATTTTGATACATTTAAATGCACCATATTGTGTTGTTGTAGGTCATGGGTTCGAACCCAGGCAGGCGCTTTACTTTGTGTAAATTATTTCATCACCTTTTGCTCTCGAAACAGTGACAGATAACATCGTGAGGAAACCAGCATATCCTAGAACTAAAAATTCGAAGATATGTGACATCCACCAACTCGCACTGCGCCCGTGTGGTGGATGATGATATTCTCATTTTCAATCCAATTGATTTACTAATCTATTACCTGAAATAAATGGAGGGAGGCCTATGCCCAGCAGTGGGATAGCTTAAGCTAGTATAATAAGAAGTGATCGACTTAAGCCTATCACAGTCCACTGTTGGACATCGACACCAACAGGTTCTCCACCTTCCTCATACGGTCAGTCAGTTCAGTCTTTATAAAATCGTCATAAAAACTAATAAATAATATTATATATATTTGTCTTAGTTAGTGTGGTACTCTCGACCACCACACTCTTACTAGCGTGATGCGACCATCACGCCAGTAAGAGTGGAGTGTAGAGTGGAGAATGAAAGAAGGAAACGTGTTGCGCCGACCTCAAGTAACATGGGGCAGGATAATTTTGATATATTTCATCATCATCATCATCAGATGCACCGATGCACAGATGATTTAAATGCACCATATTCTCATCTGCCGCCGCGACTTACAAGTTGTGGGTCGTGGGTTCGATCCCAGGCAGGCACTTTACTTTGTGTTAATTATTTCATCATCATTACCCTCGTAACAGTGACGAAAAACATCGTGAGGAAACCGACATGTCCTAGAACCAAAAATTCGAAGATATGTAACATCCACCAACCCGCACTGGGCCCGTGTGGTGGATGATGATATTGTCATTTTCAATCCAATTGATTTACTAATCTATCTCCTAAAATAAGTGGAGGGAGGCCTATGCCCAGCAGTGGGATAGCTTAAGCTAGTATAATAAGAAGTGATCGACTTAAGCCTATCACAGTCCACTGTTGGACATCGACACCAACAGGTTCTCCGCCTTCCTAATACGGTTAGTCAGTTTAGGCTTTTTAAAAATCGTCATAAAAACTAAGAAATAATATTATATATATTTGTCTTAGTTAGTGTGGTACTCTCGACCACCACGCTCTTACTAGCGTGATGGTCAAGAGTGGAGAATGAAAGAAGGAAACGTGTTGCGCCGACCTCAAGTAACATGGGGCAGGATAATGTTGATACATTTAAATGCACCATATTGTGTTGTTGTAGGTAATGGGTTCGAACCCAGGCAGGCGCTTTACTTTGTGTAAATTATTTCATCACCTTTTGCTCTCGAAACAGTGACAGATAACAACGTGAGGAAACCAGCATATCCTAGAACTAAAAATTCGAAGATATGTGACATCCACCAACCCGCACTGCGCCCGTGTGGTGGATGATGATATTCTCATTTTTAATCCAATTGATTTACTAATCTATTACCTAAAATAAATGGAGGGAGGCCTATGCCCAGCAGTGGGATAGCATGAATTGATATAATAATAAGCGATCGACTAATCCTATCACAGTCCACGGCAGGACATCGAGAACACCAGGTCCAGGTTCTCCGTCTTCCGAATTTATTCAGTCAGTTTTTATTTTTTTAATCGTCTAACAGCTGCTCTGGGGTACGACTATTTAGTTTCTCTGTCTCAACTCTATTGTTTCCTATTCCAGATAGAAATACAAAATGGCTACGAAGTTATTGGTTCTACTAGCCGTGGTGTCATCCGCGACAGCAGCAGTGAAGCTCCAGGAGATGTTCTCCTGGAACGTGATGGACTGGAACTACCCTGACCCGTACTCGAGGCAGCAGGCGATCCAGTCTGGGGCTCTCATGCAGGAGAATGCCCTTCCCGTTGGCATTGAAAGGTGGAGGAACAAGCTTTTCGTTAGTGTTCCTAGGTGGAAGGCGGGTAAGTCATCTAAACTCTTTTATATACAAACGTAAAATTAATAAATCGCTAGCAACACTATTATAATGCCACACAAAGTATGATAAAC
This sequence comes from Orthosia gothica, assembly GCA_949775005.1. Classification (NCBI taxonomy): domain Eukaryota; kingdom Metazoa; phylum Arthropoda; class Insecta; order Lepidoptera; family Noctuidae; genus Orthosia; species Orthosia gothica. The sequence goes on along the minus strand of OX459045.1, from coordinate 21,893,541 downwards.
ACATACTAGGCAGCTCAACAGGGTTTTGTGACATCTACAAAATGATTGCCAATACTTCTCATTCGCATTAGTTCTTTAAAATATTCAAATGCATGCTGCATATGAATATGGTATTATATTATTTTTAATAGTTGTGATTGGTCGAATGAATTTTATTTGAACAACCAATCGCATCACTTGATTTGCATTTAAATCATAATGTGTCAATAATTTATTTTAGAGAAACTAAATGTCGGACTTGAAAGTTCTAATATACCTAGTTTTTTTATTTTTTTATTTAGAATCTATAGGTTTATTTGTACAAATATTTTGCTAGGTCATAAAGCACACGATGACATCGCCATATTCGGCAGAGCACCAATTACAAAAATGTTACGTTAATTTGTGTTACTTTATACGCTACATTGGCTAAAGAATAAATTTATAATTTTTCTAGTGACAACTATTGTTCATGTCTGATCCTTGGTCACATTTCAAGATGAAATGTTTTAGGGGATTTCAGTATTTGTCTGGCATTTAGACTTGATCTCGTCGTTTTTAATGGCAACAGGCTCGACCCTTTGACTTGGAACTTTTTATTCCTTTCTTAGTTACGAGGAACATTATGGTTAGCGATTGCTAAAACTATCACATATTTGCATTGCGAATCCTGAAAGTGTTAAACATAACTGGCAACATATTGTGGTATCACCACTGCCTACGCCATACGGTAAATACAGAAAATAATTTGTTGTTTAGTATTGATCAGACATAAATAACGCAATAAAATAATTGAGAGAATTATCCATAGGCATTTCCGTCATTGCATTTTACTTTGCGTGTGGCAAATATTTTATTTAATCGTCGTAATGTTAGGTTTGTATGACACACTGTTGAGAAAACCTGTCAGTTACCTTAGTAGGTGAACAAACTAAGTCAGCCATATATAGGTTTGTTTCCATCATGTTTTAATTAACATGTATTTGGACGTTCTCAAATAAAGCTTGCAAGATTAATGGTAGAGCGATGGTGTGGTTTAGTAATTTATGAAGGTTTACCTCATCTCTAACATAGTTTATTTGGTTGTACTATTTATTTCCTTTTTGGTCCGTTTGTGTTATAAATCCTTCTTTGGTAATTCACAAAACTCTCGTCATCCTTAACTTTCCTCCCACTGGCACCTCAAACGGAATGTTTTCTAGTTAATATTAAATACGCTATGATATAAATGTTTTAAGCATTATCGTGTTTGTACAGGTGTTCCCGCTACACTGAACTATATTCCTCTGGACGGACCGTACGATCCTTCGCCGAAACTAAACGCCTACCCAAGTTTCGCAGGCAACGAGTTGGGTAACTGCCAAAATGGTCTCAACACCGTCTACAGGATAAAGGCAGACAAATGTGACCGTCTCTGGGTCCTAGATACTGGTACTTACGGAATTGGTGAGTTAACAACACTTATCAAGTAATTAACAGTAAATTAAGTAGGAATCAAAAACTTATTACGATAGATCCTCTGTGTTAGCGAGTTTCTCTTTTCTGGCAGACGTTAACCGTAATTACGTTACAATAAGAACGATATTAATTAAGTATTGTATATATTTAAATAATTAAATAAAGGCTAGTGACTGAAAGTCGAGTATTTAAAAACACAATTGAATTTTTCAGATTCCAACACGACCAATGTCTGCCCTTACTCGCTGAATGTATACGACTTAAACACCGATCAACGCATCCGAAGATACGTATTCCGTCCCGAAGACATAGTTGCTTCGACTTTCATTGCCAACATCGCTCTTGACGAAGGAAGAACTTGTGACGACACCTTCGCGTATTTCTCCGACGAACTTGGCTATGGCCTCATCGCCTACTCGTGGCAACAAAACAGATCATGGAGATTTAGCCACGGATTCTTCATGCCCGACCCTCTTACTGGAGACTTCAACATTGGCGGCCTGAACTTCCAATGGAGTGCTGAGGGTATTTTCGGAATCACCACCTCTCCTATGGGCACCGATGGATACAGGACGCTCTACTTCAGTCCTTTGGCTAGTCACACACAATTTGCTGTTTCAACGCGTATATTGCGCGACGAATCCAAAGTGACAGGATCCTACAAGGACTTCCAAGTTGTAGGTGTTCGAGGGGACAACGGTCACACTACATCCAAAGTAATGGACGAATATACTGGAGTAGAACTTTTCAATTTGGTAGACCAAAACGCTATTGGATGTTGGAGGAACGACCTGCCGTACAAACCACAGAACGTCGGTGTGGTAGACAAGGATGATGCAGGTCTGATATTCCCTAGTGACGTGAAGATTGACGCTCAAAGAAATGTATGGGTGATGTCTGATCGTATGCCTGTGTTCCTCGAATCTACCTTAGACTACAGTGACATTAACTTCAGAGTGTACACTGCTCCAATTGATGTTTTGTTACAAGATACTGTATGCCAGCCTCCCCCTCAGCCGCAATATGTTCAGCCCGCCAACCAGGTTCAGCAAAATAACCTGCTCCAGCAGCAGCCTTACACTTTCTACGACACTGGTTTGGGTGTGACCACCAACCCGCTCACTGGAACTATTTCTCTGTTTTCGCCGGTCTCATCGCCGCAACCAGAAGTGCAGCAGAATACTTATACAGCATCTGGATTAATTAGGAACTCTATTCCAACAGTAGAGAGCTACGTGAACTTCCCTAAACAAACATCTGTTACTTACTTAACTGGACGATCGAAGCCCAGCAACTTGAACAGGAACCCGCCCCCTGCGTGGTGGCACGAGAAACGTAACTACGAAGTATACGAACACTAAGAATGTCGATAACAATATAATTTTATTCTTAGTTACTTTTATTTCTATTTTTATACAATGTTGCTTAGTAGTTTTAAGTTCTAAACAATATTTGCATTCCATCTCATTACTTACGTTTACGAATTACTTATTTTTATTACTAAGTAGATATGTAATTGTATTTTAACATACATTTTCATATTTGCAGTTATACATGTTGTAGAACATTAGCTATTATTTATTAATAGTTAAATGTCTCTGCCAAGCAATCCTTGCGAACATACAAAACTGAACTGTTAGACGAGAAATTATGGAAAACCTTCATTGATTAGAAATAGCCCTTTGTAACTTTAAGTACTGTATTGAATTTTAACTATTGTTATATTTAATAGGTTATAACTCTTATTCAGAAAAGAATGTAATATATTTGCGTCTAGAGTTATAAATTAAATGACTATACGTAACTGTACAGTAACATAAGGAGGTACTAAGATTACAAATAATTTTTCACTGTGAACAAAACGGTAAAAAATATAGTTGTAAAGCTAATGGGAGAATTTCTGTTATTTTAATTTATTACGAAATAAACGATGTACATAAATAAACTTTGTTTTTCTACCACCACATATACTTGTAAATCTATGCTGAATGTACCACTTTCTAGGTCCGTAGTACTGTAATTTTAGAACAAAAAATCCGTAATTCTAAATTGGTATATTACACGTTACCAATCTATTATAGTTTTAAATTAATAGTTACAATATTACTGATTTAGTAAACGTAAGTTATTTCACTGAGCGAGTCAGAAATTTGTATGCTGTGCATACCAGATTTGTGGAGGCACTGAATCTGAGAATCATCATTCATACTGGTACATTATTGATTTTCATACACGTGTCATGAGTCACACACTCCATAGTGGCGCCGCTACCCCACCTAATAACAGTTATCACCTATATCTCAATAGCATTTCAAGTTCTTTTCCTATACGCAGTAAGCAATCTCAGTTATCATTTGATCCATGCTCTCAAAATCACTGAACGAAGAAGCCTTCGCCTTACTGATACTAGCACTTGTATTCACATCTATGCAAACAATTAAAATTTTCATCTAACCTTGAACGATAACGGAACAAGCTAAGATCCACGAAAGCCTACTCATATAATAAACGTGTGCCGCATTTTACGTACGTCAATTGTTTTGCACACTTGAAATCTCACTGAAGAAGTACTCTTATCAGTCTATAAAGATCGACACCAGGCTCAGTCAAACACAAAGCAATAAAGATCTTTAGTGTGTACACAAAGTGAGCCATTTATTGTTACATGAAATTATTCTCTTAGAAATCGCACGTCTGTTGCTGAAAGAATCTGCTGAAACAACAGCCTGTTTGGTTCTAAAGAGGAAAATTTGATAATCTGCTAATAATTGAGCATTTTTATATTTTTTGTGGATACTGTTTCCGTCCGTGTGTAAATTGTTATTGAATAGTGCCATGCCTCAGTGCCGTAGTTATTAAAATGTACTTAACTTATTTGTCCAACGTGCTCGCTCGCTTTTGAACGAGACTCTGGTTTTTAGCCATTGTTGTATGTAACTCGATTCACTATGAACGTGGATAAGGCTGAAGAAAAAGGGGATTACAATCCCTTTGAACATCGACAAGTTAAAAAGCCAACATCGTAAGTTATTTGACTATTCGTTTGGAGTGTATGTGGTTTTTATCTTCGAGTAACAGGTTTTTTGGCAACCTTGTGTTTGTATTGAAAAGTCAACGTTAATTAAGGGATTATGTGCGAACAGTTATCAGGTATTTTGTGTTTGTGCTGTATGGTCCCTGGTATTAAAGTCTTAGTGAGTGGGTTTCGTAAAGGTACTTTTTTAATTTTTGTTTACCTTTTGATGCCAAAACTTGTTGGAAATCTATCAAGCCTATTTTTTATCACTGCAGGGCCAAGGCCAAACTCACCCTTTTACAATCAATTCTACTCTCTGCTAGTGCTAGCCAGTCCTTTCAATAAGATTCGAGTTTTCGTAAACATAAGATCCGTGTTGTCTGGCGTTTAATGGGACCCATTCGGTGGTCCTTTCTCCCATGACTCAAGCGGCAGACATGTCCAACCCAATCCCACTTAAGTTTAGCAACTTTCTGGGAATCTGTTATCAAGCGTTGTGTTCCTTATTCAGGCAGACAGTCGGCTCCACCGGATATTGTGCTTCTTGCCTGTCATAATTCTATCACTGCAATATCTGAAGGCCCGTATTTACGGTTCCAAATACCGCTCTTTCAACTAAACTTTCGCATATTATTCACAAAAAATAAGTAAATAATAGTTACGTAGGTAATATGAGCGCGAAAATTTTGTACCTAAAGGATGTGTCTTATTCAGATTTCTTTGACCCACAACTTGCCACTCCCACGGCATCGTCGGCTTCGGTAGCAGTGCAAGTGCCACATTGGCGGCATGTTTTGGGGAACAGAAGGCAGGATAGAAGGTGGACCATGGTTGACAACTCGACTCCACATCCACACCCTGTTACATTTCAGTCTACTAGTAGTCTACTAAAACATAATTACGTTCTTTATTTCCAGAGACGTACGATCAGCGGCAAACCTAATCAAGTCTTCCTTAGGCTCTGGCTTGCTGGCCGGACCTTTGGCGTTTGCTAACGCAGGATGGGGTGTCGGGCTGTTTGGCACATTGCTCGTCGGTGTTATATGTGGACACTGCATTCATATATTAGTAAGTATACTATTTTTTTGTACTTTTTGGTCATTTATTGATTTCATTGTTCTGGTCTAACAATGTATCTAGCACATCAATCTATCTTGCCTTTTCTCAACTATATGTTTTTGTGCGTATAAGCGTACCTTGAAGATCTATAAAATGACATCCGGAAAACGGTAAGCGTAGCTTAACCTTGAAGATCTATAAAATGACATCCGGAAAACGGCAAGCGTAGCTTAACCTTGAAGATCTATAAAATGACATCCGGAAAACGGTAAGCGTAGCTTAACCTTGAAGATTGAGCCCATGAAGCTTAAGTTACACAAAATGTGTTATTTTTTTAATAATAATGACAATAGCAGCCTTGCCAAGTATCTATCCGGATTGAGAGGTTAAGATTTTTATTAAATTAGTAATTTTTCTTGACGTAGCTCTAGAGCCCTAAATAATGTTAACTGTCACTGCCATCACCTTTGGTACTGAGATGACTTCCTGGTGTAAAATAGACATAAATATAACTGGTTTTCCAAAGTCCAATAAATTGACAACAGTTGACAATAAACGGTAATTTTGCTATTGTTCTGAAGCCGTATAACCACAATAAATATGAGTCTGTCATTAATCTTGAAAGGCCTCACGACTTGGAGATCATAATTACTTTACCTTTTATCCGTCGTGAGCTATTCATTACTGACTTAATTACAATGTTTAGAGTTCTGACACTAAATAAGGAAACAATATATTTCATATGTACCTATTTCAATCCTTCTTTAAATAGTTTTAAAGGTCCGGCCTGTACAATTAACTATTTATTCTACTCTACATTTGATTAAATCAAATGACCACTTGGCAATCAACGATAATTTTATCTTTGGAATGTGTATAGGCATGCAGTTTTTTTCTTTTATTGCTTTAATCTGGAAAACATTAAACAAACCAGTAAATTTCCACGTTTTGTATGAACAATGCCAATGATTGACGTAACATGATGATGACAAGAGTTTTCTCAAATATTTTCCATCTTTCAACTTTTGTACAGAACACGCTTAATAGGTAAATAATAAATATTTAATGTTCTTATCGTTTATGTTGCAGGTTAAAACATCTCAGCAATGTTGCGTGTTAGAGAAAAAGCCTTCATTAGGATATGCTGAGACTTGTAAAGCTGCATTTATTAATGGACCGAAAGGCATTAGGAAATTTGCTAATTTTGCAAGGTAATAATGATTTTATATTTTTCAAAACTTCTGTCTTTTATAAAGAAGAGGAAAGATTTGTATGTTTGTATGTAATGAATAAACTTAAAAACTACTGGACCGATTTCAAAAATTCTTTCACCGTTGGGAAGCTACACTATCCCCGGGTGACATAGGTTACTTTTTATTCCTGTATTCCCACGGGAACGGGAACTACGTGGGTGAAACCGCGAGGCGTCCGCTAGTTTCATATATACAAGGAACAACGATGTCACCAGATAATGAAAACAACTACATATATCTTGCCCAGTTTTTTGGGTGAATTGCTTTTCAAGCAAAACAAAACAGACACAGACAGACTTAGCCAAAAAAACTCAATTATGGGCAATTAATGCGACTCTTCCTTGAAGTATTGTGGAGGTATCATACGACCCCTGTAACCCATGCACAATATTTTTTTTGCTATCGCTATGTGGCTACGCCTGGGTGAGGTCTATGTCCAACAGTAGACGTTTTACGGCAGAAATGATGATGATGATGATCGTAAACAGAGATTTTTCAAACCAAAAATAAAAAAAATTGTTTAGCAACATTGTTTTTAATGTACAGAATGAACTACCAATGAAACTGTCACTACACGTCCACAAAGCAATGTATTACCGAAAGATGCTGCCTTAAAGCCACACTAAAATAGTTTTGGTCACGCTTTTTTTCCACAATTTATATTTTAAAACATATTATCTGACTGTACTAAACAGCTTCAATAATTTGATAGTGTCCGAATTGTCTGTGAAAAACATATTGAAAGTCCGAATATATTGTATTCGAGTCATCAGTAAGTCGCGCGATCTTGAACGCTTTAGAGCGAGAGTTTGGTATAATAAAATATTTTGACCTTCGTATGGAAAAAGCTTTCGTCCTGTTGTTGTTAATCTTAGTGTTCTGTTTACTTCCATGTTCTTATCGTAAACATATAGGTATACTTCAGCACTAAGCCAACTCAAGTAGGAATGAAGGCCTACGCACACCGGAACGGAATGACAGAGGATTTTTCTCACCGTTCAGCGCACACTAGCCGCTTAGATACTTTAGCATTCCGACGTCCTACCAAGATATCTCGCGACGTAACGCGGCATGACGATTTAGCTAATAATATCTATAATGTAAGATAGTAAATGTGGTGTGCATGTATTCCCGCTTGCACTGCCTCACCCCGCGGCATGTCACGGCGTCCTTCGGCGTGCCGTTGAATACCGCAGTGCGCTGCGGCATCACGCCGCGGGATCCCTTAGCGCGCTCTCCAATGCCGTGTCAACAAATCCATTTCGATGCCACGGAATCAATTTAAAACATAAACATTTATGTCGTATTCCTACTAGATAAGTTTCAATATCCTTTTGTAAAAATTTAAATCCTCTACCATTCCGTCCCGGTGTACGTAGGCCCTTATACTCTCTGGTTATTTTCCTAGTACGTATTATTTGCTATTGTCGTAACATAATATTTTAAACAATTACTTTTATTTTCAGTGTATTTGCTGAATTCGCCCTTCTATGCACTTATGCAGGAGTATGCTGCATCTATACAGTTTTAATATCGGATTCAATAAAACAGGTATGATACCAAATTAATTTATATCGATACATATTAGAAACAAAGTTTAACAAAAAAGCAACCTACTTGGAACAGAAAGGACAACTACAAAGTGAGAAAGGACTGAAGAGTTAAAAGTTACGGATGTCGCCACATGTGCCACCAATGGCACAAATTTAAGCAGAAATAATGACGAAGACACCGACTTTATACTCTTTAGTTAAAACACCCCACACAAACTCATGTACGTTCACGACTCATTAAGTGAACACTAAAACATCATTAACATAGTTGGAAGTGAATTAAAAACGTATTTATTGATGATAACCCATAATCTACTGAACCAATTTTGACGAAACTTGCACTCTTCGCTTAGTTGAAATATATATACTTCTCTAAATAGTATAAAATAAAGTCTCTGTCCGCGTTTGTCGACGTAATTTTTTGCTTCTCCGCTAACTTCTTCCAATACCAGGCAATTGATTTTAATACGATTTTCACTAATAAGCGATGAACGAGGAGGGTTTATGCTTATATAATTCCCAGACAAAGCCCAAAAGGAAAAAAGGCAAAAAAAAGTATAGCAATTTCTAGTTTCTGAGAAATTCTTGGTCAAACATACATACACCTATAAAATATGATATGGCCCACATAAACTGACATAGATATTTGGATAATGTGCAATTCCAGCAATGCTTCTCACATACGGGTCGAAAAGATAACCTCCTTTTTTTCTGTAGAGCCGCGTCGTTCTTCTAAACTACGTAATGGATTTTGATGAGGCCACCATCATTTATAGAATTTATTCCGATTTTTTTTATGTATTTCAGCGCTTCAACTCGTACGATGCCAGTGCGGGTCGCTAGTTTGTAATAAATGTTTAGTAAATTTGTAATAAAATTTTCGTATAATATGAATATTACATAACTAGTTACGTTGCATGAGAGTGCATTAAACAGTTAACTGAGCTAAAAGATTAGGCAAATCATAGCGCTAAGCTGTGTTTGATCGTATTATCACATTGTTAACTGGATAAGCAGTCTTGATAACATTAACGCCAGGTAGTAAATGCCACTCAAGTCATTCGTAATTATGTTAATGAGAGGCGATTATTAAATAGATTTATAGCAATCATAGTGCAAATCTTAGGCATGTTAGGAGCTGTACAACTGGTAGACCTCATATGTAAATAATCCCCGAAGTTGAGTGGAAATGTTGTTGATTTATTGTCTAATATTTTCCTACAATTTAGATGTGTTTGTTGGATTACTGTTGTACACATCCGACTCTTTAGAGAACCCCAGAGGAAAAAGCCGGAGGTGCGAGTTCTGGGCTACTCAACTTTTGAGGCGCGTTTTCATGAGTGCTAGAGCCGCGAAGGACGACATTTGAATAATGTTATTTTCAAAAAGTAATTTTTCTATGTCTTTAGTTTCTGATGTTATAATTTAACGTGTATACATCCCACCCATACGCACAAAGCGTTTTGCTAATACTTCCATTGTGCGCACAGCTAAGGAGTGGAATTCCCTGCCAGAGCCCTTGTTCCCTGATAGCTACAACCTTGGGGTCTTTAAGTCAAGAGTGAATAGGTTACTTCTAGGCCACGTGCTTCATCGTAGACCTCATCATCGCTTTCCATCAGGCAAGGTAGTGGTCACACGCAAGCATAAAGGTAATAAAAATATGCATCTACAAAAGTTACTTTTTCTGAAATATCCTGTATTAAAAGTATCTTAAGACGACGACTAACGCCAACGACCTTGAGGGAACAAAACGAGCCCTCGTTTCATACCCGCGCGACCCAAAATTTAGTAGTTTTTTGTACTTTCCTTATTATTCTATGACTTTAAAAAAAAAAGCTTCAAATGAAAATGTAGATAATTAAATTGTCTTTGAGATGGTGTCAATATCATTAAAATACGCCCAGCGGTTTTGGTGTGATTGTCGTGTTTTTGTCCGCTTTAGACATAACTTTACAAATTAATTACACTATATTATACGAATAAAACTCAAATTCTGCTCAGATGAAATTATTAAAAATATGGTCTAATATAACATATATTTTTTCCAAAAAATTACGACTAGCCGTTTAGACGTGATTCTCATTTTAAAATCAGCTACTCAAGGGAATCAGCGCCTTAAATGTAAGGGTAAAGATGAGACCATACGGCAATGGCACTATACATAGATACATTTAATTCAAACTGTTTTTTTTACGTTTGGTTGGGAAATCATCCAGTGACATCTCCCGCTCTGGGTGAAGCAGAAGGGCATGTCAGACTATTACTGACTAAAACCCACCCGTGTTCCTTCAGTTGCTTGAGCCAGGTTACTCTTTTTCAAATTTATTCACGACAGGCATCCCGGCCTAGCGGATCCCGTCAGTTTTGGTGATATCTCATTGAGGCGCGCGTGGAACACAACCGGAACGCGCCGTCGACTCGGGCCTGGTCCTTATCGGGCGGCAAGCTACCCGCTGCTCGCCGTCCGCAAGCCCGCACCTACGTTGGCCGGGAATCGTCTTGCGAATCCCGACGCCTGGGACGTCTCCTGCTGTGGCCGGGGGGTGAGGGCGTCTCCGTTGCATCTCCCTCACGCGTTCCGCCTCGTCCTTCGCGAGCATTACTACTTCGCAGAAGGAGGTGACAGCTTCAAATGCCCTCTCGCTCCGTACCATGGCCGGAACCAGGGCTGGACGCGATCCACCGTATGCTCCACCGTGTCCTCCGGGCGATCCACACAATGGCGACACCCGGGTGTTTCCTCCCGCCTTATCTTGAACAGGAACCTCCCGAAACAGCCATGTCCGGTGTGGACCTGCGTCAAGCGGAAGGTGAGGACGCCATGGCGCCTCTCAAGCCACTCCTCAAAGAGGGTCTTGTCGCCTCAATTGTGGCGTGCCCATGCAATTCAACCCTAGAGATAGCACATCTGGTTTAAGAAAATTATATTTCTGGCATGATCGTGACACACGTTACAGTAATTAAGATAAAACAAAAATTCCTTGTTAAAACAAGTGTAAATATACATTACAGATTAAGGTTATATAGATTAAAGTTGAAGTTTTGAGAACGCGTATTTATGGCAATTGTTCTTTATATAGAACACTTTATTTATCATTTAAAACTTCGTGTACAAACTTACAATAGCGGACTTAATGCCTTCTCTTAAGGCATTCTCTACCAGTTCTGATCAGTATCAGTTTCTTTGAAAACATTTTGTCACATTTTCGTATCGCGCTTAACTACCGGTGCCTTTAAACTAGAGAGATCCTGATTCATTCATTCCTGACAAATGTCTTCTTTTGTTTTCAGCTGGTCGATCGTTACGCGCCGTCTACGATTCTACCAGTGGAGTACTACTGCCTTATCACCCTGGTGCCAATCATACTGCTGTGTCAGATCAGATATCTGAAGTTTTTGGCCATATTCTCCGGGATCGCCAACATTTTGTTGTTCACTGTCTACATCGTTTGCCTGTATTATATATTTGGAGGCGATATATCCTTTGAAGGGAAACATGCTGCTGGGAATCCGGCGCGATATCCGGCTTTTCTTTCGTAAGTAACTTTAATACTAACACAATAATATTATAATTACTTCATAAATCATTAAGAGTGTGAGAAATTGCTTTCTAACTCGTCAGTGATGACGTCAGTTTTGTTTGTTTGACGTATTGTGTACGTACACAAGATTACAAAAGAAAAAGGATATGGACAGATTTTGTATGGACGTTGGCATAGTTATCGAATTTAATTTACAACAATGGTTCTTGCTGTTTTATATTCGTGAATATGAGCACATTCAATTGCTATAAATAAAAAACTTCAAGAACTCGTCACAACAACAGACTAGACGAAAACAGTTTCATTAAACCTATTATTCAGATCGCTGCAATAAGTGTACAGTTAATGATCTTGCTATTAAAAAAACGCCAGGCGCTTTAAATTAGCAAACAGTTGTGAGAATACAGCTATCTGGTATGGTTTTAGCATTCTATATTTATTATATTCTTTATTGTACACCACAAAAATATGACTTAAATGTTCTTAATAAGAGAACTTGTTGTACAATTCACGTCTAATAAGTTACGTGCGTGGTAAGGAACGTCCAATAATAGACAACGTTTTCCCCACGAAAGGGAAGAAAACGATATATTTCATGTCTTGCCTAGGCTTGACCATGTGAGATTACACCTTCATTCTTACCCTTGGAAAATCTATAGATCCTTGCGTTCAAGTGTCCTCTTGCGTCTGTCCAGTCGCGGCCGCTGCTACCCCCGCACCGCGCGGGGTGTAACGGGGAGCGCAGGCGGTCGCGTCGCCAGTACCTCTCAGTAAAGTCGTCAAGAGCTTATTCGGGTCAAGCCTAGGCAAGACATGAAATATATCGTTTTCTTCCCTTTCGTGGGGAAAACGTTGTCTATTTCATGGTCTGTGCCGTCGGCTTGACCATGTGAGAGGTTTTTAGTTTCTGACGACGCAAGAAAGCGTACTGTGAATTATTAATTAGGTTGTTTATAGAAAGAAAACTAATGTATAGAAATGATAGTATGTTTATTGAAATTAGACAATTAAACAGGATTGAAAGTATTGCTAATTAGATCCCTTACAGGTTGGGTAGTAGACGGTTTTTTAATAATTTCTTTAAAGTAGAATTTGAAAACATTTTTATCCGATCTCCAATTACCCTGTCTTAAGATCTCGTCTAGAGGGACCTCATTCTCCTTTCTTGACGAAGCAACCGCGGACCTTATACTCCTAGGGGGAATGTTTATTCCTAAAGCCACTAGTGCGGTTCGTATCCAACCAGCTATTACCGCTCTCGAAGCAGGCTTTACGACTCCCCGGGTAGAAATAAACAGAGAGTTTAAGCCGAGTTTCCTTCTTGTGGAAGACACGGTAATTAGCTTTTTAATCCAAAATACAGGATCTAGGTTCTTTTCTGAAGACCTAGATAATAACCTACCTGACTGTCTGTGACTGCAAAACTGTGTGATAATTTATTTATCATTTTTTTTTATACAATATTATTTATTAAGTATTTGTAAATAGAATGTACTTTCTGTCCATGTCCTTTATGGTGGGAAAATAATATTGTTGTGTTGATTATAAGATCTCAACAAAATACCGAGATAAACTATCACAGGACACAATGCTCAGGCATATAAACGACTTTTAATACGAGACCAAGGCCCATATGCCAAATCTTATATTCTCGGTACTTAATTTAACTCGACACCACCTCGAATCAGAGATATGGGCCTAAATCAGAAATGTCAACAAAATCAGGTAAATCACACGTTTTACGGAACAACTGAATTATTTTATGTATCAGGGTAGTTACTGTAGTATTTTAATATTATCTGTGGGCAATTAAAATTATTCTCTTACTTACCGTTCTCTTATTCTACACTATAAATAACCAGTAAAATTAAAAAAGAAACCCCGACATAATTTTATTTCATGCTACATAATGTATCTAGTAGTAGTCAAAAGTCAAAGTCAAAGTCAAATATATTTATTCAATTAGGCCAATAAACGGCACTTTTGAACGTCACATAAATTAAAATTAAAAATTAAAAGTAATCAAAAATAAATTTAAAAGTAATAAAAAAATATAGACAAAAAAAAAAAAAAAAAAAAAAAAATGATGAGTAGACGCTTTGATTGACAATCTACTCGTATTGAACACAATTATGACAAGATATCTTGCAAAAACACCCCGATTCAAACAGTTAAACGCCCATAACTGTGGAACGGCTGAACCGATTTACATCAAACATAGCTAAGAACACTCTCGAAAAAGTCAACTAAAAAAAAACAAAATTGGTTCACCCGTTTAGGATCTATGATGACATAGAAAGATACACAAACACACAGGTACACATGTAAAACTTATAACACCCCTCTTTTTCCACCAGGGCTTAAAAAGCAAAATAAGAACGTATAACAATTTCAACAATCTTTCAGGACAGTCATCTTCGCAATGGAGGGCGTCGGAGTGGTGATGCCAATAGAAAACACCATGAAGAAGCCGCAGAACTTCCTGGGTTGCCCCAGCGTGCTGGTGGTGGCCATGTCAGCCATAGTCTTCCTGTACGGTACCCTGGGCACGTTTGGGTACCTGAGATACGGTGACGTATTGAGAGGATCCATCACGCTCAACTTACCAACTGATGAATGGTTAGTTGTTTATTATAAACAAGGTTCTGCCGGCGGATTCACCCGACTGCATATTATACCAGCAGTATATATTCACGTGATATCATATCAAATCATTTATTTTTTGCAAACACGGGTATAGTACATAGGTGTTTTTATAGATTTTTAATATAATTATAAAATATTTATATATTATAAAATGTCAGCGTGGTCACAGCAATAAAAAATAAAATAAGTCAATGAGAGGAACACAATAATAAGGATGCTTCCTGGGTAGAAAAATGATAACTCTATTTAGTCCGTCAGTGAGATTATCAAATAATATTAGACCCGTATTTTTTGCTTTATCGAATAAATACAAATTGACAAAAGCCCATCAAAGTTTAGGAGTGGGGGCTGGGGACGTCACTTTGTCAGTATAAAATGTAGCACACCGTGACGTCACACGATATTTCAACTGTAAAAAAATACATGTCCAATATTTTTAGGTTATCTAACTGACGGGCTAAATAGATATTTTTTGTCAACTACCCTAATATGTCAATCAGGATATAGGATAGGATAGGAAAATAGGATAAAAAATATCCTATATCCTGACCCGTATGTCAAGTTTCATCCAAATCGTTTCCGCCGTTCAGGTGAGAAAATGTAACGGTCAGACAGAGATACTTTCGTATTCATCGTGGATACGTTTACAAACCTTGAAACTCTCATACACAAATAGGCAGACCTGGAACTATATGTAGGACATGCGAAGTGTTTCATGCGGTAATCGAACCCACGAAACGCAGCGCAACAGGCCATCGCGCAACCACAGCACAACTTGTGTCGTTGTTTAGAAGCATTATATCCCACCCAGATCCTGAGCGGCTCTGGCCGGTTTCTGATTTAAGTATTTGAGGTTAAGATCGAGTTGAGTATTTGTCAAAGGATAGTGTTAAATACTAGCTAAAATAAATTCAAATTAAATGTGTAAAAAATACTGAATATGGCTTACTCAAATACTAAGTGGGCGACAAAAAGTGGGCGAATACAAATGTTTAAAACAGCGACATGAAAATTTTCTGTCTGCAGGGTCTAAAGTAACCTAACATGAGGGAGAAAACGGAAGCTAAGTTCGCTCGCTTTGCTCGATTAATAATTTCCCTCTTTTTCCACTAGTAACACATTGCCTAAGAAATTCGTTTTGAAACATGAATATTTAGACACAATATTATAAAAAAAAAAATAAAAAAAAAACGAAGAACTTATTTGCATTTAATTAAGTAAGTTCATCAGGTATTGGAAAAAAAATCGTTCGTGTCTCGCATAAAAAGTAGACTTTGTATGCTCGACACGAAATTTTATATTGTGGAACTGTACTTTAGTCTGAAAACCCGTCAAATTTGACACTAAAGTACGGTTTGAAACGTTCATAACTCCGAACACTCAATTCAGAAATCGGCGCGCAAACAAACCATATTATTTAGTTTTTTCTTAATTTAGCATTCGAATTCTAAGAGAACTTGTCTAATTTTACATTCAAGCTAAAGTCACAAAGTATGTAAGCGATGGCGCGCCTAAAGTTCAATAAGTTCAAAGTTGAGTTGATAAGGCATCAACTTTAAATTCTCAATGCAGAAATCGGGGACAATACACGACGTGGCGGAACCAACCGCTTTTCCTCTACAACTATCTTTCAACCATTAAAATTTATTTTTAAAGCAATCTTTTTACGGTTTCAAAACGTGAGAGATGAACAAGATACGATTACATTACGCGCCTTTGTCGACTAATTGTCAATTTTATGTCTCTATACGTCAACCGGGCTATACATACGCATATAGGAGCCTACATATGTAGTTAAGGTGATGCACAAATAATTGATATTATTGTAATACCGATAGTTTCAAATCTAGCTTAAAATAACTTCCTTGATGCACCATTATAGAGGCGTTATTGGCAATCATTGAGTTACAAAAAATGTAACCCTGACTCCAGAATTAGGTATCTCTACTTCAGGAGCTAGTGACTTCTTCCTGTGAGTTGCTAAAGTCGTGACAATATAAGGCCGGTATTCCAGATGCACATATTCATGCTCAACTCAACTCAAACTGGCAATGGACAGTTGTGATTGGTTGGCTTGTTTTTTTTACATTATCGTGCTCAAGTCCAAGATCCTAGACGCCCCAAACGTTAAGGAACTATTTAGCACAAAATCAGTGGAATTGAGTAGTGTACGAGTACGTTCCAAGTATATGCTTACTTGGAACGTACTCGTACTTGCTAACTTGGACTTTCATTTTCATTCAATACCTACCACATATTTTGTGTAGAAAGAGTGCGGTAACGTCTGGGGCGTCTGGGCTCTTGCTCTATTGAGTACCTACACATAATGTCAAGCTGAAGAATTATATGCCAAACCCGAGAGTTGACATTGGTTGGCAGTTGAGTGGTAGGTGTGGCCAATTTTGAGTTTGAGTCGAGTATGAGCATCTGGAATGCGGGCTTAAGAAGTCTGATTTGGCAGCTATAACAATGCGTTATATAAGCTAAACTTGATGATTACGAATGACACTCGTTGTTATAGCGTATGGATAACATAGTAATTAATTAGGATTATGTATTTGATTTTTCATAGACGTTCATACAAAGTTATCGCGGCATGTAAAATGAGAAACGTCATTGGACTTCTTAGATTGGCACGATTAAGTTTTGTTGTATTTATTATAAACAACCATCATCAACATCATTTCAGCCAAAAGATGTTCACTGTTGGACATAGGCCTTCCCCAAGCTTCGCCGCACTGATCGGTACTGTACGTCTTCCGGTACGTGGTCCACACGGAAGAACAAAAAAAATATATTATAAAGTACAACAATATTAAAATTAAGTATAATAGAGCAATGCAAAAATACTATCAACATGTATGTATACTTTTAACCCAATTATCTAGTAGATGGCTGCTTCGTCTGTCTGTATCAACATACTGCAACATAGATAGCCACGTCCGTAGCCGTCAATGATTGTCTGCTAAATACATAAGAATTCAAAAGTCGTAATTAATCAGGTACCACGAGTAACAAAAAAAATATAAAAACATTGTTTTTTGCTACAAATTCCGAGCTCGCTGCATTCAAAACAGTTGAAAAAACTTGAACTTCACTCAAGGTTACATAATCTTGACATATCTTCATATTTTCCTTCTCTGTAGTTCAGTAGCCAATTATACTTTGCCAGTAATTGCCGCTCAATACGCCGTAATCTTGAATTCTCAACGTCCTTGGCCAAGTGATGCGAGAATTACAAGCGTCGTTGATAAAAGTAGGTTTATGTTTCTTTCAGTTGCCATTAATTTGAAATTGAACTGGCAATTAGGTAGACTACTTACCCACTTAGATAATTCTTTCAACAACATATAATGTTTGGGGAATTTTATGCATCTAGAATAGAAACGACTTTTAGAATTAAAATTAATTATAGTTAATACCAGTTTTCGTCTTTATAGTCAGTAGCTGGAAAAAATATGTTAAGTTTAGACTACGACAGAAATTATGACATAAATGTCAGATATTAATTTCTGTACAGTTCACACTATAAGGGATTTTTTGTATCCGAGTAGTGTCTGTTTATAAGTGTAAGAAAATTGTGTCTGAACTGTGCATATTCAAAATTCCAGTTGGTACTCGGTTAGCATGGATAAACGTCTTGCAGCCGCCATTGCTCCATATCTTGTAATAAAAAACCAGCCAAGTGCGAGTCGGACTCGCGCACTAAGGGTTCCGTACCATTATCGCAAAAAACGGCAAAAAAATCACGTTTGTTGTATGGGAGCCCCACTTAAATGTTCATTTTATCTGTTTTTAGTATTTGTTGTCATATCGGCAACAGAAATACATCATCTGTGAAAATTTCAACTGTCTAGCTATCACAGTTCTTGAGATACAGCCAGGTGACAGACAGACAGACAGACGGACCGCGAAGTCTTAGTAATAGGGTCCCGTTTTTACCCTTTGGGTACGGAACCCTAAAAAACTTGGGTACACCAGTGGATTCAAAAAGGCAATAATTAAGAGTTTACCATAGATTGCTGCAAGCTTATGAAAACTTCTGTCGAGTGAAATATGAGGATATTTTGTATATTTATTAGAAAAAGTTACTCCTATAATAAAAGATCACTGGATGAAACATTCCAAAGCTCTGGTAGCTCTTCTACAAAAATGTTAAGCCTCTTTGAAGTTTTCTTGCTGCACTTGAAACTCATTATTCAAACGCGGTGTTGTGTATTGAAAATGTCGAACCTATTTAAAAAAATGTCATGGGCACAACGTATTCACACAGCCGTTGATGCGACACTTTATCGTGTCACAATAAATTTCGCAATTAGAGACACTCGCGTTCATACAGATACACACGGGTTATACACTGAGTGTACCGTGTATCATGTTGTAGTCTAAACTTACCTTTAGTTTTAACTTTAACCTTTCGATATTATTAGCTAAACTCACGCAAAACCGTGTGCGTTATATAATAAAACAAGTGCTGTTATAAAAAAATCGAAAACCCTTTGATTCCTGCAACCAGTTTGCCATCCTTCAAATGTTAATAGCTGTAAAATTAAATTATAGCCTAGCTATCAACTCACAACAGTATACAAGCGAAGTTCTTTTTTATGGACCTGTACTTTAAGAGGAACCCTTATAGTCTGTCTGCTCAGAATATAAATATCATATTAGCAGATAAGCAGCATTGCAGTGCGGTCCACTATGTCATTCCAAAGTGGAGTAATTTTACTTATTTATTTATCCTGCTATCAAAATTATTGTTTTTTCAGGCCAGCCGTCCTCGCAAAGGTTTCCATAGCATTATCGATATTCCTGACGTACCCGCTACAGTTCTACGTCGTAATCGATATCTTCACGAGATATACGCAGCATCGCATCAAGGAGAACTATCGGCATATCGTTCAAATTGTAGCCAGGACTGTGGGAGTATGTGCTTGTGGTAGGTGTTCTTTTAAGGCCATATTTTAGGGTGAAGGCACTCATGAGAACTATATTTTTTTACTATGAAGTCAACTCCGATATATGATAAAAAACTGCGGTTCGGTACATGATATTAAATTTATTTATAGTACCTGGGTGATCGAGCTTTGCTCGGATCAAAATAGAGAAAACGTCGTTTTATGAAAATATAAGCCAGATCGATTTATCGCCCCCGAAACCCTCTGCATACTAAATTTCATGAAAATCGTTGGAGTCGTTGCCGAGATTAAGATTATATATATATGTTACGGCTAATACCCGAAGTGCGGCTACACCTAGTTTTAGCCGGTTAGAACTAGGTGTAGCCACTTACTCTTGGTTAAACCTAGTACGAGCCGATTATTTTCGGGTAAAACTAGGTCTAGCCTTCATCATGCCGGCTACAACTAGGTCCAGCCATTCCCTGTTGGATAAAACTTCAGTCCAAGAGCGAGCGAAGCGAGCTCGGGAACTTAGGGCACCCCGACACGGACAGGTTAGGTTACTTTTGACCCTGCAGACAGAAATAGGAGCCCCGCGCAGCGGGGCTACGTCGACTTCGGGACACGCATCTAAGTTTTATCCAACAGGGATTGTCTGGACCTAGTTCTAGCCGAAATGATATCGGATAGACCTAGTTTTATCCAACAGGGAATGGCTGGACCTAGTTGTAGCCGGCATGATGAAGGCTAGACCTAGTTTTACCCGAAAACAATCGGCTCGTACTAGGTTTAACCAAGAGTAAGTGGCTACACCTAGTTCTAACCGGCTAAAACTAGGTGTAGCCACACTTCGGGTATTAGCCGTAACATATATATATACAAATATACAAGATTTGCTCATCGCACCTGTATTTCCTAAGGTCCTATGGAATCCATTTATTGCAAGTAATTATCCGGCAAACCTATGCCATGAAATAAAACATTATAATATATATAATCTTTATAAATCAAAAGTATAATAATTGTAACCAACACAACAATTATATAAAAAATATGTGGTTGCCTAGTGCTATAGCGACGAACTCTGAACATAATATGTATTAGAACAAGATTCGACCGATGAAAAACATACCGCAGGCAAGTTAACACCATAATTTCACAATGTAGCTGATTAATTAAAGAAACAATATCAAGGCCACTTGTGGTTTACTAATTACAATTAGTAAAATGCCAGCTCTACCATACATCTTATCGATTGGTTCAATGGGTAATTGATAAGCGATTACTAATGCGATTGACAACCATGGTAACTAAAAATGATCATTGCAACAGTACGTCTCATATGACCAATGACGACAATATTGTAATTAATGCATGTGCTTAAAGAACGAAAGTGGTCGTAAGATTAATTGATAACCCATAAAAAATAACACACACGAGGCTTAAAGCCTCTGAAACTTTGTATTGCATTCGATATCAATATCACAAAAGCCGCTTTCCGTATCTCATAAGTACTCATAACAATCCTCTTCAGTGAATATTATAATTACTCCAACTTTATTTCATTTGTGCTACCTACTTGAATGTGATTTGTTTATATCAGAAACAAGGGATTATTTATACAATATGTGGCAGCTACTGTTGTTGAATTTATAAGCTTTGCACCTTATACGGATTGGCACGATTGTTAACTTTTTAATTTATATTCTCCAATTGCTGGGCGTTTCCCCATAACCTTCTAATCATTTCGGTGTGTTGCATTATCCGGCCAATCTCTAGTAGACGCCTCTAAATCGTGACGTCAGCAAGCCTCATCGGTGACGAAGCCCGTCTTCGGGTTCCCACTGCGTTATGACTCTAGCCCATCCGTCTTAATGTTGTCTAGATATATGGCCTGCTCAAATTCCTTTTTAGTCTATTAAACATCAAAAATATACAATACATACATACATACACATATATGAAGGTTCCTATTCAGGTTATTTTATCAAAGTCCAAGAGAAAGTGGCAAGTTCTCCAAAAGATGAATATATATCTGCTTTATCAACCATTTGTATTTTCACCGTTCACTTGTCCAAAATAATTCAAACGAGCTATCAAATTGTAGTCATTTCTGCAGTAGTAGTATACTAAAATAAAAGTATTTCTTTTTCAGTGGGGATAGGAATGGCCCTACCATTACTGGAGCAAATCCTCAACATAGTTGGAGCCTTATTCTACTCGATCCTTGGCCTCATCATCCCCAGTGTCATTGAAACTGTCTTCCGATGGGAGAACCTTGGCAGGTGGAACTGGATTCTTTGGAAGAACTTATTCATCGGATTATTCGGCCTTCTATGCCTGTTCTCAGGATGTACCGTGACCATAATGGACATAATTGAGATTCTACACAGGAAAACTGAGTAACGAGAGCAATTTTAATGTTTTCAACACTATTATTAAAATGTAATTTATAAAGAACAGTGTGTTATTTTTGTAAACAAAAAAAACCTTTTGAGTCTCAAGGCTAAAGTGAGAAGTAACAAAATTAATGCTTTATTTGGTGAGTTATATAAAAGCCAGATAAGCACCACATTATAATTATTGGATTAATTAAAATAGTTCACATGTTTTCTAAAACATTGTGTTTAGTTTATTATTTTATTATCTTTCAGTATTTTAACAAGTCCTGTCTTCAACCTATAAACGTCAAGTTGAGTTTGGTTTAACAAAACATCAATTTCATTGTTAGGTACGTAATTTACAAAACAATTGTATGTTTTATTTTATATAATTACAGATTGTTTCAAAATGTGGCTAACCACTGAATAAATATGAAATACATCACAGCTTCTAATATTAAACAATGCAGTTCAGGTTATATATTTTCCACAATGCGACTGTGTGGTTGTATAACTGCTGTCGCCGATCCTTTTAACAAGCATGATTATAATAACATAGAACTTCCATAAACGTAAAAAATAAATTACGATTTGTAGGAAAGCCTATTTCCTAGTACTCAGCAATTTATAAGGAAGAATACTAGTATACCGATTATAATCTATCAAAGAGACAGGATGTTCTTGGAAAACTGGGCTAAGATAAACTTTCCCTTATCAATAACTTCAATATTATCAATCAACTAACACTTATGAAACACATGTTTGCAAGACCTGAAAAATACCTATCAAATGATATCATTCTTACAATGTATTGTAGTTATTAACTATGGGAAAAAAATGACAGCTCAACCAAAAAGCAAATAATACAGGCAAAGTTGTAAGATTGTCTTGATTCAGTAACTGAAGAAGCACGTGAAGCATGTAAGAATAAGTATCTATAACTTGACATCGTAGTAACCACAGTTCATAATTGATATTTATATGTTCAATAAATCAGATAAATATGGTGAATAAAAATAAACAACTTGCCACGATGAAGTTCGTTACTAGGACGTAGGCACTATGCAATAAAACGTACAATGTCGTTTCGAATTAAGAGTTCATATAAGCCATAGGAAAACAGCGAACGATGACCGATGAAAACCCTGTTGTAAATTACGTCTTGCAAGAGAACTTCGAAAGATATCTTAAAATAACTTCAGGAAAGCCAAAAAATACGCGTGTCTCAACACGATATGGAGACGAGATAAAAAATATGAAAGGATATAAATTAAAAGTCATAAGTATTATATTAATATTGACAATCCTAAAGCAATGTTGTCTTGAGTTATTGTGCCTAGATTGCGCTCAGTACTGGTCACGTGTGTCCTATAAGAACGACGATAGAGTATCAGTCGGCATTAGTATGTGAGCTGTTTACTGTGCCCGCGTCTCCGCAAGTCCTGTGCATTCGCAAATAAATAATAATTGAAAAAATGCTAAACCAATGGAATTCAATACGTCCATCAAATTTAATCAAATGAAATTCTTGAACTTCGTTACGGCTTTGATAAGCAAACAGAACACTTTAAATTAGTGTGTGGAAATGTTTACGTTGATCAAAAATTCTAAAAATATCAGTAAAAGTGGTTTCGTCAAGTGTATTTTATTCTTTGCTAAGAGCACTTGAAGGCGTTTTATATTCGACGTCACGCTTTATTATAACTTTCTTGCTATCAAAAGCATCGCTAAATAATTCAAACAAGCGCCAGCCTCTTTTATCACATTAATGACAAACATTAGTATCCTTCTCAAGAATTTATCTTTCGTAAGAGATATGGGATAACGATTGTAAAACAATTACGAGATGAGCAATCGTCAATATAAATAAGAAAAACAGTGCAACCTTAGACAACGTGGAACAATTTAATTATATTTTGCAATATACTACAGTGGTAACACAACATTGCGAAGATAACTTACCTATAGTGAAGTGCCTCCTTAACGCTATGTTCTTGTAATAACTGGTGTTTTAGTAGTAATTTAAGTGCTGAAGAAACTTGACTTGTAACAACCGGAAAATTAAAAATCACAACGATAGCAATCAAAGACTATTAATTTGCTGTGAGTGTGTACTTTTAATTAACAATCATGGGTGAGAAAGAAAAGAATAAACATGTTGAAGAATACAACCCTTTTGATCATCGGGAAGTCGTTAAACCAAATTCGTAAGTACATTTAAATTTTATTGGCTTGCAAACAATTCGCTGGTTACAAATCTATATCAAAAAGATGCGTGTGCTAAATAAAGATACAATATTGATAGTGAAGGTTAACATCAAACAATTTTAATACGTCTTTGATTAATAGTATTAGCCTTCAAATGTGTCAACCACGAAGCTAGAGACGAAATTTAAATCACATGTCTTTTTGGATATTGTCAGTAAAATCCGCAATGCATCAGTAATCGTCTAGGTAATACAGGTGTCCGTAATCACTTTCCGTAGACTGTAGAGGATTGTTTGGAAACTGAAACCAAAAAAAACGTGTCAACCGTTTCCGATAATTTCTTCTGGCAGTTCTTTCTACACACAACGTGAATTTACAAACATTGCGTGAAACCCTCTCAGTCAGATGGACATATGAATGGGGTGTTGTGATGCAACCTGGAAGAGGCCGGTGTCTAGTTGTTGTCTGCAATAGGCTGAGCTGATTGATTGCTTTACTATGTACAATGGCTTGTATATTTCATTTTTCTCTTTTTTTAGATTCGATGGAAAACTATTTAAATATTTTGGGCCCAGCAGGTGGTAACGTTAATTACAGCGTAAGTGGCTTTCTGCAGGTGTTCTAATATGCAGGATGGGCACTTGGGCCACTTTAGGATGTGAGTCATATTCTACACAGGAGTGCTCAATGAGGTTTTAAAGACCATTTAGCCAAATTGCGCTCGCAGTGGCCTACCTGTGTAGGCAATCGATTGAGTGCTTTCCATATAAGCCACAGCCATATGTATAAGTCCAAGTGGCTGGTGCTCCTGGTGTTTTAAAAAGTCGGGTGGTGGTATGTGATATTCTTCTTTTATAAAAACTAGTTATTTTATCTGTTCCAGAGACCTCAGATCCTTAGCAAACCTAATAAAGTCTTCGCTAGGATCAGGCCTGCTTGCTATGCCCCTAGCATTCTCAAATGCTGGATGGGGTGTTGGCATCGTCGGCACTGTAATCGTAGCATTTGTTTGCGGACATTGTGTTCACATATTTGTAAGTACTTTAAATATATCATCATCCTTTTTAGGGTTCCGTAGACAATAAGGAACCCTTATAGTTGCGCCATGTCCGTCTGTCCGTCCGACCGTGCACAGCTTAGGTCAGAGACTCTTAGTACTAGAAAGCTACAATTTGGCATGGATATACATATTAAACATGCTGACAAAGTGGTAAAATAAAGTGGGGATGTTTTAGTTCTCGTGTATTACATGGTGTGGGGTATCGTTAGATAGGCCATTCAAAAATATTATGGTTCTGTGAAAACCATTTTTAGATTCAGGGATCAGTTTGCGTAAAATTAAGCTTTAAATTGCTAATTTTGGTTTGAGTCAAGTGTCCTCTGCTAAATGGTTCATTTTTGGATACAAAAACTATGTGAAAAAATTCGCGGCGGTAGTATATGTAACGAAATTAAAAATAAAACTATCACAACTAAGTGGGCTTTACAAGTTTGCGAGTACGTAATAGTATTTTGTCCCTTCGTTAGAGCAATGTTCGGTGCTTTCGTTGTTTATGAACGTTAGTAATGTTACCTTTTTATTTTGGTGAATGTAGCTGTTTATACGGAACCCTTTGTGCGTGAGTGAGACTCGCACCTGGCCGATTTTACTTAATATTTGACTAACTGATCTATGTACTGTTGCTACCACAATAGATAAAAATATCCATTCTGTGGTAGCAACGGTGGTAAGTAAGTACAAAGTAAATTATTTTTTAATCTATAGTTACATAGCTTTGATCTCTCTCTCATTCTCATCTGTTGACTGACTGAAAAATATCTACATAAACGGTTACCTTAGTCTGTTGGCCTTTTAAATTAAGACGGGGGCATGTCCTTTGTTTATTTGTACTTAAATGTGATTTGATTCTTAGTTCACAAGGCGAGGACGTTCAATCAGTTATATGTTTGACTCAACAATGTTTAGGTACTATATAAAATGTTTACTATTGATACTTGAAGACGAGGGCCACTAGTAGACACTCTTCGGATACCTTAGGTTCAACCCTTCAGTAATACTGCGCAGAATGACTCAGAAGTTATTCTGTAAAACTGATTACAAAAGTCAAAAGTCTTTATTTCAATTAGACCATTAAGCGGCTTGTTGAACGTCAAAATTTTTAATTTAAAACTAATTATAGTAATTGATTAATTTAATAAATGATTTTACCGTCCATGTGGAAAAGTAGCTTGTTATGGAGAACAACAGACAAGAAACTCCACACTTACTCTTAAAAAAAAACTTTTACAACTAAATGTTGTAAAAGATTATTTTTTTCATACATAAAATAATTCATATACGTGAGGACGATGCACCCAGACTAACACTACTATACTACGTATAGTTAAAAACTACATAAAGTATTACAAGCACTAACAGGTAAATTCATTCATTTGATAAATAGGAACATGGTTCTCACATACTTACAAATTTTGCAAACATACGTGAGTATTTAACCACTAAAAACTATTTATTTAGAAAAAAGAGTTTTGGAATCATAATACATTATAAAGTAATAAGTAGTTCCTCCTTTCTAAAACAAAATAATGTTCGGTTTTCAGGATTTTCTGTAAATATGATCTTATACTGAAGTTAACCCTTTTATTTACAGGTAGAAACGTCTCGAGGATGCTGTCGTGCAGAACGAAAGCCGTTGCTAAGTTACTCAGAAACCTGTGGAGCTGCTTTTGCTAATGGTCCAAAATGTGTCCGGCCGTTTGCTAATTTTGCACAGTAAATATCCTCTTTTATGTTATTATACGCGCAGTGATTATAATCAGAACACTTTTTCTTTCATTGTAACAAACTTCATCAGCAGATTTTAATCAGGAATGACTCTGAAGTTCTTCTTTTGAGTGAGTCACATCTTAGACCAAATGAAATTTCCGAATACTTTTGCGCGTACACCCAAGTGAATTCTGAATCAAACAAAGCATAATCTCTTTGTAATCAAATGCTTATTTCATCACTACTCACTGTGCATAACTTTTAAATTGTCATAATGGTATAACAACGGTTGCTACCTGCCTTTTAAATAAACATAATAAGATATGTTAGATATTGATAAGGAAAATCTTTTAAATTCTAGACCCAATACTACTTATGAATTATTTATATTCTTACCAAAATTAATACATACGTATTTGCAAATACTATGATACTGGTTCCAAGCGTTTTTGTCTCGCTTCAAAGTATTCTGCAGCAAAGATTATTCAATTTATCATACGAACTTATGTCTTTTGATATAAATATTGAATTTTTCCTTATTTTCAGTTTGTTTGCGGAGTTTTCCTTATGCTTCACGTACCTTGGCGTCTGTTGTATATTTACTGTACTAATAGCAACTTCAATTAAGCAGGTAAGGTTACATATAACATCAGAATACACATATAGTTATTTACTTAGTTCAATACGATCTTCATAATATATTGTTACAACACTAGCTACTAGCAATGACAATAATTGCAATATGACTTAACGCATTGCCTTGGGTAAGTCCCTCTGCACAGGAATGCATGCAATTATGATGGTTGGGTAATCCATCTAATGATAAGCCTATCGCGATAATAACGACAACGACAACTAACTGCTTACCTTGCCAATAACTTTATAAATAACTATATTCTGCCTGCGGTTTCACCCGCGTGGAAGACGGAAATCATCCCAACGGAACATATATATCGAAATAAAAAGTATCCTTTGTCCTAATCCAGGGCCTACATGTTTTGATATAAATCTGTTCAGCCGTTAAGACATGAAAAGGTAACAGACATACAGACAGTTACTTTCGCATTTATTAGTATGGATGGATGGATAGAGCTCCGTTTGAAATCGATCGTCTACTGCGACCATCGACCATATGTTTGGTTTGAGTGAACACGTATCTTTCAGGTTCGCTCGCTCCTCGAGGGCATAGAGTGAAATCAACAAAATAAAACCATAATTCTGCCCCATCCCAACTTCTTTGGGGTCGGCGCAACACATCGTCTTCTTCTATAAGTCATCTTCCAAGAAACGTTTCTTGAACTATCAGTCTAACGTAAATTAAACACACCAATACTTTCCATTTCAGCTATTTGACACATATATTCAAGGGCCTGCCATGCCAGTGGAGCATTACTGTCTAATTCTGCTCGCGCCACTTTGCTTGTTGTGTCAGATCAGGCACTTGAAGTGGCTCGCACCATTCTCGTTGCTAGCCAACGTACTGCTCTTTGCCACATTCGCAATATGTCTCTACTACATATTCAGAGAACCATTGACGATCTCCGACAAAGAAATTGTTGGCGATATATCACGACTTCCTGCATTTTTGTCGTAAGTTAAATTGATGAATTGTCTATAGTCTTTTGTTTTTCTAAATCTCTGTTTTTTGACGGTTTTTGCAATGTCAATAATAATTTTAACTGATTTTGTCTTGAAATTATCTAGCAGTTATAACAATGATAATTTATAAATCACTTTTTTATCACTGGAAAAAAATTGTTTGTTTAATGAAAAAGATAAAATGATGTCCTTTAAAAATAGAAGATACAAAATAAGAAGATATAAAATTTTACATACATTATCGGGGAACAATTTTTAAACTTACACTATATCTTTTATCTGCCACAGAACCGTAATCTTCGCAATGGAAGGAATTGGAGTTGTAATGCCAGTAGAGAATACAATGAAGAAGCCCCAACACTTCCTCGGCTGCCCAAGTGTGATGGTGATCGCGATGACGTTGGTGATGATGTTTTACACAATCCTGGGTGTATTCGGCTACCTGAGATATGGTGACGTACTTAGAGGAACTATCACTTTGAACCTACCTATGGATGACTGGTAATTTTTTGCTTAAAATTAAACCTACTTGTGAACTAGTACGACTACGGACATTGGTTTAGACCTACTGATAGGAAAATTATAGAGCAAATTGGAATAAATTTTAATACAGTTTATGACCCACCAGTCACAATATTCCTCTTTTGAAAAAACTACACTCTTTGCGCTGTAGCATGATGCGGGTGACAGTGTCAATAACATTTTTTTAGCATATACGTATACACATTTTTTGTAGTTTAACGTCATACCATAGTTATACCATACATAGTTGGCTGTATAACGTTAAACTACAAAAAATGCGTATACTTATTTGCGTAAAAAATCTTATTGAGACTGTCACCCGCACCATGCTACAGCGCAAACAGAATAGTACATATGCGGATATTAAGATTCTAATTATTAATTAATTTACACTATGATATAGCTTGGGGTTCTTCTGTGGAATACTCATATTTGGCCCTGTCCTTTTTTATGTACTAGGCTGTAAATTAGCCAAAACAGCACAAGCTTAATTTTACGTATGCTTTTTTTAACATATTTTTGGTTTGGGTTGTTTCAGGCCAGCGATTTGTGCGAAGACATTCATTTCAATAACTATTTTCCTGACTTATCCTCTACATTTCTTCGTGGTGATTGACATATTCACGAGAAACGTTGAACCCCGAGTCCAAAATAAGTATCATAATGTCATGCAAATCTGTACTAGGATTTTGATCGTGTGTTTCTGTGGTAAGTGTTGTCAGTTTTTTTTTTAATAAACGGTTAAGTATATATTTGTCAAACCTCACATAATTATGTTTTCTTAATAGGGATTACCGTTTTTTGAATCATGAATAGGTAAATGCATATAATAAAGTGCTTTATTGGTAATACTGAACAAAAACAAACAGTTGAAGGCTAAATTATGTATGCAGAATAAAATTAAATTAAATTTGCAGGTGAAGGTTAAGTCGAAAGTAGAGACAAAGAGACACATTTTTATACGATACGTGGACGAGATAAAAGTATTAACTTATAATAAAAATCCGCAACCAAGCTTAGACATCTCAGTTAAACAAACATTTGACAGACGAAATTGGACAATGAGTAAATCTTAATTGTCACACTAATCTTTTCCTAAATAATTGTCTTCAACAAACAGGCCAAGTAGGATTTAGTCGGACAAAATATTTAACGTGAAATGTTTGAACATAACCTTGTCATAATTTGTTTAAAATATACCTTAATGCGTCGTAAATAGCTCTTTGTTTAGTGTTTATGACTAATCATGGAATTAACAAGGTTGACTTATGACAAATTATTTTTCCACTGCCGTATCAGACAATTTAGTTAATTGAAATCCATCGTTATATTTGAAACTTGTGCATTTACATTTTGACCCACAGCCTTGGAGAATCCAAGAAGTCTAGAAACGAATGTCTTTTCGCTTATAATAATGATAATGATGGTGATAAAATAAACAATGGTATTAAAGGTAGAGCAGTGGTGGCTCAGTGGTAACGGCCGCGACTTACAAGTTGTAGGTCGTGCGTTCGAACCCAGGCAGGCGCTTTACTTTGCGTAAATTATTTCAACACCGATGCTCTTAAAACGGTGAAGGAAAATATCATGAGTAAACCGGCATGTCCTAGAACCATAAACTCGAAAATATGTGACATCCACCAACCTACACTAGGTCCGCGTGGTGGATTACGGCCCATTCCCTCTCGCAGAGAGGAGGCCTGTGTTCCAGCAGTGGGAACAGTACAAAGGCTGATGATGATGATGATGATTAAGGTAAATCGGAATGACTAAATAGTATATTTGTTTCAGGTGGAGTCGGTATCGCGCTCCCATATTTGGAGCAAATCATCAATCTCGTTGGTGCTTTATTCTACTCCATTCTCGGTCTCATCATACCAGGAATCGTTGAAACCGTATTCCGGTGGGAAGACCTCGGCAAATACAACTGGATCCTGTACAAGAACATACTGATCATTTTCTGTGGAATGTTCTCTTTAGTTTCTGGTTGCACCGTCACTATCTCTGACACTATACAGATGATTAATAACAAAACGGAGTAATTATTTAAAACCAGTAAGTTTGTAGTTAAGGTAGGACCATATCATTCTGTGACTAGTACGAGTATATAAGAGTAAATTAGTGAAACTTGTGGATAAGTACAATAAATATTTATTGAGTACAATGTAAATTTTCTGTTATTTGTTAGCGGTCATCTGTAATATTCATGACAATCCAGAAAATGGCAAATTACATTTCAAAACGGTTCTGTTTACTCTAGTTCTTCAAATTAAATTAATTTAGAAAGAAAATATATTTATTTGTGACCCGCACAGGAGCCACGAGATAAGCGAAACACAAACAGTAGTAAAAAATAAATAACCCCGTGCGAGACCAAAAAGGCTTCTATCTCAGCAAGTGCAACGATATTAAAAAGAAAATAACGCTGCGCTGATATTCTGATAGCCCAACACAACACGCACAGGACCGATCAATGTGGCGACGCTTGGGGGAGGCCTATATCCAGCAGTGGACGTCTTTCGGCTGATATTATGATGATGATTAACTAATTTTATTTTATTTTATCTCAATCAAAGAGCAAAGATTTCTGCAAACGAAAAAAATTGCATCTTAAAATATTACTAAAAATATTTTTCTTTTATTAGTTTTCCAGAGAATATTAATAATTTTTATTTATTCGTTTGAATATTAGTAAAAAAAAATATTTTAAATGTAAATGCCCCTCAATTGACCGTCTGAGCAACATTTCTTCATAGCCTAAGATCCCACTGCAAAAATATTTGTTTTAGATGAAACTTAATTTTCATGAATGCTGCAGGGTTGCCAGGAAATATCTAGCCGCAAATAACTTAAGCAATTATTAAATAACTTGAAATGCACCTATATTAGATACTTAACCCCACATACATAAGATTTTATGTGAATCCAACGTAATTTGAAATAAAGTGGTGTAGAAAATTGAAAAATAAGATTGCCAGCTCTGAATTAGCCGCAATCTGTGGGTTGCAAATTTACCTGCTAAAGCTAACCCATAATGGCGGCTTACTGAAAGCTAGATGATGTTGCATACGCACCCACGATACAGGAGAAATTCCTACTGAAGGACAAACTTTAAAAAAACCAATATAAAAAAACGAAAAACTAGTTGTGTCTAGATGCGGCCAAGCAACACTGCAGTAAAGGCTTCAGCACCGTAGAACACATTGATACGCTGCGGCAGGTTGTACAGAAGGCCGTAGAGTACAAACTGACTCTCTGCTTAGTGTTTGTTGATTACGAGAAAGCCTTTGATTCGATCGAGACTTAGACTGTACCGCAGTCTCTCCAACGGTACCAAATCGATTAATCGAAGTGTTTAAATGTTTGAACAAAAATGCCACCATAACTGTTCGAATTCAGGATCAGACCTCGGAACCTTTCCTTCTGTAGCGAGGTGTGAAACAGGGAGAGGTCATATCTCCGAATCTATTCACCGCTGCACTGGAGGATGTCTTCAAGGTTCTGGACTGGAGAGGGCTAGGTTGACACCTTTGGTTTACCGACGATATAATGGTCATGGCTGAGACCATGGAGGACCTCAGTAAAATGCTCGATGACCTCAGTAGAGCTTCCGAAAGAGTGGGTCATAAGATGAACATGGACAAAACCAAGGTGATGTTGAATGCCCATGTTGCACCCACTCCTATCAAGGTCGGAGACTCTACACTCGAAGTTGTGAACCACTATGTGTTTTTGGCAAACTTCGAGAAAAAGGTCAACCGTAGAATGCGACTCGGCTGGGCAGCATTCGAAAAGTTGCGCGGTATCTTCTCGTCCAACTTACGACAGTGTCTCAAGACGAAAATCGCCGTCCATTGTGAGCGACCACGTCTCAGAGCCAGCTGAGACGTGGTCGCTCACAATGGCTATCTATTGAGAGTGCTATACTTGCGTTGAAGCATACCGTAAAATATTATACTGACAGGAAAACACCTGTGTATGCTTATTTCCTGGACCTTTCTAAGGCCTTCGACCTGGTTTCTTATAGTGTCTTATGGGAGAAGCTTCTAGAGGCAGGTGTTCCAACTGCATTAGTGTCCACATTATCTTTTTGGTATGGCAAGCAGAGGTACTTCGTCAAATGGTCTAACGCGTTGTCTGACCCATATAAAGTTGAGTGCGGAGTTAGGCAGGGAGGTCTAACTTCCCCGAGGCTTTTTAATATATATGTTAATAAACTGCTTATTGAGCTAACAACATTTGTCCCTCCTGTGAAACTAAATGGTTCACTTTTGCAAAGAGTTGCCCATTTCAAATATTTGGGCCACATTGTTACGGAGGAATTAAAAGATGACTTGGATATAGAAAGGGAGCGCAGGGCACTGGCTGTGAAGGGAAATATCGTGTGCAGAAGGTTTCATGATTGATCAGTGGCGGACATAGTAACTCTTTTTAAGGCCTACCGCCAAATATTTTACACCAGCAGCCTTTGGGATAACCATGCCCTAAAAGCAGACAATACTGCGCATTCAATACAACAATAGCTTCAGGGCGCTGTTGAGGCTTCCACCTTACTGTAGTGCGTCAGGTATGTTCGCTGATGCACACACTGACGATTATTTTGCGATAATGCGGAAGTAAGTTGCCTCAGTAATATCCAGAGTGAGGGGAAGCAGTAACAGCATTCTGAGAGTGTTTGCAGAGAGGCTAGATGGACCTACGATGGGGAGGTTTATCAGGCCACATGTTGACAACAGAG
This sequence comes from Orthosia gothica, assembly GCA_949775005.1. NCBI lineage: Eukaryota > Metazoa > Arthropoda > Insecta > Lepidoptera > Noctuidae > Orthosia > Orthosia gothica. Next base: position 21,859,919 of record OX459045.1, on the reverse strand, counting down.
CCTGTTAATGTTAAACCTTCCTGTGATTGTGGTTTTATTTTTATTTTTTAGTGTTTCTACATGTTACTAACATAGTTTTTAAGTAAGATGTAATACTAATACCCTATGGACCTTGATGCTTTACAATAAAATATTTTTATTTATTTTTATAGCCCGAAGAATTGCCAAACATTAGTGGCAGTGGGCAGGGCACATGTGGGGAGGCCTATTTCCAGCAGTGGAGGTCATTCCGCTGATATGATTATGATGAACCCTGCAGTAATCTATTCCACTATCAAGAATCATTCATAAAGTCTCGTTTTGGTCTAAGACAAAATACCTGCAGAATACTTTCAGTGGGATCTCATACTATCAGTCTAGCCACAGTCGTCATAAATCGGAAGAATGTGTTCGGCGCGACAGTTATTTCTGCGTGACCTTATTTACAAATATTTTCATCGGTTGAAACATTCATGTAAACTTTGCTAAGAATGTCATCATACTAGTTTTTGCTATTCATCATCTTAGCTCTGTTGCTGTGGCCTTTATTGAAACTTTGAAAACTCAGCCTAAGGGGTCATGAGTGTGATGCATTAATGATACAGTAACACAATTAAAGTGCGGCTAGACATTACGGATTTTGACTACCTGAAACCATCCGTAAAATTGCACTTACAGATTTTCTGTAGCAGACCATGCTACACAGAGAAGAGCGATCTATCCATTTGGTTCCAAATTAATGAGACAAGTGAACCAGTTACCCTATTCTTAAGCAGCAAAGCCAATAGATGGCGCAACTACACATCCAAAGACACCATTCCTATCCCACGCGAGCACAACTGCAGCCAAATTCTAGTTAACGAAACATTTATAGACGCTGTTTACTCCCGATTTGTTGATGTTATTTTTCGTCACATCATAGTCTGTACGTTCATTTGAAACACCATAAAAACCACAGTTTTATTGGTTCGATTAAATATGATAACTTTGACTCCACGCCGAATCTAAATCTGTCTGGTGGGTTCGGACAAATTGACATTGATTGCCATAGTCATTGACCTTATATTTGGCACAATATCTTTATATTGGCCACATTTCGTTTGAGAGGTAATTCGGTCAAAAGTATCTATGTGCGACATGTGCGTATTACATAAGAATTAACTGCGCTTGGCCTTACAACTGTAGTTTTGTTTAGCCATATATGATGCTAACGTTAAGATAGTAGAAATAATGCTGATGGAGTGAAAATAGATGCTGATAGAGAGGAAGAGTGGTAGCGAGTTGACTACGCTAGATAAACGTAGGTACGTATAACCATGTGCATTTCTTGACCAACGTGTGAATCTGATTAAAATACAGAAACTGGCGAAGACAAGAAAAAGGGTATAGCGCACAAGCCCCAACATTGAGTTAAGTCTTATTCAAATCAACGATTGTAAAAATATTGGATATCCGAAACCCAATGAGAATACAATATATTTTACTTTCAAAATATTAATAATAATTAGTTACAAGTACAAGTTTACTTATGACTGCATCAGGGTTCGCGTGGCGGAATTTAGGACCTGATATACAAATTATATTTTTATTTTCTTTTACACCTTATTTGAATTATAGTAGCATCCTTTGTATTTGCCATTGAAACGGTAAGAAGCGCCAATCATTTATTTGATTATCATTTCAACACTTTGCGCTCCGCACTTGTTATAAATGGAGAGACATTGATTGAAAACTGTAAAGAAACATATAGAAATGATTAGTTATTTCCTGTACACAAAAATAGATACGACAGTCTAGACGCAGTAGTGCTAGCGAGCTTCCTGATGGATCGATGCGATTCGATTTATATTACACTGATAGGCGATTGATTTGATTGACACTGACACACCAGAGTATGGGCAGCAGAGAATGGGCAGCATTCTCTGTGCACTTTAACAACAAACTGCGATCGCCAACCCACCTGCCAAGCGTGGCGATTACGGCAAACCCCCAAACCAAAATTAATAGCACAAAGAAGAAACGCCCCCAAGTGCCCGGCAGCCCGTCTACCCTCGACTACGGTAGCGGTCGAGGCGTTGGCGTGAAAAGAGGTGCGAACAATCCCCGGAGTGGACCCGGCTACCCCAATAATCACCGTCGAATGGACCTGGCTACATATAACACGCGAACACTCCGGACCAACGAGAAGATAGCCGAACTCCAGGAAGAATTGAGCAGGTTACGTTGGAGTATTATAGGGTTATCTAAAGTCCGAAGAGGGGGGGAGGACTCGATAATCCTCAAATCCAGTAACCTGCTCTATTTCCGAGAGGGTGACCGGCAGTCAGTGTTGGGAATATCGTCCTCAAGTCCCTTGTGAACAACGTGGTGAAGATCAAGAGTGTGTCGCAAGGTATTTTACGGGACTTCAAAGCGAAACTGGGCAAATAAGACGAGGATGAGCTGCAATTAGGGCAATTTGGAGTTGGTCGTCGGAACCACCGGGTCAATTAATAAAACTGGCAGTTTTATGGAGAAGGAGCTACATGATGAACTCCTTCTTTAAAAAGCGTGAGCACAGTAAGTGGACCTGGCAAAGCTCCAATGGCACTACTAAAAACGAGATCGACTTCATCATGTCAACCAAGAAGCAAATGTTCAGTGATGTCTCTGTGATCAATTCGGTGAAAACCGGGTGCGATTACCGCATGGTAAGAGGCACATTGAACATTAATATGAACATGAATATCAAGCTTGAAAGGTCTCGACTGATGAAGTCTACGCTCCGTCCAGCACAGATCCGCATCCCGAGACCTTTCAGCTCGAACTCCAGAATCGTTTCGTGCCTTGGGAGCTCCAGCCTTAGTATCCCGATTAAATGAAACCACAGTTCCTTGTTATTTTTCAGTAATGACTTCTTTTTAGGGTTCCGTAGCCAAATGGCAAAAAACGGAACCCTTATAGATTCGTCATGTGTGTCTGTCTGTCTGTCTGTCCGTCCGTATGTCACAGCCACTTTTTTCCGAAACTATAAGAACTATGCTGTTGAAACTTGGTAAGTAGATGTATTCTGTGAACCGCATTAAGATTTTCACACAAAAATAAAAATAAAACAATAAATTTTGGGGGTTCCCATACTTGAAACTAAAACTAAAAATATATTTTTTCATCAAACCCATACGTGTGGGGTATCTATGGATAGGTCTTCAAAAATGATATAGAGGTTTCTAATATTTTTTTTTTCTAAACTGAATAGTTTGCGCGAGAGACTCTTCCAAAGTGGTAAAATGTGTATCCCCCCCCCCTGTAACTTCTAAAATAAGAGAATGATAAAACTGAAAAACATATATGATGTACATTACTATGTAAACTGCCAGCGAAAATTGGTTTGAACGAGATCTAGTCAGTAGTTTTTTTTAATACGTCATAAATCGTAAACCGCAATTTACCAAGTACGGAACCCTTCGTGCGCGAGTCCGACTCGCACTTGGCCGGTTTTTAAGATAACCCTTAATGAATAAACGTGTTACCCTTAATGAATAAAGTTAAGCAAAACAAAACTTAAACCTCGATCGAAACTGAATGGTAAAACTGCTAGTTGTCATTTTACAGGGATCGAGTTTAGTTTTCTCTCCTAAATTCGATACTTTTACACCCAAGGGAAACAAAAGACTGTATCTGGTGGTGACAGAAACTTTGTACCTCCAGACTATAGATGAGTATATTTAACGAAATGTCGTTAAAATAAATAAATTATGTTTTGTTTAAAACTTACGCTTTAGAATGCTAAAGCGTAAGTTTTAAACAAAACATAATTTATTTCTACACAGCTCGTTAAAAATCTAATTGCAAAAACTAGCGGATGGAATGTCCGTGAGAAAGTTTTCTGGTAAACAAGTTTGAAAATTTATTTTTACCCCATGACTTCACTGGAGAAAATGACTTCTAAAGTCCACCTCGGCTGGTAAAAATGATGTTATCTGGCGTCAACAAAGTTGCGTAGGCGACGCTGAAAATACAATGGTAATTACTCAAAGATATTAATAATTGTAATGTCTGAGAGCGGTGCTTGTACTGACACTACCTTACCTCGTGATCTACCTGTAATCTATCCATATCTACAAGCACTGAGCTAAGCCAACAGTAGTGAAATACCAGAGAAAGACTCTTGAGCTCACTCCGTAATCAATTTATTGTGAAAGAAATATGTACCAATCAAGTAATGATAACATTATTGCCCGTCACTAATCTAGCCATTGTTTAATCCTTCGCTTTCAAGAGTACTTTAAGCTTCAATAAAACACTTGAGAATGAATGATACAGTAAAATGTTAATAGCGCAATACCAATTAAATAATTAATGCAAGTCAAGCAATTAAAAAGATAAGTCACGAATATGACGACGGAGATATTAGTTATATGGCAAACTGATTGAATCAGTATTTGGCAAAAAGAACTAGAGCCAACTAAAAATTTAAGTTATGTATTTTCACTTAGTTAAAATTGTATAACAAAGTGAAAACGTACAAGTATGAAATATCGAGCAATCTTCACGCACCACGGCCGGCGTCACAGATGGCTTCTAAATTTTTGCGGCCTTTCCTATTCACGGCTTATTAGATACTTTAATCTTTAGTTAATTTAGCGACAGACAATATGTAAATAACATTTTAGCAGAGTCTTTGACTTACACAGTTTTCATGCCAATATTTTTCACATGTCACAACATCTTGAAGGACGTATACGTGAGTAAAGTATTTCTAAAAGCATAACAACATGAATGAAGATGCGTCCTACAGGTTTGGCATCCATTTTTCATATTTTTATTTTTGGGCGAAGACTACAAAATCTTCTTAGTCGGTGTCTGGACTCTGGACAGTGCTCAAATCAATCGTTTATTTATTTAAGTAACACAAATAATCGGTCAATGATTAATAATGGATTTTGTTGGACAGTGATGAACAAAATGCTTTAGCACCTGTTACTAAATTAGTGTATTTTTGTGAACACCTACAGAATATCCGCCCAAATGCTTTTACAATAATGTAAGTGTACTCAAACATGTTATCATTTTTTCCCATTTTCAGTTTTTAAATATCGTTAAAGATAAACACAAGTTAAATTTCAAAATTTAGAAAACCCCCGACACATCTATCTTGCGAAAACAGCCCGATTCAAACAGTAAAACGCCCATAACTTTTGAACGGCTGAACCGATTTTATTTAAACATAGCTAAGAACACTCTCGACAAAACCACTTTTCAAAGAAAATAAATCAAAATCGGTTCATCCGTTTTGGCGCTATGATGCCACAGACAGACACACAGATACACAGCAACACACGTGAAACTTATAACACCCCACTTTTTCCGGCGGGGGTTAAAAACATCAGTTTATACGACGATCATTTAGAGCGCATTCTTGCCAGTGAGGTTTAAAAATACATGCAGGTGTAAATATATGTGATTCCCCAGTGATTCTGAATGTTATGGAGTTCGTTATCAGTGCCAAATTGTCTCGGTTTCACTCACACTTCGGTATTCTATACCTATTTATAAATTAAAAACGGTCTTATGTGTGCCAAACGTTAATAAAAGATTGTTAGAACTATTACAACATTCAATTTCTCGCTTAGAATTTCGCTTGTCAACGAATGTGACGTGGGTACTTATGTACTTTCTTATTTTATTTTTAACGAATTCGTAACGCTGTTGTTATCGACGGTATAGAAGTTTTTTTTTTATATTTTCAAATACTTGGCATAGGTCTTTATATCTTAAACTAGCGGACGCCTAGCAGTTTTACCGACGTAGTTCCCGTTCCCGTGCGAATTCATGGATAAAAAGCCTATGTAACCCGGGGATAGTGTAGCGTCCCAACGGTGACAGAATTTTTGAAATTCGTCCAGCAGTTTTGGAGTCCATAAGGAACATACTTACATACTTTCTCTTTTATATATATAAATTACCAACCGTTCATTGGTAATCTGTGAGAAAATAAAAGAGACCTCAATCGCGTCATCGATCCTATCTACGATAGGTCGATTTCCAAGGAATATTGTAACACAGTTTTAGCTTTGAAAGGTTAATTATATTAAAGCTTTTGTTTCTGATATTATGGTAACAGATATAAGTTATCATTAATAAGTAGAAGATCCTCAGAGATTTCTTGAAAAACATACTTGACGATTTAACAAACAGCAAAAAAATATTTTCTACGAATTGAGAAAGAAAAATACGATAAATCTCAGAAGACCTTAATTAGTTTTTTTTTTTATTAGTTATTAGACCTTAATCACAAAAGAAATAAAACTTTAAAATCAATGTTGCATCGACTCTACAATTCCTTCTTTTGGAATCTGTCGCTAGAAAATTGTTTAAAATAAATCTGTGTTTCGCACTCCATCCAATCGAAAGAGCAGCCAAATATCAAAGCTTGCGGAATTCCAGCACATGCTTAATACCTATGTGACGCCACCTTAAAATATACGCTTAAAAATATTCATAATTTAATTGAACATGCTGATAAAAAAACTTGCACTCTTCTATGCACGACAGAGCATTTCAAATTCTCAGACCAGATTGTCACCAAGACTGTCAAAAAACAAACAACTGATCCTACTTTATCATATTTTGCAAACCAATATACTTAGAACCGTCATCAATAGAAACAATAGTCTTCCGTCTAACGGACACAAATCCGTCCAGAATTCCAGATTCCACTGGCCCTTGAGCCAAATGTCGATGCCAAGATGGTCCCTGAAACGGTCACGCGTGTTTTATATTTATAAAGATCACTAATATTGCATACTATACACACGGCCATTGACTGTGTCGCCGTCCGTACGTGAAACATGTCGCTCGCGCGCAAATGTATCGATACAAAAAATCATTATACATAAACAAAACGATAAATTCAAACCGGAATTCAATAGAACTGTGCCATCCTGGATTTTTAGCTTCAATAAAAAAATAAAACATCAGTGAAAATGACGAACAGTTACAACATGAAGGAGTTTAGTTCGACGTAAGTTGGATTTTTATTTAATTTTAGTAGACATAATAATGTCAACCATAACCTTGTATAAACCGCGTATTATGTAAACCACGTACATACTGGTTTATTGTCTGAATAGGTTTTGAATTTGTAATGAAATATATTCATTAAAATCAAATTTCTGTTTAATACTAAATTAAGCAGTTATGATGTAAAACAATTGTGATAAGTCAACTAATTATGAGATTATTAGCTTCGGAAATCGAATCGTCTATTTAACAATAAAACTATTTGTAGAGCATAGTTGTAAACACTACAATCTGTTATAACTGAAATGGCGCCAAAGTTGTGTAATTTTCACGTGTGCTCAGTTATAATGGTCTGTTTTACACTTTCTTTCTGTAGTGGCCATCATGCGTGAAGATATGTATTACATACTGAGTATAACGTGGAATTGTTAGTACAAGCCAATCTTTGTTATTAATCTTGATATCTTCATTACCAAACATAGCATACTCAATCAACTTTCTTTAGATAACTTTACAAAAAAAAAACGGCTCTACGCTTTCGTAATAGTTCTAAACAGCTAGAATCTAGCAAATCTGCACCTTCTTCGGAAGATTGCCTTAGTTTTTTGTAAAATAAACAAATCAATAAAGACACAAATATAAAGTAACTGAATGAAGCCTGGAGTAAATACACTCGCGATTTCCGTGACACAGTACAAATAACACACCTAACCATATACAAACATTGTTCAACAGGTTGGTTCTTTTTTACCCTTTTAGTATTACACTGAAATCATTCTGCGAAGCATATCTGTCTTCTCAATAAAGTGTATCTTCAGTAGAAATTTCTTCAATAAATAAATAAATAATAATTAACGTTAATTTACAAAGCTTTTGTGATGAGCAAATATTTATTTATTTATTTAATACTACTACTATATCATTTACATGATCTATTACTTTGTATTCTACTTTTGTTTATTTCTTGTTGCCCTGTTCTCTGCCGCTTCTGAGCGAAGGCTTCCCTCCAGTCCTTCGACCTTATACGAACCTACGCTTCCTCCTTCCAGTTCTGGCATAATATGTCTTGTTCCTCCAGCCATCTCCTTCGTGGTCTCACTGTATCATTAAACATATAATTAACACAATAAGATATCAACGTCACAATGACGTACTGAATTAAAAACTAGGTAAGAAGTCGGTTAAAACTGGTTAGCAAAATGAGTACAATTGCATATACATATAAATCAAATATAGATTAGAAATCGTATTTTAATTGCTTTTTAATAGGTGACCTAAACAACGCCTCCGATGCCATGTGCATGGTATTTGATACAAAAAGTTAGCTGAAACTATATTTTCATCAATCTATGTTGTTAACATTATGTTTTAGTAGATTTTAGATTAAAACACTAAATTGGAAAGAATAATTCCTAGCCGAATCTGATGATACCTCTCTTTGCTTTTCTTCTATGAAATTTTTCTCTTGCACATTCTCTATTTTTATATGCAAAAAAGCCCTCAGGATTCTTGAACTGTGTGTGTCTTAGGTGCCATGCATTTAGACTTTCATATTAATCTGCTGTTCCTTTGAAAATATAGCTAGTTCTTAGATGCTAGTTTTTTTTTTGTGTACAGTAGTATAGTATATTCTATTCTAGTTTCGCTACATCGACTTTATGACTGTTTGAAATCACAGCTAAATGATCTTAAATCTCTTTTTGAGATCGAAGTTTACCTTACTTACCAACCACCACCTACCACCCACTACCCCTACCACCACCACCACCACCACCATCACCATCACCATCTATCTACCTTATTCTAGAAGCATTTTCGCGATCAGCGGGATCAACAGATCGTCTTTTGCAGCGATCATTACTTTCATCAAATGACTTTAATGGCCTACCAGTAACTTTTTGTTTTTTGGAGTATGAAAAACTTACTGTTACAGTAAGTTTTACTCTAAAGTCTAACAATCTTTCATGTTTTTTTCAAAATCTGTCTTATTTGTAAGTTTGTATGAACAATGTTTTCCATGCGTCATTCTATTTCTGTTTGTGCACTGATTTAAAACGGGATAATGGTCGTTTGTATTGCTTTAGTTTGTCTGGACAGTTGCTGTTTTCAGAAAACAAATTCGTAAAAAAAAAATATACAAAAAACCCGACTGCTTGAAAAGCGAACTAGAAAGACGTCAACAAGAAGAAAATCATGTTGTGCAGTCGGAGGGTACATGTTCGCTAGCTGGCTGATCAAAACCAGATGTTTTTTAGAATTAGGTACATTAAAACATATAATGTTATATATTTTTGAAATCACCTCTTAAAACCCTTTATTTTGATATCCCACACGAAGGGATTGGAAAAAAAAAATTTGCCCCACAGTGTGGCTGCCAAAATCCGCCATTTTTTTTATTTTCAAATTTTAATGTAGCCAGTGACACTCGCAGGGTTAAGACGAATTGATTGATGTGAGAATCATCAAATTCGGTCAACGCGTCTGGTCTCTAGAACGCCACATAGGAACAAACAAACATACATACATAGACTGACAAACACATTACCCTCCTAGTTGTCCAGTACTTTTCTTTATGGTTATATCCATTACTGTAAGAAATTAATGTTGCTATTTTCTTCAGAAATTGCCTCATCATAGACTGAAGTTTATTACATATTTTTTTTTTTATTATTCGATGACTAGTTTTACAAAAAAAAGAGAAAAATTTAGCCTAATACTGCTTATCTTAATTTATTCACCCACTTCATTACACATATAATATTATACACACCTTTAACTTTAGGATCCAATACAAAAAATATCTGGGAAGGCCACAAAACTTTGAAAAAAAATCTATTGAAAAACGTTAACAATTACTGTGCACTGACAAAAAATTAAGATACAAAAACTTTTATGGTTAACTTTGCAAATATACAAGCCTAAATAAAAAAGTTAAATCAAAAAATCAAAAAACCCGACTGCTTCAAAAGCGAACTAAAAAGTCGTAAACAAGGAAAAAATCATGCTGTGCAGTCGGAGGATACATACGCGCGAGCTGGCTGACCAAAACCAGATGTATCCTCCTCCTGCACAGCATGATTTTTTCCTTGTTTACGACTTTTTAGTTCGCTTTTGATGCAGTCGGGTTTTTTGATTTAACTTTTTTTATTTATAACTTTTTAGTTATTTTTTTTTCGAATTGGATACATTTAAACATATAAGTGTTATATATTTTTGAAATCACCTCTTAAAACCCTTTATTTTGATACCCCACACGATGGGTTTGGAAGAAAAAAAAAATATGGGCCCCTACAATATGGCGCCCAAAATCCGCCATTTTTCTATTATCCTATTTGAATGTAGCCTATGACACTCGCAGGATTAAGACGAATCGATTGACGTATGAATCATCAAAATCGGCCAACGCGTTTGGTCTCTGGAACGCCACATAGGAACAAACATACATACATACATAGACTGATAAACACATTACCCTCCTTCGGCAGTCGGGTAAAAAAAGACTTTTGGGCAGATTTTTGTTTCAAATACCCGTATGTGCGACACTGTAATAAACTTGGTCACTACTACTGGGACCAAACTGCATATTTTAATGTACCGCAGTACCGTATACGAAAAGATGAAGATGAATAGGTAGATGTAATTTTTCAAACTACTGTGTTAAAGAGTTTAAAGACATCAGATATAGGCTGGTTAGGTAAGACAACCCAAGCAAATGTAATATCAATTTAAAATATTATCAACCCCAGTTACCTGACAAACAACGAATAAAGTTCACATTAGTTACATTAGTTTATAAAGGTTACCGCTTTCATCTCATAACCCAGCTCTTTCATCTGATTAGGATACGAGAGAGACAAGTGACATCAGTGTTTATAACTTTGGCAGCTATTTTAGGCACATCGTAAATTGCATCATGAAGATTTCTAGTTCAATAACAGTCAGTGACGCTAATGTTGCATAATGCAGTCAAATTAACAACGAATTTAGAAAGAATTTCTCCTTAGTTAGTAGCCCTGGAAAATAACGGTATTTAAAGGCCATGACAGAAGGAAAATAACTGTAATTAAAAGTCATTTGCTTGGGACTAATCGTTCTCTAAAGTACGAAAACAAATGTACACTACACGCACACACACTTCAAGTCGCTTCTTTATATCTCAAGAACTAATGACCATTAGTGAATCTTATCTGTTTTTATTATCATTGCAGTATAAACCATAATTTTAGCTAATTATTTTTCGGTACTTTGATTATTGTGTCTTTCTTTTGTTTTAATACATAATCACAACATATTATAAAACAAAGTCGCTTCCTCATGTCGGTCTGTCCCTATGTATGCTTAGATCTTTAAAACTACGCAACGGATTTTGATGCGGTTCTTTTTTAATAGATAGAGTAATTCAAGAGGAATGTTCATAATTTCATATGCATAATACACGCGGGCGAAGCCGCTCATATTCAACGGAGCATAAAAAAAAACCATCTAGAAGAGATCGTATAGGTTTTTTGTAGGCCAAACAAACACAAAAAACAAAACGAAACGAAATAATTAATTTCGTTAAAAAATATAGATAAACTCGTTTGGCACATGCCAATTTAAGATCATTATTTGAAATAATCACGATAATTATTGTGGTATGGCTTAATAACATAATAAACTCAATCGTAGAGCAAAATTACAAAGTTGAGACCACAACCGGAACCATTTGTCATGTTTGTGTGTCTGTTGTGTCATAAATATCAACAAGTATGGAATAGTGATGGCATATTATACCAAAAGCGACAAAGTATCTCTAGCTAGACTATCACGTTCATCGTGCCCGTATAATCTGGTCGGTACCGTCTGATAAAACTTTGAAAATCACGTATGAGCCCGTGAGAATCATGTAGGTATTAACTAGTCTAGTTTAATTAACTGGTTTAGTCTAGTTTGTCAACTTATCTAGGTATGCAATTATCATATTATAATCAGTAATCAGCTTTTCCCAAGATTAGGTACTTCTGTCTCTTTTTAATTCTATAATTTAGACTGGAATTGTATCATTTATATATTGTAAACGGTGAAGGAAAACATCGCAGAACCAAAAATTCGCAGACTCCGCACTGGGTACGTGTGGTGGATTACGGCTCATCCCTCTCACAGAGAGGAGGCCAGCGTCCCTGCAGTGGGAACATTAAAAGAAGCTGATGATGATGATGATAATATACGTATATTTTATCAAAAATAGTAGCGATCGTCACAGCTACTTGACATAGATACGAAAATCTACATACCTCCGAAAGTATAGACTGTAAAGCTTGTTTGACAAGTAGGCTCTACAATGAATGACGTAAGCGTAGAAAAAGTTATTGTTGATGAAGACCTTCAAGGGGCGGCGGAAAATCACCAAAACTCCAATACGTGGAACCGTTCGGTTGGTCAATAGTGTATGCCTTAAGCGAACGAAAACGAACTTGACAACCAGTTATTCATTTCGTAATTTGCTCATCTATTTGAAATTAAATATTTGCCACGTTTAGTAGGCATCTTATTATGTAAATTAATGAGTAATGCAATATCTATCGGTAGGTACTTACTGCCGATATTTGCTGAAACCTGGCCGTCTATTATGATATGACATAAACATGCACCTACTATATAAGTAGGTAATGTAAAACTTCAATCAATGGTAGTAAGAAGTAAGTAAGCTATTGTACAAAAACGTAATCATCATCTGCCTAGCCTTTTCACAACTATGTTGGGGTCGGCTTCCAGTCTAACCGGATTCAGCTGAGTACCAGTGTTTTACATGGAGCAACTGCCTATCTGACCTCCATAACCCAGTAACTGGGTAACGCGGTACCCCTTGGCTAGACTGGTGTCAGATCTCAAGCTTCTGACGATTCGTAACGACTGTCAAAGATCTTCAAATGACAGCCGGGTCCGACGGCTTAACGTGCTTTCCGAGGCACGGAGGAAACTCGGTATGTTGAAATGGTCACCCATCCACGGACCGACCTCGTGAAGCGTTGCTTAACCTTAAAGATCGACCCATGCGGCTGTTATTATTTAGCCACGAACTCCAAAAACGTGATGAACACTTTAAAACAAAGTATACATTAGGCACTGATAAGTAAGTATTACAAAAAGCAAATTTAATTATAACCGTGACAACTATGTTATCATTATCAATAAAGCCTTTTATTACTGCAGATAGCAATTACTAGTATTAAAATAGCTTAAGTAAGACTTAGGAGGTACCTCAGCTGAATCACATTTCAAAAGAAGGATAGCATTACAAGAATGTTTGATAGGATTGTAATTTAATGAGATAAGCATTTAATTATGAAAAGTTATCAACCTACAACCTACTCTTTATGGTTTGTCTTAAAGTGGATATAAAAGATTTATAAATAGAATTTATTATCTGTAGGCATGATGATTAAGTTGTAAATTTAACTATTCCAAGGAAACTTGTATTTACAATAGAAATACGCCTTACTTCCTTGTATCTAAAGTAAATCATCATTATCATCATATCAGACCAAAGACGTCCACTGCTGGACAGAGCTCCCTCAAACATCGCCACACTACCTTGTTCTCATTTCTCGACTCTTCCAATTGCCCAAATTATCTGGCCCCTCATTTTCAATACATTTGCGCCAACCACAGTAAAAATCTACGGTCATCACATAACCGCCTTCTTTAATGTCCCACTCACCGCACTGACTTCTTTCACCGTTCTTTCTTCGTTCAGTCTATTTCTCTGTAGAATGCGCTCCCCCAGGTAATCAGTATGGCAACCAACTGGTTAACCTTCAAAGTTAAAGTTCGCGAGCATATCCGTAAAAAGTTGGCAGTAGTATCGTCACTGTGCTAATGTTTTTCAATTATTTATCTATTACTATTAATGTTTAAGTATATTTATGTATTTAGTTTATTATTTTGAGTATATATGGTATAACTGTTTTGTATTTATAGGTTATAAGTATATTTAAATAATCCTGATACGTTTAACTTTCAATATTGCACCTACCACTGTTTATCTCTGCATCACCCAAAGGTCGACTGGTAGAAAATGCCTGGGGCAATAAGGCGCCGATTCCCTTGAGTAGCTGATTTTAAAATGAAATTCACGTCTGAACGGCTATTCGTAATTTTTTGTAAAAAATATATGTTTTATTTTTTCTTAATAATTTCATCTGAGCAGAATTTGAGTTTTATAAGTATAACATACTGTAATTAATTTGTAAAGTTATGTCTAAAACGGACAAAAACACGACAATCGCACCAAAACCGCTGGGCGTATTTTAATGAAATCGGCACCATCTCAAAGACAACCATTTTCTTAATAATTTCATCTGAGCAAATTTTGAGTTTTATTCGTATAACATAGTGTAATTAATTTGTAAAGTTATGTCTAAAACGGACAAAACACGACAATCACAACAAAACCGCTGGGCGTATTTTATTTAATGAAATTGACACCATATCAAAGACAATTTAATTATCTACATTTTGATTTGAAGCTTTTTTTTTTAAATCATCGAATAATAAGAAAAGTACAAAAAACTACAAAATTTCGGGTCGCGCGGGTGAGAAACGAGGGCGCGTTTTGTTCCCTCAAGGTCGTTGGCGTTAGTCGTCGTCTTAAGGCGCCGATTCCCTTGAGTAGCTGATTTTTAAATGAGAATCACGTCTAAACGGCTGGTCGTCACTTATTGAAAAAAATATATGTTATATTAGACCATTTTCTTAATAATTTCATCTGAGCAAATTTTGAGTTTTATTCGTATAACATAGTGTAATTAATTTGTAAAGTTATGTCTAAAACGGACAAAAACACGACAATCACACCAAAACCGCTAGGCGTATTTTAATGAAATCGACACCATATCAAAGACAATAAAATTATCTACATTTTGATCTGACGCTTTTTTTTTTAAAGTCATAGAATAATAAGGAAAGTACAAAAAACTACTAAATTTTGGGTCGCGCGGATGTGAAACGAGTGCGCGTTTTGTTCCCTCAAGGTCGTTGGCGTTAGTCGTCGTCTTAATTATCTACATTTTGATCTGAAGCTTTTTTTTTAATGTCATAGAATAATAAGGAAAGTACAAAAAACTACTAAATTTATCTCGCGCGGGTGTGAAACGAGTGCGCATTTTGTTCCCTCAAGGTCGTTGGCGTTAGTCGTCGTCTTAAGTCCGCCTCTGTACTTGTGTGTGCATGAAGTATTAAATAAATAAATAAACATTGATCGGTCCTGTGCGATTCGCATCCATCGGTTTACCACAGCCTTGACCAGGTTGTCGCTCCACATAGAGGGAGGCCTTCCAATGCAACGTTGGAAAAGTAAATTAACTAAAAAACATACCGAAAAATAACCAAAATTGCTTTCATTTTGATATTTCTTTTGAAAATTAGGTGTTAAAATACGATCACACTCAGTATTTTACAAGAAAAAACATTAAAAAATTACAATTACTTCTTACAGTCCGTTCAACCGATTTTGAGTTCTATCCCATAAATATAAGGATAGCATAAAAAACATAAACCTGTTACCAAAAGTAACTGTTTACTACAGCTGCCATTTGTTATATCACCAATGCAATAGAAGTCAAAATCGGTTGAACGCCCGTTCAACCGATTTTGACTTCTATTGCATTGTTGTAAAATGGGATTATTAAAATGTCTTATGTTATCTCAAATGGAGTATAGACAAGTTTCATTCGATGTCAGCGATGGCTATGATTGAAATGCCAAAATGTACGGGATTGATTCTTGACATTTTGACAGCGCTCGACAATCCCATAGCTACCATACCACGATGGTTTCGTGGGTATTATACCCTTGTCTAAGCTTCATAATGATTTATGCACTGTGAAAGAAGATCCGCAGGAGAACTAAAGTTACCGACTTAGCCCGAAGAATTGCGAAATCTAAATGGCAGTGGCCATTGCCTTTAGAACGGCGACCGCGAACCGGAAGATGATGCGTCGGAAGGCCTTTCATTAGGTGGACCGATGACCTGGTTAAGGTTGCGGGAAGGCTCTGGATGCGAGACGCACGGGATCGGTCAATGTGACGACGACTGGGGGAGGCCTATATCCAGCAGTGGACGTCTTTCGCCTGAAATAATAATGATGATGATGAGAGAAGATATAGATAGTTAATAGGTAATTGAAACTTTTGCTAAACAATTGCGAACCTGTGTTGCTATTATTGGCAACATAAGCAATATAATTAATCTTTTGTTTCTACCTTGATATGGATCTAAACCGGTTAGACCATAAACCACTGTTATTATTATATTCTGTTATAATAACACTTAAGTTGTTTATAACCTATTAACATAACCGGTAGATCCACTAGCTAAGAATTGTGTAGGTAAGCTTATTCTAGGTTATTTTGTATTTGTTTTATTTTCTAATATTTGCTCTTTCTTTCTTTGAGGAGCTCATGCCTAAATAATAACAGCCGCACTGGTCGATCATCAAGGTAAAGCAACGCTTGACGAAGTCGGTCCGTGGATGGGTGACCATTTCAACAACCGAGTTACCCCCGTGCCTCGGAAAACACGTTAAGCCGTTGGTCCCGGCTGTCATTTGAAGATCTTTCACAGTCGTTACGGGTAGTCGAGATAAGCTTGAGAACTGACACCAGTCTTGCCAAGGAGTACCGTGTTACCCAGTTACTGGGTTGTGGAGGTCAAATAGGCAGTCGCTCCATGTAAAACACTGCTACTCAGCTGAACCTGGTAAGACTGGAAGCCGACCCAATATAGTTGGGACAAGGCTAGGCAGATTGGTTGTTCTTTCTTTCTTTCTTTACACCCTTATCTGACTATATCTTATCCTACCATATATATCGTTCTCACTACGGAGTATGTTATTATACCAAGGTTCTCACAATGTCAGACTATTCTCCTTCATCTATAATCATAATCATTTATTGGCATAGATAGAAAACGTTTACTACAGGTTTGTACATTAACACAATACATGTTCCAAATTCCAACCATTTTGATGTGAAACTCTTTGACCCCCGAACTAGTTATAAACTGTACTGCGGTGGGCCAGTTTTATTCTTCTCTTTGTACTATGGAAAAGTTCAGCGAGCGTTTTCCTTAATAAGCATGTTAGAACTTGACACAATTATAAATTAGAATAAGATTAGAGCTTTAATGTGTATTTTTCCACGACAATGAACTGGGCCATAATAAAAACTCGTACAAGTTAATCAATTAAAATTAATTAAGGTAAACCGCGACAAAGATTCTCTCATATGACACAGATGGGTTCTTAGAACCTTAGAACACTTCTACACGGTGTAATTTATTCAGATTACGCTGAGTATCAGCACATTGATCATTTGTACACTGGATCCTGCCCTCTATAATGTCATCTTTCTCTGTCACCCTAGGGTTTGCTGTAAGAGAACTCAATATTGAGTTATGCTCGCCTTTGTACATGTACTTTATTATCACACTGTATGTTATGTTGTTTTGGTGTACAATAAAGAATTAAGAAAGGACAAAACGCTCACCGGTCATTACTTCCGTCTTTGTCGCAGAATGTCCCTTTCACAAAATGTCACCTAGTCGCAAAATGTCCCTTCGCAAAATGTTCCTTTTCGCAAAATTTCCACTGGTCTCTAAATACCCCCCCTCCCTAGTCACAAAATGCCCCTTTCGCTTAATGTTCCTGTTAAAAAGGAACATTAAGCGAAAGGGACATTTTGCGACTATGGGACAGTTTGCGAAAGGGACATCCTGCGACGAAGCCCTACTTTCTAGTGTTTTAGCTGGGTAAAAGACGCATTAATGGTAATCAATCACAGCCTCGAGTACAATATCATCAGTAGCGTCCATAACAAAGACAGTCAGTAAAGTACTCATGTTAAATACTGGTATTTAGATTAATCCGGTTAGACCAGGCGCGGATTCAATGCAATTGGGTTTTGTCTTTTTTTGTCGAAGGGGGATGTCGTTTAGAAAAAACACGCAGTGTTTGCGTTTCAGATCGGATAGATAATCTTGATTTACGATAGCTTTTTTATGAAACTGATTTTGGCATATAGCTCAACGAAAAATGTTTGCATCTCAAAGATAAAGCTTAGGTTGACTTTATTGACTTACACTGAAAAGTTCTATAACATTAAAGGAGATAAGTTTGGTTGCGAGAGCCAGCGAGGCGAGCTCGAAAATATTAGTGCACCACCTCAGATCTAGATTATATTTTCAGTCAACCATTCATACTGCTATAAAAGAATGTTTGTCAACATACCTACACCATACCTACGAGCGTAGCGAGCTCGAAAATTTTGTAACTCGAGCAGATTAGTTTTTATTTTTTTGATCAGTCATACCTTTATCTAGAAGTTATAGGGTGGCAGGATCAAATACTAGTGGTGCTTGTATGGCCAAAATCTCACAATTAACCGACCTCCAGCACCCATTATCTTTAAGCTTAAAAAAATTACCTCGTTACCCATCCTTTCAAGGGGACGACTATACGACCTATAACAGGGGCAGTTGCTCTCTTTGCCCCCCCCCCCCTTGTATCCGCGCCTGGGTTAGACTAGAAGCCGACCCAATTTTTTTTTTTAAACTCTATGCTAATTGAGCGTACGACATTAAGATAAGACATTTGTACACAGAATAGTTATGAAAAATGGAAATTCATGTATTTGGTACATAACAATCTGCTATCTGCATCAAGTCTTATCGAATAGAGACTGGAAACTCATAGACCGACATTCTGAAAATGCTTTATTAGAAAAACCCAATAGCCCCGTGGTTTTCCTTCTAACCGCAAAACATAAATCACTTTTTGTTTTTGTAGGTATTATAGGCTTCCGTAGCCGCAAGAACCGCTCAGTTTGCCGGAATAATAAGTAGCCTATGATACTCAGCCACAGTATGGCTATTGGCTTACCATCAAAGAATTTTTGTAATCGAATCAGCCCTTCAAGTGATTAAAAATGACACTGACTCAAAAAAAAACAATTTTACTTCTTTATAAGGCTTAGCACGCACTGCGATTTTTATTTCTTCCACTTCCACTCCATTTTTCTTCCACTTTATTTAAGCCTTACACTTGTTTTTAGTATCTTACAATTTTTTTATATGCGTAAGTTTGGTTTTTTTTTTGTTGCTCAATCACGCCAGAACGGCAGAACAGATTTGGATGAAATTTGGCGCAGAGATAGATTATAGTCAGGAAAAGTACATATGATACTTTTTATCTCGGGAATACGTTCCCTCCGGATAATTTTCCACTTTCACGCGCGCAAAGCAGCTGGTAGAAGCTAAACTAAAATGAGCTTTTAAAAAAATACCTAGTTACTACAAAAGTAGAACAAAACTGAAAAATGTTGGAAAACTTTCACACGATCATAGACCAAGATTTATAAACCATTCTAAACATACTTATGTACCATTAGGAATCTTGCTGCTGCGGCCGAAAATACACGCGGGTTGGCGTTAAAATCGTTTTGAAAATTTATTTCATTTGTCTGGCGGACTTTAGACATGCATTCTTTAGCTATACATATGTATAGAGACAACAGATACCAACACACCACACCCACCAACATACCACTAATATAGAGTTATTCTTGAAATTACTAATATGAGAATCGAAAACGAAAAAAAGATAAAATTCATTTCAACTGTAAATATATCATAAGAAATCCATTTACTGACAGTATATTTAATTTGTAATATTGCATATTTTTTTTTTTCAATTTATTGTTTCACTTTTTCCAATTGACAAAATATGTAGAAACTTAAACACTAAACAAAACTAAACCTACTAAACTGTTTATCTCCATATATACAAAAGAAAAGTACACCTAGGCGTCGAAGTACCTACTCCTGCATATCGCTGTCATCCGGGAAAGTGCCCAGAAGACTGGCAGCATGTACATGCAATCTATGTACTTGTATTTCTATCGTACCACATGTCTTAATTTCCCATTAAAAATATAAGTAAGAAGTAAATGCTTTATGAGCTGTAAAATTAGATTCTAAAATAAAATTATCTCTTCCAGGGCCATCATCACAGAAAATGGAATCTATCCGTCAACGATATCCATTAGCACAATAAATACAAAATGTAAAGAGAATGACTTGGAATTGAGCGCCTACGATCCTTTTCAAAACAGAAAACTGGAACATCCCAACTCGTAAGTAAACGACTATTTTATCAGCCAGACGGAAACCAATCAACATTGAAATAAAAATAAAGAATCCCATTGAGATTTTACGCTACCCAATTATAAAAACGGTAATAGTAGTAATTCACAAACTTGATACGAAAGCATTGATTCCAAAGCCGAATGATATTTAATTGAGGCAATAAAAAATGCATAAATAATAACACGTGGTAGAATAAAATCAACTACTTTTTAAGACACGATAAGAAGTTGAATAGCACTTAGAACCTTGATTTGACTCTGTTTATTTATGTATTTCAATAAACTATGCCTAATAGATTTTTATTCGCTTTGAATTTTATATAATTCGCTCTATCATCTTTACCATTACTTTCTAGAGATGTGAGATCATTTGCAAATCTCCTGAAATCTTCACTGGGTTCCGGAATTCTGGCCATGCCAGCTGCATTCAAGAATGCCGGTACAATAGTCGGTATTGTCGGAACAATCATACTGGGATACATCTGTACACACTGCGTATACTTACTGGTAAGCTATTAGATACTAATTATTTATTTATATCAAACAAACATATATTCATTAGATTAACAATAGGTGAAGCCAAGAATGTGGTCCATTTATAAGATGAGTAGGTGTACATTATAACACATATTGCATAACGGTGTTATAGTGTCAACTTGTATGAAAACCGCATTGTGGTAAAATAGGAGATAAGAATAATTGTGCGGAAATATAGAATTAATTACATTGACACTAACTTATATTTTAATGGATTACCTTAAGCTGAACGACTGATGACTAGTACCACAAATAAATGGGATTAAGACCAGAGAATGAGTTTAATGTTCCTAAACTGTTGATTTATGTCGACCAAAGAAAACATACCTGTATTTCCCTTTGCAAGACATCGTCTCCCTCTTTCCATTATATTCTGTCAACTGCCTAACGTAGGCCGGCTCCTTCGCTATAAACTCACCAACCAAAACTTTACATTTTCCAGGTTAAAACATCTCAAGAAGTATCTAGAGTGACTAAAGTTCCATCATTAGGATATGCAGAAACAGTTGAAGCAGTTTTCGCGACAGGACCTCAACCGTTACGAAAAATATCACGAGCAGCAAGGTACGGAAACACATTTATATTTTAGATATTATATCATTGAGGTAGTCCATGGCAATTAGGTTTGTTGTGCTTTCATTTACTTGCACTGTAATATGTAATTTCCATGTTCATGTCCACAAAACAAACGATAATCATAACATTATTTGAATTCTTACGAGAAATCACAACAGAAGTTAATTCTGAAGACACAAATTATTAATATTTACTTCATATCTCACCAGAATAGCAATTAAATGTACAACTTGGAAGACAATAGTGTTTGAATTATGCAATGGTTCATGTTTAGTCTCGTTCGCTTTAAATAAGTCTATACTTACCATCATCCCGTTTCACTTGTGCTGTTACGAAACAATGATTTGCAGCTTTAACTATAGCCACAAAGTACGTAAGCGGCGGCGCGCCGCAGACAGAGGGGCCACTCTCACTTTGACATTTCGGTTTTTTAAGTGAATATTGGACAATATTGGACCGAGCTCAGTCGCGGCTGTCATGATTGCTTTGTGCAGGCGTTTGTCACGTCATTCATTCATTATGTACTGTAACGAGGTTGGTTGCATTGGATGGGTTACCTTTATTATTTGTTACAGACCGAATTTCCTTTTTTGTTTTTAATTCTTTATTTCAATTATTTTTAAGTTATAAAGGTAATCTTTCAAGATGACAAATTAGAAAAAAATATTATCTAGGATTATAATAAATTATTTTAAGCCCATAGATGAAATTGGGAACTTGTCATAATAATAAGGTTCAAATCATACAGCTTACAAATATGTTTCCTCCGACTGCACAGCATAATTTTCTTCTTGTTTAAGATCATCTTCGGTTTTTTGATTTTATTAGGTACCTGTTTTTTCACCTTTTTTTTTTGTCGAGCTTGGAGCTTTTTACAATTTAATTTTTTAAGTGGGATCATTATAACACTATTACTACGTCTTTTACTCTCCAATATTCATCGTATGTGGCGTAATATTAAATGTTTCGTGATATTAAATGGATTTTTGATGCCCTGTCTACCCTCTAAGGCATTTAAGCATGATATGATGTATGTTTAGACGAATCTATGTATTTATGTTTGTAACTTGGGCAACCTACTCTTTTTTTTAATTCGGAATCAATATAGTAGCAACCCTAGTGAATCTGTCAAGTTTAGCTGTCAATTTTCTAAACGGCGGGAGTGGCCCTTCTGTATACTTACTATTTTGTGCTATAGCTTTATTAAGACATCTATTTGAAAACTGTCACATTATTGCCATCCGTACTATCATATATGTATATTTCTTCGTAATACAATTCAATTGATGCTCAATTTTATTTCGGGTACTTGAATACTCGATTGGTAATTTAAAATTCAATCCACACTACATTTTGCGTTTAGCTATTGATGGATATAAAAATAAATAAAGGCTCTACTGCTTCTTTTTGATTCATTTTTAGACTCGAAAGAAATGTGTCTATACCAAACCATAATTTGACATCTAAATAATTATGTGAATCCAAAATGGACACAATTCTCTCCGTTATTCTCACGTTGCCAACATTAATGTCTGCGCTATATAACATACTTGAATTATTGTAATAATCACCAACTGGGTATACAATTCCTGATTTATCACGTGACCCATGGAAATAATCACGTTGTCAATGAGTGACACTGTTTTGAGGTAATGAAACCAATAGATACTTAAGGTCAAGTATGACAATAGTTAGAAGATGTATACTATTATTAACTTGCCAATATAGACTTCGTTAATGGTCCTCACGTGACTTGTGATTCACTTTTGAGTGTAACGACTGTCCCTGCATACAGCGGTAGATTTCCTCTGCTAGCTATTGCAGTTGTCTGCCAAAAGTGATTTCTAATTTTGATCTTAGAATCAAAGAAAGGCTGGGACAGCTGCTTTTCATTTAATGTCTGGCAGAATACTGATTAAAGAAACATGTTGGTATTTTGGGGGCACGGTTGGCGCAGTGGTTGAGTGTTTGACTTCTGCGTTGCGTGTCGCAACTTCGATTTCCGCACGGAACAATAATTTGTATGACCTACAGATAGATGTTCCGGCTCTGGATGTCTTATGTATGTGATTTTATATGTTTGTAAACGCACCCACGATACAGTAAATTCCTAGGGTGTCGGAAGTGTTTAAAAAAAGTCTTTATAATTTATCTCTTAAGAACTGGGGTCTGCTCTGACTGACTGAAACTTTCATCAATCCAGTACTGAGTGACTTATCATCACCAAAATTGTTATTCATAATGTTGTAATGTTTACTATATTTTAAGGTATATTCGTAAATGAAGATGAACGTTGGCATCGCTCTTGTTGACGGCGCCTAAAGCTTGGCTCTGTCTCAAAAATAATACCTGTCTCAAATACCTACAGATAAAATAAGCAATACCAGCATTTACAGAGATCACTGAAGTGATGTTTAATATGTATTAACAGGCATCGTCATATTCATATTTCAGGATATTTATAGACTGGGCCATGGCTTTCACCATTCTTGGCGCCTGCGCAGTCTATGTCATCTTAATTGTGGATTCTGTTAAACAGGTATGTTGGACCAATGACAAAACATGGTCTTTGATAATGGACTTGGACTTAAATCATATAAAATATTTTATTATTATTATTTTTTATAACAAGCTTTTTTCGTATTCTTCTCAGCAAACCCTTTCATTTGATACCCATAACATGGTAGTGCACAAAAAATAACTAGTGCGCCATCTTGGGTCATCCGCCATATTGGATTTAGAATGACGTCACTTAACTAACCTTGCATTGTCACCCAAACTAAACGTGTAAGCAAAATTTCATCTTAGTCGGTGGAGTATAACTGCTTTAAAATTTAGTTGCAAGATTTTACCCGAACACAAGTACATACATACATACATACACTGCCAGTTAAATAAAAGCTTGTGAAAACAATACAGCCAGACAAGACAAGATTTGTAAATGTCACTCGACGAGAAAAATATTGGCCCAAGTTTATGAGATTGTTTTATTATTTTCATGGAACGAAATTCTTATACGTTGTTGCTATCACGCTAAATAATGACTAACACACCACACTGAAAATAACTTATTATAAAAATAATGACATCGTTAACATTTTACTTTTAGTGAGCGAGGTTTTTCTAGCTGGATTAGATTCGGAGTACATTTATAATACAGTAATATTATGGAATACCAGCTAGCTAATTCGATTTTAAGCAACCGTAAAAGGCTACTTGTGAATTGAGGAGAAATATGATTATATCTGACGATAGCTTATTATAACTTTTAGCGATCCTGTCGAAATATAAATGTGTTCGGAGTAACCATTTTTTTTTCAACACTCTTTCTCGAGTAGAAGCTCGTGGCTAAATAATACCAACCGCACGGGTCGATATTCAAGGTTAAGCAACGCTTGCCGAGGTTGATCCATGGATGGGTGACCATCATTAAATAGCGAGTTTCATCCGTGCCTCGAAAAGCACCTTAAGCCTAAAGCCTTTGGTCCCGGCTGTCATTTGAATATCTTTGACAGTCTTTACGGGTAGTCAGAAGCCTGAAATCTAGATATCAATCTGGCCAAGGGGTATCGTGGTACCCAGATACTGGGTTGTGGAGATCAGATAGGCAGTCGGTCCATGTAAAACACTGGTACTCAGCTGAATCTAGTTAGACTGGCAGCCGACCCCTAATTAGTTGGGGAAAGGCTAGGTACCTATATTGATTGATACTCGAGAACTGGCCCCTCCGCAGCTTTTAGGATCGCCTTCATCGCCATATCTCGCACTCGTGCGGAAAATAGTGGCAACCACTACGAAAATTTATTATATCAGACTATTATATTAGGCGCACGAAAAAAAGGTCCGCGAGCCATTTCTCACAATAATTGTTCACTAACATGTTTATAAAATTTTATTTATTTATTCGGTTGTGGATAAACGACGTTAAAAATGTATTTTCCTTTCAGATCGTCGACTTCTACGATCCTCACAACGGAATCAGCGAGACTATGTACTGCCTAATGGTTTTGGTCCCAGTGCTCCTCTTCACGCAAATCAAAAACCTCAAATACTTGGCGCCCTTCTCTGGATTCGCAAACCTTCTACTGGTTCTCACATTCCTCATCTGTTTATACTATATCTGCAAGGACTTCCAACCAATTGATTCGAAGCCGATGTCCGTGGATATCGGAAGGCTACCACTCTTTATCGGGTAAGAAAACTGAGGATTTTTTCTTTGTTGAATGCGTACTTGCTTAAATATGTGGCACCTAATTTGAATCATGCATATGTAAAGCAATGGCTTTACAATGAGATAATTAAGACTGAATTGACTTAATCATGATTTTCATATATATTTGTCAAATTTGCCCAACTTTTATAATTTCTTGAATCGATAGTTTATAAACATGACAATCGATCGAATAATGAACCATGTCTCTGTTAAGCCAGGTACTTAATTAACGGAGATTGTTTATCCAATATGACAACTTATTGTGTCTCGTTCGCAAACAGAGAAAACCTTGAAAATAGTTGAAAGTATAATGTATTTTATCGTCGGTGCTCCGTAGACCAATTCAAATTTGACCAATTGGTCTATGGGGAAAATGACATGTTTCCATCGTCCAATTACCAACTGGGCTATGGAGAACACTGGACGTAAACCAAAACTATGTTCCATTATAACATTATAACCCCGAGTTCACACCATTTTCCTATACTTTGGGTTCAAAGAAGCCTTTGTTATATTTTTTGGGTCACATCAAACTGAATTCAAAAATATCATAAATAAATAAATAAAAAACTAAGATCAAAATTTCTTTATCTTTTTTTCTCAATTAGGTCATTACGCGACACTTTCGAACGTCAAAAAAAAAAGTATTAATAGTTGATTCGACCGTCGTAAATAAATACAATATAATGTGCGTTAGTTATAGTTAATTTAAATAAAATCTTCATTGAAAAGATAGAATAGCATGTCATCATCATTATATCAGCCGGAAGACGTCCACTGCTGGACATAGGCCTCACTCAAGCGTGGCCATTTGATCGGTCCCGTGGGTCTCGCATCCAGCGAATCCCCGCAACCTTCACCAGGTCCACCTGGTACTCGTAGGAGGCCATCCAATGCAACATTTTCCGGTTCGCGGTCGTCACTCCAGAACCTTTCTACATAATCGGCCATCCGTTTTGCGAGCAATCTGCTCTGCCCACTGCTACTTAAGTTTGGCAATTCTTCGGGCTATGTCGGTAGCCCTGGTTCTCTTAAAAAGTATGTAAACTGTTTGAAATGGCCATTTCACCAAAAATTTTGTCATTATGTATGGTGTCAATTGGTTGCCAAATGACAGTATGTCTTCGGGATGAGGGTATTGCGAAGACTGTTGTCGCCCATTCTGGGATCCCAACGGACTCAATGAGATAGATGTTCACATTGATTTGTATTGTAATCTTTGTACAAATGAATTGTTATGTCGTGATTATTCAGTAAATGATTATTGTTTCAAAAATTGATCTTGATATTTTTTTTAAATACTTGTGGACAAGGATTTACTATACTATTAAACTGGGCAGCGGAACATTTCTCAATTCTCCATAGCCCAGTTGATAATTGGACGATGGAAACATGTAATTTTCCCCATAGACCAATTGGTGAAATTTCAATTGGTCCATGGAGCACCGACGTATTTTATTCTTATTTTGTAAACGTTCAGAGATTCTTAGGTAGGGAAAACATTATCCTTATTGACATCGCGCTTTTATTGTTGCACTCCTGGCCGTTCGTACTAAAATCTATTACGGAAAGCCATTAAAATTTTGTTATTATTTTCTTTTATTTTCTTGAGTTGCTTGTTGCTGCTATTTTTATTGTTGTTGCTTTTGTTTCTTGTTGTTGTTGCTTTTATTTGTACTTTATCCAGTTGTCAGTATTATAACCAATTCCGACTTCTTTGGAAATTCTAGATAATATTTACATAGACCCGATGGAACCAATATCTTCAGGCTCTATCATCAAACTCAAGAACGCGAACGTTGCAAAAATAATTTTAAATTCATGATAAAGGTGTCACTTTTTCGTTAATTCTATCTTAATAATTAAGTCTTTAAAAAAAAGTCTTCTTTTCCAAACATGTAAAAATAAAAATGGCCCCAAAACTGAATTGAATCTCTAATCATGTCACTAATTTGAACCTCACCTTCATTCCAGTACAGTTATATTTGCGATGGAAGGCATCGGCGTCGTGCTACCGGTTGAGAACACCATGGCTCAGCCGAAGCACTTCTTGGGCTGCCCCGGCGTACTGAACATCACCATGGCAGTGGTAGTACTGCTGTACATGTTCATGGGATTCCTTGGTTACGTACGATACGGAGATGACGCAAAAGGAAGTATAACCCTCAATCTGGATACAGCTGATCCGTAAGTACAACTTTAGTACTTTTCCATCTTTTTGCACTAGAACGACAACATAGTTACATCCCTTAAATATAGTGGCTATTTTAACGACGTCCAAATAATTTTTTTTGAAGTCTCTGTCCATGGTATTCCCGTAACACTTCCAACTATTTATTTATTTTACCAGAACGACAAAATGTCAATTAGTTACACTGATAAAGATTGTGACATTTTATCAAAAATATATTTTTCACAATAGCAAACCTTTCCCAAGTCTTCTCGCAAATCGCCAGACATTCAAAATTAGCGAATTTATTTATCTACTAGCTGTGCCCGCGGCTTCGCTCACGTCAACTGCCTACCCTACTTACCTACCTACCCTACTTACCCAACCTACGCCATACCTACCTTACCTACGCCTTAAATACCCTACCTACCTTTACTTAGCCAACCAACGCCTTACCTACCCTACCTACGCCTTACCTACCCTACGCCTTACCTACCCTATCTACCCTACAAACCCGACCTACACCTTACCTACCCGGTAGGTAGGGTACCCGGTAGGTACCCTACTGTCGCAACTTACGCCTTACCTACCCTACATACCTACCCTACTTACCCAACCTACGCCTTAAATACCCTCCCTACCTACCCTACTTACCCAACCTACGCCTTACCTACCCTACATACCGACCCTACTTAACTAACCCACGCCTTACCTGCCTACCCTACTTACCCAACCCACGCCTTACCTACCCTACCTACGCCTTAGCTACCTTACCTACCTACCCTACCCAACCTACAGCTTGGTGATAGACAGACATACTGACCGCGGAGTCTTAGTAATAGGAACCCGTTTTTACTCTTTGGGTACTGAACCCTAAAAAAGAAAAGACAGTTTTGCTGCCCGACACCTAGTAGCTCTCCAGAACACTACACCGAAATGAAAACGTTGATTCGAAGTATAGAGTTGACACCCCCTGCCTACCTGCCTATCCTAATTGACCTGCTACTTATCCTGCCTACCTACAATTTTTTTCAAGTGTCGTTCTGCCGCGTAGAACTTCTATCAACGCCATTCAGAAAATGATGTCAAATGCACAACGCCATCTATCGAATACGGAGTTCAACTGTCCGAGTATCTGAATTGCGTGTGTCACAGTTCAGAGACATGGCGTGTGTTGTGATATTTTACTTCTTGAACACTTTAAATTCATCTAACTTTTGATAGAGTGAACCGATAGGGATGAAACAAAAACTAAGTAATACGTCAAGTTACGCATAATGTTTATGTATTAATGTTATATACATTAGCTTCGTACGTGATGCGTGCACAAATAAACAGACAAAAAATTCAAAAATGCTGGAAAGGGGTTCTGTAGGTTATCCTTTAACACCCTGGCTATATTTTATTTTAATATTTTCAATGTAAAAAACGACTTTTCTACAGATTTATTATAGTATATGTATTGATGATGTATGTTATAAGTTTTTTCAATGACTGACATTTAAAATATTAAATGGCCCGTACCGATGAAAAAACTAAGAAAGAACCATTTTGCAGGATTTTGCCCAATAAAAACGAAAAAGTATGTAATGGCATCTAACAACTAATTTCACCGAAAGTGACCAGCTTATGGGTCCTGGTAAAACTTTTTGATAGGGTTATTTATGACGTCCGTAACCCAGAACTATGGAAAAATGCTATAGTCACCATATTCCATAAAAAAGATGACTTATCGTAACTAAGCTACTACCGTCCGAATAGTCTGCCCTCTCAATATATGAGTTATTTGCTAAAATCCTCACAAGCTTACCCGTGAGCTTAACCAAGCCGAACACATTGAGCATGCCAGCAGCGGCCATCGTTACACAGCGGGTATGCGACCGTCGACCGTTCACACTGTTCAGCAGCTGATGGAGGGTTTTTTATTTTTTTATCAAAGTACAAGTTTTCAAAGAAAGAGGTTGAAAGAGTCAAGAATATATTCAGCCCCTGTGCATGACTTTCAGCGATTACGAGAAAGCTTTCGACATTGTCGTCCACTGGGCTGTGTCCCACGCTCTCCATCACTGTCGCATTGATGCCCGCTACGTAAATATGCTGCGGGAACTTTACACTTCGACCAGTTTGCAAGTCCGCATGCATAGCCCATCTAAACACGTACCAATCAAGCGGCGCGTCAGCCAGGGTGACTGGGTGACACGATTTCACCGAAACTTTTCACAGCAGTCCTAGAAGACATCGTAAAAAAGCTTAGATAGAGACTTCCTTAGATCTTAATTGTGGGCAGAACTTGTGCATTTTGATGAAAACTTCGAAGATCGCCAGAAAATGCTTGAAGACCTATATGGTGCTTCTTTTAAGTTAGACCATAGAATGAATATTTATTTCATTTGACAAAGAACACCTACTAACTGAGATATCGAGAAGAATACAGCTTGAGTCAGGCAAAATTCCACAATGTCTGAAAACCCGCCTATATAACCAATGTGTCTTGCCTACCATGACATACGGTGAGATGAACACTCACGCAGGTGGCTGTGTATAGGCTGAGAGTTGCACAGAGAGCCATGAAGCGTTCTATGCTTGGCAGACCAGAAATCTATTAGACCAATTTCCAAATATCGAGATTCGAAGATGTAAAAAGGTCTTTAATATAGGAAAATGTGTTATAGAACTCACATGGAGTTGGGCAGGATACATGGCACGGCGCGGTGATGACAGGTGGAGTAAGGCGGCACCTAGGACAGGCAAAAGGAAAGTTGGACGTTCGGCAGCGAGATGGGCAGACTTCATTGCTGCCATCGTGGGTAGAACCTGGATAAGAGTGGCACTAGAGCGTGGGGATTGGCACAAAAAAAATAGAGGCGTATGCCCAGCAGTGGACGAAGTCAGGCTACGGATGATGATGATAATTTAACATAATATTTTATATTATCACCAAAGTAACAATCAGCAGACTTGGATGGCAGCAAATGCATGACTATTGGATTACATTTAATTTTAATAAGGTCGACTATTTTGAAGTGATGCGATCTTTTTATTTTGTATTACCTACCTCATTAAAACACTGGTCGCTTTGGGTGAAATTAGTTAGCCATTAAAGCCATTAAATATTTTTCTTTTTTATCTTTTTTATTTTGTGAAATGGTTTTCACTTGATATTTTCATCAGTACTGGCCAGTATTGTAACTGTCAGTCATTGCAAACAATTTTTAAGTAGGATTTTTCTTTGTTTTTAGCACAAGGATTCATGTCGTATTTTTTTTTTTGGTTTTTCAGACCTGCTGTGACCGCGAAGGTGTTCATCGTACTTGCTATCTTCTTCACGTACACTCTACAGTTTTACGTACCTATGGAAATAGTGTGGCGTAATACTAAGGAACACGTCGCAAAGAAATTCCATAATCTGGCGCAAGGCGTCATTCGAGCTGTATTCGCTATTCTTACAGGTTAGCATTAATGTCTTCTCGTACTTACCTAATTTTTACCTGACTGCCCTAAAATTCACAACCCACAAGTTAAAGGCAAATGGGGTATCATATAATTTTAACCGACTTCTCAAAAAGGAGGAGTTTCCCAATTCAGATGTTTATTTAAATATATGCCTTTATTGTTTTTAATGTATGTTCGGGCATAACTCCGTCATATATCATCAAACATATAAATTTATTTGCAAAATTCTTCTTTTGTTCCAAAGAAGTTTATTTCGAAATGGTCCCATTTAAATTTGGTAAAGATCTGATGAAGAACTTCGGAGATATGATAAATGATAAATGATTTTATTTCTGTAAGTTGATTGTACAAACACTTTTACATGTCGATCATATTTTTTAAAACTAGATGAGTTCGGCGTTTCCTATCTGACTACTCTGAGAAGAAAGGCCGAAACAAACTCAGAGGTCACAGTCTCTTTTGAAGTCTTGACAAAAACTTGGTTATATCATGTGAAGACCATGTAGACATATGTCTGAAATGGTCTTTTGATGAAAGAACCAGCCAGATTGAGTGGACCTGTCCAGTCAGTGCACGCATTTGTCAATAACCGAGCAGCTCAACTCAGAATTTACGGAGCTCAACGATTCGACGAACAATACCAAAGAAAGGACATTCGGGTAGGCCGCATAAACTACTCAAACTGTCAGACCATGAGTAAAAACTAACTAAGTTATAATAAAAAACAAAAATCCACATAATCTTCACATTCACAATAATAAAAATAAAATAATATAATACTTTAAAAAGTAAATATTCTTGTCATTGCAAGAAAACAAAAAAAATATCAAAATTAAAAACAAAAACAAAATTCACGGTGCAAAATATAAAAAATCAAAATTAATTGGAGCAGCTCAATCCCAAGCCTTTTTGTCCTCAACGTAATCTTTAATAGTATAAAACGCTTTCTGACACAACTTACGTTTAATGAATGATACAACAGAACTCTTCAATAAATGATTACAAATTTCTCAGGATTGCTGCAATCGCATGTTTGTTTATTTTTTACTCCATTTCATAACACTTCATCACGCCAGTATGCTTTAGACGGGTACGCAGATGTGTAGGTACAGGGGGGTAACCACAAGCTCTTAGAGTTAGGTTATTTTGAGATCGAGTAAGTGACAGATGTATACAAGTCAGATACATCTGTCCCTTACTCGATCTCAAAATAACCTTACTCTAAGAGCTTGTGGTCACCCCCCAGTTCACCCTGGTACACTCTCATTCCACCGGTTATGTTTAAGTTACATGCTATTCCGGTAATCTATTCTGGCATCACTGTGGGCCCTTAAAGGTACCTTACTATAGAACTTGTCCATTATGTACCTCAAAAAAGTGAAAAATAATAAAAATTTAACAACAAATACAATCAACTTCCAATTTTCCATTTTTCACTTTATAGTGTCTTCATTTGGAAGTCGGTTGTATTTTTTTGTAAATTAGGTTTTTGTTTCGTCTAGAAATATTCGAGGATGTGTTCCGCCCAGCGACAAACGACAGGTTCTGTCAGACAGAGTGTAACATAAAACCAGACGCTGTTCTGGACCTGTCTGTAGCCAGGGTTCTCCAACCTAATTGATTCAAGCTTTTTGTGACCATCACTTTGAGTGTCAAATTATACCTATCTGATACTATTTTTAAGTGGGGAGTTTGATTAGAGATTTAAAATTGACGTTTCATTTTTGTCCACAGTAATAGCAGCGGCTTCTTTACCTCGTCTAGAACAAGTGATCGGCCTAGAGGGAGCATTTTTCTACTCTTTCCTGGGTCTTATTGCCCCATCTTTGATGGACATCATTTTTAACTGGGAGAGGGGACTCGGAAAATACAACTGGATACTCGTCAAAGACATAATTTTAGTATTATTCGGGAGCTTCGTGCTGGTCGCGGGTGTTACTCAAAGTATTAGGGAAATTGCTAATCCGACTAACTACACCCAGGTTATAATAACATCAAACCATACTTACCCGTAGGGTTAGACAGAAGTGTACCGTGTACCAACTAAGTAGGTATAATAACTAGCAAATAATAATATAATAAGTCGTGATAAATGTGTATTATACTTTAGATACGTATTTATGTAAATATAGGTAGGTGTATTATTATTAAGTAAAATTGTATTGTACTTATGGAAGCCAAATGTCTTATGATGTCAGATTATGAACATTTAATTAGGTAGCTAATTCCTGGCTTATGTTACGCTTCTTCGTTTGATTCAGTGTTGAACACTGTTAATTCATTAAAAATTAATTAAAAAAAAGAAATAAATATTTTGTTAATTACTTGTGACTCTTTATTACCTTTATAACTACCACAAAACTAACTAGTTAAATTGATGAACCATAAACTTAAACTGTAGGTTACTTATGTAAACGTGCAGTCTTTAGCAAATAACTTAGTAAAATTTGCCACAAAAGAAAGGTGCTGCAAAATTGTTACCATGGACTATAGTCGTCACAATCTAAGAAGTCCGTTGACGTTTCTCATTTTACATGCCGCGATAGCTTTTTACCCGACTGCCGAAGGAGGGTAATGTGTTTATCAGTCTATGTATACATAGACTGATAAACACATTACAAACATACATACTTACATACATGTAAGTATGTATGTTTGTTCCTATATGGTGTTCCAGAGAACAAACGCGTTGGCCGATTTTGATGATTCGTACGTCAATCGATTCGTCTTAACCCTGCGAGTGTCACTGGCTACATTAAAATTTGGACAATAGAAAAATGACGGATTTTGGGCGCCATATTGTGGGGGACCAATTTTTTTTTTATAAGGTTTTCAGGGGTTCAAAATAAAGGGTTTTAAGAGGTGATTTCAAAAATATATAATACTTACATGTTTAAATGCACCTAATTCGAAAAAAAACTAACTAGAAAGTTATAAATCAAAAAAGTTAAATCAAAACATCAAAAAAACCCGACTGCTTCAAAAGCGAACTAAAAAGACGTAAACAAGGAGAAAATCATGCTGTGCAGGCGGAGGATACACAAGATCCTGGTCAGCCAGTCCGCGAATATGTATACTCCGACTGTACAGCATGATTTTCTCCTCGTTTACGTCTTTTTAGTTCGCTTTTGAAGAACTCGGGTTTTTTTTTATTTATTGATATAACTTTTTTTACGTGAGAAATTGAAAAATCAAATTCATAATCCTAATGTATTACTATGTTACCCATACACTATAACAACGAGTATCATTCGCAAGCATCAAGTTTAATTATTATTAAGTATTTATAAAGCTGTCAAAACGGGCCTTTTATTTTTTGACAACTTTAGCGGTTGACTGTACCAGCATTTAAAATATAATTAATAGCTACTATCAAACTGCCTCAGGCTGCAATCAAAGCCATGGTATCCTACAAAGTGGACTCCAGACTTATTCTGGATGCTATCCAGGCCCTAAACAGGCTTGGGAAGCATAACAGGGTAAGACTGATGTGGGTCCCTGGGCACAAAGGAATTCATGGTAACGAAGTGGCAGATGAACTGGCAAGAGAGGGCTCAGCAAATGATTTTGTGGGTCCAGAAACATGTGTAGGCATTTCGAAGTGTCTCGTCAAAGCCACATTTAGGGAGTTTGCAGATCAAAGACAACGAAAACATTGGTTGTCTTATACCGGTCTACAACACTCCAAGAAATTCCTAGGCTCTACGTTCAAAGCCCGGGAATGCATTTGGAATATGAGCAGGGAGCAAATCCGCTACCTGCTTGGGGCCTTTACTGGGCACTTTGGAACCAACGACATGCTCATGAAGATGGGTCTAACCGCGACACCCATGTGCAGGTTGTGTGGGGAACATACGGAACGCATGGAGCACCTTTTGTGCACATGCGATGCACTGGCTGGTAAGCGAATGAGTCTCCTAGGGGTTGGATATCCAAGACCAGAAGACTATAGGCTCATATCTCCTAGTCTCGTTGTAAAACTCATGAAAAGAGTTTTCAACGAGATTGGAGAGGAGTAAGTTATCTAGGGGAACACAATAGATCCCATGGGTCGAAGTGTCCGAGTTGTTTCACGGCCCCTCCACAAGATAAGATAATCAAACTGCCTAGACTTTACAAAATATATTCGGATCGGTTATCGGTTGTCAGTCCAGCTGGATACCAATATTTTACATGAGGCTATTGCCTATCTGACCTATAGACTAATATATATTGATCTGACCTTCGCAACCCTGTAACTCGTTAGATACCCCTTAGCAAGACTGGTGTCAGATTTAAGGTTTCTGACTACCCGCAAGGACTGTCAAAGATCTACAAAATGTTAGCTGGGGTCAACAGCTTAACGTTAACGTTAGCTCAACGCTTATCCAGGCAGTAGGCAAGAAGGAATCTCGATGTGAAAAGAATGGTCAAAATATCAAAACTACATTAAAAAACAAACTACGGTATTTAGCTGTTCCATGCTTATTTTTAAATTGATTCTAGCAACACCGAGTATCGAGTAACAAC
Source organism: Orthosia gothica (assembly GCA_949775005.1). Lineage (NCBI taxonomy): Eukaryota > Metazoa > Arthropoda > Insecta > Lepidoptera > Noctuidae > Orthosia > Orthosia gothica. Next base: position 21,824,298 of record OX459045.1, on the reverse strand, counting down.
GTTCAACATCAATACTTATAAAAATCTATTCCCCGCGCAGCATTGCCAATCTGTGGGAAATTCCCCAAACTGCGGGGATTTTCAGTCCGATTGGGTAATTTGTGGGAAGAGCGATTATGTGGGGAAAATGCGGGGAATTTAGACATTTACACCAGAACTGAACTTAGATGTAATAAAAGTAGAACTAGAAGTCCGGCAAGAAGGTTTTAGAGTTTATTTTATGACAAAATTCATGACCACCAAAAGCTAAAAATAAGCCTATTGCTCGTTCTACCTTTCTCAAACGTATCTGTCGAAAGAAAATTTAGCGTCTTAAAGAATTTGAAATCAGCTGAGCATCGTAATCGCCTACACACTGACACTGTAGTAGCACTTATGACCACAAGAGAAGTTAAGAAGAAAGGAGCTTGAAATAATATGAAGATCCTTCAAATAAACTAAACAATATGGCGTAATGAGAACTGCACAAAGTACCTAGTTTTTTTTTTGTTTACGCTCTTTCTTGACCGGTTACCTATCATAAGTTCGAAAAACATTTGACCGAATTTCATTTCACCTATTATCATATAAACTTTTCAAATATTATCGTTTCGTTCTTTTTACTTTATCGAAGTCACGCATGCCACTGTCTCAGTTTACCTATTACACAAATCGAAAAAAAATATTTTCTTTGTCCTAAAATTTATTTTATGATTTTTCTATTCAATATGCTCCAAAATAAAGGAAAAATACCCATGTTCCTTAAAAAGTTTGCTTTTGTAGTAGTTATTATAATAATACTTATATGTGAGTTATTGTTTAGAAAAAAAAAAAAATGTTCGGTATTTTAAAAATGCCGTATCTTAAAAAAGCTAATTTTAAACTAGCTTTCGGTATTTTAAAATTACCGACAGCTAGTTAGTAACAAAGTAATAAGGGTTGCAGAATGTTTCTAAAAATACATATGCTGCATGCTTATTTGGATAAATATAAGAACAACATGGTAGCGTACTCAGAAGAACAAGGAGAACGTTTTCATCAAGATATCCTGGATTTCGATTTCGAACAATGTTATCACTTTATCAGGACCAATAAAAAGAAAATCTGATGAGGGACTATATTTGGGGTTTAGTGAGAGAAAGTGATTAAAAACATGAAAGAAAAATAACAAGGATCTCTTTTAACCTTTTTTTACTATTTTGTAATGTAATATGATAGTAAAAGTTGATAACAATTTATTTATAAATATATTTCTTTCGATTTATCGATCGATAAAAATTTTAACTATAGATTTTCTGAAATATTCTCCTGGATAAAAAGCAAACTTTTTCAGGTCATATATTTTTTGTCATATAACTATAGATAACTCTATCGGAATTTAACACAGTCAAAATTCGTGTTGACCTGTGTAATTGATTCGATTTTTTTCGTTACTCCGACGTTTTATTTGATCGAAAAACATTTTACCGAAGTTATACTTAGCCGAAATAACATTTGTTCGAAGTATTATATGCCCGAACATCTTAAAATGTTAAAAACTAAAGCACTGAATATGCCTTACTGAAATACTAAGTGAGAGAGAAACAGTGGGCAAATACAAATGTATTCACAGTGAATTTAAAAAAAAAATTAACGACGGAGCCGGGGCTCCTATTTCTGTCTTCAAGGTCTAAATTAACCTACTAAACTATACGTGTCGGGGTGCCCTAAATGCCCGAGCTTTTTATGACACTATTTCAATTTTAAATGATATTTCGTAAAATGTTATTTCGGTGTGGTGAAAATATGGCAAATAAATCATTTGACAAATGAAAAAAGCTCAAAAGAGGCTTCGGCCAAAAGCAAAAAGGTTATTTTGAAATTCGGCGAAATGTAGTTTGGTAAAATAATACATATTCCTCATGATGCTTCGATGATCTGAAAATATGTCAAATAATGCATATAGCAAACAAGACGTAGGTCAATAATTTCGGTAATATGAAATTCGAACAAAAAAAAATTGGCAAAGTGATCGGTTCCCTTCTTGACCAATATCATACTGATTTGAAGATTTTTGTAATAAATATGTTTGATTATATGAACATTACTTTTATTTATTTGATAAAAATTGTGAGGAAGATGTGGGGAATATTGATATTACATTCCCTAAAGAACAATGGCGAAATATTAGCTGACTTAAAATTGAGCGTCTGAAAGTGAGTTAAATAAGAAAGACATTCTTTAATTGTCTACATTTTTTAAAGTTTAATTGGACTGGTTCAAAACGGATAAAAAAACATAATAAATAAAAAGTCATTTGATTTAATTTCTTTAGCTTCGTGTTGCCATTATATATTTTATCTGCTAAGTGACAAGTAGTAACTATATTAAGTAATAATATCATTATTGTTTTTATTGAAGTAAATGAGTTAACAATACAGTTTATGTCTAAGTGTAGATGTTCCTTGCAGGTAGGTAAGAATATTGTAGTGTAGTAGAAATAAATTAATTACTTTCAATTAATGATTGGCTAAAATACTAGTATCCAAATCTAAAACAATATAGCTTGGTTGTTGACGACGACTTTTTGATACACCACAAAGTTGCTTGGATTAAATAAATATACTCTTTCCAAAGAGTATATTATACATTTCATGGCTGAAATAACTACGTAAGGGAAATATTAATGCGATATTCCCCTTTTACTTCCACGAAATTGAATAACCTATTAAACACATAATTAAAAGTTACCCCTACAAAATGGATGGCGTGGCGTTCTGTAGTTTCTGCCTACCCCCATGGGAAAAAGGCGTGAGTTTATGTATGTATGTATGAATGTATTTACTCCTACAAAAGTTTATGACTGAATATCTATTATTCTTGACATTCTTGAACAAAAATTCTTGCACAAACTAATTCAGAAAATCACCCTGAGTTAAACCATATATTTTTCATTTAATGACGTAGGAATTTAATCTCAGCTAAAACAATGTATGGGCACCTGCCATAGTTCTTTGGGGATTTGCAGTCAGGTTTTAGAGGAATCCAGACCATGGACGTTGGCAACACTGCCCTGCGATGAGTTTTTGGCGGGATTTTTTTCGAGTGTAGTTCAGCGGCTGTTAATATTATTTGCAAATTGATTCCTAGTGGATATTGTGATATAAAATTGGTATAGTTTTCTGTCTCAACTGTCTACGCAACTGGACAATATGTGAAATCATTGACAGATGCAATCTCGGGATAGTGGAGCGAAGAATTTGATTGTAGTATTAACTATAGGTCTACCAGAATCTCATGGCAAAAAGGGAAATAAAAATTTGTTGTATGCAATACTGGGGAAATTGGATCAAACGATCTTGATACTGTTTAATTTTTATTTATGTCTTTAGTATTAATGAACATGAGGTACCTATACGTGGGACACTCAGAAAGTTTTGCGAAACTAAAAAAAATTGTTCTATACGTACATATATTTTTATTAAATCTTTTCAAAGTACTTTCCACCAGCCTCTATACAAAGATTCATGCGCCTAAACCAGTTTTCAAAACACTTTTTCCAGTCCGCCGCAGACACATCGTTTACAGCCTGCTCGAACGCAGCCAGCGCATCTTCCGGCGACGAAAATTGTATCCCTTTGAGCTGATTTTTTATTTTTGGGAATAAAAAGAAGTCACACGGTGCTAGATCAGGGCTGTAAGGAGGGTGACCCAGGAGTTTGACTGGCGTGCTGTCCAGGAAGTCCCTCGTTTTGAGTGCGGTGTGCGCAGGTGCATTGTCGTGGTGGAGCAGTAGCCCGCGGAGCCCTGTGTTTGGTCGCTTGTTGCTTATAACAGAGAAAACTTCTGGCAAACATTTGGTAGTATACCATTCGGCATTAATGCTTCTTTGATCCCGTAAGGGAATTGATACCAAGTGGCCAGTCAAATTAAAAAAGCTAGCGATCAAAATCTTACCCCCGCTTCTAGATCGCTTCACTTTGGTAGGCGTTGGCTCATTTTGAAACACCCAAACAGTCGACTGGCGCTTGGTTTCTGGGTCGTATTGATAAATCCAGGACTCATCACCTGTAACGATGTCGTAAACACGCCGAGACGAGCCTGCTTCAAATTTGTTAAGCATATCACGGCACCATTCCACCCGGGCCTGCTTCTGAGCATTGGTGAGGTTGTGCGGCACCCAGCGTGATACTATCCTCCTCACGCGAAGATGGCTGTGTAGAATCTCGTGAACGCTTCCCGATCCAATCTTCAATATGTGTTGAATCTCCTGATATGTAATTCGCCTATTGTCTTGGATTAAATTTTTCACTGCTAGCACGTTTTCTTCGGTAACAGCCGTCAAAGGGCGACCGCTTCTTTCGTCATCCCCCAAAGTTGGTCGACCGCGCTTGAATTCGTTATACCAACGATACACGGTTGCCTTGGAAGGGCCTTCATCCATGAATGCCATTTGAAGTCTATCGTACGATTCATCCGGTTTCAGGCGACACTTGAAATCGTATAAAATCATAGCTCTAAAATGTTCCCGGCGCAGATCCATATTTCAGTGAGACACAATACTTTGAATTAACTCGCAAAAAATGTGGAGGGAAATTTTGAAATTGGAACTTACTTATTTTTACTTATAAATAATCATATTTTCGAAAAACATTATAACTGGCCAGTCTCCCGTAAATAAAAACTTTTTTTCGCAATACTTTCTGAGGGGCCTGGTATTATAGTAGTCACAACGGATCTTTGTGTCTTTGAACTTGGTCCTGCCAACCATTGCGTAAGAAACAGTTTGTCATCGAGTATACTGCATAGAGTAAGCGAGATAGGACGATGACAAAAAAGACAAAAGATATTTATTTCAACTGGGCCACCAAGCGGCACTTTTGAATGTCACAATTTAAATTTACATGGAATAAAAGTTGCTTCTACCGTGCATTCGGAAAGTAGCTTGTTATGGAGAAGAATGCACAAAAAACTCCGTAAGCATATGTGACATACATAAGCGAGTGAAAGAGACAGTTATACAATGCTATCTTCACCTTCAACATTGACACAAAAATAATAGCTACTGCGCGGGGTCTTGCAACCAATTCAGAGACACAAAGATCCACTGTGAGTATTATAGGTATGTGTATGAATAATGTTGTTATACATCGTGTTCTTAACATAGGAAAAATAAATCAATTGAATATTAATTTATGTACTAATTTATTATTTAGCATTTAAATCATACTAATAACTTAAAACCTCATTCAGAACTAGAAAACTAGAATACGATTCCATGAACTCCACTGGCATTTCAAAAAACTTGTATCTTTGTAGTTTTATGTCATCTCTCTCCATCAAAATGGTTCTTTTTCATTGGCATTTAACATATTCAAAACCAATCTCTTTATGTATAAAGTCTGTAAAAAATAATAAAATGTATCATGTTACTTAAAGTCATTCATCATCATCAGTCTATATATTTTTTTTATGTAAGTTTTATGGCCTGGTTGCTAGGACCTTTTAGCCACGTCTTTGGAAAGAGTTTTGGATCTTATATTTATTCTTTAGTATGCATTAGAATGCGGATGTAACAGATTCTAATGTTTTTTGGAGTATTTGGCAGCAAATTGTATCGAGTCAGTCTTCCCAGTAAGCTTTGGCAGTCAATACTACAATAAAATACACCGCTCCACTATCCCGAGATCGCTTTTGTCAATGATTTTACAAATTGTCCAGTTGCGGAGACAGTTGAGATACAAAACTACACCAATAATATATCACAATATCCACTAGGAATCAATTTGCAAATAATATTAACAGCCACTGAACTTCACTCGACAAAAACTCCCGTCTCTACACACGTCCCACTGCAGGGCGCAGATTATTACTTAATATTTTTCTTACGTCAACGATTCTCAATCTCCGTTAAAATCAATATCTTGTCGAAGAATTAGTAACAGTTACATTACTGTTGCCATTTTCTTCCGGCCATCATTCGATGTGCCCTGACCTACGATTTACCATATAATAGTAATGGAAAGAAATTAAAATTAAGTAAGAAAAATATAAATTAAACTAAAAGTATCAAAACAAGTCAAGTCCAACTTACCGGTCCACTCTACGACGCACTTTAAAATCAAAGATTGAGTTTGATTAACGCCTTCTTCTTCCCTTATTTTATGATACACATTGAAAACAATATGTCTCGCATGAGATCGAAGTGGGTTTTTCGACATTTTCACAAAAATAACAAACTTTAAAGATAATATCAAAAAATCAGCGGTTGACACATCAAGTACTTTGATTCGACAGGTGACAATTGACATTGCCATATGAAAATCACAATTTAAAAAAAATAAAAAATGCCATGAGATTCTGGTACACCTATACCTCCGCAAAGCTTACAGGGAAGGCTGACTCAATATTATTTGCTGCCAAATACTCCAAAAAACATTAGAATCTGTTACATCCGCATTCTAATGCATAATAAAGAATGTTGAATGAATAAAACCCAGTTATGTATCCGACTGAAAGACTTGTATCTAAGGACATGAATAATATTAATAAAAAAAAGATTCCCCGCGACAGTGACAGTTCACATCTTGACGTTGACATTCACAGAATTTGATAATGTTGACAATGTTGACATTGACATTGGCAGCTTTGCAATTTGCGGCGGCAAAATCAAATAATTTATTTCCTATAATTACCATTCGGTTGTATTGTTTTGTAAACATTATATGTAGAAGAGTTCTAGGTGGGTAATATAATGTTTGATAAAAGTGTAAAGAAGCGCGGGTTAAAAAGCCGGTGAGAATCCCTTTCAAGCCGTGGCTTAAAAATAATATTGTAGTTAGCTGCAATGACTATTTACTAAACTAAAACCCACGTACTATTTTAGGATCGATTGTCATCGCTCAAAACAGAGAAAGGTAACTACAAATCATATACATACCAGCTACCAGACCAAAATAAATTCCTCTCACTCACTGGCCGCTAATTGGAATTCACAGAATCACAGTATTCGGCTGTTACTAGAGCAGCACGCAAATCAACCTCCATTATTGTATTTTTAAATATTATGCAATAACATTACAAACTTCGTCTTCGATTCTAGTTCAGTGTTTTTGATGTTTTGTTCTGTATTCTATATGAAAAGAAGATGACTTTCACTGATTCCAAATTAGTAAGTGTATTTATTTACATACTTTTGAGGTTAGGGTATAAAATGATAAATTCATCTATGGTTCTTATCTAAATTGATAGGATATTGTATTGATAATGGTTAACGTAGGTTTACAAGTATCAAATATGTTTATTATATTTGTGTTAGCAGCAGCGAAAGAACATGAGTTTGGTTAGTACCATGATCCGTGAAGCGTGTCGTATTTCCTTTGTGTCAAATTATGCCAAATTGCCAATCATATCATTGAGCGATCAGTCACCATATCGACCATAACGTCAATCGTAAATGTTAATTCAAACATTTTTTTAGTTAGCATCTGAGAGTTCAAGGTCTAATCCACGTGCGTTAAGTCACTCAATCCTACAAACTCGAACCTCTCATCCTCATAAGTTTGACCTTAAACAGTTACATATTTACCCTCTACGAAATGGTCGTGCGCAGAACGAAGTTTCCGTGTTGCTAGTTTGATAATTTTAATTAAGTACAAAAACTTTATCAGTGTGTTTTTTTTAATATTTTAATCAGTCATTAATGTTAATCAAAGCATCAAAGTGTCAAAATGAGTAACTTAGAAGTGGCTGTGACTGACGTTTTTGGAAACATTCCAGTATGTATCAAAACTTAATAATTAACTTGTTAAAAAGTGTTATCTGAAATATTGAAGTAGGTAAAACCTGTTGCTGATGGCCAATTGTTTTTAATAAAATAAAATGATCTATTCATTTTTTGTAATCTTTTATCAAATACAGTTTGATTTAACCAAATTTTAAGTAACTATTTAATGCATAATAACTTATGTTCTTTTCAAGATCAAAGTTCAACAAAATATGATTTTATTACGGTATAACTTTTTATGCAAAGAATTAACACTTTAAAGTACTTAAGATTTTGTTAACACTGTTTTTAAATCATCATCTGAAGTAAAATAATTTATACAATTATATCATACCTACTTATCTGTACCCCCATGTATTAAATATTAGCACAGACCAACTCTTGATGAATAGGATGATAAATATATAAATCCCAATAAAAAATCAGTACATGGCGTGCATAGTACATACTCCGCAATAGGTACATTACAAATTCATATTATGTATTCAGAACAATAGTTCACAAAATGACATTTAAAATTATACCTTGTTCCTACTCTAATGAAATGTTTAGTATTTACATGTTTGTGATTCAGAGTTCAGATTACAGATTTTAAAATAAGTGTGTCATCATTTCCTGCCCATTATTATAATAAGAACTCCTTTTACAGGTTTTACCCATAGTGCTGGGCGTTGGTTCAGCAGTGATACTTGTATCAGTACTGGCCAACTGGTTCTGGGGGGGTAAGAAACAAATAAAAGATGCTGCCCCAAAGAAGAGTTCACAGCTCGTAACTTTAGTAGACGCCAATGTGAAGTATGCTCTGCCACTCATAGAGAGGGAGGAGATCAGTCATGACACAAGGAGGTTCCGGTTTGGTCTGCCTACACCAGAACATGTTTTAGGTAAGCTAATACTGTAAGATTATCAGTAGGCACAGTAATCCCCATTCTTTTTGACAGGTCTGAAACTGGCTACAATGGCTTTGCAGTAGGAAATCTTATACAAAAACAGCATTGCAACGTGCCTTGTGTATTAGAGACGCTATGTTTAGCTTGTCCAATAAAATTGGGGAATACTGTACTTATGAATTCCAGAACTCTGAACACATCAACAATTAAATGTACAAAAATTGGGCACACCTTACATGATGAACACATCAACAATTAAATATACAATAAAAAAATCAAAAAACCCGACTGCTTCAAAAGCGAACTAAAAAGTCGTAAACAAGGAAAAAATCATACTGTGCAGTCGGAGGATACATATTCGCCGGCTGGCTGACCAAAATCTGGTGTATCCTCCGCCTGCACAGCATGATTTTTTCCTTGTTTACGACTTTTTAGTTCGCTTTTGAAGCAGTCGGGTTTTTTGATTTTTTTAATTAAGTTTTTTTATTTATAACTTTTTAGTTAGTTTTTTCGAATTAGATACATTTAAACATATAAGTGTTATATATTTTTGAAATCACCTGTAAAAACCCTTTATTTTGATACCCCACACGATGGGTTTGGAAGAAAAAAAAAATTTGGGCCCCCACAATAGGGCACTCAAAATCCGCCATTTCTCTATTATCCAATTTTAATGTAGCCTATGACACTCGCAGAGTTAAGACGCATCGATTGACGTACGAATCATCAAAATCGGCCAACGCGTTTGATCTCTGGAACGCCACATAGGAACAAACATACATACATACATAGTCTGATAAACACATTACCCTCCTTCGGCAGTCGGGTAAAAATTGGGCACACCTTACATAAATTAATAATTCCTACCCTCATTAAATTTGTATTCCTTTAACTTATTTTTTTTTTTAATTTTAATGTTATTCTCTGGGTATTTCATCCAGACTATATGCAAAATAGACGCTTGGATCTAAGGTTGCTGACACTAGCATACATTATTAGGTCATGTAGTCTTATATGCCTAAATACACCTATAAATATACTATCTTTTCTTACGGCTTCAAAAGTAGCCCACAATGGCAATATTGTAGTTTTTATCAGTGTCTGAATTTTTGATATTTTGGATCAATAACTACTTCCAGAATTTACTTCCTAAAAAAAATATGTTTTTTATGATACCATTAAATACAGGTGAAGCTAATAAAATCGTGTTAATAAGTTACCTCTTTATGATATTAGTTGTAATGTAATTTTTATATATGTAATTAAACTAACTTTAATTATGAATATTTATGATATATGTTATTGAACCCTTTTGGCGCCATTACATTTTATAATTATGTTGTTATTAATGACTGTTCAGATTTATATTCAAGATATCACTTATCAACAAAAAATATTGCCAAATCATCTAGCTAAACCTGATAAGAAGAAATAATTTCTATGAAGATTTTACATATTTTATCTATTACAGGTATTTGAATCGTTTTATCATATGAAATAATTTATTTAATGGATTTGAATTATTTTATCGTTTGAAATGTTAAAATTCCAAAAACCTTGTTTATGATAATCAATGCTGATTAGTTTGTTGTTTTGTTTGTGATGTCCTTACATTCAGATAATTATAGTCTGTAGATGTGAGAATTAAGATTTAATTAGGTAATTTTCATTAAATATGAATAAAATTAACAACTGAATTATATTGTACTAATGATATTTTCTAATTTAAATTAATTGAAATTATCTAACAACCCGACTGCATAAAAAGCGAACTAAAAAGACGTAAACAAGAAGAAAATCATGCTGTGCAGTCGTAGGATACATATTCGCAAGTTGGCTGACCAAAACCAGATATATGAATCAGCCGACTTTCTTAGATTTTTGAATTTACCTAGGTATAACTTTTTAGGTAACATTTTTTTTTCGCATTAGGTACATTTAAACATATGAGCGTTATATATTTTTGAAATCACCTGTTAAAACCCTGTATTTTGATACCCTACAAGATGGGACTGGATGAAAAAAAAAGGGCCCCACAACATGGCCCCCAAAATCCGCCATTTTTCTATTTTGTAATATTAATGTTGCCAGTGACACTCGCAAGGTTAAGACGAATCGATTGACGTACGAATCATCAAAATCGGCCAACGTGTTTGGCCTCTGGAACGCCACATAGGAACAAACATACATACATAGACTTAAAACACATTACCCTCCTTCGGCAGTCAGGTAAAAACCCTGTCTTTATGTTACAGGCTTGCCAATCGGTCAGCACATCCACTTGTCAGCAAAAATTGATGATGACCTCGTCATCAGATCTTACACGCCAGTTTCCAGTGACGAGGAGAAGGGATACGTCGATCTTGTTATTAAGGTAAAACCCAATTATATCTTAAGTACCTACATCCAAAAAATTTCACATACCTACCTACCTTAAATACCTGTCATAAATTTCATTCCTTTGAGTAGTTTGAGTTGATAGCAACATGTAATCAGCCACGTAAACAAAGGTACTTATCTCAAAGTACCTACCTACACAATGTTTGCTGATAAGTGATAATGTGTGATAATTTTCAATATTTTAGATTAAATGTCTAGAATATTTTTTTATTATATAATCAAATATTTTATTGCAATTTCAAACGCCTGTAAGTACCTACTTTATTGTAAAATTGAACCATAATTTCCTGAGTGACCTCATCTTTGAGTAGGTAGGTAGGTAAACAATATACTTAGGTAGGATGATTTGCCAAAAAATCTTTGTTGAACTTAACCAACATAATCTTTATTATAATAGCAGAACAGCGCAGTTAGTTACAATGTAGGAAGGTAGGTACCTACAGTTTAAAAAAAAAAGCTTTTTTTTATCATGGTAATGCAAAATTAGCAATTAGGTAGTCTCATGGTTGTAATAATCTATACCTACCTACTAAAGCTGAAGAGTTTGTATGTTTGAACGCGCTAACGTCAGGCAATTCTTGTTGGAATTGAAAATTCTTTTTGTGTTGGATAGTCCATTTATTGAGGAAAGTTATAGGCTATATAACATCACGCTACGACCAATAGGAGTCGAGCATAAATGAAAAATGTTGCGAATACGGGTATTTTTTTCATTTTTGAGAGCTTCTGTTGCGTGCGCTGCGTAAACGGTTTAAGTTACGCAACAATAATGTATGTAGGGTAGATGGGTAGTTAGGTAGCCAGTTGACGGGATTGAAGCCGGGATAGCTAGTAGCTCTGTCATACCATTGCACTATCGTATTTCCGAAGGCTGTCGAAGATTCCCGAAGTGTATAATTTTCTTGGGGTAGGTATTTGTACTTAGGTACCTACCCACGTCTAAAAATGTTATAATGTAGTTATTGTGTACCTACCTATCTAAAGTTTATCGCCTGTTTGAATGACTAAATATTAGTATTGTTTATCGTGAACTAAGACTTTTGTATCTTTTAGTACCTATCTTACTGATGCCAATGTTTGCCACCATACCATTATTAATTTATTGGTATCAACTCAAAACTAATAAGCATTAGGCAGATTTTCATACTATGTAGGTATTATATTATTATACATTTCATTGTAGTATGAAAATGCTATCAATTCTGTGTAGGTAAAGTGTAGTCATATTTTTTACTGAATTCATTTTATTTCAACAGTTGAAGAATCTATGATCAAGTGTCCAATGGCGTATTTAAATATTTGGTGCCCCGGGCCAAATAATTAACAAAAATAAAAACTTATTCGCAATTAAATAAAGTAAAAAAATAAAAAAAGTAAAAATAAATAAAGTCAAAAGAAAAAGAAAGTAAAGTTCATTATAAGTAATAAAGTATATAATAATATATACTTGACGCCCTGGATAGGAGAGTCCGTACATTGCTTACCGCAAATCGTATGCATCACCCACGATCATCGGTTATGAGACTGTATATCCCGCGGCAGTGCGGTGGTCGTGGCTTTTTAAATGCTAAGACCCTGCACAACCGCGAGGTATGCAGTCTTAGGGAATATTTCCAGGCCGTCGACGTGGGTATGCATCGAGATGTGGTAGCGGTGGACAAGGGCCTTACCCCACTCTCCTTGGCTAACGAGAACTGGCGCAAACCTATAGTACTAGATACTAATGACCGCAGGGAGGTATGGCAGAGCAAGGAGCTTCACGGACGCTTCTACCGGGTCCTACATGGGCCCGATGTAGATCTTTTAGCGTCCGTGGCCTGGCTGCGATTTGGTGACCTTTTCGGGGAAACCGAAGGTTTTGTCTTTGCGATTATGGACGAAGTTATGATGACGAACAACTACCGGAAATACATTGTGAAGGACGGCACAGTTGACATCTGTCGGGCATGTCACCGGCCGGGGGAATCTATCCGTCACATTATCTCCGGTTATTCTAGTCTGGCTAACGGAGACTACTTGCATAGACACAACCTTGTAGCCAGGATTATCCATCAGCAACTTGCTCTTAAATACAATCTTGTGGAATCGGAAGTGCCTTACTATAAGTATGTGCCCGACCCAGTTCTCGAAAATGGCAATGTCACATTGTATTGGGATCGGTCTACCATCACTGACAGGACTATTGTTGCCAATAAGCCTGACATAGTGGTGATAGACCGACTAGAGCGTCGCGCAATGATTGTTGATATAGCGGTCCCCCATGACGAGAACCTCGTGAAGGCTGAGAGAGATAAGAAAAGCAAGTATCTTGATCTGGCTCGCGAGGTTGTCGACATGTGGGATGTGAATACAGCAGTCATTGTGCCGATAGTTGTGACGGCCAATGGCATAATAGCCAAGTGCCTCGACGAACATCTGAGGAGGCTCTCGTTGGGCAGCTGGATCAAGGGCTTGATCCAGAAAGCGGTACTCCTGGACACGGCGCGTATCGTTAGGGGGTACCTCTCTCAGGAGCCCTAACCACCGGTAGCTTGGACCCTGTTCCCGATACCGGTGGGCTACTATTTTTGTATTTTTAAATGTTTTTATATTTTATTTTTTATAGAATAATATTTAAAAATGTAAAAATATGTAAGTATATAAAATGAATAAATGGAATAATAATAATAATAGGCGGCTGGGTCAAGGGCCTGATCCAGAAAGCAGTATTGCTGGACACGGCTCGTATTGTTAGGAGGTTCCTCTCTCTGGAGCCCTGACCGCCGGTAGCTTGGACCCTGTTCCCGATACCGGTGGGCCTCTATTTTTTATATTTTTAAATGTTTTTTTTTTTGTATGTTTTATAAAAATATTTAAAAATGTAGACAATAAGAAAGAATATGAATAAAGAACATAATAATAATAAAAATATGAACCGACTTCAAAAACAAAACACTAAAAAGTGTAAAATAACTTTCGTTTCGGTAGTCGGTGCCTTTCGTACCAAATGTTTTTATCTTTTTGCGCCACCGACTTCCGAAACGAAAGTTATTTTGCACTTTTAGTTTTTTGTTTTTGAAGCTGGTTATTTTTTTGCGAAATGTTTTTATTTCTCTCTTTTAAGTGTTGGTTCACCATCACAACAAATTGAGGAAATTCCATAGTAAGGTACCTAAAGGATTGACAATATATCCATAATAACTCAATTTACACATTCTTGCTGTTTGTCGCTAAAGAGTTGTCGTCTGTTGTATATGTATACTCCATATCTTGAAAACTGCCTAACCGATTTTGATGAAACTTGCACTATAGGTAACCTAATTTGAGAGATACTTACATAATCCAATAAAATAATGATCAAAATCATACAGGTCAAACTGGGAACCTCCTTTTGAAGTCAGTTAATTAGGAAAACTATTCCCTTTGGCGATTTCAAACTTATATTAAACTATAAGTCCACCTTTCCTCACGATGTTTTCCTTCATCAATGTTAGCAAACTCCAAAATAAACTAAGAAAGTAGGTAACCTTAGTTAAATCCGATAAGATTTATTTGACTTTGAGACACGTACAATTAAATGAAATAGTAGGTAATATAAATTATCTTTATTTTAATTATGGCAAGATAATAATGGTGGTCAAGACCAGCGTTATGTAATGTCATTAAGTCAAAGCAATTGTCTCTCTCAACAAGACTATTTATCGTGTTTATTGTGTATTATTAATTTTTAACCGACTTCCCAAAAAGGAGGTATCTCAATTCGACCGTATATATATATTTTTTTATGTTTGTTCGCGCATAACTTCGTCGTTTATGAACCGATTTTGATGATATTTTTTTTTTGTTGGAAAAGAGATATCCCAGAGGTAGTACCATGTTAAGGAAACCAGGATCTGATTATGGAATCCTAGATAAATCGAGGGAACTCCTCAAATATTATAGGCATAGATTTTGGTATATTCATCAACAATGCAATCATTTGCACTCGGAAAGTATCATTTGATGAAGTGGAACTGATGAAGAAGACCACAATGGCCACTGGAACTCCGAAATAAAACAATATATCATAGTCGTGTTTGGGCTTATTGGGATCGTCATGAGATGTACTTAGGCTATAAATGTTAATTGGATTTACCTACCAAAACTAAAAAGAGGAAAATAAAAACTATTTAACAATCAATCAAACTGTCTTCCAAAACAAAACACTGCAAAGCGAAAAATAACTTTCTTTTCCGAAGTCAGTGTCGAATAACGGAAAACAATGGGTACAAAAGACAAGGGTTTTGTTCTGGCAGTCGGTTTGATTTTTTGTTAATAAGTTTTTGCCTTGAATATGTCATTGCCTTTTCCATACATTTTTATATATTCACTTTATAAACAATTTAAACATTTTTAACAGGTATACTACAAAAATGTGCACCCGAAATTCCCCGATGGCGGGAAAATGTCTCAACACTTGAACAGCTTGAACATCAATGACACAATCGATGTGCGAGGACCTTCCGGAAGACTGCAATACGCCGGAAATGGAACCTTCCTGATCAAGAAAATGAGGAAAGACCCGCCCGTCAAAATGCCAGCTAAGAAAATTAACATGATCGCAGGTATATTCATATAGTTTGTAGATATGTATATGTCATGGACCAAGTGATTATTATGTGCACTATGAATAATGCCCGGGCATTATGAATCTAGTCAAGTCAAATCGGGCAATGTAATAAATACTGATACAAACTTCTTTATTTATCACATTGTCTGGTCATTATGAATATTGCTACGTAACGGTTGGGCAATTCGATAATTACGGTCAATGAATTAGTCCAAGAGCAAGCGAAGCTAGCTCTATAGCTTAGGACACCCCGACACGGATAGTTGAAGTGTAGAATTCAGCTTCCCTCATCTACTTCATGTTAGGTTACTTTAGACCTTGCAGACAGAAATAAGAGCCCCGTGGTGGAGCTCCGTCGACTTATTTTTCTATATTATTATTTATTTTATTCTATATTAAAATCAATGTCAACATTAAAATAATTTAATAAAACAAATATTTTTATGATCCTGCCCAATAAATGATGGGCATTATTCAGAAAACCCTAATAATTTAATTATTTCAATAGTTTTTATCATATTGCCTATTCATATTGGCCATTTTTCAAATTGCCCGGGCATTATAAATAATGCCTTATTCATCACTTGGTCCATAACATATATATTCACCGATAAGAAAACGTATCGAATACTTACGTCACTATCTCTTATCACCTCAATATGGAATGACATTGAAATATCCCATATTTATTTATATTAAATCATTCTTCACATGACAACTATTCTGTAACATTTGCATCATATAAATTAGTCACACAGCAACCAAAAGGTGTTGCCAGTTACGACGTGATTTCATAATATAACTCTATAAATCATAGTTTTAATCTTACTAAAGCGCATACTATTAAATCGGAGGCAATTATTCAACATTAATGAAGTGGACAATACCGAATGTAATACACTTAATGGACTGCAACATCAAATGGATCTGATATTATTACATTAAATATTTATACATGACAAATTACAATAATACTCCGATTATACAAGGTGTTCATTTTATCAAAATGTTGCCTGACCCGTGCTTTCGTAATGTTTTACACCTAAAATTAATGGTTATGAGTTATTAATGACGATTTTGTCGCCGCAGGTGGGACTGGCATCGCGCCAATGTTACAACTCATCAGACACATATGCAAAGATGCCAATGACCCTACAGAAATGAGACTGTTGTTTGCCAACCAGACTGAAGAAGACATTCTGTTGAGAAAAGAACTGGAACAGTACCAAACTGAACACCCTGAACAATTCAAACTGTGGTACACTATCGATAGGCCTAATGAGGGTGAGTTACGGATTAAGTAGATTTTTTTAGGGTTCCGTTAACGAAGGGTCCAAACAGAGCCTTCTGCTGTCACTCACGTGTCCGTCTGTCTGTCGTCTGTACAGACATAAATCTAACTAGATAACGCAAGTACCTCAATCTGTATGAAAACCAAGCGTACCACTTTTTCACAGACAATTTAAAAACAAATTTACTTACCAATGAAAGAAAACATTTCAAATGCCTTGGCCGACTTTATCTATACATTCTTTATAGCTCAATATTGCATAAAAAGGCATTTTTCTAGATGTCGGTGGAGTTCCGGTGCCGATAATGCTAAATGAAAAGCTCAGATTACGATCATTTGTCGTAACTTTACTCCGTTTTTTGACACGCGAAGTACATACAATCGCGTCATGTAGTTAGATTTATGTCTGTGGTCGTCTATCAAACAATATTATTCAGAAGAATTTTTAACATCCCATTGACCTAGGACCTTGAAATTTGGTGATAAAGTTTATTATTACGTATATTTTACTAACAAATACCAATATATTGATAAATCAGACTTTTTCTTTGGTACGGAACCGTAAATGTGCGAAGTCCGACACGCACTTGGCCGGTTTTATTTCTCATTTCATAACTCTTTGGCAAATTCCAAGGCGGGACTTTTGAGACTCGGTGAGCGACCAGGGGGGTGACCATAGGCTCTTAGAGTAAGGCTATTTTGAGTGTGCGTAAGGGACAGATGTATTATGACTTGTATACATCCGACCCTTTTTAGGGTTCCGTAGCCAAATGGCAAAAAACGGAACCCTTATAGATTCGTCATGTCTGTCTGTCTGTCTGTCTGTCCATCCGTATGTCACAGCAACTTTTTTCCGAAACTATAAGAACTATGCTGTTGAAACTTGGTAAGTAGATGTATTCTGTAAACCGCATTAAGATTTTCACTCAAAAATAGAAAAAAAAACAATAAATTTTGGGGGTCCCCATACTTGAAACTGAAACTAAAATATTTTTTTTCATCAAACCCATACGTGTGGGGTATCTATAGATAGGTCTTCAAAAATGATATTGAGGATTCTAATAAAAAAAAATTCTAAACTGAATAGTTTGCGCGAGAGACACTTCCAAAGTGACAAAAATACGTCATAAATCGTAAACCGCAATTTACCAAGTACGGAACCATTCGTGCGCGAGTCCGACTCGCACTTGGCCGGTTTTTTTTACAGTCGAACTATGATAGTTTTGACACGTCAGGGTGGGTACAGGGCCTGGTCTTATCACCGTAGGACGTAGGTTATGACGAGCAGGATACATGTGCTAATAAGTAGGCGCTTCATGGAGATCGGCAGATCACCCTTCATTGGCGTCTGCATGGACTAGTAGTTTTCGTGCTTATTTTAAGAAACTAACAGGGCCAAGTAGATGAACTCATCGACATAATGTATTTCTTGCCCTTCTACTTCGACCCTATGCCCAGACCAGACTGCTTGGTTTTAGACTGATTCATCGTAGGTCCCACCCGCAGCCTTATTGCGTAATGAATTCGGCAAGGCAAAGAGTATTAAAAATCGACCGAATAGTGTTTTGCTATAGAAATAGACCATTCACATGCGAGATGAAAGACGCGATGTGGATTTCCGTCTATGTGATTGGTCGTTTTTTCCTACTCTTTGCCCTTGGCTGTACCAGAGCATACTAGAGCTGTGGGGGCAAAAGGACAATATTGACAATTAGTCAGCCACTTCTTGTCGATGTTAATGGCCTTGACCTTCCATGAGGCTGACAGTGCCTTAAATATCTCAAATGTGGCTACATATTCATAAAATATCTCAATAGTAGGTACTACATAGGTACTCATAAATAAATATCTAATCTTTAATTATTACAAACGGAGGCACGATCGATCACGTAAATATCTTATCAGAAATCGATGAAATGATGTAATTTACTGGGCGGCATGGCGAATATGAATTTATGTAGATCGGAAAAAAAACAAGTAGGTAACTACGTAGTAGAAATCGTTATGGCTCTTCGGCTTCGATCGGGACACATACCAATGAACAGTTTTGCCTATCTTATGGGTAAAGTTGCTTCACCAAATTGCCTGGAGTGCAGTATAGTGGAAGACACTTACCATATACTGATGGAAAGCGTCCGGAACGAGGCCGAAAGAATTTAAATCCTACCTAAGTCACTAGATGTAGGAAGATGCAACAGTGTTCTTGCGTCACCTTTGTCAAGGGAGGCAAGAGCTTTGTATAAGCTAGCCAAAGCAGGCTTTAGAACATAGGGATTGTTAAATTAATTTAAAATCTTCATCATCATCATCAGCCTATAGCAGTCCACTGCTGGACATAGGCCTCTCCAATTGCACGCCATTTGCTTCGATTTTCGGCAACTCTTATCCAGCTGCTACCAGCCGCCCCGCGAAGATCGTCACTCCACCTAGCCTTTAGAATCTTAGTTATTATTTATTATTATTAACTTTGTATACCTACGAGGCTGGCATAGTCGCTTCGCGATTAAAGCCTTTTTTTTTTTCAAATAAAGATATAAAAAAAAAACTACGTAGTACAAATATGCCGATTCATCGTGATATTCAGAACTTGTGAGCAATCAGCATGACTTAAACTTATACTAAACCAGTTTTAAAAATTCATATCATCTATAATTTTTTCCAGGTTGGAAATACAGTGTCGGTTTCATCAACGATGAGATGATCAGTCAGCATTTGTTCCCGCCAGCAGATGACACCCTTGTTCTGATGTGCGGACCCCCTCCCATGATCAACTTTGCCTGCACCCCAGCCCTTGAGAAGCTAGGATTCCCGGAAACTCATCGTTTCGCCTACTAAACCGGAATACTACTAGCATTTGGGAGCAAGTGATGGAATAGATTTTATTGTAATGTTGTACGCGTTAGTATGTTGTGATTTTAACTATTTCTAACCAACTTCAAAAAAGGAGGAGGCTATTTTTAAGTGGGTAGTACAGCTTTGTAGTTAAAACGTAATTTATTAGCTCAATTATGTATTCTATCTCTATCGTATCTATTAGCGCCTCAATGTCGTCAAAGCGGTTGCATTTTAACAGCAATGAAACTGCCAATTCCATGTTTTGTTTATATGTAATTTTTATACAGGGGCACACTACTGAAGAAGATAGTACCGCTCCGCATTTCAACGTAAATATTATATAAATTATAATAAATTAGTATCTAGTGCGGTTAGGTATCCAAAAGAAAAATATATATATATATGTATTTGTATGTGCGTTTTTTGCAATACTTGGTGCTTAGTTGTTGATGTAATTATACTTAAGTACATTCTAACGACTGTAGTGAATAATAGCAGAGCAAGAATAAAATATTATTGTTACATTTCTGCCTTCATATTTTACCATTAAGTTTGTTCGAAGTTTGGTATCGTAAATTGTATCAGAACTACTAGATTGGTAGTGATAATTCCTATAAGACTAAAAGGTAGTTTCATATCCATTGTGAAAATGCCGTATACTGAGAAGGTAGGTTGATAAAATTCTATTGTTCGAAGTATATCGTTGGATCCTTTCCAAATAGGTCCTGAAAAGCATATTTAGGAGTTATTAAGACATAGCAAGGCGGTTGGTTTTTCTTAAAGGTATGCAATACAGAGAATTTAAATTGGTTTAAATGACGGTAGTCGGCAAAATTAAGTAAAAAGTTTCGAGCATTAGCTTCATTGATGTATTAAAAGTAGGTAGATACGGGACTGCTCACAGCGCTTGGTCCTACTAATCTAAGTGAATGCCCGCAGCGGGCACTCAGTCGTGCACGGCACATGGTTGATCCCAAAGCTCAATAATTTCAGTGTTTTTATATTTTTTTGCAATAAATACGCATCAAAATGACTTCTTGTGTAGCTAAACAGTGTTTAAATAATACCAGAAAGAAAAAATAGTCACACGGGATCACTTACCACTCGTAAGTACAGTCAAAAATGTTAATTTGTTGAAAATTACAATAATATTTAATGTTAGTTTCGCCATATTTGTGAGAGCGAGATAGATATTACAAAAATGCGTGAGAGACACTATAAGCACATATTGCAATGTAATTTCATTCATTTAGCATTCGGACAACATTCGGCGGCTAACGCGATTTCGCTCGCACTACAGCGCCGTCTCCTATCTCTGTCCTTGTCTATCGGTAACTGTAGGTTTGGGACTGGTGACATAGATGTGTGAGTTTCGATGCATGTAGTCGTGCGCCGAGCCCAGGTTTTCTGATCACGAAGTTAGCGCGTAACGTATCTTCCTACTTTTAATACATCAATGATTAGCTTAAAAATTCTGTGTATAACATTGTGTCCAGTAAAAGCTATATAGCAACCACAACCAAGATTTAGGCGAACGAAATATGTATTATAACATACCAATTTGCAATAAAATAAATATTAATAGAAAAAAATACGTAATATATATTTATTTACCTTCTAATCGACAAGACATCGCATGGATACTGAGTAGCTTAGTTTGTCTTACTTCTTTTATGAAATAGTCGCTCACCAGAGCCAGCATTATTATTAATACGAAGTAGAACACGAACCAGAGACAAATAGTGATGAGGACAATAATTGAAATTAACTGAAAAGAAAATAATAATGAATAAAAACGACTTCGTTTAATAAAACGTACAGTAACGAATGAATTATGTTAGACCGTGGCGGGTACGAGCCGTTTCTGAGTCATCCGAACCCCGTTCTACGTGCAGTTTATACGACGAGATGAGAAAGGTTTGGGGTTCGCCCGCGCATGCTGCGATCTAGCATTATTGTCAATCACGCTTTATTGAACATAAATAAAGGTTTATCTTATACCAAAAAAATCCATATTATTACTTCTTCATTTGTAGGTACTACTTATTTTTACTAATGCAATGATGCCAGCGCGTTTTCTATTGACATCGATGTGGAGAAATTGTTTCATGCACAATGAGGACTTTTCCCTCTCCCCTTTGTATTTGTACCTATATAGGCTTGTTTTTTTTTAGAATCTTCTATTGTATATCTATATATTAATATTTAATAATATTTATAAATAAAATTGTTTGAGTAAAAAAACTATTTACACAGTTTTTTAGATCAAAATAGTCTTATATAAAATGAACAATCACAGTTTAATGATATAGGATTTTAGCCTCTATCTCGTTTTACTGTTCTCCTAAAACTTTGAAAATAGGTAAGTATAATATTTTATTTTGAAATTCGATCATAATAAATTCACCTTCATTTGGCAATCTTTGAACAGCATGTAAATTTTTGGAATTTCGTCTCATAATCATCTTCTTTATCTTCAAATATCGGTCTGTGACTCAATACGAAATGATTCATTGTGACCCATTGGCCGATACGGAAAAAGAAAATTAACAATAAAAAAACTATCTATGTCAAGGACAAAACAACTTATTTTACAACAGAGTTAGGTTAAAACAAGCATACGACAAAACAAAAACATCTACGTTTCTTATTCACTTAGAAAAAAAAAAAAACCACGTAAAAAAATAGTTTCGTTACCTACCTACCGAACGGAGTGTGCAATTGCATCTTCCCGCTTCGATACCGTGCCGGCACAGTATAGATATCTAGCCGGTGACTAGTTTGTAGGAGAGGGGTATGGACGAGCGGAGGAGACAAGAACACGTTTGTGTGCGTACGTGAGTATACACAGACTGAGTTATAGTGTACTGTACCCCGCGATCCACTGTTACCCAATCTTCCTACTCGTTTCGAAAGAATCCAACAGATGGTACATACTTGTCTTAACTTTCTTTTGTATAACATTTATATTAACTTCTGCCGTAAATAGATTGTGCATTATATACCTCAGAACGCAATCCAGTTATCACAGAAAGTGTTATTAAAAGCGCCCAAAGAAACAAGGTCGTCGAAATATTGAGTACCTACAAAAAATGTCAGGTTAATCAAATAGGTACCGTGAACAGGTAAACTGGCTGGCTTAAAAATAATTGTGGGTACTTACCGAAAACCTAAAAAGCTCCGTGATAAGTTTGTACAGCTTTAATAACTCCTTCAAGCAAACGAGGAATTTCTCTAAATCCAAATTACCGCCATTTGAATCAGCAGAAATAATAAAACTTTCATTTACTGCGATGGGATTGCTTGGTTCTTCTTTTGAGTACGTTGCATATTTTACATGGAAGTTATATGTTACAACTTTGTTTAGGAACCTTAAACGTATTGCGAGGTAAAATATCAAACTTGCAGCAAGAACTATCTCCACGTAAACGTTCAGTAGTCCCAATCCTCCGAATACAGTCAAAATAGGATATTCAACTGTAACCACTGCGTGGGTTATATAACCACATTCAAACATTCCTATAATTAACACCAGTACGATTAGATTCCAGTAATATTGCTGTTCTTTCATATATTTGAACTCTTTTAGTGCTAAAATATTGTCCAATTTTTGGAGCTTCACATACAAATCGATAAACGATTCATTTTGATAAAATCTGGTGTAGATTGTGTTGCTTAAATACGATGTATACTGCACAATCGTTCCAATAAGGCTGGCCATGTACATTGTAGCATCTTGTTTGTAATAGGTCCTGTAAAAATACTCTTCGAAATAACAAAAAGAAAAGGTAAAGGCAGCTATGCACAGTAATGTGTAAAGTTTCTGCCAAACAGACGGAGCTGTTACCAATTGGTGTTTGATGCTTATCCTGGAACAACCCAGAAACATTAATACATTGTGTATAGGAGAAAAACACTTCACTAAATTGGCGTCCATAAAATTTTCAGGAATTATTCTTTTCGGTTGCATGTTTAGCAGTTTTCCAGTTGTAGCCGGCAGGAAAATGTGATATCGTGTAAGGCACAAGTACACATTAAACTGGCTGAAGAAAAATATATCAATTTCATATATGTAATTCTAAGTATAATGAAATAAATTAATAGAAGATATTATCGCTAAAATTGGACCAGTGGCCGAAATTACCCAAAATGACGGATATCTACTTATAATTTCATTAGCACTTTAGCAGTACCTACGCATAATTCAATTAATTGATTCGGGAACAGAAATTGAAATAAATAAAATACTATACGGAACACCTTTGAAAAAACTAGCATAATGTGATAAGGATAACTTACTGCCCCAGGGAGTCATTATTAAAAATCAATAAACCAAAACAAACAGTTTCATTCTATTAGTATTAGAGGACTTGCGATCACTGCTAGTCTCTAAATCATTTATAAAAAAACTTATTTTAATAAACATGAACAAAGTAAGAAACATAGAAGACCTTTCAGCAGACTTGTTAAACGATGACTTCATTAGGATTTTCCAACCAATTTTCTTCTTGCTGCGGATGCTCGGATTCCTCCGTGTAAACATCAAGTACAGATATCCTACGGCACCTTCGACTTGGTACCTTTTATACAGCAATGTCTACTGGATACTTAATACTTTTTGTCTCGCATACTTTTTACTACGCTGCGAAACCTGTTTTGACTCTCCATACGCCGAATCGTCTCTTAAACTCGGTGTCCTAATGAATGGGATAAATGGCCTTCTTATAGTTTGCCGAAATAATCTCCGTAATGGGAATAAAGTTGGTCAAATGTATGTAAAACTGCAGAAGATAGAACGGTATCTGAATATGAAGAATAGTAAAAGTTTGAACAAACAGCTTGAAAGACTGACGAATTTTACTATAGTGAGCGCTTGCTTCTTCACCGTCCTGTGGATTATTTTGTATAAAACAGTGTTCATGAAGAATATGTGCATTCCTTTGATGGTAGTTCTAACAACGGCTATAGGGCTGCATACTGAAATTGTGGAGGTTTTCTTCATCATACAGTTCATTATAACAAGAGTAAATTACATAAACAATGTACTGCGACGAGATACTTCAGACACTAACGAAATGATGAAGAAACCAATCGATGATGGAAAGTTGTTTGTTCTAAAATTAAATAACCCTTGTGAAAGTCCTGTCAATGAAGTTCCAAGGGAATTAGTTTCTGCCATCCATTGCATTTTTGAAGCGTTAGCAGATTTTACAGAACTATTTCAATTCTCGGTAAGTAGAGCGCAGTGGAGAGTGGTGTTCTCGGTAGTGGTCTATTTAATACCTGTTTACTTTTGCGCCGCTAACTAACTAAGTCACGTTATATGATCTAATATATATTATCTCATCTCTTTTTTTCAACAGCTATTTTATTTCGTCTGCCAAAGTTTAGCTTGGAACTTGGTGTCAATATATTACCTAGTCAATGCATTAAAAGTACAGGTAAGAAAGTAAAATTCTATTCTAAAGAACCAACAGTTAAAAATGATCATAAGACTACATCTGAAACTGAAAATTCTACGGGTAGTCAGTAACAAAAGTGGGCCGGCTTACTATTCATGAAAGAGTGGTACAGTCAATCACACCTCCATGTCGCCCATGGTACCTATCAATTTGTCGTAGACAGCACCTTTGTTTTGTAGCAGTAAGGGTGGTTTTCGTTTTATGAGTAGCTACCATGGTGGCTGAAGTGAGATTAACCGCACCTACTTATTATTTAAATATACTATGAAATACTGGAAATCCGAGTAGCGAATAATACAATTGTGATTTATAAGAATTACCATGAAAAAGAAAGTTTTGTTCTGGCCATACCTACTGTATTTTATACCTTACCTACCATAAAATATTTACCTTTCCAGAAAGCAGTAGACTTCGATTTGATGATGTGTGTGATGCCTCTCCTCTTGAACAAGCAGTTTATAATGTTAACACTGTGTCTGAAAACGGAATCTTTATCATCAAAATTAGAGGAATCAAGAAAACTCTGTATCGACATCGTTTCATCATGCCTTGATGACGGTAATTATTTACATCATATTTAAAAAGCGCCTAACGTTTTAATCATTTTAAGCTTGATCGTGTTTTCATTGGATTATTTTAATTGTCTCCAATTAAATGAGCTTCAGCTATTACACGTATCTCTAAACAAAGAAATAAGTATGTCTGTTTGTTCTTACCTTGATCTTCAGTTCTCAAACCATCCAAGGGGTTCTCAAGACTCAGGATTCCTGGCTGCCTTTACTGGACAATCTAGACCCTGGATCAAAATCTAACAAGATTCTGATTAACAAGTAAAATTTCACAATTTAAAAAACCCCCGACGCATTTATCTTGCGAAAACACCCCGATTCAAACAGTAAAATGCCCATAACTTTTGAACGGCTGAACCGATTTTATTCAAACATAGCTAAGAACACACTCGAAAAAATTACCTTTCAAACAAAAAAAAACTAAATCGAAATCGGTTCATCCGTTTAGGCGCTATGATGCCACAGACAGACACACAGATACACAGCAACACACGTATAACTTATAACACCCCTTCTTTTTCCGGCGGGGGTTAAAAATGACTGGACCTAGACACTGAGCTCATAACGTTCGACGCTTGTCTAGTGGTTGGTTTCGCTGCACTTATTATGTATTATCAAATGGTACACAAAAGCACAAGTCACAACTAATGATCTACTTAGCTCTCTCCCAAGATGGATTTAGTATTTCGTTGTTCTCCTTAAACCATGTCATCCGGTTTTGAAACAGCATTTGATGTGGAATCTGTACTTAAATATTTCTATTTACAGGCAAATCCCGAGACCATGCTAAGCAAATCATAATATTAGTGGAAGGAAGACGTAGCGTGTCCATTTACAACATTTGTACGCTGGGCACTCGGTTGCCTCTACATCTGTTAGCGATCACCGCGAGTTACACCATTGTACTCTTACAGTTTGCTTTGCTATAAGTGCATCAATTTACTTATAAAAAACATAGTTTTAGTATTTAGCTCCTAATAATGAAAAAAATTAAAAATAGCACGAAAATTGAATATCTTTCCAAAGATATTCTTGACGAAGAATTTTTGAAGTCCTTAAAACTTATGTACAATTTCCAAACGCTGATGGCTTCTACCCGCGTTGACATCAAAGACCGGTTCGTTACAACAACTTCGTTTATTCAAAGATGCTATACACTACTCAGTGTAATTCTGCTCCTGGGCTTAGACTATGTAGTCGTCCAAAAGTATGATACAATCCTTTTTGATAACGAAACTATTTACTATCTGAGCACTTGTGTAACAGGATTGCAGACCCTAACATTCTTATGCAATATCATCCACGTGCGTTTCATAAACGGAGATGCTAATGTAGAATTTTACGTTAAACTGCAACAAATCGATAGGTATATGCATGTAGACCGCAACACAAGTATCACTGGTCTGATAGTGAGGACAAATATGCTTTCACTTGCGTGTGTTCTGATTCTCTTCATAGGACTTCTCGGTCTAGCTGGTGCTAAAGGAACCGCTGCATTTTGGCCGTATGTAGGCATAGCATATTCTCAACTCAGTTTCGTCTTGGAATTAGTTTGCTGTTCAAATATTTTTATGTACTTCTACATACGGGCTCGGTTCATAAATTCAATCATTAAAAACTATTTGGACCAAAAGAAGACTCAAAATATTTTGTACGCCAAAAAGAATTTCTATTCATCATTATTTGCTTCGAAAATTGTTATGCGACGCCTAGCTGCTGAAACTCATAATTTCATATCAAGCGATACTGATGTTTATTTGAAGCAATTAATGGAAGGCTTTTTTAAATTTCAAGACATTTACAAATTCCAAGTGAGTGTAAAATTTAATACATTAATTATCTTAACGCATATAAAATTGCCCCGACTTTTGTAGGTCGTGGGTTCGTACCCAGGCAGGCGCTTTACTTTGTGTAAATTATGCCATCACCACTGCTCCAAAAAACGATGAAGGAAAACATCGTGAGGAAACCGGCATGTCCTAGAACCAAAAATTCGAAGACATGTGACATCCACCAAGCCGCACTGAGCCCATTCCCTCTCACAGAGAGGGGCCTGTGTCCCAGCAGTGGGAACATTAAAAGGCTGATGATGATGATGTTATAAAATTGAATAGATAGTTACATTTTTTTTAAGTTATTAGCAAAACGCTTCTTTATCCCGTTAAATCTTTCAGATCTTCATGTTTTGCTGTAAGCTGGTTGCATCGAGTATTTTAACATTCGAATTTTTACTCTTTGCTGTACAAAATGATGTAAGTAGATACAATGCCCTCAAACAAAAATAATAAAGTCAAAGTCATATATATTTATTCAATTAGGCCAATAAACGGCACTTTTGAACGTCACATAAATTAAAATTTACAAGTAATAAAAAAAAATGATTCTACCGTGCATTCGGAAAGTAGATTGTTATGGAGAAGAACGCACAAGAAACTCCATATATATAATAATAGTTTAGCTCAGTATGACGATCAGCGAATTCTCTATGCACATTCGCCTTGTCGAGGGTCAGAAGAAGAAGAAGGAAGAGGGTTAGACCTTCAGTTCGGTAATAAAACATTTGAGGAACCCTGGCGGAACCAGAAAAAAAATAACATCACTTTTAGTACAAAAATAATTTTATGTCATACTATTACAGACAGTTGGAATCTGGGATAGCCTGACGCCATCATTTTTCACAGTTATCGACTTGGTGATGGCGATGTTGCTGGGCATTCGCTGTGAACTATTTATTAGAGAGGTGAAGGAAACTAAGCGGCTGGTGATAACTGTTATGTCGATACATTATGATGGTAAATATCTAAACTAGAATTGTTAATAACAGGTAACCTGGCTACTTTTTATATATATAAATACTAGCTGACCCAGCAAACTTTGTTTTGCCATAAAAAGACTAAACATTTATCTACTCTACCTTACACTACCTACCCTACCCTACACTACCCGACCCTACACTACCCGACCCTACACTACACTACCCTACCCTACACTACCCTACCCTACCCTACCCGCTCTACCTACCCCACATACATGATTCAGCGCACGCAATGGAAGCTCTCAAAAAGGAATATTTTTGCCCGTTTTTGCAACACTCTTCATTTATGCTCAGCTCCTATTGGTCGCAGCGTGATGTTATATAGCCTATAGCCTTCTTCGATAAATAGACTATCCAACACAAAAAGATTTTTATCAATTCCAACCAGTAGTTCCTGAGATTAGCGCGTTCAAACAAACAAACAAACAAACTTAGTATAGATGTACGGTTCTTGTGGTTCACGGGAACGAAATCGCGGAAAAAGCTAATAATAAATTGATTACAACTCGCCCAGTTGTCAATGCCTTATTTGCAGGCTATTTAAATATCTTGCTGATCCTTTTAGTTTCTTATGCTTATTGCATTCCAGGCCGACTAAGGGAGAAATCAAAGAGAATGTTAAAGCTAATAGAAGAAACACCACCTCATTTCTCCGTGTACGACATGTGGCAACTGGACGCAGACATTTTGTTACAGATCTTCATGTTGGTAACTGGCCTTATTGTGACACAAATGCAGTTTGCATTCTTGTAAAAAGAAATAGGTATATTTCTTTAGAACAACAGTTAAGAAGTAGAATCAAAGAGTAATATAATAAAAATACAGAAGAGTATAATTTGTGTATGTAGACAAAAAATTGCATGTTTAGACTAAGTACAAGGCAGTATTTTTGAGAAAAAAAGCAAACTTATTGGTTAAATTGTTTATTTAGCTTTTCAATGGCCATAAATATTACTTTGATATTTCTGTGATTTGATAGTGTATATAAATCAGTTGCTATTTATTAAATATAAAAAATGTGTAAAAAATACATAAAATGATTGTGTACAAAACTACAGTCTTGTGTAAAAGAAAAATATTCAATGAGGCACTTAAATATCTCAACTAACTATGTATTACACCTACAAGCTAAAAAAACATATCAAATATCTCTTGGACGGAAACATTACTTAAAAGATCTATTTTACACTGGAATGCATATAGCTACACATTTTAACACATCAGTTCGGCATACATAAAAACATGTATTAAAGTATTACAGCTACCCTAAAAACATTTCAAATATCTATTGAATCATTACCTCAAAATAATTATTATACACTGGCACAGCTGCACCTTTAACACATCAGTTCAGTTTACATAATAATATATATAAAAGTATTATAGCTGCCCTAAATGACTATCATAAATTCATAAGGTAGGTGCTTATCATGTAAAAGCTGCTTATTAAAAACTTCTTTACAATAAGGTCATTTGTGCATTTTTATTTTAAATCTACTGTCAGCTTGTCAACTGTAAGTACTACCCAAGTAGCTACAGAAGAATCAGTGCTTTTAATACCAGCATTGTTTAAAACAATTAAATATTTTATAAAAAATATAAAAGGAGATTCAATTTTTTAAAGTATAGTTACTCGTATTGCTGTTTGTCGAAATTATTAATTCTTCATAAGACTTTTTTTTGTGTTTAAATCACTTACCCAGAAGTTTCTAGTCTAAAATGTTTTGGTAAAACATCAAGGATTCATAATGCTAACTGAATATCAGAACAACATTTTGGTGAATAGAAGCACAATGCATGTTGGGATTAGTAATGCCATTGTTGAAACACTTGATGCACCATTACATCTGTGATCGAGGAAGCAGAAACACCATTCTGTTTCGTCATACCAGTCCCTGGAAACAAATGAAATTGAACAGAATTAAACATAAATTAATATATCGAGGGTATTCTGGCAGAACAGAATAAGTGCAAAATTTAAAAAAAAATTGTTTCTTACATAGGCATACATAGTTTTTTCTGCTTTCTATATGTAGCAAAACCGTATAACTGCGGCAGCTTTTGCTGCGGTTTTTTTGTCTGTGTAAAGCAGTTATCTTACATATTTTCCTACAAACTTATAAGCAAAAAGTGATATGATCTCATACTAAACAACATGAATAATAAAATACAGTGATAACGAAATAAAAGCATTTATTCTCTTTACTCATAAAACTACTATTAATAATTTTATTTTATATTTACAGGCAAATCAATATATTGGATTTTATTTGGTTCTCACTGATAATACAAAAATGCTTCTTTCGTTTTATTGACAGGCAAAACGGAATAAGTGAGTTTATTATGTTTCGCATGTTACACATAATGAAATTTTGATGCTCCACTTCAATAACAAAAGCAGATAATGATCACTTAGTCGGTTCTGCTTGCTAAAGTTTTTAGTGTCCGTCCAACATCGTCGCGTGCGCACATTTCATCGAGATTTTTATTTAATCAGCTAGAGCATCAGCTATAAACTCCACGTCCATATAAAAGGATTGCCGCTCAATACAGGATCACGGGCAATCGTGTGGATGCTTGTACGATGATCGTGACGTGATAGATCAACGAGTAACGATCATCACCGACAGTAAAGAGGAGGCTTTCGAGTCGGGCACGTGCACGCAGTCGCTATAATAACGCTTCTTTAGCATTAATAAACGCATCTACCGGTTCATTCGGTTTGCCGGAGAAGGAGGTAGGTTTGCAGTTACCTTGGAAAGCGAGTGACTCCGGAGTTGATGCATTCGCTCGCGACTCCGATAAAAGTAGCTCGATGAACGCTTCTGTCTGTGAGCGTTGGAGAGAGGCTTTAATGGAAGCCAATTTTTTACTGGAAAACGTAGCATTTGCTTCGATGTGCTGCGGAGAAAACGCGGCGCCGCCATTTTGGTAGGCTGTTGCCACGACGGGTGAAGTTGGTGTCTGACATCTTCAATAACTAGTTCGTCACTACTAATATTCACTATTAACTGACGCAAGAAAAGAACGTTGGAGTGCAACATGTGGTCGTGAAGAATTTTCCGTAGGCTACCGCATATTGTGAAAGAGGTTATTTTTAGGGAGTAATACACAACTACTGGAAGCCGACCCCATCATAGTTGGGAAAAGGCTAGGCAGATGATGATGAATACACAACTACTTGGCAGGCGGGTTGGTGATCGCAGTTTGTCGTTAAAGTGTACAGAGAACGCTGCTGCCCATTCTCTGGTGTGTCCCTTAGTCACCTCTTACGACACCCACGGGAAGATTTGGTTTCTCCAACGCCCACGTGAGTGTATTTTTATCCCTTTTACGATTCTATAATCTTTCCCTTGCTATGCCTCTTTTAAGAAGATAAATGTGTAGGTATTTGCAGTCAGTGAGTGATATTATTATTTTAAACTCGTCCACCAGTACTAAGAGTTTCGCGAGATGAATATGTCGGCGATGTAATCGAGATGGGGATGGAAAGCTTGTTTGGCGATGTATCTGATAACGAAGATGGACCTATTTACCCTCCTTCAGCCACCACATGGATCAAGATGGTGATTTAATTACTCTTCAAGATTTACTTAAACAAGAACCTGCTAATGATGGAGCCCCTAGAGATTTTCAATAATGATAGAGTCGATGATTTAGTAGACCAAAATAATATATAGGTTCAATTGCTACGGGAAGAAAATAAAAAAAAACAAAAAGAGTCGGCTGATAATGCAGATTTTTTTAAATAAAATGTGGAAAAAAGGTAAACCACTGAAAAGGTGGAGAAAATCGAATCCTGGATGTTGGGCAGTAAACATAGCGTAGAAAAGGCGAGCTGAGGGTATACCGAACAAGTCTCGCTCTAAGGATCGGTCAACAAAGGTTCCAAAGGACATAAACTGTTCAGAATGTAAGTTAAAATGTTTCGATAACTTTGCACTAACTATAGAGTGCAGTGCCTTAAAATTAAGCTACTAAGACTCTTAAAGGGGGGAAAAGAATTTATTATAACTACGACATGAGTGAGAATTTTAATTACATAGACGTTACCGGCAAAGAAGGAAATACTAGAGCTACACGAACAAAAATAAAGGAACGTGGTGAATTTCTAAAGGAGTTAAAAAAAATTTGAAGAATCATTACGTATATCGGAGGCAAAAAAAAGGACTTATTGTATTTAATTAAAAATAATATAATACCAGAGGAATTGAAGCCTTGGTATAAAAGTTTGAAGACGGTGATTACTGTTCCAGAAGATGTTGAAGAGTAGAATGTACTGTCTTGTGTGGAAGATGTGTAGTTTTATGCATTCTGGGTTTCTTTTGCTATTTTTCTATTTTGATTATCATTGTACTAACGCGATAAAGCTGTTTAAACTGATTAAAGCATAATAATTAAAAATATATTACATATTTGTTTTAAAAATACAGTAATCTTCAAAAAAAAATCAGGTAAAAACGGATAACTTTGAACAATTATTTATATTGCCGTCTTAAATAAAAGATTATTTCAGTTATTTCATCATGAACTAAGTCACTGTCGCACAATTATCTCTTATAAGTATATCAGGTATTAATACTTTGTGTTATTAGGGATTTACAGCTTATTTACGAATTTCTGGTAAAACGAAATAACTGCACTACCTTGACGCGAAGTTATCCTTTTTTCTTTATTTTAATAACAATTATTATGTAAATTAATGTATCAAAAACTTCTTTGATAATATTTCTAACAACAAGTACTGATATCATGTTGTTAATATGCTTCAATATTAAACTACGATCAATCAAAAACTTAAAGTGCTTTTTTCTCATTATTACATATTGTGCACTTATCTAGTTCTGCCAGAATACCCTCGATATATCCACAGCACAAAATGTGTGCCGACTATAAGATCGGGTGCCATAGCCATAGTAAGAAATTATCACTGGCCAACAATATGAGTAAAATGTAACACTCATTGACACATTTTATATGTATGGAAAGTTTTGACAACTGCTAGCAACAGCGTTGGGGACTGCTTAGGGTTCTCTATGCTGTATTAAGGAAGCAACGAAAATCATTTTATCTAGAATTAGTAGTAGTATTCCAAATACTGCCATATTTTTATTGGATATTTACACAATGTCTAAACATTGCCTTTGAAGGTTATGCTATTTATATTGGGCTGCTGTCTGCAACTCTATGTCCAAGCACATATTGAGATAAATAAGAATTAGGATAAATAGGTAACTCAATCCATCCCAGCTCCTCAGCCAGCCTGTACTCTGGTGTTACTGACAATCTACAGCTTCTGGGGACATAGGCACACACCTGTGATCCTCATGCATTTGGATGCCTATGTAAAGGGAGAGGTGGCTAAGGTAGCTTGTTCCTTACCAAGAACTATTTAGTTTTACAGTAGAATACATTTAGCACAAGATAATTACCTTTTAATGTCAAGTTCTTTAATGGTATTATTGACATAATTGGCTAAATTGACATCCCTTGCAGCTCGTCGACAACCCTCATATGTATCGGCAGGTATGTCTGTCCGGAATGCCCTGAAGTTGCTCAAACAGTCCCTTGTTATCACTTCTTGTGCTGAAATGATAATTTTAAGCCTTGAAAACAGGTTACACATAAATGCAAAGGACCAAGGAAGGTCGCCAAAGGAGCAGAATTAATGTTTCTCTTCTGGTAAATGTAGTAGTTAGATAAAGAAGCTAGGAAGGATACCATACCGTGTATTCCCAGGGTAGAAGCGATCCATGGCAAGCAAAAATAGATGTAAAAACATTTAAAATAAATTACCTCCTTTCCTTTCAATAAGTTTGACACAAATGTCTTCATTATCAGGACATGGGTTACCAAGGTAGCCCATACCACGCCAGTTGAAGGGTTCATTGCACCCGGGTGTAGCCGCCGTACATTGATAGCACCATAGTGCTAAACCTGAGAAATTCAATTATTAGATTTAGGTAGATTCTTATTTATACATTACGGTTCAAAGCGAAGTTTGGTAACTACATGATAAATTTACTCAAAAGTTGTTTTGTAAGTATTTAGTTGAATAAGACTTTTCAGTCTAGTTTCAGGAATTTATTAATATCCTAAATGCATTACTGATGTATACACAATACATACTACGACGAAGACCAAGTATTTACAATAGACTTGAATGGATTAACGAGAATCAACAATGTATACAAAAACCACACCCATAATCAGTTGTTTAGGAAATGATTTTACGTGCATTGAATACTTACTATCACATAAAAACGATACAAATGTTAGAAATAATATTAAATACTTCATTTTAAGCAGGTTAAATGAACCTTTATCTCATAAAAATCGAAGAGTTTTGAAAAAGAAAATACAAACAAAGTACACCGACTAAAACGGCGAAGGGCGAAGCGACAAATAAACTGTCAGTAGTGTCAGTCTCAGTTGTCATATTAATGTATGTCATATGTAATTTTTTGGGAATTTAATGATCTAGTTACTAAGGCCTTTAAGATAGGTCTTTAGGTTTTTAATACAGTCCGTTACTTTAAACAAAAACTTTGTTTGCATGATGTAACACACTCCGTTTATTGGAGTACTTGGCAGTAAATATATCGAGTCAGCCTTTTTGATAAGCTTTGCTAAGTTATAAAATTCTCAGCCCTACTTTACCAAGATCACGCCTGTTTTAATTTTTACAAAAAACAACATCAATTAATGTTACAACACGTAAGTTTACAAGTAATATTAAATGAGGACCCCATTGTAACCTTGAATTTAGGGTGATCCCCAGGAAAACCCTTTTATCGACGAATTCGAGTTTCTCCTTGTTTAATGTCACAGTCCTGACCAGACTAGAACGCTTTAAAAAAAAAAAAAAGATGTGTTATCAGCAAATAACACCATGTTTAGTTTGTTTTCCAATAGGTAACACAGAAGTTATACCTATGCGCACTGAAGTGCAGCGATGAGTCCATTAGGACGCCCAAATATTTAAACTAACATATGACAAACTCGATCAATTCTCAATCTCACTTTAAACACACTTTAAACAGGTAATGAATGAGTACTTTTATTGAACCACCACCACTTTGGTAGGTGCAACTTTAACCCTCAAGCGAGTACCCACCCTGGAAGGGTTGATCCTAAGAAAAGCTTGTGGGACCCCGCAACCTTGCAAGTCGACTATCTCCCAAACCATCAGAGCTATCCTTACTCCAGAAGTGTGGTTGGGAAGACAGGCCAACGGACTAACGAGTGGTCGTACTCCAACAGGTACATCTTTCAGCCTTCAGGTACTTAGGGCACCTGAAAGCGGCTAATTTTGCAAGATTGCGCGATCCCACCATCTTATAAGTTGGTTTCTACTTAAACCGTCCAGGCGATGTTCATCATCAATGGATGGTCCAAGGTACGTGCTAGCAGACTCCCGAGAGGTAATGCTTCAGAAAGCATATCGTTAATCTTTCAGACACCAAATGTGTCTGAAAGCGGTAAGCCCGCTAATAAGTATTTAGAAACCTCTGTACTGGTTCATACAAACACATTATCTCAACTAAGTGGTGTTTATATACTAGAATTACATACAGTTAAGTACAGTACAGTTCTAAAAATCTAAATACAGGGCCTAGGGTACAAGTCTAGGTTACCTAGAACTGCTAAAACGAAAATAACTGATTACTGACCACTTATTTAAGGAATGTGTGTGTATTCACCGTTCCAGGTTGAGATTCTATTAGCCCTTGCTATTTACCGTTATTATGTACTGTTTATAAGTCATAGATATAGGGTAAATAAGTTAGAACACCTAGTTTGTGTTTCCTAACAAATCAAATAGGGAAATAAAAAATGACGACCCTGCGTCAATGGATCGCACAACCCACTACTTGAATCCCCGTTTTTACAGGTGTCTCGAAAAAACATAATATTTTTTTTTTATTTACATATCTTATACTACTTATTATAAATATATCTTATTTATTTAGATAACATGGAAAACTTACAGCTAAAAATAAACAGAACAAGAGCAGCAAATTTGACAGTCAGCCAATTAAAAGTCTTCACTTATAAAATATTGGATATTACTTAATATCTATGGACACTTCAGAAGACGTCTATACCAATAGATCGCCAAACAAGACCACTAAACAACTTTTATAATTAATACTAACATATTGCTCGCACTACACAACAACCTTTACTTTTCATTGAACTGATTGAAAAAGTTGATGGCACACTAGTTAGAAATTGATCTTATCATGCTGCTTACACAACTCATTAAAATATCTACTTGCCCGCACAATATACGAATTCTGTCTATAATTTGTGGAGGCTGATGGAACCTGCAAAGGTGGATTAAATCTTTTTGACTTCCTAGCGGTATTAAAATAAAATTTGGATAAAATATCAGCGCAGTTTATACTGTTGTTGAAGATTTTTATCAAACAAACGCAGTCACTAATCTCGCGGCTAATGAATAGAGGCAATATATGGTATTTTTACAAAGCTATGCTAGTATAGCATATAAGCTATGTGACGCCTCGTCGCGAACACGAGAAGTACCTACTAAGAATTTTACCATTATTGGATTTAGTTTATACTTATCTGTGGCCAAAAAAACAACTTCTAATGATGTCTAAGAAAAACATGTGCATCTGAACCGAGTGCCCCTTTTTTTAAATCCTTGCGAAACGAAAACTTAAAGCAAAGGGCCATAAATTTCATAAACGTAAATTAAAACTATTATGATGAAATAACTTGGGCCCTCAATCCAGACGCATGCATAAAGTTCCATAGCCTTAATCTCAGAAAGTACTATCTCTGGGTTAATCTTTTTTATTTAAGAAGTTATTTAAGATTTTCTTAAATATTTAAAGATATTCCCAAATCTGTATAATATGACATTATAGATGTATGTCGGTATATCTAGGTCCGTCAATTCATTAATGTCTTTACTGAGGAATCTACAAAACATGAATTTATTTGAAGAAATACATAAATGCGACTTTAATATATATTACTACTAGCTTCTGTCAGCGGCTTCGCCCGCGTGAAGCTCGAAAATTATCCCAAGGGAAATTGTTCCTCGGATAAAAAGTATCAGCGCTGATTCCTGGCTATAATCTATCTCTGTGCCAAATTTCATCCAGATCCGTCCAGCCGTTTGAGCGTGAAGAAGTAACAAACATACAAACACACACACACACTCTCAAACTTTCGCGTTTATAATATTAATAATATAAGTGTGATGTGACACCTCTGTGAATTAGTTAAAAAGAAATAATGACACAAAATTCAATTGTGAAAAAGTAAATAAAAGTCGAATTTTACTAAAACGCCTGAATTGAGAGGCCAATATTTTCGGCTTTATTGACTAGGCTCAACTTCATAGAATAACGCCAACTAATTTAAGTTTTTTTAATTTTTTTTTTATAAAGTAACATCGTCCGTTCTTCTAAATTCCATAATTTAAGAAAAAATTGGTTTTCAATTTTCAGGCGAAAACGGGGTCCTCGATCCAGATGCACATGAAAAAAATCACTAGTACGAAATACAATTCTTAGCGTGCCTAAAAGCGGTGGGTTAATGCCCGAGTGTGTTGATATTGTACTTAAATAAAATACTTAGGAATATTGTTACACTTATAAGTTTTTATTAAACTTTGTTACAGATTCAGATATTTTAAGAGTACCTAGTTTGTGCTGAATATATTAAAATTCATCCAACTCCGTCTCTTGGCCCTCTGATTCCTTTGGAGGATATACAGACGCTCTAAGCAATTGCATGTCTTCCTCATTTAGATCAATACACATCGTTCCAACAATGTCTTCTATACCAATTGTGCCATCATTACTCATATCTACTTCTTTAATGAGATTATCTACAAGCTTCGATGCCATTTTGTGACCCTGTTTTGTCAAAACTTCTCTCATCTGGTCGCGGTCAAGAACACCCTCCTTCCCAGGGTCAAAAAATTGCAATGCAGCACGAATTTCTTCTTCAATGGGGAAGTCTCTTTGTCTTATTTTAACCATTTTAAGAAACTGCTCGTAAAATATATGTCCTTCTGGATGAGGTGGTCTACAACAATATCCTATTAATTCCTGGAGTTGTTCCACTGTATACGTCATAAGAAGAAGACTTTTCAACATGTAAATTACCTCTTTTTCGGTGATATATCCATCCAAATCAGAGTAAGCTGGAGTGTAATTCTGATATATTTCCCAAAGCTGTTCTACTTCGGCTAATTGATCAGGCCGTAATTCAAAGGGGGCTTTCAAAGCTTCCTTAGAATCACTGAAATCATAAGGTGCAGTAGGATCTGGAGGTGGTTCCGGTTGATACTCTTCCTCTTCCACAACTTCCTCGGGTAGAGGGAGTAATTGGTCTTCCGTCGCTTTTTCTGTTTCTTCAACTTGTTCGCCTTCCAATCCTTCACCCATAAGCTCTTCTCCCTCGACTATCTCTTTTGCCTCTCCCTCCACTTGTTCCCCCTCAACATATTCTCCTTGCACAGCTTCACCTTCAACGTGCTCGCCCTCTAATTTTTCACCTTCTATATGTTCACCTTCTGCATGTTCACCTTCTGCATGTTCACCTGCTACATGTTCACCTTCTACATGTTCGCCTTCTACATACTCTCTTCCCGCTTCTTTTGTAACAGCAGCTTCACCCTCGACACCTTCGCCGGCCTCTCCGGCTTCGCCTCCTTCAACTACTGTGGTTTCTTCACCTGTTTCTCCAGCCGTAGTTTCGGTACCTTTACCTTCCTCAACATCGCCAGCCCCAACTGGAGCCTCAGTTTCAGTACCTTCAAAATCTGTTTCACTTTCCATATTGAAGTTTTGTTCCTACTTTTGGACTAGAATTTTGAATATTGTATATTATTAATTAATGTCTTAACCTAATTTACACCAAAAACTTATCACCACATCGAGGTTTACTGAATTTTGTACGGAGTACGACTATTAAATTATCAGTTATTTTGTCGTATAAACTGAGACTTTCCAATGATAAGTAGTCTAAAATGTCTATAAAATCATTAAATAATTCATTTCGTATATTACCCATGAAATTAAACATTTAGGAAAAATATAAAATAATATGTAGTTTGCGTCAAGTTACTGTTGACATCATGACTTTTGGTGATGCATGTCTGTCATGTGTGCAATTTTGATGTCTGTTTGTTTTTTTATGTTTGTTACGAACCAAAGATTTATGGTAATATGTTTGAACACTATGAAGGATTTAACCGTATCGAGGAATAAGAGATATGCCTCATAGGTACCTCTAATATGTAACACTTGATACCGTCTGGCAGCCTATGAGCTTAGCTATTCTCTGTCACGAGTTTTAATAGTGTGTCCAGTCTAGCACAATGCGTTTAATAATTGTCCACCTTAGTTGGCAGATTATATACAGAAATGTGCCACAGCTGATTTCCAAACTTACTAACTGGGCCATATTTTCGTTTCATGTTGTAGGTAGTTTTCTACAAACGACATTAATTTTACAAATTCGAAACTGACACCCGATTCTGCCTCACCGTGATTACGTCCTTGCGTGTTATATTAATAACTAGGTTTAATATACCTAAGCGGCGCAAGAAATGCTTAGGTATAGACACCTGTAATTTATATTTAACTACCTGAGCCGATCAACGTTATACAAGGAGGGATCAAAAACTAGTGAGAACGACATACTCCTTGGTAAAATAATACTGGCAGGCATAGCTCAGATACATATTTGTAATATTAATAAAGAAAAAATCTTCGATTCTCTTTTGTTTTTTTCTGAATGTAGTCATTTGTTTGCTTTGTCTCGGAACGTGTTCTCGAAAATGAAGAAAAACGAAGTGCGAGCCGTTATTAAATACCTCTGTTTAAAAAAGTTAACGACGCAAGAGATTGGAGAGGCAACATTAGGAGAGTCTGCTCCGCCGTATTCCACTGTCGCAAGGTGGGCTTCTCAATTTCGTTTAGGGAGAACGAGCACGGAAGACGAACATCGTTGCACCGTCCATGCGAAAGAAAATGTTGCGAAAGTCGAGAAAATTGTATTGAGCGATCGAAGAGTTACCATCCGATACTTAATTGAAGAAACGGGCATTTCGTATGGCAGTATTCAATCCATATTGAAACAATCTTTGAATATGAGAGAAGTCTCCGCAGGATGGGTGCCGAGAATGTTAACCGACAGTCAGAAACAAAATCAACTTGACATTTCGAAGATATTGTTGGACAAGTTTCAAGAAGATTCTGAAAACTTTTTGTCTCGTTTCGTAACAATGGACGAAACATGGGTCCATCATCACCGACCCCAAAGAAGTTTCGTGTCGGGGCATCGGCTGGCAAGGTTATGGCCTCTATATTTTGGGACTCAGAAGGGATATTGTTGATGAATTACCTGGAGCGTGGAACCACTATTACAGGCCAATATTAAGCAGCTTTAATTCCCAAGTTGAGGAATGCCATCAAAGAGAAAAGGAGAGGGAAACTTCGAAGGCGCGTGCTGTTTCATCACGACAACGCACCCGCGCACAGGTCGGAAGTTGCGATGGCTGCCATTCAGCAAGCTGGCTTCGAATTGGTTGACCACCCCCCTTATTCACCAGATCTGGCGGTTAGCGTGTTATGAAATATCAATATCGAATTAGAACCAAATGTTGGCTTTATTCAACTTTAAAATATAAAGAGACATTAGGTAATATAATGACAACTTCAAACACTAGAAAGCATAGACTCCTAATGAGTCTGAATGTGGCGACTAAGAAGTTCACCACTTCTCCCTCGCTGCATTCTAGCTTAAGGTGTCGTAGTCCTGCAGATAGGCCGGTGGTCTTCTATTCCTAGTAGTCTGTAGAATTGAAGAAGTATCTGGGGCAGCACTCTCTGTAGAGACAAATGAGGAGTCGCTTTCTGTTTCTACAGTTTCAGTACGTTCGCCTTGTAGATATACGTCTCTTGTGTAAGTAATCTTTTACTTCTTTTGACATAAAAGCGGAGCCACGATCATAAGTCATGAGTAATTTATTTCATAACAATATATACATTGTGACGAAATTTGAAATACGTAAAAAACATTACAGACACCACAAATAGATTACACTCAAAAAAAAAAATTAATCACAATAACTTTCAATAATAATAATTCGTAATAAATTAACAGTAAAATTAAAATGTCAGATATAAACTTTAAATAATAAAATAGACTCAGTCAATAAAAAAAAAAACATTAGGTAGTGATTATAATAGATTAACAAATAAATAATGATAATCCGGAACAAAAAATACAAGTCAATTTAAAAATCAATGAAAAAGTTAAAATTATAAAAATTTCAATATTATGTCACAAATCCTAAATAATTAACCATGTTATATCAATTCGAGTCAATTAAAAATTCAATGTCAAAGAAAAAATAAAAATGTTTTCAAAATATGTCACAAATACAATTTTAAAATAATAATCCATACAAAAATAATTCGAGCCAAAAAAAAAAAAACTATTATTATAAAAAGTTCAATAATATGTCACAAATTCTAAACAATTATCCATGTTATATCAATTCGAGTCAATTATATAAAAATAAATTAAATGTCAAGAGAAATTATAAAATGTCACAATATGTCACAAATACCATTACAATTTTAAAATAATAATCCAAATT
Source organism: Orthosia gothica (assembly GCA_949775005.1). Classification (NCBI taxonomy): domain Eukaryota; kingdom Metazoa; phylum Arthropoda; class Insecta; order Lepidoptera; family Noctuidae; genus Orthosia; species Orthosia gothica. The sequence goes on along the minus strand of OX459045.1, from coordinate 21,782,050 downwards.
AAAATAATTATAATCTTATAGTGGTTGTCATTTGTCATCCAGGAACTCATCGACACTGTAGTAGCCCTTCCTCAATAAATATGATTTGAGTTTGTTTTTAAAAATGTTAGTGCTATTTATCCGTTTAAATTCTAACCCTCTTACTAATAAACGCGGAATAAAGTTATATCAGGTATAACTAAGGTATACCCATACATTTTCATAGGTTTATACCTGGTATAACTTTATTCTGCGTTTATTTGTAAGAGGGTAAGGGAAACTTGTTGAATAGAAAGACTGATTGGTATCTAGGACTGTGAAAAACCACGTTTAATTTTGGTTGTATTGTGTTAGGCAGGTCTTTCCGTCGAGTTTTATGTCTAGCTCGTCTTTGCTCATAGGTTTCGAAATTTTGCAAATTCTTATGAAAATTGGTAAGCAATACTAGAATATAGAGGCATGGCACCGTCAAAATTTTAAGTCTGATAAAATGGTCCCTGCACGATTCTGTCTGTCGCAAGCGGATCATAGTCCTTAAAGCTTGCTTCTGAATGACAAACGCTGAGTGTACGTTGTACCTGTAACTATTGCCCCAAAACTCGATGCTATATCTGAGTTTAGACTCAACCAGAGCAAAGTACACCATCCTAAGCTGGGCCAAAGTTAGTTCGTCCCTCAGGCTTCTGATTGCATAGCATGCGGAGCTAATAGCCTTTGTTACAGACAATGTCTCAGCCTTCCAGCTAAGCAAAGAATCAATGTACATACCCAGGAATTTGACGTGTTCTACCACTTCAACTCTGTTACCACAAGACAAAACCTCAAGGCCAGCAGTCTTCCGAACGTTAGACTTGAATAACACACACTTAGTATTATTAACATTCAGTTTTAAATTATTTGTGCCAAACCAGTGTTCAAAAACTTTAAACAGGTTATTAATTTTTAGTTCTAAATTATTCATGTTATCTGCAGACACAATTGCATTAGTGTCATCAGCAAAAATAATAAGACTCGTATCCGCTGTGCGCTTTTTTATATACTCAATTAGATCATTCAGAAATATAATGAAAAAGATTGGGCCCAAAACTGATCCCTGAGGGACACCACGAGATACTGTCATTAGATTCGAGTTAAATATCTTCTCCTCTCCACCCACTACCGACTTTATCTCGATGAATTGACGTCTGTTGTGTAGATATGAGCTAAATAGCTTTAGGACATTCTCCCGTATACCGTAATGTTCCAGTTTGGCCAACAAAATGTCATGGTCCACCGTGTCGAAGGCAGAACTAAGGTCCAGAAAAATACCCGCTACCTTATGCTTGTCGTTCAGTTTGCAGACGACCTCATCGATCAATGCCTCAACAGCATCGGCGGTTCCCAAAGATTCTTGAAAGCCAAACTGTTGTGCATTTAAGACTCTATGCATTCGAACGTGTTTCATAAGCCTTAAATCATAAGATCATAAGATCGGAATGAATATAAGCTGACAATCCAAATGTGCAGAAAAGAGTCGATAAATGTTTCATTACAGTCGCAGCGGAAACGTCTTGGCACGGCAATGCGAATGGAAACCGCGAATATTCGTCTATAATAGTCAGTATGTACTTGTTAGACGAAGATGAAGGTACTGGACCTTTAAAATCGATATTTAGGCTTTCAAACGCTGAAGTCGCTTTGATCAAAATGCTGTTATTTTTTTTAAAACGAGGTTTCACGACTGCACAGACTGAACATGCATTTGTCATCTTTCTGACATCTTCTACCGAAAATGGTAGATTCTTACTTCGTTTCCAGTGATACATTCGTGTAACGCCTGGATGGCAAAGTTCATTATGCAAGTCCTTCAATTTAGATTCCGTGTGAATAGTGCGCATTTTCTATGGCTGAATGTCGTTTTTCTGATGTGGATAGTGTGCGCGAAAATAAAGCTACTGGGCGTCCTTCTTGAGTCAATGTAGTCGCAATAGCATTATTAGAGGCATCTGTTTCGACTGTAAACGCTTTGTTTTCATCGATAGCAAATATTGTAGACTTTGCAATGCAATTCTTCAAGTCATCAATAGCAGATATAGCTTCATCATTTAATGGAAATTCTGGATTCACGAAGCAATGTATTTTTTTTGAAAATTTTGGTATCCACCTTGAATAATGGGAAAACATGCCAAGAGTTCGTTTAAGTGAAGTATTGTCAGTCGGTATTGGCATGCTAATGAGTGGTTGGAGTCGGTCTGGATCAGGTTTAATGGACTTTTTCGAAATATTGTATCCGAGTAGGTTAATTGTGTTTATTGAAAACGTACATTTCTCTTTGTTAACAGTTAAAACTGTACTTCTGAAATGCATCCAAGACTTTTTTTAAATTCTTGTCATGTTCTGCCTCGTCTTTTCCGCATACAGTGACGTCATCTAAATAGGCATATGTATCTGTCAAATATATTTGACAGATACATATGCCTTTTATTAACCAGTCTATGACTCTTTGAAATCCACTGACTCCATTTGTTACGCCAAACGGGATACGACAAAATTGATATAGTTTCCCGCACGCTTCGAAAGCTGTATATTGTTTTTCTGCTTCCATTATACATACCTGATGGTAAGCGCTTTTTAAAACAATTTTAGAAAAGAAGTCGTATTTTGAAATGTCGTTCACCATTTTCTCTATATTTGGTAAAGGGTAGGCATCCAAATCTGTATATTTGTTAATGGTCTGAGAATAGTCGTATGACCAATCGTTTGCGGTGATTTTCATTTTTGGTGATTAGAACTTGAGCTCGCCATGGTGATCTGCTCTCTTCAATAACTCCGTCTGCTAAGAGCTGACTTATTTCATTTTCTATGAATTTCAGATCATCGTTACTGTATTTTCGAGACTTAACAGCAATTGGTGAGCAGTTGGAATGTAAATTCGAAAATAAAGGAACTGGTGGAACAGATGAAGCCAGCACACTACATATTTGTAATGGTTTTCTAGGTCCACCAAAAGTAATTTCAAGTTGCGAGTGTTCTTTCAGTATATTATGTCCTATGATAACATCAGCGCAAAGGTATTTAACGATGAGAAGCGAAGCTTTTTCGTAAACATTGCCGTTAAGAACAATCTTTGCTTGAAGTAGACCTTCACAATTGATTGTGTGAGTTGTTTGGGCCATTGTTACAGATTCAGTACATTGTGATTTCATAAAAGAAGAATTCGAATAAAAATCATAATTGATAAAGCTTTTTGAGCTTCCAGAGTCAGTTAAGGCGTTTGCTTTTTTGCCGTTAACTTCAATGGTCACAACTGATTTCTTTAAACTAGCCGGAGCAACAATAGCTGTAACATCATCGAATATATTTTCCGGAGATCCCGCATCAGTAGCAGTAACAGCGTTAATGTTTGTCTTAGGATTCCTACAAACATTTGCAAAATGTCCCCTTTTTTGTCAATTATGGCAATTGGCATTTAACACTGGGCAGTTCTGCCGCCGGTGAACTTTATTGCCGCAAAAAAAGCATCGTCTCAAATGGTATTCTGGTGTTAGTAGTTTATTTTTGTCTTCCGTTGCCAATGCCATGCCATGACTAGAGATTCACCAATAGTCGGATTGTTGATTGATTGCGCATTATTTTCAGCAGTTTCAATTGCTTGTGCCTGGTTAGCAGCTTCATCCAACGTCAGGTTAAATTTTTTAAAGTAGATACCCAATGGGTCCATTCTTGAGCCGCAGTAGGCGATGACGGATCAACGTCGAGAATATATTTCTCCTCTATAGTCAAGGTCGAAGATATTTCTCCATCGTTACAGTTAGTATTGAAAATTAAAGTTGAATAAATTGTTATGAAATAACAATATCGAATTAGAACCAAAATATAAAGAGACATTAGGTAATATAATGACAACTTCAAACACTAGAAAGCATAGACTCCTAATGAGTCTGAATGTGGCGACTAAGAAGTTCACCACCTTCATTTTTATCTGTTCCCCAAATTGAAAAAATACTTAAGGGGAAACAGGTACGAAGACGATAACGAGGTGATGGATGCCGTGGAGAGCTTTTTGCAGGACCAAGACAAACCTTTTTTCTGAAAGGGATTGAAGCCTTTTTTTTATTTTATTACTTGTAAATTTTAATTTTAATTTACGTGACGTTCAAAAGTGACGTTTATTGGCCTAATTGAATAAATATATTTGACTTTGACTTTGACTTGGAAAAGCGGTGGATTCGGTGTGTAGAGAGACTCGAAAACTATGTAGAAAAATAAATTATTAAGTTATATAGTCATTATATTCTATCTCATTCTCACTACTTTTTGATCCCACCTCGTACCTACTGTTTAACTAAGTTCATAGGTACAACAATACCGTTGAAAAATCACTTAGAAACATTTCCAAATTTTTTGCGCTTAAAATTTTTGTCCAGGCTGTTACGAACATATAAAAAAATATGAATCAATGCTGTCTAGCCATTCTCAAGCGATCAGCTTATTCAACAAACTGGTTTTATTTTCTACAGAATCGAAGAAATCCATCTATAGATACTTCTACTTCTGTTTTCGCAAAAACTTCATAGCGGGGACGCTCCTGGATGGTACCGATATTACGATACTACCTTCCTAACAAATTAATTTATATCTGCATTAAAATAGTTTAAGGCCGAAAGCGAATAACTGCACCGTAGGTATCGTTGCAGAGCTTCGTTCTTGCATTTTGCATTAAAATTCATCGGTTCATTTACCATTTACCCCATAACACCTACACTGTCTTTTATTCACATCCTTGTCTTTCGTAGAAGATATTGTACCTATCTGATATAATAGTAGATAATAAGTTCATGGACCGTTTTATGTAGGTGATCTAGTCTAAAAACAGATGGGTTTTTTTGTTTCAGTTTTGCATAACTTAGATGAATTTTAGTTAGATTATGTGCCTACTAATATAAGCGAAGATTCCTGTTTATAACACAACCAACCTATTGCACCTACGAGCAGCGTTTGTTGAACTAGGTTTTTTCCGCGGACCTGCTCCTATAGGCTATTCTATAGGAAACTTGTTTTTTTTTCGGGGTGAAATTACTTAACGGCACTCGGGAACTTTCTCTCAATTAAAAAAGATCCGTAATCTGAAAAGAGATTATCTCCTTAAATTTATGTATTAGTTACCGTATAATAATTATTAGCTTAGACAATGTAAGTATGTCTGTTACAATTCCCTACGTGTTTTATAGTGGCATCGACTACATAATATCAGAGCGACTTTTCCGAACCCATGCCCATCTCCACTCGAGTCACGCGGCCTACTGCACTAATGCATTTTCTGATGACTTTCTGCGATAAGATGGACCAGTTAAACATGACCTGCATCGCACCTTTCTCCCGACGCAGCAAGGTAGGTTAGGAGACAGTTCAGCGGTCAGTAAATTAAATGGCTGAGTGCACACAATTCTAACCTTCCACGGCCATAGCTTTCATAAGGCGCATTACGTGCTTTGATTCTCCACGGGAGAAACGGTCGGTGGGTGAGCGGTCGCAGCAACAATCCGCATAGAACGCGAGCAGAAGTTTCGACGCGCGGTAACGTCGCACATGCGTACCTCACCAATGTTTTTGGCGGGAAACGAATGTTTATGTTCGAAAATTAAAATAATTTCATATTTTTAATTATTTGTGCCAGTTTTGTGATTGTCTTTGGTTTCAAACAGTAGCTGGTTTACGAAACAGAGTGCTCATCTTCTAAACATGGTAAGTTAAACATTTTGAAAAAAAGATCGCGAAATATTTTTTAAGAAGTTTCAGGAAAAAAATATGACGAAGTAGGTAGGTACTTATTTAGTTTATAAAGGGGCTTTTACATTCTAGTCTACCTCATTCCTGAAATTGTCGAAACGTTTCTTGATTTTTAACTTACACCACCTAGCTATTATTATAATGTATGCCAAGCAAAATATGGAACACTCACGAGGATACTTACACTACTAAAAATTATCTGTTGTAATAAAATTGACGTCCTCTGAATTTCATCTTCTATGACAGAGATAGAGGCCAAAGCTTCCAAATAGCCCGTTATGGTCATTTTGGACCGCAGCTTCAAATCTTTACATCAAATTATATACACATTGCATTGTTAAACTTATTAAAATAGTATTACATTATTTTTTTGCTTTTAATGTGTCTTTTAGCGACGATTGTAAGATTTTAATAAATCTTTCAAACAATAAGTTTGCGATGTTGTGTGTCGTATTTTGATTAACCGCCTCTTATTTACGTACGTAGATACTAAGTATAGAATTTCTACCTTATATTTGTAATAAAAAGAGTGAAGAAACTGAAAAGCAACTGCTTATTTCAAGACCAATTTGTCAGTATTCGAATTGTAAAAACATAGCTCAAAGATTTTGTTCTATAAGTAGGTAATGTTAATACCCTTAAACGGCTGTCTCAAATTGCAGCAGCCGCTAAAACTTCACTAAAGCCATTTAAAGCGTTAATTAAATTTGTAAACACTATCTACAACTATAAGTTAATTTGCATTGCATTGAGCAAAAAGATACTACTTTGTAAGAGCCAAAGTTTTGTTTACTTTGACAAGTTTGTTAAATTCTTAGTAGGACTAAGAGCAGGTAGTTTTTTGCTTACCTAATAGTTTACAATAAAATACATAAATTGGTATGTTAGTGATTACATGCCATGCCATAAAGGTATGTACGTCATATTAACAAATAAATCCTTTTACTTCACAATAAATCGAAATCCGATATCGAGGCCCTGAAACGATATACCTAGATTAAAAGCCTGCTTTACCAACATTTATCATCAGCCTTTTAATATTTCCACTGCTGGACCGCAGGCCTCCTCCAAGAGAGGGAATGGGCCATAATCCACCATGCGGGCCTAGTAACAACATTGCATAGGTGTATTATATCGGTATTATTAATTAAACATACCAAACACACTCAAATTTACATCAAGATTTATACTTAGGCTTCGGATAACAATGTTTAGTGAAGAAATTAAATGGAGCGGCATTTACCTATATGAAAATGAAACCCAATTTCATACAAATTCTGTACCATTTTTAAATGTTGTGTGTGCTGCTTAGTGTTATTCTATGCAAAAGCATAGAATGCCTCTAAAAAATAGTTATTTGAATCACATTTCAAATATTAGGAACTATTCCCACCTCGTCTGAAAAAATATAGGAGCAAGGATACGAGGTTTATTAACTCTTCACTAACGACGTTTTTGTCCTAAAATTTAAGAACCCATTCAATATTAAGGCACCTACGTCTATATATGTCCTCAGTGTCCAGCCATCAATTTACATCATTTTAATTTACACACGTATGAATCATAGGGTAATCACAGACAGTCGCGTAAGAACTTATTTATAGGAACCTCACTTTTACCCATCTTGTGATAGGACTTATAAACGGATGAACACAACAGCTTTCCACGCGCTTCCGAACGAGTTCTACACGAACATTTATAAATACTTATTTGCAAGCTATCCTAGAAAGGAATCGAGTGCACACTGATCCTCTCGATTCTCCAACCTCGAGTACCTAAATGTTAAATGTAATAAAGTTCTGTTTTATTAGTATTGCATGACTTCGTTTTAAATAATAGTTAGAACTTTTGTAGTAAATCTAAATCGATTAAAGCTACGAACAGTTACAATAAATATTTATAGTTCTTTCTTTCAGTATTATGAAAAATAAATATTACCTAGGTTAATAATTTATGGCATTAGAAATAAATACTAGATATGTAGGCAAGTACAAAATGCAAGGTTTGAGAGCTTATTCGATATTTTCGGCAAATAATCATTCTAACACCACAAAAAAATAAGTGGAGTTAGTAGGAGTTTTCTTTTGCGAGTGGTCGAAAAACCATTACCTATCACAGAAAAATTTAGATTTGGCATTTTTTTATCTTATATATAGCTATGAAGATGATTTACTAAACCTTCCAAACCTATAGCTCAATATCTTTTTCTCCATATTTAACAGTAGTCCTGCACCAACCGGTAATTGGTGAGAGTCAAAATGGCGGGTGTACCAAAGCGAATTAAATTATACCAATTACCAAAGAATTGTACCTAAAATATACTTTTTTGTACCTAGATCTAAAAAATCTGTACCTCCTTCAGAACGAAATTAAGGTACACCCGCCAGCCATATTGACATCAAGATGTCAGGTGTTCCGTAATATTTTATTATTTCACCATTAAAACTATGAAGGAAAAGGGAATTAGTAATAGCGTAGCAGGGGATAGAACGGTATGGAAGAAGAAAACATGTTGCGCCGACCCCAAGTAACATGGGATATGGGCAGGAAGATGATGACTCATAAAATATAATTACACCAAAATAATGTACCTAAAAAGTAGGTACCTCAAGTAAAAAACCCCCCTTCGGCCCCTAGCACGCCTTTCAAAGATCCGGGACCCCAGAGTACCGAAATTGTTAAACAAATATAAAATAGTATTAATAATTGTAGTTTTTGTGGCGAATAAACACTTTTCTTTCATTGGTAGTAACAAGGGGAAATCGTAATTACCCTTATAACAACTTACTACTGCAGTAGTAAGAAAGGGAATCAAATTACCAGTATTACTACTGGTAGTAAGATTGGTAGTAACACGGGCGACAAAGGATGAAGATATGCTTCAAAGAATTTACCTATGTGCAAAGCAGTAGGAAACGTAAGATTCCAAACCAACATTTCCGCAGACTACAATCGGCCACAAACTATGTTAGTTTAAATCCACACTAACTAGACCTAGACAGCCTAAACGATTAGCAAGCATAAAATTATGAGCAACTTCATAAAGTCACAAGTCGCATCAATTGGTCATAGAACCCGTTAGCTTTTGAGCGGTTGCTATTGAAGGATGCTTAGATATATACCATTATGATAAACGGCATACATTCCCGGTGATTGGCTCAACACTGTATTAAAGTGTAAAGATTGGTACTCCCTAGTTTGCATTCACTTAACTTAGGTATGTCCTTTCCTTTAAAACTTGTGTGCTGTCGATACAACTAACTGCTACAAAGATGTTACTATATCGAACTTAGTATCGCATACTTGATATCGTTAAGCAAGAATTCCTTAGTTAATTGCTGTCAAAATCAAATCAAATTATAGCCTGAAGCTAAAACTTATAAGCTTCTCTATTGGTTGATATTAGTATTAGTATCATAAAAACCATCGACATTGCAGTAAAAATCGCAATAAATAATTTTAGTAGGCCTTCTACAAATAAAAATAACATATATCATCATATTTAGAACAAGAATCGCCATTCAAACCATAGATTTAGTATGTTTTCGCTATGGTTTAAACCAAATAATGTGTGTCAGAGTTTTCTTTAAACAATTGGGCATTCTAAAAGTTGTCGGGACGTTTTTTAAATCAATTAAGTCACCCCTTTTCAATAAAGGGTTAAAAAAGCTGCAAGCAAGCATGACACAAAAATGCTAACAAGGAAAATCATGAAATATATATTTTTGAGGAAATCTAGTTTCTTATCGACTTTGCTGTAAAACTGCAATGCTGCTACAAAAAAGCTACAACGCAATACACGCAAAGATAATTTACTACCTAAATACTTATTTTTATTTTATATAAAAGGCTTCATTAAATATCAATATATTTAGTGAATACGCATAGCAAGTTTACATTTCATAATCAAAATCAAAAATCAAAATTTATTTATTCAAGTAGGCCATTAAGCGGCACTTTCGAACGTCAAAAAAAAATAAAACTAATAATAATTGATTCTACCGTCCATTCGGAAATGTAGCTTGTTGTGGAGAAGAATGGACAAGAAACTCCACACTAACTCTTTTAAAAAAAAATGTGTTTTACAAGTATTTGGTTACATTATCTTGTTGAAAAAAAAAATACATATATGTGAGAACGATGTAAAAAAATCAAAGTAACGCACTTAAAAGCTTCTACAGTAAAACAAATAATTAAAAATACAATAAATAGGTAATTAAAAACAGGCGGATGCAGCTAAGTTATGACCAATCCCAACTGATGGCGCCCGTTCACGAACATGACACATGGATCAGCACCACTCAGCTCAACCATCATGAAGGGAACCGAATGATCCAACAATCAGAGAGACATGAGAGAGAGAATCGATGCGCTGAAAGCTCAACCGTTGATACACCTAGTATGGATATTCCTATGCATAGATAAATTGATTAGCAGCATGATAAACAGCTTAGTGGCAATAAATACCGAGATTAGCCGATCCTCTTGTAAACTGCAGATATTATGGCAATGTTCAGTCAGTGGCAGATGTTTACGGGCCGGTGACGATACTAGTCTTCATTACACAACACGGTGGAAAGAAAAACAAACAAAATGCCTAATAGTACCTACTAAAACCTGTTCATGTCTCCATGTCGTACTTCATAAAATTTGTTCATGCTTAACAAAGAAACTCGCTGCATTACGAAGACCGCTAATTGGTCCGCAAACATATCGTACGAAAATCAAACGTTTCACCAATAAAACATAGATTTGCTATTAAACGATTATGCTTTAGGCGTGTCAATGCCAGTTTTTGTTGTCTTAAGCTATCATTAAGTAGTGAGCACAAACAATTTTCCAGCTTATTATTTTTGACACCTGTTTAAAAAGAAAATATTTGCTGAGGTGGCAAGTTGGGTGGCGTGTATTCGTAGTTTATTTAATTCATTGAAATCAGACTAAGTAAAACAGTTCGAAGAAATAAAACACTGCATTATGTAAATACCACAGTCAGAAGACCTACCTATCATTAATTCAAATCCAGAATTCTTTGTGAAGGATGAATATACAAGGTGGTAGATAAATGTTATCTTGTTCCCAAACACAATATCTGCAAAAGTTTGAAAGGACTTCTTATATTTGCAACATTTAAGATCAGCCGTTCACACTCATCTCTCAAGTCTCTCGGTTTTGCCTCTGTGCTTAGACGCGAATGGCTTCTTTTAGATTTTTTTCTTACCTATTATTACTACATTACTCCGGCTTGCATAGAATGAATGAATCAAAGACATTCAAACAAATAACTGATCCAAAACATCATGAATAAGTTTACTTACACACTCCAGGAGCCCATTTTCTCATAGATCTATTAACTGTAAGTCCACATCGCGTGCGCGCATAATCTCGCAACTAATAGCATAATGTTCCACAAATCCTTATAGATGGCACAACATTCTCTTGTGTTTATGATGAGGATTGCTTTGTGTGGCTTGGCTAAACGTTGTTATCATATTTCATACGCTCTTTGTTTCATATTAAATCAAGTCATAGAAAATTCTGCTTTAGATGACTGACACTAGATATTTTTGCTTTTATATCTACCATCGCATCGGCCACCCAGCCGACCAGACCAGCCAATGTGGCGACGCTTGGGGAGGCCTATGTCCATCTGTGGACGTCTTTCGGCTGATATGATAATGATGATGATGGTCCATCTTTTTTTTGTGTGTGGTATTCCTTATGGATGTCATCCGCTCTTACTGAACTAATATAACCAACCACACGGTGTTCTGCAACCACCTTTGTCCTGGGCGCTGGAGTTCTTGTGCAATCCGTCACGCGACGTTTTTGGGTATCTATACTTCATAAAAGATAGATTGATCTCTGCGACATATGTCAAACTGACGTATACGTTAGTGTTAGCCTGTCAAGAGCTATTGTTACTGTATTGATAATGACAGCTGTCGCAGAGATCAAGCTATCTTTTATGAAGTATAGTATTAAATTTGTCCTCCCTTACTACAGCAGTAACCTTATTCAAATCAAATCGGTAAAGCTCTCGAACAACTGAATTCACAAATTAAAATTAACTTATCAAAGAAAAAATCTGATAAAAACCAGAGTAGTATCTAACCCTGAAACAATATCATAACTGATTAAAGTATTCATAACAAAAGACTTAAATTAAACCAGCATAATACTTACCAATCTAAATTAATCAATCACGTTCTATGATTTCCCGGGGATTACGTTCATTCACGTGATTAAATCAAGCGCGGTGTGAACTTGAATTAGTGCGTATAAGTTAATAAGATGATTAGCGAGATCTTGCTCAATAACACATGAGCTGATTGCAGAGGTGTAATGCCTTTTACCTACTTATAGGCACGAATGCAATGTACTTATGTAGGATTACCATTTACAGTTTTTGGTTTTTGTTTTTATTTATATATGCGGGAATTGACAACGTGTTTCGAGTTATGATGTGCGAAGATATAAAATATTTTCATTAACTAAGATATCAAAACCAACCGCAAAGTAATTGGGTAAATCCCGATGGTTATTCCCTACATGAAATATAGTCAATGGCGAATCAATTCCTGTGATGAATCCGTAATGCTTATATTCAATGTTAAAATTATCTGTGTCTCTGCGTTTTCATTTTGTTTTTAATTTGCTCCTCTCAGCTTACCGCTAAATCCCACATATCCATCATGTCTCATTTAGGCTTCTTAAAACTACATGATTTAGATTTCATCTCAAACCTGAAGTCTGAATCGAAGCATTAAATTACACAACTATCTATCGTTTTGTGTATCTGCCATATTTGGATAGCCAAATGCGATTAGAGTTCAAAGGACCAGACAGATTCATTATCTCGATGATCGTTATAGTCATTATCTGTTTTTTTGTTTAATCTTTTAATTGCAGTCTCATAATATTTTAACAAGCACCCATTTATCATATTGCATAGTTTAACCATTATTACCTACATCTTTAATATTTTTCCTAATTAGACCATACCATATTTACTGCACGACTTTATAATTTACCTTGTATTTTTATGGGTACATCAATTAAAAGTACAATTTTGGTCTAATGGTCCAATCGTAAATAACAAATATGGCTCTAATATTAAGTATATCTGGTTTACCTAGCCAGCATGCAAATAAATTCAAATTTAAATTCTACATACTCATTAAATCGTATATCTGCCATAAAAATAATCTGATAACTCCCGACTCATCTCGGCGTGTCGTGATCTGACCGTGGACTAGTAACATCATAAATGTAACAACTGCAATTATTGATATCATAACAAATACCTGCCGAATTCTTTCTGCACGCACATCGTGACCGTCCTTGAAATTTTATCTTAGTGGATCTCGATCAACCTTGTCACTGCCATTACTTTTTATTGACGATCTAGACGTTACTTGATCGAAATCGATATTTGTACATTACGCATTAATTAATCTTCCAATAGTTTTTTTTTGTAATCACTCTATAATTCTTAAATTCAACCAATTAATCGTATCATGTGATGTTCAATAGCATCATATCCTTAACCGGCAATTAAATTAAACTATATATCCGCTGCTGCTGCTGCTGAGTTACCATCATATCGAATTATTACGTTTGCCATTACCGAGATCGTGATTTCCTCTGTTTGGATTATAAGGCAGTTTTATCGTACCATCAATATGAATGGGCATGATAAAAGCGAATTTATATGGGCTATCAATTTTGGCGTTGCACTGATGCATGTCATTATATTGAACGAAACTTTGATTAATATAGAACAGGATCAAGCGAAGGTGTGAAGGTCGTTGTTTGCGCAATACATCGAACCGCATCGGGCAATATAGTTCCCATTGTGGATCTGTGACGTGGATCACGAACTGCTATTGCTCCACTTCCTCGGGTATGTTAGCCACTAAATTTACAGACGAATCTACGAGGTCCCTTTACTGCAATAAAAGAGACCTTCTCTTTTAGTAACAGGCTTAATTTAATCCTACACCCACAACTAGGTGAAGGCGTCTGTCATTTATCAATGAAATAAGACGTTACTGATGCAACTATTCTTTAATCTTCTTACAGGACTTTACCTGAATTCTTTGAATGAATTTGGGTCATAAATTCGTCACAAGTGCTTACTCTATAGTTGATGGCAACTCATATGCTACGCTAACAACCGTGGGTGGCCCATCCTCAGTCCTTGTAATCAACAAATATACTAATTTATAACAAAATGTTGCCATATTCAACTCTAAATCCGATCCCAGTACGAACGTGTCGATATTTCAGAGTAGATAAAACTAATGATATTAGTCAGGCACGACGGCTCTCCAGTTGTTTAGTTTACATACAAAATAAGCAATTATGTTTTTATTCAATTAGAAATGTTTGTTGGTATTGTATACTCGTCCGATGTGCAGTCGCTACTCGTTTCCTCTCTATTTATTTTGTCCACGTTCAATAGCAAAGTATGTGATTATAAAAGTAACTTTCGCCTGTACACACGTTTATATACAGAATCGATAATGATGCGGAACAGTTAGCTATTATTGTTATTTTCAAAACATACGCCTGCTGCCCTTTTACCTGTGAATGGTTTTCGTTTCGTCACAGATAATATAATACTAGCATAGTTTCGTCTATTTTGGCATTATTATCAGTCAGAAACCTTGCATATTTTTAGTTAAAAATAGCCTTTGATTTTTTACCAAAATTATGCAAGGATATAATTTTACCTCTTTATAATACCTATGAGTTTGAGTTTTTATTACTTCATTATCATGGCTCTTCTAAGTATATCTTAGATAGATGTTAAGTTGTCAACCTTAATTCATATTGTGAAATGCAACAAATGTCCCGGGTTGGTGCTTATCTAGGCCTTCTATCACCAGTGTTATCTATGAAAGTTTCTCTTTAGCATCTGGGGTCTCCTCCATATTATAATATTCACCTTCATATAATATCTTCCTTTCGAATTGAAATTAACTATATAAAAGTTATTAGAAGGACAGACAAATATCGAAGTTTAATTGCCAGGTATAAAACTTAAGCCTGGTGTTTATTATGTGCTTAAGCTTAAATTACCTACTATACGATTTCTGTTACAATCACACAGGTAGGGAAATGACTCATTAAATCATGATGTGAAGGTACTGGTACTCAACTGGATCCGGTTAGTCTAGTAGCTGACCCAGGTTAGCTAGGAGAAGGCTAGGCAGATGATGATGCTGACGTACTTTTCTGTTTTTTTAATATGTTCGAAATTACCTAACAGGAAGAATTTCATAAAACATGTAATCATTTCACCCACTGGCTATGGTATAAATTGGGAGACTTGTGTTGTGGGCTCGTTAGATGCGGATCTTACACAATTCACATACGCATCTTTTGATCCAATTTCACTACCTTATAAGTATTGCAATATATTTCAATGTATGTAGTTATGTATGCCATACTTAAACTGCTATAATAACAGTCCAAATACCCAATTTTATAGTCTGCAGTGAAAGTATATTGTGGTCAACTTATTTCATGATGAGTCACCCTTCGTTACATACCTTTACCTTTCCAAAACAAGTCACTTCTTGTACTTTGTACCATCAATAAACCTAAATACTTGTCTCTTAATAACTTCAATGATATTATGTTATATCTGTAAAATTGCTAAGCCTATATCCCAAACCTATGAGTTAATGTAAACAACTATTGTGCAATATCTTTGATATTAATTATCAATTACAACGCTGATCATCATTTATTGCATAATACGTTATAAACAAAAAAAAGCTTTCCTCTATGGAAAGCTTTTTTTAAGGACAAGGAGACAAATGTTTTGGACTGAGAAGTTGTGTGGTAATCGATTGTCATGATATGGGTACATGATAATGTGATATAGAGGATGATGATTGTGATGACAATGCCATCTAGCCGGTTTCGGCCACAGCGAATGAGCTTAGATTTGCTGCTCTGCAACGAAGACGCATGCACGCCCCTGGCCACCGCAGGAGACGCCCCGGGCGTCAGGAGACGAAAACCAATTCCCGCAGCCGTAAGTGCCCGCATGCGTAAGTGCGCAAAGAGTTTGAACGCTACCCAACCGACCAAATCAACCAATCACATGCGAGATAAATGACGCGATGTGGACTATGTCTGGGTCGCGGATAAATTTTAAAAAGAGTTACCGTGGCCCTGGCCCAAACAACTGAAGGAACACGGGTGGTTTAGTCAATAAAAGTCTGATACCCTCCCGCTTTTTGTCTAATTCCGACCTCCTTTTATTTTCTATTCTGAACTCTAGGAAAGTAAGCGGAACTATGGTGGGCAGTTTCTCCGCTTCCAGGATGTTCAGAATAGGCATATGAAGAGAGGCGAAATTGACCCCACACTTTGGGAGAAGCCAGCGCAAAATCAGCCCGACTAGAGACAGTGGTGCATAGTGCATAGTGGTGCAGGCGTTTGATGTAGCGGATTGAGGGACATGTTGTGAGGAAATTTTCTAGTACGACTGTGGTGTAATAGGAGTAGTGGAAGACCAAAGAAACAATGAATGGAATGTGTGAAACGCGATATGGCTAGAAAGAGTCTATAACTACTCAAACTAAGGCAAAGGGTCCCAAATAATTTAGTACTAGCGGACGCCTCGCCCGCGTAGTTCCCGTTCCCGTGGAAAAAAAAGTAGCCTATGTCACCCGGAGATAGTGTAGCTTCCCGGTGAAAAATTAAGAATTTTTGAAATCGGTCCCGTGGTTTTTTGTGTATTCGTTCATCATTATCATCATCATATCAGCCGAAAGACGTCCACTGCTGGACATAGGCCTCCCCCAAGCGTCGCCACATTGACCGGTCCCGTGCATCTCGTAACCAGCGGATCCCCGCAACCTTCACGAGGTCATCGGTCCACCTGGTGGGAGGCCTTCCAACGCAACGTCTTCCGGTTCGCGGTCGCCACTCCAGAACCTTTCTGCCCCATCGGCCATCCGTTCTGCGAGCAATGTGCCCTGCCCACTGCCACTTAAGTTTGGCAATTCTTCGGGCTATGTCGGTAACCCTGGTTCTCTTGCGGATCTCTACGTTCGTTCGTTTATTCGTTACATACAAAAATTCAAAAATACAAATCTTTCCTCTTTATAATATTATTATTATAATATAGTAAATAGTTTATATATAGATAGTAATAGTATAGAAGTATACTTAAAGATAAGGGCAACAGAGTATAGTGATACTGTATATATTAAGACATCTATCTATTAACAAATATATCATTCAACTTCCTCTTTGGCTTCTAAGTCTTCAGCTAATTTAATTTTGGCCCTTATTCTCGAATTACAAAATGTTGATGCCAAATTTTACCAGAACTAAGTACTCACAAAACAAACATATTAGCAGGTACCTGCCTACGCTAATTTATACCTGGTGTTACTGCATGGAAGCTATAGGCACAATTTATTAAAATAATAAACCTATAATTTCCAACAGCAAATTGCGTGGGGGTCACGTAATTTGCTGTTTCTCTCTAGACTTACAATTTTACTAACGACATTCAGATATAAACTATCTATAAACAAATTAATCGTGTAGATCTTACTAATTACCTTCTGAGTCTATAGGCCATGATGGTGCGTAGCTTTGCGTTCACTTGTTCTGATTTATTTTTACACTAGCTTCTTCCCACAGTTTTGCCCGTGTGGAAAGTGATCTGTTAGCCCGCGATATTACTGTGTTTACGCTTACCGTTATTTTTCTTTTTCTCTTGATTTGGTTCGTAGAGTGATGAGGACCAAATGAACCTTGAGAATCAACTGAAGTTTCCTTGTTTTCCAGTGATTAGCATATCTTGAACAGGATCAGATTTGAAAACGAACAAATCGTACTAACAAAAAAGCCTTCAGCTTAATTATAGATATTAACATAATTATAGATGTGCTCACACTTGTAATGAACTAAATATCGGTACTTAGGTAGCTATTTCCCAATAAACTAAGTGTATCGAATATCAGTTGGTCGTGTCGGTAACTATGTCTGTGGAAGCATGATTGTGATAACATTTCAGACGTGTATCTACTGTCACTGCTTAACCGATTAATCTGTTTGAACAACTCAACCTATCATAGTCTACTGCATTGCTTCTGACTATTTAGGTCCATAATCTGTTGCTTATGCAACTCATCTTAGAAAATCATGAAGCTCAGAATCACAACCAGCCAGGTAGGATCATATTTATGACTGGTTGAAAGTATTGTAGTCTTTGAAGGTTCTTCTTCTGGCTATTTATCTCAGTTCCCTTTCTGCCCTGCGTTAGTGGCGACATTATCATTTACTCCCTTTTCGTTTTCAGCTCTCACAAAATTCATACGATACAATCATTATACATCATTCCTAGTCCACCTAGTCCACTGTCATCTGTCTCCCTGCTTTCCGAGCATTACGATTCATATAAAGCGACAATAATTTTGGCTCTTACTTATCTTAAAAAATACTTTAAATGCCAACCTTGAAGGTAGGAATTAAAGTATTGACCTGAAAACCCTGAAGGACTTTATTTTTATCACAGTCCTAAAACGGTACCTACTTGACAGGTTCTATTTAGGAGTTTGAATGTAGGCGTAGGTACTAAACAACAAAAAACTTTTTTGAGGCTACTTCAATTAATATTAACTTAATTAATGTGCTCTTTATATATTTTATCTTAATTTATAACACACAATAGAGTAATCACAGCTTTTTGTCGGTGCTTTTTGCAGACTCAATTTAAATATCGATATCTTATGAATGGTTATCATTATATGTGAATTATTAGCTACTTAATTACCATTCTGCTTTAATTACACATGCTCAGACATAAGTGGTATGTTATGAGGTTTTTTTGGGTTCCGTGGTTGTAATATAGCCATTAACTTTGACCTTCATAAGATATGATGGGCGCCTTTTCTAGTCAAGGGCAGATATGTCGGTCAGGAATTATGATGTAAGAATCCGTGCTTCACTTTCAGTTATTATCGGCATCTAAATCTATGTAAGTTGTAGGGCTACGCATTAGTGCTTGCCTGACTGTCAGTAATTTTATTCGTCGTTTTTATTTTCAGTCATGATCATGAATGAACATTTTCTTATACATAAAGATATTTAATTGATACCGGGTACTAGGCTACACGCCTAGCTGCCAGCAGGCTTCTAAAGTGTCAACACGGTCACAGAACAGCAGCCGTATTGCGTAGTGCGCAAAGAGTATAAACTCTATCCAACCGACCAAATTGGCCAATCACCAAAACGGAAATCCACATCGCATCATTAATCTCGCATGAGATTGGTCGATTTGGTCGGTTGGATAGAGTTTAAACTCTTTGCATACTTACGCAATACGGCTGCAGGACTCGCAGAGGTTATCAACAGGTTACAAAGAACGACTGGAAGAGCTAAAAGGCTGGAATATATAAATGTACCAAGAATGTAAAGAGCTTGGTCATCCACGCCTTTTACGGAATTTTAGCGTAGTAGATATCCAAACGTTTTAAATTGAATGGAAGGTTAAATTAACTACAGCCTGTTTGGCTAACACTTTATTGCTAAGGCATAACCTTTGGATATGGCTGACATTGGACTATATTATAACGTCTTGGATCCGCCAACGAGCTACCTATCCACCTCTGTATATTTTGGAAGTTGTGACATGTGAGGAAGTGAGGTTCACAAAATTAAGATGGATTTAAGAAGTGTCGCACTTTTTTTATTGTTGATAGGCTTGCGCTTGACCACTATCTCACCTGATGGTAAGCGATGATGTGGTCGTGTGACTTCAAATTCAAGTTAGAAAACCAGTGACTAATAAGATGACATGATTTGAAACTGTCCTCAAATAAATTGAGATAAGTCCAGGAAGATGATGATGAATTGAAGATTGTAAATGTTTTAGGAGTTAATCAAATAATTGAGACTAAGTCAAATAAAAAATATAGTCCCCAAATACCTGGGAGTGACGTTGGATAGGGCCTTAACATATAAGTCAAACTGACACATAACAAAGCAGAAGGTCGGGAACCGTAATAGCTTGCTTCGTCGCCAAAGTCGCCTTATTTCCATCAACTGGGGAGCGGCACCCGGCGATGTTCTCCGCACAACTGGTATGTCTCTATGCTTCTCTGCTGGCGAGTTTGCGTGCCCAGTGTGGCCGCGATCCACTCACTACAAGCAAGTAGACATTGCCCTAAATGTGACGTGTCGGTTAATATCGGGCTGCTTAAAACCAACTCCACTTAATAAGCTCTACCCGCTAGCAGGCATAGCATCACCTGCCGTACGTAGGGGTGTCGCATGCGCGATGGAAAAAAAGTACCAGGAAGCCGATTCCTAACAACCCCTCTACGACTACTCAACAACTCCGGGTAGACTGAAAAGTCGTAGGAGTTTCCTACGAACTACACAGGCAATCCAGGACAGGTCGTCTGAGGAGAGGAGAAAGTTGTGGGTAGAGAAGTGTCCACCAACCCATGACTATGTTGAACCCAAGGAATATCTGCTTGGTCATGAATTGCAGTGGCCTGTATGGCATTGAATCGGCTACGTACCGCTGCAAATATAATTAGGCAAAATGGGGGATTATTGATTTGTCCAACACCCGGTGCGACTGTGACCCACTTGCTGGTGAGTGTCCTGGCTGTCCATTCCCTTGCACCCTAGACGACCTGTACAGTGCTTCTGACGCTGCAATAAGCGCGGCCACCTACTGGGCCCCGAAAATCTAATTAAATGTGTCATCGAATCGAAAAGAAGAAGAAGAAGAATATATTATTAGAGAAAAAGTAGCCCAAGACAAAGTGAACTAACCACGGAATAGTAAAACAAACCGACTAAATAGCTAGATGGACTGGGCAGTTAGGTGATTGTTAACCTAATTTCTTAGACAAGTGATCATGTTTCAATCAAACAGTCCAGCTCCAAAGTATTATTGCTTCTCGTGTGTCAACCGACTAACTGCCAGTAATAAAATAAGATAATTAGATAAATAATTGATAGAGGATAAATAACACTAATTAATTTACGTTCAATTTGCTGGCAGATCTTTACTTCGTAATATAAATGCCAATAGAACATTGGATCCGTTACCATTCCGTGTAGCTAGCAAAAAAAAACTCGGTTCTTTTACGGGTTCAGTTTCTAAACAGAATATCTGTTGATCCTTAATCTTTGTTGGTTTAGATATACAATAGCAATTTGCGGCGGTAATGCTCTCTAAATCTCTAGATGCACTTCTATGGGCAAGATAAGATGGCACACTGCTCAGCTAACCGACAATTGTTTACTTAGGCGTTTTTAGTATCACGCGGATTAGCTCACGCACGCGGGCTTAAAAGTACTAATACGCATGCGGGGCCAAATGCGGGTCAATCCCGCGTGCATCCGCGTGATACTAAAAACTAAGGCGGTACCCCGAGCAAAACGCCGCGCAAGCCGTTTTTTGTGCTGTTTTTAGGAGCTATCTACTCGTTATTTAAAAAGAAATATCAATTAATAAAAATACATTAAATTTCTACATAATATTGATTCTAAAACGGTAGATTTAGTTTTTTTTTAAATGTTGTATATATTTCACTAATCTACTTCCAAAAAAACATAAAAATGAGAAATAATTATTGATTTTATGCATCTCCTCGTAAAGTGTTCATTGATTATTTTTTGTAGGTACTAACACTAATGGATAGACAATTTAATAACGAACATTTCTGTAGAATTATTTTTTTCAAAAGACCAAAATTCGATTTTATAAAGATTTTATTCTAAAATCTGGGCGTATTCACTACTGTAATTCATGCTCCACCAGTGCCGCTAGACCAATAGGAACGCTCATATCGCATGCCGATTTTTTGGTCAGGGTACCGTCTTAATGTATCGTGAAATCTTAAGGAATACTGAATGAAGATTTAAGAGAGGTAATGAGAAGAGTCTTAATTTATGTAAAGGTATGGTATCTTTTGGAGTTAGCCTAAAAGTAAAGAGTGCTGACGTTTCAAACTTATAGTATCTAGCTTGCACCATCGATTAGGCTATCGACCAAGCGATGATCCAAGATAAATTCAAGGAATTAAAGAATAAGAAGACGCGATTTTTCAACATATTCTGTAGAATGACCCGAATACCATGTGAACGGTAGTGGCCGGTTGATATGACATCCCATTAAGCTGTGTGGATAACGCTTACGTTATGTCATCGCTATTTTGCTATCTTTTGAAATGTATACCTGCCTTAGTAATGGAGGCATACTATAGGTACTAGGATATCTACCTAGATAGATAGCCGGAAGATCAGGGCCCATTCGTCTCAGACGTAACCGCGTCGCTTCGGGTTATGCCATCAATTTGTATCGTTACCTAAGCTGAATTTTGGTTTAAGTATGCAAAGGTTCTGCTTTAATCAGGCTTTTATTGAGTACTTTGTCTTAATATACTACTTAAAAATTTAAACAAAAATTTAATTGGCGCAAACACTTATTCAGCCGATTATGCTACAGAGGGGCTATTTGATAAGCTTGAGCGGCTGCAAAGCTTATGCATTCGCTTTGTTTATGGTCTACGTAAGTATGATCATGTTTCTCACCTTCGCAGGGAACTCAAGTGAATCCCAATATGTCTTCGCAGGAACACTCGGATTTTATGTCTCCTCTTCAACATCTTACAAAACCCGTCTTATCCTTCCTATCTGCGTGAGCGATATTCTCACGCTCGCCCTGGAGATGCATTATGTAGGTCACATCTTAGATCGCTCCTAAAATCCCATCCTCATCCTCCAGCTATTATTCCTATTCTATCTCTGTCCATCCTGTAAGATTGTGGAACTTACTTCCAACTAGCATCAGAGATCTAGATACTATCTCGCTTTTTAAAAATCGATAAGAAGAGCATTATCTTTGCTTTCAAATCTGTGCTATAAAAGAATATGTATAAGCGTATATATTAAGTATTTATATGTTTTAGAATTATGTATTTTTTTAAGTGTATATCACTTACACTATGTGTATGTTTTATATATTTGGTTAGTCGTTCACTTTTTCTTCCCTTCCTGTTTTCAAACACTATTTATCTACATTTCTTATTCATTTCTCCTTTTCGCGGATCTGCTGGTAGAAATTTCTTAAAAAATAATCAGTACCTCTGTTTACTCTATTGTCTGCATTATACGGTGTGTACATTAATAATAAAAAAAAAATACTTTTACTGCTTTTTGTTTAGAAGTTTCTGTTCAAAAACACAATCCAGGGGAGGTTTGACCACAACCTCTTAGAGCAATGTTATTTTGAGTGTGCGTAAGGGACAAATGTATATATATGGCTTGTATACATCTGTCCCTTTTTCATCATCTACCATTTTTCACCGTCGAACCATTACAGTTTTGACACGTCATGGTATGGTACGGGAGCTGATCTGACCTTTTTCCTTTCGGATTGCTTTCGGACTCCTACGCTTGCGTTAGGATACTTAGGATCCACAGTTGGTTGATACCCTAACTAGGCCTACTAAGCGCTTCTCTGCTCTGTATTAGACGTACCACCAAAATGTTGAAATCTGCCAGCGTCTATGTTCTCTACTGCCAAGGTATCACCTTCAAAGCAAGATTAACCAAACATTTTATGTGCTTGCTCGTTCCTTCGAAGACTTCATTACGCTCATGGTAGAACATCATCAGGCAATATGAAGGTCAAGAGCTGGTATATGTTAAAAAAAATATTGTAAAAGGCGTCTCCTTTTAAAGAAGATTACTCAATAAAACGCTTTGAAAAAGATTACCACACTATTTCTGCTTTATTAGGTAAACGTAGATCATTTTAGAATGCAATAAGTGCATCGTTTTGGGCAGGGTCATCCAACTAAGTCACAAATGGCTGATGCAAATTCACATTCTCGTCATGAGATATATGTCATTGATTTGTTGGATAATTTTGTACATCTAGCTCTAGTTATTGCCTTGCCAGTCTTGTTAGTACTACTGATTTGAGATACAAATAGTAATAAGTGAGCTATGTGTAACATTGTGCCTAGTTTAAAGTTTGCAACATCACGAATACATATGCAGTGCTAGCCCTTCCCTGCCGGAAGAATTGTAACAACTTAATATGCATTAGCCGCTTACAGATGCTTGTGTGAATTGTAAGAGTACACTGATGTGCAAATAGGAAGATATACTTGCTGTTGCCTTATAATGTTCTCTCGTAGGAAAGCCTCTTTGCAACCTAAATTGTTCACTACTTTGCTTATGCAAGTAAAAACCATATGACTGAATACAAGGTAAAGGAAGAGGAAACAGGGTTCTCATAATGCATTAATAAACTGCTGAAGAATCTTGAGAATACCAGTGTTTGCTAGATTCTCATGATTGTTAAAAATACATTCGATATGTTGGGAATTTGAAGACTAGATATTACGAGAACATAGACGAATAAACTGCAAATGACCTTAAACCACTTGATTCGGTTGATATGACTGATTTACGCCAATCTCAAACAGCTGACTCAGTGTTTGCGTGGGCACCCGTTGTTTAATTTATATATCATAGCCTTGGTGTTTAATATTGAATCAAATACTGAACTTAACACAACTTTTTTAAATGACCGCCAAACGGTGACTCATATTGACCATTTACATTTTCGATAGGACATAAAATGTACGAAACGGAAATACGGAGTTCCATGTTTCTCTCGTCCTAGACTGTTTAGTAAAACATTACCTAAATGTTTTAATTTGAACTTTATCCTCTTAATGAGTACTTCGGTAATCCTGAGAGGATATTAACCGTAAATATGACTTTTTACAATTGCATAGTGTGGCGAAACTTATAATACTGGCTGTACACTCTCGCACGAGAGATTGCGAAGATGATATACATTGCTCTCAGTACTAAGTTCAATCATTCAGTATTTTTTTCAAAACTCAATGTACAGCGCTTCCTCGGGCTGTCGCTCGATTGTGTACAGCCGGTATAAGTATACACTACTGTACAGTAGTGTATACTTATGCCGCCTAGTAGTCCAGCTAGTAGTACCTACATACAGTGAATCTTCCCGTGACATTCTGCAGCCTCATCGCCATTAACGATGAATGATCTAGTTAAAGATAGTAAAGAAGGAAATAACTAATGAAATTCCCACGTCAAACAACAATGTCACCTAAACCACAAGCATAAGGTCCTTGACGGGCCACGTGATGCAGTTTCGTGACCATTCTTGAGCCAACAACTGTTATAGCTCGTGACAAATTCTTGATGCTTGCTCCACTTCGACACTCCGTAAAACTGAGCAATGTTATACAGGGAAGATACTTTATTAGTTCCACAATGAAATTTTGTAATCTTAAACGATTCTAAATAGACCGCTGAATCGATAATTAGAAGTTTAGAGCTTGCTTTGTTTAGAGTCACGTTTTAAAAGGTATCTTCAAGAGCTACCTTTGACAAGTGATCGATTGATTGTTCGTTCGAGTAGAGCGAATGCTTGGATTCAGTATAGTACACTACCGATTTGTTATAAAGGCTGTTATTTTTAAAATAAATATAACATTAATAGATAACAGTTATGATTGTTATGCACGATGCATCAGATCAATGCCAACTCTACTATTGAACATTTTAAGATCCAAACTTGAAGTACCTAACTACGTATGTTAATTCGTGAACTGATACTTTGTCTATGGAGTTTTGGATACGTAGAATGAAAACTATAGGGTCGCATTCCATTTATGAGCGAAAATATAGAATTATTTTTTTTCTAGGGTTTAACACATTCATAGTCTTTTCCGTATACCTACATAAACATCATAAACATCAGGGTCTGCTTCCTTAAGAATCCAGTATCCAAGTAATATGAATAGGTACTTCATCTCTCATCAGCCACCTCATTATTGCCAGCCTCTTACAGTCCCACTGCAGGGAAACGCTGCTAAATGCGGGTTGGCGATTGCGAACATTAATTAACTATAAGTCTATTATTCATTAACTACAACCGTCATCATTCATAGTACTTAGTAGATACGCTTCGATCGGCAATCTATTGAACACGTAATTATGACACGATATCTTGCAAAAACACCCCGATTCAAACAGTAAAACGCCCGTAACTTTTAAACGGCTGAACCGATTTTATTCAAACATAGCTAAGAACACTCTCGATAAAATCACCTTTCAAACAAAAAAAACAACATCAAAATTGATCACCCGTTTGGACGCTATGATGGCACAGACAAACACACAGATACACAGCAACACACATCAAACTAACACCCATCTTTTTCCGACGGGGCGGGGGTTAAAAACTTAAAAAGACACATTGTTTATTGCCTGCATTTGAACCGACGACCATGCTTGATGAAGCACGAGAGGCGAGGTCTTAACCATTGGGCCACCACAGACACCTCAAGTCCACTTTTTTTGTAAATGTTGCAATCATAATATATATTATATGATCCATGGTAGAGTAGTTTTTTACATGGCTGCAATTTACAAGTCTAGGTCAATTAAATATCAAGTAGTAAGTATACAAACAAAGACTAGGACAGTTTGTTTATCAGGACAATACTACTTTTTGTGGTGAACTTTTTTTTAACAAGTTGAAACAATCAATCTATTCTTGCCACAAGCCATTAGATATTAAAGATTTTTCATTGTTCTTATTCTTATCCCTAATTTGTTATTATGTGTTCTATTGAAACTAAAGAGATTATTTCCTTAATCGTGCGTGTACAAGTACCCAAATAAATTCAATCTCTTGTTTGTTACATCAAAACTGCTCATGTATGTAAGTACCTGAGCGAGTATACGGATACATAGGTACTGTCAATTTCCTTTGTCTTCTGTACGTAATGATTCTGTCTCACCTTGGTGTAATGTTCGGAGTGTGATCGAATCATATGACTCCATTAGAGAAACTTCGTCTTAACCATCTCGATCCTCATCAGACCCATTTGTTATCACGTAAGGTCATGGCCAATTATAAGCAGTTGCAACATTGTAGACGCCATTGAAAACGATTGTATGTATAGTGTTAAAATTAGAACATTGTCTGCAAAAAGCGTGTTAGTGTCGGATGTACAGATTCGTCACGACTTTGACGAGACCAGGGCATTGCACTTCGTAGCTTATTTTTAGCTAACTTTAATCTAGATCTAGATTAAATCCTACTTTATGGTGTGTTCCTTTGTCACGTATTCCATGAGGGTTTATGCTAAACAGCATAGAGGATGGCTACTACAGATAGCATAGAGCTTTTAAATAAATTTTACTGGGGCCTCGATATTTTTTTAATTTTCTGTCAACAACATCAAACATCACCAGTGGCCAGACTGGTACAATGCAATGTACAGATATTCAAATTGAAACTACATCCCTTGGTTCAATATTGCACCGCAAATCAGGCACAAGTCTTGTCTGCTGATTTTTACAATTCAAACAGCCAGTTTGGGTTCCCTACTTGAAATCGAATGAAGTTAGATCGAATAACACATGCTCGAAAACGTTCACTCACTTGAAATCGATAAATTATGAGCGCGACAGTTAACTAGGTACCTCGATGCATCAAAATCTCGAATAACTGCAAGCTAGAATCATGAGCGCGTGAAATCCCATTATCTTGGAACATCATTTCTCGACTGACCATCTAATCGATTTACATAATAGTTTTTAACCGACTTTCCAAAAAGGAGGAGGTTGCTCAATTTTAGTCAATCTTGAAAAACCGCCGACTAACGATCTAGAAAAACATGGTGAGGAAATGGGCCTAATAGAGCAACTGTGCTGACCAATGCCCTATTATCGGGTGCCGTTCTTATAATTATTTCTTCAACCAACCGCAGTAATCCGCAATACTGGTTGTTGAGAGACCCATACTTATCTGTTTAAGTCAATTATCAAATAATAATGAGTTGACTGATTAAATACAACAATATTAGATACGTTTTAGTTAACTCTTACGCAAGTTGACAAATAGAAAGGGAGGAGATACTTAAATAAAAATTGTCATCTAGGATCGGGAAGTATTCAAGTGCATTATGATAATGACGTTCCAACCAATGCTCAGGCGCACCATAGGTTATGTTAGACCGCGAACAAAGATTAATTGTATACCTACATGCAAAATGCAACTCAGATTGTGAAAAATGGATTTTCTATATAAACAAAATTAGTTTTGACACAGATAATATAATACTAGAATACAGATGCAAGGCAAAGTTTCTTTGTATGGGATGAGTCCCATACAAAGAAACCTTGCCGACGTAACTAGCGTTTTTCGTCTGATTAAGATGATTATTTTGTAAGTACTTCGATAGTGTTCGGTTCCGTTCCACGGCTATAGATGGCGTTAGCAACGACTTGCAATGCAAGTAAAGGGGTTTTTACGGTTCGTGAATATTTTGTTCATTAAATACAGTGACGATTTGTTTTATAATGATTTTTGCAACTTTTTTCAGTTTCATTGTACCAAAATAAAACAATACAAATTTAAAAAACTTTTTACAAAAAAATACAACCGACTTCCAAATAAAACACTACAAAGTGAAAAATAAATTCAATTTCGGAAGTCGGTGTTCCTGTTTTCGTTTCTTCGTTTTTTGACACCGACTTCCGAAATTGAATTTATTTTTCACTTTGTAGTGTTTTATTTGGAAGTCGGTTGTATTTTTTTGTAAAAAGTTTTTTTTATTTTTCACTTTTTAGTTGTGTTACATAATGGACCAGTTCTATAGGTTAGGTACCTATAATGCCCAAAGTGAAGTCAGAATTGATTATCACAATAACATGAATCTTAAACAAAACCGGTGGAATGATAGTATACCAGGATTAACTGTTCACACCTGCGTACTGCTTTAGAGCGTACTAGTGTGATGTTATGTTATGTCATGTAATGGGGTAAACAATAAACAGACATGCGATTGCAGCTATCCCGAGTGATTGCCGTCATTTATTGAAGAGTTCTGATGTTTATCTCCAAAGTTCTTCATCGGATCTTCATGAAATTTAAATGGGACCACATGACAAGCACCAGCTTTCAAATAAAAAAAGAATCATCGAAATCGGTTCTCCCAGTAAAAAGTTCTGAGGTAACAAACATAAAAAAAAAAAAAAAAACAGTCGAATTGAGAACCTCCTCTTTTTTGGAAAGTCGGTTAAAAATTGAGTGGCATTCCTCAGCAATTTAAATCTGCGCCATCTGTTGGAATCAATTTTAAATGAACTGTTAAAATAATATTTGAAATGTGAGTATATTCCATAATTTTGTGCTAAGCTAAATTGATAAAAAAGAACATACAATTTTTATGATAAATTCTAGTAAATGTTAATTTTAAACACAGTTCAATAACGAATCTAGTGACATTTATTTGAACCAAATTTTCTTTGTTAGCGCAGGGACCCCGTGGTATTGTGAAACCAACTCAACCTATCAATAAATTAGCTCATCAATGGACAGTCATTTAAAACTTGGCATGCAATTTTAATGTGTCAGATAGGTACCTAAGCTACTTATCAAAAGTGCCGTTGCTTTTAATACATTAGACTGACCACAATGTCTTTATCTTATCTCAAACAATCATAGCGGAACTAGAAACTTAATTTGCCTTTTTAGAAAAAGTTAAATTGTTCCTCTCTTGTCGCGTGTTGTGATGGTATTTTTTTAGGGGTCCGTAGCATGAATTGCATATCCAGGAAAATATCAGACTTATTATGATTATGATATCAGACTTAATGGAGGCGCCTTTTTTGCATTTAAAAAGGCTAGGCTAGTGCCTCAGTTGCGAATTTCGAGTTAAGAATGAGACAAAAGATTTTCAGACGAAAGTAGAGCTTGTCAAATACTCAATTTAAAATTCTTAATTCAAAAATCGGGGGTCCAACCAAAGACCTTATACGTATTTCTTACTACTAGACTGTGTGCCAAAAATTTTTGTATAGCTAAAATGAAATCTATTATCATACATCTAGGTTAGCTATTTCCTTATAAGCGGTAGCTAACCAAAAGCGGTCCTGAGCGAAAGGGTGCCCGCTGGTAGTGTGTCCTTTTTTTTTTTTTTTTTCTTTTTGTTCGCCCTTTCGGGCAGGCTAAGGTCTTGGACCATACCGCCTCGTCTTCAGTGCAATTTTAACATTCTTTAGTATGCATTAGAATACGGGTGTAACAGATTCTAATGGTTTTTGGAGTATTTGGCAGCAAATTGTATCGAGTCAGCCTTCCCAGTAAGCTTTGCGGAGGTAGTCAATACTACAATAAAATTCTCCGCTCCACTATCCTGAGATCACTTCAATCAATGATTTCACATATTGTCCAGTTGCGTAGACAGTTGAGACACAAAACTACACCAATTTTATATCACAATATCCACTAGGAATCAATTTGCAAATAATATTAACAGCCGCTGAACTTCACTCGAAAAAATCCCGCCAAAAACTCCGGTAGTGTGTCCTTGTCTGACATCTTGCCAGCTCAACTAATCATTGGGTTTGGTAGAAATGGTAGAAAATTTTATATTTTCTTTTTTATGTAATACCAAAACGAACGAGTCTAGACTTGCAATGCAAGTAAAGGGGTTTTTACGGTTCGTGAATATTTTGTTCATTAAATACAGTGACGATTTGTTTTATAATGATTTTTGCAACTTTTTTCAGTTTCATTGTACCAAAATAAAACAATACAAATTTAAAAAATTGAGTGGCATTCCTCAGCAATTTAAATCTGCGCCATCTGTTGGAATCAATTTTAAATGAACTGTTAAAATAATATTTGAAATGTGAGTATATTCCATAATTTTGTGCTAAGCTAAATTGATAAAAAAGAACATACAATTTTTATGATAAATTCTAGTAAATGTTAATTTTAAACACAGTTCAATAACGAATCTAGTGACATTTATTTGAACCAAATTTTCTTTGTTAGCGCAGGGACCCCGTGGTATTGTGAAACCAACTCAACCTATCAATAAATTAGCTCATCAATGGACAGTCATTTAAAACTTGGCATGCAATTTTAATGTGTCAGATAGGTACCTAAGCTACTTATCAAAAGTGCCGTTGCTTTTAATACATTAGACTGACCACAATGTCTTTATCTTATCTCAAACAATCATAGCGGAACTAGAAACTTAATTTGCCTTTTTAGAAAAAGTTAAATTGTTCCTCTCTTGTCGCGTGTTGTGATGGTATTTTTTTAGGGGTCCGTAGCATGAATTGCATATCCAGGAAAATATCAGACTTATTATGATTATGATATCAGACTTAATGGAGGCGCCTTTTTTGCATTTAAAAAGGCTAGGCTAGTGCCTCAGTTGCGAATTTCGAGTTAAGAATGAGACAAAAGATTTTCAGACGAAAGTAGAGCTTGTCAAATACTCAATTTAAAATTCTTAATTCAAAAATCGGGGGTCCAACCAAAGACCTTATACGTATTTCTTACTACTAGACTGTGTGCCAAAAATTTTTGTATAGCTAAAATGAAATCTATTATCATACATCTAGGTTAGCTATTTCCTTATAAGCGGTAGCTAACCAAAAGCGGTCCTGAGCGAAAGGGTGCCCGCTGGTAGTGTGTCCTTTTTTTTTTTTTTTTTCTTTTTGTTCGCCCTTTCGGGCAGGCTAAGGTCTTGGACCATACCGCCTCGTCTTCAGTGCAATTTTAACATTCTTTAGTATGCATTAGAATACGGGTGTAACAGATTCTAATGGTTTTTGGAGTATTTGGCAGCAAATTGTATCGAGTCAGCCTTCCCAGTAAGCTTTGCGGAGGTAGTCAATACTACAATAAAATTCTCCGCTCCACTATCCTGAGATCACTTCAATCAATGATTTCACATATTGTCCAGTTGCGTAGACAGTTGAGACACAAAACTACACCAATTTTATATCACAATATCCACTAGGAATCAATTTGCAAATAATATTAACAGCCGCTGAACTTCACTCGAAAAAATCCCGCCAAAAACTCCGGTAGTGTGTCCTTGTCTGACATCTTGCCAGCTCAACTAATCATTGGGTTTGGTAGAAATGGTAGAAAATTTTATATTTTCTTTTTTATGTAATACCAAAACGAACGAGTAAAAAATATATTTAAATATGTTTCAAAGTCTATGAAACTTTGAAGCGTATTTAAATATTTTTACAGTTCCTTTAATTAATCAATTCATTGTTTTAAAAAAATAATTCATTTATACTGAGTAAGAGTAGTACTTTTAAATGTTTGGGCCTGGTAATACTAAATGTAGGACCACCAGGTTTGTGGAGTTTTTGGCGGGTTTTGTTCGAGTAAAATTCTGCGGCTGTTAATATTATTCGCAAATTGATTCCTAGTGGAATAAAATTGCTGAAGTTAAGTTTCTCAACTATCTACGCAACTGGACAATATGTGAAATAATTTAGATCCTTTGGGGTATTTAAAGCATCGTCTGAAGACTGCAGGATCATCTCACGCCTCTCCTTCATGAGCTTGAGAGTAAGATCAGAGAACTTTTTGTTCCTATCTATACGATGGGTCTTGAAGAACAAGACTTATACAGACTTGGGATTTGAGGATTATCGAGTCCCCCTCTCTCTTCGAACTTCAGATAACTCTATAATACTCCATCGTAAACTGCTCAATTCCTCTTCGAGTTCGGTGATCTTATCGTCGGTCCGGAGTCCGGAGTGTGCGTGTGTTGTACGTTGCCAGGTCCTGTCGTCGGTATTTGTTGGGGTAGCCGGATCTCGTCCGGGATTCTTTGCAGCCCTTGCCATACCTTAACCTAGATCGCTACCGTAGTCGAGGGTAGGCAGGCTGCCGGGCACTAGGGGCTATGTTTTATTTGTGCTATTCATGGGGAGTGCTTTGCAGGCGGGTTGGCGATCCCAGTATGGTTGTTACAAATGCACAGAGAACGCTGCTGCCCATTCTCTGGGTTGTCCCTTAGTCGCCTCTTATGACAGCAATGGAAAAACATGGGATGTTGAAATTCTTTACGCCCGACTCCATACGGTAAGTGATGTAGATTCCAAAAAATATACACACGTTTCTTTTTTTTCCTTGAATTTGGTAGGTTTAGGTAGCGTAGTTAGGTAGCATATATACATGTCGGAAACACGAGGGCTTCCT
This sequence comes from Orthosia gothica, assembly GCA_949775005.1. Classification (NCBI taxonomy): domain Eukaryota; kingdom Metazoa; phylum Arthropoda; class Insecta; order Lepidoptera; family Noctuidae; genus Orthosia; species Orthosia gothica. Next base: position 21,749,214 of record OX459045.1, on the reverse strand, counting down.
TCCATATACCCTCGTACTTGTGGGCTTATCGTGGGTTATGCATGCACGAGGCAGGTAACTTATGCCGTTTTAGAGATAATCCTTGATCCAACAATGAAGCAGTGGATTCGGCCACCAATAGTTTCGCTTTCTCTCAACAAAACCACACTTTGTCAAGTTTATACACGCCACTTTAGAATTCCTCCAAACTCTTTTTAAACACCAAACGCGTGTCCGCGCGTTTTCTTTCCAACTCTAGCTCCACAAATGGCGGGGACCCCACACAGATCGCCAAGTATGGCGCTCGCCGCTTCATCATTGGCTCAAGCACACATCCGACAAAACCACCGCTTTGAACATCCAATCGAATTCAAGTATTTTGACATAAGGGAAATGAAGTGTTGTCAATCGAATAAAATCTAATTGAAATTTGAATCAGAAGCTAAATGTTGCCAATTAAATAAAACTGAATTAATAAGTTTACAAGCGACTATTATTTCCCAACTATTAATCATTTACCTTCCTCCGATACGGCCATCTTGACATTCAAACGGTCCCACGTTTGATGTAGAGCGATGAACAACATCGTTACTCAATTGTGATAAAAAACAAAAACCAAGAGAACAAAAAAAAATTGAGCACCTAATAGGTTAAGTTCGGCCGCTCCTGACCAAATAAAAAAAATTACGTTGTCGTGACATCTTCCACGTGAAACCTTCAATCAACACCTTATATTACCAGCCTACAACAAAAATCAAGTACTTCTTTACTCATGAAAACATAATTCTCATAGCTTTCACACTGTTCATTTGTTTTCTCCATGTAAATCTAGGTCTCCACACCGTACAGCGTACACAACCATCGTCGTACTCTCGAAACAGACACCTCACCGTTTAGACAACCATATTAACACTAACACATTCTAAACGGTTACCGAAGCACCAGAGGTACCAGGTTCCCAACAGACGTCAAATCGGTCTCGAAGCACTAAGTGTGCCAGAAACCACTCAAACACCCAACACAACATACCATGCCACATACACCAAACAACGGGTCACCGAGGCCCCAGAGGGACCAGGCTCCCCCAGACACACAACAGGTTACCAAAGCCCCAGAGAGACTAGGCTCCCCCCAGACAACAGGTCACCAAAGCCCCAGAGGGACCAGGCTCCCCCAGACAACCGGTCCTCTCGAAGCAACAAGACTGCCAGATACCCATGCTACATACATTAAACAACAGGTCACCGAAGCCCCAGAGGGACTAGGCTCCCCCCCATACATATCCAGCAATGTTTCTTGGTCCCACAGCAATTGCTGTGCCTCCTGATGGTCAACCCTGTGACCATCCTGCAACCATAGTCATCCTGACCAGGCCTCGTAACCCATCTCGGTTACAGCAGTCATCTTTTGACCACTCACCAGCCTACTTTAGGCTACAGCAGTCATCTCTGACCACTCACCAGCCCATTTTAGGCTACAGCAGTCATCTCTGACCACTCACCAGCCCATCTAAGGCTACAGTAGTCACCGCAGTGACTACTCTTCACCGCACAGTCAGTCCTTTGACCATGCACACGACCTCACCATTGCTAGATTGATTTGAATCAGTCTTCAACATATTACATTCAGTTACGTCAATGGGTACTTAATCTTTCAGATTTTCTCAAACTCATCATGAACCAAACAAAGCCTTTAATTCAACACATAATTGCCACCATTCAGAATTCCATTTCACTTCCAAACAGCACCTTTAAACCAAAATGAAATTTGTTATTTCAATCTTTACTCTCAGTATTAATCTTTATTCTGACTACAACGGCAACCTCACATTCAGGATTTCATACACAGCCAAAAGCATACTCAAGAACTCTATTCTATGTTCATGATTTCATACACAGCCAAAAGCATACTCAAGAACTCTATTCTATGTTCATGATTTCATACCAAACTCTCAGTACGATAGGTATAATAACTTACAACACCAAACATTACCAACTTTGCAAACTAAAAATTAAATCATGCACCGCACATCACCGACTTTACATCTGTGTTAAAATTATCTTATCCAACTTGAATGAAATAACACAAAATAACGTTAGGTATGTTCACAATGACCAGCACAGACTATTCAACTATTCAACAAGTTAGCACAGCCATTACTGACAGTATACTTTAAATTCCAAACTTATTATTCAAGTTAGGTAGGTACTAGACTTCCTACATGACACCACACAATTCACAAATACAAACCTTTATTTTAAAGAGATGCTACAATTATTAAAATTTTTGAACAAGATTACCGAGGCCAAGCATCGTTGAACAACACAGAACAAGGAAACCATTCCTAGTTTCCTCCAAAAAAACAACAAAAACCCATGTACCAAGTACATCAAATAGAACCCAAGTATCCCATCCGTGGTCTACAATTCACAATAACTTAGCAAATACATTCGCTACACAGAATGCACTTTCAACTTAAACGCCGAATAAACTCTTGACTCCGTCATCTCTCTGAACCACGAAACTGAGAAACCGTTCTATGTGTATTAAAATGTTGGCAATTGAACATCTATCTCATCCTCAGCCACGACTTGGAACAGTTATTGGCTCTCGAGCATCTCATAATACCTGAACACGTCTTCTCGACACCATCTAAATGTCTAGTTGCACTTGTCATTCACCGTAGTCAATTTAAATCATTTTTATTTGTAGGTATCATTAGAATGACATGTTATCAGTTGGTTAGTTCTCTACAATGCGATATATAACAACTTCAGACATTAACTTTACCTTTATTCAACCGTTGGTAGCAACAAAACTAAACGCCAACTGTCTAGGCTATAGTAACGTTAATCCTCGTGATGTTTGCAGGTTGTAAGATTGCAAATCGAGTCGAACAACAAACTATTTCACTAAACTTTAACACCGGTTTGAAAATAATCTTGATTACATAGCTCTTAACTGAAAGTTATTGCATGTCTTTGCAACAATGCAAAAGTTAAAAGTGTAATCCTCACAGTGGCTCACACCTTGTAACGATTTATTAATAATCTAGTCTTTATCTAGTAACTTTTAAGTTAAAAATCATATCAAAGTTATTTGTTTTGTATCATCAAACTTTTTCGGATGTTGACACTCACTTGTCACTGTCTTTATGTCTTATAGAGATGAGCAAGGGATGACGTTCTGTTATCGATTAATCGACGAATCGATTTTAAGGACAAAAAATAAATAAACGTTTTTCAATCGATATCCAGTACTGGATCAATCCAGCGAATCGATATTTAACCCTAGAAAATCGAGATAAGATTTTTCGACATGAACCAAAATATCATTTAAAAATTATTGAATGTATATCACAAACATAAGTGAATTCAACGTAAACAAAATAAATATTGTTCCCTTATACCTGATACTTTAATTTAGTTGTAAAAACAACTTCAATCGGTCAAAGATGCTAAAGATCGACTATTATTACGATTTTTCTTTTTGCGTTCCGTAACTGGATTCAAACTTGTATTGAAAATACCAACGCGAACAGTTAGAAAGTATGTTGTTTCCAAGAAATAGCATATTCACAAATTCCCTTGGAGATCAAATCAACAACAAACTCAGTGATAGTAATATTTACGGATAATCTGAAGTGACACCTATTAATGAAAAATGCATGGCTAAAATTCCTAGTGTTCAAACATATAAAAAAAAATACGGATTGCTAATATCTTTACTTCTCGATTGTCAGTACACTAACAACCTATTTATTATCTTATGCTTATGACAGCACTAGTGGTCACAAAACCGTGTATTATTGTTCTCATAGAGAAAATAAAACTACGTTAATTGTTCTAACAACATAATAATGTAATGCAATCTCATTTCTTTGCGTTTCGTCCCCACGTTCCAATGCTCCGAGTACATTAGAAACATAAAATTGCGAAAATCGTTTTGTTGTTTATTTTGTTGGTGAATAAAAAAGATTAAATACTTGATGAAACAAAATATTTCAAAGCTCGAACAAAGCAAGGATATCAATAGATGGCGTGACATGGACTGACTTCTCATTCTGTCCATGTAAAAATGATTTGTTCATTTTTTAATTTATCATAAAAAAATTCATGCACCTATTCAATAAGTTATTTCAAGCAGCATATTACAGCTAATGGGGTCCCGAATCTTTCGATGATTATTGAAAGAAACATACAGTATCAACACCATAACACATATAGCGCTGTTTGAATATTTTTTTTACTCTTTTTTTTGTAACTTACATGACACATTTCCATGAAACAAAATAATGCAATAGTTATAGATTGCAATGAATGCAAGAATTATTTGTAAAACTTCGGTAAATCCAAACCCAATACATACTTCAGCTGCCACAAAAATGTACAGCTGAATGCAGATGCAGCAATTGTTGAATGCAGATCAATCAAAGTAACATACCTTAAGCCTGTACTCCCGGATGGGTCAGGCAGCAGTGCCGACCATGCTCACATGCACAAGTCCAGACTCCTAGATGCTACCAGAAAATATTAAATGGATTGATCACCGCAGTGGCATGTATAACACCACTAGATTTCCTCTTTCATAGCGCTGTAGGCTGCGGGTTATGTTGCCTTTTGAAATGGAACCTGAGCTCCGCACTTGTATCACCACACACAGCTGGTCACAACAGGTCTTGTGGTATCCACAGCAGCCATGTTGAAGGGCACAGACGTCCATGCTATTTGTTGCATATTGAATGAATGCCTGAAAAATTCAAGTCTATGAGCAAGTTTTCACACAAGCGTAATGTTTTGTTGAATCAAGTTGTAGCTTAAGGATGTTTGCTCTCTTGCACTGTATTTACACAAGTCGTCTTATTCTCATGCGAGTTCCACTGACAGTATGAAACTGGCTAAGTTTCTTTTAGCATCATAACGAAAATAGAAATTTATTTTAAATTTTAGCCACTTTATACCAAGAAAAACAATAGGTATTGTGGCTAAACTTCACAAGGCATTAAATAGGTACTAATTATTGTCAGAATACTCAAGTTTATACTTCCCTGTACATATGTACACCACAGTTGCGTTTGCCCAGTAGGTATCTAGTCAGGATTGGGCATCGATGTCATCATTAACATTATCTGCAACTAGACTTCGCACATTGTCTAGTATAGGCCAAACTATACGGTTGATTTCGGGCAACAAAATATTCCTGTCTCCGCTCTCCAGTAGCCGACGAGTTGCGAAACGTCTCTCTATGTAGGTAGGTACTTCCATGCAAATTTTTGCGCATCAAAGAAAGCGCGCCAGCCATTACTCGTCTCATTTGATCCAGCATCGCCTTGTGCGTGCATTGGTTCATACTTCTGATGTCGGAAACACGAGGGCTTCCTTCCATATACCCTCGTACTTGTGGGCTTATCGTGGGTTATGCATGCACGAGGCAGGTAACTTATGCCGTTTTAGAGATAATCCTTGATCCAACAATGAAGCAGTGGATTCGGCCACCAATAGTTTCGCTTTCTCTCAACAAAACCACACTTTGTCAAGTTTATACACGCCACTTTAGAATTCCTCCAAACTCTTTTTAAACACCAAACGCGTGTCCGCGCGTTTTCTTTCCAACTCTAGCTCCACAAATGGCGGGGACCCCACACAGATCGCCAAGTATGGCGCTCGCCGCTTCATCATTGGCTCAAGCACACATCCGACAAAACCACCGCTTTGAACATCCAATCGAATTCAAGTATTTTGACATAAGGGAAATGAAGTGTTGTCAATCGAATAAAATCTAATTGAAATTTGAATCAGAAGCTAAATGTTGCCAATTAAATAAAACTGAATTAATAAGTTTACAAGCGACTATTATTTCCCAACTATTAATCATTTACCTTCCTCCGATATACATATATCGGGATACTTACACTATTGTTTTTACAATCAATTTGTCCCTTGTTATGTTTGGTCATGGTCACCTCATTAGAAAGAGACACACTACCAACGGGAGCCCTCTCGCTCGGACCGTTTTTTGCGCCATAGTGCACAGTCTAGTAGTAAGAAGTATAAGGTCTTTGGGTCCAACAACCAAACCAGCCAAGTCAGCGTTCACCAATGTTGCAAAGTTGGAAGTGCCAATACAGTATTGAACAATCACCTAAAACACTGGCGCAAAAAAAATCGAACGGCAATATTCCTTTTTAAATAATGTATGTTTATTATAAACATCATGTTCAGCGAATGACGTCAGAAAGCGTACGTGACGCTGGTAGCTTATGCGCCTGTTATAGTTAAACCAATAACGTGCATAAACCTATCTACTACACACTTACTCGATATCATAACCAATCAATTGGAACTAAATCCTACGATTAACCCAAGGATAGGATCATCCCCCAGGTCAATGTATGTTTTTTTACGACACCGTTGCGTTGTCCTAGTAGTTTAGCGATCTCCTGCTAGCCTGCGTGTCGCGGTTTCGATTCCCGCACGAACAAATAATTGTGCCAGGTCTGGTTATTTGTGTACCTATATGAGTTAATTACTCAAAAAGCAAAAAACTATCGTAACAATGCCTACGACTTTTACAAGGATAATCCCCCAGAGGTCAATGTTTCCACTCTTAAAAACACAATACACCATAAGCAGGTCCCTAAACCAGATGAAATATTCGCTCGTCTCCGTTTCGCCACCGCTCGGCACTCCGGCGCAGCGCAGGTCCAATTCAAACGACAGCTATTGTGATGCAACCTCCACAGCGTGAGAGCACGCCGCTGTACATCTAAATGGACCGACGGTAATCTAAATATTAGTATAAGTATACCATTGTTGGCATGTTGCTCATCAGGCTCTGAACCGTGTATTAGCGCAGTGCGCATGGAGCCTATTAAAACATTGTTCCATGATGACTAGGAATTTTCTTTGTAATGATCGGATATGGTGCCTATGTCATCAAAATCGTGTCTACTGCCAGTACCCCTTCATATCGGTTTATTTCATAGGATGTCACAAAGTCATGTTCACAAGTCGTTACTTGTGGCATCAGCAATGCAGAAACTCACATGATCTGTTAAAAAACATACTTATCTACTAGATCAACTTTGAATTGGGATGTTGAACATTTTGTCCAAATATCGAAGTATACAACACAAAAGAAGACACAAAAGAGAGGGAGAGGTTGACCGCTGACATCTTGGATGACGACTGTCCAGAAGGACATGAAGAAATGCGGTCTATGATCTACTGACGATGCTTATCAGTGGAACAAGTGGCGCCTCATGACCAGCAGCCTAATTGTGTAAGTAAATTCGGTAAAGGAAACAATCTGTTTCTTTCCCAAAAACACACACATACACAAAATAGTTGTATCTTTATTCAACTTTTTTGTGTATATGTGTGTAGTACTTACACAATTAGGCTGCAGGAATGCCGAGTAACGGGAAGAAAATCGACGCATACACTAAATTGATTGATTTCTGGTGTCGCATCGTGTTCCACAAATAAGACTTTAATCAAATTCAATTTATATATCAAAACTGTTTGACCATTTAATTGTACTAGCTTACAGACGGCCCATAGAGCTCCGTTCGTGTTAAAAGACAAATTTGTGCATTCTGCAGCAGCTGATATCTATTGAGGATTTCTATTGCTGCCTGAATGTAGTGCTTAGATCACCAGAAGCTTCGTTGATATGCAGGCCGTCCACCGACCATTATTCTCGTGAGCATTACAAATCATTATGTAAACAAACTGTCTCACAAAAACGATCTTTCACAGGCGCGGGCGCAGCAATCGATCGTCCTATACCCACTTAGCACGCTGTAAATAACTTTAATATGTCATTCCATAACACTTATGATGGGTGTCGTAATCATCATGAGGTTTCTATGGAATGTACTCCAACGGACACGGATCGATTTAATAATATTCTCAAAATAAAGCACTTGATAGTCATTGCTCATCTTGATCTTGACATTCTTAATCATGATTCATTATTTTTTGTGATCTTAATTAAGCTCTCAAGTATTTGCTTGCCTACAGCCTACGAGTATGTGAATTGATTGGTAAATCGGAAGACCTCTAAAACAAGATGTCTCACCACCTCCGGTTAAAGTTCTGGTTATTTTATTAAATGATTTCATATACCAATTCTGTTTGTAGCTAGTAAGTAATAATGCCTCATGATTTTTTTCTGTGTGACCCTAATGATGACCATGATTGAATTAATTAAACTGACAAAATATCTGTTCCACCTGCCTTTAGCTAGCCTAATGTACCTATTAGGGATCAGCGCACCTTGTTTTCTTCTTCCATACGTCTCAATTTGCAGTCATCTCAATAGTTACCACGTCAGAGCCCATCACGACACAACACGTCAGACAAATGTAAACCCGGAACTATGAATATAATAAAATACATGAGGGTTCCGTACAAACCTCAGCTTAAAGGTATTATAGACCTGAGTATTTGATATGAATTTCAATTTTTTACCTCTACGCGTTCATGAGGGGGGTAGTAAGTTTAAAATTATTAAAAATATTTTTATTATAATGATGTAACTAAAAATTTACGATTGTCGCAATTATTCCTTTATCTGTGCTATAAGACGTTGCTTTGTACCAAATTTCAAGATTCTGAGTTCACGGGAAGTACCCTGTAGGTTTTGATTCCCTTGCGAGTGTCGAAAATTTGCGGCATAAACGGCTGTATCTTTTGATGCGTTGGCTTAGAAGTTTGATTTTTTCACAGCTTTAAGGGACAGTAGACCTGAGTAATATAACTTTCAGCTTGTTACCTTCATGCGTTCTTGAGAAAAACGGTCTTGACAGACAGAAGACGGACGGACAACAAAGTGATCCTATAAGGGTTCCGTTTCTTCCTTTCGAGGTACGGAACCCTAAAAATGTGATCTAAAGCTTCGGACCTAAAACCTTGAGGCAAACAGGTTCAAGGGCTCCAAATTACTAAGATATTAAGTAAAACGGTGTCACTAAATCTACCTTGAAACAAAACTATTAAAAACATTATTTTATTAATGAAATATGGCGTGACTACACGCGAAAACGACATTAGCCAGGTAGATTACTTTAACTTTATCAAGAAACATAGTAGGTATTGTATATCCTAAACATAACTAGTGACATAATAATGTCCTGCAAGTAGGAGGCATTAAGTTATATTTACCCGACAGTTTAATGAGCTTTTAATCAGTTACTGGCTGACTTTTGCTGGATATTAAATCTGTCCTCCTAAAACAACACATGAGTAAAATATCAATAAATACATCCAGAGTTCAAAATATTGAATTTTACGTAGCAGCGTCACAGATGCGCCGTAGCAGCGACGTAGTGACGTTGAAGCTCTGTCGTAGCTACTTAGTACTGACATCTCAGATAACTAGCATACAAATGCCCCATTCCATACAAAGAAACCGTGCCGAAGTAACAAATGTTTTTCATCGGATTAAACAGATTATGTTTCTAAGAACATCACGGATATAGATGGTGTTTTAGCAGCGACTTTCAAGTACAAGGGTTTACTCGGATCGTGAATACTTTTTTTTTTAAATACTGCTACCTATGATTTGTTTTTTAGGGTTTTTTTGTTGCATTTTTCTACAGTTCCATAGTACCAAAATGTGTTACAAGGCAAATAAAAAATATCGAGTGGGTGCCTCAGAAATTTAAAACCACGCCATCTATTGGAATCATTTTTAAATGATCCGTTCAAATAATCTTTGAAATGTGAATTAAGAGCCCAATATTTCTTAAGGACGCTATAACATTTTTCTACAAATAACAGTACTTTTGAGGTACCATTTTAATGTATAAGCAATCACCGATATGAAGATATCATGGTCTTAATTTAAAGATAATATATTCAGGTCCAGATATGCATCAGAAAAATTGTATGACGTCATACAAAATTTTCGCACAAATACGTTTTGCCCATCACAATAATCGCATAAAATTAAAAAAGTAGGGTCCGAATAGGTTCCAGTTTAGGTAAATTTACAGCATATTTTATCTTCAAAATTATAAAAAATTGCGGTACATATAGTCCTTTACAGGTACAGCTAATTATTTTTCACCTAAATAATTATGTTTTTTAATTATTAGCTAAAATAAAATCACTTTCCGACGTCTTCATACATTTTGTACCCGCCGCTCATCAATCCGCGCTCAGAAGCGCTCGTGGAAGGACGGGCGTATCGCTTTCTCGCAGGAAATAAATACGATAAAAGTAATAGAAAGATTGTAGTGTGCATGCGTGTGAGTACCGTCCTCGTCGTGATCGAAAGGAGTTGATATTTTATCGGACGTATGCCGTATTTTTGAGTTTCCTATTATTATTAGAATGTGATTTAGAAATTATTTTGGGTAAGGTCGGGATTTGAATAGTTGGTGTTAAGCAGTTGTTGACAAGGTTGAGAAATGGATGGGTGGGTTTAAACAGCTCTGACTAAGGTTAGGATTTAGATGGGTAAGGTTAAGCTGCCGACGGGGAAGTTTAGAAGTGGATGGGTGGGAGGAGATTTATGATTTTAACCGGTTTGTATGTATGTATGTATGACAAATACGGGGCCAAAACCAAAATACAAAATGGCGCCGACGAAAATTTGGCCGCTTTTCGACATGGGTGTCATTTTCATGGTTATTGGGGTCGCTTTTATCGATTACGGGGTCAAAACCAAAATACAAGATGGCGCCGACGTAAATTTTGCCCACTTTTCGACATGGGTGTCATTTTCATGGTTTTTGGGGTCGCTCATATCGAATATGGGATCAAAACCAAAATACAAGATGGCGCCGACTAAAATTTGTCATCTTTTCGTCATGGGTGTCATTGTCATAGTTTTTGGGGTCGCTTATATCGAATATGGAGTCAAAACCAAAATACAAGATGGCGGCGACGTAAATTTTGCCTGCTTTTCGACATGGGTGTCATTTTCATGGTTTTTGGGTTCACTTATATCGAATATGGAGTCAAAACCAAAATACAAGATGGCGCCGACAAAAATTAGACCAATTTTCGTCATGGATGTCATTTTTATGGATTTTGGGGACGCTTATATCGAATAAGGGGTCAAAACCAAAATACAAGTTGGCGCCGACGAAAATTTGACATCTTTTCGTCATGGGTGTCATTTTCATGGTTTTTGGGTAGTATGTCATTAGCTTGACGTATAAGTTGTAGGTCGTGGGTTTGAGCCCAGGCAGGCGCTTTACTTTGTGTAAATTATTTCTTCACCACTGCTCTCAAAACGGTGAAGGAAAACATCGTGAGGAAACCGGCATGTTCTAGAACCAAATATTCGAAGATATGTGCATCCACCAACCCGCAGTGGGCCCGCGTTATTGGTTACAGCCCATTCCCTCTCACAGAGAGGAGGCCTGTGTCCCAGCAGTGGGAACATTATTAGTGACTGATGATGTGATAGTAATATTTAATATATTCCATATAATGAAAAATGTTCAAGTTATAATCACGCAATTTAATTGAACTAAATTTATTTCTTCGCGTTCGGTGCCCGTGCCGACACTTGAGTAGTGGCGTAGCTGTTACGTAGCAGTGTCGTAGAAGCGGCGTAGCTGTTACGTTGCAGTGTCGTCGTAGCAGCGACGGAACTTTGACATCGCTACGAGACTTTGATACAACGTTTCTAAGACGAGATTGATGAATATGTATCAAGTGCTGGTTTAGAAGGGCCGAATTAATATATCGAGTTACAAAGTAAAAACTATAACTTTGGCTCGTTGGACATCCAGCTAGCGCTTTTCTCTGTCCTCTTTCAGGTTTTTATAGTTTTCCCGTTAAGTCTATAGGTGTCGAAAGAATCGTTTTTTCTACTTACTTACCAATAAAACGGTTTGCTGTTTTTAGATGGCGTCAAACAAGGTTTTCAAGAGCACAATCTGCGTTTTGCTGTTCATACAAATGGCGGCGCAGGTTTCGGCGGGAACGCAGTTCGCCTCTCACGTCAGCGTGAACACGCCTGCGCGCAGCTTCACGCACGGGGTCGGTGACCCCTTGCCATTGCTTGCCAGGCGGAATTACAACCGACAATCTGCCTTCCGAAGTTTGCCGCGTAAGTAGATATTCATTACCTACTTATTTACGAGTAGAGTAGTAATCGCGAGCAAGAACAGCTGAGCTGTTCCAACTCGCAAGTCAAGGACAAAGTTAATAATAAAAATATTCGGAACTATAAGCTTCTGCTAGCGGTTTCGCCCGCGTGAAAGTTTGAAATTATCCCAATTAATCCAGGACATGGTACACTCGTGTGCCAAGTTACATTTAAATCTAGCAGTCTGTTCTTCTCCGTTTCATCTGTTTCTTTCCCAAAAACGAAGTTTTGCAATACGAAAAGTCGTTTTTGGGAAAGAAACAGTTTGTTTCCTTTGCCGAATTCACTTACACAATTAGGCTGCCGGTTTTCTGTAGGATTCGTTAGATACAATACGGGTCATACCTACCTACACCAGCGGGGCTGCCTCGGAAATAAAATGGCTCAGAAATGAAATAAATAAAGTATATAATAAATAAATAAATGTACGTATATAGGCACTTACATAAAAACCGGCCAAGTGCGAATCGGACTCGTGCACGAATGGTTCCATACCATTATCGCAAAAATGGGGAAAAACACGTTTGTTGTAAGGGAGCCCGACTTAAATATTTATTTTATTCTGTTTTTAGTATTTATTGTTATAGCGGCAATAGAAATACATCATTAGTGAAAATTTCAACTGTCTAGCTATCACGGTTCTTGAGATACAGACAGACAGACAGTGGAGTCTTAGTAATAGGGTCCCGTTTTTACCCTTTGGGTACGGAACCCGAAAAACAATGACGTTGTACCTACTTAGGTAGTCAAATACCTTCGTGATGTCATAAAGAAATTATGTAACTAGCACACGAAGGTCTAAACTAGTTAGAAGATAGTTAAAACAATAGTTGCATATCTTACGGTACCTACTTAATGAGTTCATAATGGAGACCCATCTAAATTACAATGCAATGTTTAATAATACGGTAAATAAAATAAGAAACATCCAACAGTTGCGAGTCACTTGGCAAATAAATAAAACACGATAACCTGGAGATAGCGTGTGACCATTTATTTTGACATTAATTTACACTTGTTATGTGACCATGGGCGATTATTACTTTCTCGGAAACAGAAAAGGCATAGCTATTAATGTGGAAACAATGTGCATAGATACGGCTAACTTTTACTTATCATTCATGTAGGTAGGGACACGTGTGCAGCGTTGCCAGTTTTTTTTTGCTAAGTCGGGACTTTAAAACTTTCTGTGTGAAAAAAGCGGGAATATTTCGTCGAAAGCGTACATAGTAAAAAACGTATATAATCAAAAGTTTTTAAATATATATCTTTGTATTTGAGTTTTAAATAACGTTAACATGACAATATATAGCAAAAATAGCCATTGAAAATGAATTTTAATAAAAATATGATATTTATATCAGACTAGCTGACCCGGCAAACCTTGTTTTGCCATAAAAAGACCAAACATTTATCTACCCTACCCTACACTACCCTACCCTACCCTACCCTACCCGACCCTACACTACCCTACCCTACCCTACCCTGCCCTACCCTACCCTACGCTACCCTAACCTACCCTACCCTACCCTACCCTACCTATAAACCTCACGCAGCCCGAGACCTTTCCAACGAATGCAAAACCATGGAAATCGGTTCGTGCGTTCTGGAGTTATAGCGTCAGGGAGGAAAACCCGACTTATTTTTATATATTAGATTTTCTCTTAAGTTCTGTGAATACACTTGTTGCTGGCTTGCATGTCTTGTGCGGCGGCCGATGTTCGCACGTCGTCGTCTAGGCATTTTGGACTATGGCAAGAGTGGTGAATTTAACCTCAAATCACATAATTTACACAGTTCAACTTACAACCTTAAAGACAAATGCCTGCTGTTGAAATTGAATAAAATTTGCACAATTCACGTGATTGATTTGATGGTTTCCAATTGAAATGTTAGGAAACGAATAACTTTAACTTAACTTTAACATTTCGTTTTACTTTTTTGTCACAATTTCACAGTGAACACAATACCGGTTTGTCACTTGAAATTAACTGATCAGAGAACAATTAGTAGCTGTCAAACAATGTATCACGCACCGGCGCCATCTTTGTAGTACATGCTATGTATCAGAGATGGCGATGTATGTAAAAAATGATTTTGCAGCTTGAAAAGCCTTTTTTTTTCTGAATTTTCTTTGCTATAAACCTCACGGAGCCCGAGACCTTTCCAACGAATGCAAAACCTTGGAAATCGGTTCGTGCGTTCTGGAGTTATAGCGTCATGGAGAAACCCGACTTATTTTATATAGTGGATTTGCCCTATCGTTAGGTAGTTGAGACTTCTACGTGTAATGAATAAAAAAAAAAAAAGTCAAAAAAGTTATATTCATTAGAAAAATGTGGTGTTTCAAACAGTAGTCTGGGGAGTGAGTGTTATGTTACAATAATATAATAATTATTTATAAGAATTACATAACTATACTTTATGTCTAAATCGGTCAAAAACACGACAATCACACCAAAACCGCTGGGCGTATTTTAATGAAATCGACACCATATCAAAGACAATTTAATTATCTACATTTTGATCTGAAGCTTTTTTTTTTAAAGTCATAGAATAATAAGGAAAGTACAAAAAACTACTAAATTTTGGGTCGCGCGGGTGTGAAACGAGTGCGCGTTTTGTTCCCTCAAGGTCGTTGGCGTTAGTCGTCGTCTTAAAATGAAAGACACTAGTTTAAATATCCCCGAAAAGCGGGACTGAGCCTGTCCCGCGCGGGACATCCCGCCCGACACTTAACGGACGTCCGACGGATGTCCCGCCAAAATCGGGACGTCTGGCAACGGTGCTCGTGTGCTCTAATGGTGCTGACTCGACTATGATACCACGACAGGGAAAATTACCTACCCTTGGAAGTCACTGTAGCAGTAGTATCAATTACCCTCCTTGACTGCCTCGTTTGCGGAGCAAGCACGATGCGTAGGGTTCGATTCCTAGGTTGAGCAATTTATCTATTATCAGCATTTAGTAGGTAAATAGCCCAGAGTCGAATTTTTGCCGCTAATGGCTCGTTCCCATGGGACTTTAACACACCTACCGAAAAGGCGAAACCACACTTAATGCTAATGAAAAACTGTGTACAATTTCAGTTCCACCGCAGACTCGAGGCTCCGGCTACCCTCGAGTGAAGCCGACGATACCCTTCAACAACGAGGACACCTACCACCGCGACAACGCACTGAATGGGGCACCCTGGCAGTACAACAATTATATGGGTATCTATACAATTGTGTTTTCTGTACATCATCATCATTTCAGGCAACCGTGAACTGACAGTTTTTTAACGTGTGGAAATCTTCATGGATGTCTTCCGCCCTAGGGCGAGCGAAGGGGTATGTCAGACTCTAACTGACTAAAACCACACGGTGTTCTGCAGCTGCCGTTGGCCTGGGTGCTGGAGTGCTTGCGCATTTCATCACACTCCCTCGGCCAGGGCCCGCATGAATCCATGCGGATCCCGTCACCCTCTGCGGCATATACGGCCGCAATTCCTCTAGAGAGGCGCGCGCGGAACACCGCGCGCCGCCGTCTCGGGCCTTTGACTGTTCAGGCTACAGACTCCCCAAGTCCTGCAGGGGCTGCAAGGAGCCACATCCTATGGCGGCTGGAGATCGTTTCGCGGCCTCCGCCGCCCGTTGCGTCTACTACGGATAGGGAGGGAGCACGGAGGGAGGTTTTATTATCCCCTTTCCACCGCCTTCTTTGCGACCATCACTTCCTCGCAGAAGGACGCGACGGAATCCCACGAGCCCTGGCTACCAACCATGAACTGGACCACGTTCGAAAGCTAGAGGTTATCCGCAACACCGACCGCGGCGCTGCGCTGCCTAAGCTGTAGTGTCCTCAAGGATGTGTTGCACCGTGTCGTCTAGGCAGTTGCCACAATGGTGGCATTCGGGCATCGTCGCCCGACCTATGCGGCACAGGTACTTACCAAAGCACTCATGCCCGGACAGTACCTTAGTCAGCCGGAAAGGAACACCAGCAGCCGAATTGCGCAAGTGAATTCGGCTAGGCGAAGTGTTTGACTGCCATCAATCTCGACCAATCACATGCGAGATGAATGACGCGTTATGGATTTCCGTCTGTGTGATTCGTCGATTGATCAAAATCAAAATCAAATTATTTATTTGCGAAATATTTGCGAATGTTATCAAGGTGACATTTTTAAATAAGTTCTTTAGACCATATCCTACCATGACAGGTGTGCAAAATATTGCAATAAAATTTATAAAAATTATAACATTTAACAATTGCATCATCTTTACATTAAATAATTATATTATTGAAAAAATTACTTACTTAATTATTACATTATTTTCTCATTTAAATACTCATTAACAGAATAATAGGCTTTTTGAATTAAATACTTTTTAATTGGTTTTTAAATAAATTGAAATTATTAGATTCTTTTATGTACTTAGGTAGTTTATCATATATTCTAGGGCCCATACAAAATGCACTCTTACCAAATATAGCTGTTCTATGACTTATTCCACTGAGTGTACTGTCAAGTCTTCCACTTTTTAAAGTTTCATAATTATTTAGGTTAGTTCTTATGTCCAATGCTAGTTTGTAGATGTATAATGATGGGAAAGTCAATATTTTTAAATTAATAACGTACGGTTTACATGTTTCAGTCGATTTTAATGCACAAATCGCTCGGATATATTTATTTGAGCTTTAAAGATGGTTTCTCTCTCAGTGGCATTTCCCCAGAACATTATACCATATCAAGTGTCGAACCAACATATGCATGATAAGCGGACAGAAGAGCACTTTGATTTACAACTTTTCGAAGCATAATAAATGGCATATGAACAACGACAGTCTATGTGTAGTCCTAGAAATTTTGTAGTGTTGATATTGTGTATATTTATTTGTTCGTAATTTATATTTAAAGTGCTATGTTTTGAATTTCTGTTTTTAAATGTCATTATATATGTTTTAGTTAAATTTATTTTGAGATCATTTAGATTTAACCAGTTAACAATGGATGATATGTACAGTTTATTTCATGTGCATGTGTCTTAGGGTCTTCCGATACAAATATAGCAGTACTATCATCAGCATACAGAACCATGGGGGGTTTGATTGATTTTGGGAGATAATTAATGTATATACCTAATAAATAACAAGGGACCCAGAATGCTCCCTTGTGGTACGCCTGTACAGACTCATATTGGTGTTGACAAATGTTTCTTTTCTACTTTTGAGATATGCGGTCAAAGACTTTGCGTTACCGTATTCACTTACGAAATAAGAGGCTGCAGCACTGTCTTACCGTTTAGAGAACCCAGGCGTGATGTTATGCAATAGCAAACGTCCACTGTTGGTCATAGGAATCACAAATGCCAAAATTATGACCCAACATATTTTTGATGTTGCGGGGAAGAAATCTATGCAAAGAATGATTAACCTATTTTCGTGTAGAATTCCTCATAGGTGAATAGACGAGGTAGTTTAGTGGGGTATATCCACCTGTAGAATATGCATGAAAGACGGCTGCAAACAGCTAAATCTACGATGACAGTCGTCGGACAGGCGTATGCCTTACGTTGACATCGATCCTTAATTTCGGTCCATTCATTGAGGCGAAAACTCAGTTGCCTGCAAAAAATTTGAGGATTCTTGCAAAGATGAGACGCTATTTGTACTTCCCACCTGAACAGTAGCTCAACTGTTCGGTTATGCATAGAGTACAGCCGTATTGCGTAAGTGAATACGGCTGTAGTGAATACGCAAAGAGTTTGACCGCTATCCAATCGACCAATCACACAGACGGAAATCTACATCACGTCATTCATCTCGCATGTAATTGGTCGATTGGATTGCGGTCAAACTCTTTGCGTTGCCGTATTCACTTACGCAATACGGCTGCTGCTCTCACCTCTGGGACGGATCTGCCAAATACCAGCTTGATGCACTTGAGTCGATTGACAGACGGGCCAAGAGGCTTATCGGCTACGATGCACTGGTCGCGCCAAAGCTCCAGAGCCTCAAACATCAACGCCGAGTCACCTGCCTGTCGGTTTTGTATCGGTTACATTTCGGAGAGTGTGCGACGGAACTGCACAATTTTAATCCGCCTAGCCCTTTCCATCATCGCACTACCAAGACCTACGACCATGCGCCATCGGTACATGGTGGACATCCCATCCATACGCACAAAGCGTTTTGCTAATGCTTTTATTGTGCGCACAGATGAGTGGAATTCCCTTCCGGAGTCTTTGTTACCTGATAGCAACAACCTTGGGATCTTTAAGACAAGAGTGAATAGGTTACATCTAGGCAAGCGTGCTTCACCGTAGACAACATCATCGCTTACCATCAGGCGAGACAGTGGTCAAACGCAAGCCTATGCTAAAAAATGTGGTGGGACCGTGGGACGTTGGGAGCTATGAATAGTAGTACAAACATGAAGGGTCGTGTGCTATGCTTTCCTTGGGGGTAACCAATATTAGCTAACATAACTATATAATCACATGTGACACTACGATATGCCGTCACACCAGAAGACATACGCCAGCGCTCTAAATAATCTATGATACTTATAATCCGATGAAAAGTTCCTTATTCCTTAGTTTAAAACATAATGTGCTTATGTTTCAGATGTTGCGATTCCAGTGTTGCCGCCATCTCCATACAAGGTAGATTCACCTGACCCAGAGTCCCTATGGCCAGAAGGTCTGTTCATTCCACCGTTTAACCCGCCACGGTTTGGCGCTGCTAGCAACCGCCGCAGTGAGGTATTGTCAGGTAAACCTTATTGTAAATAGTACCTTTAATACGCTACTAGCTGACCCGGCAAACTTTGTTTTGCCATAAAAACACCAAACATTTATCTACCCTACTTTACACTACCTACCCTACCCTACCCTACATTACCCTACCCTACACTACCTTCCCTACCCTACCCTACGCTACCCACACTACCCCAAATGCCCGTTATTTATCAGGGAGCGCTACCAACTTGAATGTGAGCTGGACAGGAAAATAACGAAGGAGAATCTGCATGGGCTCATGGACAAAAAGTCAAAGAAAAGGTTTTTAGAATACTGCACTAGATTACTACCACTGCGGTTATACACAGGAACAAAACCTGAAGCGCACTGGGCTTCATTAATATCATTGTACGATATTTAAATGCAAGCACAGAATGCAGCACAGGAACGTATATCCGGCAGTGTTTTAAGTTAGTACCTTAGTTGTAAATTGTGTAAGACTTTTCATGTGATAATTTCATAGACTGCACTTTTGTATTTTTGCACAATTTGCGATGACTAACACTTTTTGTACAACTGTTAGATTTTTGTAAAAACTGTGTTAAACAGCCTTTTGAACTTAATTCTGGCATGATCAGAAATGTAATTTGTAAATATATATTTTTAAGGTTTAAAACATGACTAAATAAATGTGCCAGTACAGTATATAGCTAATTAAATAAACCCACACAGAGTACAAGAAGATGAATGCAAGTAGAACTTTAGTATGAAGAATAAAAGTGCAAGAGGAATGAAAGATTGAACAGAATGTATGTGTTTGCAATCAATAGGCGCCAATTATGTTGGTAGGGATTAGTTAGATTAGAAGAAAAAAAAACCCTATACTACCCTACCCTAAGTTTCATTTTTTTTCACTTCACATAAACCATCTGCAAATAGTCCGATTAAAGCCTAAAATATTTTTTTTGATAGGTGAGCCCGTTCTTGAGTTATAAAATAACAACGAAAAGTGGCATTAATTTTTATAATATATATAGATAAGTATCATAGTCGTTACCACTCGCTGAAATTCTAGTCTTCAGAAAGTACTACGTACTACTACTCGTACCACCTAGTGGGTCTTTATTTATTGATTCAGGTACCGGCTGGATCAACTGTGGTGTGCACAACAGCAGCCTTATTGCGTAATGAATTCGCCAAGGCAAAGGGCAAAGTGTATGAACAATATACCAATGGCGTGGCGAGATGAAAGACGCTATGTGGATTTCCGTCTATGTGATTGTTCGATTGTTCATGCTCTTTGCCTTGCCGAATTCATTACGCAATAAGGGTGCAGGCCTCGACTGCGCTTCGGATCTTACTTTAGCGTTAAGGAATCGAAGATGATGATGGATTTTCCACCTGTCACAGCTGGTATTCCAAATACCTTTGTCGCCCGTGTTACTACCAATCTTACTACCAGTAGTAATACTGGTAATTTGATTCCCTTTCTTACTACTGCAGTAGTAAGTTGTTAGAAGGGTAATTACAATTTCCCCTTGTTACTACCAATGATAATAATAAAGAATATGGCGACATGATGCAAGAAGGCCTATATGATTCGATGCCACATACATAACTTATGAGTGCTGGAGTTGTATAAAATTGGTGAGACTGCGCATCTTCCTGACGTCATGTATGGTGCAGTAAAGGACGGTCCTTCTCTATCCAGGATGTCGACAGATTCAGGAAAACAGCGAACCTATAAAAATCGAGCGTGGAATATTTCAGGGCGACAGTCTGAGTCCTCTGTGGTTTCGCTTAACCCTGAACCCTCTTGAGTACACTGCTGGATGGTTCGGGCCTGGGCTATCGGTTGAGAAGAGGGTCAGGTCATATCACACCTCCTTTACATGGATGACCTGAAGCTCTTTGCCCCCAACAACTTGCAACTGATGAAGCTTCTAAAGGTAACAGAAAACTTCAGTAACGCCATCAGGACGGAACTTGGTGTGGACAAATGTGCAGTCATGCATGTAAAGCGAGGAGAGATTATGGTATCCCTTTCCTCAACCGAAACTTACAAGTATTTGGGTATGTCGGCAGCACTAGGCATCAATGCTACTGACGTCAAACAGTCGTCGCTTCTTTGGCCGCACATTGATTACAGCAAAAAAAACGATTTACTAAACCTTCCAAACCTATAGCTCAATATCTTTTTCTCCATAATTAACATTAGTCCTGCACCAACCGCAAAGATACCAACCGGTAATTGGTGAGAATCAAAATGGCGGGTGTACAAATGCGAATTAAATTATACCAATTACCAAAGAAATGTACCTAAAATATACTTTATTTTACCTAGATCTAAAAAATCTGTACCTCCTTCAGAACGAAAGTAAGGTACACCCGCCAGCCATATTGACATCAAGATGTCGGGTGTTCCGTAAAATTTTATTATTTCACCATTAAAACTATGAAGGAAAAGGGAATCAGTAATAGCGTAGCAGGGGATAGAACGGTATGGAAGAAGAAAACATGTTGCGCCGACCCCAAGTAACATGGGAATGGGCAGGAAGATGATGACTCATAAAATATATTACACCAAAAAAATGTACCTAAAAAGTAGGCACCTCAAGTAAAAAACCCCCCTTCGGCCCCTAGCACGCCTTTCAAAGATCCGGGACCCCAGAGTACCGAAATTGTTAAACAAATATAAAATAGTATTAATAATTGTAGTTTTTGTGGCGAATAAACACTTTTCTTTCATTAGTAGTAACAAGGGGAAATCGTAATTACCCTTATAACAACTTACTACTGTAGTAGTAAGAAAGGGAATCAAATTACCAGTATTACTACTGGTAGTAAGATTGGTAGTAACACGGGCGACAAAGGTCCAAATAATATCTACCATTAAACTTTTGTTTACAGAAGCCGAATCCCTGGACCCCTACTTACTGGAGGGTTCAGAAGCAATAGCAGCGGTCAAGAGGTCAGCTCGCCATGGTCTTTACTACTTCCACGATATACCTCACATCGAGTCGCTCCTCGCCAACCAGGAAACCAGGATCGAGAACAATTTGAAACCTCATAGGATAGCTAGCATACGTCATACGTGGCCCTACAACCGACCTTAGCGTACCCCGAACCGACGAATAAAACACTACATACAAAATTGCAATTATATATTTTATACAACTGTAAAAATACTCAATAAAAAAGTCATTAATATTATACACAACGAAATCTACCTAGTTTTATTTTCTCATTTACAAAATATACGTATTTTAATAAATATAGGTATAATTATTTTTAGGAATGTACATTTGAGCATTATTGCATAATAATTTTGTTCTATGTTAACTAGAAAAAAATACGAGCTGCCAACTTATAAACGAGTACATTCAGCAACTTCGAAATGAGAGGTAAACATCCTCAACAAAAGGAGTTTAGTTAAAGATCCTCAAACACCTAGAACCAAACATATCAAAACACAGTAATGTGTTAACCTAACAGTACATCAGGTTAATGAACAGTTATACAAATTAAATACCTATTAGTGGACGGAATAAACCAATTAAGTAAATATCATTATAAGCTACCAGGCTTATTTACCTAAAATCTCACAAACGTTTTTTCTCTCATAAACTATAAACATTCGTAAATATACAGTTATTTCTAATATTATGGTTACAAAGGCAGTGATGCGTTTACATTAATATATTGAACACAACATTTTTTTAGAATACTTGAGAGATTACCTTAAAGGTCTATGAATATATTTCAATCTATAAAATAGTAATTAAATATACATAATTACAAATCATATTAACATAAAAGGTTAAAAAACGAACATTTGCATAATGTTGAAGTTAAACTTAAACATTAGGTAAAGGCTCTTTTGTTTGTTTGGAAGACAATATTTTAAAAACCCTGTTAAAAACTATCTCTTTTATATATCTTGGTTCCTAAGACAATAATATTGGTATTATAATGCAGCAGGAACAATGTCATAATGATGATATAATTTCAGAAAGTCCTATTATGTTATCATAAGGTATCATAATTTAGATTCTCACTTTGTGGTTGAAGACTCATTTAAAGAATTTAAACAGATAGTTTGAGTTATTAAAAATACTACAACATAATCATAAGGAATGAGATTCACTTTCAAAAAGAGAACATTAAAAGTTCAACCCTGTTTCTTCCCAACTTCACTCCTGAAGGTCTTTCTAGGTCCAAAACTGGCATCAAAAAGTTCCAATTTATTTTGTTTACAAAGTTATTTTAATAAAATACTAAGAGGAGGAAAATACCAGTAATTAATTTCCAATTTGCAAGACTAAAGAACTTCCAAAACTACAAGACTGATTGCTTTGTATCACAATGATTTAGTTATAAATGTACAATGTAATGATCATTAAATATTAATCAAAAATAGATCTTGTTTTTACTTAATTGAGAAAAGTTTTATGATAAGAAATGTAATAACATTTCTTAATTTATTAATTGCCACTTAAGACTTACTTATATTGACAACAGAGGTTTAAAGGGTAGCTTGCCCCATTTTTATGTATAATCAAATCTGAATACAACCTTATATCAATTAAGTTAAAGCAGCAATTGCCTTAACGTACATATCACAATATTTAAACTTCTTTAAGAAATACAAGTTCCTTAAAAATAATAGTTGTATAAAGGTACTAAAAGTCCTGCTGCTAGTATGAGTGGGTATGAAGAGACTCCTACTGCTGAGTTACAAAGGTCACCATTGCAGAAACACATGTAAACTTTTTTACGATTCCACATTGTGTATGCACACCTTTCTTCGTAATCACTTGGGGCCCGTTGTAAGCACATTCGTTCAGTTGCTGCACCATAATCTGTGAAATATATAATTATTAATGTTAGAAATAAATAGCAATAGTGCTCTGAAAGTTTTAAAAACTGAATATAACAGGTTAACGAAAAGGAAGCAGTTTGTAACTCTCAGCACAAAAGTTGAACATAATACAAAGGGGAATATATTAAATCGCTTTTAACCATGGCTATAAATTATTATGGGGAGCTATATTTTGAGTGAGATTCAATAAAAAAATATTGTTTAAGGGTTTAGTAGCTTACCATCAGATCTGAAAGTCCCCACAGTACCCTCTATTAGTTTGCCGCACCATCCTGAGGGACAAGCCACCACATGAAGTCCTTGTTCAGTCACAGTCTCTGTCACATTTATTGGAAAAGGATCACCACAGGTGCCAAGTTCTCCTCGCGATCTACATCTTATGCATCGCTTATTTAAACCTGTAACATTAAAACATTTCTAAATATTACTTGGCAAACAACAAATTTTACAAACTTTCTAATTCTAATTTCAGAAACTATATCGATAAAAAATTATACCATTACTGACGACAGGTTTGATTTATTAGGTATTCGTACACAGCCAGGTGACTTACACACATTCCTAACGAGCTATTGTTCAACAACTCTCACTTTACCTTGATAAATAAAGTCGTGTCAAAAATATTAGTGAAAACTTACTTTGAACTTCCTGTACCACAAAGAACGCCAATATAGAACACAAAAATACTCCGCTGTAGTTCATTTTGTAATATTATAATTATCAAGATAGACAAAATACAAATATATTAACTTCTAAAACTTTTCATTTTCAATCGAATAGAAGTCGAACTCCTTCACAACTTTTACTACCGTTCGCTACGCGTCAGCTGACATTTGTATTTGACTTGACTTTGACGTCTTGTCTCACTCATTTGAATGAAGGAATGAAGATAGAAGCTAATGTCATGTGTCAGGTCGACTGATAAACTGATAACGTCACTAAAATTCCACAGACTGTAGCGATGCAAATCTAACCAAATGAGAATAGTGATTCCAATTTGATCGTCTAAGGGCGCCTACGTAAACTTGGAAAGTCCAATGGGGGCTACCGCGTTTGAATTTGCCGCTAGGGGCGTTGGTGTAGAGTGAGGTTTTCAAAATGTCTAATTGCATATTTTTTTGGCTATAACGCGAGTTTATATTCAACTTTTTATTTTTGTGAATTATTTCTAAAATAGGTATAATACGATTTTAACCAACCACTGCTTTAATAGAGCTATAAGATTCAGAAAATTGTATAAGTCATTTTTTCGAAAAAAAAAAGGGACTGCACTGCACAAAACTACTCGTTTTTAAATAATCGCACTTCTACGGCATGGCATTAGAAATTATTTTAATTAAAACTTTCTTTCTATGCGCGTTATAACAACGTTTAACAGCTACCTACATTTAAGGACCTTATTCACCAGTGGCCCCAACTGGTGGGCACAAAAACGGCAGCCCTCATTGACATTGTACAAATATGGTTTAGTTCACTGCAATAGCTTTTCTTGTTCACATTGCAACTGATGGTATTCATTAATACTTGTTTTGTTTATATTCAATGGATCTACAAAATAAGATCGTCGATGCCAAGCAATATATACTCCAGCGCAGTAACATGTCATCGCCAGTGACAGTACAAATCCTAGATAAATTGAATAACGAATAAATTCTGAAACAAAATACTTTTTTTAAGTAATCTAAATGTTTAACAATTATACTCGTTATATAGCACACATACTTCACCTTGATTTAGCAATTTTGATTTTGTCACAACTGTTACTTCATACACCTGAAGTTTTTTGCCATTTGCGCGACATGAATAATTACCTTCATCATTTTTACTTATGTGTAATATATGCAAAGAATTATTAACGTCTACTGATATATGAGGTTCTTCTTCATTCTTATTTTTTTTACTATTTCTGTAAAAATAATGTACGGTAATCTCCTATAGCTATTAGTCACAGCTGATCTTCGTGTCTCTGAATTTGGCTCTGCGAACCATTGCGTAAGAAATAGTTTATCATCGAGTATACTGCATAGAGTAAGCGAGATAAGACAATGCAATCAACATAAGCGAATGAAAGAGGCAGTTATACAACATGCTATCTTTACTTCAACACCTTTAGGCGCGATTGGTCCAATTCGCGATTGGTCCAATTCACCTTATTCGCGATTGGTCCAATTCGCGGTTGGTCCAATTCGCGATTGGTCTAATTCGCGATTGGTCCAATTCGCGGTTGGTCCAATTCGCGTTTAGTCCAATTCGCGGTTAGTCCAATTTTAAAGTATTTCTAAAATTAAACAAAATAACACATTTTTATGTACATACTATATTTATTCTTATCTAATCATTTTACTAATCATTATCTTGTATTAGAAGCTCCTACCAATAACTGACTAAGATAAAGTACTAACTTCAAAAAGCAAAAAAAGCCCAGCCCTAAAACAAACATGTTTTTTCACGAAACTTACATTACATTTAAATATTACATTTAATATTCATCATGAATGTTGATTTATTGTACCAATAGAATATACCCAATGGGAAAAGGGGTGAGTTTATCTCACCCCTTTTCCCATGGGGGTAAATAAAAACAACAAAACGCCACCTGCTACGATCCTTACATACTTCTTTGGATTCACTCGCATTCATACATTTATTTATTTTTGTTCATCCGTCACTTATATCACTCTATTTATTAAAAACTTTCGCAAATAATTTGCCGACAACACTCAAAAGACTAATGCTGCGGTATTTTTACACTCCTGCTGTGCGTCTTTTCCCTTATATAGTGGTACGATAACAGCCTTGCACCAGTCATCCGGCACGCGGCCATATCTCCAACACATATTAAAGATCCGGCACAACAGGCTTGCTACCACCCCGTCACCGCCCTTCAGCATTTCAACAGATACTAGGTCATACACTGCAGCTTTACCAATCTTCATCCCACTCAGTGCTTTTATAATCTTATCCATTTCTATTTCATTCTCATGCGTTTGCTCTTCGTCTGAGTTTGGGTCTTGATAACTGGCTTCTATCCAGTTACCCACTCCTTGCACACTATCCTGACAACTAAATAAACTTTAAAAATATCCCTTCCAGAGTTCCAAGACCTTGCATTCTTTGCTCAATAAGCACCCATTTTCTGCTCTTATTACATTCATGCTCGATTTTTTTGTCACTCCACGAGCCAAACTTACCTGTTTCCAGAACAGCTTAACATTGGCCCTGAAGTTTTTGGAGAACTTCCTGTTATATTTTTCTTCTTTTTCATCCTTCTTCATTTTTACCACCTCTTTGACTTTCGCTTTCCTTAGTTTGTACGTAGCTTTCACTCTTTCAGTGTGCTTATTTCGAGTTTTTTAACGCGCTCGATCTTGATAACGTAAACGATCTCTTAAGGTGGAAACAAATTATCGGACCCGGCTGACGGCCGCGACTTACAGCCGCGGCTGATATGTATGCACAGTCGTATGGCACGCGGCTACCAGATCTCTATCAGACGTCCGAACGCCCAAGGTCACGTCCGCGACTTACGTCCGATAGTTTGCACAATTTAATGTACATTCATTACCTAGATACTCTATAAGTATAAGTCGCGGCTGTCAGTCGCGTCCGAAAGCCGCGTCCGATAATTTGTTTCCAGCTTTCTGTTAATTTGTATACAAAAAAGTAGTTTCTCTTTACTGTCATCAGACGGCGCTAATACAGTTTCTATGCAAATTGAGGTTTACGTTAACTCG
Source organism: Orthosia gothica (assembly GCA_949775005.1). Classification (NCBI taxonomy): domain Eukaryota; kingdom Metazoa; phylum Arthropoda; class Insecta; order Lepidoptera; family Noctuidae; genus Orthosia; species Orthosia gothica. The sequence continues at coordinate 21,721,783 of OX459045.1, read as the reverse complement.
AATGAGCGTGAGTAAAACTCGCACTAAGGCCTCTGATCATCCGCCACGTTTGTTGCCAGATTCATTCTATTTTGGGCCTTACAGGCTAACACATACTAATAATATAAATTTATTATAATATTATTATTGACAGAATCCTATAACACGTATATATTGTATAATTATTACGGAAACATTATCCATTTTGGACCAACCGCGAATTGGACTAACTGCGAATTGGACCAATTGCGAATTGGACTAATTGCGAATTGGACCAACTGCGAATTGGACCAACCGCGAATTGGACCAACCGCGAATCGGACATATTTTTGAACATTGGACCAATCGCGAATTGGACCAATCGCGCCTAAAGGCTTCAACATATCACAAAAATAGCAACTGCGCAGGCTCTTGCAGCCATCTTCCGAGACACAAAGGTCGGCTATATCTACTACACATAGATAGCCATATTTTTTTATCAGCCATTTCTGTCGGTTTTGATAAAAACAGTTTAAAATAAATGTGCACTACCTTATTAAAGAATTTAATAATTTTGTGCCTTTAAACCATTTTAAATCTGAATTTGAAACTGCTTCTGCTTCTGAACACGAAAGTGTTACATGACTATTTTCTTCTACTTGCTTTATAGTTTTGTGATTATTTTTGTTCTTATTTATCTTGTGCTTCACTAAAATAAAACATTTTTATTTGATAATTATAAAAAATACATAAAAAAAGTAAAAAAAAAAGTTTAAAAAGCTCCTGAGACAATTATCTATCAATAAAATGTAAAAAAAAATATGGTTTTTAAATTACATAATTTATCTATTATTAGACACTTTTCGATCGACAATCCATCGAAACACGTAATTATAGCACTTTTATATATCTTGCTATAATTCTCCGATTCAAAGAGTAAAATGCGCATAACTTTTGAACGGCTGAACTGATTTATGTAACCTCTACCATCTTACCGAACCATTAAGGCGTATCTTAGAGCATTTAACCTATGGAGATGGCATAGCTGAGCGTACCCCTGCCCTCTGCCAAAGTCGCTTGGCCATATGACCATACGCGTTATATAAAACTAGTTCATTCGCCGATCGCCGCCATTGTGTATCGTATTGTGTCGCAAGTAAGTTCCCCGAAAAAATGGTTAATTGTGCGGTTTCCTCTTGCAAAAAGCGAGCTGCCACTTTCAATTTGCGAAGCCATGGTGTTTCCTACCACATATAAGTATAAATTATACATCAACATAGTTTTATTTAAGAACAATGTCGAAATAATGGATAATGCCTTTACGATAGAAAAATTCAGTGGTACGTTGGTAGCACAAACGCAGTACAGGGGCTGACAGGGTAGCGATGTGCATAGTGCTGCTGGGACAACGTGAATGAATGATTGATAAATTAAATGATTTTTTTGAATCAGTATGTTCAGTATCAAAATAATTTTGTTTGTGTTTGTTTCTGGACGTCAGGTTGAACTAAAAAAATATATTATTTATAAATGTCTATGAGAATAGATTTAAATTCTTTTCTTTTCAAGTTTTAGGCTAATAAAACGTAAGTTTGTTCGTTTCGTTAGTGAGTTTTCAATCATTTTTTAATCCCCGACGGAAAAAGAGGGGTGTTATCAATTTGACGTGAATTGCTGTGTATCTGTGTGTCTGTCTGTGGCATCATAGCTCCTAAACAGATGAAGCGATTTAGATTTTTGTTTGATACCTCTATCGAGAGGAGACTATTGCAGCCATGGTAGTTACAATGACAATCCCACTGCACATTAATTCGAAGTCATATACAATTTCGAATGTTAAAAATACTCAAATGTTCGTTTATCCTTTTTAACTTTTTTTGGTTGATTGTATTATTTATTATTTACGCTTTCCTATTATTTAACACGTATACATAACATCCGTATTAAAGAACGGGGCTCATGTATGAATCCCGAATGCCCGAACCTAAATAAAACAAAATGTCAGTGACAGTTTCATACTATTCTAAGCTGAAACCTGTAGGTACTATAGTTTATGATTAACATTGTTCCAAGACGTATGCCACCATTTTATTAGGTACTACACCCAGTTCGTCTACCATGCATGGTGTATTTGGATATTACATTTATTTGTAACGTCATTCTTATAGGAAAGACACGGGTCCAACAATATAAATATTATGTCATTATGAAATATTATTGACTAAAATAAATTCAATCGTTCTTTTTTTAGTGTATCTTAAATTCTCCTACGTTTCTTACCTACCTACGTAGTTTCGCAGACCACAAATCATATTGCGTATCTTATTTTATTTGTGAAATTATTTACTTAACTTTATTTGTAAGCGTACCAAAAATAAAACGAATGAACATTTTGCTCATTCATTCATGCATTAAAATGAAATTCCACTCATTCTTCGTATCACATCACTAGCACTTTGTGTTTGTTGTCATAGGATAATTGTATAAATACACACAAAATTGTCAATGAATGTGTGTTTTTTGATTGTGTGATTATTATTTCTTCGTGTGCGTTTGTAGCAATAGGATCCATATATCTGTGGGTGATTGTCAAATTTTTGTAGTGTGCTGTATGTGTTTTCCTCGCCCCCCGCCGAAAGTGGCAGAAAAAGTTGTTCGGTGATTCGCGGCTTGCCGTCTCCATAGGTTAAATGCTCTAAGAGGCGTATATATTCCCCAATGTTAACGCAGTACTCTCGGAGCCAGAATATCAATATTGAACCACCTTTTGGGCAGTTTTGTTTGCAACATATTCTTTGATGATGATGAAATAAAATAGCAGAGGTAAATATGTTATTTCATTTATGGAGAAATTCTACCCATCAATAATTCTGTGTAAAAATATTTTTAAACATCCATGTCGCTTTGGAGGAAAAGTAGCTAAATTTTTTTTTTTCAAACCTCTTTCAAACAAAAGCCGTTACTAAAGATTATGCTTTAGAAAGTGATCGTTTTACGGCACTAAAGCGTTGTAGGCCCTTAAGGCCCGGACTCCACCAAAGCGGATATGTGCGGAGAAGTCCAAAGCGAAGACGATACCAACCAATAGAATTTCGTTATTCATCTTTCGTCTACGCTTTGGACTTCTCCGCACATCTCCGCTTTGGTGGAGTCCGGGCCATAATCTAGACAAAGTAATCTTTCAATAAAAAACTAAATCAAAAGCGGTTCATCCGTTTAGGAGCTAAGATGTCACAGAAAGATACACAGATACGCACTTCAAACTTATAACATCCCTCTTATTTCATCGTGGGTAAAAATGAAAATATGACATTTATACATTGAGGTAATAATGTACTACGCACATTTATAATGGTAGATACACATAGGACACAATACACAAAGGACACAATACACAAATTGGAGATCTTTTATTGAATACCTCTTTTTATGACACGGCATATTTCCTCTTCTTCAAAGTCGGGGATATTTCTTACAATTTCACTAATTTTGGGTAATGTTCTATTGAGTTGTAATGAACGACAGGAGATATCATAGCCATCATTCAAATATGACATAGTAGTATTAGAAACAACATTAATTGGTAATATCTGAAAAATAAAAGGGAAAAACGTTAAAATATATAGCAGGGATGCTAGAATTTTATATGATAATAGTACCTACGTATTACCTCCAAGGTTGTATTATTAACACTGGGCTGTAAACGGCATCTACCTATTCTTTTGCGTACACCTTTCTGACAATCATTTTCTTTACATTCGCCCCAGTTTTCCCAAATTGTTGTTAGTTTTAAAGATTTATTTAAATCCCTTCTTAGTGATTTGAAAGTTTCTTCTTCGGAACATTTAAATTTCTTATTTATAGTATCTAAGTAGTTCCGTTTGTATTCTTGCCATTGAATGAATGTTCCAACTTTAGGGCTGATATCAACGCTTAGGACACCTGTGAGAATTAAAAAATAGCATTAAAAACTCCAAATAGAATGACAGAGATAAATGGCACTCAACCTAGGTGCCATCAAGTATTTCTGTCCCTGCGAAACTCCATAAAGTGGTAAAGACAGCACGATACTCAAAGCTGAATATGATAATTCACAATAATTGCATATCCGTAATCAGATTCGGTTACGGATCGGATAGGCCTTTGTTCTCATAAGGACAGATTCTCATAAAGACAGATAAGCAGAAGGACAGATTCTCATATGGACATTTTCGCATAAAGACAGAAAAGGTACAGTTCCACACACTACTTTAGGCCAATAACACTCTCACCGCTACGCATATATACAGTTTTCCAAAGCAGCAGGCCATGTGGCCAGGTGGTAGGAGAGGTAGGAGGTAGGTAGTAGGCATACATAAATATATTCAATAGTACCTAATGCATTAATAGTAAAAGGCTGCTACTATCATTTTATAAATGCAATTTGGAAGAAGTCAAAAGCAATTGGATTCAGTTCTTCTAAAGAGGGTCGTAAATACACTCAACTTTACTCCCTATTAGCACTATTGCCAACAACGCTTATACCGGAGACGCCTCCGGTATAAGCGCCACCTTTGTTTATGCGAGTTAGCCCCTAGTAAGAAGGAAAGATTATTTTTCAAGACTATTTCAATAAATAGTGGATGAAACTCATTACCAGCTATGTTTTTAGTTCCTATGGCGAAACGTTTCGAACCACGAATGCCATCGAAGGGTGGCACAAAAGATTTAATTATAAGATTCCTAAAACTGTCCGATCAAATAGTCCGTGGTTATTATTGTGCAGTAAAATAAAGAAGGAAATCTGGTATTTTGGTTGGCAGGAAATTTGAGAACATAAATTAACATTATTTTGGATTTCGCAAACGATAAAATATCGGTCATATGAGTGCTTACAACACCTCGCAAAACTGAGATTTTGAAAATGTGAAACGTACCAAACCTACAATGAGTAGGTTTAACAAAAGTATTTTTTTAATGAATTGAATATATCTAATACCTACATTAAAATAATTTTATTTTGGTTTAGTTTGTAAAGTAATAATATATTATTTTCAACTTAACTGTACTTTGTCTTGATGCGAAATTGTCCCTATGAGTATCTGTTTTTTTGCTAATCTGTCTTTATGAGAACAAAGGCGGATAGGTACCTACAGAATTATCGCATATCATCAAATATATTCGGATAGTTTCATATTGGAATTAAAACAAATTAGGTACGTACAAAAAACTTTTATCCAAGTAATTGACAATGTAATCGCACAAGAATTTATGACTGACTAGCTGTGCCCGCGGCTTCGCTCCAGTCAACTACCTACCCTACTTACCTACCTACCTACGCCTTACCTACCCTACCTACCCAACCTAAGCCTTACCTACCATACCTACCTACCCTATTTACCCAACCTAGGCCTTACCTACCCTACCTACGCCTTACCCACCTATCCTACTTACCAAACCTACGCCTTACCTACCCTACCTACCTACCTACCTACCTACCAACCCTACTTACCCAACTTACGCCTTACCTACCCTACCTACCTTCCCTACGCCTTACCTATACCTACCTTACTACCTAACTTACATACCTGCATAGACTATTATTTAATCTAGAGAGAAGAATATCGACTTCATACAAAAAAAACCGGCTCAGTGCGAGTTAGACTCGCACACCAAGGGTTCCGTACCATTATCGCAAAAAACGGCAAAAAAATCACGTTTGTTGTATGGGAGCCCCACTTATATATTTATTTTATTCTGTTTTTAGTATATGTTGTTATAGCGCAGCAGAAATACATCATCAGTAAAAATTTCAACTGTCTAGCTATCAGGGTTCATGAGATACAGCCTGGTGACAAACAGACAGACAGACAGACGGACCGCGGAGTCTTAGTAATAGGATCCCGTTTTTACCCTGTGGGTACGGAACCCTAAAAAGTAAAGACAGTTTTGCTGCGTGCCATCTAGTAGCACTCCAGAACACTACACCGAAACGAAAACATAAAAAATACCTATCCATAGCTGGGATTCGAACCCGGAACCTTGGACGGCAGAATTACGAACCACATAAACACACGTATTTTTTTGTCTCGTGCATTAGGTCTCCGAATTATTATTTTTACTCTAGCCACACCTAAAATAGCCCTTGAAGGTAAGTCGTTGATTCAAAGTATAGAAAGACACTACACAAGACTGCCTATCTGCCTACCCTAATTGATTTGCTACCACCAACCCTTCCTTCCTACCAATTTTTTTCAAGTGTAATTCTGCCGCGGAGAACATTATCACTATGACATCAAATGAACAACGCCATCTATCGAATACGGAGTTCAACTAACCGAGTATCTGAATTGCGTGTGTCAGAGTTCAGAGACATGGCGTGTGTTATGATATTTTACTTCTTGAACACTTTAAATTCATCTAACTTTTGATAGAGTGAACCGATTGCGATGAAACAAAATCTAAGTTATACTTCAAGTTACGCATAATTTTTATGTATTAAAGTTATATATTTTGGTTTCGCACATTTTACGTGATGCGTGCACAAATAAACAGACAAACAGACAAAAATTTAAAAAATGCTGGAAATGGGTTCTGTAGGTTATCCTTTAACACCCTGGCTATTTTTTGTTCTTTAATTTTCGGTGTACAAAAACGACTTTTCTACTGATTTATTATATGTATTGATGATGATTGATTAATAAAACAAAGCAGTAGACACTTTTATACCACTACACACTACTTACACTTTTATACTTATCGGATTCGGTTAGGTTACGGAACTAACCTTCGAGAATGTACATGAAGACGTTTCCTTCTTGTATTGTTTCAGGACTTCTACACGTATAAATTCCGGATTTATTTACATTGAAATCATGAATATTCAACATATGAACTGGTGTTATAACTATTTTGGTACTAAAATCATTATTTACAATATCTGATATTTCTATCTGTTTATTTTTTCCTCTTTGCTTGTAAAACCACAATTTAGGAAAATAGTCCTCTTTGCCTTCGCTGAAAAAATCAGGTAGATAATCATTAGTGTACTTTACTTATTAACATAGTCTCGCAGTGCAGTGCTTTATGCTAATGGAAGAACGCCCTTTACAGGCAAGCAACGCCTTAGTTCGAAGAAGGAATTTAATAAAAAAAAATAGTTTTCTTTCATTCTTTCTTCTTTATTATCATCATCATCATTTCAGCCGAAAGACGTCCACTGCTGGACATAGGCCTCCCCCAGGCGTCGCCATATTGACCGATCCCGTGCGTCTCGCATCCAGCGCCTTCCCGCAACCTTAACTAGGTCATCGGTCCACCTAGTGGGAGGCCTTCCAACTTATCGTCTTCCGGTTCGCGGTCGCCATTCCAGAACTTTCGGCCCCATCGGCCATCCGTTCTGCGAGCAATGTGCCCTGCCCACTGCCACTTAAGTTTGGCAATTCTTCGGGCTATGTCGGTAACTTTGGTTCTCCTGCGGATATCATCATTTCTGAAGTGATCACGCAAGGAAATTCCGAGCATAGCCCTCTCCATTACCTTTTGGGAGACTTTAAGCTTTCTGATAAGGCCCATTGTAAGCGACCACGTCTCGGTCCCATAGGTGATCACTGGCAACACACACTGGTCATAGACTTTTGTTTTGAGACACTGCGGTAAATTGGACGAGAAGATACCACGCAACTTTCCGAACGCCGCCCAGCCAAGTCGGATTCGACGGTTGACCTCTTTCTCGAAGTTGGACCTCCCCAACTGGACCGTTTGTCCCAAGTAAACATAATCGTCTACAAATTCGAGTGTAGATTCTCCGATCTTAATAGGAGTGGGTGTTACATGGGCATTCACCATGACCTTGGTTTTGTCCATGTTCATTTTAAGACCCACTCTTTCGGAAGCTCTACTGAGGTCATCGAGCATTTTACTGAGGCTCTCCATGGTCTCAGCCATGACCACTATGTCGTCGGTAAACCGAAGGTGAGTAATGTACTCGCCATTAACGTTGATGCCAAGCCCCTTCCAGTCCAGAACCTTGAAGACGTCCTCCAGCGCAGCAGTGAACAGTTTCGGAGAAATGACGTCTCCCTGTCTTACGCCGCGCTGGAGAAGGATTGGTTTCGAGGGCTGATCCTGAAGACGGACTGACATGGTGGCGTTTTTGTACAGACACTTCAACATCTCAATCTCGATCGACGGTGCCACCGTTGGAGAGATTGCAGTACAGCCCAAATCTCGATCGAATCGAAGGCTTTCTCGTAGTCCACAAACGCTAAACAGAGAGGCAGGTTATAATCTTCGGTCTTCTGTATAACCTGCCGCAGCGTATGTATGTGGTCTACGGTGCTAATAGCCTTTTCGGAATTCGGCTTGTTCTGGAGGCTGGAAATCGTCAAACCTGCGCGCGAGACGATTCGCGATGACTCTTGAAAACAACTTGTAAACATGGCTAAGAAGCGAGATGGGCCGATAGTTCTTCAGACGGGCATTGTCGCCCTTCTTGGAGAAGAGTACCACCACACCCCTGCACCATGCCTGCGGCGTTTTGCCCTCGAGTATGACGGAATCAAACAGCTTCTGAAGGGCCTTGAGGACCGGTTTTCCACCCGCCTTCAGGAGTTCAGCCCACTGGTCGACACACTCTCGACCTTCACCACGTTGTTTACAAGGGACTTGTGGACGATAAACCCAACACCACCCTGGGACTGCCGGTCACCCTCTCGGAAATAGAGCAGGTTACCAGATTTGAGGATTATCGAGTCCCCCCCTCTCTTCGAACTTCAGATAACCCTATATTACGCCATCGCAACCTGCTCAATTCCTTTTCACGCTCGGTGATCTTCTCGTCGGTCCGAAGTGTGCGCGTGTTGTACGTTGCCAGGTCCAGTCGTCGGTGATTGGTGGTGTAGCCGGATCTCGTCCGGAGATTCTTAGCACCCCTTGCCATGCCGTAACCTCGACCGCTACCGTAGTCGAGGGTAGGCAGGCAGCCGGGCACTAGGTGCCATTTTTAGGGTTCCGTAGCCAATTGGCAAAAAACGGAACCCTTATAGATTCGTCATGTCTGTCTGTCTGTCTGTCTGTCTGTCTGTCTGTCTGTCCGTCCGTATGTCACAGCCACTTTATTCCGAAACTATAAGAACTATGCTGTTGAAACTTGGTAAGTAGATGTATTCTGTGAACCGCATTAAGATTTTCACACAAAAATAAAAATAAAACAAAAAAATTTGGGGGTTACCATACTTGAAACTAAAAATAAAAATAATTTTTTTCATCAGACCCATACGTGTGGGGTATCTATGGGTAGGTCTTCAAAAATGATATTGAGGTTTCTAATATCAATTTTTTATAAACTGAATAGTTTGCGCGAGAGACTCTGCCAAAGTGGTAAAATGTGTGTCCCCCCCCCTGTAACTTCTAAAATAATAGAATGATAACACTAAAAAAAATATATGATGTACATTACTATGTAAACTACCAGCGAAAATTGGTTTGAACGAGATCTAGTAAGTAGTTTTTTTTTAAAACGTCATAAATCGTAAACCGCAATTTACCAAGTACGGAACCCTTCGAGCGCGAGTCCGACTCGCACTTGGCCGGTTTTTTATTTATGCTATTCATAGGGGGGGTTTTGCCATAATCGCCACGCTTGGCAGGCGGGTTGGCGATCGCAGTATGGTTGTTATAGAAGCACAGAGAACGCTGCTGCCCATTCTCTGGTTTGTTCATTAGTCGCTTCTTACGACACCCACGGGAAGACATGGGACGGTGAAATTCTTAACGTCCGGCACCATACGGAACCTTAACGTCCGGCACCTTACGGAATTTTCTTCTATATATTTCGAAATAATCTTGGTGGCCCAGAGGTTAGACCTCTCGTGCTTGAGGTCGTGGGTTCAAAACCGGCCAAGTTACAATTGCGGCGTGTCGCGTCGCGTTGACCTTTTTAGGGTTCCACACCCAAAGGATTAAAACGGGGCCCTATTACTGAGACTCCGCGGTCGGTCTGTCTGTCTGTCACTCTGTCACCAGGCTGTATCTCATGAACCGTTATAGCTAGACAGTTGAAATTTTCACAGATGATGTATTCTTGTTGCCGCTATAACAACAAATACTAAAAACAGAATAAAATAAATATTTAAGTGGGGCTCCCATACAACAAACGTGATTTTTTCTCCGTTTTTTACGATAATGGTACGGAACCCTTCGTGCGCGAGTCCGACTCGCACTTGGCTGGTTTTTTTCTGTTCACGGAGAGGCGAGAGGTGCCGCGTGCAGCGGCCCACGATATCGCACGCGCAAACACCAAATACAAACATATGGCAATTTGATTTTTAATTGAATTAAAATTTTTACATTGTAATTTCAGTTTATATTAAATTTTGACATAGTAATTTTTTATTGAATTTAAATTTTTGACATTGTAATTTCAATCTAATTTTTTTGATAGTGTGTGTATTTTATTTATTTTTTTGCTCTGTTTGTAACTAATTTTGTACGCCATAAATGGCAAAACATGTAGCCAACTCATATTAATATGAGACCTTTATACTGTACTCATGTTTTACAAAATAAAAATATCATATCTTATCTTATCTTATCTTTATGGAGGCGCGGGGCGTTGAGCGGGGGGGCATCAAGAGTGGCGGTGGCCAGTGTGTCTCGTTTTACTTTCACTTTTTTTTTAAATATAATTTATAATCTTTTTTTTTAGTTTCTTACGACTTATTGTCGGGCCTACGTTGTCTCCCCATATCTAAGTACTAATGCTGTAACATGAAAATATTGAAAGACGAAACCATTTTTTAAAAGAATAACCGTGGAGTTTCTTGCCGGTTCTTCTCCATAGGAAACGACCAACCCAAACCGTGCATCTTTTGTCGACGTTTCACAAGTGCCCATGGAGGCCTATGTAATTTTTTTTTTTTTTTAGCTTCATACCCAGCGGCGGGAATCAGAATCGGCCACTTATTATATTAAATAATGCATATTTTAACATCGAATTATCTTCTAATAAAATGTCCTTAATTTCGTTCTCCATTGCTGACGGTGGCTTACGTCTGCGTTGTGCGATATCCAAATAAGACTGGCAGAAGTTTCCACCGCGGGCGTCGCTGCATGCGATGCCTGCATCTCAAGCAAACGCGTGCAAAATCGCTTCTCCGTGAACACTCTAACGCCACATTTTTTTTATTCGTAGTAGGCTTGCGCTTGACCACTATCTCACCTGATGGTAAGCGATGATGTGGTCGACGATAGAGCACGCTTGCCTAGAAGTAACCTATTCACTCTTGACTTAAAGACTCCCAGGTTGTAGCTTTCGGGAAATACAGACTCCGGCAGGGAATTCCACTCTTTTGCTGTGCGCATAATACAAGTATTCCCAAAACGTTTGGTGCGTATGGGTGGGATGTCCACCATGTATCGATGACGCATCTCCGTACGTCTTGTAGTCCGATGATGGATCGGGCTAGGAGCAATAAGTTCATGCAATTCCAACGCACACGCCCCGAAATGTAACCGATAAAAAACCGACAGGCTGGCAACTCGGCGCCGATGTTCAAGGCTCTGGAGCCTAGACTCGATCAGTATCTCATTGCCGATAAGCCTCTTGGCCCGTTTTTCGATAGACTCGAGTGCATCCAGCTGGTATTTGGCAGATCCGTCCCAGAGATGAGAACGGTGCTCCATGCAAGCAACTGCTCTGGGGTGAAGTACTGTCTCACCTTCGCAAGGATCCCCAACTTTGTGGTAGCCAGCCGAGCTTTTGCCACAATGAATGGACCAAAATTGAGTGTCGATGTCAACGTAACGCTAAAAAGCTCAAGTCGGTCCGTTATCGGCACTGTCACATCTCGGAAAGCCTTCTTTCCTGGTGGAACTGGCTCCTTTTAGCGAAAAAAAAAGACACGCCTGGGTCTTAGCAGCATTGAACCTGACCAGATTGGTATCGCCCCATTCGGAGACTGGCCTTCAAGGACAGATTCAAGCGCCCAACCGTGGCCTCTCGTTGAGACCGTCCTGGGGCCCAGTAGCGTGCGCGTCAGAGACATATCTCTCAGCAACAGTGCTATCGTCCGCATACCCAAAGGCATGTTTTATTAGATCGTTTTTGTGAAGCAAGAACAATGTTCCTGAGAGCACCGACCCCTGAGGAAGCCCGGGATTAATATCCAGTTGGTCAGACGAGCGGCCATCAATAACCACTCGGATGGACCGGTCCCACAGGAAGTCTGCAATCCAATCGCACAGACCACCGGGCAGACCGAATGAAGGAAGCTTACCAATAAGGCTTTCATGCCAGACCCTGTTAAAAGCCTTCGAGATGTCCAGGGACACGGCAAGCGCTTCCCCGTGCCTCTCGATGGACTAACTCCAGATGTGAACAACATACGCTAGAAGATCCCCAGTTGATCGATTTTGGCGGAAGCCTTAATTTTTTTTTTTTTTTTTATAAATTATAGGCTCGCGCTTGACCACTATCTCACGACGGTGAAGCACGCTTGCCTAGAAGTAACCTATTCACTCTTGACTTAAAGACCCCTAGATTGTAGTTATCGGGGAACACAGACACCGGCAGGGAATTCCACTCCTTGGCTGTACGTGGCGAGCTGTACAATGGCGGTCACTGAGGATGTCATTAGCTTCTAGGTATGCCAGGAGCTTAGAGTTGAGTACCCGTTCCATATTCTTGCAGAGTTCCATACGCCACATGTTTGAATATAGTGCGGGCCGCAAAGATTACTATTATATACTGCGGGCTGCACCGCCACCGACGTCGCCGTCGCCGCGCCGCGCCGTGACTCCAGAAACGAGGCCATAAGTACTACTTCCAGAGTTTATATCTTGGACAGATCTGACATCAATAAAGGAGAACATCGCGCGGAAACCTGCGCTTTTATTTAATATGAATCTCAAATTGCAAACTCGTCTTGAGCAAGTGTGCTGATTAATGTTCGTGCCTTCTCTGCATGAGAAGAGGCATTTGTAAGTGCAGTGCGACTGTAATAGGCTGGTATTATTATTACGACGGTATAAAAATAATAAACACATTACCAAAAATGACACCAAAGGTGCACTGTAGATCCAGTAACAACATCTACTACCTTCGGTTTATTTAAATCCATTTCAGAAGATGAAGAGTTTTCATAGCAGGCCGTAACGTCCGAATTAGAGGCTTTTGTAGCTGCGTATTTTATAATTATGTCGCAATGTGCAAATAATATTATTACTTGATACAACTCCATTAAAACCTGAAATGAAGAAAAAAATGTAAAGACTTCTCCGTGTACGGATTTAAATCCTGGAATCGCCCAATTCGGTGGTTCCTCAAGCTTCATGCAAACGTGAACTAATTTAGACAACAATTTTCAAACTGTTATCTACTTGAAAGTCAGAATTTGTCCCACAGGAACCGTAAATTTTTTCGGGATAAAAAGTTGCTTAAGTACTATTCCAGAATATAATCTATCTTTATGTCAAATTTCATTCAAACCCGTCCAGCCGTTCTGGCGTGATTGAGTATAGAGATACTGTTAAGTTGGATTGAGTAACAAACATCCAAACTTTTGCATATATAAGATAAGAAGATTGTTGTAAGTATGATGAGTGCTAAGAGGGTGCACATCATAATATTCGTAAAATAAAGGTAGCTAAATGCACTAAGAGGTAGCTAAATTTATTAACGCAAAGACTTTGCTGAGAACAATGACCAATTTAATGCTAGCTCAAAATGCAGACTTTAGTCTCTGGATAGTGACTTGCTGGAGATTTCTCATATTTTTTGCCGGCAGAAATGTAACATAAATTTATATACGATTGACTAAACTTTCACAGTATCACCAGCTAATCTTCTACGTGGCAATATTGGTTCGTTAATCAGACAAATAATAGGCGGCGGGCGTCGCCGTTGAAAGCGATGACCGAAACTTGTATTGCCTGTTGTATGTATTTTAGTTTTAAGTTTCCTTTTCTTTGATTTAAACTGATTTACCTACAAAAAAGTTTAAATAAAATAAAAAAGTATTCTATTCGAAAATACAAACACAACCTATCAATCAATCAGTCAGTCAGTCTGCCACCTGCCAGTGCGTAAATCAGTAGCCAGTGGCCAATGTGGGAATAGTGGCTCAGGCGAATCAAATGACTCTGTTACAGCCTACATCATAGTGTCATAACACAACGAGTTTTCCAAAACAACTGTGTCAGAAGGCGCAACGCCACGACACGTAAGTGTGTTTCCATCTTTAACATAATGCTAACACACGTCCGGATTTGGTCCACGGGACCACGGATTTGTGGGCGGAGTTAATCCGGCCCGGACCATATCCGAGCGTGTGTAGAGTGGTCCGCCGGACATTATTATTATTAATTGAGTCCGTCTCGGTCCACACAAGCGTGTGTAAGCGAGAAAGGATTTGTGGGCGGAGTTAGTCCTACCGGACCAACTCCGGACGTGTGTTAGCACTATAAGGCTTAAGCACGCATTGCGGTTTTTAGCCACGCGGATTTTATTCGCGCGATATTTGTCCGCGTACTAAATCATAACTTAACACGCACTGCGGATGATACCGCGCAATTTTTGTCTGTTTCTACCTGTTCATGGAGCGCGAATTTAATCCACACTGCTTTGCGGTGGACTTTGTGACAGTACACGGATATCTTGCGGTTTTATTCGCGCGAATAAAAACCGCAGTGCCTGTTAAGCTTATAGTGCTAACACACGTCCGGATTTGGTCTGGCCGGACCACGGATTTGTGGGCGGGGTTAGTCCGGCCGGACCATATCCGATCGTGTGTAGCGTGGTCCGCCGGACATTATTATTATTAATTGAGTCCGTCTCGGTCCGTTCGTTTTCCCATCGGATATGGTCTGCTCCGTACCAAATCCGGACGTGTGTAGAGTTGTCCGCTGGTTTGGCCGGACCAACTACGACTAGTCGTCAGTGTGGCCGATGCCCATGGTCTGGATTACCCAAAAACCTGACTGAAAAGATTATATCTAATAAAAAAATAGTATCTCGTTTTGCTAGGGTAAATAAAATACAACTTAGATTTAATAACTTTATATTAGAACTTATTATAACGAATTAAATATTTATATTGTAAATAATTGTTATTAAATCGTTTAGTTCAGACTTGGCATTTCGATTGAGATTTCGGAATTCTTGAGGTCATACATGTTTACAATAAACAAACTGAACCATTTTCGGCAATGGGGTAAATGGTAAATGTAACGAATGATCTATCATCTCGTGTTAAAATTAATCGTGTAATCATTAAACTTTGCAACATTTCAAGGAACAATCGGTTACGTTAGTAATGCATGAAATATTATTTATGCCCCTAAAAAAAGCCCAACATGGAAATTTTTACCCTAAATTTGGAGCCAAAAGCCCTAAGTTGGCAACCCTGTGCCGTCCGGTCGGTCCGTCGAACCAGGTTCGAGCGTGTGTAAGCGAGAACGGATTTGTGGGCGGGGTTAGTCCGGCCGGACCAAATCCGAACGTGTGTTAGCACTATTAGTGTTAAGCCTAATAGTGCTAACACACGTCCGGATTTGGTCCGGCCGGACCACGGATTTGTGGGCGGGGTTAGTCCGGCCGGACCATATCCGAGCGTGTGTAGCGTGGTCCGCCGGACATTATTATTATTAATTGAGTCCGTCTCGGTCCGCTCGTTTTTCCATCGGATATGGTCTGCTCCGTACCAAATCCGGACGTGTGTAGAGTTGTCCGCTGGTTTGGCCGGACCAACTACGACTAGTCGTCAGTGTGGCCGATGCCCATGGTCTGGATTACCCAAAAACCTGACTGAAAAGATTATATCTAATAAAAAAATAGTATCTCGTTTTGCTAGGGTAAATAAAATACAACTTAGATTTAATAACTTTATATTAGAACTTAATATAACGAATTAAATATTTATATTGTAAATAATTGTTATAAAGTCGTTTAGTACAGACTTGGCATTTCGTTTGAGATTTCGAATTCTTGAGGTCATACATGTTAACAATAAACAAACTGAACCATTTTCGGCAATGGGGTAAATGTAACGAATGATCTATCATCTCGTGTTAAAATTAATCGTGTAATCATTAAACTTTGCAACATTTCAAGGAAAAATCGGTTACATTAGTAATGCATGCAATATTATTTATGCCCCTAAAAAAAGCCCAACATGGAAATTTTGACCCTAAATTTGGAGCCAAAAGCCCTAAGTTGGCAACCCTCTGCCATCCGGTCGGTCCGTCGAACCAGGTTCGAGCGTGTGTAAGCGAGAACGGATTTGTGGGCGGGGTTAGTCCGGTCGGACCAAATCCGAACGTGTGTTAGCACTATAACCTAAATGGTATTGCTATCAGTGTTGCCATATGTACGGATTTGTCCGTACACGCACGGAATTTCGAACATTACGTACGGATCAAACTTGCGTTATAATTTAATAATTTAATAATAAGTAATAATACGTACTTTTTTTTAAATACAATATATAAATTCACCAAAACATCGATACATCGATATTTTTTTGGCTCTCGACAAAAAATTTATCAAAAAAATAAAGAACGTACGTGGTTTTCTATGACGGGGAATTAACGTTTCATGTTTCATCTACGAGACTGACTAAGATAGCATGTTGCACGGTTGTCGTTGATTGCAGTAGTGAATGATAGAGATAAATATATTACGATTTGTTTAACTTGCTTTTTTTGTTTTTAGCAAATAAGGTGTATTTTTGTATGTTTTGATTTGAATGTTGACAATTTTAGGTTTCTTTTGTACGGATTTTGTATGGAGTTTCAGATTTATTGCACATTTATTGTACGGATTTTTTTGGTCAGATGTACGGATTTTTAGTCCTTGTTTGGTCCTTACAGTATGGCAACACTGATTGCTATATAGTTTTTTTTTCTAGGTGGAAACGATGAAAGTTCGCGAAAAAAAGCTAATAAAAAGAGATTAAAGATATTAAAAAAAAAAACAACCAACCAATTTGGTTTTGTTTGGATACAACCAATACAATTTTTATTTAGTAATATTTTATTTTTGTTTTGCATTTTATATGCCATAGAGCAATAGATAAAGTATCCGATCGTATTTGTTCTTGGCGCTCTCATCTTCAAAATATATCAAAATCAAATTTACTTCATCAACATGGCGGATAAATCAGAAAGTAAGTTTTGTTTATATTGATAATTGATATTTTTTTAAACTATTTCGACTATTTATATGTTGTGAGATCAATTGCTTTTTTATTAGTGTACGTACCAGTATTTATTTAGGATTCTTAAAACGTGCTCCCCGCTGTAGCTACGATTGTAATGTTGTTCGCTAGATTCAAAATTTGAAAAAATTCAAATTTTCAGCCGAAATGTCAATCAGTTTATCATTGAAACTAAGATTTAAAGTATGTTACGTACTTTGATGTATTAATATCCCAGTGTGAACATTTGTTTTTCGTGCATTTTCGTAGATAAGTTTCCTTGACTGTGAGTTATATAAATTGTGTGTTATTTTGTTTAGGAGAGCATGATGAAGAGGATTTTTCGCCCAGATCACACTATCGAATCAAGGATGAACCAATGGATATGGATTTTCCCGAAGAGGAAGAAGAACCCCCAGCGTTTGGCCCTGCCGCGCTAGGTCTTCACAGGGTGGGCACTAAGTTGCCGCCAAAACCAGCACCAAGTGAACCTGTCCAAAAGCTGAATGCACGAGGCATGCCAGCTCGTATCAGAAAGAAAAACAGATTTATATTTGTTGATGACTTTGTAAATACTTCGCCACCACGTCAATCACCAAAGCGAACTCCGAAAATTATCTCTAAAACTCCTAACAAACAACCAAGTGCTAAAAAGCAGAAATCACCATCTAAAGTCCAAAGGGCAAGTGAAAAGTATGATGATAAATCTGAACCTGTTGGACCCCAATCGCCAGACACCAAATCAGGGCATAGAATTGGAATGAGGTTAAGAAACTTGTTAAAGCTACCAAAGGCTCATAAATGGGTGTGTTTTGAGTATTTCTACAGTAACATTGATAAAGTTTTATTTGATGGAGAAAATGATTTCATGATTTGCCTTAGAGAATCTTTTCCACAACTCACCAACCGAAAATTGACACAAGTGCAATGGTCTAAAATAAGGCGAATGATGGGCAAACCCCGTAGATGTTCACAGGCATTTTTTGATGAAGAGCGGAGAGAACTTGAGAGAAAAAGAAAATTAATAAGATTTATACAGCAAAGAAAAGCAGCTGATATCAGTGTAAAAGATTTGCCAAATGAAATACCAATGCAATTAGTAGTAGGCACAAAAGTAACAGCAAGATTACGTAAACCACAGGATGGTTTATTTACAGGATGCATAGATGCAGTTGACACATCAAACAACACATACAGGATAACTTTTGAACGTCCAAAACTAGGCACACATTCAGTGCCAGATTTTGAAGTCCTATCTAATGAACCACCAGATACTATAAGTCTGTCCAGTATAGCAAAGAAGTTTCGACCACGTTTTGTGCTTCAAGATATATTTAGCTTGTATGAACCAACAAACAATAACTCTCAAGGTGACCCGCTTATTGGTTGCTCAGACATAGCAAAACAAATGGATACTATTGGCAGTTACCCGTTTGCACTTTTAGAACTAATTGTCAAGTTAAGAAGAATATTGAATGCTAAACGAGACAAAATTAATTTGTTAAAAGAATATAACTGTGATGCAGAGAAAAGAAAATCATTTGGTCAGAGAATGCCAGAGGATTTTGAAAGAAAATATGCAGCAGTTGTAATTGACCTGGAAAAAATGAATATGGATTTACAAGATTACATTAATGATGTGCAACAGTACTGCCAACAAATTGCCCCCGAGCCTAGCTTAGCTGCGATGTTAGTGCCTTCACACCTGAGAGAAATATGCCGCGAGAAGGCATCTTTGCTGGTAGAAAAACATAATAATGGGTCTGTCAAAGACCCCAATTTAATTGATCTAATTACAGATCTTATTGCACTTATGCTGCAAGTTAAAAGCTTGTCTGATTCAGATCAAAATGCATATGAATTAACTGTTTTGCAAGGCACAATGGAGCAGATAAAAATGAAATTAGAACCACATCATAAAAAACTATTTCAAAATAATGTAGAGATTCCCATGCACAGGATTCAAATGGGTCTTGGGCAAATGACCCCAAACAGTTATGTTGCTGGTACATAATGTGCAATATATTTTATTTATGACTATTTGCTTGATGCTTGATGAATTTTATTTAAAAACTACCATGTAAAATAATTTTGGTTCTCAAAATAAATATTATAAAATATTATTAAGGTGCATAGTCATAGTACCTATAATTAAAATTTGTGTAATTCTAGTGAGGAAAATTGTATGATAACAATCATTTTATAAGAAAAGAAATTTACTCTAGAATTGTAATTTATTATAGTTTGGTTACATGGACTAATATATATTGCTCAGTGCCATGAACACTGCTGGTATTTAAGTGTATTATAGCCGTGTAATAAAATATGACACGTTTAATCTAATTGTTTCATTTAAATTTTCTCCTTAAATACACTACTTGTTGCTGAAGAATTGACCCTTTGGTAGTTGGTTGGTCTGAGATCAGAAATGATCTGATAAAAATATTATGGTATCGTCTGCATCCTATTTTATGTAGATATAGGTAGTTCAACTCATCTTTGCGCGCGGTGCTTTGTGGGTGGTTTTTTGTGATTGCTCGGAGGACTGCCGCGTCACTGCCAACTTCTTGTTATTATGCATTTGTGTGGAAGCCACACAAATGTATAATTATGCACAGGCACCTACTGATAAAGCAGATTTTTTATTTACATCTGTCGTAGATTTTTTTTTATTAACTGAGAACGGCCAATCGCTAATTTTAACTAATAGTACCTAATACCTATGATTCAAGTTTTTATAAATAATGGAATTAAGTATGTCAGATCTCTAAGATCACTATAGGAAACGAATGTCCCCCAAGTGTCGACATCGCCCGATGTCTACTGACTATCGACACGTCGTCGCACATATTTTGTCCCCTAATAAATAAGGAGGCTATAGTAGCCCCGGTAGATTCCGCTATACAGTCACATTATAGGCTCTAGACAGACGGACTGCATTTCAACTGCAAATTTGCAGTACGGATGCAGTTGAAAAAAATGTTCCATTGATTCCATTATTGCAGTCGTGTCAACTGCATTCAAACTGCATCCGAACTGCAAATTTGCAGTTGAAATGCAGTCCGTCTGTCTAGAGCCATAGTGTTTTTAAAATCTTTCACATATTGCAAATTTTTCAAACTACATTTTTTTTATTGCGTTTGCATGCACCTCTTGTTGCAGCCACCTAAGGCTGCGTTTCCACTGACGCGGAGCTGGGCGGAGACGTGCGGAAGCGACCAATCACAGACGAGACGAGTGGCGCGATGAGGATTTCAACCATTGTAATTGGTCGCTTCCGCACGTCTCCGCCCAGCTCCGCGTCAGTGGAAACGCGGCCTTAATCTGCTTCTCTCCAGCATTGTCATGCCCCAACCCAGTATATGAAGATTGTAATGATGTATCTACAAAGAAATCTCAAACGAAGTATTCATCTATGAAAATATGATGTATTTGTATTTCTCAAACTCAGGATTAACATAATCAAAATCAGTGTTGCATACTTAATGATACGAATATCACTTTTTTAATGATGAAGGACTACATTCTTACAATTATTATAATACATAATTTATTTCAAGTGAATTTTCATTTTAAATCCAGTTAATAATGCAGAAAATAATATTTAAATAAAAATACATTTTCTGAATAAAATTGGCTACTCAAGTACAGCTAATATTAGAGGTATAGTTGTCGCCAAACTTCTTAGCCGCCCTGAAGTTGTCTACGAAGGTTGCGCTTAAGAAAATCTCATACGAAAACAGCACCGCACAGTGCTTTGCGGCTTGCGCATCGGATAACCAACTTCAGGGCGGACAAGAAGTTTGGCGAGAACCAGAGTATTCTCAATATTAACAAAAATCAGTACAATGAATATTTTATGCTTTATATTTGTTTAAAGTTTCTAGTAATTCATCAGCCTCCTCTGAAGTTTTCACCCGGATTAAGATAGGTGTAGGTGGGGGCTTTGATTCTGGTGTGGGTATGCATACTAACATGACATTGTTTTTACCCATGCGTTGTGTAGGAATAGCAGACACCAATATCAAGTTAACTAAGATAGTGCCCAAGGTTGTATTGGCTCTTACTAGGAGCTGGTGTTTTCCACTTTCCTCAACTTTCTTGATATAAAGTGTGCCAACACCTTTGTCAGCAAAATTGCCATCTTTCTTTACAAAAACTTTGCAACGTTTATCATAAACACTGTTCTCTTCAACAACTGGTGTGAATTCTACTTTAGGTGGTGCATCTTCATCTTCTTTGGTTTCTTCAGCAGTATCTGTATTTTGCTTGACATTAGAATTGAAGCTGAAAGGCTTTCCATTTCCAAATGAAAATGGAGCAGCTGTACCATTGGCTGCTGTGGTACTTGTGGTTGTGGCAAAAGAGAAAGGAGAAGAAGTTACAGCACTTGCTGTGCTTGATGTAATAGCTCCAAAAGAAAAGCCAGCAGAGCTGGTTGTTATTGTACTTGAAGTATTAGTAGATGAACCAATTCCAAAAGAGAATGATCCTGATTTTTCTGGTTTTTCAGTTGCTGTACTTGAAGTATTAGTAGATGAACCAATTCCAAAAGAGAATGATCCTGACTTTTCTGGTTTTTCAGTTGCTGCAGTGGCACTGCTTTGAGTAGCAAAAAGAGATTTTGAACTTGGAGAAGCATTGAAAATAGATGATCCTGTTGTATTGTTGAAAGTTGAAGCTACAGGCTTATTAGGAGTGTTGTCAAACTGTGATTTTGTTTCCCCTGTAGTAACTTTATCATCTATCTTTTTTTCAACTTCTTTTTTATCTGATAGATATTCATCTTGTATTTCTTTTAAATACTTGTCATAATCTTTAAATATTGGAGTAAGTATGCAGAGAGGACTTTCTTCTACATGCTTTTTTATCCAATCTGATACAGATTCATTTAAGCCTTTTAATTTTGAATAATATTTCATTTTCTTATCATTTTTGGACTCTTCAGGCTTTTTATCTTTCTCATTTAGATTTACTTCTGGTTTTGATGCCATACCAAAAGTGTTTTGCGATGCGGTTGTATTTGACATTGGTTGAATTTTAAATGGTGCTGAACTCATATTAGTTGAAAACAGTGACTTTGCTACATTGGCACTGGTAGATGGAATGTCGAATTTACTGGTGGTAACTGGTGCAATAGATGATTTTGTGGATTCAGTGTTGTTATCAGTTGAGCTAGTAACAGTTTGGATTTTGAACGGAGAATCTTTAACAGTGGAATCAGCTTTTGATGTCATAAACATAGATGGAGATGTGGTGTTTTGAGCAGGAACTCCAAATAGGGTACTTGAGCCTGTTTGTGTTGATGGTGATCCAAATGGCGATTTAGTTGGTGTTGCAGTTGACTGATTGCCAAAAATACCACCACTACTTGGATTGGCAAGTGGCTTGTTTGAAAATAAGCTGGATGTAACTGATGAATCTGCCTTGTTGGAGCTGTTACTGTCATTGTTGCCATTAGTTAATTTTGACAAAAAGTCAAATGATGCTGGTTGTGATTTATTGAAGCCACTAAATCCACTGAAGACACTTTTCTTAGGCTGAAATGTAAGAGAAAAAGCGTTTGAGAATGGATTATTTATTAATTTAATCTTATTTTTATTTTAAGTACCTAATTTAACAGTTCTGCAATAATCATATTACTGCAATTGAAGGGATGAGAGTACAGGGACTAAGTGCTAAATTGAAAAATCTGTATTTTGTGTAAAATCAATCTATGTGCACTAATAGTATGCAAAGAAACCAAGAGCTTATTGCCTTTAGATTTTTAAAAACACAATAATATTTTTTTTACAAAAGTGCTGATGTATTTGCCCTTCACTTTTTGAATTTGTCTAGAAACTCTAGAATTGGCACTGACACACCCAGAAGACTTACAATTACAACCCTTCAATTGGAGTTTAATGTGTCATATTGCCATCTTTACACCTATGGGTGGGTTATGGGTTATGTACCTATATCAATGCAATGGCTATACAAATGAAAATAATAATACCAGCCTTTTACTGTCTCACTGCAAGGCAAAAGCCTCTTCACATACAGAGAAGGCACAAGCATTGATCACCACACTTACTCAAAACGGATCGGTGAATTGAATATACATTACAATAAAGAGTCCAACAATGAAAGATTACATTTAGATAAGATAACAGGTAGTTATAGATCCTCTTAGGTCATTCTTAATTAATATCAAGTAGCAGTAAGTATTTACTATGGTGTGGTGATTAAGCTCGTGCCTTCTCTGCATGAGAAGAGGCCTTTGCCCTGCAGTGGAAATGTAACAGGCTGGATTATTATAGATATTCTACAACTTCTTACTGGTACATTGCTAATATATTTAGATTAACCTCGTCACCGCCAACTTGTGTACGCCTTTTTGCCGTTCTGATAACACGTTTTTCGAGCATTTCCTTGGGTGCAATTTTAAAACTGCCCATTTCTTCATGGTCGGCTGGGTCATCTTGATCCCAATTGTCGTGATTCAATTCGGTAGTGGCTTGTCGTTTGACAGACATTTTAAAGTCTCTTCTTTTCGTTAAACAATCTCCGTAGTAGTACAATCGTTTGTCGTGGCGCCAATCACCATGAAAATTTCAGCATGAACTTGTCATTTTAAGTCTTTTAGAATATTTCAATCGCATATATTCTGATTAGTGAAATTCAAGCACTGGATTGCAGAACTCTATCAGGAAAATCAATTATTAATGTATAATCAGTTATTATCTATTACAATTTTTTAAACAAATTTGTCTTTAGTCGAACTTTGTCTTTTTATCTTCCACCGACAGCCGACATTGATTGAACGAGTGAAGTGAAACTCCGTATTCTCCGTTCGATTGAAATGTGAATGAATGAAATCTTAATCGAGATTTTTGAGAACCATAGACAGTTAGACACATACATTCAATGAAAGAATTCAGAATACAGTCGGAACCACACTTACGTGTCGTGGCGTGGCGTGGCGTAGGATGCACCAATCAAACGACTCTGTTCTAGCCTACGTCATAACGCAACGTGTTTTATAGCCAATCAACTGCGTCAGAAGGCGCCACGACACGCTACGCCACGTAAGTGTGGTTCCGTCTAAATGAACTCATGAAGAAATTCCTGTTTTAGCACACATTGTGGTTTGTTGCCGAGCGAATCTTATTGGCGTGGTTTTTAATCCGCGTACAGAATCATAAATAACACGCACCGCGAATAATAATCCGCTCGATTTTTGTCGTTTTCTTTCTGTTTGTTCGTAGTGCTCAAAATATTCGCGCGAATTTAAGGTGGAACATACTATTGAAACCCGACCCGACGCCACCCGACGCGAACCCTTCCCTATTATTATATTTATATTACTCTTTGTGCGAACCGTGCGTACCCCACGTGATGCTACAACACGCTTGGCTAGTATCATAGCCAGTATTGCCAGGTCTCGTTTTTGTTTTATCCCAAGTTTGTCTCATATTATTAGCTTCGGCTTGCTGGCCGGCTTCGCCGTGGCTGAGGCCACGGCGGCGAGCATTAGAGCCACCTGCTCCTCAGCTCGCGGGCCGCCTCGCCACTCTGCACCTAAGCGATTTTAAATGACACTCTAGGGGTAGGCAGACAAAACTACGTGGAGTTGGTTTGGCAGCGATTCGTTTCTGTCACTAATAAATAATATACGTAAAAATTGAATTCCAAAGGCAAATGGCAGGCTTGTATGGGAATTTCGTACCACTAGTAAAATTTTGTGTTTTGAGATATTTTTTGTTTTAATTGGTAGTTTGTAAGATAGATAATCCCTTTTTAAATTCTTAGATTTTTAGAACTTGGGACGTAAAAGTTATAACCAGTTTTATTTTTTAAGGTTATGTACTAGTGTAATAATGTTACGTATACGTAAATGTTACATATTGATAATGTGTAAAGTAAATGTTTGGTGATTGTAATAAGGTTGATAATTACTTGGCTAGGTTTTTGTAGGAATGAAATGCGTGCTTTCTTGACAACAGCTTTAATGCGACTAAAAATATGCACATAGGTTTACGTCTTTATACAACATACCGGCCCCCAAAGGACTATCATGTCCTTTTAACAAAATAAACAAACATGCAAAATCGTATTAATAACAAAGGCTGGTACGCTAACTTTATTATAAAGGTAGATCCAACTTCATGCATTAAAAACATTAGTAACTAATACAAGTAGTTACCTATTCAATTTCACAGATAAGTATACATGTTTATATTAAGTACAGTAGGTACGAGTGTAATACGATAACAGTGCTAAGTAAAGTAAGTAAACTATTAGAAATTTTATGAATCATCATTACAGTCAACAGGTAAGTGACACAATTTAGTAATGCATCTTTTGGTGACACTGTCTCCACTTTTTACACTATAGACTCTGGTCAGACCATCTGGTCCAGGGTGTTTTTCAATTATTCTTCCTAATTGCCATTTTCCAGGTGGTAAGTTGTCTGTTTTTATAAGTACTATTTGTCCCTTTTCTAATTCTGTCTCTCGTTTAATCCATTTAGGTCTTTGCTGCAGACGTGTTAAATATTCCATTTGCCATTTTTTCCAGAAATCTCCCAGAAGTTTCTGCACGTGCTGCCAACGTGAAAGGTAAGTGAATTTTATATTTTCTAGGCTTGGATGTGGCACTACAATTGGAGATTCTCCAATGAGAAAGTGACCTGGGGTTAGCATTTCCATTGCATCGATATCTGACTCGTCTGCAGGTGTGAGCGGGCGGGAATTTAAGCAGGCTTCAATCTGACATAATAAGGTTGTCATTTCTTCAAAGGTTAAATTAGTCGTAAGTACTCTCTTTAAGTGGTGTTTAATCGATTTAACCCCTGCCTCCCAGAGACCGCCGAAGTTCGGACTGTACGCAGGTATGAAATGCCATTGGGTTCCGTCTTTTGCTAGTGAGTCTGCTACGTCTCTTGGGAGCTCACACTGCGCGTCTTTTAATGCAGCTATGAGATCTTTACTACTGCCGACAAAGTTCCTGCCTTGGTCGCTCCATAAGTGGGCGCATTTGCCACGTCTAGATGTAAATCTTTTAAATGCACCAATAAATGCTTCCGCAGTTAAATTGTCAACCAATTCAAGGTGTATTGCTTTGACTGCCATACAGATAAAAATGGCGATATATGCTTTGTTGGTTTTAGCTCCTCTCCCTTTTGACATCAATACTTGAAATGGCCCTGCAAAATCAACTCCGCTGTGAAGGAATGGTCTGGCTGGAGTAACGCGCTCTTTTGGTAGATCACCCATTAATTGTCTTTTTGCTGTGGCACTATGTTTAGCACACACCAGACATTGTCGGATACATGCCTTCACGACGTCTTTGGCTCGTAGTATCCAGTATCTGGATCTAATATAGGCCAACATCAATTGCGCCCCTCCATGAAGAGTCTCTGCGTGCGCATTCTTCACAATCAGTCGAGTCAATTCGTTTTTGTTACCAAGTATGATTGGGTGTTTACTTTCAAATGCAATATTTGCATTTCTCAATCTTCCTCCTACTCTTATGACTTCATTGGTATCTAAATAGGGGTTCAACGATTTCAAAGGGCTTATTTTCTTTACTTCATTTCCGTTTTTTAGTTGTTGAATTTCCTCTTCAAAATCATTTTCTTGTGCAATTTTAATGCATCTATGTAGTGACTCTTCCAGTTCTTTTGTCGTTATATGTTTTTCGGATTCAGAAATAACTATGTTGCTTTTATAATGTAGTAATCTTCGACAGTAGCAGATGACTGTAAGTAATTCCTTTAAATTATTGAAACTTTTAAACTGTTCTGTCATTATTGTGTAAGTTTTAAGTTTGTTTGTAACTCTTTGATTGTTTTCTTTTCTTCATCGGTTTGTGTGTTGTCCAGCCGACTAAATTTGATTTCTTCCGTACTCAGCCAACTTGGCCCCTTCCACCAGAAATAACAGTCTTTTAATTCTTCTACTGGTAACCCTCGAGAAGAAATATCGGCGGGATTTTCATTGGATAACACGTGATACCATTGATTGCAGTTTATATTGTCCAATATCTCCACCACCCGGTTTGCCACAAAAGTCTTCCACCTGGAGGGCTCTCCAGACAACCACGCCAAGACAATTGACGAATCTGTCCAAGCGAAGATTTGTGATTTAGGTATTTTCATTGCTATACCTACATGGTTTAATAATTGTGATAATAGTAACGCTCCACACAATTCGAGTCGGGGAATAGAAATAGTTTTTAATGGAGCAACTCGTGTTCTAGCTGCCATCAGATTGGTATGAATTTCCCCGTTGGGACAAGTTACTCTCACGTACACAACCGCTGCGTAAGCACGCGATGATGCATCGCTGAATCCATGCAACTGTATGCATTCTTTGTTTTCGGCTGTTGTGTGTATCCATCTATCAACACAAATGTCATTAATATGCTCAAAATCAGATCTTATGTGTAACCATTCATTTTCTAAGTCCTGACTAATTTTGTCATCCCAGCTGATTTGTTCAAGCCAGAGTTTTTGCATTAGTAACTTAGCTGTAATAATGCTGGGGGACAACCATCCCAAAGGATCATATAATTTTTGCACATCTGAGAAAATGCTGCGTTTGGTTGTATCCCCTTCTACAGGTTTCAAGGTAAATTTGTATTCAAATTTATTTGTTTTCAGGTTCCAAAGGATTCCCAGCGCCTTCACCTTTCCAGCGGTATTCAAATCAAGAAGTGCATTTTGAGATCTCTCGTCTGGTGGTATGGATTTCATGAAATCCACGTTGTTTGACGACCATTTCTTTAACACGAAACCGCCCTTTTTCATTAACTCTTTCATTTGGTGACTGGCTTCAATAGAGGTTTCTAGCGTGTCCGTTCCAGACAAGATATCGTCGACGTAAAAATCAGATATCATTTGCGCAGCAATAGGATAATTATGACCCTCATCTTTTGCCAGTTGGAGTAAGGTTCGGCATGCTAAGTAGGGTGCTGGAGCTGTGCCAAACGTTACGGTAAGTAAACGGTAGTCTTTGACAGGTTCGGACGGGTCTTTTCTCCAGAGGATACGTTGAAAATCCGTTTGGGCTTTGGACAGCTCTACCATTCTATACATTTTCTCAATGTCGGCTACAAAGCAAACAGCGTGCATCCTCCATCTCATTATAATGCTGCGAAGGTCGTCTTGAATTAAAGGTCCAACTAGTAATTCGTCATTAAGTGAGATGTTATTGGAACCTTTGCATGACGCGTCGTAGACAACTCTCGTTTTGGTAGTCTCTTTATCACTTCGGACAACTGCATGGTGAGGTAAGTACACAGCTTTCTTTTTGTTCAATTCTTCTGTAGGTACTTCTTCCATGTGATTTAGCATTACGTAATCTTCTATTACTTTCTCATATGACTTCTTTAAGTCTGGTTGTTTTGTAAATTTTCTTTCTAGTTGTAACAATCGACGCATTGCAATTTCTCGTGTATTACCGTCTGGTGATTTAGGGTTTTGTGTTTTGAAAGGTAAGGTAACGACGTATCTACCTTCTTCATTCCTTGTATATGTTCTTTTGTAAATATCTTCACATAACTGCTCTTCTTGTGTATATTTTCTTTTCGTTTCAGTGTCTATTTCCCAGAGTGCTTTTAACATATTATCCATATCTACTTGATGGTGCATAACAAGAAAAGAGTTGTCTTCATTTTTGTTTTGTATCTCTCCAAATAAAATCCAACCCAGGCTGGTTCGTTGTGCGCATGGTGTGCCCGGTGGACCTTTGATTAGCTCCGGTTGTAGAATGTCTGCATATTCCCTCACTCCTAGCAGAAGATCGATCGACCCTGGTAAATGGTAAGTCGGATCTGCCAGGTTTAGACATTGTAGGTGCTTAACATCATTGCATACAGCTAGTTTTGGCAACTTAGTGGTCAGCTGTTTATTCATCACATAGGCTTGTATGTTAAGACAGAAGTTGTCTTCCACTCTTGATATAACCTGTAGCTGAACCACTTGCTTGACATCTGTTTTAGTGGATCCCACTCCGATCACGCTGCCTCTCGCTGATTGCCTTTTGAGTTTCAGAAGCTGAGCCGCCTTCTCACTGATGAAGCATGCTTGCGATCCTTGGTCGATAAGTGCTCTTAGTACAATGGTGTGCCCTTCTTTATTCTTACATTTCACCATTGCAGTTGCTAACAGCGCTGTCACCTGTATATTTTTGCATTGTGCCGCCATTGTTATTGTTGTGTTCTCTTCTGTGGTATAATTCGCAGACACACTTGATGTTGTAGTAGCTGTCTCATTCTGTGTCTTTGAAACGTCTTCTTTTTTCTCGTGAAGAAGAGAATGATGTCGCTTGTTACAGATGCGGCAGTTAATAGGGACTCGGCATCTGAACACTGCGTGCCCTGGTAACAAACAATTATAGCACAATCTATTTTGTTTCACATAATCATTCCTATCTTTGACATTCATGTCCGTAAACTGCTTACAATGACACAATGTATGTTGTTCTTCGCACTTAACACACGTTTTTTCAGTTGAAGTAGTAGCGGTAGCAGCAAATGATTTTTCTCTAGATTTTTCCCGTGCTGGTGCAGCTGTAGCTGGTGACACTAGCTCAAGAGTGCGGAACTTCGACTCGAGGAACTTTTTCAGGCTCTCCCATGAAGGTAATTCGTCTAAATTTTCTTGATATGAATATTCCTCCCAGTTTTTGTGAGTTTCTTGGTCCAATTTCTGTACAACAAGAAATATTATCATAGGATCCCAAGACTCCGTAGAAACTGACATATTATTGAGGTTATTGATGCACTCGTGAGTTGTGTCTAACAATGATTTTAATAGACTGGCACTCTGCGTAGTTATTTTTCTTTGATTAAACAAACGTTTAATAACCGCGTTCACTATGAGTCGTTTGTTTCCATACCTTTGTTTCAGTGCGGTCCAGGCTTGCGAGTAATTGCTTTCCGTTATCTGAATGTGTTTCAATAGCGCCTCTGCTTCGCCACCAATGCTTGACTTCAAGTAATGTAGTTTTTGTACGTCACTTATTGTTGTATTTTTGTGAACTAATGACGTAAACAAATCGTGAAAGGAGGACCATTCTTCGTACCTTCCCGTAAATTTTGGCAGTTCAATGTTCGGCAATCTAAGTTGTGACGTAAATGTTCCTGACGCTTCATATGCACTTGAACTGCGTGACGGGCTGGCGGCCGAAAATTGTAAACATAAGTCTTTCAGGTCCGCTTGCATAGATAAATAAAGATCTTCGCATAAATAGTAATCTTCGTTCACAAAATAGCTCATTGTATTTCTATTTTCGCGTGTCGTACTTTTTATTAATTCTTGGTGAGTGGTGGTAAAATTCTTCCAATATTCTTCTAAACATTTCAATCTTGTTTCAACATATCCTCGCGTCAATCTCTGTTTAGGACATTTCTTCAAGTTTATTTGTGTTTTTTGTAGTATTTTTGCAACTTCTTCTAATACTCCAAGTAATTGTTCAGACTGAGACATCGTTTATAAACACAAATATTCTTCAAAACAACGTTATGTTACAATACGTAGTTTCGTTTTTAATAATATTGTAAATAACTTGCACAAAACTCGACTGATGGCTCGCTTCTTATCTAAGGAATGCGGCAGTCCTTTGTTCTCTCGACGCTCGAACACGATCACTACTGTGCACTATAATCCGGCTCGTTTTCGACCATATGGTGATTGTAATAAGGTTGATAATTACTTGGCTAAGTTTTTGTAGGAATGAAATGCGTGCTTTCTTGACAACAGCTTTAATGCGACTAAAAATATGCACATAGGTTTACGTCTTTATACAACAATGTTCTAAATTGTTTTTTTCTATCTTTGTAGTGTTTTACTTTCCATTAAGTAGGTACCTACTCAGAGCATTATATGATACCTATGTCCAGCAGCACATTGCAACAGTTTGATAATGATGAGTTTGATTATATTTAGTGTTATTTGTATTTCTAAATAATTAATTACCATCTCAATATTTGTGTTATTTTACACAAGACAACTTCTAAAACATAACTGCGTTTAATGTAAGATTTTATCACGTTTATTTATTAATATCTTTTTACTGATATTATTGATTAATCCGAGGTTCTAAAAATAGTTAACGTACATAAAAATAAATGACTTAGTTGCCTAAATAAGTGGTACAAATTCTATAACCGAACAACAAAAAAAGTATGCGGTACGAAATCTGCCGTTCACCTTTGTTTCCGTAATTCCTATTAATTTTTATGCCTTAATACTATTATGCTAATATTCATTAGGGCTAGTAACATTATGCGAATTAAAATTATACCAAAACAAATTAGCCTTCAAGATAATTATGCCAAAATAAACTGCATGCCAAAAAAAGTGGCTTTAAATTATTATGGCAAAACAAATTAAGCCAAAATAGTAATGCTAAAGTATATTAAACGCTTCAAGATGTCGAGGGAGACAAGCGCTTCCCCGTGCCTCTCAATGGCCTCACTCCATGGCATACGCTAGAGGATACCTAGTTGACCGGTATGGCATTAACTATATTGGCGGTCACTGAGGATGTTGTTAGCTTTTAGGTATGCCAGGAGCTTAAAGTTGTGCACTTGTTCTATACTCTTGCAGAGGACGGACGTTACCGATATAGGTCTGTAGTTGGCCGGGTCAGCCCGACTGCCCTTCTTGGGCACAGGCTGTACTTTAGATTGCTTCCAAGCATTCGGTACTTTACCCGTCGAATACGAAAGGCGAAACAAGCGTGCCATGATCGGAGACAGTTCAGGTGCATAGATTCCCAGAACAATTGCCGGCAGCCCGTCAGGGCCAATAGCTTTGTTTACGTCAAGGATGTGCAGCAATTTTTCATTTCGATTCAACCGACTTAGCCAGGGACCAAAACGCTTTACTATCCGCTAGGTAAGAAGCAAGTTTAGTCCCAATACGGCTTATGTGGTCAAACCGAGATCTTCACATCCCCTTCTTGGCAGCCCTATTGTAGGCTCTCTTTCGCTGATCCACGTCGCTTGGTCAGTGCGTCCTAGCGTCAACCCATGCCATGTACGCCTCATGTTTAAGCACGTTGGCGGGATTGCACTCGGTGCCAAACCATGGCCGGTCAACGCTAGAGAATTCTACGTCAGAGAACGAAATTTAGTACTCCATTCCCTGACGCAACACATCCGAAACGGTGTCCACGTCGACGCACATCGAAGGATCAGCCGAAGAGAAGCAGGTAGGCTGCCAAGGATAAGATCCGAAAAAAGAACGCATCCCATCCCAATCTGCTTACTTGTACCACCTAACCCACTGACTGCCTCTTTGAGTGCACGGATACAGATTTCACCAGACAATGGTCGGAACTACCCAAAGGTGAATATACCGACATCGAGTAGCGGTCTGGATCTGTTGTCAGCAGAAGATCCAAGCAATTGGCTGTGTGCGAATCAACATCTGGCATCCTCGTTGCCCCCTGGACTAGCTGGGCAGATTTAACGCAAGCGCAAGCTTTCTCGTCCTTCACCCAGCATGATCAGTGCACCGGAACGGGAAGAACCACTCCTGGTGGTGGGCATTGAAGTCCCCCGGTAACACTAATTGGGCGGAAGGGTACCGTTGCCATATCAGTCCCCTCACTTAGGTACTCTGTGAGCCTGGTTGTCTCCTGATCTCCGCTGTGCGAGCGGTAGGCACAGGCGTCGATAATTTCATCCGGGCGCGTGTCCACCATAGCCCACAGCACAGAGAACCTAGAGTCCTCAAGGTTTCGGCCTTAGTGTAGCAACAGGCACTGCTTGGACCTAAGTATAGGACGGGAGCAGTAATAGAGTGAAAAGTGATTTCTGATTAAGGGGCCTGGGCTCGCAATCGAGTAAGTATAAAACTCGTACATAACTACTGCTACTGTAGGAAAAGATGTGTGCTAGCAATTTCAAACTATCAAGTGATAGGTAATCACTTCCCTGGACAGATTTTGCCAGCTGATTTGTCACTTCGCCAAGGACACAGTATAAATATGAGGGATGTCATAATATTAATTTATTTAATGTTTCAAGCACACTAAGTAGGATATTGTCCTAGAAAAGTGAACCGTAAGTCCGTAAGTATAAAAACGAATTATATTGAGTATTTAAGGCGGAAACATACTATTGAAACCCGACCCGAAGCTACGCGATGCCACCCAACGCGAACCGTGCACATATACAACACCCCACGTGATGCTAAAACACGCTCATAGTCAGTTTTGCCAGGTCTCGTTTTTGTTTTATCCCAAGGCTGATCTCAATTTACCCTAGATTTTAAGATAAATGAAACAATTTCTCTTTTTTTTTAAATCGGGTTCCCTCTCCGTACTATCTATATTTGATACATTTCTTGCAAGATTATACAAAAGAAGAGACATTACAATCTATAATATAATTACAGACCAGTTTTGCTATAAGAATATTTGAAACCATTAAATAAAAACTGGTTATTTTGGGATTTGTACCATACCAAGTACTTGGCTACTTCATTGAGACTAGGCGTACCGAAAAAGAAGTTTTAAGAAATTGCGGGTTCAAGGGAAATACTTAAACTGAAGCCCATTTTATTACAAATTTGACTTAAATAAGTTAATAACTAATGAGAGCAGTGGTGGCGCAGTGATAGCGGCCGTGACTTACAAGTGGTAGGTCGTGAGTTCGAACCCAGGGAGGCGCTATACTTGGTGTAAAATATTTCATCACCACTGCTCTCAAAACTGTGAAGGAAAACATCGTGAGGAAACCGGCGTGCCCCAGAAGACATGTGACATCCACCAACCCGCACTGGGCCCACGTGGTGGATTACGGCCCATTCCCTCTCACAGAGAAGGGGCCTGTGTCCCAGCAGTGGGAACATTAAAAAGGCTGATAACGATGATGATGAAGTTAATAACTTCTATTATTCATAAACATAAAAATTACCCTCACCGAGTTTGTACCCTAAAAATTATATGGGATTGATTAGTAGTTCAATGCCTCAGAGAAGGCGTCGCGTGGAGTGGCGTCACGTGGGGTTTTAATAGTATGTTTCCACCTTTATCCAGCTACTGATGTCACTGTGTGTACCTAGCTTATGGCAGTTTTAGACGGAACCACACTTACGTGGCGTGGCGTGTCGTGGCGCCTTCTCACACATTTGATTGGCTACAAACCACGTTGCGTTATGACGTAGACTGGAACAGAGTCGTTTGATTGGTGAATCCTGCGCCACGCCACGCCACGACACGTAAGTGTGGTTCCGACTTTGCTTTACGAAATCGTTTCGTAAAACCGTGTTTTTTTCTGTCACTATTTCCGGCAAAGTTGTGAATGTGTGTATTTTGACTTATGTGTAAGGATGCAAAACCTTATGTATGTGTGTGTAACTATTTCAATTCAACTCGCTTCGTTGAATAAAGTTGTATTATAATATAATTTTAAGCCAATTTGGTACAGATATAAAGTATGAAAGTTATTTTATTTTGTTTGAAATTAGTTTTATTTGGTTATGTAATAAACATCCCGCGCAGTGTAAAGTTTCTTAAAGCCTAATATAATTTTGCGTTTCTTGTATCCTTGTGTGAAACAAGAGTTGTTTCTTCATGAACATATCGTTAGTTTTGTTTAGAGTACTTCGTATTGAAATAATTAAATAAATACAAACTGTTGGTGATTAATGTCTAGAGTAATGTTTCTAATATAATTAGAAATATGGAAGTTTCTAACGAAATAAAGGAAGATATTCGAAAAACCCAGTCGGACTTGAAAAACGCGATACGTATTCATCAGGTTGGTCTAGTAATTGCGAATTACTTTTTAAAACTATTTATTAAAGTGAAGAGTGCCGATCTTTATTAGTTACTATACTTTTTCAGGTTTGGGTTGCGCGCCTTCAAGAAGATGAAAACGTAAGAAAGATTCATTGTTTTCGTAGCTATAAATATCTTTTGGAAATTCTATAAATTATTGCCATGAACCTTTTAATTACGAATGTGATTTGTTCGCAGAACATTCATCTCAGAACTAAAGTCAAAGAAGCTGAGAAAGAAATAATAGCAATTGGGCAAACTCAAGTAAGTTTTATGATTTTGAAATGCACACATTTGAAAAAGTAATACGTAATATTTAATCAAGTAGGTCGTAACTGTGACCTATAATTTCGTCCAGATGTAACTAGTACCTTTACATGCTATAAATGTATAAAATAATTCGAATATGATCTACAACACAATGATATGGTTTCTAGCCTACTTTATCTTGGCTATTTGCATGAAAAGAGATTGATGAGATGCTAACACAAGTTATTTAATGTGAATGATATTTTGACCAAAAGGAATTTAAAAAAATAATCCTGGAACCCTTCAAAAAAGGGATACATATTTTTTTTAAATCTTAGCCAAAAAACTGTAGCACAAATAAATATAAATTTAATGTGGGAAATTTTGATTTTACGACAACTATATATTTTAAGTTAAGAACAAAATACTGTAAAAGAGTGTTAAAGTCTCCTCAACTTCTTTAGTGGGCTGTGCTTAAAATACACAATGAGCTTGAAGTTCAAACCTACAAAAATATTTAATGTTATTGTAAATACTGTAAGATAATCATTATAGATTATAACTATTTGTGCTTTTTTTATTTATCATGTTTCAGTCAGTCTTATCTCCATGCTAAATGTTAATAAAAATACTCTTTACTACAGAAACTAGTGGTAGAGAGACTACGGAGAGAGCTAGAGTTATACCAACAACGGTTGAAGGCTCGCAACAAGCAAATAAACAGTGAAAACGACACCAGATATGTAGCACAGCAACTACGGGACCATCAAATACAATATCGTAGCCGGAACAGAACCGTATCACTGTTAAAGCCATCTGTACTAAATGAAATACATATTAAAACTGAAAATAATAGTGATGAAATAAAGGAGAATATTTCTGATGGAGATATTGAGATAAAATTGTCAAATGAAAAGGAAAACTCAAATCATAGTGAAAATGATGAAAAGGATAAATATCAGAGAAATTTTGCTCAACTGCCAGGCACTGTGCATGATAGCAGAAACAATTTTGTGAATGTTTTAAACAAAGTGAAGGAAGCTTTTGGGTAAGAGTAGCTCTTTCAAATGTTTACTGTTGCTGTGTTGTTAATTCATATTTTGTTATATGTATATTATGTACAGTATTTGTTAAAATGATGTTTGGTTTTCAGTGGATCAAAGCACCAGCTCAGCAATGAGTGGCAGGAACAGAAGTCAGATTCAGACTCGTCTAGAGGCGCGGCTCAATCTCCGACGCCGTCGCCGCCTCCGCTGCCGGGGCCTGGCGAGACAGTTACGAAAGAGCTGTTCTTGAGGTAATCACAGTTATCAGAAATTTAATACTCTTATAAAATTTTAGACTAGCTAGCAAGCAAATGGCCTTGCTAATATATTCTTTTTGGGATAGATATTTATTCTATAGCAGGGATGGTGAATGTTTTTTGGTGACTGTGCCATTTTTTTTAAATGAATAATGTTGTGGCCATTGCGTGCCATCAAAATATCTTGAAAATAAATTGAGTGAATAGACAAAATATAAAATATGAATGTATGTGATTTTTATGCAGGAAATGAGATGCTAAATATCTTATAGACAATAGGCTCTTAATTTTGTACTTTATGTCAATCGCAAGCTGGAATGGATTCATAATGTTGGTTTGGTGTGCCCAAATTATTATGTCACATTTCACCAATAGCATGTGTGCCATTGGTTCCCCATCCCTGTTCTATAGTATTATCAATTTATTAAGCTGTGATAAAAAGAAGAACCACTGTAGGCGGGTATCACATGACCTACTTACATCACACATCATGTTCTGCAATTGACAAACAATAGAAATTAATTAATGCTACATGATTATAATACAACTATACTTACAACACAGCTTGATATAAAAAAAACTAACTGTTGCTAGCATTTTATAGAGCTATTCTTTAGATACTACTATTTATTATAAATGTAAAAGTTTTTGAAGACTGATGGATATTTTTTACTCCTATACGCCATAACTACAAAACAAATTTAACACGGGGATAGTTTATAAGCTAGAATCAGGGGACACCAAATGGCAGGCCACCATCCGAATCCGGACCGCCGCGCCGACAAATTTTGTGTGGTAATTTACTTGTCTTACTGAGCACGTAATTTAATAATTTTTCCTGCGATAGTTGAATGCAATTAATATTTGACAAAAATCTTTGAACTATATTCAGGTACTAGCTGTTTCCCGCGGCTTCGCTCCCGTGGGCCACCCCACAGAATCTGTTTTCGGAATTAAAAAATAGCCTATGTCACTCAGAAATAATGTAGCTTTCTATTGGTGAAAGAATTTTTAAAATCGGTCCATTAGTTTCGGAGCCTATTCGGTACAAAAATATTTCCTCTTTATAATGTTGGTATAGATTATTAATGGTAGTTGGCTTTTTAGCTTAAGGACTTCGACGGTCATATTATTTTTTTAAACGGATCCCACATGCAAGTAATAAGTGATCACTGAGCTAGATTTTTAGCTTAGATTTTAGCTTTTATCCGGGTAGTAGGTTCTTTTGGGATACTTTTCGGTTTTTACGCGAGCGAAGTTGCTGGCAAAACCTAGTAATTTTATATTTTCATTTTCCAGACTGATTGGTCTAGTAACACCTTTACAAAGAGAACTATTGGAGAAAAAGAGAAGCGAGCGTCGCAAGAGGTCCACTACAAGTACCAACAGAAATGAATTCCTTTACGGGAGTTATGATATGTTACCTGTAAGTATGAAACAAAATTTACATATCTAAGTATGGAGTTGAATCCCTAATTATCATCATATAAAATAATACTTATTTTTTTTACAGAAGAAGAAAAAGTACAACCAGTTTCCGTACCTGCAAACACATAGTGACCCTCCACAGACAAGGTCTGCTAAACTACGAAAACAACAGGTAACAATATTTTAGTGTACATAATCTATATTTACATCACTGTTCATTTAATAACAATAAGAAACAAGTCGCAATGTCATGCATTGTAATATTTCATTGAAATGGTGGTAATGTATTCATAATAATTCTTATATTAATTTCAGTCACAGAGTAAAACATCTCGAGAAGGTTCTCCTTCAGGATCTTCAACTGAAAACAAAGGTAAGTTTTAACGAAAGGATCATAATTCTTGTAGACAAAACTTGAGTAATTTTTTACAGTATTTTTGGCACATAATGTAACTAGCCATGCAGTTTTCCTATATAAAAAACCTGGCCAAGTGCGATTCGGTCTCGCGCACCGTGGGTTTCCCTACAAACAGCAACATTCATCAAACTAGTTATCATTACTGAAGTTCATAAACTATGAAACCACCGAACATTACTCTAACAAAATGATAATCTGTATAAAATGAAATTTCCTGTATTACTTTAAATACCATAGTCTTCATAAACGTTTTTCTGGAATCTATAGGTAAAGAACTATTTTCTGTACTTAATTATGCCCAGTAGTTTCGGAGATAAGAATAAATTTTCGTCTATTTTCTTAACTTCTAAACTATTTATTTTAAAATTATAAAGATTAAGATTTTTACAAGAAGCCAAGATATAGTTTGCTATTTTCTTATTTATCCCCCAAAAGTGGTTCCTATGTTTAAAATTAATTTATTTACGTTACACGTCCATCTTTTGGTCACCGACTTGCATATTCAACTCAATGGGTTGGGTCTGTGGGGGACTACCCTGCAGAGTGCATGTGTGCAAGGAAACTCAAGAGATAATTAAAATAGCATACTAGATTTATTCTGAGTACTTATAAAAAGTAACACGTATAAAACACACCGAAAAAATATTCTGTCAACAAGACAAGCTTCAACAGAACGTTGAATCTTCATATTTTAATTAAATATAGACTAGGCTCTAGCAGCCAGCTATATTATGTACATTAAAACCTAATACGCCCCCTTAATGTGCATATGTATTACAAGAGAGACGCAAAACAAAGTATTTACAAACAATATACGCTAACTATAAACATAAACCTAATCCAGTCATGCACATATAGTGCTTGGCTTTCGGCAAGGCCTTGGTTAATACGTCAGCTAACATAAGGTTGGTCGACAAGTATACCAACTGAATGTTATTGTTCTCCTTCAAGACACTCCGTATAAAATGGTGTCTTATATCTATGTGTTTGCTCCGGGAATGGAATACCGAGTCGTTTGCTAATTTAATTGCCCCAGTATTATCTACATGTAAGGTAATTGATGCAAACTTACGTAATCCGATTTCAGTCAACAAGCTGTTCAGGTATAAAGCTTCCTTCATCGCTGATGATAAACTGACGTACTCGGATTCACACGTCGAGGTACTGACACACTTCTGCTTCTGGGACTTCCATGACATACATGCACCACCTAATACAAAGGCATATCCCGAATATGAACGCCTATCTAGCAAACAACCACCCCAATCCGAATCAGAATAGCCTCGAACTGCTTTACCTGTTTTACTGAACACTAGTCCGTACTCTTTTGTTCGCTTCAGATAACGTAATATTCGTTTCGCAGCGATCCAGGACTCTTTGCTAGGACAGTTAACTACCTGCGCCAATTTCGAAACACTATTCGAGATATCTGGTCTCGTCCCCACGGATAAATACATCAAACTCCCAATTAGTTCGCGATACGGGTATCGCTCTTCTTCGAGTTTTGTATGGGGCTCAGGTAATTTAAGCTTTAAATTTACCTCCATTGGGGTTGAAACCGTTTCTTTACACATATTCAGACCATATTTAAATAATAAATCTTCAATGTATTTTTGTTGTGACAGTTTGATTTTATCACTGTCAACTCGCTCAATGTCAATTCCTAACATATATTTCGCGATGCCATAATCCTTAAGGTCGAATTCACTGGCCAGTTCCTTTTTAAAATTTTCAATGCATACTCTTTTCTGCGATGCCACTAAAATATCGTCGACATAGACTGCAACAAAAAGTTTTGTACCATCACCTATGTCTCGGAAGTATAGACATGGCTCATTTAATGATGATCGCATCCCCATTTTTTGCAGTTGTGTATCGAGCCTTGCATTCCACTGGCGTCCAGCTTGCTTCAAGCCGTAAAGTGATCTCTTAAGTCTACATGCATCACCATCTGCCTGCATGTCTGCTAGCATTTTCTTAGCTCGTTCATATATATTAGAACCTTTTTGTTCCACCTGAAGCAGCTTCTGCAGACATTCTCTTAATATGTCGGGGATTTCCATGTAAATTTCTTCATTTAATGTACCGTTCAAATAAGCGGTATTAATGTCTAACTGATGAATTTCCATACCAAGTTCAACCGCAAGTGCAGTCAGCAATCTGATGGTGTCTAGTCTGACAACAGGGCTGAATGTCTGGTGATAATCAATCCCGTACCGTTGGCTATATCCTTTGGCAACAAGTCTAGCCTTTTTCTTTACGGTTTTATCAACATTTAGCTTCGTTGTTAAGATGTAACGACAACCAACGACAGTGCGTCCCATGGGTCTCTTCGCTATATCCCAGGTATCATTTTTAATCATGCTTCGTATCTCCGAGAGAATGGCTGCCTCCCATTCATCTTTTTCTGAACCAGATAAAGCTTGCCTCAATGATACCTCTGCATTACCCACAAAGTCTTGGCAATCTGAGAACTCTTCTTGTAGTTCAGGTTCCACTTCAACCATACGATAAATTTTCTTTGGGCGTCCCACATGTCCTCTGTCTAGTCGTGGTCTTCCTGGGGCTCGTTTTAAGGTCTTTTCTTCATTATTTTGTTGGACTTCATCTGAGCTAACATGACGAGGTGAACCAGCTTCTGACTCCATATTATCCTGGACATTTTGTACATTCCTCTCAGGTTCAGGAACAAATCTACGTGAACTCGTCACTACCTCTCTTGTGTTGTCAACTGCCCTTCCTGCATGGAAATCTATCTCTACATAATTTGGTTCTGGTCTTTGGCAGATATCAGCTTGTAGCTCTTCATTCCCAAATTCCAGTGGATCAGTTATAGAAGAATTATTCTCATCGCATCGAGTCTCGTTTATGTGAAATTTTACATCTCGCGATACGACATACTTTCGTTCTTGTGGCAACCAAATCTTGTAGCCTTTTCGGTCTCTTGGATAGCCTACAAAGATTCCTTCTTTACTGCGAGGTGCAAATTTATCTTTTCCTTCCTCCTTATCCAAAACATGTATCTTGTTTCCAAAAACATGCATATAGTTTATGTTCACAGGCCGCTCGTACCATTTTTCATACGGCGTTCCACCTTCAAGACTACTTGTTGGACATCGATTTCGAACGTGACATGCCGTCATAACGGCGTCACCCCAAAAACCAGGTGAAAGGTTGGATGAAATTATCATGCACCTTGCCATCTCTACAAGAGTTCTGTTCATCCTTTCTGCGACCCCGTTCTGTTGAGGAGTGTTAGGAATGGTTAATCTTCTCCCTATTCCTTCAGTCTGTAAATATTCATCAAAATCTTTATTACAAAATTCTCCTCCATTATCCGTCTGCATATATTTTATTCGTTTGCCAGTCATATTTTCAACATAACTTTTGTATATCTTGAAATATTTAAGGGCTTCACTTTTCTTGGATAGCAGATATACTTCACACCACCTCGATGAGTCATCTATAAACGTAATAAAGTACTTCGCTCCACCTATGGCTTCATGCCGCATCGGGCCTACGATATCGGAATAAATAATCCGTAATTTTTCATCACATGGCCCATCCGTCCTCGAAAATGATGATGCATTCATTTTCCCACTAGCACAGATACCACAATTATGCAATGTACTCACATCCGTCATCTTTATATTCATTCCGGATTTGTTCAAGAGTTTGACAAGATCTCTTCCATTCAGATGACCCAATCGTTCATGCCACAGTCTTACCTTATCAACTGCTTCTGAAATAATGGAAACTGTTCCCATTTGTTCCTCAACGTAATATAGATTACCCCTACGATTTGCTACAAGCATAGTGTTACCATAGCTGTCCCTAACACAAGCTATATTCTTATCGAATTTAACACTATACCCTTTATTCGTAATTCTTGCGACCGAAATCAGATTACATCGCAAGTTTGGAACAAATAAGGTATCTGGCAACTCCACGATTGTTTTGGAATTATTTTTACATGTAATTAATCTAACGGTACCCTTACCTTTAACATCTGTGCTCGAGTTTATCGCTAGATTTAGCTTACCCGACAAAGGTATCAATGAATTGCCAAATTTACTAGGATCGTTGCATAAATGTGATGTACAACCGCTGTCAATGACCCAGCCTCCATTCCCGTTGCAAGCAGCATTATCACCTGCAATACAATTAAAGGTTACAAGGCTGAAATTATCTTTTTGCAAATCACATTCCAAAACATACTTTGCACTATCACGACACTGATCCTTGTCTTTCTTCATATCACATTCAGAAGCTTTGTGGCCATGTTTGTGA
The DNA here is from genome assembly GCA_949775005.1 of Orthosia gothica. Taxonomy (NCBI): domain Eukaryota; kingdom Metazoa; phylum Arthropoda; class Insecta; order Lepidoptera; family Noctuidae; genus Orthosia; species Orthosia gothica. The sequence goes on along the minus strand of OX459045.1, from coordinate 21,679,183 downwards.
CATTTAAAACACTTGTATTTAAAATTCGTCTTGTTAGTATCACTCTTTGATTTGAAAGGTTTCTTAATTTTGGACTTTGCAAGGAGAGCTTTTTCTTCGCTTCCTTTCTGACGTCTCGAACATACCTCTTCGATTATTTTAACCTTCAAAGTCTCAGGGTCTGGTAACGTGTCTCTGGATTCGATCGCGCATCGAAAATTCTCGAAGCTTGATGGTAAGCTATAAAGAAGCATTATGGATACTAAATCATCATGCATCTGAATATCCATATCAGCTAGTTTACTTTTTACTTCGAAGAAATGCATGACATGTTCACGAACGTCACCACCTTCCTCCAACTTGTGTAGCAACAACTCCTTCAGCAGCGTTGCCTTCTTGGCAGGTCCCTTAGATGCGTGTATGCTCTCAAGTTTTTGCCAAACATTTCGTGACGTTTTACATCCGCGAATGTGTCTCAGTTCACTTGGACTAATAGCTAGGATTAGATCAGACTTAGCTTTTGCGTCTCCGATTTCCCATTTCTTGGCTTCTTCCGGCTCTGTAGGCTTGCTTACGCTTCCGTCTACATAGCTCCAAGCGTCGTTCTTTATAAGAACCGCTTCAGCCTGAATCCTCCAAGTTTCGTAATTTTCTTGAGTAAGTGGTTCTATTTTAACAGTACTCATATCGTTGACTCTTTTACGTCAACCTTGTTTATTTCATCAGCTGTTCGTACTTAATCAAACGTACCTTAAATATTTGCTGATATTCAATAAATAAGCACGAAATTTTAATATCTCGTTCCTGGGCCCATAACCACTGTGGGGGACTACCCTGCAGAGTGCATGTGTGCAAGGAAACTCAAGAGATAATTAAAATAGCATACTAGATTTATTCTGAGTACTTATAAAAAGTAACACGTATAAAACACACCGAAAAAATATTCTGTCAACAAGACAAGCTTCAACAGAACGTTGAATCTTCATATTTTAATTAAATATAGACTAGGCTCTAGCAGCCAGCTATATTATGTACATTAAAACCTAATAGGGTCCAGTAGTTTCGGAGCAAATTGACCGTGACCGAAGGACAGATAACAAAGTGATCCTATATGGATTCCGTTTTTAGGGTTCCGTAGCCAAATGGCAAAAAACGGAACCCTTATAGATTCGTCATGTCTGTCTGTCTGTCCGTCCGTATGTCACAGCCACTTTATTCCGAAACTATAAGAAGTATGCTGTTGAAACTTGGTTAGTAGATGTTTTCTGTGAACCGCATTAAGATTTTCACACAAAAATAAAAATAAAACAATAAATTTTGGGGGTTCCCATACTTGAAACTAAAACTAAAAATATTTTTTTTCATCAGACTCATACGTATGGGGTATCTATGGATAGGTCTTCAAAAATGATATTGAGGTTTCTAATATCATTTTTTTCTAAACTGAATAGTTTGCGCGAGAGACTCTGCCAAAGTGGTAAAATGTGTGTCCCCCCCCCCCCCTGTAACTTCTAAAATAAGAGAATGATAAAACTAAAAAAAATATATGATGTACATTACCATGTAAACTACCAGCGAAAATTGGTTTGAACGAGATCTAGTAAGTAGTTTTTTTTAATACGTCATAAATCGTAAACAGCAATTTACCAAGTACGGAACCCTTCGTGCGCGAGTCGTTCGCACTTGGCCGGTTTTTTTTTCTTTTAAGGTACAGAACCCTAAAAGTAGCCAAAGTAACCGACTCTTTTCCGATCTCCAAATTTGGATGATAATCCATGGTGATTTAATTTTATCATCGGTCAACAGGTTGGACTAACGGCAAGCCTGCGTGGGCGGCGACTCTACCGGCTAGTTTATCCGTGGAACCAGTGTACACACATAATGCAGCGCATAAAAAAGTGTGTCATGTTTGTGGACGAAATGGTGAGTAAAACCCCTAGCAATTGAATACGAGGCAGGTCCAGAAAGTAATATAATAGATGTCTCAAAAACACAATTATAAATTGGTTAAAAACTTCAGACTGAAATTCCTTCACAACAAGATAACGGATAACGTTACAATTCTGTCGCCATGGGTCACATGACTCGTTGCTGCAATCACAGTTGTGTTGTAGTTATTCTTACGCGTTCTTGCTGTCGGAAATGCAAGAGCTAAGCTACACGGCAGTATAACCAATTTAGCAAAAAGAAAACTGTACCTGTGAGAGTCCTTACTTTCTGGACATACCTCGTATTTGAAGTTATAGTTTGCTGGATGTGCAATCATCCATAGACAAAAATCCATACAAACATAGTTTGTATGTGGGAAATGTCGCTTCAGGGGGTCAGGGTTTCAGGTTTGTTTTCATGTGTCATTAAACTTGTTTTTGTTTGTTTGCAGACGTGGCATCTCTGCTGACGTGGTGTGCTGGCTGCGGCGTGTGGCAGCACACGGGCTGCGGCGTGGCGGCCGGCCACTGCGCGCAGTGCGGCGCGGCGCTGCCCGAGCCGCCGCAGCAGCCCGTCTGTGCGCCCGAGCCCGACCCGGTGCTACACAAACAACTCATAAGAGGTAACACATGATTGCATGCATACTGGGACGCGACGAGATGCTTAATGAGATTGATGCACTAGAGTCGATCGAAAAACGGGCCAAGAGGCTCATCGGCAATAAAGCACTGGTCGAGTCCAGAGCATTGAACATCGACGCCGAGTTGCCAGCGTGTCGGTTTTTTATCAATTATATTTCGGGGAGTGTGCGATAAAATTGCATGATTTAATTCCGCTTAGCCCGTTCCATCTTCGGACAATAAGACGTATGCTATCAGTACTTGGTAGACATCGTACATCACACCCACACGCACTAAATGTTTTGGGAATTTTATTGTGATTTTAGTTGAGTAGATTGTTATTTGAGCAATTCCCTTCCGGAGTCTGTTTTCCTTGTAAGCTACAACCTGTTGGTCTTTAAGTCAAGAAGAGGGCATGTAATATCGGAAATTTTCAATTCCGGCATTGATTTCCGATATTAGATCTCAGTTAGAAATTAATATCAGAATTGTGCACATTTGTTAGATTTCGCATTTCGCATTCATCTATTGGCATCAGTTTGGTGTTGATGAAGAGTTGATTAAACAAGAACATACAATTTTTATGTTCAATTCCAGAAAATGTTTATTTTACACACAATTCAATAACAACTCTGTGCATGTCGCGCCATCAAGTGAGATTTATTTGAACTCAATTTTCTTTCTTAGCGCTGGGACCGTAGCAAAACTTATGAATGGCGCCAAAACCCAGCACAATACTGCAAACTTTTTATAATAGGTACTATAAAAACGGTGCGCCCCGCATAAGCTTTCTTGGCCTTGAAAAATCCTTGGCCATATTAACTTTTTGGATTTGCCCTGTATTGTAATAGAAAAAAAAGGGTTTAATAGCATTATTTCGTGAAGAGAGAAAAAGTGTTCTATAAAAATTCTATTTTTAAATTTCTGTATTGTGTTTATATAGTATGTCAATATAAACTCGTTTTGAAGTTTATAATTCGAATATTACGATATGAGAGTAGTTCCCATGGGGAAAAGGCATGATTTTATTTATATATGTATGTATAAAGTTCTACATTGTATCACTATCTTAAAAACTGTGCGCAGCTTCACGTCGCGTTTCGGTATAAGCTGATCCTAAAAGTTAAGCTACGCACGGGTCAAAGTCGCTTGACACTTTTTGACAAATATTGACTCGCACGATATTATTACAGATAAATTAGCCGAGCGAAAAAGCTTGCAAGAGAAAAATATAAAACTATGCATCGAGCTTCGTAAACTTGAAGTGAGAGCTGCGAGCCTCAAGGAGAATTTGGACGAGCATAACGCCGAGAAAAGGCAACTGCTGGCTGACCAGATCAATAGGCAGAGAAATATACAGAAGCTTCTAGACTTCGTCAGTCAATTTAAAGAGACGTCGATGAGCCTCCACTCTACCTCCGCCAGCGAGTCTGGCAGCGAAATTAGTAAAAGTAACGAGGAATAAAGTGGTGAGTAACAGTTTTTATTTAACCCTGTCCTATGCTACTAAAGTGGCCGCAAGATAACCAAAAAAAATAAATTCATTGAACTGACTTGTACCAAAAAGTATAATTACGTACCTCAAATGAAAGGTATAAAACCATTTTATCCGTATAAATCAAGTTAATTGGTTTACGCGTTAATGAGATATTATCTCATTACTGAAAACCAAGTGAAAGGGTCAAGAAAGCCCCTTACCACGATACAATTGTTTGATTTTGATTCGGGTTAGCGACACTGCCTTTGCATTTGTTTCGTATCGTTTTGAAATATTCGAATATATTGGTAGACAGGTGTTAACGACTTTTATTTTTTTGGTATCTGGCGGTGACTTATAATATTATAAACTAACTTTTTGCCCGCGGCTTCGCTCCTGTGGCCCTCCCCGCAGGACCCGTTATTTTTTCGAGATAAGAAATAGCCTATGACACTCAGAAATAATGTAGCTACTGATGAAAGAATTTTCAAAATCAGTTCAGTAGTTCTAGAGATTATTTCCTACTAAAAACTCAAACTTTACTATAATATTAGTATAGATGTGAAAGTCTTGATGTTTGTTAACCGATCTCGCCTCAACTGCTGTGGTTGTACACAGGTAGACCATAACCTGAATAGGGTAGTTGACAAAAAATGTCTATTTGTCCCGTCAGTTAGATCACCTAAAAATATTGGACACGTATTTTTCTTTTGCCGCGTAAACAAAAAGTGACGACGATACAGTGCGTTGAAATATCGTGTGACGTCACGGTGTGCTACACTTTATACTGACAAAGTGACGTCACAATCCACTCCTGAACTTTGGTGCGCTTTATCTTTGTTAATTTGTATTAATTTCATAAAGCAAAAAATACGGGTCCAATATTATTTGATAATCTCACTGACGGATTCAATATAATTATCACTTTTCTATCCAGGAAACATCCCTATTAGGGACATTTATGATTTTCATTATATCCCAGTAATAATATTATCTTGGGACTATCGTTGGGAAGTCCAAAAATGTCCTCCATAATGATGGGTTTTATTTTATGTACAGATTTTTTTCCAGTGTCATTCAAAGCAGTATTATTAACTTTAGTTACATTAGTGGAGTTACTATAATAATGTCATAAATTATAATCGTCCAATACGAAAAATGTCCAAAAATAAAAATGTACAGTACGAAAAATGGTCCAGTACCTACGAAAAATGAATTGAGCAAATAAAGTTTTTCTGACCTTTAAAATAAAATTTTGGGCTAAAAGTAAGGTCAACACACCTTACATGAAAAAAAGTCTATTAAAAAAAGAAACATATTTATTGGTTGTATATTATACTTATATATAAATACATGATAATTAAATGGTCATAAAACTCACTTCACCGTGGTCATGGGAGATTTTAACGAGAGAACAACAACTTGTTAAATTAAAATTAAATTTAAAGTTAAATTCGTAACACGCAATATTTTTGTTTTTTATTATTGTATTTGTCGTAAAATGAACTAACTTGTAACTGTTTCTGAGTTTCTATAAACAACACAATTATAAATTAATTAAATATAATAAGCCTAATAATATAATAAAGTGAATGGTGCTATACATGCAGTTGTGACCAGCAAGTCGATGACCCCGGAAGCTCGACTCGCCGTTCACAACAGCTTGCTGGTGCCTACACTTATGTATGGAAGTGAAGGTTGGGTATGGCAAAAAAGACATGTAAGTAGGATTAATGCCGTAGAAAAGCGCTCCTTGCGGAGTATGTATGGTGCAAGTTTAAATGATAGATTGAGGAATGAGGTAATAAGACAACGTTGTGGTTTAAAAGAAGATGTAGTGACTAAAATTGAAAAGAGTATGTTAAGATGGTTTGGCCATGTTGAGAGGATGAATGAAAGGCGACTAACGAAAGGTATTTACAAGGCAGACGTGAATGGAAACGCCGGGAGGGGACGCCCTAGAAAGACATACTTACATAGACCTTATAGGTGATGTTCTTCAGAAAGGCCAAGTTTGCAGTACCCATAACCGGCGTGTGTATGACTAGATGTATGAATGTGTGTGAAGCAAGGGAAGTATGTAAGGATCGTAGCAGGTGGCGTTCTGTAGTTTCTGCCTACCCCCATGGGAAAAAGGCGTGAGTTTATGTATGTATATATGTATAATAAGCCTTAGAGTCGAGGGTCCCGCTGTGTGTTCGTACAAGAGCGATCCAACCGCTTGACCCGGTTTTATCGCTGTTGGCGGCCATGGCGGTAAGCCGCTATTCCATCCGCGTCTTGCGGCTGGCCGCTCAAATGAACCGCTTAGGCGGCGTACCGCTAGTGCGTAAATTAAATATTTAGGGAACTTAGGCAACTAAGCCCAGTTACCTAAGTTCCCTAAATATTTAATTTCATGCAACTGTTTTTTGTACGTTATTATGATTTCGACATTTTTTTTTTCGGACATTTTATTGTTTTTAGACAATTTCAATTTTTGGACATTATTTTAGTAACCCCATTAGTGATTTGTACTTCATTGACACTGCTAGCTACGTTTTGTATACCATGATCTGCTGCTTCCAATCAGAGTTACAATCACAACAAATTAGTGATTTGTTCTGATTGTAACTCTGAATTTATATTAACCTACAACTTTTTTAGGATGGGCTGTTTTTTCATCCTGCTCTATTTATATATTTATTGTCTAAATTAGCAGACAATAATTATTCACTGAACCTAGTGGGACCTGGGTATGTGTTTGTAATATTTTTACCACCCTTGCGGTAAACGTGCATGCTGGTGTTTCCTCTTGTAATATTAACTTTTTCATTGTTGCAGGTTGAAGGGCTGGTAATGTTTTTCGTGTTTGTGATTAGTGGTCAAAATGATTGTTGATTCGAGTGTAGGTATGGAGTGTTGAAAATGTAGTCAAAATGTAGTCTTACTTAGGGTCAAAGCTCTAGCTCACTCAGATAGAATCGTAGCGAAGCGACGTGTCCATCTAAAAATTTACATGGCATATACTTCATTGAACACAAAACGGCATATTTATTGTAAACGATGAAAATAAAGTTTATGTACAATGCAAGCTTAACTCAAAATAGAATTTTGTACCAGCAAATCTTTCGAGTGATTTGCGCGCATCTGGTCGAATTCGCGCTTCTGTTATCTGTCTGCCTCGATTGGTGTACGTGCAGTCGTGCGAACTCAAGCATAACTATGCGAATCAAAGTGACAAAAAGTTAACTGTACTGCAAATCTCTCATTACTACTTACAAATGCGCGGAATCGACCAAAAGCATACGCAGACGGATGTGCGCGCATCCTAGAAATTTGACGCGTCGCTTCGCTTCGACACTGCATAGACTCTTTGTTTCTCAATATTTTTCGTTATTAGAACATTGTGAAAATTACAATTAAGTTTGATTTTGTTTTCTACTTTATCAAATTATAAATTATTATGTTTCTAGAAGAATAAAATTGTAACTATTGCTCTTTACAGAGTTTCATATTTGAATCAAATAACTGAAAGGTTGCTTGTTTATTTTAAAATTTGAATGTAGCTTAGAGAAGTTCCGAATGTACGAATATCATGATTGTTCTCGATTGGACAGAGAGAAAAGTAAATCAATTCTATTTAAAAAATCAAATGATTAGCCAAAAGTGAAGTGTTCAGTATTTGATTCCTAATTTAGCGTAGATATAGTAATTGTAGGTTATTTTAGAAATGAATTTTGTTCAGACTACTAAGTTTTAATTTTAGGCGTTGTTTGTATTGTACATGTTTTTATAATCAAGTGTCCGTCCTTTTCTAAGTTTAAATATTTTATTATACAAGAAGAAAAGGAAGCCAAGATTTTGTAAATATGAAACCAAACAACGTTTAATATTAATTGTATGGATAGTGTCCATAAGTTATTTCAACATTTATTCTCTGTGATATGATTATTTTTCATTAGGTTGTTGATGGTACAAATAAATGTACTTTGTACAAAGAACCTTAATTGTAAAACCCTAATGTAAATAAATATTCGTAAATTGGTTAAAAGTTCTTTAATTTGGTTTAATTTAGATATTTTAGGTCATGATACTTTGGATACACATAAAACGCCTGATTTACATGATGCACGTTTCTTGATCGTTGAAGTGGAATAATTGTACGTACTTAAGTCATAAATTACGCGCAATAATATTGCCTCGTTTAAACACAGACGTAAACGTGCTTGTACTTTTTCAAATATTTCATACTAGTGATGAACATCTTCTCAAGTGTTTTCTATATAATTTTTTTGTCATGCATGATTTCAGAAGTCATTTTTTTTTTTGTAAATATACTTATAAAATTGGTCTTCTATCACACATTTTGCTGCTTTCCCGTATTTTCAAAAAAAATTGTTTTGGAGATTTCATTCCACTATTGCTTCAGTTTTGTGCGCAATGAACTTGCATTCATGCATTGTATAAATGGGCTTCTCTGATTTTTACCACCGACTATAATAATTATGATTATTTTAGATTTCTAAAACTTTCTTTCCTTTTAATGCATCTCTGCGTAGCTCATCAAGGCTGCGTTCTAACAACTGCAATTCATATTGTGTTAGAGATGTATATCGTTGCATATCTTTGACTCCGTGACTGTTAAGATGCACCAGTCCTCCGAAGAATGCCGTACCGAAGTCGTTGTTGTCTATAAACGCGTGCACTTTCGATGGCTGTCCGTCCATGGCATCGAGTATACAACGAGTGAAAAGCAGCGCGCTATACGCAACTGACAGGGTTGGCGAACATCCCCGATTAGCTCTTAATATTTTGTTCTCAAACTGACGAAACTTCATTGTAAACTCCTGGGACATTTTAGCATCAACATCTGTAGCGGGTGTGCTTTGGGAAAGAAGAGGTATAACAGTTTTCTCAGAATGCCCTCCGATCACAGGTACGCAGCAGATTTTAGGGTTCAAGTCATTCTGTTCCGCAAACAATGTTTGAGCACGCAAGGCGTCTAAGCCAGTCACGCCAAAAAGTTTCCTTGAGTCATAATCACCGTGGTGCCTCAGGACCTCTGCAGCCATTGGAACGAGATAATTTATTGGCTCCGTAACGATTCCTAGAAATGGCATAGATTCCATTTTAGCTACTTGCATCGCTAATGTTTTTACAAATTCTGTGTTTGCTGAAAGCCAGAGCTTTTCTGTAATACCGGGCTTCCGTGTGAGTCCACCGACGCCTATAACAATGTTAGAATCTTTTAGAGCAGTTTCAAGCGTGTCTTCTCCTGTGTAGCCTTGTACGCCAGTCTCGGTGGGTATGTGCGACAAATCCAATACAACGCCAGGAGTGTGCACTCGAGTGTCATGAACTACCAGCTTACTGATAGCGGGTTCTGATTGTAGCAGCAAACTAAGTGTTTGTCCGACGTCGGTCGCACCTCCGACCACAGTTACCTGATAATTTCTTTTGGTTGTAGAAAACAGTTGGCAAATATGTCTGCTGATTAACTTGTTCATTTTGATGGGTCGGATTGACACCATGATTTACTTCATATTAAATTTTACAAAAAGCTAGCTACTGAGACGATCTATTGTTTTTTTTTATTTGTTTTTTAAAATTACTGGGTTTTTAGTTAGCCATACGGCATCAAAGTACAGCACATAGAAAAAAAATACTCTAGCGAGCACAAAGCACAGGCACAACGACATAAATTTCTCTGTGCATTATGCTACTGACAGAGATTTTTGGTGAGTTTTGTTTGCTATGAATAAAACGTAGAAAAAGGACAAATACCAAATTAAAAGCAGGTTATATTCGAGATAAATGAAAGGTAGGTTAACTATTATTCCATGGTTAGCAAAACGAAATACCTAGCCGTCTGTGGGCAGACGGCATGCGGCAGTTCTTATTTGCTATTGAAGATTATTATTGTTGATTGGATGGTTATTGCTACTGGATGTCTAGTTATTCTTCGGAGTCTCATTCAAAGTATAATGAAGTTTTATTGCGAGAGTGCTCTATGTATTTTGATGTTTGTGCTATAAGGTTGTATAGCTTCATTTTGGCAATAAAGTCAAAATTACATCTGTTATTTTACCATGTAGGAAAAAAATGTCAAATTTTATTAAAATTATGTAAAAATACTCCATACTCAATTTATTATGTTGAAACCGGTGACACGTTTATTGCAAACAAAATTGCAAATAAAAATAAAATGTATAGGCGTCAGAAACGTGCAAGTTTCTGTTATTGGCGCTGCTGGAGAACTCGGGGCAAATGTGTCTCTTCTACTTAAGCAGAACCATAAAATAAAAAGATTGCAGTTGTACGATGAAGACGAGAAAATAAAAGGAGCTGCCATGGATTTGAATCATTTACCAGGTGGTGCACTAGTAAGCGGGTTCGCGGGTGATAACTTGAGTGCAGCTATTCAGGCCTCTGAACTCATTCTGGTGGTTCATAGAGTGTCCCGCAAGCCCGGCAATACGCGAGAGCAAATGATTTCTGCTAATGCCCCCATGTTGCGGAAACTTTGTCAGGCAATGGCAGACGTAAACCCCGACGCGTTCCTCGCCATCGCCACAAACCCTATAAATTCTTTGGTTCCTTTTGCAAGCTCAATTTTGTATAAATATGGTACCTATAACCCTTTTAAGGTTTTCGGCATAACGCAAATAGACATCGCCAGGGCTCGTACTTACACTGCACAAGTTTTGCAGGTGAGCAGTCAAAATGTATTCATTCCCGTTATAGGGGGACATTCAGAGGAAACAGTCATACCTTTATTTTCATATATGACCCCTACCGAATATAATATAGATCCCTGTCAAGCAGATACATTGACTCATCTTGTGAGGAGATCTGGAACGGAAATAATATATCGGAAACAAGGTTCAGAATCAGCGGTGCTTGGAGTCGCCTGGTCCATCAATGAATTTTGTGACTTGATACTCGATGCAATTTGTGGTAGTGAAGTTGAAGCGACATGCTATGCCGCCAATCCACATTTTGGAACAAAATTTTATGCTGGCCCTGCAACAATAGGGCCTTACGGTATAATACGTTCATTTCAAAGATTTCCCTTTAGTGACTATGAAACTTTCCTAGTCAGAAGTTCAGTGTCAATTATTAACAGAGATGTGAGTCTTGGTGAAGATTATGCTAATAGTAGGTATGTGTCCGAAACCATGCAACATTCGCTGAGCATTGTCGTGATTTACAAAGTTTTAATGAATTCAAGTCAATTAAAAAATACCTACAGAAAAACGCGTGTTCTTTTTTGTTTTTTTATTAAAACTTTTGCCTATGTATGTAAATGTATCGTATGGTGGTCGCAGTGTTCCGGAGGGAAAAGGTTCATTTCTCCTCTCTCAGCCTGCAGGGCTGCCGGGCTGAAGGAAATGTGGTTTGTGTGTTCTGCCACAGATAATATAATACTAACATAGTTCTGCTCACAGGTGCACAATACCTATGAAGACAGCGACTAGAAACCGAAAGGAACACATGGGCGCGGTTTAGAAAGGGAATATGAATAAAACATCCTGACATACCCTATTTGGCGGCGGAAAGATCGATTGTATTAAAAGTATGAATTATGGGACCACCCCGTAATGCCCACGTTTCAAATTGGTAGCTACTCTTCAAATTTGTCTTAATATTCAAGAAAACTTTTCAACAAAAAAACTAAACCGGACCGGAAGTCGGTTTATTTTTTTTGTTGAAATGTTTTTTATTTTTCTTTTATTAGTTTTGGTAGATAACTTAAATTACCATGAAAATCAACCAAAGTACATTGTTTTATTTCAGTGCGGTAACAAGATTCGTTCCGGCTTTATCATCAGATCAATTTGATGGTACCATTTTCATCAGTACTCACCATTTATTTATAAGTAACTAGGTATCTTTAAGCTTCAATAAAGTCGGTTAACTATTCGAAATATCTTATACCCGTGACATAGGTACTTACCTATATTAAGAGTCCCAGTGGCCATCTGTGGTCTTCTTCATCAGTTCCACTTCACCAAATGATAGGTACTTTCTGAGTGCAAATGGCATTGTTGATGAAAATAACAAAATCGCTATATGTATGCCTATTGTTACGAGCTGGGGTTCAGGGATAAATTATTTAAACAGCAGACTTAATTAATCACACTTTATCGATCGCTCTGAGTCGCTTCCAATTCGAAAATGGCTAAGCGACAACGCTAAGGGCTACCCCCTGTGGGGTTGAACCTCGGCTCAGGGCGTCGCTGGGGGGACAACTAAGGCTGGATCTAATAAAGTAATTTTACCATCCGTTCCGAAAAGTCTACGTGGAGAAGAACGGACAAGGACTCACGACGAACCCGACCGCTCTTTATACAGCACGGAAGATGTTTTTAGAACGTTCCATACTGCTCTAGATAATTCGAGAAACTTCCAGAACAATTGACATTCGAACTCACTATTTCCGAAGCGACTAGAAACTTCCAGATTCCGGCTCGAACATTCTGGAAAATTCCATTCGACACGAGAACATTAGTTCCGCTATTCGATACTAGATGGCACTACTAATTATTACTAGTTATTCCTCTCGTCATTAGATGGCGTTGCCCTATCTTGTAACACTATTATATTTGAGGAGTTTTCTCGATTTCCATGGGATCACATCATCAGATTCTAACTTGGTGACAATGGGACTACCTCGAGAGTACCTTTTAAAACAAAAAAGTTTTTTTAAATTCGTTCCACATTTGAAGGAGAAATCGGTGGACATACAAAAAAAAGAGCATTAGATACCTACTCTCAATCTCAACCATTGCACTTCTGTGGTCTTCCTATTTATTACATTAAAAGTAAGTATGCATTTTATAATAAACTAGCGACCCGCCCCGGCTTCGTCCGTGACAAATCATACACAAAATCTTTCCTCGTTTCTCACTCTTTCTATTGGTGAAAACCGCATGAAAATCCGTTCAGTAGCTTTTGAGTTTAACGCGTATAAACGCGGGGGGGGGGGTTTATAATATGTACTGATGGTGATTATTATGTATCTCCTCAAATCACGGCTCAATCAAGCACGGTTGGCTGGCGCAGTGCCTGAAAAATAAAATTGATTGCTAAGCGACACCACAAAGTACGTAAGCAGCGGCGCGCCGGCGACTCTTAGTCGCGGGTTCGATTCCCGCACGGAACCAATACTTATTCGTATGGTCAATGGCTTACAGATAGTTGTTCCGGGTCTGACTGTTTGTGAATGTTAGTTTTAAATGTTTGTAAACGCCTCCACGATACAGGAAAAAAAATCTAGTGTGGGGCAACGTTTTCTAAAAAAAAAACCATAGGGAGAGAGAACTAACTTTGACATGATAAATAAAATAAAACTAAAATTTGATTATGTAAGAGCGATAAGAACTGATGACAACTTAAGATTTGACTAAGTCAGAGCGACTGGTCACTGAAATAAGTCTTAAAATCCAAGGAGCTAAGCATGTCAATGAAAATGAAAGTCTTTGATTCCTGTGAACATCCAGTACCTTATTTATGGATGCGAAACTTGCTTCTTCACTAAACACCACAGGGAAAAGTTGGAGCGATGCCAGAGAGCCATGGAGAGTAGCAAGACAGGAATAAGAAAACAAAATAAAGTACGAAGTTGTGAAATAAGGCAGAAATTCTAAGGTAACAGACGTAATCACCCGAATAGACCAACAGAAGAGGAGATGGGCTGGCCACATGATCAGAGAGACCCGAGATAAATGGAGCAAAACTGTCTCCGACTGGTACCCCAGAGACGCAACAGAGGAAGCCTGCATTCAAGATGGCAGAATGATCTGAAGCTGACGGCTGGTCGCCACTGGAGAAGGGTGGCGCGAGACAAAAGCCAGAGGAAATTGTTAGAGGAGGCCTATGCTAAAAGACACGCTGAACTGCGCGACAAATTATTTAGACCAAACCAACATTTTATAATTTTTTGTATGCATTGTTCAGATTAAAAGGGTTAGGTATTATATTTGTTCGTAGCTCCTTATAAAGATGAAAATAAAAACTTACCTATCTTTTCGGTAGAACCATAACATACAAACCAAACATTCTAGAGACCATTGAAAACAAAGCTATAGGAATGGCAAGCACATAATCGAAGCTGACGTTGCAGCGTTCGGTTGTAATGGTCCAATATCGGACAAATGGCGAGGTGGTGACGCAAAGCGGCCATCCGAGTCGCATCTCATTCGGAGAACATTGTAAGTGCCTGAGTGCCTTGTTCCTCTTACAATGGAGAACTGGTACCTATGGCTGCGATCACATTGAAGCGTGTTCCGTTACTGATACGTGGTGAAGTGTTCTTGTCAGGATTAGAAGGGTAAGTTAGTTACATTATTAATTTGGTTTTTAAGTACTGTATGACTTATTGGTATGGATTTTTTACGCTCAGTTTTGTTTGTTTAGGAGGTGGTGTATTTGCAGGTAGGTAATTACGGAAATTCCTTATTTTCTTATGAAGACATTTTAGTAGTTGTTATTAATAAACTGTGCAATTTGAATATCTACCTAACCAACTTTCGAAGTGCGTACTGAAAGACCAACTGGCCAAGTTACCTATGAAAATATTTGAAAAAAGTCTTGGTTACCTACTTAAGGCGCTATATACGCCCCAATGTCAACGCAGTACTGGCTGCGCGCCCGCTCGATGCAGGTGGTATACCCTGTGTTACCTTTTGTCATTATGCTGAGCTGAGGCCCTTTTGGCATTAATAGTTTTAAAAATGTTTTGTTTAATTTTAAGGTGTTTTTGTTTTTAATGCAAATAAACTCATTTTTCTTTCTTTCAAAATATCAATATTGAACAGTTTGTTATCAAAATATTATTTGATTTACATATGCTATGTTAGTAATGAAGAAATTCCAGCCATAATTTTTTCTGTGTAAAAATATTTTTAAACATCCAAGTCGTTTTGGAGGAGTTGTCAAAAGTTGCGAAAAAATATCGTGTTGTTAATTATTTTTTTAAAGCAAAACTATTAGTTACACGAAAAAACCTTGTGTCCAAAATTATGTACATGAATCATTTTTTTTTTCTATCCTAGCCGTTACTAAGGAGTATGCTTGAGAAAGTTACAGTTTTACGGCACTAAAGGGTATGTGGGCCCTTAAAAACGCGTGTGAAACAAGGTGCATTTCAAAAGACTTGTGCGCTCACCAGATGTGTTAAAATTTACTTCCCAATATAATTTGATGTGATCCTAACTTAACAGGCGGGGAGCGTTCTCAGCTCGGTGGAACCGCAAATAAGGATCGTAACGACAGGGTTAACTTTAAGATAATCGCTGAACGGCCATACGGGTCCGCCGCGGCGTTACATTGAGTTTAATGTCTCTCGGTCTTGACGACCGCCGTCTGACGGTGTTAACTCGAGGGAGGGTTAAGGGTCGAGAGACCGGTGATTACACCTCTGTAAGGACCATTTATTGCCACTACACTGTTTGTGATTGCTTGTGTGCTACATTAACGTTTGGCTTTATTTTACAGACATTATAAAGTCATCTGCGGTCGTCATGAGGTGGGTTATCACCAGGTGGCTTCTTGTGCCGGTTGCTGGTTCTTATTGTGGGTAGCTATTGATATAAGTAGAGCTCTACCGTTAGATAAGTATCTACCCAAATTATCACGTCATATTCACGCAGTTTTCTTTCTGGAGACTGAATAGGTATGATGACAAAAAAAACCGGCCAAGTGCGAGTCGGACTCGCGCACCGAGGGTTCCGTACAAACCTCAGCTTAATGATATTATAGACCTGAGTATTTGATATACCATATACCTTTACGCGTTCATGAGGAAAGGGGTAGTAGGTTTAAAATTATTAAAAATATTTTTATTAAATGATGTAACAAAATATTTACGGTTTTCGCAATTATTCCTTTATCTGTGCTGTTGCTTCGTACCAAATTTCAAGATTCTGAGTTCACGGGAAGTATCCTGTAGGTTTTAATTCCCTTGCGAGTGTCGAAAATTTGCGGAAATTTATTTTATTTTATTTATTTATTTAGGAATAACCAACAGTTACACATTTAAAAACTTATGACTAATAATATAATAACATGATATAAATGCGCAACTTACACCGTTATCCACATCATATAAAGTAGAAAGTTAGTTTTGAGCAAACGATACAAAACAAAGAAACAAATAATTTTTCATTCTGTTAAATAACAATTTAAGGCTATTTATTGCTTCAATAAGGCAGTTGCGAAATTTATTAGTGGGCATTTCAAATATGTCCAAGTCAGTAAAAAGTTCATTAAAACCATTACAAATACGACGCAGAGGTGCGCGGGCGCCAGCGTTTGTTCGACAGGTAGAAACAGCGAATAGTAGTAGTGTAATTTGCGGCATAAATGGCTGTATCTTTTGATTGCCTTTGCCTGAGATAAAGTACTAAACGTTTGAAAAAAAAACTGCTATATTTCTCCTACACCTTGAAAAAAAAACTGAGTTAGCAGGTAATTTATTTCGGAATTTTGGACGTTGTGACGTAGGTAAGTTTTAAATGACTAAGGAGTTCCAGCGATTTAAAAAAAAACGATGTTATCTTCCCCTGCATAAAAGTGATACTTCATCAGATGTCATCACGATGCATATTCAACTTTCAATCTGCCCTGGCACGAGATATTTAAATGTACGGTAATTATCATAACTACCTACATAACTTACGGTAATGTAATGTACTCAACAAGTTATCTGATCAATCACGATGGCTATCAACGCTCGTGCACAGATTTTATCAATTTATAAAGAACCTGTTCGTTCCTAATGTTGTTATTCCACATTTTAATTACATTGATTCTTAGTTTGTTGGGTAGTGGAAGTAGTGCATACCGGGACTTGAATTGAATTATATCGACCAACGACGACGTGGGTATAATGATTAATCGAGTGCAAGGTTTTGTTGCTGATTCTTAGATCTTGCTTGATATTATTAGGCGGTTGTGTTAGAAAATTATGTTCAGCTCCCTAGGCTTTGGAACTATTCTTGGTAAATACTAGTAGACCCGCTTCATATAACTTCGTTGGGATCGGATACTATCATCGGGTACAAAATGTGGGTGATCCAAGCTATGTTTGTACAATATACACGATTCCTTTCTTTTACACAATGATAATTATGAGATGTGTCAGAATTTAATTACGTATGTTTTACCAGCTTTTAAGCTTTTTTTTTCACCGTTTTCACCACTGTACCACAAGTTTTCGGATTCTTTGGCTAGCTTCTTAGTCTTGAATAAACACAATAGGGTACCTAGTTCACAAAAATAACTATTTAGTCCGTCAGTTAGATAACCTTAAAATGTTGGACACGGAATCCTTTTTAAATAAAAAAAATATGTCGATACAGTGCGTTGAAATATCGTGTGACGTCACGGTGACTGACAAAGTGACGTCACAAGCCCCCACTTCTGAACTTTGATGCGCTTTATTTGTGTCAATTTTGATTTATTTCATAAAGAGATAAATACGGGCCCAATATTATTTGATCCTCACTGACGGACTAAATAGGTTTATAATTTTTCTACCCAGGAAACAATCCTATTTTGCTAAGAAGTCCTTTAACATTTTCTTTTTTCCACCTTATGTAAAAGAAAACTCATCTATCACAAAATGTGCTAGATAGCGGCGGCTCGGAAAAACTAAAGACGTCCACAGACTGGTGACTCGGTAAAGTTCGGGGGAAGTCGTTGAGATGTCCCTGGGGTGTCGTCTGTCGGCGCCTTAGCAGTGGGACTGTGTGCCGAAGTACTGTGATCACTGGATACGGCTATATATAGCCTGTTATGGCTGTTATATAACAATTATTTTGTAATACGTAGGGAAACGCGTGTAGTTTGAAATTCAATGTGCATATTGACGAGGGCAGGGCGGATATTAGATTCAAGAACTGTACCAATGGGGGCTACCGCGTATGAATTCGCCGCTAGAGGCGCTGTTGTAGCGTAAGGTCTCCGATATGTCAAACGCCACTGCTTGTATTGTGAGTGTTTTTTCTTATGTACCTAATTATATTATTGTTGTGAATATTATGCGATACCTCAGATTAATTATTGGTCAATGAATGTCAAATATTGAGTTAGGGGTCAATGAATGTCAGCGCTTTAAGGTATTAAATATTATTAAAATGTAAGAAACTTTGACAGCTCTGCACGTTAGTCAACGTTCCAAGTTTAAACTAACCAATAAATGGTTCATCCTCATTGAGTTGCATCTGGTTGGAGTGAAAGCCGACCCCAACATAAATAGTTGAAACAAGGCTATGCTGATAAACGATGGTCATGATCATGAGGTAGTAAGTGTGAAAATCATAGTAGCTTGTGCGCTTCATTTAGAACATGTAGAGAAGGAATGAAAGGCAATCTTAAATACTTAGATAGGCAAGAATTTACATGTATTTTATTATGTTCTATGTGAATTTATAATGTACTAGCTTCTGCCAGCGGCGTCTCCCGCGTGAATGTCGAAATTATCCCAAAGGAACATATTCCCGGGATTAAAAATATCCTATGTGCTATGTCTGACTATAATCTATCTCTGTGCCAAATTTCATCCAGATCCGTTCACCCGTTTAAGCGTGATTGAGTAACAAACATACACGCATCCATCCAAACTTTTACATTAGTAAGATTAAACACGGAAGAAATCTGGCTGCCGGCCATCATCATTGTAAAATTATGCAACAAAAAAACATTTAACATTACACACATAAACGTTAGTCCGAAACATAGCTTAGAAGACAAAGAATGCGTGAAGTACCAAGCGACCGCGTCGGCGTGCCTCCCACAAGTCGTTATCTCAACTTGTTTGCTAAACCCGCCAAGAATTGCAAATGGCGATAATTCTAACTACACCGATAAATCAGCTACACCCCGTTCAAGTTTTTTCCCGAGAGGGTCCCTGCTTTCCACCATTGTTGGTGATTGATCGCGCCTTTCCTATACTTAAAGTTTTTCAAAACGTTCAAGAACATGTGTTGCTAAAGTTTCAACAAGCCATCGACGCTGATATATTCGGATTTGTAGTATTAATTTGTCGTTTGCTTGTATTCTGTGTCACATTAGGCTTATATTAGGATATGTTAACTTGAACAAAGTTAGTAGAGTTTTGATGTATTTGACTTTGCTACGAAAAGTATACCTGCTTCCATTATTTCCCGTAGCCAGTTATTGTGGAAAACAAGAAGGAAAATAAACAGCAGCATGAAGAAGAGTACGGCTAGTGGTAGAACTAGAAGGTAACATAATATTTGGTGCTAACATCTTCTCGAACACCAGCATTTTAACTTCGTAGCATTTTCGTAGCGGTCTACGACATCGCCTACGCCGCCTTTTTTTTCGTAGACGGCGTTTATAGCTGCGCAAACTCTCTGCCCCCAAAACTTGTTGATGGACCCTACATAAAACTATGGAATTAGTTACGCCTGCCCTACCTGGCCTGGCCTGTCTACTTGTCAACTATGAATATTAAGTTAAAAATATATATTTAAACAAGCTTTTTGAACTGAAAGTTACTAAATGTGATATGAATTGACTTGTCAATACACATTCAAGGAGCCCAAACACGATAGTGCTATCTTCACTGGTTGAGGAGTTGCTTACGGCCATCTTTCGGTTCCATCATGAGATATGCTCCATAGAACCATAGTATTTCAATGTTTACAATGTTAAGTAAGTACGCCAAGTTTCAGGTTAATCAGATGCCAGGAAGTGCTTGAAAAATGGATAAGTAGATTACATACAGACACACGTACGAAATCAAGGTTATATAAAGCTTGTAATAATAAAGGAAGTTGGAAAGTCGGTTAAAAAGGCTTTCAGCCATTGATAAGCGGCGTTTGTTAGTTAGTTTAGTTAATTTCGTGTACTTTAATTAATTTGTTATGTTAGCTAATTCGACAAAATATGTTGTGATAATGATAATGATTTAATATTTCTATAATAATTAACGATTATTAAATATTTTTTAATTTGAGTTATTTTAATAGTTTCTACAGATATTTAAAAAAAAGTTTTTTTTTATTTTTTTTCTTAATATTTTACTTTTTTTTTTGCTTTTTATTATTATGATATCCTGTAAAATTAAAATTTGACATTAGGACAATATTAAGGACTATCTGCACATATCAGGGTCGTGGCCGGGACTTGGACGGACCATGCCCCGTCAGGCGCTCAAAAAAATATCGGGGTGTGCATTTTATATGAACTCGTTCACACACGTCCGTGCACGGGCCAGTGACGAAGCTTCAATGCCTGGGCCCGGCCCTGTCACATCCCGGGCACGGCCATGATATGTGTGGATAGACCTTAAAATGGGGAGGGCGCTGACTCCTGTCATACAGGTCCGCCTAGTTCGGGAGTCAGCGGCTTCATTAAATGCTGTAAAAAATTATGTCATTAAAGATTATTTGTATTGTATTGTATTCATTTGTTCATAAGTAATAGGAAAACTGATCTTTTAGCTAACTTATCATGTCAGTTTTAGTTGCAGATATAAAGCATCTCTACAATAACAAGAGGAATCGTAAATAACAGAATGGTAAGAAAAACAATAAATTAGTGGCCGATGACGCCCCCGGGAGCCAGGAGCCGCGGTGATGCTGTCGATTTACGAGCACAGCTAATTGTCCCCAGTTAATAACGGCACTGTATTAACGATATACCTATTAACAGCTCCAGATAGATGTGAAACACGTAATTTATCGATAATATTGGTGAATGTCTAGTGTATTTTCAGTATTTTGAAGTAATCAAGTATTGTTGCTGTGCAGCAGTGGTTTTTCCGCAGCATAAAGCTGTTGCCTTCCTTTGCTTGAATATAATTACTATATCCACTACTATACTACCTACACTAAACAAAAAGTATAACCCTTTGTTTTTATATCTGAACTTTTAAACGCTCATTTACCTATTTATGTTTACTCATTTATTTATTTTTTAATCTTAAATAAAACTGTTCGCTCTGTCCCTTGCCACTAAGGTTTCATTGGTTCGGAGTCAACCAGTCAACATCGGCTATCGCTGGAAACCACCGCTGTGGCTCTGTCCCGCATACGAGTCCCAGCATTATGCTGAGCGATGACCGTTTTGCGTAGTTGTGACGCATACTATGTAATGATTGTATTTTTTATTTATTTTTTAAGGTATGCGTCGTGCCTGGCGCTAATAAACATTTTTTCTTTATTTCTTTCTTTCTTTCTGTTTGTCTTTCTCCATGTGTTAAGTTTGATCCCTTTCTCTCTGCCTGCCAAATGGGGCTTGAAAAGAATTGGGTTATTAGATAGAAAAATATTTCTGACTGTACGTCTAACTTTCGTTTTCTACTACATACATACATAAAATTATGCCTTTTTCCATGGGGGTAGAAACTATAGAACGCCACCTGCTACGATCCTCTCATACTTCTTTGCTTTACTCACGTTCATACATCTAATCATACACGCACGCCGGTTAGGAGTACTGCGCAACTGGCCTTTCTGAAGAACATCACCAATAAGGTCTATGTATGTCTTTCTAGGGCGTCTCCTCCCGGCGTTTCCATTCACGTCTGCCTTGTAAATACCTTTCGTTAGTCACCTTTCATTCATCCTCTCAACATGGCCAAACCATCTTAGCATTCTCTTTTCAAACTAATCAGTAGAAAACGGTATTTTACAGCAGTAAAATACCGAATACTTCGACTTTATTTATTCTTAAGACGATGAAATGATATCTACTCTCCATTTTTAGAAATCTACTAAAGTCTCCGCATTCGAGATATTTTGATAATTTTGGTCTCATATGAAAGGTATAGGCGTAGAACCATTTTATCCGTTCAAATCATGTAAATTGGTCCACGGGTTTATGAGATATTAATTCATTACTGAATGCCAAGTGAAAGGGTCAAGAACGCCCCTTACCACGATACGTTTGTTTGATCGTGTTACTGACACTGCCTCTACATTTTCTTCGTATCGTTTTGAAATATTGGAATACATTGGTAGACACACACACACATTTATTGTTTTTTTTGCTATCGCGTGGCGGTGACTTTAACGCCTTTTTACTTAAATGTCGATCTCAGACCAAAAAACCGGCCAAGTGCGAGTCCGACTCGCGCACGAAGGGTTCCGTACCATTATCGCAAAAAACGGCACAAAAATCACGTTTGTTGTATGGGAGCCCCACTTAAATATATATTTTATGCTGTTTTTAGTATTTGTTGTTATAGAGGCAACAGAAATACATCATCTGTGAAAGTTTCAACACTTTCAACTGTTTAGCTATCACGGCTCATGAGATACAGCCTGGTGACAGACAGACAGACAGACAGACGGACCGCGGAGTCTCAGTAATAGGCTCCCGTTTTTACCCTTTGGGTACGGAACCCTAATAAAAAAGCTGACGATACAGTTCATCTACCTAATAGTTTTACAATAATTGCGATCCTTATACATTTTACGGTATGTAACAATACAGTCTATGTAGGTATGTTAGTTCAACAGGGCTGCTCAAACCCGATGCAAGCGCAACGGACGTCGGTACTAAAATCATTAATTACGAGTAGGTACCATACGCCTATAAATATTCTATTTTCAAGCACAATTTACAAAATAATAGTGTTAAAATAAACTAATGACATTGTTGCGAGCATGCGAAATAATTGGATCCCGGTTGTAGCGGGTGCACTGCCGGTACACAGTTCCTAAGAACATAGCTCCATGCTATTTCTGCATGCTCGTTATGCAGCTTCCTGACTCTGCCAAATGCAATTTGTACTGGTTAAATTGACATTACGCCTTGATATTCCCTATATTTCATATTTGATTAAATACCTACTTCGTTAGTCTCACATACTTCAATGGATAATGATTAAATGCGGTTATATTTGACACAATAACAGCAGTAAATTCAATTAGACATTTTGTTAACATAATAGACGACATGTCGCGTATCAAGTATGAATCGAAGTCGTGCCGTTTCACCCCTCGACTCGGTGCGGCTTTTAATAATCGATTTAATTGAGCCAATGAACAATTTAATTAAAATTCTAAAGACACGGTGTACGGCCCGTGGGATGCGGCGCGACGTGAGCCATGGGAACACTCGCGAATCGGGCTTTTTGGAAACTGCCTGGATTGCCCTTATCGTAGGGATAAAAGTTCCTGGTTTGCCGCTTTCTGAAATATTTTTCTCTGTATTAGTTACTACCTAAATTAATTCGGAGTATTACTATACGTTGGTAAAGGCTATGACAAATGACTAATCCTAATAAAATGTTGATAGCGACGAATACGACAGCCAGGTTCCAAATATTCTTTTTGGTTTCTTTTTTTAATCCTTCCTAAGACTTTCGCAAGTTGTCTGACTTAACTTAAATAGATTGCTAAGTTATAAAATTGTTCTGTTTAAAAGTATTGGAATGATACTAAAAAAGGTAAGTGTTGTGTATTCATTATTTGAAAAGGTTTTCCATTAAGTTAGTCACGTATTTGCAATGTCCGTGACTCACTAACTTAGTTTGTTTGCGGTTAATTCGATAAACATAATCATTCTGTACCTAACCTAAGCACTATAAATTACATGAATAAACAATTAAGTATAATTATAATTGTTTATCAAAAGCAATTAATTACGTTATGTTTTAAATTGTTAAATCATCCAGCCTATTATTGCAATAATTACTTATATTTATTTTAATAATTAATGTTAAATAGCGCTTGTATTTAATTGTTACCAGTAAACTTTAGGATTTCAGTAGAAGTGGAGTAGTCTTTATGTAGGTCCCTAACAGCACAACCACATTAAATGCCTACTAGCCTTTGCTATGCATACATTAACGATTGCATCATCCTCCTTTTTAGGTTTCCGTAGTCAACAAGGTGTGTTCCCTTATATTTTCGCCATGTCCGTCTGTCCGTCGGCAGCCTAGCTCAGAGACTCTTAGTATAGTACTAGAAAGCTATAATTTGCCAAGGATATACATACTAATCACGCCGACAAAGTGGTAAAACAAAATCTAGTTTTTTTATTTATTTGCCTGCTGTATACGTAAAGTGGGTTTTTTTCTCGTCCATCCCATGGTGTGGGCATCGTTGGATATACCATTCAAAAATATTACGGGTCTGCGAAAACGATTCTCAATTTAGGGATCCATTTGCGAAAAATTAAGATTTAAATTACTAATTTTTGTTAGAGTCAAATGTCCTCCCTCCTCTGCTAGCTAAATGGCTGTTTTTATGGATAAAGTCAAAGTCAAATATATTTGTTCAATTAGGTCAATAAACGGCACTTTTGAACGTCACATAAATTAAAATTAAAATTTACAAGTAATAAAAATAAAAAAATAAAAATAAATGATTCTACCGTGACAAAAATCACGGCAGTAGTATATATTATACCGAAAATTAAAAGGAAAACTATCACAAATAAATATTCTTTTTATGTAAAAATAGCATTAAGACTCCGATCGGGGCACTATCCATCGGCAAAGTTTGCGTTCTTGATGAAAAAAGTCGAATCACCAAATTGCATTACCTGTAATAAAATCGAGGACGTACAACATTTGTTGATGGATTGTGTTAAAAATAAGATTGAGAGAGAAAAATCGGAAAGAGAGTATGGCTTGAACAGGTTAGATATTGGCTTAATTCTGACGATATTATCATACCCTAAGTCTGATCTAGCAAAACAACTTTGTAGGCTGGCAGTAGTTTCAAACCCGTAATGTTATATTTATGTTTAGTATAAGTAGCTTTTAGTATAGAGTATCGTTTAAGGTACAATGGGGTTGACGTATCCTTGTGGATAAAAACCCCCAAACTAATAATAAAGATTTAAAAAAAAAAAAAAAAAAAAAATATTCTTTACAAGTTTACGAGTAATAAAAACGTTGACCAACTTATAAAATGTAATTGGAAAAGTAAAAAAAATGTATATTGATGTATGGGGACAACAGTTTTCGAACGGCAAAGTTAATTTTGTCCCTTCGTTAGAGCAATGTTCGGTGCTTTGATTGTTTATGAACGTTAGTAATGTTACCTATTTATTATGGTGAATGTAGCTGTTTATACGAAACCGTGCGCGAGTCAGACTCGCACTTGGCTGGTTTTTTGTCATAGGATATTTTCAGTTTTAACTCAGGAACTTTTTCACTAGATCCTTTTTCCTGGTCCATGTCCAGTAATTGTCAAATCACTTAAGCTGGAAAGAAAAAAATAAAAAAATCCAGAAAATGTTTTAAGATGTTAGATCTCAACTAAAAGATTTCAGGTGTTGCTAAACCATAGGCATCTTGTGTTAGCGAAGTTTAAACATTCTAACAGTTATAATACAAGTTCAGTCAGGAAGCAGCTTCTCGTTTAAGATTCGTGCTTATCTACTTATCAAATGTTAAAAAATATATTTCTGAAGAACCTAAGTCTTTACTACCTACCAGCGTTTATAATTTTAAGAAGACCTACAATACTATTGAGTTTACTTAATTGTTCACAAAAGTTTGGACAACACCCGCCTACACCAAATTCGCTGATATGCCTGCGACATGTATAAAAATATGCGATTATTAAAATGTCGGCTGTACAAATGAGCGGCGTGGCACGCCGGCTATGCAGGTATTTACGGTACGGGTTATAGGAGATCTGGGGAGAATCATGTCTCTCCTCTTTACTTTATACTTTCAAGCCTTTTTACTGCGCCAATTTTCATATTGGCATTACGTTAGTAGAAGTGTATTATTTACGGAACGGGCTATAGGAGATCTGGCGGGCATCATGTCTCTCCCCTTTACTTTATCAAGCCTTTTTTCTGCGCCAATTTTCATATTGGCATTACGTTAGCAGAAGTGTAGTATTTACGGAACGGGTTATAGGAGATCTAGCGGGAATCAGTTCCCTCCTCTTTATTTTATACTTTCAAGCCTTTTTTCTGCGCCAATTTTAATATTGGCATTACTTTATTAGAAGTTTAGTATCTACGGAATGAGTTTTAGGAGATCTGGGGGAATCATGTCTCTCCTCTTTACTTTATACTTTCAAGACTTTTTTCTGCGGCAATTTTAATATTGGCATTACTTTATTAGAAGTTTAGTATCTACGGAATGTGTTTTAGGAGATCTGGGGGAATCATGTCTCTCCTCTTTACTTTATACTTTCAAGACTTTTTTCTGCGCCAATTTTTATATTGGTATTACGTTAGTGGAAGTTTTGTATTTACGCCTTTGGTTCTAGTGGTCGCAAGCGCTACTGCTGAGCATGAGGCTCTGGTTTCGATGCCCGGGTCGGGCAAAGTGTTATTGGGTTTTCCATCTGGATTTTTTTTAGTTAGTTAGTTAATTAGCCAGGTGTTTGCATGTATGCCCAGTTGATGGCAATAGGTACTCAAATATGGCACTGTCCTTTTATATGGGACTTAAACATAGCTGGCGAAATGTGCACCTCTGCTCAACCCTTCGGGGAATACAGGCGTGATCTTATGTAAGTTTAGTATTTACTGTACTACGGATTATAGGAGATCTGAGGGGAACCATGACCATTTTCTCTTTACTCAATACTTTAAGCTTTTCTGCGTAAATTTTTAAGCCTCGACGGAAAAAAGACGGGTGTTATAATTTTGACGTGTGTACCTGTGTATTTGTGTGTCTGATTGACTCTCGAATAAATTTCTTGAACTGCCTGCTTGTTAATCACATTCCGTGGAACCACTTTATAAATTACTAGCAGTTCCCCGCGGCTTCCCTCCCGTGGGCCACCCCACAGGACCCGTTTTTGGGATTAAAAAAAAAAATAAATAAAAAAACCCGACTGCTTCAAAAGCGAACTAAAAAGACGTAAACAAGGAGAAAATCATGCTGTGCAGTCGGAGGATACATACTCGCGGGCTGGCTGACTAAAATCTGGGATTTTGCTCAGAATCTGGGATTTCATTGTTTTTTTATTGTTTGAAAGGTGACTTTATCTAGAGTGTTCTTATGTTTGATGAAAATCGGTTCAGCTGTTGATTGTACAATTTAATCCAAAATAGGCTTGGTAGTGTCGTTAATTGTAAACCACACTACTGGTACTGCGGCTGGTAGAGTCGTTGCCAAAAAAAATATGTTTTATTGTTTGAATCGGGGTGTTTTCGTAAGATATCGTGTCATAATTACGTGTCTACTAATAAATAAATTATGTAGCATGAAATGAAAATGTGTCGGGGGTTTTTTAGTTTTTAATTGTTTTGTTAGCATTATTTTAGTAGAAATGAAGCAAAGGGGGACATGTAAGGACGTCTCTAGGTTTCTGCCCAACGCCAAGGGACAAAGTCGTGAATTTATGTTTTTGAGCGTTTAGTACTATTATTTATTCTGTGGTGACTGATGGATGAGAGAACTACGTTTAGGTAGTTTAGTGATTTGTGGTTAGGAGCAATCAATATAAATTCCAAGTTCCGCTAAATATAGGTAAATTGGATTCTAAAATAAGAATAATTCATTGTTTTGATTTAAATTGTACGTATTGATGGCGCCATCCATTTTCTTTGCTTTTAGCCGGCTCTTGGTAAAAACTAAAAAAAAACCCATATTATTGTACCAGGTGGGCTAATCCAGTTTGTTTTATTTACTTATTTTACTGATATAAAGCTACTCAATCGCCAAGTGCCTTGAATTACTTTTTACCCGAATGTCGAAGGAGGGTAATGTCTTTATTAGTCTATATATGTATGTATGTTTGTTCCTATGTGGCGTTCGAAAGTCCAAACGAGTTGGCCGATTTTGATTATTCTTACGTCAATCGATTCGTCTTAACGAGTGTCACTGGATACATTAAAATTGGAAAATAGAAAAATGGCGGCTTTTGGGCACCATATTGTGGAGGCCCAATTTTTATTTGACTGCAAAGCATGATTTTTTTCACGTCTTTTTAGTTCGCTTCTTAAACAGTCGGGCTTTTTGTTTTTTTTTAATAATTTCTATTTTATCCCTGTAAAATAAACAGTGGTGGCCCAGAGGTAACAGCCTTGTCTTACAACAAGTTGTGAAACGTGGGATCGAACCCAGGTAGGCGCTTTACTTTGTGTAAATAATGTCATCACCACTTCTCTCAAAACAGTAAAGGAAAACATCGTGAGGAAAACTGCATGTCCTAGAACCAAGAATTCGAAAACATGTGGCATCCACCTCCCGCGATAGACCCGTCGCGTGGTGGATTACTTCACATTCCCTCCCAAAGAGAACATGGACCAAATGGGAGCCTTAAGTGCGGAGAAAGGGTTCAATCTATCCTATTCTATAGGTTTCTGGTGAAAAAACTAGTCATCGAATAAAGAAAAAAAATTAGGCACCTATTGTATCGAATGAACCGTTTAAATGAACTGGTCCACAATGCTACGGGCTATTAATTGCATATACGGGAAATGGGGTGATTACTACCCTTATAGCCGCGGGTGGAAGAGTGTCACTCGCACGTGGAGTCAAAGTAAAGATAAACCATGATCGGGAAGTCGCGTGGCGGCGCGTGCGACCATTTCACAGTCAGTATGTAGCCTTAGTGAGGTTTAGAGGTGGCAGTTACTAAATAAAAACAAAAAAAAATGAGGGTTTTTTTTTTTGATAAGAACAGCATTTCATTGAATATTACCTATTTTCTGTTCCTTCTTCTTGTCTATCTAGTATGTGTGTGTGTATTAATGTTAAAAAAAAAGAAAAAAAAAACTTATTAGAATAGAACAGGCATAAAGATTTTTGTACCATTTATATAGAAAACGAGACAAGACATAACAAACGCAATGCATGATCAATGAGTAAGACGATGTTCTTGAATAAAACAAATATTAAAGAAAACTACCTCGTAATAAATATACTACGCTTGTCGACCAAATTCCAATAGCAGTCAATGTAAAAAATCAATTAGACACGAACCCTTTACTTAACGTGGAAATCGAACAAAGAGCGCTCCGACACAAAAGGGTATGGCATTTCTTATTATCATAATTACGACGACGACCGCACTCAGGTACTTACTTGTAGTAGTTAAGGAATAAATAGAAGTCATTTACTTTGTGTGTGAAAAAGGTATTTACAATAAGGCCCAGTTGTTTGAAGTGTAGTTAACTTAACCAATGGTTAAATATGCTAACCAATAGTTTAAAATTTCGGTTAAACGTGTTTATTCATCAATTGTTAGTCTTACAAATGGCCAAATAATTTACTCTTCAACTTATTTGACCATTTGTGAGGTTAACATCATCATCATCAACAGCCTATTAATGTGCCCACTGCTGGGACACAGACCTCCTCTCTGTGAGAGGGAATGGGCCGTAATACACCACGCGGGCCCAGTGCGGATTGGTGGATGTCAAATGTCTTCGAATTTTAAGTTCTAAGATATGTAAGGTAAGGTTTCCTCTCGATGTTTTCCTTCATCGTTTTGAGAGTAGTGGTGATGAAATAATTTACTCTAATTAAGCGCCTGCCAGGGTTCGAACCCACGACCCATAACTTGTACGTCGCGGCCGATACCACTGGGCCACCACTGCTCACGTGAGGTTAACAAATGATGACAAAATGCATATTACCGAAATTTTAAACCTTAGGTTAGCATATTTAACCATTGGTTAAGTTAGCTAAGGATCAAAACCTGGTTCTACGAGCTACAAAATTATAAAAATTCGGTGCTAAGAGTATGGGCTACGAGAAGTAATAAAAACTTTGTGGTACAAGATTATAGCATTATACTTACGTGATAAAATGATGGGCTACAAGTTTGCCGGATTTACACCGGTCCACAAAATTCTGCGACAAAAATATGAGCTACGAGTTGCCCGGTTATAAAATGTGGGCCACGAACTTACATGATAAAAAACCGGCCAAGTGCGAGTCGGACACGCGCACGAAGGGTTCCGTACTTGGTAAATTGCGGTTTACGATTTATGACGCATTAAAAAAAAACTACTGACTAGATTTCGTTCAAACCAATTTTCGGTGGAAATTTACATGGAAATGTACATCATATATATTTTTTAGTTTTATCATTCTCTTATTTTAGAAGTTACAGGGGGGGGGGCACACATTTTACCACATTGGAAGTGTCTCTTGCGCAAACTATTCAGTTTAGATAAAAATTATATGAAACCTCAATATCATTTTTGAAGACCTATCCATAGATACCCCACACGTATGGTTATGATGAAAATTTTTTTTTTAGTTTCTGTTTCAAGTATGGGCACCCCCAAAAATTGTTTTTTCTATTTTTGTATGAAAATCTTAATGCGGTTCACAGAATACATCTACTTACTAAATTGCAACAGCATAGTTCTTATAGTTTCGGAAAAAAGTGGCTGTGACATACGGACGGACAGACAGACAGACAGACAGACAGACGGACAGACAGACAGACATGACGAATCTATAATAAGAATTCCGTTTTTTGCCATTTGGCTACGGAACCTCAAAAATGAACGTAACGAGTTTTCTGGTACACTACGTATAAAAATTCGGTGCTAAGAGTATGGGCTACGAGAAGTAATAAAAACTTTGTGGTACAAGATGATAGCATTATACTTACGTGATAAAATGATGGGCTACAAGTTTGCCGGATTTACACCGGACTACGAATTTCTGCGACAAAAATATGTGCTACGAGTTGCCCGGTTATAAAATGTGGGCCTGGGCGGAATCTATAATAAGGGTTCCGTTTTTTGCCATTTGGCTACGGAACCCTAAAAATGAACGTTACGAGTTTTCTGGTACACTACGTGCTACGGAATAACTTGACAAAAACTGTGCTATGTTTTGCCCACATCTACGGATTGCTACGTCTATGCGCACGAGTGGGTATGGTCGCGAATGTCGGAACGCGATCATTTGACACGCGCCGCGCTATCAGCCATCTGCGGCCGTTCACCAATCGGCCCGAAAACACCCGCTAACCGCCGCAAATCCCACATTACGTCTCATGGACGTAGCTTTTGAACCCAAGTGCTGCACAAACACGCTTAATAGACGTATGTAATGGTCTGCTGATGAATTAAGTAAACTTATTTAGATTAGTTTGATTAGGTAGCGTTGATTGCTGATCTGTCATTTCCATGAGAGTTCTATTTGTTGATTGATTTTATGCTTTAAGCATTTATTATTTAAAATATTATTTTATTTATAGTATGGTTGCATCTGTCCGTTAAATTATAACTTTTAGTTGAATACAAATTTAAACTTTAAAACCGCGCATTCAAAAAGCATAATCTAACAATTTTGAATTCATATATCGAGGATTTATTCAATGGTTCTTTCTTACTAATATGACGTGACGTGGTCGTTTCGACCCCTAATCTTTATTCTGGTGTTAATGTGTTCGGGATTACACACCATTAAGTTTGGCTTTGCGTTCAGTGTTGCCGCAAAATAAATAAAGATTATTATAACTGGCCATTGAGTGCCGTGAGAAATATTTTTAAACAAAACACTGCATTGTGTTGTGGACTGTTCACTATTGACTGGGTGAAAAGACCTATTCATAAGTACCTAACTGTTTTGTATAGTACAGTCTCATTCAATTATCTATATTTTTCATCTAAACTTCTTGTGATTTAAAGTCTAAATTTTTTCATGTTTATTATTTAATGTTATAACAACAAATCATATTTGCTGTATATCTCAAACACCTATTGCTACAAAAATGTTTTGCTTGTTGAAAGTTAAAAAGTGCGAATCACTCAGAAATCTGACTGAAAACAAAATTTTACAAAGGGTTTAATATTGGTGACCAGAATGTCAAAAAAAAAAATGCCTTGATGTGGTAGGCATTCTGCGTATTTGAAACCAATAACTTACGTGAAATAGCCAGGTTCTCTACAAACTTTATGCTTTGACTGATCTAGTAAGTTCACAAATGGGGCTTTGTTGTGTCCGAACAATGCTTTGATTGCCGAAAAATTCTCTGAAAACAATCAAATATTTGCTTTTCGTACCACTTGCTCAAAAAAGTGACATTCTATGCCACAAAAAGCGAACATAACAATAGTCATTTTTAATCTGTTAAAAACAGGGAAAGAAAATTGTACTGAATTTCATTCATCCTCTAGGGGGAGAATGTGATTTAAATTTGGAATACTTACCGAAATTGATACTGAACTACATCTGTGTTTACACCATTGAGTTTGTATATAAAGCATTATACATATTTTTGAAAAAGGAATACGCATTTATTATGCAGTTATGATTATTAAATAAAATTACGAAAACCGACGAGGCCGTATGAGCTTGATGCCTTTGCTTTTGGGACAAAAAAAATATTAGTCTAGGAATTTGCCGCGTTTTGGTTTCCTTCAAATACATAAACGTTAAGTTTATATTGTGTAAATTTTTTCGCAAATGGTACGAAAAGTAGAGTATTTTCCTCGGTGATAAAGCTGTCTTAGTCTTGGGTGAACTTAAATCCCTCGCTACAATCAGGACTCGTCTTAAATCCCTCGCTTCGCTCGTGATTTAAGTTTTTAACACCCTCGCTCCGCTCGGGAGTAAACTTCGAGTCCTTCGTTACGCTCGCGATTTAAATCGTCACCCGCGACAGAAGACACTGCTTTATACCCTTGGTTAATAATCTACTATTTATGAATTCATACACATGCAATAATAAAACCGTCGGTATACGTTTCAACGATAGATTTTTTATCGACATTTTTTCCACATCTGACATTCAAAGATGGCCGCGACGTGTACAGCTGTTTTTAAATCTCAACAAATTACTGCAATTAAAATTCTTCGACCTAGATCCTCATTCACGAAAACGTTTAAGGATTTTAGTCATGATCTCTTAGCAGAGGACATTAATCTTAGATCGCACTTATCATTTAATTAGATCCGTGTCGAGTGCCCTTGCGGCTTCAATTTTATTTTATAACGTCATACACACGTCTCTCCCTTGCTAACTATGCCGCAAGCATGAATATTCTCCCGTTTATTTAGAACGTATTTGGCTGATGGTTCTTATTGCTTGGAGATAGGGTTGGATTTGGAATGGCTGTCTGGTTTGGTAACAGTAAAATGATAAGTTTTTCGATAGCTGGCGTGCGTCCCTACTGTTACGGCGGTCGTATTCTATTCGCTACTGGCCAGTTGATATGGCAAATTAATAGGGCTGCCAAGTAAAGAGTTTAAAGTACTTTGTAATTATCGTCTAAATAAATTAAACTAGCGATTGTACATAGATACAGTACAACGATATTCTTAATGTCCCTCGGTAATCATCGCATTTTCGAATACAAACGAATGCTAATTTCCATGTCCATGAATTATTCGATTTATCGTGTATATTAACTTGAATTCGGAACTAAGGACGATGTTGTTTTGTTTTGATTGCCGTATGAAATATATACAGCTGTCAAAATAGCGACTTTGGCAACTTTTCTCCCATTTTTTTAATAAATTATATTATGTTATAAAAAAACATTTTTGCCAAAAAATACTACCGACTTACAAACAAAAAACTACAAAGTGAAAAATAAGTTATTTTTCACTTTGTAGTTTTTTGTTTGTAAGTCGGTAGTATTTTTTTGCAAAAATGTTTTTTTATTTTTCCCTTTTTAGTTGTACCTACCTAAAATAGGCAATTTGTTTAGAAAGGTGCCTATAACACCAGAATAGATTACCGGAATAACACGATACTTGAACATAACCGGTGAAATGTGAGATCTGCGTACCCCTTTCGAGTGTACTGGCGTGATGTTATGCTATGAAATGGTATAAACCATAAACCCACATCCGATTGCAGCAATCCCGAATGATTTGCCGTCATTTATTGAAGAGTTCTGTTGTATATCTCCGAAGTTCTTCATCACATCTTCACCAAATTAAAATGGGACCAATTTCGAAACATACTTTTTCAAACAAAAAAAGAATTTTCAAAATCGGTCTACAATTGACGGAGATATCGGTGAAAAAACATAAAAAAAAAAAAAAAAACATACAAGAAGTCGAACATAGAACCTCCTCCTTTTTGGTAAGTCGGTTAAAAACAACTCTATACACTTCCAAGTTGATTGAGGGCATCCGTCTGAATGTTTGTACTGTATTAAAACTGATACCTGGGGGGTAACCACAAGCTCTTAGAGTAAGGTTATTTTGAGATCGAGTAAGTGACAGATGTATACAAGTCAGATACATCTGTCCCTTACTCGATCTCAAAATAACCTTACTCTAAGAGCTTGTGGTTACCCCCCTGTTAGTTGTTACCTACTTTCAGAGTCCATTTGAAAGAGATTGCCCTGTGCGATAAGACCGCCCATTGTACACTTGTTTTTGTGAATATTTGTCCTGTATATATTTTGTGGTGTACAATAAAGGATATAATAATAATAATAATACCTATAAAAAAAAGGTAAATCGGTGCTAAAAGTTGCACTTATCGGTTTAGTGTTAACAAGGCAAAATGCAAAAGTTAGGTCCGTAGCTAAACCCTAACTACTTTATTTATATTTTATATCATTTCCATACTTAGTATGTAACTAACCGGATAGGTATAAAGTTACTTCAATGTGAAAATGAAAGAGTTCTGTTTTTTTTTCTTAAAAAAAGCCTGGAACTGTGAAAAGTGTACCTAAACTTACTTTTACAAGATACTGTTTTTTTTTTAAAAAACATTGCCCCGCACGAAGTCACAAAAACAAACTAAAGAAACAAAAATAAAACATAAAATTCAAAAACATCATCAGTCAGACATCAGTTGTTGTCATAAACAATTTTTCTTTCTTTCTTTCTTGTACATAACTCCAAACACTACCACGCATTTCCACATTTGAAAACTTTAAAAAATATAGTAGATAGTTTTAAATCCTCAATCCCTTTTTAAAGAAATAAAAAATACCAAATTCAAAGCGCTTGCCAGCCCTGCAGTAGATGTGCATTATGTCTTGCGCATCCCCGCCGGATATTAAGCCCCAAACTTAATCACGTCCCTTTTTACAATATTAAACAGTCTATTTTTTGTCCTGCTCATTACGCACCGTACTATTCCCACGTTTTTTTTTTTTCAAGATACTTTATTATTTTCACAATTAGCTTCGTGAAGTAATGCGTTCACGCCGCATAATACTGCGATAGAATGGAGTCTCACTTTTGAATGAACGTGTCCGCATAATAGATGTAGTGTGCATTTAATTCTATATAATTTAATAGTCACCAAACGTCTGCGGTGCCTTTTATAAAACGCAAATGGGATTGTAAGTCATGGTGTGCATGAATGGTCGTTATATCTGCTGCAGTCTGCAAAGCATTAATTATAATATGTGTGCATTTTTTTCGAGGTTCAATGGGCACTAATCGCCAAAGTTTTATTATCATATGCCGCATTCACCACGGTACCGTTAAAATAAAAATCTATGGAACGTAACCAAAATTGCATAATAATTATAGAATTTTCCGGCCAAGCCATATGATGCGAAAACGGAAAAAAAAACGCATAAAAAAAGAAGGGTATCTATTATCTATACCTGCTGTATTTAAATTTCGAACGGAGCCGGCGTGATAACAATGCAGATGAGTGACGTCACATGTGGCTACTTGACTGCTGTCGACCCGCCCAGGCTAATAGTCACCCTCCATTAACGAGACTTTCATTTGATTCTACAGCCGTAAAAGTATTCTGTGGAAACCAGGTTACCCGTATTTTATTTAGCAGTCAGATGTGTCTTTGTAGATCCTAAATTAATTTAATTATTCGTCTCATTGTTGTGCTCAGAAAAAGGAAGCGTTGCCTTTGTATGCTAGTTTTGCTTTTCATGTTTTTTATTTTATTTTTGATGCTGAATTAATTAGTAATATTTTCTTTGGATTAATTTATTCCAAGTCTGAAAATAAATATCGTTGAAGGTTGAAAATAAAAACTTTCCCTTTCGCACACGAAGATGTTCTTTCTTTTCTGCCTCAACTAAATTTCAATCAACTATATACACTCATTATAAACAAGGGTTGAGTAACCTTATTCAATAATATAAATTGTATCTAACTGTTAACCTCGACCAACACCATAACGCGAAATTGTTTTTCAATAAAACATAAGTTAATCTTCTCAGTACATTTTCCGAATGCCTGGTTATATGGCGGGGAGTTAAGCTAATACGTGGGCCGAAGCCGGTGTATTTGTCAACGAGGCTTGGGCCACGCAATCTTAAAATCAATTTTCATTTATTCGCGGCTTAGCTCGGTGTGCGCCTTATGATGTGTATAGAGTTAGGTACGGAATAGAGCTGCCTTTTTGTTTTGCTGTTTGTTAAAATAAAAGCTATGAGTGGACACGCGACCCTAACCAAAGCTAAGAGGTTATAACTGTATAGTTTCAATGGCATGTGATTCATCTTCTTTACTTCTAGATCTATACTATTATAATATTATAAAGAGGTAAAGTTTGTAGGTTCGTGAGTTTGTGAGGTTGTAGGTGGTAATCTGTGGATCTACAGAACCGAATTAGATGTTATTTGACGATAGATATATGATGATAGTTTGTTTTCCCTTGGGATGATAAAATACTTTTTCATCCCACCATCTCGGAAAGAGTATTTTTAATCTTCAATATCTGAGTGGAAAAGCCGTTTTTATTCACTAGAGGATAAAGTAAATTGAATTTAGAACATCGTGTGCACTAAGTTTGTGAATAAAAAAAACATTAAACCTATTTACTGCTACCTCTATGGTGCCAATCATAGAACTTTTTTTTAATTTATTAAAAACTCAGACTCGGAACCTTCTTGGTGTTCTTTTTTCAATTTGCTTTGTACGCGGTTCTTTACGCGGCATTTTTTCACGTCATTGTTAAACCTTATATTAAAAACAAGAAACTTGAAAACAAGTGAAAAAACTAAAATGAGTGATTCTAGCGACGAGGAAGTTTGTTTGACGCCAACAGAATTGACTGAAACTGTTAATAATGCGCAAATGAGCTTTCTCCCTCAACAATAACTGTAGCAACGTTACTTTAAAAATGTCTTAATTATACCTTAGTATTATTTTGTTATAATTTAAAGATTATTCTGTAATACTTACCTGTCATAATGTAGTAATTAATACCTAAACTGAAATAAAAGTGTACCTATCTTATTTATTTATTTATTTATTTAAACTTCATGTACAATGGTGATACATAGGCGGACTTAATGCAGCAAGGCATTCTCTACCAGTCAACCTTTGGGTTAAAAAGAACACAACAGTGGTAGGAGTCCAAAATAAAAATAAAAAATGAACAATAATTAAAATTGGATAATAAACTATCTAACTAATAAAATACATAAATAATTTCTAAACCAATAGACTAATAAATATTATAATAAATACTATATTCTAAATAAAACAGAAATTTAAATATAATATATATGACGAAGACCGAGCTATGTAAGAGAGGACAAGTAATAGTTCCGGATTTTACGCTTAAATGAAAATTTACTCTCAGCTTTTTTTATGCCAAGGGGAAGCCCGTTCCAGAGTTTTATAGTAGAGACAGTGTAAGAATTCGATACAAACCCAGTGCGGTGAGAAGGAATATGGAGAAGTAAGTTTTTGGAAGCTCGAAGGTTAAGATCGTGAGAACTGCCCAACACTTTAAAGTATTGTTTTAAATAATCAGGAGTACGAGGATCGTTCATGATGTTGAAGAGCATGCAGAGGGATCTGAGGGATCTCCTCTGATCTCCTCTATCTTGTGATTGTAAACGTTTTTTTTTTTGCATTTAGTCATTTCCTCGCTGAGGGGGAATGAAAAGTTACGTGTTGCAATCGAGTGCAAAGATTTTTCACCTCGTGCTCTTTTGATTTCCTCGCTAACGCTCAGGATTCTAATTTTAGAATCCTTCGCTTGCTCGGTCATCAAAATTGAACACGCGGTTAAAAAGCAACTTTGCACTCTTGTATAACAAATAACTATTTACGCGGGCCGAAGCTAGTCAGAAATATTATGGTAAGTAGAAAGTATAGTATAGTAAGTACAGTTGGAATGGTCGTTATACTTTTCAGCGCAAATTAAATAAAATTTCAAAATTTTGAAATAAAGAAAATTGTAAGGGGTTATACCATGGTCAAAAAGCAAGATATCGTCATCGTCATAGGGGACCTGAATGCTAAGGTTGGGAGTGTTAATACTAACCGCGAGCGGCATATGGGTACACAGGGACTTGGAGTGTGCAACGAGAATGGGGAGCGATTCATCGAGTTTTGTCAGAACCACGACCTTACCATCGGATGAACATTATTCATTCATGGCAACCATCATAAGTACACGTGGAACTCCCCCGATGGGGTCACCAAGAACCAAATTGACCACCACATTGAGCCATTAGTTCCAAATGGCGGTCTTCACTGCTCGATGTCCGCAACCGCAGGGGCGCCGATATTGATAGCGAACACCATCTGGTAGTTGCTGAAGTCCGGCTCAAGGTTGCAGTTGCCCGTGCGGCTGGAGGACCTGGCAAGATTGGAAGAAGGTTCGAGGTGAGCAAACTGCATGACTCAGACACGCGTAAATCTTTTCAGATGGAATTGCGCAATCGCTTTTCTGTACTCAATGCTGCTACGGACTCATTAGACGAGGAGTGGAACCGCATCAAAGTGGCCTATACAGAGACCAGCTCCGTCGTTCTAGGGCACAAATCGACTCATTCTCGGGAGGACTGGATGTCACAACGCACGTGGAACCTGATCGAAGATAGAAGGAATCTTCATCTGAGACTGCTTGAGACCCATAACGACGCCATGCGAGCAGACCTTAACACGCAATACCGTCAGAAACGCAAGGAAATCTATCGCAGTACCCGCAAAGATAGGAGACGTTTGGCTGATGGTATTGCTGATCGTGCTCAACAAGCTGCAAACTCCGGCAACTTGAAAGAGTTGTACAATGCTACCAAAACCTTGGCAGGTAACAGCAAGTCGAGGAAGAAGCCGCTGAAGTCCAAAGATGGTCAGCTCATTGTGACGTCAGAAGGGCAGCTACTTCGCTGGCGTGAACACTTTGAAGAGGTCTTCCGTCTGTCAGCTACATCGGCACCTGACGCGCTGCAAGTCAGTACTCCACCCACCCAGCTTCTCAAAATTAATACGGAACCACCGTCAGCCTCTGAAGTTGCGGAGGCAATCCGCTCTTTGAAGACAGGCAAAGCACCAGGACTCGACCTGATAACTGCGGAAATGCTTCAAGCCGACTTACCCACCGCAGTCGACGTCCTGACGCCGCTCATTGAAAAGATTTGGATCGCCGAAGAACTACCAGACGAATGGAACAAAGGTCTCCTTATAACTGTTCCTAAGAAAGGTGATCTTAGCCAGTGCGATAACTGGAGAGGTATAACTTTGCTCTCGATTCCCTCTAAGGTATTTTGCAAGATCATCCTGGACAGATTGTCGAAGGCCGTGGATCCTCTTCTACGCAAGGAGCAGGCTGGTTTCCGCTCGAACCGCTCCTGTACGGACCAGATCAACACTCTCCGTATCATACTGGAACAGGCATCAGAATGGCAGAGGGAGATTTATCTAACCTTCGTAGACTTCGAAAAGGCCTTTGATACGCTGAAGTGGTCTAGTATCTGGTCCCGCCTACTGGAAATTGGAGTGCCGCCGAAAATAGTCCGTCTGTTGCAGAGTATTTATAAGAAATATTCCTGTAAGGTTACTCATAACGGCCTCATATCGGATGACGTAACAGTGCACGCGGGTGTCCGCAAAGGCTGCCTCCTGTCACCGCTCCTCTTCCTGGTCGTTCTTGATGGAATTATGCTTCGCATCTACGATAAAAGGCGCCGCGGCATAGAGTGGGGATTATCCAACGTCTTGGAAGACTTGGATTACGCTGATGACCTATGCCTGCTGAGTCATACCCACGCCGATATGCAAGCAAAGCTGAAAGATCTACGCCAGGAAGCGGCAAAAACGGGGCTCAAAATAAACATCCGGAAGACCCAGGAAATGAGAACTGGTGTGAAGAACCACTCACCGTTGCTGATTGGCACAGAGGCAGTGGAACGCGTCCACCAATTTACATACCTCGGGAGTGTCGTGTCGGAGACTGGGGGATGTGAAGAGGACATCGTTTCACGGATCGCCAAAGCCCGAGCAACCTTCGCGCAGCTGAGACCTGTTTGGCAATCGCGGAAACTGACCCGAAGGATTAAACTCAAAATCTTCGGGTCCAATGTCAAATCCGTGCTGCTCTACGGGTGCGAAACGTGGAAGGTCACAAAGGACATCTCACGCCAAATACAAGTCTTCGTCAACCGCTGTCTTCGTCGTATTCTCGGAATTTACTGGCCCGAGACCATCTCCAATGTAGAGCTGTTGGAGAAATGCCACGAGAGCCCGATCGACCGCCAGATCAAGCGTCGC
The DNA here is from genome assembly GCA_949775005.1 of Orthosia gothica. Classification (NCBI taxonomy): domain Eukaryota; kingdom Metazoa; phylum Arthropoda; class Insecta; order Lepidoptera; family Noctuidae; genus Orthosia; species Orthosia gothica. Next base: position 21,638,868 of record OX459045.1, on the reverse strand, counting down.
AAGTGGAAATGGATTGGCCACACGCTCCGAAGGGGTCCCGATCACATACCCAAACAAGCTTTGGACTGGAATCCCCAGGGGAAACGAAAGCGTGGTCGTCCCCGTCAAACCTGGCGTCGCACAGTGTTGGCAGAAGCGACGAGCATCGGAATGACATGGAGCGAGGTGAAGCGTGAAGCTCAAGACCGATCGCGATGGAGGACATCTGTGGACGCCCTCTGCCCCATCTAGGGGTTAAAGGACATTAAGTCAAGTAAGTCATACCATGGTCAGTCTTTTATGGGTAGTGATAAAAGCTCAACGCGCCTCATCGTCCACCACATCCTTGCTTAACATCAGGTGAGATAGTGGTCAAATGCGAGCCTATCAATAATAATAAAAAAACAACGCGCAACGCTATAGGTACCTTATAGCGTCGCGCGTTGTTTTTTTGTACCATCATTTTGGGGTTTGGACCTATTTCCTTTTGATAATTTTACGTAAACATTCGTCACAGACCATACCTATGAGTATGTCCTCAAATAGACTATTTTCCTGTTGACGGGATGTACGAGTACTTAGGTACTTTATACTTGGTAAAGATCATCCTATTCCGCGTAATATAACAGATCAACAAAAGCATGCGGGAATTGAGGTATAGTTACTAGCATTAGCAGTTAGGTGTACAATATTTAGTCATGGAAGAGATAGTGCAATATTTGGTAATCATAACGGTATAAATAAAAAAGCTTTGTGGTCAAGAAAAATCGGCCTTCTCTCGTACTTTCCTAAGTCTACCTAAACGTATGGCCACTACTCCAGCGAATAACGTCAGTTGGCGTGGGCCGGCAAAATCTTTACAAATGTGGGCCGTTATCGTGCCGGCCGATTGACCGGAGCGCCTCCCGCCGCCCGAACATTTCTCACTCTGAAAAATAACGGATTTATTTAATTTTATGGCCCCGCCGCGTGCTGAATGGACGATTGGGTAGCAGTGACGCGCCGAGGGTTGCCCAACTTCATTTATTCTTTTTTCAAATCTTTCTTGTTTTTATGTTTACTTACGGGTACCCGTAGTAGTTACGGATCGCGGTCGGTGGAATGCAATGTAGATTGGTTTTGTATTGTAATTTATGCTATTTATTATTAAATGAAACCTGAATCAAATGAGATCAAAGCTTAGTTAGCGTTGGCTACTCTGTTAATGAGGTTAACGGGTTACTGCGAAGGGGATTGGCGAGTTAAATGTAAATGTCTGCCCAGTAAATAATTAGAAACGCAGGTTGTAGGTAATTTGTAATATTTATAGATGATTATGTCTAGCTACTTCTAGCTTGATTAATTATAGCAGTCGAAGTCGGGTTGATGATGACCATAGTTTTTTTTTGTTGTAAAAGTTCAAGGCTGAAATAAACAGTCAGGAAACACCGCTTCTTAACGAGATATAAATGTTAGAATTGGAACCTTCCTTACAATTTAGTTTTTTCCTTGGAAACTTACAATTTCATTTTACCCGACTGCCGAAGGAGAGAGAGATAAACACATTACCCGTGTTTATCTCTACCGATTTTCGGCTCTTCGCGCCGATTTTGATGATTCTTATGTCAATCGATTCGTCTTCATCTTGCGAGTGTCACTGGCTACATTAAAATTGGAAAATAGAAAAATGGTGGCTTTTGGGCGCAATATTGTGGGGGGCTGAATTTATTTTTCTTCAAAAACCCATCGTGTGAGGTATCACAGATAAGAGTTTTAAGAGGTGATTCCAAAAATATATTACACTTATATGTTTAAATGTACCTAATTCGCAAAAAAACTAAAAAGTTATAAATAAAAAAAAGAACAATAAAAAAAAGTCTGCTTATGAAGTGAACTAAAAGACATAAAAAACGTTAAATCAAAAAATCAAAAAACTCGACTGCTTCAAAAGCGAACGAAAAAGTCGTATCATACATATATACATACATAGACTGATAAACACATTACCCTCCTTCGGCAGTCGGGTAAAAAAGAAGACTATGTATCCTCCGGCTGCACATCATGATTTTCTTCTTGTTTACGTCTTTTTAGTTCGCTTCTTAAGCAGTCGCCGAGTTTTTATTAATTAACTTTTTTTTTAATCTAATATTTTATTATTGCAAAATATTGTAGGTATACATCATACATAAGCCCCAAAAATCATCACGTCATCCCAGACCGTCGATCAACAATCCTTAGTTAATCGCGCTTTAGTTTTATGACTGCGCACCGTTTTATCAACTAATTTGTGGATTAGTATAATGTCCCCACCATACTGTTTACTTTTCCCATGGCATCCGTGACGCAGCCGCAGGGTACGACACTGATCTCATTATTTAAATCCCCGGACATAATTTTTAGATGTCACGATGGCGCGGATTCGATTTGCACGAATTTTAGGGATGTTTGAAGTTTTTTTGCGGCTGTTTATGGATATTAGAAGGTATTGTCTGTGATTCTTGGATTCTAGTTATTGTGCCTTGGCAGTTGGCACGGCTAACTAACTGTCGTTGTTTGTAAAAAAGGATTTCGAAATTTAAAAACAAATTGATGGAGAAATTATTTTTTAATTAATTATACTCGTAGGTGTGTGCCTTAGGCTAGGTGGAGCAACGATCTTCGCCGGGTTTGTAGCAGCTGGATAACAGTTGCTGAGAATAGGGATAAATTGCTTGCGATTGGACAGGGGCGGATCCAGGATTAATTTCTGGGGGCTGAGGGCACAAGAGTAAGAAAACTTGACTTGTTGACAGCAGCTAGGGCAATCAGCGAACGCCGACAATGTAAACGGTCGTTTATTCGACGTTGCAGAGCCTGTGCTACGAATGGGGTCCATTTTGAACATTTCGTGTAATTTTCGGTGTCTGTAACCATGTTAATGATTATTGCTTAATAAATAATGACTTATTTTTTTTAATGCCGTGTTCAAATAAGTAACAAGTTAGGTCTAGATCGCTCCGCAACAGTAGTATCTTATTTTTAAGTCGTTTTCAGTTAAAAACGTTTTTAGTAATGGGTAATAGTAAACCATTATAAAATTGGTATATAGTAGGCATATTTTTAAATGAATAGGTTACACTGACAGTGTAGTACATTTGTTTTGCAAACATCTTAAGTATTAATTTTAAAATGTATTTTAATTAAAATATTAATTTCTTCAATTAAATTAAGATACCTTTCTTTTAAACAATATGATCTTTTACTGTGATACAATTTTGATATTAGTATTTAGTAGGCATATTTTTAAATGAATGGGCACTAACAATGTAATTCCTTTTTTTACAAAAACCGCTCTTGATTTGCAGGGTATGTTGAAAATTAGAGTTAAGACGGTACCCTGACCAAAAAATCGGCATGAGATATGAGCGTTCCTATTGGTCTAGCGGCACTGGTGGCGCATGAATTACAGTAGTGAATACGCCCAGATTTTAGAATAAAATCTTTATAAAATCGAATTTTGGTCTTTTGAAAAAACTAATTCTACAAAAATGTTCGTTATTAAATTGTCTATCCATTAGTGTTAGTACAAAAAATAATCAATGAACACTTTACGAGGAGATGCATAATATCAATAATTATTTCTCATTTTTATGTTTTTTTGGAAGTAGATTAGTGAAATATATACAACATTTAAAAAAAAACTATATCTACCATTTTAGAATCAATATTATGTAGAAATTTAATGTATTTTTATTAATTGATATTTCTTTTTAATTAACGAGAAGATAGCTCCTAAAAACAGCACAAAAAACGGCTTGCGCGGCGTTTTGCTCGGGGTACCGCCTTAAAATAGAGAAGAACTAACTTTTTCTTCAAAATCTCTTAATTTATATAAATAACCATAACATTTCACAATAGCTCTAGTATTTAGCACTAATAAACAGAAATCAAAATGAAAAAGTAATGGTTTTGTTGAAATAACAACCAAATTTCAATTCAAGAAAACCAAAAAAAAAATGGTTTTCGAATCGGTAAAAATGGTTAAAATAGTAATATGTTATAGTAAAATACCTGGTATATCGAATTCTAAACTGTGGATCACTATTTACGCCAAACCCTGGACATAATAGGCCACTAAGGCTACGCGTGATAGGTTCCATATGTCCAAGCTATGGGCCCCAGAGTGTGGAGCCTGTGGCAGTTTTGCTACACTTGCTACGTAGTTAATTTGGGCCTTATCAATGACATACAAAACTATTCAAATATTAGGCAGATAAATAACCACGCCGATGTATAACCATTGTACATGAAGTTTAAATAAATAAATAAATGTTGAAATGTGGGTGTACTATTTAGGTTCGTTAGATCTACTTAACCCTTCGGATAACACAGGCGTGATGTTATGTATGTTATTATTAGGTATTTGCAATAAAAGTATAATGAACCCCCTTCATGTAGGCCAAAAGAAACAAATGTTATCAAAGCGATATTGTAGGTCTCTCAGAGACTTGGGAGCTTAGGGGCACCTGCCCCCGTGCCCCTCTCCTGGATCCGCCTATGGGATTGGAGGCCAATATCCAGCAGTAGATTGCTGGTAGGCTGATGATGGTAATACTATCTAACAGCTATGCTCAAGGTTGAATTTCAGAACAAAGTTCAAGCATAATGTTGTTCTATGTAAAATATTGCGTCCGGAAGTGGATCCTAACGCCACATTGTAGGGGAAAGGTGTTCATGTATGAATCGTGATTACAGTTTCAAATCAGTAGATTAATAACTACTTCACTTGAAATGTTTCAGTGTTTAATGCTCAAGCCTGTTCTAGAATAACGGGTCTTAAGACCCGTCACGACAACAAAAAACACTGTCACGTTGATTGATTCCTACCTTTTTTTTATAAATTGTGATAATAGTGGGCGCAGTAGACAATCATAACATAACACTTCACGGCTGTTGCGCCCGCTCATTTAATTTTTTGTTCAACTTTTTGTCATTAAAATAAAATTAACATTTATTTTACACTTAAATGCACCGTTTTATCATTCTAAGGTTATCTGCGTTCATAGCGACCTTATTTTTTAATTGTCTATGTTATTTTTTGTTTTTTATTTTTATTTTAAAGCTAATTAGATATCTATCGAGATCATGGCGTTTTGGTGGTTTCTCTAGATTTAAATTAGTTTACACAATAAAGTTTGTGATTGCTATTTCATTGTTTTACTTTTAATTAAATTGTAAAGGTAATGTTAAATCCCTTAAGAGAGGGGCCTCTTAATTGAAATCTTTAAGTTGTTTAAGGAACGCTGTTGTCGAAACAACTAAGTGAACATTATTCAAATAAGTGATGCGAAGTTGACGCAGCCTGTGCTGTTTTACTTAACGGTTTACTGTGAAGAAAGATAGGTACCTATGTGTAGACTCTTTTAAATCGTTTTATAATTACCGGGTAAATTTCCATATCATAGCATTCCTACAATAGATTTTAAGTGACTAAGAAAATATGACTCAATTGAATAACATGCCTTTATTATCCAGGCAGGTAATAAATTACTCTTCAAGTGCCTACTACTTTTGATTATTTCTACACTTTGATAGTTCTATAAACAGATATAAATCTAACTAGATGACGCGATCGTATGTAGGTACTTCGCGTGTCATAAAACGGAGTAAAAGTACGATCACTGATCATACTTTGAGCTTTCATTTAGCATTATCGGCACTGGAAATCAAGAAAAATGCTTAATTATGCCATATTGAGCTAAAAAACTGTATATAAATAGTTGGCCGAGACATTGGAAATGTTTTATTGGTAAGTAAATTTGTTTTTAAATTGTGTGTGAAAAGTGGCACGCTTTGTTTTCATTCAGATGGAGGGACTTGCGTTATCTAGTTAGATTTATGTCAGTGGTTCTATATCTCTCATAGGTGGGCAGTTGTATAATATTGTTTTTTTTTTTTAATTGCTTCACGCTGATAGTTCTGCATCTCAACAAAAAATATTTATTTCGTTTTTACACGTTATACAATGTTATACAGTTGGTGGCGTCCCCTTTTAAGCAAATATATGCCTGTATCAGGAGGCGCCGCTCTTTTATATCTTACGAGTGTAATAAGTTACTAAACAAAAGTGCAATGAAAATGAATAATATAGATAGATTCTAAGATTTCTAAGTATCACAAGGCCATGTTATTCTATATTGCAGTAAACCCTTCCTGTAATTTCAAGACACCATTTCAAAACTCACACCTTTAAAAGCCTCCAAGAAATAGCTTCCAAACAAATAAAAAGGCCAAGTTTAATTCGAGCAGTCAGTCAGTTAATTCGTGAACTCGTCACGTGATACCGAATCAGTTCGCGTGAGAGCCTTAAGTCGTTATTAGCACACTTTGTAAACTGAAGGCCTTTAATTTATGCAAATTCCAGTTTGGTTGTTTCCTTAGCGAAGGCCTGCTAAGCGAGGATGTGCGCTGAGTCTTTTCAGCTGGTAAGCTAGCTTTGAGTTTGTAAGGTCGTGTTGCTGTAGATGTGTGTATGTATGGCAGGGCTTAAGTTGATGGTGTTGGATGTCGGGCTTTATTTTGTTCGGATTGACATTCTTTAGAAATTAAACATAAGAATGGAAGAAACGCGCAATTTTCTTTTGAAAGTAGACTTACTGAATTCCCAGTATGTATGTGTTGTATGTTTGTGTACTGTTTAAAAAATATAAACATCCGAATTGAGAACATCCTCTTTTTTGGGAAGTCGGTTAAAAACTCTGTGTGTGTTTGGTATTATGTTGCACCTGCCCTGTTTAGTCTCTGAGTGCATACCCCTTCCTAATGTCGACTGGTAGAAAATGCTAAGTCCGCCTTTGTAAAGTTTTAATAAATGCTTAAAGGTTTTTCGGTGAATTGCGATAACATTGGGGTTGGGTAATACACCGAACAGAATCTGTTTGAGAAGCCAGGTGAATCATTACTGATTGAGCATTTAATTTAATTTTACGACACCGAATCTTGTCCGAAACATCACAAGATTCCGGTACGGATAATGCTATAATGCAATTATTACACACCAAGATTCATACATCAATCTCATTCATCAATACAGCACTATTTCCATCAATCTATCCACTTCTTAACGTTATCGAAGACTAATCGTCGACTTAGCCACCTCTGGCGAAGGCGTCATCAGTTTCCACCACAATGGCCGGCAACAATGGCGGGCACTGGCTGACAATAGTGGCGTTTACCCCGCAACGGCCGACAATGGTCGCGTTTACCCCACAACACTGTCCTCGGAAGGCAAACCGCGGTATCTCAATTACAGTAAGTTTCGAGAAGTAAGAATTTTGTAAAAAAATGTTCAGTAATTTTAGGCTCTAGACAGACGGACTGCATTTCAACTGCATTCCAAATTCCAACTGCAAATTTGCTGTTTGAATGCAGAATAACTGCATCGAAAGGGCTAACTGACTACGTAGTCCACTCAAATGCAGTCTGTCTGTCTAGAGCCTTAATTAAATTTAAAACAAGTTACTGTTCGCGGTTTCACTCGTGTGTTATGTTGATAAAAAGTGGATATCTTAATATTTATCGAGGTTCTAGGGGTATATCTGTGTTATAATAAATTTTACTAAGATCGGTTTAGGAAACAAAGAAACATCATTGTAATATAAGTAAGTATAATATGAATCGTGTTTTTTATGTCCAATAATGCTACTGGTTTTTCGACTACTCCATCTGACGCGAAATTGTAAGCTAACGATGCAAAATAACATCTGAAAAATCGATTATTATGAGATAGCACTTTTTTGATTTCCGAGGCCACAACAGCCGCTCAATGGTCAGCCGACGATCCCTTTGTCGAAAAACTCGAAGGAAACAACCTGATAAGAGTGATTAATTGGTTTAAGTCGAATTCAATGAAAGCTCGGAACGCCGACGTTTTTTGTAAGTCGGATAAGCTTGGTTATAATTCTATTTGAAAAGAAACATTGTTCGGGGTTTTTCAGGTGAGGAGTTGTTCTACGGAAATGGCAACGTTCAAATAGGAGTGTGTGCACAAGAAAAGAGAGTCCTATCCCAGCTGTGGGCGAAGTCAGGATGTGCTTGAATGAAATAGAAACGTTAAAACATGATACTAAGATAAAATAAAAATAAATATAGCCTTTAATCCCTGTAACCTGTTTACAATCATCATCATCATCATCTTTCTGCCCTTGTCCCATGTTACTTGGGGTCGGCGCAACACGTTATCTTCTTCCATACCGTCCTGTCCCCCGTGACGCTACCACTGACTCCCTTTTCTTTCATATCACTCCTCACACAATCCATCCATTTTTTCTTTGACCTTCCTTTACCTCTCCATCCACAATACTTAATTATAAATTAAACCTTATCTTTATGATTACCAACTTATCTAAATTAAATCTTATCCTAACTATCAGCTATCAGGTCAGGTTGTCTTTTGACATAGGCCTCCTCTAATTCCCTCCACTTGTTTCAGTCCATTGCTGTTTTTCTCCACTCCTTTGGCATGATTCAAAAAAATATTTTCGTAGAAATATGCCCCATGAGCATAAAGGATATGCTCCATATCCTTTTAGTGACTGTAAGCTTTCTGATGAGGCCCATTGTAGGCGACCACGTCTCAGAGCCATATGTCATCACTGGCAACACACACTGGTCATAGACTTTCGTCTTGAGACTCTGGGGTAAGTTAGACGAGAAGATACCGCGCAACTTCCTAAACGCTGCCCAGCCGAGTCGGATTCGTCGGTTGATCACTTTCTCGAAGTTGGCCCTACCCAACTGAATCGTTTGTCCCAGGTAGACATAGTCACTCACAACTTCGAGTGTAGAGTCTCCGACCTTGATAGGAGTGGGTGTAATGGGCTTTCAACATCACCTTGGTTTTGTCCATGTTCATCCTAAGACCCACTCTTTCGGAAGCTCTGCTGAGGTTATCGATCATTCTACTGTGGTCCTCCATGATCATATTTGGCAAATGCCCTTAATTAATAACAAGCTATAAATGTCAATTAGATTAATTCGATTCGTTTTCGAAAAAGCTAAAAGTGTGGGGCTCAAATTAAGAACAAAATTTGCATTTAAATGCAGTATATTGGTGCCTACCTTACATTTACAATGGAGAATGATTAATGCAATTTCTGTATTAATATAAGAGGATCCCAACCTAAACAAAGCGATAAGTGTTTCAATTGAATAAAGCGTACAATAAGATCTAAACAGGTTCTGTTTGTCCTGCTACTAAATAGAATAAGAAATTATGCGCTATTCATCAAAACCAGGTTGACTGTACAGGGGCGTCTAAGTCATTTCCAAACTAAACCTCATTGAATTTGGGGCTCTATGAAAGGGCATTATTTGAACAGTCAATACAAGATTTAAGTTTTTGTCGAGTCATAAAGGTCTTTAGATATTAACCCTTCGTCTGGCGGAATAAGGCGCTTCCGAATGAGTGGCTCACAAAACGCCGCTGAAAACGCGTAAAAGCTGGGTTGATTTGTGAGCGTACATGTCTCGAGTTACCCGGCAATAAATTAAATGTGTATAGAAAATGAATGCGTCAATACGTTTCCCCAACCCTGTTCGGGCTCGTAGTGATGTTCGTAAGATTTATCGATGAGCTTCGAATCAGACAAGTTTCATATTCTACGACTTGTTAGTCTGACGTGCACAGATATAATTGACGTATGCATGTTGCTTGTTGTTAGCATCTAATGATAAATGCGTTCCGTTGGCAGTTAGCGTTACTAAAACGTAACTGTGGCAATGCAACCAATTATAATTTATTTATGAATATTAAATTATGTATATGATTTTAATGGGCGTAGAAATTAAAAAAGTAATTATAAAGCTGTTTTTATGTCTTTAAAATAAACCTAATGATAGCACTACGACATCGTCTTATTGCTTGGATATTAATATGGGTACTAAACTAAATACCAGGCAAGCACTTATAAAGTTAATGTTTCTTTAATTAAATTAAAAGGGTAAGTACTGTGGCTTCAAGCGTAATGTACTTACGGAAAGCCTATCACATAATGGCATTATAGAGAAAATTAGATGTAAGTGTAATTGCATTTGTGTTTTTTTTCCTGGTTTATTCATATTTTATGGTTCCGTACCCAGGGTAAAAACGAGACCCTATTTCTAAGACTCCACGATCCATCTGTCCGTCTGTTTCTCTTTCTGTCTGTCACCAGCCTGTATCTCATGAACCGTGGCAGCTACACAGTTGAAATTTTCACAGTTGATGTATTTCTGTTGCCGCTATAACAACAAATACAAAAAACAGAATAAAATAAATATGTAAGTGGGGCTCCCATACAACCAATGTGATATTTTTGCAAAGACTCGCTATTGGCCAGTTTTTATCCGTCTTTTACAATTGAGCCTCTAGACTCTAGATAAAATGCCAATAAATCAGCGATAGTGATTTTCATCACGGCAAAATAGTGATAATAATAATAATGTATGAGATTCCCAAACTGCCCTAGAATTTTACTTTATCGAGAGCCTCTGGAAGCTGTTTCTTTTTTTGTTAATTATGTACCTGTTCTGGTCATGTGATGAGGAAGGATGAAACGCATGTTACTAAAAGAGTTATGAATATAGATGTGAATGGATGGAGAGGGAGGGGACGGCCAAAGAAAAGATGGATGGACTGTGTGAGGAGTGATATGAAAGAAAAGGGCGTCAGTGATGGAGTGACGGCGGACAGGATGGTATGGAAGAAGAAAACGTGTTGCGCCGACCCCAAGTAACATGGGATAAGGGCAGGAAGATGATGATGTACCTGTTTGTTTTTGTTTATTTTAATCTGCAAACCAATACGTTGTATTAAAATATGCCAAATTATAATAATTTACATGAATTTATCAATATGTTTGCCAAGGAATTGTATGCCGTATATCTCCGACGGCGGCTGTATCGATATGATTGCCGTCGCCTCGCACACCCTTGATTTTTGCGGGACGTGCGCTGAATGGATCGCAAATTGACACAGTCAGTACTCCTTGCTTGTTCCGATTTGTTTGTACGCAATTTAAACGTATTCACCTAAGTGTTAACTTGTATTATGATTCGAAAACATTCGTTTTCAACACTTGTATCAAATAAAACTTGTTTAAGGATGAACTGTAAGGTTTTTTTTACCCGGCTGCCGAAGGAGGGTAATGTATTTATCAGTCTATGTATGTACGTATGTATGTTTGTTTATATGTGGCGTTCTAGAGACCAAGCGCGTTGGCCGATTTTGATGGTTCTCACGTCAATTGATTCGTCTTAACCCTGCGAGTGTCACTGGCTACATTATAATTGGAAAATAGAAAAATGGCGGATTTCGGGCGCCATATTGTGGGAGCCCAAGTTTTTTTTTTCTGCCATGCCCATCCTGTGGGGTATAAAAATAAAGGGTTTTAAAAGGTCATTTCAAAGATATAACTGATATGTTTAAATATACCTAATTGGAAAAAAAATAACTAAAAGGTTATAAATAAAAAATAAAAAACCCGACTGCTTAAAAAGCGAACTAAAAATACGTAAACAAGGAGAAAATCATGTTGTGCAGTCGGAGGATACATATTCGTGGGCTGGCTGACCAAAACCAGTTGTATCCTCCGGCTGCACAGCATGATTTTCTCCTTGTTAACTTTACTTTTTTTTACGTGTATAACCATCAGATGATTCAAAACAATGGTCTGGCCAAGATCAAAATCATGTCTCAATAATCCGTTAGACAAGTACAGGTTCCAGACTTCAATGTTAGAGAATTTGTATGAAGACATGTTTACGACATTGCATTAACATTTTTCCACGCACTTATGTACCCTCTTGAAAATAATTAAAAACTATTATGGGCTTCAGTTATAAATCATTCTTTATTGCACCCCTTCCACGTAGACTTAATTGATTCAATGCAGAAGTGCCACCATAAAATGATAACAAGGTACCGGTCTAAGTGGAGAATAATGCATTTATAACGTTTTTGTAATATTACTGTCTATGGTCGTGCCCGGCGTGTATAATGGCGACTTAATGCTTTCAATTTATGTATAACTTTGAACCTTCTCGTATTTATCGCAATCATCGGTGTGTTATTTATTGGTAAGAATGGTGCAACAGTCTTGTCTTTACATCTAGTGCCAACTAGATAAACTGCAAGTGATATTTTTTTCAAATGAAGCTCGATTCCATGCAATGTATGGATGATAAGTATTTTTAATCGACTTTCCAAAAAGGAGGAGGTTCTATGTTCGAGTTTTTTTTTTAACTTGATTTTTACCGATTTTTCCGTCTATTGTGGGCTGAATTAGAAAATTCGGTTTTGTTTGAAGGACGTATGTTACCAAATTGATCCCATTTTAAGAGCTGATGAAGAACTTCGGAGATATATAACAAAACTTCCAGAAACGACGGAAAATATCTCGGTATTGCTGCAATCGCATGTCTGTTTATTGTGTATACCATTTCATAACATAATATCACGCCAGTACGCTCTAAAGAGGTACGCAAATGTGTACAGTTCTCCTTGGTACACTCTCATTTCACCGGTTCTGTTAAGGTTTCATGATATTCGGGTAAACTATTCTGGCATTATAGGTACCTTACTACAGATCTTGCCTATTAACTAAAAAGTGAAAAATAAAGTTGGTCTTATAAAGGCCAACCAACTTTTTTCGTTATGGACACCGACTTTAAAAAATAAAGTTATTTTTCACTTTGTAGTGCTTTTATTTGGAAGTCGGTAGTATTTTTTTGTAAAAAAGTTTTTTTCCATATACGGTATTAGAATGCCCCACCATTTTGTTTCCGAAAATAAAGGTGTTATTTTATAAAGTTGTTATTTTCTTTCAAATAAACCACGATTCCATCTAATGTCTGGATGATAAGTATTTCTCATATACAGAATAAGAATTCCCATTTTGTTTCCGAAAATAAACGTGTTATTTTACAAAGTGACACCGAAACTTACTGTTTTTGGACAAATCTATCTATTAAATAAACCGCGGCGAGGAAAACCGCATGTTCAAAGTTCTTTCTAATTACGCCTATGGGGAATAGAATTCCTGAAAGGTTACCGAATGTATTAATTTTAACCTGCTTATCACAATATGTACCTGTAACTAAGTTGTGCATAGGTACCTACACATAGCGATGTTTTGTTTTATGTAACTGCTTACCTAACTAAAATATAAAACAGAATACTTTAAATGTACTTCATAAGGTCGTACCCATACCTACATGTTCTAATTTGGTAATGTTTGTGTCAGTTTCATAACATGCAGTATGTACCCATAGCGATATTTTGTTTTGTAGAACTACCTACCTTCGTAAAATATAAATCAGAATTGTACCATAAATGTACTCAATTAGGTACTTACCCGACAATAATTTTGTTAGGTAATGTTTCTCTATATCACCATTGTACTGTACCCATATTTGCAAAATAAAATATCTTTATCTTTTATCTTTGTTTATCCTAATGACTGATGATAATTCCTGTTATTTCTGAGACCAATGTAATATCTACTTGTACCATATTTAGCACATGCTTAATAAGGTACAAGTTAATACTTTTTAAATTAGCACAGGATAAAAAATATCATAGAATTGTAGGTAAAAAAAAAATGTATGAAAACCAAGCGTGCCACTTTTTTCACACACAATTTGAAAACAAATTTACTTACCAATGAAAGAAAACATTTCCAATGCCTCTGCCAATTTTTCTATACAGTCTTTACAGCTCAATATAGCATAATTAGGCATTTTTCTAGATTTCCGTGGATCGCCGGCCAGTGCCGATATTGCTAAATGAAAAGCTTAAAGTAAGAACATTGATCGTAATTTTACTCCGTTTTTTGACACGCGAAGTGCATACAATCGCGTCATCTAGTTAGATTTTTATCTGTGGTTGTACTATAGTGCACACCTACCTATCTCTATAAGTTATTGTTTATTTCATTTTCATAACATGTATCTACATCTAGCTCAGAAAATAGCCGAGGTTTTCAGTGCTTTGTTATTTTGGTTCTACATATAACAATTCCTGTTATTTCTTAGACTGATCTAATATCTACCTATTTTTAGGTACCATAATAAGCATGAAATATTTAAAATCTACTTTTATTATCATCATCATCATCATCATCATATCAGCCGAAAGACGTCCACTGCTGGACATAGGCTTCCCCCAAGCGTCGCCACATTGACCGGTCCCGTGCGTCTCGCATCCAGCGGATCCCCGCAACCTTCACCAGGTCATCGGTCCACCTGGTGGGAAGCCTTCCAACGCAACGTCTTCCGGTTCGCGGTCGCCACTCCAGAATCTTTCTGCCCCATTATTTTTGCTCCTTTCTTGTATCATACTAAACTTATATTATTTAATTCAATAGATTATCAATTAATAATTAAGCCATTTATGCCCAAAAAAAAAAGAAAGAAATTAAAAAAAAAAAAAAAAAAACATTCATAAATTAAACTCATAACATTTAAACATACAAGTGTTATATATTTTTGAAATCACCTCTTAAAACCCTTTATTTTGATACCCCACACACTGGGTTTGGAAGAAAAAAAAAATTTGGGACCCCACAATATGGCGCCCAAAATCCGCCATTTTTCTATTGTCCAATTTTAACGTAGCCTATGACACTCGCAGGGTTAAGACGAATCGATTGACGTATGAATCATCAAAATCGGCCAACGCGTTTGGTCTCTGGAACGCCACATAGGAACAAACATACATACATACATATATACATACATACATAGACTGATAAACACATTACCCTCCTTCGGCAGTCGGGTAAAAATATGGGTTGTCCTGCGACGGCGACGGAGAGGGGCAGAGCTCCCAGCGCGGTCACAAAGCAATGAATGAGCCGTCGCCAACGAGTTTTATCAATGATGAATGACCATCCTTTGCACTGTGTATATAATTGCCAGCTAGTTTCGTTGGAAGAACCTTAAGGAAATTCGCACTGCATCACATTGCAACATAAACAAACATTTTGTCCAATAAAATTTATTTATATGCGGGCACATCGCGATTCTTGTTATTGTGGTGAATAATCGGTTTCGCAATAGAAAACACACGCAGTGATGTTTATTTTTAACTATAAGTTACAACTTAAGCGCCACACTGCTGCGTACAAGGAAAATATAACGTATTAATAGATGCCCGATGGGAATTATCTTATTAGATTATTTTAATTGCAATGCAAACGACTTTAATTGATTTTAATTAGTCATACATCAAATGGACAAACCTGTAATACACGTTACTGGAAATAAAATATACCGATGTATTCTCCACACTGAAGCAGTGGACCGATCGTAATTTGATTCAGTATCGTTTTTATTTAGGCCTAAATGCGATACCGCGCAAAATCTGCCCACTTACAGAGTTAAGCGTCGTTTCAGCTACAAAAGGTCGTAACTGCGGCGGCAGTTTTGTGCGAAAAGCTCCACAAGTGCGAAGCTTTCGTACGGGTAAAGGAAGGGATCCCACCCCGCCTCGCGGCGCGGTACAGTGGCGGCATGCGGCGTGGCTCGCGGCTTCCTCCCGCTGGCGCGCATTCGCTCCGTGGCGACCGCGGCGAGTGCACGTTCCCGTGGTACAATCACGCACCGGTCCGCGATCGCGACAAAACTTTTCAGTGCCGTGAAAAACATTATTTTCCGAATACGCAAAAATGAACAAGATTTTTCTGTGCTGTGATTTTTCCTAAGTGTGTAAAGACTAATCGAGCGTAAGAGTGTTTTGAAGAGGCTAATTAGGGGTTGCTAGACTAATTGGCTGGGCCGGCGTTTCATGAAGGTGAGCCGACTTTTATTTCCGTTCGGCAATCCCTCTAATTGCGTCAATTAGTGTAATGCGGCGACAGCTTTGAAGAGTCGCTTAATGATCTCTACCGACCACCGGACTCTACACTTTGAAAAACTATTAAGTCAGTGAAGTACTACCTGAGGCCATGGTTTTAAACTAATTACTAATTAGTTTATTGTATGGATTACGACGCTTATCACTTAGAGGGATCTTTTATTTTAATACACATTAAGTTTTAGTTATTATAGTACATTACAGCAGAATCCAGTAAGTAAGCCTTCCTGGCCGAGTATGAGTTAACCGGACCGAACCGCAGGTGAGGTCCGGTTATATACGAGGCCAGGATGGCTTTCTTACTGGTTGAGGTTTGTATAATGCTTTTCTCAAAAATGAAAGAAAGTTTAACAACAAATTCGTTTAATTAATATTGAAGGTTACATTCATATTAGGGCAATTACTGATAGATATTGTGATCGATTTACCGGGGGCATTTATATTTGTTTGTTGTACATCTTGATTAACGGACTCTTTAATCCAACATGATTTATAAACTGAAATGACTAAATACAAACATAAAATCCCACACTATACTTCTACAACATTACTAAGTACAAAACGCAACGTGCATACTTTTTCTGCGTCGCGTTATGTGTCACAGACCCATAAAAAAAAAAAAAAAAAAAGTGTCACAGACAATAAAATGGATGTTTAAGGCTCCAAAATATATTATGTATCTCATAAAATGTCATACCAAAAAGAGATAGATATATATTTGGAGCCTCCCTCTAACCATGTTATAATGGCTAAACTCTAATCTGTGTCTGGTACTATGTTTTTTTTTTCTAAGCAGATCTAAAGAGGATGACCTAAACCGTGCGAAGCCATAAAAAAAAAAAGGGATGAAGGATGACCAAGTGTCCAGTAAGTAAATTACATACTTACTTACTGGACAGTAGGAGATTCCAAATTTAAAATCTCGCTTCTTACCGGACAGTTGTGAATAGTCTCCGGTAGAGTTCACTTTCTGGATACTTTTTAGAGATGTTATGTCAACATTACATACCATTTTTGAGAAAATTATATTTTCATCATTTATTTATAAGTCGTATGACTTTAATTAAGTACTTTTACACGAACTCTACTTTTTAATTGATCATTAAGTTGTTTTAATTTATTCAAGCTGATCTTTGTTTTGTAAAATATTTTAAAGTTTTTTTTAGGCGACTTTCTTAAACCTTATAAGTAAGTACCTACCTTTACAATGATTTAAAACAAATTGAGAAATAAAATAATACAATAAATATAACATACTTGATAACAAATTATGTTTGTCAAAAAAATAATGTTTGAGCTTTGGAAAAATAATCGGAAGGAAACCGAATATCCTGCCGCAAACTAAATATCAACCAGAATGATAAGTTAATTATTTTTTATGACGCTCTTATTGGTCGGGTTATCATGTAGTGATAACGGGTAGGTACAACCGCATAAAACACAATTAGTTCATACACACTAATAAATTTAATTCAAATAGGCGTGAGGACTTGATAAGGCGGGACTCGTATTTATAATGATAGACAATATCCGGAGAACTTGTCTATAAAAGTTGATAACAATTGACGCAACTTCCGCCAAAGAGAGAGATTTTCTTAAGGGCCTTCCACCGCTTTAGTGCCGTAAAACGGTTACTTTCAAAAGCATACTCCTAAGTATCGGCTAGGTTACAAGGTTTGAAATATATATATATTTATTATTGATTTATGTACATTATTTTTGAAACATGGTTTCGTGTAACTAATAGTAATGCTTAAAAAAAAATTAACAACGCTATATTATTTCGCTACTTTTCGATACTCTTCCAAAACGACTTGGATGTTTAAAATATTTTTTTTTTTTGAATTCCTCATAACGTAAATCAAAGAATATTTTGCAAACAAACCTGTCCAAAAGGAGGGTCAATATTGATATTCTGGCTTCGAACGGTCAGTACTGCGTTAACTTTGGAAAATATATACGCCTTAAGTCCGTTGTATATTTTGTAAATACGCGTGTTCAGTCTTATTTTACCAGAAGGCATGAAAAAATGTGGTTCATAATTTCACTCTACTCTACAACTCTTCTTCTTCTGTAGACGCTATTTTAAAGAAATCGTAATTTGAGGTTTTTATTATTTTGTATTGTCCCAACACTAGCCTTCTTCTTTGTAAAATTTTATTTTTACCTAAATTCATTAAGTTTTTTCCCAATTAATAACGAAACATACATATAATAATAATATTTTAATGAGTAAAGGACGCAGTAAGGCATATTTTTAATTAAACCTGATGGTAATTGGGACCTACGTAAAAAATAATGATGTATGAATAAAAAAACATTCACAATCAATGTTCGCTGATTAAGATAAGTTGAAACTAATTGACTTTAAGGAAAAAATTAAGCTTAAGAAACAGGAACACAAAAAAAAAACGCAAATTGTATAGCATTAACTGCAAGGTGATTATGATATCGAGGTGATTAAAAATTATTTGGCAATTTCAAAATGAGCTGCCGATGTTCTATTTTTTCTTCGTTTTTAATAAATGGTCAACTGATTTATGTAAAAAATCTAAACGGTCACGTTATTCATATATATTTTTATTGTTGTTTTTTTTTTAATAATTAGTAATGTAAAGAAAAAGTACTAAAAGAATGATAATACATAGACAAATAATCTTTCGTTGCCATTTTGGCTTTTATAAAATCCCAGTATTTTAATAATTCAAAAAATTGGCAATGTGATACAGTCATCTAGAATAAAGTATATCCAACCCTTAAAAAAGTATTTTAGGAACGAACAGTCTTAATAAGAGCAAAATATTTAATTATTGCTCAATTTTCCATCGTTACAGAAAACTATAAAAATATTAAATCCATTCTCTACAAAAGGTAAAGCTCTCGAGTTAAGCTCAACATCGTAATCGGGCAAGCTAATTAGTGCTTAAATAACATTTATTATCAATTAGCTAGAAAAACTTCTTCATAAATTCTAAAAAAACACAAAACGTTTATCTGCCACAAGACATATATTCCATTTCCATCTATTTTTTGCATAGTTTTTGTCTGCAATTTTATTTACAAGAAACAAACATGAAAAGGGACAAACATTACTTATAGCTAAGTTAGGGAAATAATCGACATTAGCTAACAGCAAAATAAGCAATCGTACTTACTTAAAACTTTATCCAACGCCATATTATATATTTCAGGTGAATATTTTTGAATTTTTACAGGTTTTTTATATTTTAAATTTTATACCAAAGTTCATAAAATATAACGTTTTGAAAAATCTGAAATACGAATTTTGGATAAAACGAATTAAGTGTAAAACAATTTTTTGTATTCTTTTTCTCCTAATAACCCTACGAGCATTTAAAACTTTTGCCCACCCTGTTTCGCTTGATCTACGATTTTTGCCCACCCTGTGTTTCTTATAGGTACATTCACTCATAGCAAAAGTAAGGTTCCACCTGGCGAGCTTACGTGTCAACATTATTCAAAGACAACAAAAATCAATATTAAAATCCGTCATGTGTGTACAAACATCCTTATTACACGGAACTCCAAAAACAAGAAAGCAACTTTTTGCTATAAAAAGACGCAGCGTCTGTGGCGCTGAGCGCGACATCGTTGTCCCAAAAGCCAATTAGAATCCCGTATCCGGCTTGTTTATTCTCTAATTAGCAAGTATCTCATTAGAGCTACATCACTAGCCGAGCCAGTGTAGCAATACCTCATTCGTTTTAATTATAAACACTGCCTCCTTCTGTTCTTATAATTACCGTGCACAATTAATGGACAACATTTTATTGCTTATCTTACGCATAACGAATGTTTATACAAAATGGATTAACGACGCTCCACTTGTTTATCGGGTTTTTTTTTCAGTTGCAATATTATTTTTATAGGCATTTCTGCTATTCGCATTAAGGTTGGCGAGGAATTTGCCTTGCGACAAGTTAAACGTTTTGTTTATTTTTACTAAGTCGGTAATGATGTCTCCAATTAGTCTCCCTTTATCTATATCTATACTAATATTATAAAGAAGAATGATTTGTATTTTTGTATGTAACGAATAAACTTAAAAACCACTGGACCGATTTCAAAAATTCTTTCACCGTTGGGAAGCTACACTATCCCCGGATGACATAGACTACTTTTTATCCCTGTATTCCCACGGAAACGGGAAATACGCGGGTGAAACCGCGAGGCGTTAAATTTTTATTATTTTTACGATATCTACAACAACTATAAGTTTAGAAACAAATAACACTTCATCGTTTTTTTAATTATGTTATTAAAGTAGCACTTCAATCTCCCATCTAGCTTACAAAAAAATAAAGTTTTTAGGTTTTTTTTGACAATTGTCTATTTTTGTGTCTATTTTTAGCGTAAAATCCCTACAAATATTGTATGGACGGTCAATCGGAGCATCCACCTTAAGCTTTTATTTTAAATATTTGCTCTTTTGTTCTGTCGAGTATAAGCTAATGTAACCGCAGATAGCTCGATATTATAAAATATCGGTATTATTACGTCAACCGATACCAGCAGCCGCATAATAAATTAATATCATTTTAATGTTCAATTAGCTATGTCAAAATTATATTTTAGCACAATGGGCTAGTGCATTTCCATTAATTAATTTTACCTAATTAATAAACCGGCTTTTAATTAACGTGGGTGTTAGGATAAATTAATCATAGTTGATTGGTCCACGCTATGATCAGCATGGCCGTGCCTCCAAATTTTCATCATGTCATAATATTTTCTCTTTAGATCGAATTTCAATTAGGTCCACGCTGATTAGCTGCTTATATTACAGTTGGTCAGATTATTAATTTGCTACCTATGATGCAATGTTTTATTATATTGTCAGCACTTTCTTTCAATACAATAGCATCTTATATACAAAACACTAAGATGCTCACGCGCACAATGGCATTGAATACTGATTGTATAAAAAATCAACAACAGTTTTGATTCGTATATTTTTACATAAAACTTTCCCATGCAAAGAATGCGAACTACACCCATACAAGCCTCTCCTTTTTATTTCGCTTTAAGCACCTAATCGCGTTCGCGTTAACCCGGGTTTAAATATTAATTAATCCTACTAGTTACGGCACCGAAAAGCATATTTTAAGAGCGAGCGTTCATAGCGCTCGTAAGTTATTTTTTTATTTGTTTCATTAAAAATAATTAAAGTGACATGTGACCCTCGCTAGGGCTGTCATTAGCGGGTCGGCGGGACGCGGGGTCACCGCGCGCACTAATTGGTCTGGCTTGCAGCCTCCTCCGTGCCGTACTACAAACAAATTAGCTACAGAAGCGGATGTTGACGCTGCTTAGGGTTACCACTTTTTTTGACGAATGACGGCTTGTTTGACTGACAGACTGATTCATAGAGGATGTCATGGAGATAGACAGTTGTGTGCATTTAATGATGGTAAAGGTATTATGTTTTCTGTTTCATGAAGTTTTTCTGACACTGACACAATAATATTTTTCCAATTAAGACGGTACCCTGACCAAAAAATCGGCATTGGTCTAGCAGCACTGGTGGCGCATGAATTACAGTAGTGAATACGCCCAGATTTTAGAATAAAATCTTTATAAAATCGAATTTTGGTCTTTTGAAAAAAATAATTCTACAAAAATGTTCGTTAATAAATTGTCTATCCATTAGTGTTAGTACAAAAAATAATCAATGAACACTTTACGAGGAGATGCATAATATCAATAATTATATCTCATTTTTATGTTTTTTTGGAAGGAGATGAGTGAAATATATACAACATTAAAAAAAAAACTAAATCTACCATTTTAGAATCAATATTATGTAGAAATTTAATGTATTTTTATTAATTGATATTTCTTTTTAAATAACGAGTAGATAGCTCCTAAAAACAGCACAAAAAACGGCTTGCGCGGCACCGGGGTACTACTACTACTACTCGGGGTACCGCCTTAAATCAGATTACAACTGCATCTATGGTGTACCTACCACCATAGATGCAGTTGTGTTGTTGTTGTGTTAATCTACTTATATAATTTATTTGATTTCAAAAATAAACTTTTGCATCACCCCATATGTGAGTTGATCGACAGAAGTGTTTAAACCGATATCCGTGAAAAGCTGAAAACTAAAATAGAACATGACAGAACATATTGTCGGAAAAATGATTGTTTTTGACATTCGATATTGGCACTTGGATTAAAAAAAAAACAATTCTATTAACTAACAAATATGTAGGAAATTGCTTTACAAAAATATTCGGTAAATTAGCCTTTGTGCTGCGTGGATTTGCAGTAATTAAATTATACAGAGAGAAATTTATTTTTGGACAAAAAAGTAACTATTTGAAAAATGGTGCTACTAGTGAATTAAATTAAAACGTTTAGTGAGTCGGAAACTAATCGTGGAACAAGGTTCACTCAATAAAGTGTGCTGCGTATAACGTAACGTAATTGACAAAAAAAACGTTAAACTGTTTCACTCACCAGGCCGGCTTAATTTGCAAATCCAATTTGTATCCAATAACGCACCTGTCAGTGAGATCTATTGAATTTTGATGATTTTATGCGATCGTAGGTAAAGAAATAAGTATTTTATTGTTTTGCTGCAATACCGTTCAAGGCTCAAGTTGTAGAATAGTAATAACGGGCCTTTGATTAAATTCACCTGTCAGTGAGATCTACTGAATTTTGATGATCGTTGGTAAAGAAATAAATGTTTTATTGTTTTGCTGCGCTACCGTGCAAGGCTGAATCTGTAAAACATGGAAAACGGGCCTCTGATTATACGCACCTGGCAGATGTATTGAATTTTGATGATATTATGTGATCTTGTGAAGACAAAGAAATTAGTGTGTTTGCTGAAACCATAGGAATAGGAAAAATGGGCTTTATGAAATACTTGAACAAGCCCAGATTGTGGATCCAGAGGACCAACAACTCACAGAAAGAACAAAAAGTAAATGGGCTTGAGGGGCAAGCTTGCGCTTGCGCTTTTTTACTTTTTTATCATGTTATTATAATGTTATCTCATTTAATTTAATTTATTAAATAACAATTTAAATATCAACAAATTCCGTGTAATTTTTCATATTATTGCAAGGAAGGGTGAGCTCAACTGTACTTTTTTATTTTTTGTTCTCTAAAATAAAATATGTACCAATTGCCTACTACATAATTTTGGAGTGGTCGATTCGCACACCAATAAATAAAGTTGGTGCGAATCGCCACAGAAAAAATAATATTATTAAAAAGTGTCGATTCGCACATTTCGGGCGAGTTAAATTTGTGCGAATCGTCCAATAACCCGCAAAAACTACAGAATAACACCTGCAACTATCCTTACGTATTAAATCAAAGTACAATCAAAAACTCCAATGGGAATTCAATCGTCTACTGGCTCTTTTGAAATTAAAGAAAATAATCATGAATAAAAACGCGGTAACCCTGCCCGAAGGTCACCAGTAATTAGGTTGTTGGTGTGGCTTATGTTTTTCAGCAACGGTGGCGGTGCTTCCTCTTGTTACTTATTTAATTAGGGCTGCGACTCTTGTGTCGTGTTCCCGTGTTCCACCGTGCTCCACCGTGCTCCCCCGTGTTGCATTAAGTGTTGCTCCTTACGTTACAGTATCCTATTATCGATCATTATGAGTTTAGAGCACGCCACGCTAATTGGCGAGAAAAATAACTAATTTATAGAACTAATCTACTATCTACATATTTTTTTTAGGGTTCCGTATTCAATAAGGAGTCTCTATAGATTGGCCATTTCCGTCTGTTATATTCTGCTTTCAAAGGTATGCTGGAAGAGATGTCTTTGAAAATCAGCATCACTTTTGTATAGCTCCTACCATTTTTACAAGCTTTTATTTAACTTGCAATGTATGTATGTATGTAAGTGTGTTCGGGTCGTATCTTGCAACTGAATTTTAGCAGTTATCCGCCACCGATTAAGGTGAATTTTGCATACACGTTTAGTTTGGATGACAATGCATGTGTTTATCTAAGTGACGTCATTTTAAATCCAATAGGACGGATGGCCCAAGATGGCGGGCTAGTAATTTTTTGTGCACTGCCTTGATCAAATGAAAGGGTTTGCTGAGAAGAATACGAAAAAAGCTCGTTTTATAAAAAGTTTTTAATGAATAACTTATTTCTGTTGCTTCTTCTTGTCTGATTATTATTTATAGATATATAAAAATAAATTGGGAACATAATTAGTTATTGTTGATGACAAGCTAATTGGCTTGTTAACTTATTAGCAGTTACGGATAACGGGCAATTAAAAATATTTATGTGCAAGGGAAATGGAAAAGTAGATTAAGAAAATCTGTCGTGTAGAGAGGATGTACAAATATAGTCGGATTAGGTTACATAACTAATTAGTTAATTAGTGTTATCTGGGGGTGTGTCCTAACAAAGATATTATTATGCTTGAGATAATTATATCACTGAAGATACGAACTGTTGTTGTTTTATGTTTTTTTTTGTGACGTCATACATGATAACACGCTATATAAAAAAAAGCTATTTACAAAATTTTATTAATTAGGTAAGTATTTTTAATTAACTCACACTCGTTGGATATGTATTAAATACTTACCTACTTTTTAATATTAGGTAGGAAAATAATTTATACATAATATCGCAATGAGCAAATAATATTATTAATTCATCTAATTCCATTATAGTGTTTCAAATAAGAGATTATATTATAATCCATTATATATATTTTTCAATGCCGTTGTTTAGTCAACTATACTCTTAATAATTTATAATTTTAATAGCTGACCCGGCAAACTTTGTTTTGCCATACAAAGACCAAACATTTATCTACCCTACCCTACCCTACCCTACCCTACACTACCCTACCCTACCCTACCCGACCCTACACTACCCTACACTACCCTACCCTACACTACCCTACACTACCCTACCCTACCCTACCTATAAACCTCACGGAGCCCGAGACCTTTCCAACGAATGCAAAACCGTGGAAATCGGTTCGTGCGTTCTGGAGTTATAGCGTCAGGAAGAAACACGACTTATTTTTATATAGTAGATTAGCATGTATGGACGGGTACATCAAGTTACTCTTTTTTATAATGATCCGTGATCCGTTTTCCACTTTCTCCAGTAGTTCATTAGATGCTTGTCAAAATTGTAATCTGATTTTTAATGAAGTCTTAGAACCACTGCTACTGTTGTAACGATCAAGTTACGGTACAAACTATAAATAACAATCTACATTATATTAATATTAAGACTGATTACGAACTTTAGAAGATAGAAATGGCCGCAATTATGAATAATATAATTTATAAGCCTCATCAACGAGACTACATTAAAAAAAATATAGTGGTTATAATTATGCAAATTAAACAGTAGACATTTGTATTTCTTGATTACTTTATAATTAGCTCTTATTTTAGTTGAGTTGATAACGAACGGGTATAAAACGCAGTCGACTTAATGGCCGTATTTTCAAATAGTTATTATTATTACACATCAACTTCGTGTAGGTACTTAGTAATCGTTTATCTCATAAACATTATACATAGTTACAAATATCTCTTGATATTATTGGTTATAAAAATAGCTCTATCAAATGGGACACGCCTGAATAAATTAGAACTGATTTCCTGTCTCTTTCCTTATTACTTTTAAAAGGATAATATTATAAACAATACTACCAATTATAGCCTACCTGTTAATGAACAGGTAAAACGTATATTAGTTTTATCAGTAAAACTAAAACGTTTGACATGGTAACAAAAATTTTCAGCCAGTACGATCATACCGAAGGGATCTAGTTAGAATCAGACTCATGTAGGCTTCGTTTATTACGCGACTGCCGAAGGAGGGTAATGTGTTTATCAGTCTATGTATGTATGTTTGTTCCTATATGCCGTTCTAGATACCAAACGCTTTGGCCCCTTTTTGATGATTGATTCGTCTTAACCCTGCGAGTGTCACTGGCTAAATTAAAATTGGAAAAGAAAAATACTTTGATTAGATTTTGTGCGCCATTTTGTGGGGTTTTTTTTTTTCTTCAAACCCATCGTGTGGGTTATCAAAATAAAGGATTTTAAGAGGTGATTTCAAAAATATGTAACACTTGTATGTTTAAATGAAACAAACTCTAAAAAAAAAATAACTAAAAAGTTGTAAATAAAAAAATAAAAAAGTAAAAAACCCGACTGCTTAAAGAGCGAACTAAAAAGACGTAAACAAGAAGAAAATCATGCTGTGCAGTCGGAGGATATATCTGGTTTTGGTCAGCCAGCTCACGAATATGTATCCTCCGTATGCAGTCGGGTTTTTTGATTTTTTTAATTATCTTTTTTTATTTACAACTGTTTTAGTTTTTTTTTTTTAATAAACTAGAATGTCTGTGAAGTGTAAATGATAATTAGAAAGTCGTCTTGCTGTTAACCCCTCGTAGCTCATTAGGGATGGTCGGCCAGCGGGCCAGCGTGGCCGGTAGATAACCTCACAGAGTGGCGTGATGGCTGACGCCAAGTGACGTCCAACACTTATAACTACTTACGTACAAACGTAGTGTTTGTACACAAGTCCCATTTTATAACCCTCCTGATTACAAGATATTTTTGTGTTTATCGACCAATTAATCACTTAATTATTGAAAATCATTTCTCATAATTGATAGTTGTTGTTAACGTCAGTTCGTTAAGTATACGTATTTGGTTCGTGTGTGTTATTAATTTCATATGTGGGCTGTGTTTGATATTAATTATAATGAGCCATGAATTGTCCTGTTTTCTTTCAGTTTAGCTTTTGTATGCGTGTATAGATAAGGATTCTATCTACTGATAAACCCAGAAAAGTTAAGTTTGGAATCTATTAATAAATTATTCTAATATTTACAGTTTCTATTAGCTTGAAATGTACCTAATATTGGAGGGAGAGGAAGAATTGTTTAGATACCTAATTAATAATATGTTTTGATCACTAAATGTCAATTCAATTAGCCGTTTTAAGTCAGCATAGAATTTCCTTTAGAATATTTCAAATAGGTGTTAAACTCGTCTAAGGAAAACTGGTGCACATGGTATGAGCCACAGACATAAATCTAACTAGATAACGCAAGTCCCTCCATCTGTATGAAAACAAATTTACTTACCAATGAAAGAAAACATTTCCAATGCCTCAACCATCCTTTTCTATACATTTTTTACAGCTCAATATGTCATTTTTAGGGTTCCGTACCCAAAGGGTAAAAACGGGACCCTATTACTAAGACTCCGCGGTCCGTCTGTCTGTCTGTCTGTCACCAGGCTGTATCTCATGGACCGTGATAGCTAGATAGTTGAAATTTTCACAGATGATGTATTTCTGTTGCCGCTATAATAACAAATACTAAAAATAGAAAAAAAATATATTTGAGTGGGGCGGGAGCCCATACAACAAACGTGTTTCTTTTGCCATTTTTTGCGATAATGGTAGGGAACCCTTCGTGCGCGTGTCTGACTCGCACTTAGCCGGGTTTTCTAGATTTCCGGGGCGGGTAGTGCTAAATGAAAAGCTCAGATTACGATCATTGATCGCAACTTTACTCCGTTTTTTGGTACGCGAAGTACATTACAATCGCGTCATCTAGTTAGATTTATGTCTGTGGTATGAGCCGACTAGTGACTTCAGATGCGCATAAAAAGTGCTAGAGTGCGTTTCTAGAACACATTACCATAACATACTTGGTTTCGATACGAACACGGAGCTCACGAGTAAATAATATTTTCTATCGATCTCGTCGACTCCCTAATTGGCTCGAATGCAAATACTCTGTTATTAGGCAGGTTAATTAAAGAGTTATCGGTCGTAATTAACCCGTTTCGGTACACTACGTATGCCTATGGCTCGTTCGAAACACTACTAATTAAGAAATTCCTCCTTCATTAGCTCAATTAGATTTATTCACGTCAGAAACTTCATACAATAACATGTGTATATTATATTAACACGCACCGAGTTTCTAATGTGCGTTGTTCCGAACGAAAATTAGAAATATTTTGTTAATCTTAATGTTTTTTCAAATATTTTGATTTTATGGCCTCCTAGTAGGTATAAGTAATATTATATTGAAGTATAGTAGGTCATGTTACCTTTAATGTGGTAAAACAATGGTTATTCAAATAATTATAGGCGATTGTTAAATAAAGCCATGAAATTCATTAATATTAATGGAGCGTAGTGTCACTGATTGCGCAGGCGTTGATACCTGGAAATTTTATTTTTGTTGCGGTCATAATTCTCTGTAACTAAAATTAGTCTACTATTAATTTCAGACAAATTATTTTATGAAGGACGTTATCAATTAAATTAAACCTGTAAATATTACAGATATTAAAAATAAGTTTACAATATTTAATTTTATGTCAACTAACAGACCTGTTTGTGTAATTAACTTGCATAATATTTGACACACCACCACACACACCACCAAACCAGCACCACACCAACACCACCACCTCACCACCACAAACCACAAAATACACCACCACCACACCACACCATACACCATTTAACCTACCCAAATATTGAAAAAAAATGTTAGGATGAATGGGGCCTTATTTAAAAAAAAAACCTCGTTAATCTTTAGCAACGGGATTCTTAATTCAAATTTCCTATAGAGAATTTGAACTTAGAATCTGCTTAGCAGTTGTAGTACCGAGATATTTTTTAAATGAGAGTTTAAATGTCTAACACATACTGTATCTTCTTACTCCATATAAGAATAGTATTTATTTTTAACGAGTAGACTTAAAAGCCCAATGTGAATGAAGCTCAGTGCGCCGTTCGGAAGTCGCGACCAAGGGTTATCATCGGTAATTGTGAATTGCCTGTTGACGTCAATAGGCCTCATTATCGTGTCCCGACGAATACTACTTACTACCAGATAAAGTGGCCGGTAAAACGAAATATTGACAATGTCAAGCACATAAGAGAATTTTCTGAAATAAGCATTGCAAATTTAAATAATACTGGAATTGCTTGGAAATGGCATGACAACTAAAACAGTTATAAATTGAGATATTATGTAAATTCTCAGAGAAGTATTATCATCATTTTTAAATGAAACACTTTCACTCCTGGACTTAGGCCTGCCCTAAATTTAGCCGTATCAGTTCACAACCAGAGAATATTAAGCAATTCTAAACCATTAATTTGCATCCTTTTTTGTGTCTTTACACCTTCATCATCAACAACCTATTAATGTTCCCACTGCTGGTGCTTGCTGGTGGATGTCACATGTCTTCGAATTTTTGGTTCTAGGACATGCCGGTTTCCTCACGATGTTTTCCTTCACCGTTTTGAGAGCAGTGGTGAAGAAATAATTTACACAAAGTAAAGCGCCTGCCTGGGCTCGAACCCACGATCTACAACTTGTAAGTCGCGGCCGATACCACTGGGCCACCACTCCACACCTTATTATAGCTTATATTTTAAATGAATGAGACAGTACTTAAAAAGTTTTAAGATAATGATGTAAATTCGACGCTTTTAATAACCTTACCAAAAAATATTTCAAACAGGTTTAAATATTTTTATTAAAGGTTTACATAATTATGTGCCTTGAAACAAAAAGAAAATAATTGTGTTTTGGCAATAATTAATGTTATCAATCTCATAAAATTGACGGTACACAAGATAACAGAATACCGTAAAGAGACTGCGTATGCACCCCGTTGAAGTTTCGTAGACGCAGCGTAGAGGTTCCGTAGATGCAGCGTAGATGCTCCGTTAGCGTGTCGTAGAGGTAACTTAAACATATTGAACAATGTTGCTGAATAAAGAAACATGCTGTATAATAATAAAAAAAAACAACTTGATGTCTGTACTTAAACGGCAAGTTCTCCACTCACTAATGGTTAGAAAAAGCAAAGTACATAATAGCTACTTACAAAAAATAATGGGATGATAGATGATAACCCTAATAATGACCTCCCATATCATCTATGTCAACTTTCAAGTGTTCGACGAATGCACTCTCCTTTTTTATACCAACGCAGATATGAAAAACGTTTAACTTTTTTTGGTCCTCCTAAAAGATAAATGATCGGTATTCCTTTAATGAAGAAGAGATGACATGCGCCTGAAAAAAATTAAAGCTTTTAATTTAGTAGAGTTTTAAAAGCATTGAAGTCAAACGTAAAACTTCAAAAAAAGTCAATTTATACGTAAAATTAATCGGGAAGCCGAGTCTACAAAAATAAGGGTCGCTCGTTTATTGCTCATTTTGATTTTTAGTGCTTTTTAAGTACAGTCAAAAGTTTGTAACTGTGGGCCGCGCGACAGATTTTATGCAAATTTCGACATGATGACGTTTAGTAGGGACACAAACTGTGTCCGTGTTTTACTTCTTTTGCGTGTTTAAGCTGTGTTAAAAAAAAACTTTTTAGGGAACTTTTTTTTAAATATCATACAAGCAAATTAATACTGGCGACTTCATTTTGGTAGACACTTAATTATATTCTCGTTTTTTTTTCACAACGCTGGATGTACTTTAGCTTAGAGCTGGGATGGCGAACCTTTATTAAAAAACGGGCTATTAGAATTATATATTTTTTTATGTGACAATGAAGTGCCACCAAAATTTTTTGAATGTTTTAATTGACAGAAAATTAAACTAAATTCTAAATTCAAAAACCCAGAAATTCATACAGCAATCCTAATATTTATTTACAGTGTTATGTTGTATTTAAATAAAATAGGAGTTGGTGTCATTTCTGCTGTTGCAAATTAACTAGATTCTAATTCTCATTTTAGCGTGCCCTAAATATTTTGTTGTGTGCCACCACAGGCACGCGTGCCATAGGTTCGCCATCCCTGGCTTAGAGTCTATTACGGCTCTTTCACGATCCATCTGTATATGCAGATCACCAGTTACCAAGATCTCTCTTTAGAATGGCAATAATTCCAATTTCGAGTGTAATCTGTAGCTCATGGGTGTCATCAGTTGCTGGTCGAGTAGTCGTAGTGATGACATAAGTGCTCAATTAGGCCGTTTTGTTTGAACAGCTTGGCTTTATACATTTATTGTGCCGTGTGTAAGCTCAGTTTTATCATTTATTTCTCTGATAGGTTCATAACTTAAGGTTACACTAGTCGAAAATTCTTCCATACAAACGTAGTCTAGAAATGACTCCACTGTTTGACGATGTACGTTCAAAATAAAAAATAGTATCAATTTGTCTCATCATTATCTAGTACTGTATGGGTATGGAAACAAAAATGTAAAAAAAAAATATATTTGAAAGTTATGAGCGTCGAAAGTTCCTTACTTCAACACTAATTTTAACGCATCTTTGGGCGGAAATAAATACCATAAGAAGAAGGAAAATTGCAAAACAGCCTCCATACAGGGATAGATAAGTAATTCAACAATGCAAATAATGTTATTTTATAAATATACATTTAGTTGTTTTTTCTTGATATCTAGACTCCCAAAGGTCTGTTTTAAAATTTCGCGCGCTCGTTTTCGTCCTAAATCATCATCCATTTCGATAAAAATTTGCAAAATGCTAATTCGTACGCGAACTAGCTTCTTACTGCTCATAACAGCATCTATTTCTTTCGCACGTGTTGTCGGATAAGTTAGGTAGCATGCATTTTAACCCCGCGCACAAAATAGTTCGTACAGTTCAACCTTAAGGATACACTAGTCGAAAATTCTTCCATACAAACGTAGTCTAGAGATTACTCCACTGTTTGACGTTTTATGTTCAAAATAAAAAAATAAATCAATTTGTTGCATCATTATCTAGTCCTGTATGGAAACAAAATTGTAAAAAAAAAATATATTTGAAAGTTATGAGCGTCGAAAGTTCCTTATTTCAACACTATTTTTAACGCATCTTTGGGCGGAAGTAAATACAATAAGAAGAAGGAAAATTGCAAAACGGCCTCCATACAGGGATAGATTAGTAATTCAACAATGCAAATAATGATTTTTTATAAAAATACATGTAGTTGTTTTTTCATGATATCTAGACTCCCAAAGGTCTCTTTATAAAATTTCGCGTGCTCGTTTTCGTCCTAAATCATCATCCATTTCAATACAAATTTGCAAATGTGATAATTCGTACGCGAACTAGCTTCTTACTGCTCATCACAGCATCTACTTCTTTCGCACGAGTTGTCGGAAAATATAGCATGCATTTTAACCCCGCGCACAAAATAGTTCGTGCGGTCGACTAGTTCAACCTTAAAGGCACTTATTGGAGAAAGATTTGATGAAAAATATTGTTCAATTTGAAATCAATTTCTATTCAGGGCCTTATCTGATTGTTGCCTCCTACAGATTATTGACATCCTCAGGGAAATTGCGCTCCACTTCTATTTATACCGCGATTGATTGTTTTGATTGACAACTTCCACGTGGTTTTCTTTCCTTTATGTTTTAAAAATCGATTTCTACTAACAAAATTATATTTCCTTTTCTTATTAGTTGTATATTGTGTAGGAAGTTGAAAATCCAGGTCTGTTAAACCGTGGGACTATTGTTTGAGCGACTGTTGAGTTAATATGTTTTGTGAGTAAGAGAACAACAAAGTCGTCATCCGCTCATAGAAATCGTTCATTTCCTGATGTTGTAGTTCACTTGATCGTGGAGTAGCAAACATCGGGCGGTAATGAACGGGCGGGAACGCGCTCCACGCTACGGCAATTTGAACGTTCAGTGGGCCGGCGCTTTCCAACAGTCCTCGAAATTACTACAGCTCAATACTTAGTGCTTACCGTCAGTTGTTTTCATTGCCCACTTGATTAAGGATTACACAGGAAATGATTTGAATAAACTATTGTTGATTGTGAAAGGTAACGGTCGTCGGTCGAGCTGGATTTTATTGTGTCCGCCTGCCTTTGTAGAATTTAAAAGTAAT
This sequence comes from Orthosia gothica, assembly GCA_949775005.1. Lineage (NCBI taxonomy): Eukaryota > Metazoa > Arthropoda > Insecta > Lepidoptera > Noctuidae > Orthosia > Orthosia gothica. Next base: position 21,606,135 of record OX459045.1, on the reverse strand, counting down.
AGAAAACAGGATGTCTCCGTTTATTTTGTTAGCAACGTTTGGCTTACCGTTTGGTTGGCGTATTGTTGGGTTTGACGTTGAATCATTTATCAATATCCGAAGTTAATGCAATCTGTATTGGTAAATTAAATGTACCCGATCTGTCAACTAACTTGGACCTTTTTAAAAATGTGTGGGAACTAATATTTTTTTATGATGAAACTATCATTAACTACAATAGATTATTTACCAATTGCCCTAAATTCAACTTCGTACGTAACAGAAAACCGCCATAAATAACCCATAACCCAATTCAATATTCACAAAATTTGCGTTAACAAATACCCGTTCAATATTTTTAAAACATGAAAATCGCAGCGTTCTGTCGTGTTGAATCTATTACCTAACGCGGTAGAATTTCAAAGCGTCACAGTATGCAATTTAAACTGGACTAAATCGCCGTCGGAGTCAACAACGCGACAGCAACGGCCGACTCGGATCGGCTTTCAATTTTGCGGAATTAATAACAGCACAAATACTGGTGTACTGGTCACAGCAGAGACGGGGCTAGGTGATCATTCAAACGTACTCGACACCTGTGTACCAGCGCATTTTTGTAGAGTGAATGTTTCATTTTGTTGTCTCACTAATTAGTCGGTCTGCATGGAAAATACGTCGCCACTCATCAGCGTTATTCATAATGTTGATTGCCAATTAATGACCATTATTCTTTGATATTTAACTAGGCTTCGGGTCCTATTTTATTCAATAATCAATCTCTTTCTAGCTACCTTACACGTCTTATATCTTATACTAGTCGTCCAATCTCTCTATAGAATTCAAGCATAATCCATTGTAATAATTTCCAGAAATACTGCAGTCAGATCCTTTAGCTGGAATTATACGTAGTCGTAATCAGCGATGGAGATGGTTTCTGTGTAATATCCGAGTTCTCTAATAACAACGTTGTTTGTCAACGTTTGGACCATTCGTCAAACATCGTCGTGAGGTGGACGGGACGCCCAATTAGCACGCTAAGCTGAGCGTGGCTCACCACCAACTTGCGTCGACTAAAAGCACCTCTAATTATTATTGATACGAGCTCTACCTCGGTCCCTCGAGTTTACCGTACATCTGAATTTCTCTAACATACTCGGTAACGTAGCTCGGTATTATTATCGACATTGCAATGTTCTGTTCTGTACTTTTGTGCACAAAATCGAGTAATTAGCAACGGAACATCGGAGAGTTTGTAGTTGTTTGTGTTCGTTGATATTATTAGTTATGACTTATGATCATAACAATGGGAAATCCTGTTCGTAATTAGTACTTTTAGTCTTAATTAGCGACGCTCAATAAACACGATGGATGAGGTTCGGAATTTAATAACAAGGCCTACGTGATGAATAGATCAGCGGTGACGTAGGAGGTACCAAGTTATAAATATCTTGTAACATTTATCACCGTTTTTCTAAGAAAATCTTACGTTATGTTCTTATTCAGCACCAATTAGAGAATCTGCGAAACATATTGATGAGCGACGCTTAACCTCATTATTCCACGAAAAACTGCGGCAAATTGCACGAATATTAAATGGAAAGTATTCCACATTTAAAACACAAGGGTTTCCGCCTAAGCTCGGAGCGAAGTGGTCTCGCATATTCTACTGCATGTTTGCGTAGAAGCGTAACAATTCAGCGAATCAATTACAGGCGTTTTATCGAGGATCAACTTTACTGATAGGTGCAAAATAGGCTCTTCTGACGAATACCTAAAATTTCACCAGCTATTTCATACAGGCAACCAGTATTGAATGAAAATATGGATGTTTGTTTTTACAATAGAAAATAACACATAGGTACGAAAAACAGAATAAAAACAAAACTAGGCGAAACACAACTTTGTTTTTTTGATAAAACTACGTTGAATGAAATGATACAAAATTGTTATGAAAATGAAAACAATACTGAAAAATATAATGGTGCCATTAGATCCATTGAATGGTTTTTCTTAGAAAATTCGAATGACCGGCTAGTGACTTAGTAAATTGGTTTTCCCGGTAAGTATTAACTGAAAGTATTGGTATAGCTGAATGCATAATGGGCGGAAAAATGTCAAGCGTAAGTGTATTAAAGTTGGGGCCGTTACCGCTGCGTGGCGCACTGCCGCGGCTGATGTATGGCGGCGCGGACAAATTGAAAACAGTAGCAAATGGCCCGATCGCGGCCCGCCAACCTCTCCACAATAGTCACACTTCTTCACTATTTTTTTTCAACTGAAAATGTTTTACTTTTCGTGTTTTTTTTTTTAATGTTTTCGTATTTTTTTCACGATTAACTATTTCATGATAAGTTTTTAGTGGAAATTAATAAAACTGAAACTACATCTTTGAAATAGTCAATATCATTTTATGAGTCCAAATATTTTGAAACTTATTTTTCCCCAAATCGTTCAACAGAATAAGTTCATTAGTTTAATATCATTCAGTCCTCTTTTAATTAAATAAAATTAAATCTATATTACTTACTTGCAGTACCAAAATTCAAACCAAACTTTATTTAAAAATAAATATTCAGTGTACAATGTGGAAGGTGTTTTCTATTAGAATTGTATTCAATATAGAGTTTCGTTCGCGCAGAAAATGGTTGCGGGACGCGTGAGTGGCGACCCTGCTACACCCTCCACCCTCCACAGAATAAAATTATATCATCTGTACAGCACCACAACTCACGAATTAGCTGTGATAAACATGCACGGACAAATCTCTAAGTAAACAGACACTTGAGAAAAACGGCCAGAAAAATATATAGGTACGGTCTGTTGTCATTGTCAGACTCAATTTTGTTAGTCTATGTCGCCAATTATTTTGATTTCGGAACGGTGCGGTAACCCAAGTGTTGGGTAGTCAAGTATTTTGGGAGTACCTGTGTCCGGTGTTTGTTTTTTGGCATAGTTCGTGTAGAATGAAAGTGATCAAACCTGGTATATTTTTGAGCACTTTCAATCTACATGATTAAAGATTCAGAAAACAAAATACTTCAATTTTCCATTTTAAAGACAGTATTTGCAAAAACCAAGCGAAAGGAATATTAGGAGGGGTGTTTGTCCCTCGCAAATAGTTAGATTATATAAATAAGGCGGCTGGAATAGTTTGACCGATAGAGATCTGCGGCCAGCCGGGCAGCCCTAGCGGTACCCTCGACAAACCGTCTCGTACAAATTGACTCAGTTTTACGAAGATTTTTTTTACTGATGTTATTACGAATATGTTACGTAAACTTTGTACGGGTGGTTAAATTTGCACTAGATTTTTGATATTGATAGAGCGTGTGGGTTGGAGAATAATATGTTCGTAATGTTTCCGAGATTGTCTTGAAGTCTTTAAGTAAGAACTCTATCTATACCAAAATTACCATATGATTATTTTAAACACTTATTATTATTTATTAATCCAAATAAACATCTATAACAGCCTTATTTATGAAAACTGTTGTTGGTCAATTAATCAATGGATGTATTGATGAATAAATTAAGAGTTTAGTTTATTACCCCTAATGCATTCCTTGTTGTTATGCTGAATGAATACTGCTATCAATATGGGGTACATATCAATGTAATGTATATTTTGCGGTGAGCTTGGTGTGCCGGGCGTAAGGCGATAGTGCCGAGCCGCCTCGCCGCCCACGACTAAACTGGTTCCAGTTACGATTCCATCCTGTTTACCGATACGTTACAAATTGATCCGATGACACCGACAACCTTTTTGTTCTGCTCATATTCTATAGATTCGTAATTGACAACATGCCCCGGTTCTAGTTAACTATCACGGTTTTTACATACATTAAGAAACGCATCATTAAGCTCATAATAACGAGAAAAACCTCCGAAGCTGCGCAAAAAGATGTTCGTTACCATTTCCAATGAAATTAGAGCGGTGCTTTTAATTACTGCGAATGTGAAGTTTTTAATAATGATTCCTGGAATGATTAACCTCTGCCTATTTATTGATTTACTCGACTCAGATTTCTCACTGTGCTGAATTTAAATAAAATTTGGTTAAAGCCAAAACTGAATAAAAAGAATACGACTACCGAAATTCGGCTAAGAAAATAAGAAATGCAATCTTGTAGTAGAATCAGACAAATAGCGGAATATCTGCAGTGACCAATTCAAATTGTAGGAACTATCGGGGTCCGCGAGCCGGAGCCGGGAGCTGGGATGGAATCCAATCAGCGAAACTAGTTCCACTGATGCCTATCACTAAACTTGCACATTCAAAGATTTGTTTCTCTAGATTAAATCAAAGGCGAATTACAGTAGCGGCGAAAAAGAAATATGGCGAGTCCGGCCCCGCGTGAGGGCGGGGGTGTCCTGCTGAAATTGCTTTTCAATCCCTCGGACTTTGGACTTGTAAAGAAGTTATTACCTTCCAAGGAGATAGCGCCGGGTCCGGCGATACGGATATATGTCTTTTTCATATGTAATATTCCTTTTTCGCGTTTTATTAATGGAAAATGTTTCGTGGGACAGTGCGGCCAGCTCTCGCCTTCGATATTAAAAAAGCCAGTGTCGACTTTGTGCGGCTTCTTTTATGAGATTGTCGTAAAGTAGTTTATGTTTCTTGGGTGCTCATGCGACATGCGCTTAATGTATGTTATCATTTATAACATTACGACTTCTTGTTTTATTTTCTCTCTCGTCTTGACGTTAGGGCTAATAGTCGGATCATTGGTGACGTTTATGTTCGATATCCCATCGATACCTCTATTCGATTTCATCAATTATTAATTTTCGCACTGCGTTCCATCTACTCTGTTTGTCTATAGTTACCTGTGTATACTGCTCGTTTGATAATGTTGCCTACTCTAATTAAGTCCACTACACCAATGTTTGGAATTAATTAGTGTATTGTTTAATTGGCATCTCTTGTTATCTGTTTGTTTGGTTTATTTATTCATTAGTGGTGTTTGTGACAGCTGCTGAGGCAGATGCTATTACGACAGATTGTATAACCGTGTGATTGTGTACTTTTTAAGTGTTGTTGTTATCTAAACTACGTTGTTTGTTTTAATAGATTTCGATATTATTTTCAATAGTATGTTCATGATATTATGAAGGGTCTTTGTAAACATTTTGTTCATGAATGGTATTTGCATCTCTACGTAAGTTGGTTTTTAACTTAAGGCTCATCTTCATTGGTTTTTAGATATTATAACTAAGTACACGATCTTCCATAAAAGTATATTTTCGTCTCTTTTTTTCCTTGTAAGTCAAGCATCCCTAATTTCGGCAAGAAAGTGTCGTATAATCGTTCTCACCCAACAGGTGGCCGTACCAAGGATAGCCGAATTTTGGCAATAGGAAGATCCTTCCGCACACACTTTGCAGACGTTGATCCGCTTGATAAATTGATGTAGTTTAGAAATATGTTTCTATTAACTTTGCTTTATAGTATCGAGACTTTTGAACTCTTAACTCAGACCAGGATCAAAGATCAAAACTGATAGGACTTAATACTCAGTATTTCTCAGGGCAGTTGGTAACAAATACAAATTGGTTGCAATTGACCCAACCGCCATCTTGTAGGGGGATTTTATACTGACAGCGACAAGGCGTAGGGGAGAGGATACTTTGTTTGTTCTCTGTTTGAATTTAAAGACCTCTTTTTTTGACGCCTGGGCTTTTTGGGGATAAAGAATTCAGGAAGTGAGGGATTCTCACTTTACTCTTTTGATCAAGATCACCAAATCCCCGATGTTCAGCAGTCCCCAATCTTTAACTAACTAAATGGTCTATAATGTGACAACATTTTATTTTATCTTTAGTTGGTAACACTGTATGGGCCATGATGGCATCAATCGCAGGCCTGTAGAACAATGCGACCGCTCGCCGCTCCCGGATTGATTACACCTGCCCGTCACGATTAATAGAATATTGTGTGATTCAAATTGAATTAGCCACCCATTGTCGAATTACGTGTATGTTTCCTACCGACTATTGGTTTTGAATATTTAGTAGCCAATTTAGATCGTGTTAGTATTGTGATTTGCGAATGATGTTAATATGGACTGTGGTTTTGTCTCTTGTGTGCGTAGAGTTGTAGGTTGTAGACCCAGATTGTGAACTCATTAATATTTAAGCCTCATCCATACGCGTTAAAGTAAAGCACTCAATAGACAGCCCGCATTCAAAGTTTATATTAAAAAACCGGCCAAGTGTGAGTCGGACTCACGCACGAAGGGTTCCGTAAATTTATCGCAAAAATCGGCAATAAAAACTTGGTCCCATTCAACAAAGGTTTTTTTCCACTTTAATATTTATTTTATTTTGTTTTTTATAGCGGCAACAGAAATACATCATCTGTGAAATTTACAACTGCCTAGCTATCACGGTTCATGAGATACAATACAGCCTGGTAACAGACAGACCGCGGAGTCTTAGTAATAGGGTCCCGTTTTTACCCTTTGGGTACGGAACCCTAAAGAAAACTTAGTTGCATGATATAGAGTATCATGCATGCAACTAAGTTTTTTCATATAAATATTTCAGGAACAGTTCACTATTCTAATAACAGCGTTGCCGGCGATGCAATTAATATGGAAACTAGCCGAGATCATATTGAAAATCCCTCACTCAACAAACTTTTTTTTTTATATTATTTTTCTAAATTGCTTTTCATGTTTCACATATTAAACCATGTTGGTTTTATTTACAAAAGTATTGTGTGGGCAATCATCAATTCTTTTCGCTAAACCCGTCTTAATTGTGAGTCATGGCATGGCGTAAAGGGTTTGGCATGGTTAATTACCGTGAAAAATATTCGTGAGAATTTCCAATTTTCATCTTCGACCGGTTTTGTGCGAGATTGAGTTAGACAGTATCCCTCGTGGTTTTCCAACCAATTGACCACGACTGTACCCGATGTACCGAGTAGAGTGGCCCAATATTTACTTAGAACATTAAAAAGTACAGCCGAGTGCACTCGTGTTTGGGCAGCTGTCTGTTGCATGTTTGTACTCTGTGGCTTAATAATGCGTATTTAAAACTTTTTTCATGTAATTGGGGATGGTCCGGAAATTATTTTGTTTGAAATTATTTACGCTTGTTTTGATATGATAAACGTTGGTAGAACAATATTTGTCTTATAAATGTGCATTATACAATATTATTTTATTAACAAACATGTTTTTTTTCAGGTAATTAAGCAGTAGATACCGCTGTCAATTAGACCACGCACGTTTTCAGTAAGTTATTTCAAAGGATTACTAATTGGTAAACAAGTATAACTTCGCCATTTTTTATACTATTAGGTTATTAAGTTGTTTCTAAATGTTTCTTCAATAGGTACTTCAGCATATGCGGTACTTACCTGTAAAAAATTGTGACACTCAACTGTATTTTTAAGTGAATAATTATTGTAATATTCTTAGTGTTAACAATTGTTGGTGAGCCTAATAAATACACAAATAACTTCTCCACTAATTAGGTCTAGCCCGCGGCTTTGTTTGCCTGGTCTTCACTATTAGATAACTAATAATTGTGTCAAAGAAAATCTAGTAGGCGTTAGTAAGAAAATAAAAATATTCGTAGAAATTGTTCCTGATGAATTAAGACATCGTTAGTAGTATTGATTAATTTCCTTCTCATCTAATTAGTGTTAGTATCGGGTATCAAATTAGTTGGAACATCTCTTCTGAGAACTGCAGATATGCAATGCTGAATTCTAGGGAACACATACAAGGTGGAGAGATGGTACATTATATATAAACACAAAGCAATGTTCGTGAAGGATCGTGTAACGGTATACGGCTCTTAGACTAATTTAGGTGGAAGATCATCCACGTAATTAATCCACTTAGGAAGAGCCACGCAGCGGCGGTGCTTTGTAACTGGATGCTCAAGTTGCTACTCCGAAGTCTACCGAAGTACACCGAAGTACCCCGAACCTTGGTTGGCCTCGCTCCTACCTGGGGTACTGTAGTAACTGAGCAATAAATCAAGTTAATTTTAATCCTTTATAGAGAGACACTTAGCACTCTTGAGCTTTGTTTCAAAATAATGAATCTAAATGATTTTTGTTTGCCTGCAAGGAAGTATTTGCTTTTTAATTGGATGCAACAGCTTTAGGGAGGAAAGGGGGAGTCTTATTAGTAGATTTTCTTTTTGATATTAAGGTAGATTTATAAAATTTATACTGAATAATATAGTAACTAGACTAACTAGTATCGTTCAAGTATATTTAGGTGAATATTGTTATAATTTCGTGGTTTCCTGGTGCCTCATCGTGCATAGGCACAGCAATTAGTAGAATGTCAATCATCATCATCATATCAGCCGAAAGACGTCCACTGCTGGACATAGGCCTCCCCCAAGAGTCGCCACACTGATCGGTCCTGTGCGTTTCGCAACCATCCTCCTACAGCCTTAACCAGGTCGTCGCTCGGTTAGTATTCTGGTAGCCGGATCCCGTCCGGGGATTCTTCGCACCCCTTGCCACGCCGTAACCTGGACCGCTGCAGTAGTTGAGGATAGAAGAGCTGCCGGGCACTAGGGGCCATTCCTTTATTGCGCTTGGCAGGTGGGTTGGCGATCGCAGTTTGTTATTAAGTGCACAGAGAACGCTTCTGCGCATTCTCTGGTATACCTATCCCTTATTCGCCTCTTACGACACCCACGGGAAGATATTCTTAACCTCCGACACCATATGGAACAGTTACGAATTAAGTGAAGTTAGTAGAATGTAAACTTTAGGAATACTACATTAGAAAATAAAAATAAATAATTTCTTGGGAGTCTTTTTCACATTTATTGTAAAACATTTAGAAAAAAAAAACAAGAAAGTTAGAAGCAGGTCAAGAAATATAGATTGTACAAGGCAAATAGGCACAAAGTATCAGAAACTGTATGAATCCCACATAAAGGTATGTGGGTACCTTGTCCATTTATGCATATTAATACCAGTCATTGTTAAGTTCGATCCTCAGAAATTATTGACATTATTCAACCATTCACACATTACGTATTATGTCATAATTTCTTTTGTGATTTTATTCTCATATTATGTATGAACTATGCGCTGTTGAGAGCACAGTAATTTAAACCGTACGCAAAGGGTATTAGGGTACAAAATGTAGATGTCGACACCCAGTGATCAGCTACCATTCACATCATAAAACGTCAATAATGCAATAGCAGTGTCGCACAATGAGCTATTGTGTGAGTCATTCCCTCTTCAAAATAAGCGTTTAATTAAAAACATACGACGACCATTTTTTTATATTGCACCACTTGAGTATTGAGTGAGTGAGTGAGCAGGACCCGTTGGGGGCGCGGCGTGAATGTCAACTGATTATGTTCATTCATCTTTGAGAATTCAGAATTAACTGAATACTCTCTGATGAATTGACAAATTTGATGATTCCTTTACAGATTTTTTTTTGTTCGTCATTAGGTGTAATAGAAAAATGTATTTATACAAATTGTGTTATTGATTTTCGGTATAACCGTGACCAATTATGTCCTCAATAGAATTTCTAACTAGTCCATAATGAGTGTGTTGTATCTGAAACAATCTAATGATCGTGTAAAATTTATGTGGTAGTGGTAATTTGGTATCGTAACAACACTCTGTGGAAATTCTAGGTATGCAAATTATAGGAAATTAATTTAATTTAGTAACTAATTGGCGTGTTCGAATCGGAACAGTGGAATACCTTTGCGGGCATCGATTTAATCAAACGTCCATCATTGATCCAATATCGGATGCAAATTAAGTTTTAATTATAATTAGGCGGACTGTTCCATGGAACACCTATTGCTGTTAAGTGGTGTACTCGTAATTTGATTACGAAATTGGTGGGTTTTACATGTTGGGAATTAAAAAGTCACTAACACGCTTGTAGATTGATAGTGAACTACCTATACTAGTAGATATATAGTGTCATACTGTGTCTAAATAATTTCAGCCGCGGATCATTATTTTGTTGGTGTGTGGATATTCTATTCTTATCATACCGAGACTTCTGCGCCGGCGCCATTAGTAATTGTCAATTCTAGATTTTCGACAGTCGTTACAGGTAGTCAGAAATTGGAAATTCTGTGACCAGACATGCCAACAACAACATATGTTGTGAAAAAAAAAGTTAATTCAAAAAGAAAATCATGCTGTGCAGTCGGAGGATACATATTCGCGAGCTAGCTGACCAATATCAAATGTATCCTCCGACTGCACATCATGATTTACTTCTTATTTACGTCTTTTTAGTTCGCTTCTTAAGTAGTTGGGTTTTTTGACTTTTCGAATTAACTTTTTTTTTAAGTGTTATATCTTTTTTAAAAACGCCATTTTTCGATTATGCAATTTTAATGTAACCAGTGATACTCGCAAGGTTAAGAATCGATTGACGTGAGAATCATTAAAATCGACCAACGCGTTTGGTCTCTGGAACGGGGCATAGAAACATAGAGTGAAAAACACATTACCCTCCTTCGGCAGTCGGGTAAAAAGGCTAGGCTGATTGATTGAATGTCAAAGTACTGTCGGAAACTGTTAAGCTCATATCTCAAAATGAATGATATTCTAGTTAGAAAGTGACAAGCTATTCACGAGTTACCCTTTCCTTTGGTTGACTTTTACGACACGTAACGGAAACGGAGCTTATTAGAAAATACTTAATTAGTCCACTTTCTTTACTGTAACTGTCGTACAATTGCCAAATTACTAAGAAACTAGACTTTGGTACAAAAAAAAACACTTTTCTGTGGCAAAATAAAGTTACATATTTCTCAATAGCTTCTGCACGTGGCGTCGTCCGCGTGAAAACTGTTTCACTATCGCAAGGGAAACTGTAGGAGAGTTCTGGAAGGAGAAGATAAACCAGATTTTAGTTGGAGAAAATACACAGTATATTGTCGCTATTTCACGGTATCAACCACTAGTGTCACAGTGTACAAAAGTCAAAAATAAAAAACCTATTCCAAACAAACTACCTTTCAAATGTAAATTTCCTCATATACAAAACACAAAAACGTTTGTATATCCGACAGAAACAACTACCGAATTGAAGAAATTAACAGATTTTTAGCCTAAATAATGAAAAGGGGTTTAAAATGACTTTATGAAAATATTTTTGCAAAAGGAAGGGGCTGAAGATGGATTGGGCGGGTCACATTTGCAGGATGCAGGGGGGACAGATGAGCCAGGCCAGGATCGCAACGCAGTGGATACCTGGATACTAACGTCGTAACCGAGGCAGGCCTAAAAAACGCTGGCCTGACGATTTGGACTCGTTCCTACCGGATTGACCGTAGAAGACAGGAGACAAAGTAGCCTGGAAAGATGTGGGGAAGGCCTTTGCCCAGCAGTGGGATAGAGTGGGCTGAATAATAAAAAAGAAGAGTCGACAAAAATGTCGAGTACTCGTTACTTTGTTCTCGCTCGTGATGTTCTACTATTTCTTAATACATAAAAAGCGATTAGTCTTATCTGAAAGCCAGTACATAATTAATTTAATTATTGAAAACATTGACACATATCTATCGTTATTACATTTACCTAATTAATTTGTACATGTCATTTGCTAATTAGTTCTATGTTCTGTTACTAGCGGCGGGTGATTATTTTTATATGAAAGGGATGCTACGAAGAAATGGACAGTATTCTTGTTAATACATAGTTATTTATGGAATCTTAGATCTTAGCTTTGATGACGTGTTTGTCCTTGTCCTTGCTAATTGCTTCTCTTTTTGGAACCTACCTTCTTCATGAGATTTTTAGGGTTCCGTAGCCAAATGGCAAAAAACGGAACCCTTATAAATTCGTCATGTCTGTCTGTCTGTCTGTCTGTCCGTCCGTATGTCACAGCCACTTTTTTCCGAAACTATAAGAACTATGCTGTTGAAACTTGGTGAGTAGATGTATTCTGTGAACCGCATTAAGATTTTCACTCAAAAATAGAAAAAAACAAAAAATTTTGGTTTCTTGAAACTGAAACTAAACATTTTTTTTCCATCAAACCCATACGTGTGTGGTATCTATGGATAGGTCTTCAAAAATGATATTGAGGTTTCTAATATCATTTTTTTCCATACTGAATAGTTTGCGCGAGAGACACTTCCAAAGTGGTAAAATGTGTGTCCCCCCCCTGTAACTTCTAAAATAAGAGAATGATGAAACTAAAAAAAAAATATGATGTACATTACCATGTAAACTACCACCGAAAATTGGTTTGAACGAGATCTAGTAAGTAGTTTTTTTTTAATACATCATAAATCGTAAACCGCAATTTACCAAGTACGGAACCCTTCGTGCGCGAGTCCGACTAGCACTTGACCTTCTGTTACCAACATACGTTCTGAATTTACAGATATGCAATGAATTATTTTGACGACACGGTTGGCGTAGTGGTTGAGCGATCGGCTCCTGCACTGCGTGTCGCGGGTTCGATTTCCGCACTAAACAAATATTTGAATGGCGTACAGATATTTTTTTCCGGATCTGGGTGTCTTATGAACCTGTGTGAGTTTAAATGTTAGTAAACGTACCCACGATACAGGAAGAAATTCCATGAGTGAGAAAAAGTTAAAAAAAGAAAACGGTTATCAATCGAAAGCACGCATCATACCTAATGGTCTTTTTGACAAACAACCTTTGAATCTAATTCATACAACTTTTGTGGCATCTTGTACCCAAAGCATCCATTTTATCTTTTACAGTTTTCTTAAAATATACCTACCTCTGTAACATCATCCATTAGACTCCTTAACTTTAACTGTTTAGCACCGGCCAGGCAAGCACGACGTCTGTGATAAACTTAAGTCACGCATCAGAAGGCCGTGCTCGCCCGCTGGCCTACGTTTCTTGATTGAGAATCGAACTTGCCAAAGTTAAAGTAGAGCTTCACAAGTTTTTAACTTCAAATTCCCATTCAGAAACCGGGGGTATTTTTAGGGTTCCGTACCCAAAGGGTAAAAACGGGACCCTATTACTAAGACTCCGCGGTCCGTCTGTCCGTCTGTCTGTCTGTATGTCTGTCTGTCTGTCTGTCTGTCTGTCTGTCTGTCACCAGGCTGTATCTCATGAACCGTGATAGCTAGGCAGTTGAAATTTTCACAGATTATGTATTTCTGTTGCCGCTATAACAACAAATACTAAATTCAGAATAAAACCAATGTTTAAGTGGTGCTCCCATACAACAAACGTGTTTTTTGCCGTTTTTAGCGATAATGGTACGGAATCCTTCTTGCGCGAGTCCGACTCGCACTTGGCCGGTTTTTTTTTTAATTTTTCAAACTCTACTTTAGACGGGAAACCTGTCATACTTTTACAGTAAATTAGAGTTTAACACTTTCTTAACTGCATAGTACTCAATTCAGAAATGCGCCTGTGGACCTCCTTAACCAATAAAAAACTTAGTAACACATTAACTCCTTAATGCCAGTTAATCAGTTATCTACTCCTTTAGTCCAGCGATCAATACGCGTCACGTTAGCTATGTCGAGTCACATTACTGACTGATTAGCCGTGTCAGTAACGCGTGTTATCCACTCAATTACCGACAACACGAATTAACCTCCGCTCAACTAGGCTCAGATTATGCACTAGATATCATTTGTTTAATAACTTTGTAAGTGCAATCTCAGTAGATGTGTACTTAGTGTACTTGTGCCTTTAACTCTTAATATAAATCGCGGCAATATTTATCAACTGTTAAGCAGGTTCTAAATTCAAAAACCCTTATTTATAAAAATCTAGACATTGTTTAGCGATTGCTCAACATATTAAAATTTTAATATTCTCTAAAACATAATCTATATCTTCTATATTTTTTTATTTGCTAATCAGTTGCTGAAAATTGCCGTGATTTTTATTATTATGGTGTAAGTTAAGAGCTCTAACCACCATACCACCATAAGCTCTTAGAGCATGGTTATTTTCAGTGTGCTACAGATGTATTTGACTTGTATACATATGTCCTTTTATCACAATCAAACCATGATAGTTTTGACCCTTCATGGTACGGGGACTGATCATACGATTCTAATGGTTGAAGGCTGAAAGAAGTCACGTGATATGAAAGTGTTTCTATAACTTTTTCCTTATAGCTTACTTAAGTATATCGTCTACAGTAAACCCCCTTCACCATAGACACATCATCTCTTTCCCCGAGCATTTACAACACTATAATTAAAAAAACATTGCCCTATGCACTCTCTGCCAATTACTAGCGTTAGTCACTCATATTCCATGTTCTAGGAAACAAAACGCGAATATTGGAAAATATAATTGAAACTCAACTGAATTAATATCTGGGCATGAATCACGCCCGGCGGTATCTACGCCACTAGTCGCTGTAACCGCATCGGTTAGGCATTGCACCAATAATACGCTCAATTAATTAGCGTGGAGACTGACGTGTTTCACGTACTTACCTAATTAATGTCCCAGAACTGAGCCAACAATACCGTTGTTATTATAATACCGCTAGTAGTGTATAATTGGGGGTTCTGGATCACTTGCTCTCGCTTTGCTCGAGCGCGTGATCCAGAACTCCCCAATCATACACTACTAACGCGATCTGCGATATAGTTCTTAATATAGATTGAGTATTGTGTTTCATTCAAAGTGGATCGTGGACAGCTTGATACAGGTTTGTTTTTACCAGTCGGAGCGGTTGTCATGCAAAACGTTCTAATCAACGGCGCGATGTGTACTTCAAGTTTATAAACAATAATATCAAGTTCGACTCGTTGATCAACTTATGTCTCTACATTTTATTACTTGACGAATCGACCTATGATATTCATAGGTAGAACAATGCAGAGTGCATCAATTAGTAGATCAACAATTTACTTGCATAATATGTAGTTCGTTCATTGGTCTAGCGATTTCAATTTTGCGATTGCCGAGCATGAGGCACCCAGTTCGATTTCCAAGTCCAAGTGTTATTTATGTTCTATAAAATAATTCTTAATAGCGAGGTGTTTAGATTTGCGCCCGATAAATTCTATATAATAATATTATTATTTATATTCAATTAAATAATGACAAAATATAAAACATGAAAACAAAATCCAGACCGGAACAAATACTTATTTGTTCCGTGAGGGAATCGAACCCGCGACACTTGACGCATTTAGTAGCTTATAAACTAATATTTACATTGTGATGCAGCGAGTCGAGCTCTTATTCAAAGCGCCAAACGTGTCGTCGAAAATATGGCAAAATTACTGGATCGCTTTTCAGATTGGAAGATTTACGATGATCCTTGGATGCAACATATGGTACACATTTTCCTAAATGTTTTTATTTAAACGTCGTGAAGGGAACAAACTATATGAAAAGCTAGTAAAAATCATAAAAACAAAAATCCAAACAAACCCGAACAAATGTGCATTTGTTCCGTGTGGGAATCGAACCCGCAACACTTTGGCGGACTAGTTGCAGCATCTATTAAACCTACTATTTGCATTGTGATACAGCGAGTCGAGCTCTTAGCCAATGTGTTGTCAAAGATGTGATAAAATATTGGACCACTTTGTCCTATGGTTACACAACTTAATATAGATGTTACATTAGGTAAGGAATTATGTCTTGGAAGATTAGGTAATTATCTACTATTTTAATTAAAATATTAAAAAATAAAATTCTGTTTGTTGTATTTCCCAACATTCAATATTCACCCAGCCTAATTCTGCAATATCATAATACGAATTCTATAACAAATAATAATGTTGAAATCCATTGCCACCCCTTTCCATTACCATTAAAATGAGCAGGATAGCTATATCTAGCACAGTCTTTACAACTTGAGAGCTTAAAGAATAAGGCGACATTTCTGTATACAAGACAAATAACTATCAGAGCTCTAATTTTATTGGTTTCTTGTATTGTTTGTATGTAATCAGCCAGAGTTAATTGACACCTCATTCCTTTTACGATTTTCGTCTCCAGTTGCCTCCAAAAACTCTAATAAGGATAAAGTGCTGCGAAAACACTTTCTTTAACTAGAGTAATAGGAAGCATTCACATTGTGATTTCAATATGAGAAATGAATAAAATAAAAATCTACTTTAAGTGCTCCGGTGATAGAGATGAAATTCTAGTAACAAATATTGTTTTAATTAAATATTCGAAGCAATTTTTGTTGGAAACTAACATATGACTAAGGCTTTAGGATTCAGGTCTATAAAATAAGCATCTGAGATATTATTCCTTTTATTTTTGTCATTGTTGTGCTGAAGTGCATTTCACTGAACAGTGAGTTTAAATTTGTTTGTGGTTGTTCTCAAGTGTTGCTGATACAAAGTATGTGAGTATTATATTTTCTTTTAGGCGATTTTTCAATAGCCAGGTAATTTTTTACTGAAGAATAAATAAGACATTTTTGACATAATTTTCTATACAAAAGCTGTCAAGCTACCATTTTTATTCCTCAGGTAAAACCTAACTGACTATTAAAAAATCGATCCTTAATAATTTTTTCTTCGATTTATACGACGGTTTAATTACATGTATTATGACTGAAGTTACTCAATTAAGTTAAGACAATATATTAGTTTAATATTTTAAAACTACTGTACTTTTAGGTACTGTATTTATAGTTTCATAATAATATTAATATTTTTACAAACTTTTAACAATTCTTGCTTCGTTGCTCTATCATGCAATAAACATAAGACCTGGGTTTGATTCTTAAGGTTTTTTTTGTCTGATACTGTAAATATATTATTCCCTATTCGATGAGATTTCAAAAAGTTCCTGTAAAAGTAGGGGAGGCCTAACCCCACCTCTTTATCTAACCCTTTGAAGAATACAGATGCTGTTGTTTCATGTTGCTCGAAATGTTGGTAACAAAAATTATTTATTGCATTTTAACAATGATTTCAGGGCGCAGTCGATGAATAATCCTTTTTGGGTTGAAGAAGAGGACTCCACGCCTTCAACTTCTCGAGCAACAAAAGAAAAAATCGGGGGCAGCTCAAAAAAAAAAGCTGTGAAGAGAGATAAAAAAGTGTCTCGGAAGAAGAAGGCTTTGCTTTCTAAAAGCCCTTTCGCTTCAGAATCAGAGTCTGATAGCGACGGGCTTGCAGTTGCTACAACACTAGCTCCAAAAAGAAAACGGATTTCCATCGTTTCAGACTCTGAGGTAAGATTTTTTTCAATTTTTTTAATTTTTAAACATTCAAACGTTAAATTTCCATTTCATTTAGAAACATTCATAAACTATCAGTGTTTTTGCAGTGTGCGATTTCTCCATCAAATTATACTTATTTGCTACTCTACTACTTCAACTACTCGTAGGTCCATGCGTTTAAATAGACTTTTCTAAAAGATTATTTATAAGTATTATAAAGGTAGATTAATCGACGTGGTGCCCTTGCGTTTTATTATTTTTATTAAAACTAGCTATCTTATGTATTTCAGGAGGAATCATCTCGACCGCTGGTCCGTGCTGCCACACTGAAGAGCTGCATCAGTCAGCGAGTGGCTGATGGTTATACTTTTCAATCAGACCCGGGCAGGGTTGGAAAGTATTATTTTGAATTAAGAGTTTATAATACAAACGAAGTGGAAAAGCTTGCCCCAAACGAGCGTTGGAAACAATCTCTTGTAACGTTAAAATTATCGACCGATAAAGATAATGTTGTGTGGAAGGCTTTGACACACCTTGTGAATACTGGAAAGGAAGAGTTTAAAGAAATTCAGCCTGTTCTATACAGTAAACCTTAAATTAAATTAAAATTAATTTTATTCAGTTTCTATGCTCTCTTTATGTGCAAGTTTTTTTGTAATTTGCGAATAACTTTAATATAAATTGTTTAACCTTTTTTTATATAAATCTATTTAATCTCTTTTACATATTTTTACAAACTGATTTTATATTAGATACAGTCTTTATAAAGAAATATGAGAACATTTATTTGATTTAGAATAATAATTTTAATACATGTACCTTTTTTTTCAGAGTTTCGATGTAAAATCGAAATTGAAAAATAAGAAATTTAAAAACCCGAAATAAGATATTAAAAACTAAGAAATTTAAAAACCCGAAATAAGATATTAAAAACTAAGAAATTTTAAAATGAGAATTTACCATCTGTTAAATAAAAATTGAATTACTGTTATAAAAAATATAAAGAATAGAATAACTGTAATAAAAATACAAGTACATTTAGTAAAAAAAAGCTTTTTTGTAAATTTGAGATAAGTTAAATGAACATGTTTTTTTGTAAAGACTGTAATATTTATGTATCAAAATTAACAGCACACAGTAGAACAAATATTCATAAATCTAATCGATTACTCTGCTCTGAATTCGAAAATATTCAAATTATTGCTACTGCGTTTAAAAATAGAATCATAAGTTACAAAGTGAATCCACTTAAATCTAGTGAAGATACAATAATTCCAGAAACGTTTTTAAATCAAATTTCAAAATCTGTATGTGAAGTTATCAATCTTATGATTCAAAAACATAAAGCAATTAAAGTTAATTTTGAATTATTTGTGTCATACAATTTGCCAAAAAATAATGAAAGCTCTATGAAATCTTTCAACACTAAATATATGATAGCAGTTCCGAACACAAATATTTATAATATGTATTTGAAATGCTCTGAAAAATTAATATCTAAATGTTTAGAGTTTGAACTTGCTGAATCTGGTTGGGCTATTAATTGTATAAACCATTTGGAAATAAACATAAATAAGTACAATCCTTTAAGAGCTGGAACATATTTAGAATTGCCTGCGGTTATAAAAAACACAAAGTCATGTTTGAATATACGCAACAATGACAATAATTGTTTTTTGTGGTGTATTATTGCTCATATGTTTCCGAAAAGAGTGAATGCTAATAGAATGAAATCGTACCCACACTATACGTTGCTTTTAAACATAAATGATATGTCTTTTCCACCAAGTTTCACTGATATTAAAATCTTTGAGAAAAATAATCCTTCTATAAGTGTGAATGTTTATGGTCTTGAAGCTAATAATCATGTAACGGGTCCTCTATATTTAACGCGTGAACGAAAGCTTACACATGCCAATTTATTGTACATAACTAAAGATGGTAAAGCACATTTTTGTTTAATAAAAAACTTTAGTCGCCTTGTGCACCGACAATTAACCAAACATAAATCTAAAGTATTTTTATGTGATGAGTGTTTTTTGTATTATGACAATGAATATAAATTATTAAATCACAATTGCGGTAAAATAAAAACAGTTTTGCCCAATGAACATAGCAAATTACAATTTTCAAACATTGAGAGAACCCAGAGAATTCCAATTGTAATATACGGAGATTTTGAAAGTTTGCTTTGCAAATACTCAGACAAAAATAAATCTCTTTTTACTGAATCTGTACAGTCACACCAAGCATCATCGTATGCTTATTATATTTGTTGTAAATCTAAACCTGAATTAAATGATTTTGTTAGTTATAGAGGTCCAAACTGTGCACAAACATTTGTTGAAACCATTACAAATGACGTAGAAAGGTTGTATACAATTTTACAAAATAAACAGCCAATGCTGCCTCTTACTTCTGATGAGTTAAACTCATTTAAAACAGCTCAATTGTGCCACATATGTAAAACCAAGTTTGTACAAAATGATAAAAAAGTTAAAGATCATGATCATTTCACAGGTCAATATAGAGGTCCTGCACACAATGCTTGTAATTTAAATTTGAAACAATGTCAATACATACCTATAATTTTTCATAATCTATCTGGATATGATTGCCATTTATTTATAAAAGAGCTGTCTGATATAATTGGCAAAATAACTTTAATTCCTAAATCAAAAGAAAAGTACATATCGTTTACAAAATTCATACCTATTGATAATAAAAATATAGTTCAGTTGAAATTTATTGATTCGTTTAACTTTTTAAGTACTAGTTTAGATAAATTGGTAAAAACGTTGCACTCGGATGATTTTCTAAACATGCGCTTGTTTTTCAATCATGATCGTTTATTTAATTTAGCGTGTAGAAAAGGCGTATATTGTTATGACTATGTAGACAAATGGGAAAAATATGATGAAACGCAGCTGCCTGAACAGTCAAAATTTTTCAGTAAACTATCGGGAGAAAATATTTCAACTGAAGATTATCAACATGCTTTAAACGTATGGCAAACTTTTAAAATAAAAAATTTGGGAGAGTATACAGACCTTTATTTAAAATGTGATGTACTGTTATTATGCGATATTTTCGAAAAGTTTCGAGAAATGAGTTTACTTTATTATAATTTAGATCCATGCTATTATGTTTCATCACCATCGTTAAGTTGGGATGCTATGCTATTGTACACTAAAGTAGAGCTTGATTTAATATCGGATGTAGAAATGTACCAAATGCTAGAAAATGGAATTCGGGGAGGCCTTGCCCAATGTTCATTAAGATATGCCAAAGCTAATAACAAATATCAATCATCGTATAATAAGGACAAGGCAAGCACATACCTTATTTATCTTGACTGTGTGAATTTATACGGCTTTGCAATGATGCAGAAACTTCCAATGCGTAACTTCCGATTTCTTAGTGATAATGAAATAAATAAGTTCAATATAAATGATGTTAACAAAAACGGTGATGAAGGATACATTTTAGAGGTAGATTTATATTACCCCCCTAACATTCATAATGCTCATTCGGATCTGCCATTTGCTGCCGAAAAATATTCTCCTATGCAAAGCAAGTGTAAAAAGTTAATTGCAAATTTATACAGCAAACATCACTTTGTTATCCATTATGCACATTTACAAGAGTGCTTAGAAAATGGTTTAATATTGCTGAAAATATATAAAATATTATCATTCTATCAAGATAACTTTTTAAAACCTTATATAGTATTAAATACTTCTCTCAGGCAAAAAGCTAAATCTGATTTTGAAAAAGATTTTTTTAAGAAACAAAACAATTCTATTTTTGGGAAAACAATTGAAAACAAACGGAAACAAGTTGATGTTAGGCTCGTAAAATTATGGAAAGATAAGTTAAATACAACCAACAAATTGTTTGGTGCTGAAAGGTATATTAGCGCACCACATTTTAAAGATTTGTCAATTTTATCCGAAAGTTTAGTAGCTATTCAATTAAATAAGACAAAAGTTATATTAGATCGTCCTATTTATATCGGATTTTCTATTCTTGAAATTTCTAAAACACATTTATACAATTTTCATTATTCTGTAATTAAAAAAAAATATGGAAACAATGTAATTTTATGTTATACTGATACTGACAGTTTGCTTTATTTTGTAAAAACTGATGATTTTTATGAGGATATGAAAAACAATATTCGTTATTTTGACACAAGCAATTTTGAGGATAACAATATATATGGGTTACCTAAAGCCAACATGAAAATGCCCGGCTATTTCAAAGACGAATTGGGTGGAGAGATTATTTCAGAATTTGTAGGTTTACGAGCTAAGTTGTATTGTGTACGCACTGAAAATAAAACAATAAAGAAAGCAAAGGGAGTAACAAAGCCAATAACGAAAAAATTGGATATTCAAAAATATAAAAGGGCATTAATGTTTAATGATAACCTACGAGATGATATGTATGTTATAAGATCTAAAAATCATCAACTTTTTACACAAAAATTAAATAAGCTCATACTTAATAGTGATGACGATAAAAGGCAGAGAATTGAGGATTGTTTCAACACTTTACCATGGGGACATTATAGTTCAATACTTTAGTACTCTATTTGTTCTACTGAGCTAAACCTATATCGTAAGATATAAAAGCTACTTAAAATTTTAAATTTATATAAGTATGTAATATGTACATGTCGACGCAAGGCTAACTTAAACTTTAAAAATATCAACTTAAAGTTCATTTTTAACAGTTAAATGTGACTGGATAGGTCAAATTAGTTTAGATTTGATTATTGTAGTCAGTTTGCTACTTTTTAATGAAAAAAGCTGTGTTTTGGTTTGCTGTTATAGTAACCGCAAATCATAATGCTGCTTTTTACATTGAAAAGTAACAAAACTGACTACGATAATCAAATCTAAACTAATTTGACCAATCTAGCCACATTTTACTGTTAAAAATGAGCTTTAAGTTAATATTTTTAATGTTTAAGTAAGCCTTGCATCAACATAAATAATCGAATAAAAAATGTAAAAAAATGAATGTAACTATAATCATATAATCAATAAATGTATAATCTATGTTCATAAAATGAATGTAACTATAATCGTATAATCAATAAATGTATAATCTATATTCATTTGTTTTTGTTTTCCCTTTCCGAAAGATTTTACCTCTTATTTATAAACACTGTGCATAGATGATGCCATAGTTTTTATTTATATAAGTTTGTCATAACTATATGCAGTGTTTATTAATAAGAAGTTTCATCTGTTCTAATTTATTAGGCGATTAAAACACATTATGTAGAATCAATTTTAATTTATTATTACACATTTAATTAAACAATAACATATGAACTGCATTTAAGGTCTATCTGTAGGTGAACTTAATTTTTAACTAAATTTAAACATTTATTTTGCTTTACCAAGAATACATTCAAATAATAACTAAATTAACTTTTTACAATAATAAAACATTATACATTAGATTTGCTTAACTTTTGCACTATTTTACTTACTAAATGATCAGTTTTGTCAACGATATCGTCATAGTCACTTGTCACTAAATACTGCACATTCACACTCGCATTATCAGTTTCAGTGTCTATTTCTTCCATATCACGGCCATCCAGATCAAAGACCATAATTTTTATTAATTGGTGAACACGTCCTTGCTCCTTACGCATGATAAAAGAAGAGTTTTTAAAAGATTTACTTTTTTTCTTCTTCAATCTTCGTTCCTCTATATTTTTTTTTCGACTCTCCTCACATGTTTTAGCTGCTACTTCCGCATACCAGCTCTCCCCATCTTGAGCATAGTAAAACGGATTGGTGACAGGGTCTGAGTCTTCTATCGCATTCTGAAAGAATACCAAGAATATTATAACTAAACAGCATGAACTATGGATTTAATGTTTGATTTAAGATAATCTTAATAGTTACATACCGCTAAATTTTGTGGGGCGGCCATATCTACAACGGGGCTGTACGATGGTGAGTGTGACATAATTCTGTAAAAAAAGAGATGCATTAAATAATTATTATTATTAGTTTAAATAATTAATTAAATAAATTTAAAAAAAAAATACCTTACCTTGAAAATATAAAATCGTTAACAAAAACGATCTGCTTATGCATAGAACACCAGCTGAGAAGTGATCGCTTATTTTTATAACACATGCAAAAATAATTTGATTTGCGATGAGTAATATGGATCATTACGTAGCTCTTATTTATACATGCCTATCTTGTAAGATGAGACTAGAACCATTCCTGTTGGGACAAGTCTAAAGATAGTCCCCAAATAAAGTATATATGTTTATGTTAGTTAATAATTAAATTAATTGGCAAGATGAAGTTGATCAAACAACCCATATCACTTAACGTTAAAAATATAAATCTTGGTGAGTCTCCTCAAGAGATTAGACATAGCGCTTTGTTGCCAAATACGATTCGTTGTATAATTTGCGGCCCCTCAAATTGTGGTAAAACAAACGTTGTGATCAGTTTGTTACTGCATGAAAATGGGCTCAAATTTCAAAACCTTTACCTTTACTCGAAGACTAATTTTCAACCAAAATATTGTTTTTTACGGGAAGTATTAAGAAGAGTGCCTCAGATAAAATTTTATGAGTTCAATGACGATAAAGATGTCATATCTCCGAGTGAAGCTTTACCAAATTCTGTATTTATATTTGATGATGTTGTATGTGAAAATCAAACAAATATCCGTAATTATTTCTGTATGGGTAGACATAAGCTAATTGATTGCTTTTATTTATCGCAAACCTATTCAAAAATCCCGAAACAGTTGTTACGCGATAATGCTAACTTTCTTATAATATTTAAACAAGATGATGTGAACTTAAAGCACATCTATGAAGAACATGTCAACTCTGATGTACCGTGGAATCAGTTCAAAGATATTTGTAAAAGTGTTTGGAGTAACCCTTACAACTTTCTTCTTATTAACAAAGATTCATCATTAAATAATGGAAGGTACAGACAGAATTTTGTTTTTTTTTTTAAATTTGAATGAAAGCAAATACATGTACATATAAATGAATTGTATACAAAAACATTGCTAGTGTTAGTCCTCTCTTAGTTGAACACAGTTGTGGTTACATAATATGGAGAAAAATATTAAAATGGAATTAATGAAGTCTGTTGACTCCATAAAAAATAAAATAAAACATATGAAAAATCAGGAACATGCAATGAACTTGTCACTTGATAAAATGCTAAAACCTGTGACAGATCCTCTTCAGACTTTAGTTAATTCTAATAGATCTGCAGAAAAAAATAATAAAAATGATAATACAACTCTAAAAAATTTTGGAGGAATCGAATCCGATGAAAATAATGCTAGTTCATCTATAAAGATCAATGACTATTACGATCCAAAAATAAAATCTACCCAATTAGTCGAACAAAATGCTAAAAAGGAATCGATTGATAATTTAGAATTTTCATTAGAAGGTGATGACATCTTTGGTATTTATGATGGTATTAGTATACCGTTTGGAATTAGAAGTGAAAACAATACTTTATTGATGGGTAATTCAACAGTATCATTTTCTAAAATTGATAATTTGAATAACGAAAGTACCATTTTAATTAAAATCGGTGACAAAGCTTACAATTTAACTGCTGGTCTAAAAGAACTTTTACTCCGAAGAAAACCTGATTTAAAGTTAATATCGAGCGAAGATAAACTTGTCTATAAGGATATGTTACATTATACAAATGCGCATAAAAGAGATTTTAATCCTAAAGGTCAAATAAGAGGTGACAAAGGTATAAAATATTGTAAAATAATCAAACACCTATTTTCCGAATCGTCAAACGATGATAAACTTGTTCACACTAAATTTGGAGGAAACTTGCCAAAGTTAAAGAAGTACAAAACCAACACCGACTTGATATATTGGGATGATCCCAATGAATTGGTTGAGAGATTAAAATTATTAGTAGCTTCGAGAGATGCTGGCAATACCAATCATGATAATGAAATTTTATCGATAGTTGAAGAATTAAAAGAAGCTGACATAATTCAATAATAAATAGTGGAGATACTATGGTTTTTATTCAGTATCAATGGTGGGTTCAAGACAAATGTTGATATACTGAATTAAAGATATGAGTAAAGCCGACGTAGTAAACGAAATTCATAAAAATGCAAGGGTAAACTTTCCGCGAAGACATGTTATTATGAAAGATATAGATGATTTATGGCAAGCGGACTTAATTGATATGCAATCAATTTCTAAAGACAATAAAAATTTTCGATTTATTCTTGCTGTTATTGACACATTTTCAAAATATGCATGGATCTTTCCTTTGAAAAGTAAGACCAAAGATGTTGTATGCAATTCTTTCAAGATTTTATTGGAAAAAGGGCGTATGCCTAAAAATCTGCAAACTGATAATGGGGCAGAGTTTTATAATGATAAATTTAAAAAACTTGTGAGATCTTATCATATTAATCATTATTCAACCTTCTCAACAAAAAAAGCTTCAATTGTTGAGCGATTCATCAGAACATTGAAGTCTAAACTTTATAAAGAATTTAGTCTAAAAGGAAGCTATAACTGGATCGATAATACTCTTAATAAAGTTATTTATGAATACAATCACACCTATCATCGCACAATTGATGAAATCCCCGCAAACGTGGACAATACTAATAAAAAACGCATATTACAAAGATATTTTAGGCTGGTAAAAACCGATAGCATAAAAAGCAAGTTTAAAGAGGGTGATTATGTACGCATTAGTAAGTATAAGGGGACATTTGAAAAAGGATATACTCCCAACTGGTCGACAGAAATATTTAAAATTCAAAAAATTCAAAAAACAACTCCTATCACCTATTTAATTGAAGATGCAATCAGGGGCCAGCCCATTCTAGGTGCATTTTATGTACAAGAGCTTCAAAAGACAAAAAATCCTAATGTATATTTGGTTGAAAAAGTTCTTAGAAGGAAAGGAAACCGGGTTTTGGTAAAATGGTTAGGCTTGCCTTCTTCTGAAAACAGTTGGATTGATAAATCGAATATTTATTAAGTGTTCAGTCCAAATGTTTCAGTCTTATGATGGGTATTGAAGAGAGTAGTCTTCTCAATTGGATTATAAATCATTTACCATTTGAGTTACATTTACCGGGATACAATTATTGCGGGCCTGGCACTAAATTAATTAAAAGGCTTGCGCGTGGAGATAAAGGTGTTAATAAATTAGACGAATATTGCAAACAACACGACATTGCCTATCACAAGTCTTCAAACCTAAAGGATCGCCACAAGGCAGATTTAGTTTTGTTAAATATGGCTAAAGAGCGAGCACTTGCCTCAGATGCGACTGTAGGAGAAAAACTGTCAGCACGCTTAGTAAGCAGCGCTATGGCAACAAAAATCAAAACTGGTTTTGGCCTAAAAAAAGATAGCAAAAAGTGTTCTCCCAAAATTAAACCTGAAAAAGCATTAAAAAACAAATTTAAAAATGTTATTAGAAAAACGAAAAGACATATCAAAAAATTAAAACCGAAATGCAAGAAAGTGGCAATAGAATTAGCTATGGCTGCTGCCAGAAAATTAGCTGATGATTCATCCGTTAAACTTCCTCGTGTTATTCCTATACCAAAAACTGGTGGAGTATTGCCTTTGATTCCGATTTTTGCGGGCTTATCTGCGGCGGGAGCTTTAGCAGGCGGTGCAGCCGGTATTGCTAAAACCATAAATGAATTCAAGATGGCAAAAAAATTGTTGATAGAATCGAGGAGACACAATGAAAAAATGGAAGCTCTCTGCATCGGAAAAGGACTACACCTTAAACCACATAAAGGTGGACTCGGAATTTTTGTATCGAAAGAAAAAAACTAAGATATCGGCTACCCAATCGAGCCTTGAGTAATTTAGACATTTTGAAGTATGGAAATAATATTCCCTATTTCAGAGGCGTCTTTATGAGAGATAAGCTCCCTAAATACCCTTTTAAAAAAGAATGCGGTGTTATAAATTTAGATAGCTCTAAAAATCTTGGTTCTCATTGGGTAGCCTATGCAAAATACAATGATTATATTGAATATTTTGATAGTTATGGAAATCTTAAGCCTCCAAAGGAATTTATAAAATACTTGGGATCCAAAGTTCATTATAATTATGATAATATTCAACGTGATCACCCTTATAATTGTGGACATCTTTGTTTAAACTTTTTGAAGAATTTTTGGTGTAGTGGGGGGGATAAAATAAACAGGATCTGTCGAAAGAAGTCAGTATAGAAGCATGTCTACTACGTTTACCATCTCTGGACATAAATCTGAATTGGTTTCATACTTTCAACCACCGCTGCATTTGACAGATCAATATGAGTGCGGTTTGATATACTTTTCAGTATTACAATCAACACCAAATATCCCCATTATTAACAGAGGTCTGTCTGTAATCAAAATCGAATGTGATCTTGTTCACGGTTCGTATTGCAACGGATTACCAACTCATTTTATTCACGAATTCGTGTCTGATACTACTCCAGGTCATCAGTGTGTGGAAATACCGCAAAATGTTATTTACTTTCCAGTAAACAAAAATATAATTTCATTAGTATCGGTTAAGATTGTAGATCAATTTGGCCACTGTGTTAACTTTGGAGGGAAACAAATTCAGTTACGTCTTCATTTAAGAAAAACAAAATGATAGTATATTATAAAAACACTCAAGCGAATGAAAAACGACTTAGTTCTTCTGCGATTGCTAAGGTCCAAGACGCAAGAAAAAAGTTAAGAAATTGACTAAAGTAAATAAAGATTTTCTTAAAGCTCTAGGATTTAAAATATGAATATACTACAGATTGCTGAATTACCGCACTTTGACACTTCGATCGAAAGTTATGAAGTCCATTCATACAATCCCTACAATAGCAGCTTTAGAGAAAACGATGAAATCAGAATTCCCATCCACCAGCAAGACATATACGTGCTACCATCAGCCAGTTCAATTTACATCGAAGGACAAGCGAAGCTCTTCGGTAAAGATGGGAATCCAATCAAGAAAATTGTTGCGTTCACTAACAACCCTGTTATGTTTTTGTTTCAAGACATTAGATACGAAATGAATGGTATTGAAATAGACCGCATAAAAAATTCTGGAATAACGTCAACAATAAAATCATACATCTCATTAAATGAAGCAGAAAATAAAGTTGCAGCCCTATGGGGTTGGTGTTTAGAGGGATTTCAAAGTGATGGGCATTTTAGTGCTGTAATACCACTAAATAAAGTTTTAGGGTTTGCAGAGGATTACAATAAAATAGTGATAAATTGTAAACATGAACTTATACTGAACAGAAGTAACACTAATTTAAATAGCGTTATCCTTACTGATGATGTTGTTAATTTTCAAATAGATGTGCAAAGAGTTCAGTGGAGGGTGCCGCACATAAAAGTATCAGACCGAGAACGACTGTCACTTTTAAAACATTTAGAAAAAGATAAACCTATTCAGATGGCGTATAGAAATTGGGATTTATATGAGTATCCATTACTACCTAAAACCACAAAGCATTCTTGGTCTATTAAAACTGCTTCACAATTAGAAAAACCCAGATATGTAATTTTTTGTTTACAAACTAATCGAAAAAATAATAAAACTAAAGACAGTTCAGTATTCGATCATTGCGAAGTAACAAACGTTACGCTCTTTTTGAATTCACAATATTATCCATATGAACCTTTAGGTTTAAAGTTTTCTGAGAACAAATATAGTATATTATACGAAATGTTTGTGAAATTTCGTCAGTCGTATTACAACTATCCAGTAGACCCGTTGCTTGACCTAAAGGAATTCAAAGAAAAAGCCCCTCTCTTTATCTTAGACTGCTCAAGACAAAACGATAGCCTGAAAACTGGTCCAGTGGACGTGAGGTTGGAAATTGAATGTTCTACAGCAATACCAGATAAGACGACTGCATATTGTTTGATTATAAACGATCGACTTGTAGAATACAAACCTCTCAGCAACATTGTGCGCAGGTTATCATGATTGCTATTGTGGATATTCAAGGCTTTAAAACAGAAACAAATGAATTTATAATAAAAGAAATCGCTATATTGTATAATAAAACATTACAAATATTTTTAATTAAGCCACCATTTCCATTTTCAAAATTAACGAAGCAAGAAAAAAAACAAGTAAGTTGGATTGAACGTAACAGAAAGATATGCTGGTGTGAAGGATTTGTTCCCTATTCTAATTATCAGAATTTGGTTATAGATATTTTAAGAGATAAATGTATCTACGTTAAGGGTTTAGAAAAAGTGTTGTGGTTAAAGCATATTTTAAGAAATAGTAATTGTAATATATTCAATTTAGAAGATAAAGGATGTTCAAGTTTGATAAGCTTATACGATCAATATAAATATTCTCAAGATTTATATAACTGTATTTATCATGACTCTGTATGTGCTTTAAAAAATGTATTGTGTTTAAATAAGTGGTGCGTTGACAATAAAATTCTAAAATAAATATTTTATTGTTTTTATTTCTGTAGTTAGGTGAAATGCATCTTAGTTTTCTTTCCCCTCCTCCTACTTCTGTCCAGTCTTTATATGTTGCTGACAAAAGCTGGACCATACCATTATACGTTTGTACCTAATTGAATTAGAAAGTCAATAAAACATGTCTCAAAATGAATACAAACCTCGTTATGACATGTATAACACATTTAAAATGCGTGAATTTTCATTTAATTATTACTGGGGGACACTTAATAAAAAGAAAAGATTAGTGATGGAAATGGCTGACGCAGGATTCTTTTATTATGGAAATAGTATAAATGATATTGCAGCATGTTTCTCATGTGGTGGTGTTATTGAAGATTGGGAGATTTATGATGATCCTTGGACGCAACATGCCATACATTTTCCTAAATGTTTTTATTTAAACGCTGTGAAGGGCACAAACTATATTACAAAAAAGTGTTTGGAATACTTACCCTATTAAAGTGTATATGTATAGGATGTCACATTGCACTTAAAAAGCGAGTCTGGTGAGCATCTTCGCACATTCGTTAATGTTAGCAACAAACAGGTTGATAATGAAAAATGGGAGACTACTAGACACACGCAGGTTTACAGGTGTAAATGTTATAGTAGTGTATGATTGGGGAGTTCTGGATCACGCGCTCGAGCAAAGCGAGAGCAAGTGATCCAGAACCCCCAATTATACACTACTACCGCTAACTGCCACCTCACATAAACAATGTGCTCTAATACAACCACAATACGTTTTGATTAGCTAACTACATATTTATTATATCGATACGTTAATTATAATATGCGACGACAATAACCATTAATAGCGCCAATATTTAATTATGCAATGAATCGAGGAACCCTTATGTTTGGTGCGTGTTTGCTCGATCAACGGAAGGGTTGTTTTGAAGTACTGCAGCAGGAAAAAAACGTTGCAGTGAACGAAATTAAAGTTGTTTCCTTTGGGGGGCAATTTTTAAAGGTGGTGTAGTGCCGATGTCGAATGTAAAGATTTTATTGCAATGACATTTTTGTGCATATGTTATTTGCTTTTTGAAAACTAGCTCTTCGCCCGCATCAACATTGGAAGGTGTTCCACGGAAACCGTACTTACATTATGCCAAGATTAAAAGCCTATCTCTGTGCTAAATTTCATCCAGATCCGTTCAGCCGTTCTGGCGAGTTTGGGTAACAAACATACAACCATCCAGACTTTCACATTTATAATATTATTAGCTTTTCCCGCAAATTCGTCTGCGTAGCATTAGCACTTCGAATAGCCTATTTTTTATATCGTGCAATAAAATTTTAGGCATGTGGGTCATCTTACCTGTGAATTTATTGGTTCACCATCCAAACTTCCACTCCTCTTTCCATCTCCTTAAGGATGATTACCAAGATAAAAACTATGTCATGCCCAGGGCCTCAAACTATCCCTAAACCAAATTGCATCTAAATCGGTTCAGCGGCTTAAGCGTGAAAAGGTAACAGACAGACAGAAAGAGTTACTTTCGCATTTATAATACTACTACTAGCGGACGACACGCGGTTTCACCTGCAATTTTTTCCCCGCTCACGTGGGAATACAGGAATAAAAAGTAGCCTATGTCACCCGGGGATAGTGTACTTCCCAACGATGAAAGAATTTTTGAAATCAGTCTCGTAGTTTTTATGTTTATTCGTTACATACAAAAATACAAATCTTTCCTCTTTATAATATTAGTATACTATGTATGGATTATGGTAAGAAGTAAGTTTGTCCGGAGCTTGAATAAACAGATATCTTACCAGTACCGATTTATTCGATAGTTTGGCTTCCACCATTAATTTAATAATCCGACATATCGAGTTACCCTTAACAGCATTCGTGGTCACACGTTGTCCGATTGATTAATCCCGTACATTCTCGGTTCCCTGCTATGTCGCTTTGATACTCAACTCTTATTCAATTTAATTTAATTAATTTTAGTGACGCGTTGCGCGTTGTCAAATTAATATTATTACGAGTAGAATATAACGTCAATAAGTCACCTTCGACCCACGAAATACGAGGGGAGAGGGGAACAATTTAGCAGCAATTTTAATAATAAGTCCCTGGTATTTCTATTATAGCAGGCAGGCGATCAGGTGGGCTCCGCGAGGGGTTTAATAACTCACGATTAGCCTATTGGAGTCGCTCTGAATGTTTGCTATTTTTTCTATATTGCATGTACGAGCGCTCAACTGAATGGAAATTAAAAATTGTTTGCAGTAGTTATGAAATAGCTGACATTATCTAAACAAAAGTGCTTTAGTTAATTATATTGAGTTCTCTTTTTTACTGGGGGTTTATATTTATTATTTTATTGTTTGGTGGGACATTGGATTTCGAATTTTGAAGACTGCGTTTACAATAAAAGTAGGAAACTGTTATTAGGTTGGAATCCACATAGAACAATTCACGTAACTGCAGTAGCATAAAAATAATTAAAAAATTAAGCAGGTTATGATAACTTGGCTGTAATAAATCAAAAAATAACGATAACAAAGTTGAAAATATTTCATCATTATAGTTAGTGGTGGCGCGAGAATTTTAATTAAAAATGATAACGCGTAATGTGCAGTGTGTCGACTCCCTTCATGGTTGGGGTGATTTTTAATTATTAAAATTCTACGCCGCCGGCGTCTGCCGATATTGCTTTGATACAGGGTAAAACTGCCTATTACGCGCATGCATCGCACGGATTGATCAATTACATTGCAGTATTTGTATTTAGATGCAGCCTGAGGATTACCGTTGTTGGTGAATGCAAATTGAAAGCTGTTCTGTTGTCTGGACCTGCTCTTTCTGTAGTGGGCGCAAGCGCTGGCACGCGATGTCTTTGTTGCTGGCAGTATGTTTTCTTAGGAACGATTGGAATTGCCCAGCTCTTTTTTTACTTCTTATTAAAAGTCAAAATTATTTATTACAATTCGGCCACTAAGCGGCACTTTTGAACGTCAATAATTAAAATTTACAAGTAATCTAATTGATTCTACTACCGTCAATTCGGAAACATACTCTTTAAAAAAAAGTTTTACAATCTTTACATACAAACATACATTAATTCATATACGTGAGGACAATGCACTCAGAATAGCACTACATACTGTACTCACGTAAAGGTATAAAGTATTTAAAGCATTAACGGGTAAATTCCTCCATCTGATAAATAGGAACGTGGTTCTCACATAGTTACAAATCACGACATACTTAAAAACAACGTAGAATAATATTTGTGATGATAATATGAAACAGAGAAAAACTGAAAAAGGTGTTATTGATTAGTTATTGATCATAATTCAATGAAACCTTTGACCGGGATGTCACAGAAGCATTGCTCTCGCTCAAACTCTTTTATTAGGTACCCACTTTATATTTTAATGACGCATTTCATGTACTTAAATACTTTAAATCTTTGAAGATGACCGCTAAAACATAAAAGTTAAACATTTTATCAACAAGCAGTAAAGTAAGAAGTTTAAAGAAACAATAAAAATTAATGGTTTTCTTTAGCGCTGGGTGTGCCGCGAGCCTGCTATTGTGAACACAAACGATTCTTATTAAATTCTCATAAAACAAAATCACTGCGAGAGGAGTATTTTTTCAACGAGATGCGAAAAGCCGACGAATACTCGTAACCGAGTAATACTTGTTGCTATGTCTGTCTTTCTGTATACTTTCGTTCGCGTTTCAAACTTCAATCGAGATCTTAAAAAATCTCTATTTAATGCAGAATAGAGAAATCTTACTCGATTGACCACTGTTTTTCGTCTAGTTTTTATTGAAGGTTGCCAGAATCGTCGAATTGGTCACGACTGTCCATTTCTAGCTTACACAAACAACTCTATAGTTGATTGATCTTAGGCACGTCAACTATTTTTTGCAGTACAGTCGTGCACAGTGGGTATCATAGCGCGTCCCGTACCACCGCGGGGTTTGCGAAATGAAAATAATAACGGAATGTTTTAATTTCCCTGCGAGTGACAGGTCACGTGCCCCGTCCCGCGCGCCCTGCACCCCAACTGTCATCGTCACTGCTGTGGACAATTAGCTGCTCATGAGATTAAACAAGTAGAGTGCGCGTGTTTGCCTGATTTTTTATTCAACCGGTTTGCATCGCCCGCAGAGTACCCTTGTCATGTTAGACGCAAATGGCTGGCCCTAGTGAATAGTATGATAGATATGACAAGCATGTGTAACGCACACACACTGTGTTCTCATGACTAATATGGGTAATGATTTAATAAACAAGGTGTACTATATTGTGTAGAGATAATAAAAGATTATTTGCAAGTCTGGATGAGCTTAACGGTCGACTGCATTCGAGTGAATTGAGTAACTGCAAACTTTGCTATAAATTAATTTATATTAAAATAAAAAGCTTAAAGAAACAAAATAATTGAATACGAAGTTACTTCCGAGGCTATAGTAACAGCTAATTAAGTAATTACCGTGTGTTTGTTCCAACATGTCAGTTCAGAGAAGCGTGCTTATTTACTCCGACACATAAATGAGCAAATCCTTTAATTAATTCATAACGTGTTCCGATGAGATTTCTTCACGTTTCAATTTAGAGAGGCGATTACCAATAAAGGTGCACGAGCGGAAAATTAAATGCGATTGTTGCAAGTGTTAGGAGTTCGTGAGCGGTGGCCCTCCGGCCTCCGTCCTCCGCACAATGCGAGGGTTAAGAATACACACTGATTCAGACTGATTATAGACACTTCACATAGCTTTTATTGCTCAATCTTTGGTATTGAAATTATGAGAAATGAGAGCGGAGTAGTTCAACCCTACGGTCCCTTGCGTAACAATAGTACCGTCCGCAAAATAAATAGACTCACGCTAATGATGAATACAGAAGACGATGGAGACGTCTAGTCTTCTCTTAATTGCCGACACGTTAAAAGACATCGTCGGGAAAAAATTGGCAGATGTTTTTTTCTAGATGAATGATACCTACAGGTCATTACGACAAACAACGACGTCAAGGAGCGTGTATGCAAACGAAGCGAAGGGGCCAAAAGTCGCGTATAAACGTATAATAGACGTGTTGCAATTCGGCCCAATTAAAATTAATTAGCTACAGAACACTGTGTGCAAACCGAAGCAACAAATCAACGAAAGATACAACTTCGGATAGCGGCCGAGGATAAGGACACGGACCCTGCATTAGGACAACCCATTGCAATATAAATTTTAACATCCAGGGTATAGCGTTCAAATTAACTTTTGTTACTCAGTTACCAGCATTCATTTTTCATTTAAAAATATTTTGTTTGGCTGTCCATGTTTCGATAGGCCATACATAAGTTATTTTAATTGAATAATATGCGTAATAAGTTTCAACTGGAAATAAAATTACTTCAGACCTTCGTTAACAACCAATTAATACAAGAAGTTCTTTAGATTCAAAAATAATTGGTTCAAGTAACAGCATGGCGGTGGGTAATACGTTTTCACTTATAAAAGGAAAATCGTAATTATGCCTGTAATAGGACTTACAGTGTAGAAATTGTAAACACAGTGTTGTACCTGTTCCTAATTAGTACTAACGATGCTATACCTGTTATTTGTATCCTAGAAAAATAATAAATGTCAATAGAGATGTCTTGTAAATTGGAACTGTTATAAAGTAACGGTTATTTTCGTAGTCAATTCATCATTGTGGCATGCGGGAGGAGACGCTGTACATCATAACCGGTACGATTGCCAAAATAACTTGTATTCCTTGTGAACGGTGATTTATGATACTCGCCTGTTAATTACGATCTTAGTTATGTCGTGTGTTCAGGTCAGTTCTGTTGGTCATTAAATTTATCATTCATCGGGTGATTCTTTTAAGTAGCCAAAAAGATTAAGGGGCTTGTATTTGTGTCTATTTTTGTGAATGAGCGTGGGCTGTCAATGAAAAGTTTGATGATTGAGTATAGGTTCTTTTGCCGACCGTACAAACCACAGAAAATAATGAACAAGAACTCATTACTTGTATGACTGTACACTGACACTAAAAATAAAACACCACAGAGCAAAAATTATGTAATCTAAACGCAACTTAGCAGAGGTCACATCATACATTACGACCTTTATTAAACTCAGGTGTCGTTACGTATAAAAATCCCGGCTATTCAATTAGCGGGAAAGCTCTGAGGGCGCGGAGGGCGGGCCTAATAAACATAATATAAATAATCTGTGGCGATAAATCTGCAGCGCTTTATGGCAGGAGTGGGTTGTCACTCTGTCTAATTAGCGCTAGAGCTGTAAGCGCGATTCAGCGGTGAAAGCGCTGAGCGAGCGTGGAAATTGGATGGAGTGTCGTGTTTTTAAATGCTGGCTGGAAAGAGGATAATCCTGTAGGCTTCGTTTAGGTTTTGTTTTAAGTTTAGAACTAGGAAAGAAGCGATGGAAAATTTATTGTTATTTTACAAGACTGTTATAAATAAAGAAATTCATTTATTTTCAGACAACGTCCATATTAGTCATTTGTAAACAATAAATTAAAAACATATGCAACCAAAATAACAAATTAAATAAAAATTGTTCATATCTTATATAACTTTTATGTAAGTACTTAAAATTGACAAACTATAAAAAAATGGGTGTTAAAATTCTTAAGATTTTTAAACCGACAGGAACCTGAAAAACAATCGATTACTTTGAGCATCTTTGTCAATACAATCCAAAGAAAAACCTCATACTGCCCACTAAATACATATTTTATATGAAAGCGCTGTAGCGGCTTTGCGGTCGCGTCTCTCGTCAAAGCACTCTTCATCAGGCTTAGTTAATTATGAGGACATATCAGCTTTATTATAATTACTCATTTTAATGTCGCTGCGCCTAGCGTCGCGTCGCGTCGTACCGCATCGCGCCGTGCCTACAATACTATACCCGATTTTAGACCATAGCTAAGCTAATTTTAAGTACAAGATTAGTTCACATAGCTGAGGTATATTTTTTTTTTCATATTTGTCACACAGTTTGCGGTCTGCAGGCAAGTATGAAAATGTATGCGGAAACTATATCAGCTATGCTTAAACTTACTTAGGTTAGCTCCTGCAGTGTAATTGCGTAAGGGAGTTCGACAGGGCAAATGGTATGGACTCTATAAAAAAGTGTGACATAATGATACCCCTTTAAATTTATTCGGCACTGCCAAAAATTATTGGACTCTTTCGAAAAGAGTATATTCACCAATGAAAGCGTCCGATAGTACCTTTTGCCTTGCCGAAGTCACTTACGCATTTAGGCCGCTGGTCTGCAACCAGCTTTAGTGTCATTCAAATAAACACTGAGTCTTACCATTGCCGCCCTCACTAAACTTCTCTTCTCAGACTCAGTAACTAACTCAAATCCTAGTCATCTACAAATAGCTTTTAAAAGCCATTAATGATCTCAATTACAAAATAAACGCTAATTGGAAAACGGGTATCCATTAAGAGGTTTAATAATATACGGACGGTAATTGTTATTGTAAGGTTGAAAGTTCGTGTAGTACAGAACTGCTATTATACAATTCGTTTTAATTGCTCGTTATTATTGCTCGACATCTCATTAGCTACAACGTGGAGTAGTTGTAAAATAATTGGGCAATGTATGTATGTAATTATTAATACGATACCTACCTGTACAGCGGCCATTAATTTGCAGGATATTGAAATCACTTGAAATTATACGGATACCTAACATGGTAACACCAATTAACTTAACGGTTAAAAATGACTACATATTGATCGAGTTCGCTCACTGAATGCATGTTACGCTTTCGCCGAATAAGTGGTTTCCGTTGAGGACCTTTGTACAAATTATAGCGGAGTAAAAATGTAATAACATGGCTGATAGCTGCACTTTATCGAGTCACGGGGTCTCTGTTTCGGCGCTAAGAAAGAAAATTTGGTTCAAATAAATCCCACCAGATGGCGCAAAAAAATGTGTGTAAAATTAACATTTTCTGGAATTTTATATAAAAATTGTATGTTCTTGTTTGATCAAGTCTCCTTAACACAAAATTATGAAATATTGGGCTTTTGATTCACATTTCAAAGATTATTTGAACAGGTCATTTAAAATGAATGCCAATAGATGGCGCGGTTTTAAATTTCTGAGGAACTCCACTCGATTGTGTAAATTTGCATTGTAACACCTTTTGGTGCAAGGCAACTGCAAAACTTTCACTTGCAAGTCGCTGCTAAGACCATCTATCTATCGCCGTGGGACGGAACCGAACGCGACTGATGGACAAAAAATAATCGGTTTAAGGCGGTACCCTGACCAAAAAATCAGCATGCGATATGAGCATTCCTATTGGCCTAGCGGCACTGGTGGCGCATGAATTACATTAGAGAATACCCCCCAGATTTTAGAATAAAATCTTTATAAAATCGAATTTTATTCTTTTGAAAAAAAAATACGACAAAAATGTTCGTTATTAAATTGTATATCCATTAGTGTTAGTACAAAAAATAAATTATGAACACTTTTTTTTTTTATTTGTGATGGGTTTGCTCTTGACTCTAGTCTTGGTCAGAGGTGACAGAGACAGAGTCTACGATGGAGTGAGCTTACCCAGAAGAAGCCTGTTTACTCAAACTTTGAAGAGATTCGGGTTGAATGCGTACGGAAACACAGACGAAGGGGCAAACACTTTACGAGGAGATCCATGCTATCAATAATTCTTACTCATTTTTTGGTTTTGTTGGAGAGAGATTAGTCAAAAATATACCTCTTTAAAAAAAAGTATACGACCATTATAGAATTGATAATATGTAGAAATTTAATGTATTTTTATTACTTGATAATTCTTTTTAAATAACGAGTAGATAGCTCCTAAAAACAGCACGTTAAACGGCTAACGCGGCGTTTTTCTCGGGGTACCGCCTTAATCAGACGAAAATTGTTTCTTTGTAATCTGTATGCTACTACATATTATATTATCTGTAATCGGACTTAAAAGCCGGAGTGGCAAGCGCGGGAGTAGGTCGGTGGCACTCGTCGGTAGGTGTTACATAGCACAGCAGTTGTCAGGACGTCCCGCGGCCGGTATCACTTGCACGCACCATTACCTCCATAATTTAATTAGTTTGGAGTGATCATTTCATTAATAGAGCCGATATTTGGCGAGCGAGAGCGCTCGCCCGCGGCTTTGTCAATTTTAATTAAACCCCGATAGGTGGACCGAAATGTTGGAATTCTTCATTAATTAGTCCGGCTCGAGATTTCTAATAATTTAATTAATGGAGGGAGTTAATAAGCCCGCGGCCATCCTGTCGGTATTCGTGTAACGCGTCGGCATGTCCTCGTGAACACATTCATTTGTTCAAGTATGTGCGCCTCAATGTGACACCTCCCCGAATATGGCGCATACTCCAATACTAGCTGTGATATTGATACATAGATGGAAGATTCCAGGAATTCTGTTATCTGATCTAGTGTCGTATTAAAACTGGTATCATTAAAATTGATAAAAAAAGAAATTTAACACCGATGACATGTGCATTTGGAGCAGAAAGCTGATTTAGGAATCTGATAATTTCAAGATATGACAATATTAATGGTTGTGTATTACAATATGGTAAGCTGATCCTGTATGCTAGATTTCTAAAGCTTAAATCCGCAATAAATAAGGTGTCAAAAACAGGGTAAATCGAATACATGACTAATATGATTCATGATCAAACGTCATTCAAATACATACAAACAACAATACAATGTCTTCTTCAAACAGATTAGCTACATAAAACTATAATTTGTAACTAAGTAGACAAATTGCTGAATAAACCTGTAATAATACGACGTACAACAGTTTAATAATGAATCAGTGTGTTCCTGTACATGGTACCGTTGCCTGTACTTATAAAATTGCAAGCTATTACGAGTAAACCCGCGGTATCGACTATGTACGGATCCGCTTGTTGGACCAAATGACATACAATTGTCGAAGAGCCCTTTTGAAGTAGAATGTCAAGCAAATTACCGACTTTTATGCTATAATCTGTGGAATATCGTATTACTAACATGGACGGTGAACTTTGTTTATGTCTGAGAGAATTGCTAATATTGTGGACGTAGACATGCATAGATACTATCTTTAGATTTGTTATCTTTTATGTTAAAGCAGACTTGTTTTTTGCCATTTGATTTTTATTTGAATTAAAACGATTTTATTTTGGCACCCATTACTAAAGATCTAGACTCTAGATAATTTTTAAAGTTTAAAAATGGTTTGTCTGTTTTTAAATATTTTGAGATGGGTATCTCTACGAAACAGTAATTTTTTACCATTTATTTATTCAAAATCTGCATTCAAAGTCTGACAAACTGCGAAATAGTTTGTCGGCTGTTGTTACATTACATGTATAGTTCTCGCAAACTTCTTGTCCGCCCTGAAGTTGGCTACAATGTCTGCGCAGTAGTAATTTTCATACAAAAACAGCACCGTTTCGTGCCTCGCGCATCGGAAAGCCAACTTCAGGGCGGCCCAGAAGTTTGGCGAGCACTATAATAATTGAAATGATAATAATTTAATTTTTAACAAAATTCAAGTTTAAACAAAGTTCAAGTTTTAACAAACTTCAAGTTTTAACAAACTTCAAGTTTTAACAAACTTCAAGTTTTAACAAACTTCAAGTTTTAACAAACTTCAAGTTTTAACAAAATTGAAGGTTAAACAAAACAATGTAGAGTAACTGTCCTTTCCTCTCCTCCACAACGTATTGTTTCAAGATGAACCACAAAGAGATATCAATGAAGTTATTAAAGCAGCCCTCATGTCCTGTGTAAGCAAAGATCAGACAAAACTAACGCACACACTTAGGTACGATATTAGTAGACGTCCGGTCTCATCCCTTTATCTGTGAAAATGCCGCTGGCGACGTCAAAGTAACTCAAAGGAAGCCCAACGTAAACACGGAGTAATAAAATGTGCTAATATTTGACTTACGTACCACGGTACATGGTACCACCAACGAAGGATCTTGTGAACCAATTAAGGTACAGTGTTATAAACGGTAGTGGTTGGGTAACGTTGCTGGTAGATTAATTACTTATCTGATAGAAGATTTGGCTTAGTTTTTACTCTAGGAGTTACTCCAATCGGTGTCCTTGTATTTGTCCGATTTGATGAAAGATCGTAGGTATATTTTATACTAGCTGACCCCCGCGGCTTCACTCCCGTCAAAATTATAGCCTATGTTACTCGGGAATAATGTAGCTTTCCATAGGCGAAAGAATTTTTAAAATCGGCCCAGTGGTTTCGGAGCCTATTCGGTACAAACAAACAAAAAAATCTTTCCTCTTTATAATATTGGTATAGACTGTAAAAAGTAAACTTCAGAATATATCTTCTACTGTTTGATGTCTCAGAGAAAAAACTGAATCACATTCTGCGCTAAAAAGTCCATATCATATTAATATGATTTTTGTAGCGTGAGTATTGGAAAAGAGAAAGAGATACCTTTTTCCTGCAGAAGAGTAATACTGGCTCCGATGAAATAATTAAACAATATTTTTTGTAGGATATTTTTTTTTTTAATTCTCAACAATCATGCAGTAACAGTCAGTCAACCACTAAAGGTCGCAACTCACGGACGGTGAATTGAAATCGTGCCCACCACTCATCGCTCGTCGGCGGCCGATTACATGCAATTACCCACCATGACCCACCTTTGCCAACCCGTCGCTAACTACCCGGCTTTCTCGAACGTTATTTTTGATCAGTCAACTAAGACCTTTATGGTTATCAGACCTACTCGTATTATAGGGAACTAATTGCTCGAAATGTGAGGATCGTGAGGAAAGTTTTTGATTATAAAGGCGGTTACGCAATTGATTACGGTTCTGAAGTAGCTGTAGTACTTCTTGTAGGGAAGATTACGCACTACATCCGAACGCTATACGTCATAATTTGTCATAATTCTGAACATTTTGAACTCGGAACTCAAATCACCGACATGGACGTGTAGTGCGTAACCACCCTTAATGTGGATGTCTAGATAAGGGCACAGTATACATATAGACGAACAGTACGGAAACTACCTACAAACAGTCGAAACGGCACACTCACACAGGTAGGTAGTTTCCGTACTGTTTGTATATTTATACTGTGGCTTAGTGGTCTCGTCGATGCGCTTTTTTGTGTGAGTGTGCCGTTTCGACCGTTTGTAGGTAGTTTCCGTAATGCATGTGGACTGAATTGACTTCTGCTTCATATAAATAAAAGTAACAAAAACAGGTATAATATGCGTCACATCCGCGCAAAACAGCCACCGCTCAGTATAATGCAGAGACTGGTGTGCAAGATAGACGGAACCCAGCGCTGGTTTTCAGCGACAGTCGGCGTTGACGTCGACGTCGATAAAAAAATATATGTAAAAAACTAAAATAAGGACGAAAAGAGAGGACACCAGAATGCACCTAATATATCCCAGATACTTCATGTATCTACATTAAATTACCATATGACATAATAATAGGTCTCAACTACCTTCACGTAACAAAAGGACTTTTCAACAAAAAATTACCAGCATTTATCTCAGTCAGTTACTCTGACGGTTTTATATGCACGCATAATTACCTGATTCGCGTCGCCCCGTAAATGCAGTTCCACAAGGTAACACAGGGGAGGTATGTTACTGTGTGGCACATGGAGGAGCATCTTGTAACTAAGTACATAGTTACATGAACGCAACATTTGTTCAAAGTTACGGTTGCATGAAATCGTTGTGTTTAATTAATTTCCGGGTTTTGTAAACTATCAAGTTACTTTTGCTATTTTTAATACTCACATGTTTAAAAGACTTTAACTTTAAATTCATCAAAGTTGTGTTTCCTCGTTTGATGTTATTGCCATAAAAATAAAAGACCATCCTAAAATTTATTATTGTTATAATTATTTTTTTTTAAATTTCTTTACAACACACAAAAATACCACAGAATCATCCAAACGAATCATACAAAAATATCACATTATTTTATCAAGCGAAAACATTAAGTGATATTTAAAAAAATATACTCAGAAAATTTTTCGCAATAGCAAGTTTTTTAAGGTGAGCGTACTGTCAATATTAAAAAAAAAACTAGGTTAGCCATGGATAGTGTGGTTGTTTCGCAACCTAATCCTGCGGCGGACGCGCCGGGAAAATGGCGGAAATTGAAAATAAACATTTCATCTGCGCTCCGGCACGCACTGCCCAAATTGACAATACAACCAATTTGCCGCCGCGCACCGACCACTTTTGTATGGGAATTGAAAAATAATATTACTCTTTTTTCTACCACTGCACGTGGGCAATCTCAAAAATAAACTATGATTCTTCAACTTCAATGTTCCTCCGTTATTTGTTTCCTGTTATGGAAAATAAATAAAACGGTAAAATATGAACACATAAATTTCTCCTTAACTTTAAGACTTAAAATATTACTATAGATTAACATAAGGCTATTTAAAAGTGATTAAAATAGGAAACTTAAATTGGAAAGCGTTTATCGTA
This sequence comes from Orthosia gothica, assembly GCA_949775005.1. Taxonomy (NCBI): domain Eukaryota; kingdom Metazoa; phylum Arthropoda; class Insecta; order Lepidoptera; family Noctuidae; genus Orthosia; species Orthosia gothica. The sequence continues at coordinate 21,562,993 of OX459045.1, read as the reverse complement.
ATAAGCCTTGGTCTTTTACAACAGCGGGAAAACTTTTCATAAGCAATTATCATGTTGTAGCGGAAACACTTACCCGCATCGATGCCGCGATGGTAAAATACGCAATGATCATTACGTTGGCATTAAATGTTCACAATAATTAGCTAAAGTGGCTACAATGGCAACAGACGTCTCATTAAGCGCGCGGGGTGTTATCACAGTCGGCAGGAAGCACTCCGATAGAGTGGCGTCATTCACTCACTCATTCATTCAGTTTTAAAAAACGAATGCGTTTAGTGAACACGCGTCTCGACTCACGTACGAACGCAGCCATTCATCATTACTCAAAATTATTATAATTCATATTACCCAGTAATTACAATGTGAAGAATGTTTTTGTTTTAATTAGTACAATTTAGTGCGCGCTGAGTGCAACTGAAGTATATTAATAAGCGTTGTTATGAGAGTATTCTATTGTTTACAGCCCTGTTGTGAATATCTCAACACTTTTTAATTAAGTGCAATAAGTATAATGAGTGTTGTAAAGTTTCGCCGACGCTCCTCGCTGAGCTTTGATGCCAATTAATGTAGAGCTTATTGGAAGTTTCCAGCAGATTTTGTTGTCTACAGTTTCTTCCTAACGACACCTCTACAATGTGGTACATGCAGAGCAAATTTGAGTCGGAGCATTAATTGGATTAATAAAAAAATATTTTAAATTAATTTTAAGTCAAAACCGAAAAATGATTAATTCATACGCGGCTAATTTAAGAAACGAGGCCTTCCGTACAATTACACATAATAATTTAATTAGGCAAGCTAAATTAGTTTGTAAAGTGAGCATACTTAATTTAATTTAGATTGAGTTTTTTAATAACCCTAATTGAGTGATTTAATTACGCACACCGACATTGCGTAGTCAGTTACTTAGTTAACGAACCTACAGCTAATTATGACCACCTATGGCACCCTCTCGTGGGAATACATAACTATTCGTTATATACCGTGAGTGCTTATAAACGGTAATATCGAAAGTGGACCGGTATTAGTACAGACGGAAATATTGATTACAGATTAATGTTTTGAACAACTAATAATAAGATGAGTATGTAAATGAAAGGTTATGAAGTATTTTAGTTTTAATAAGTAATAAAATTATTCATTAAAATCTTTTTTTAAATAAGTTTTTTTTGTATTCTTCTCAGCAAACCCTTTCATTTGATACCCATTTCATGGCAGTGCACGAAAAATAACTGGTCCGCCATCTTGGGCCGTCCACCATATTGGATTTAGAATGACGTCACTTAGCTAAGCATGCATTGTCATCCAAACTAAACGTGTATGCAAAATTACATCTTAATCGGTGGAGGACAACTGCTTTAAATTCAGTTGCAAGATTTGACCCGAAAACACATACATACATGGATACATGCATACATTGCAAGTTAAATAAAACATTATAATAAAAAAAATACAAATCACAAGAGAATGTTTTTCAAGGACAGATATCATAGACAAAACAATTGAGTTTGAAAAGGGTAACCCAACCAAAAGTAATAGGTTCATATAAAGAGTCTTCTTGACTCAACTTTGTAAATTGGTTGGTTTACCTATACCATAGATTTCATAGGCAACTACCGGATTAACATTTTTCTGTCATGTATAAAAATAACATGACATCTCAAAAATTATATACCTGTTTTTAGCCAAAGAAGTCATATTTTTATTTAAAAAAAATTCATTTAGACAACATAATTGCTTTAAAAATATTAACTCTATACATATTATTTCCTAAGTAGCGTTCACACCAGCGCACACGCCGGTAGCCGGTAGCATCAAGCGAAATGTAATTATTAAAGAGCCGGTCTAAATTATAATGAAACGTAATGGCCGCCACTCGATGGCCCGCAAATGAATGAATGTTTAATTGAATGACTCCCCACAAATAAAAGCAATTTTCTTATAGCCCAGCCCTTAGCCAACGTAATTTAATTAATGGCTCGCATAACTCTGATTAAATAATATCTGAAAAGGAAAAAATGCGAACAGCTGAGCGCTAGTACTACCGTTGAAGTTGAGAACACTTGTTGAGGAACATGTCCGTGTTTGTGGAGACCGAAAGTGATTTATGTTTTTCCAATAATAAAGTAGACTTTTTGAATACCTAATCGCTGATTGACAAACATCATCGCAATAATAGAGAATCAAATTAACTAGTGATAATTTATTTTGGATTCACATTATTTCTGATCAAAATCCAAAGTTAAATTTAAGTCCACATACAAAAATAGTAACTCAGAAAAATTACAAAAAATTTAAAAGAGACTCCTGTAAAACTACTTGTTCCACATAAAAAACAAGATTCAAACACACTGAAAAATGCTCTACCAGCAAACACGGACAATAATACCACAGACACTTAGAGATTGCCTAAAGCATAACACAGCAGAGGAAATAGCAATCCAATAAGAGATCATAAATAAAACATTGAGAGCGTTACCTCGATAGCTTTTGTCTAATCTAATAAATGTTTAATAAGAATTAGGTAAAAGTGGCACTCCCTGGGCAACCGGGGATGTTCATTGCATTAGAGGGGGCTGCATAATGTCAGAATTGACACTCTATTGTTGAACAACGCCCGGCACATAACCGCACAACTACTATCCCTTATTGGATCTCTCACTAATGTCATTAATACTTTTAGATGTCCACTTATACTGTACATATAAAATGAGGATAAGAAACTGACACAACCCTGAAGTGACGTCGCGTCGTAAACCAAACCAGAATGTGTTGATAATTGAATCGACGCGATAAAGAATTGCTAAGTAAGTAATATCTCCACTCGAAGCCCGTATGTAAGCAACACTTATCTAGAAAACAATTTATTCAATTAGGTATATCTGGCAGAAAAACTCGTTCTTTAATAGATAGATTTACATCTCGATTGAATTTTAATTGAGTCAACGAGCGAGTGCACTCCAATAACGGAGTAAGTTAATTATAAAAGGCAATTGATTTAAAAGGAGCGGTGTCGTGGCCGCGGTATGAGTAACAGAAAAAGTTTTCAATTTCACTAAAAGGGACTGGTTTGTGTCTCAGAAGTCTCGTCTGGTTATCGGCTTGTAATGTATGAAGTTACTCGCCGCGGCTTTATTTTATAACTCACTTCACGTAATAGGCTCCAAGTTGCTTTAATTCACTTTGCCCCTCGTCGAGAGTCGCGCGAGGCGTTTACTAATTTAGCTTTGCAACTCATCTCTCGGAACAATATATTTTGGGAGTCGGAAATCATGACGTTAATCACGGGATGGATACTAGTAGATCCGCCGTATTAAACAACTATACGGGGAACACAGAGATAACGTCATAAATTCATCCATAAACATGCTTCATAAATTATCACGACAACGATTTGGAACATTTTACAGCGGCCATCAACGATACTTTACGATCAATAGGGATGTGACTGCATCGCGACTCATAATTAATACGAGACGTTTGTTTTATCATCTAATAAAAAATCAGCAGAATTTGCTATCGGTGATGTTACAGCGCGTCGTTACACTCTTGTTACGTTGACGCCAAGTACGCGCAAGTATTCATAAAAGCTATCAATTTTATTTGTACCGAGATAAAAAGTAGACACAACTGGTTCACTCTTATTTATGGATTTAATATTATTAACATTAATTTGAAATTGTAACTTGGTCAAAGCTATTAGATTAGTTCAAATGAACACGTCGGTGAGTGTTTTAGTAATTGCTATTCTATTAACTTGGTTTTAATTAAAACGATTGACTTAATCATGGAATGATTTAAATTCAAATTGGAATCTGATTAGAAATCCGGAACTGTAATAAGATGTGGTGTTATGAACAAAAGATCGCGTGGGAGCCGGTCGCAGTGCAAGTTATAAAAGACAAGTTCTTAAATCCAAATTGAGTTCGACATCTCAAATAGATAAAGCGATATCTACCCGTTATAAAGCAAACTTTATAGTTTTGTTTTTGGCAGTTTTGACACAGCTTCTATCTAGTTATTTGTTCCTTCAGATGCATCTAACTGAGGTGAAACTTTTAACTTGTCCGACGTATATTCCACCTGAGTATCACTTACTTGGACTGCCGGGGGACTTTGTTTATTATCCACAACTGCGTTTTGTTATTCTATTGTTAGATGATCAGATTAGTTTTCTTGGTCCGTTATTGGATGGTGTCACAACCAGATATTGAAGTTAATTTTGGTGAAGTAACAATTACGGAGCATTGTTTCGGAGATGTTACAGACGTTCACGGTAACATTTTACGCGATTGCCTCGCCGGAGATAAGGGCATTGTGCTCCTTTAGGACGCCGGGGTGACAGGAGACACCTGAAAACAATAAACACGAAATTGCCACAATAATCGGCCCTCATGATCAGCACAACGACTGTCAGACAATGGGGCAGATTACGCGATAGGGGTTTAACCGAATAGCAGCTAACTCGATTATGCGGCCATCCGTGATTGTGTTTGAGCCTATTAATGTTTGAATTTCGTTATATTATTGCGGCGGTCGGGTGAAGCCGCTAATCCAATATGGGTTGGTATTAACGAAATTCCGCGTCGAGTTCGCGGTTGCCGTTCTGTGGCGCGCGACTGATAATTCTCCTCACATTCGTGTTCTAATAGCCCATCGTCTGCTGATCACCTCGTTCGCAGCCCTTTATAGAGACCAGATAAGGAATAATGCAAGATATTATGGCCAAGTTAATTACTCGCTTTTATTATAGGTGAGCTTTCAAATCCAACTCAATAATTATTTAATTTTATGTTTAGTTTGCATAATTGACCGCCTACACTTAGTAGATAATTACTGGTTTATATTCTAAGAACAAGGTATATAAAAAAAAATACTACCAACTTCCAAATAAGAAAACTACAAATTGATAAATAACTTTATTAAGTCGGTGTTTGGTAGGTACCAATTTTTTTACGTTATGGACACCGACTTCTAAAAATTAAGTTATTTGTCACTTTGTAGTTTTCTTATTTGGAAGTCGGTGGTATCTTTTTATATATATTTTTTCAATTTTTTGTTGTACCTACCCACTAGGCAAGTAGTTTAGTAAGGTACTTATAATGCCAGAATATGATTACCCGAATATCATGAAACTGAACATAATCGGTGAAATGAGAGTGTACCAAGGTGAACTGTACACATCTGCGTTCCCCTTTAGAGCGTACTGGCGTGATGCTATGTTATGATCCCGAGAGATTTCCCGTTATTTATTAAAGAGTTCTGTGGTATATCTCCAAAGTTCTTCATCAGATCTTCACCAAATTGAAATGGGACCAATTCAAACAAAAAAATAATTTTCAAAATCGGTCCACAATTAACGAAGATATTGGTTAACATAAATATTAAAAAAAAAAAAAGTCGAAAATAGAACCACATCCTTTTTGGTGAGTCGGTTAAAAATCATAGATGCACTTACAGGAGATTACTTTTCCATCACCGAAAATAAAAGCAATACACATCCGAAATTCAAAGCTACGCAAGTGAAAATGGAAAAACAATATTCTTCCACACGTGCATCATTGCAAGAGGATTAAATAAAAGTGCGTGCGAACAAGCTTTGTGCCGCGGACCCGCCCGCCCCCGGATGTGACGTGAGGGTGTGAAGTAAAGCACCGCGGCCCACGGCCATACCTAGATTAAAGAACAACTTAAAGGAAAGCAATCTGCTAAATAAGTACCAGTGTAGTTGATACGGTACGGATGGTGCTCTACTTTGAAAAAAATTGTATATAAAAAAAGTTATGATAATGTTATTGTTTCAGTGGAATGTAATGTGTTACATTAATTTACAAATTAACCTGCGGCATGTTTCAAAAAACCCAGTCATGGCTACTTTAACCAGTAGAAGTTTAGGATTTTTGGAAATTTAATTAATTATACTATTTTCTATCTCGTGTCTCATTCTCATTAACATTCAATCAAAATGGTAATGGCGACTTCATTTAGATTACAGCCAGCCGCTCCTTAATGCCGCTTTTAATTTTAAGCTAATTAGCAACTAAATCGTTCGTGTTCCGCACATTAAAGTGTGCAAAAAACTGAAGTGGAGCAACGTTCGTGGCGTTGTTAGTTGGTTGAATTATTTAGCTTCTCGTCTCGTTACTTTGCGTCGTTTCCGCAGGTGTGGCAATCATATTGTCTCTCAGTCTCATCCGAACGCCGGCAGAGTGTAGGCGGTGGGGGGAGGAGGAGTGCCGGTACTGAAGCCCGTATCCCCCTCATCGCGCCGCTTATTCTTTAATCTCGCTGATGAATTATGATTAGCGGAGTGCACTCAATCCTATTAGTGTTGTCTGTCTCGAATAATCTTCTGGAAGATTTGTTTTCTTTTTTGGGGAGTGACAGTTTTAAAGTTTAAAACTTCCTTACATTCTACTCAAAATAAGATGATCTACTACACACCTACAGAAAAAGATAAACAAATGCAGATAACACAAAAAACAGCGCTACGATCTAGTGGGAATTTTCGCGGGATACAATTATTTAGCTTAATGCAGTTACCTGAACCGAAATGCATTCGAAACGTGCATTAAAATTCGTCGGAAGCCTAACAAAAACCTTTATGGCCCGTACAGAGCCACGTAATAGCTCGCCGAGGGACCACAAACTCCGATTACCCAAACAGAGAGCTCCCGAAACAGCGCTGTGAAATTTTAACGTGTAATTGATTATGAAGTTGGCCACTAATGGGCGAAAATAGTTTCTAATTTGGAGTGTGGTGGCAGCGCATAATTGGTCTCGGACCGCGTCTGTGTTAATCATTAACGTCGGTCCGGTGCGGAGCCGGATGCACTGAGCGCTCCCAGCGGCCCGCTGGCGTGGCCATCCTTCAATTCAGCCGCTGCATCGCCACCCGCGCTTCGACCGCTGTTTTACCCCATTTAATACCCAACGACTTTCCGCTGAATGTCAAGCGAAATTACTTTTGCATAGTTTTTCCCCCGTTTCCACGGCTGACATTCGTAAAATCCTAATTCGTGCGTATTGACGTTTCGAAAGTCACCGCTAATGGAGGCGTGAGCTTTTTTGCTTGAGCTGCGTCTAATCTCGGTCGGTTGCATTCGCCACGGGTTGTTTTCCGAGTGGCGAGGCGTGTTGCTGTCACCGCGCGGTAATTATTCACGAAGGCTCGCTTCACGGCCTGTCTACTTCGCAAAAAATGTCGCATCGATACCTCGTTCGTGGTCGTGCACTACCATTCCATTGAGCGAAGGCCTCGCATTCATTCGGTTCTTGGTCTTTATTATACGCTCTCGGTGTTCTACCGTGTTCAATGAATCCGGTTTGAGTAGACGGCGACAGCCTAAGTTAGTTCAGAGATTTATTTTCATGTTGTTAAAATGTAAAATTGTTTTATGCTTGATTAACATAACAGATAAAAAGTGTTTGTACAAAGTTCCCACATCCTCTTGATAATGACTTCCCCTTATTTTACGCACTTGATCAGAGCTGCGATTATTATTTTGCAATAACTACTTTATATTATACTGTAAGCAATACGACTAATAAGGTATTTTCATGGACTTGATCCGCAGTTCATGAAACTTGAGCAGTGCAGTAAGCATGCATCCGTATTTTGTATTAAATGTCGGCGGAGAGGCAATAAACCATTGTTATTATATACGTGCAATTAAACCATTCGCCACACTTGATTAGGCATACGTATTTAACCGCTATTCTTAGTTGAACTGACTCACAACGGAGTTGATTAGCTTCCTCTGTAGATTAAACAAACAGTCATTGACACTATTTGTCGGGTGGTGTGCACGCTTCCGGTCGATATCCGTACGCTATTATTTACGGCGGCTGATCGGACGCACTCTCGAAAACACACAAAAATAAGAGTCGCGGACCATTCGTCACGGACCTTACAATAGCTGGTATTGTTTCAGGCACGTTGGCTCATAATGCCCGAATCCGTTGTAGTAGAAAACAGGTTTGTGCGTGGACAAAAAAACGAGTGGAAAGGTCGCGCAGTCGTAACCGGCGCGGTTGTCACCAAAATAGTGCGAGGCTGCACCAGTTGCCAAATTTAATTGAATTGTATTTAAAATATTAATTAAGCGTGACGCCGCCGCGGTCCGTGCTTGACTTTATTGCTGCTTTTTTCGGCGACACGATCTCAATTACAGTTTTTCTTCTTATTTTTGTACTTACTCGATATTTTAAGGTACATAATTTGCTATAGTTCAGAAACGTCGAGTCGTGTTTCACGTTCTCATTAATCGCTTGAGTAGTTGTGCTAATTTTTTCGAGAAATATTACAGGCGATAAATTTCATGGTTCTGGAGTTTATGCTGTAACATAAAATGGTCTGAATGAGCTGTACGGTTCTGAGGCGATTACGTATTGTGACTTATGATTCAATATGAATGGACCGCGATACGACTGAACTTGATTTGTTGCTGAGGAATAACGCCAACACAAACGGGATATATTTTCGTGGTTTCTTTTACGGTATATTTATAACTCAATATCGTTTTATGTTTTAATATTTACTTGTTGGTAACTGACTGCAAATTATTTATATTATTGTGGCTCGTAAGTCTCACTTAATCCGTACAATTAAATCACCGGTGGCATACCATACAAATTGCATTTTCTAACAGTATTTAGATGGTGCAAGTCATTTGTTGGTTCAATTTTATTCGAAATTTGCAAATGGGGCTTTAGGGTGGTTTTTGCTTTTGTTGTTGATGATCCCTTTGACCATGAGAACTAACATTGTATCTCCTTGTTGCAGTGCGAGAGGCGGACGCCCCAGCAGGCGAGCGGCGGCAGTCCCCCCCTGGGTTCACACATGCTCGCCATGGAGGTGCAGAAGGAGGCGCGCGCGTCGCCGCTGCCTGCGTCCGCGCAGAGCGGCGCGTCGGCGCAGCCAGCGCAGCCTCCCCAGCCACAGGTATACATCAATTGTTAATACAGACAGATGGCGTGACTGATCAGTAGATACCATGGAATTTGCACCAGGTTAAAGACAAAAAGTTCCATATATCTTTCCTCAATCAGAAGTATAAGAAGTCTACGGTTGCGTAGCCCGTAGCAAACTCGTAGCCTCCTCGTAGCAACTCTGTAGCACTAATCAAACTTTGCAAAAAAAAGTTGATTAAGAATTTGTATCTACTAATGGATTTAGTAATAAAATATTTCTCATAGATTAAAGATTGCAAACCTTATTACATTTTCGTCTTCTTTATGATTTCCATGAAATTATGAATTTCGAAACCCTGCTAATCAATTTTACCGTCGGATTATCTTTAATTATTTTTCTTTTGTGTCAGATTTGCGCGGGATGCAGTAAGGTGATCACTGAGCGGTATTTGCTGAAGGCCTTGGACCAGTTGTGGCATGAGGATTGCCTCAAGTGCGGCTGCTGCGACTGTCGACTTGGAGAGGTTGGCCATACGCTCTACACACGGGCCAACCTGATCCTCTGCAAGAGGGACTACTTGAGGTGAGTTATCAATGCTAAGAGTATCGTAGTAGGGACAGTCAAAGAGCGTTCAAATATAAAATTTTAAAGAAAATTCTTTTTCACATATCAAAAAGCAAAAGCAAAAGTCACCTTTTCAAACTGTATTTGTTTTAAATATAAGGCGCAAGTACAAGTGATCAAAGGTGCTAACATATTAATTCCTTGACTGTTAGTCCTATAAGTACTTGAAAAGTTGTACACAACAGTCGTTTTTGGCCTGTGAATCTGCAATTAATAAGGTCGGATCAGCTGGTTTCAATTTCTCTGTTTTGCAAATCTACTCCCCATTTAATTAAGAATGCAGTAGAAATAAATCCATTCATGAGTATATCATTGCCCTTTTGAAACGGGTTTAATTAAAATTGAAGCACTAATGAATTTTCTAAAGGCTGTTCTCTTCCCCAGGCTGTTCGGCAACACCGGCTACTGCGCGGCATGCAACAAAGTGATCCCTGCGTTTGAGATGGTGATGCGCGCGCGCAGCAACGTGTACCACCTCGAGTGCTTCGCATGCCAACAGTGCAACCATAGGTATGTTTAGAGAAACACTTATTTAGGATCCAACTTGACTGTGGTCGATTCACGACGTTGTGACATATTCTGAGACTTCAGGACAACACAAAACCACCACACAAATGCGGTCAATTACAAGCAGTGGGAAATATTTTGAAAGTTCTGATGAAAATCATCATCTGCCTAGTCTTTGCCTTGTAGTTGGCTTTCTGTGTAATCAATGCAACTGAATTATGTGAAAATGTCGTGGTGGCCCAGTGGCTAAAACCTCGCCCCTCGTGCTTGAGGTCGTGGGTTCAAATTCGGGCAAGTACCAATGGCATGTTTTCAAATTCATATGTAATTTCAAAGTAGAGCTCTTGGCTAAATAATAACAGCCGAACGGGTCGATCTTCAAGGTTAAGCAACGCTTGACGAGGTCGGTCCGTGGATGGGTGACCATTTCAACATACCGAGTTTCCTCCGTGCCTCGGAAAGCACGTTAAGCCGTTGTCCCCGGCTGTTATTTGAAGGTCCTTTGACAGTCGTTACGGGTAGTCAGAAGCTTGATATCTGACACCAGTCTTGCCAAAGGGTACCGTGTTACCCAGTTACCGGGTTGTGGAGGTCAGATAGGCAGTCGCTCCATGTAAAACACTGGTACTCAGCTGAATCCGGTTAGACTGGAAGCCGACCTCAATATAGTTTGGAAAAGGCTAGGCAAATTGATTGATGTACTTTCAAAGATTATCATGGACATCGCAGGCAACGGTGAAGGAAAACATCGTAAGGCAACCTGGTCTTATATAGAAGCGAATGCCAAACTAATCTCCAGTCTCCACGAGCCAGTAACGGGGAAATACAATAGCCCTTGGGAAAAATTGGTTGTCAAAGTATCGAGCTTCTGACTACATCCTCAAATCCGGCCATAAATATGGCATATCGAGTTTGAAAAACGTTTGGCTTTCAAGAGCATCGTCTCTGGCTGTATGACTGTTTTCTTCTTAAGCTACAAACAATATTAGTTGCTAGTTATTATATTTCTCTTACAGTAATTAGGGATACAAAATTAGAAGTGTAATTAGGCCAAGGAGAAAATAAAATCTAATTAGGTAAACAAAGACAAAGTTTTCCGTAACAATTAGTGTTATCGGCATTGAAACCAAGAATAGAAATAAACTGTAATGAGCAGAAGTTTTCTATTTTGTAAAATATAGATATTATCATTAGGTAACCATTTTGTGATTGTTAGAAAATATTGTATCTAAAAAGTAATTTTAGAAAAGTTCTAAATCACAACTACAAAGTTTAGGCCATTATTTATGATAGCAGAAAAACGAAAACCATTACACCAATATTGAACCCCACATTTGAGGAGTGAGACAGAAAATCCAGTAAACTATTGAGTGAAAGGGATAGAGATATAATGTAACAGCAGTTTATATTGTTTATTCATCTCACGGCGACTGAAAACGCGATTAAATTTTCCGCTACATAATACAGTCAAACGCAAGGAGAATGCGTGCTTTTGTATCAACATTTAATATCCAGTGTCCATAAATTGTGGGGGTTATTTTATTTATATTCACGGTTTTTGTAGAGGGTATAGTGAACGTTGTGTTCAAATTAATAAAAAGTAAAGAAGATTTTCTACAAAAATATCGATTTTCCAAATGACTATTAAATGCACGAACTTGTAATCAGTGACTATTAAATAATAATAAAATATAGGTCCGGTTTCTGAATTGAGAATTTGGAGTAGAAAACTTGTCAAGCCCTTCTTTAATACCACAGTAATACCAAAGTTGGGCAAGTTTTCAGGATAAGTTCTTAATGTAGAAATCGGGTGTTAAGAAATCCTTTTAATATTCTTTTATTGAAGCCCAAAACGTCGTCACGTATAGTTTAAAATTGCACTAGATGGCGTGATGAGCTTCGATTTGTTATTCAATTTTGTGAAATATTAAGATTGAACAAACGATTGATGAAACGGCACCGAAAGCGATCGATGTTCTTAGAAAAATAATCAGTTTTATAGACGAAAAACGCTAGTTACATCGGCATGGTTTCTTTGTATGGGATGAGGCATCTGTGTGCTAATAGTATATTATCTGTGTACCACACATAATATACTATAAGCCAATCAATGTTTGGGACTAACACTAGACAGCATAAGCCAATAGTCGCGACGCGTCTGTATTCATTCAATCCATAAGATGGCCACCGACCACAGAACGTCAGGTTGCATTATATTGCCAGCCACAACCAACTTGCCCAGTGCGTCCACAGCCTAACGCAGGAAAGCAAATAATATAGGTAAACGTAAACGGTACTTCATTTCCTCGCTGCGCTCTGTTTGTATTGCATTCGGGATTAATAAATGGCGTGTGTAGCCCTTCAACAGTTTGATTAAACTTTGAAGCTTTAGTAACGTTTGTACTTAATTACGGCGGTATTAAAAGTTGTTCAAAATATCACTATCTCTGACAAAAAATATTACATTTTGTGAGAAATGGATGAATTAATTAGGTTTTTATTAGAAAACTTTATTTTTATTGTTGATAGGCTTCCGCTTGACCACTACCTCACCTGATGGTAAGCGATGATGTGAAGAATTGTCTAGAAGAAACCTATTCACTCTTGACTTGAAGTCTCCCAGGTTGTAGCTATCAGGATATAGATTCTGCGGCAGGGAATTCCACTCCTTTGCTGTACGCATAATAAAAGTATTCTCAAAATGTTTGGTGTGTATGAGTGGGATGTCCGCCGATGGAACGGGCTAGGAGGAATTTGTTCACATAATTTTTGCTGTGTTAACCTTTAATTATCCTCTAAACTAAGTAAATACTCCTAGGTCCTTAGTCCTGAAAAAATAACCGACTAATAATGCAACCCGGCAACTTGCACCAAGAAAGGCCCCTCTGAAAGTAAACAGTTCATATCACAGCACTATACGACTTGCTGTCTCAAACACATGCATACATTTAAACCTGCCTTAATATTTCTCCAAAGTAACATTGTCCCAGCAAAGAGATTTCTTTACTAATCAAAACATATGAATACTCTTCGACTGTTTTATTCAATTCAATTGTACGGTGCCCGACATTGTCAGCCGGCCCGGATACCGCCGTCCGTATTCCAGTCTCGAGCTCCCGACTCACGTTACCTGAATTTGCAAAGGAAACCCATTTTGTTGGTATGTTTCAGCATAGTTTGAAACGTTTTGGGGTTTAGTTCGAAGGTTTTGATTGTGCAGTATTCGTATAAAATATCGAACGTTTGTTTTAATTATAAAATTGATGGAAATAGATTAACATTTGCATTCCACTGACGCGAAATGTCTCCAAAATGTCGAGTAAAGTTCAGAGTAGGGGTGCAGGCGCGAAAACGGCAATTTTCGCCGGACTGCGTCCGTTTAAATAATAGAAAGGTCGCGAAGATTGGAGCCGCTCTGAATGGTTTATATGTCACTTGTGAACCTTTCCCGTGTTAGTAGATCTCGCGCGACATTCTCGCCAAATTATATATTCATTCGAGTGCTTTTAGAATCCAGGCTCAACAGTTGGCTTCGTATTACGCAAAGTGCTGTAACTTTGTCTTAAACATCTGGAAATTGGTTTAACTTTCATGAAATAGCAGTGTGTTGTTATGTTCTTTAGTAACGTAAATTTCGCGGTGAAACGACGCAGGTATTTCACTAATTAGCTCTATTAAAGCTTGATAAACATTCAACAACAACGGTACGCCCGCCAGTGCAAACTATTTAATATCACGTACAAATCAATTTCCACGCCGGGCAGAAATCTGAATCCAATTTACGGGCTGTCCGATCGGAGCGGACGGCAGATATCACGGGCGAATATCGCTAAACGGCTAAATAATTTAGTAGCAATCTGGCGGCGTGCGGCGGACGGCGGCGCGCCCGCGGCGGAAACCGCGTGCTGCGGCCCGCACGCCCGCCCGCTCGCCGAACGTCTGCGCGTCCGCTGCGTGCCTGTCGCGTCGCCGCCGCTTGTCGCATGCACCCGCAGCCACTATCTTCACGCTGTTGCGACTTATCATTACAATTTGTGCAAATCTCGCAAATTGTAGCACTAGTTTATGTTTATTAATATTGGGAATTTAGGACACCCCTAATAGGCATGATTTGAAAGCATTTCGAGGAGTCAAAAGCTTTTTGTCTTAGATAGGCAGTGAAATGAATATTTTTTTCTGCTGCTGATTTTGATCAGTACACTTCCTGAATGCTTTGTCTTACTGCGGAGGGAGTAGAGCCAATGCCCACGTTCGTTTAACGTAAAGCGTCAAACTTGGCTTGGGTGCCGTCGCGACACAATGGCGCGTCGAACAAAGCTTAACTTGCACCCACTCATTAAAATTTCGTTTTCCATCTTTTCCATTACGCAGCTGCAGACAAAAAATAGCGAAATAAAAAAACGAAGAGTCCAAAACAAAAGTCGGGAACGAAGAGAACAGGAAATAAAGTTAATTAAGAGCGGCGAAATCGACTGAGTTGCGGTGGAAATTGGCCCCTTAAAAAAGAGACATTTGTAGCGGAGCTATTGCGCTTAATTTTTGTGACAAGTGAAACAAAAGAGTTGGCAGGGTGGCGGAGACGCGGGGGTGCGGGCGGGGGAGGGGTGAGACCGAGGGGAGATAAGGTTGCGTTATCACCGGCGGTTCCGGGCGGCCAGTGGCGACTCGAAGGCGATACCTTTTGTTTTGCCACATTGAGGGATGCTCGCTTGCGTGACGTTATCGCGCCTCCTTGGCTCGCGCTGACCTTTCCACTCATGATAGTAAATTTTCTTTCCTAGACGTTTTGTGGTTTACTTTTGGCGTTTCGTTTCATCAAAGTAATGATGTTCGCGATTAAATCGAAGCGTGCCTTTTTAGAAATAGGAGGCGTATAATTATGGACCTTAATAACGCGTGGGTTGTGTAGTAGGTTCCGTTAGCATCGCTAATTGGGTCTTCTTGCTTGTAGCTTATTTTATATGTATCAGCTAATGATGAGTCTGTCGTAATTAGTCTACAAGTCAATAACGATGTTTAATGAAATAGCTGATCATTATTTGAGCAATTACCCAAAAATAAATAAAAATAGCTTCTGCCCGCGGCTTCGCCCGCGTAAAAGCTATTTTATCATCCCAAGGGAATACAAGTCCTTCCCAGGGTCTCAAACTATCTCCATGCCAAATTGCATATAAATCGGTTCAGTAGATCCAGAGATTACCCCCTACAACCTCACAAACCTTACCTCTCAACTCCAAATTTACCTCTTTCTAATATTAGTGTAGATGATTTAATAAATTGCATCTTGCAATTTATCAAAGTCTACTGGCGTCTTCTTTATAGATCCAGATATTTGTAGTGTAATTACAACAGCAGTCTATGGCTATTGCAAAATCATTATACCACATGATGTGTTATATTTTCTGCATATCTATGAGAAAAAACAATCATTAGTAATTCGAACTATTCCATCCCAATCATGAATACCTCAAACACAACTAAAACGACATCAAAGTCAAAAGAATTTACTTAGAAACACTAGAGTGAACCAAAGTAACTTAATACTTGCCATATCAGGACATTTAAATCAATGAGCTGCATCGTTTGTCTAAGGTTCTGCGTGGGCGACCGGTTCTACCTGTGCGACAACAAGATCCTGTGTGAGTACGACTACGAGGAGCGCCTGGTGTTCGCGAACATGGCGTACAACCCACCGCCGCTTGCGCACCTTAAGAGGCAGACCACGCATCTGCCGCCACCACCGGTAAGCAACACCTTTTACTGATAAATCCGTTCTTCAATCTGTGCTATTTTTTTCAATATTGGCGTTTTGGAACTAAAGGGCTGGGTGGCCAAAATATACCTTAAAAACCATTTTGATTTTGTCATGATTTTATTACTTTACTGACGCAAACAGCTCAAAATCTGCAAGTAGATGAAAAAGAAAAGTACAAGCAACTATTACCTATTAAAAATAAACCCTAGATCGAAACCAGACAAGATCTAGATCTTGTTTTAGATACGGCATGTCTGGAGTTGATAGCCAAGAAATTAATTAAATAAATTTTCTACAGACAAGCAACGCGATGAGCGGTTTGATGAACGGCTCGAGCCGCTCCGGTGATCTGAACAACAACATGTCGGGCTCGTCGCCGGCGCCGTTTGCCGCCCCTCCGCACCTCAAGCCCCTGGGCCTCTCCGCGTCCAGCTGAGAGTACAGTGCGTGAGACGCGGCCCACCCCTACGCCAAGTATCAACACTAATCACGCGTACTCCACGACAAAATCAATACCAACAAGTTGATCAGTTGCTGTTGCAAACGAACTATTGAGTGTTTAAAACGCAGCTCTATTTAGACAGAACATTCTAATCGTCTAATTACTGGACTTGACGTGTTCTAAGTGTATAAACTAAAGCAAAGTAAATGCCAAACTGTAGTTAGTGTTTCTGATTTTGTATCAACAGCACATAATTAATTAAATAATTTACATCGTCATGTAATTATTTCTCGAATAAATATGATATTATTACGTTATTAGAATATGTGTAAAGGAAAATTGTTTTAGTTTGTTAAAATCTCAGAATTTGATCTCAGATGAGCAATTATGCTGAATTAGGATATAGTTAGAGGATCATTGAATCTCCTTTTTTTATAAATCTGTTAAAAGTTGCAATATCATGTCTGTATTTTCTCTTTTATGTATAATGGTGTGAATTGACTGGTACGGACAATGATACAGTGCGATTTTAGCTTGCGGCTGTGAATATTTCCAGCGGTTCGGATGCTCAGTTACAGGAATAGTGATGTACGAATTCAGTGAGTGGACGTTTTGGCGGCTCAACCGCCGCGTGGAGCGGTTAACGCGCGTACGAACCGCTGAATGAGTGTCCGGCCTAACGCGAGAACTTTACGAGCGCGGGTTTAAGACTGCTGAATTGTCGTCTTTGAGGGATGAAATGTATTTTAGAATAAATATCAGTGTTAATGTAAATATTATAATCATCTCTATTTACGTATTATAGTACAATCAATCGAGTCTCAAATTGATTAAGTAGGTATATTTAAAGATCAAAACTTAGTTATTTTCAAATATTTTAGTTTTACTCTGGCTTAGCCGTGGAAGAAAATTAATTTAAATGATCAATTTTCAAATACATTTGTTATTTCTTTTTGTATCTATGTATATTAACTGTTAAGTTTACTATAGACATTGTTACGATGTTTGTATTATTTATGTAAATAGCTCACTCTAAGTAGATTATTGTATATCTATTATTATACAATGGTGAATATAAAATATTTGGATTAATTAGTAAAATGTGGATAAATGTGTTAATAAAAAGAAACATAATTCGAAATAGTTCAAATTAGTTCTTTTAGTAATATTTTAAATAAATATTTGTCGTCATCTTCGGATGAATTACTAATTGTTTGCATTTAATTATGTACAGTCGCCAATACTGATTTAAAAAAAAAGTCTTATTATCCTCTAGATGGCAGTTTTGAATCAATAGAAGTTGTAATGTTAATTCTTGTGAATCAGATGTTTTATTGTCAGCAGTTGTAAATAGTACATGCATTTGACAGTACTTGGATGTGTAATTACCCCGTAGGTGTTATGTTGACGACTGTACAACTCATGCATTCCTGTAGAGAGACGCACGTTGTGTGCACAAACTCACATTTGTATAAATATGAATGAGCAAGTTCTCTTTTAACCAATGATACGACCAAAGATGTAGCTCATTAAAGCCTTGTTCAACAATATTTACTTACTTTTATTTCTTTGCCAATTTTGATGTTACCCTTTATAAGAGAGCTTTTTCGATTCGAATAAGTTCTATAAATAAGTAAGTACGATTTTTCATTAAAAGGAATGATTATGATCGTGTAAGTAGATATGATTTATCAGAGTTTTTTTTTTATCTTCTATAGGCTTGCGCTTGACCACTATCTCACCTGATGGTATCGATGATGTGGTCGACGGTGAAGCACGCTTGCCTAGAAAAAACCTATTCACTCTTGACTTAAATACCCCTAGATTGTAGCTATCGGGAAACACAGATTTTGATGTCGTGGTGGCCTGGTGGCTTAGACCTCGTCTCTCGTGCTTGAGGTCGTGGGTTCAAAGCTGGGCAAGTACCAATGTGATCTTTTCAAATTCATAAGTACTTTCTAAGTTTATCTTGGATACCACAGGCAACAATGAAGGAAAACATCGCGAGGAAACCTGGATTTATATATATTTAATGTAAGTCTGAAATAGCCAAGCCAGAGGCCTGTGATGTTCCCAGAGGCGGCTTAATTAATTATGACACCAGGAGTAGCCACATCTTCACACGAAAAGAAGAAGAAGTCATAATATTCAGGCAAAATAAAAATGTTGCGGGGTTAATCTGTGAGCAGAATTGTTAATAAACTATCAAGCATGATTCAACTGAAAAAATAAACTTCATATTGCTCTTAGCTTTCAATGACAAAGTCCCAATTCAATGCGAATTTATACCGCTAATCTATTTATTTACACATCCATTAAAATATTGTTTATTATTGAGACTTCAAGGGAGCAAGTATTTTTCTGTATCGACCCTGACCTTGCAATAAATATGTAGGTACAATAAAGTGAAAATGAAATATTAACAGTTGGGGGAAGTGGAAATTCGAAGAGTGTTCTTTTAGTTTGGGCTGGTGGGCGTGAGTGAAGAACAAAGGAGAAAATCTTGATTAAAGGCTACCGCAGACAGGTGAGAAGCTACTATGCGACACTGCGCTTTCATAGAAAGGTTCTATCTTTTTTAACAGAATATATAGGAAAGTGTCGCGGCGTGCCTGTCTGCAGGAGCCTATCTTACATGACGAAACACACATGCACCTTAATCATGCCATCATAGTGCACTGTTTCTCATTTACTAGTAGGTATAACATAAATTACCTATTTATTTATTTATTATATGCTTTATTGTACACCTTAAAATACAATTATAACAAGAAACTTAAAATTAATACAAATACAATGGGCGGCCTTATCGCATAGCGCGATCTCTTCCAGGCAACCTGGTATGGACAGTAATTTTCTGGACTTGAAGTGGGGTTGTCGTTGGTGTGACATTAACATAGTTTAAATACTGTAATTATAATAGATACACAGATAAATACATACGCTACGTAATATATACATAAATACATACATACTAAATATAAAGGCAATAAATGAAAAATAAATGATGAATGGAATGACTCAATTGACAATCACAATCACAAATCAACACGCTAAGACGAAGACAGTGAAAGGTAATGTTCCTTTACGAGTCTTTTGAACACAGGCAATGACTGAGCACGTTTGATTGGATCTGGCAATGAATTTCACAGACGAGTAGCCTGGACAGTAAAGGATTTATCCAAAAAAGTCGTGCAATGTGTTGGAATTTGAAGTCGTAAGTTGTCTGATGACCTAAGAAATTTTGTGTGGGAATCGCGGAGAAACTGAAAACGATTCTTAAGGTAAAAAGGGGTGGAAGGAGTAAAGAGCACATTGTATAAAAGGGAAAGAATATGAGCATTCCGGCAAAGGCGAATTGGCAACCACTTGAGCTTCACACGAAATTCGGAAACATGCTCATATTTGCGCAACCCGAATATGAACCTTATACAAACATTTTGAAGCTGCTCAAGTTTATCGAGTTGTTCTTGAGTAAGGTCACGATAGCTGGCATCAGCATAATCAAGTATGGGTAAAAGAAGAGATTGCGCAAGCGCAATCCTGGTGGCAGTAGGAAGAAAATTACGCAGTCTCCTCAAAGCTGCAGCAGATGCAAATAGCTTGCGGCTAACCTCCTGCAGTTGGGCAGTCCAAGAGAAGTTCCTATCAATGAATATCCCCAAGTTTTTACCTATATACTTGCAATCTTTATAATAGGCTCTGGCCTTATCACTTGAACAAATACAATGAAGATTTCAATGAAAGAGAAAATATGTTATCAACAGCCGGGGTGAGCGGCATTCGAAAAGGTGCTCTTTTATTTTTTTAATAAAGGAAGTATGAATGTGCCGCCAGTGACTGAAAATTTGAGAGAAAACCGTTTGTCCTGGTATGGTCATGTGATGAGGCGGGACGAAACGCATGTTACTAAAAGAGTTATGAATATAAATGTGGATGGATGCAGAGAGAAGAGGTGTCAAAGAATAGATGGATAGACTGTGTGCGGAGTGATATGAAAGAAAAGGGAGTCAGTGATAGCGTGGCGGGGGAGAGGACTATATGGAAGAAGAAAACGTGTTGCCCCGACCCCAAGTAACGTGGGATAAGGGCAGGGAGATGATGATGATGATGAAATATGGAGCAAAGCCTCACATAGAAGAAAATGCAAGGAGAATAATTAATATTGTATTTAGATCAGATACGTCAATGCAATATTTATTAATATTAGTTTTATTAACTTTATTTAGTTAGAATAACTTTAAACGCATAAAGATACGCCATATAGGTACCATCCACACGAGCAAAACGTTTTGTAAACACTTTTATTATGCGTGCTGTACGGAGTGGAATTACCTGCCGGAGTCTGTGTTGCCCGATAGCTAAAATCTAAGGGTCCTTGAGTCAAGAATGAACATGTTTTGTCTAGGCAAGCGTGCTCCACCGTCGACCACATCATCGCTTACCATCAGGTGAGATAGTGGTCAAGCTTATAATAGACTATAAAAAAAGCTTATTGAATTTAGAATTTGAAAGTTAGAATTTATCAAGCCCTGTTTTTAATGTCAAAGTTTGACAAGTTTTTCATGCTAAAGTAGAGTTTTAGTTATAAATAGGTAATCAACTTCTTAATTCAGAAATGGCAAAAATATTTTCCCTGGCCATCTATTGTGTTTGACTTTTAAGTTCAGGCAGCCAATTAAAATAAAATAGGTTATCAATAGTCGGCGTGAGCAGTGAGGTGGAGCTCGTGGCTAAATAATAACAGCCGCACGGGTCGATCTTCAAGGTTAAGCAACGCTTGACGAGGTCGGTCCGTGGATGGGTGACCATTTCAACATACCGAGTTTCCTCCGTGCCTCGGAAAGCACGTTAAGCCGTTGGTCCCGGCTGTCATTTGAAGATCTTTGACAGTCGTCACGAGTAGTCAGAAGCTTGAGATCTGACACCAGTCTAGCCAAGGGGTACCGTGTTACCCAGTTACTGGGTTGTGGAGGTCAGATAGGCAGTCGCTCCATGTAAAACACTGGTACTCAGCTGAATCCGGTAAGACTGGAAGCCGACCTCAACAATAATTGGGAAAAAGGCTAGGCGGATGAGTCGGCGTGAGCAGAAATTGGCAAATGGTGCTCATTTATTGGGCAGTGAATGAGAATGAGTAGTAAACAGGATTTACATTAGAAAAGTCAAGTCAAAGTCCGATGAGGTAGTGGTCAAACGTCGAGACTAAAGTCGAGTTTGACAAAAAGTCAATGCTTAACAAATTCTTAATTCTGAAATCAAGGGTAAATCTTGTTTAATAAAGACCCTGATCTTACATATAAAATAATGAAGGAGAAAATACTTTATCAACAGTCGGGGTGATCGGAAATTCGAAGAAGTGGTCCTTTGGAGAACCGTGGTGAGAATGGCGAGCAAAGGCTACCATGCAGAAGAAAATGGGAGAAAAATTACTACTGTATTCTTTTGTGGAGTATCTTATTTATCTGCCAATAAAAGTGAGTTACTTAGTAAAAACTCAAGCGACAAAGTCCAGATTTAAATTGAAATTTTTGAACTCCAAAAAAAACCTGAAAATTTGGCAAAAACATTGAAGTAAGTTGTAACACCGTATTAACTAAAAAAAGAAACAGAAACCGTGGAAAAGTATTTCCTTGACCTTAAATCAACACAATGAAGCAGCCAATGAAAAGGAAAATGCGTTACCAACAGTCAGGATGAGTTGAGAGAGGAAATTCGAAAAGATGCTCTTTTAGTTGGCTGTGGCGAGAATGGAGAGCAAAAGCTACATACATAAGAACATGGCCAAAGAATTACACAAATAGTAACTAGTTCATTTATTTATCTAACAGTAAAACATCTGGTGGTTATTAATAGTAAGTATTTTCCTTGACCTTAAATCAAACACAATAAAGCAGCCAATAAAAGATAAAATGTGTTATCAACAGTCGGGGTGAGCGGAAATTTGAAAAAGAGCTCTTTTAGAAGAGCGTGGTGAGAATGGAGAGCAAAAGCTGCATACATAAGAACATGAGCAAAAATTACACTTACAGTAGTTCACTTATTTATCTACCAGTAAAAAATCAAGTGATAGACCCGGTTATTAATAGCAAGTCCTTGACCTTAAATCAAACACAATAAAGCAGCCAATGAAAGAGAAAATGTGTTATCAACATTCGGGGTGAGCGGAAATTAAAAAAAAAAACCGGCCAAGTGCGAGTCGGACTCGCTCACGACGGGTTCCGTACCATTTTCGTAAAAAACGGCAAAAAAATCACGTTTGTTGTATGGATTGTTCCTTAAATATTTATTTTATTTTGTTTTTAGTATTTGTTGTTGTAGCGGCAACAGATATACATCTCCTGTGAATTTCAACTGTCTAGCTATCACGGTTCATGAGATACAGCCTGGTGACAGACAGACAGACAGACAGACAGACAGACGGACCGCGGAGTCTCAGTAATAGGGTCCCGTTTTTACCCTATGGGTACGGAACCCTAAAAAGAGTTCTTTTAGAAGAGCGTGGTGAGAATGGACAGCAAAGGCTACATACATAAGAATACGAATTCAAATTCTCAATTCAGAAACCGGGGAATAGTATTTTCTTTGAACTTAAATCAAACACAATAAAAGAGAAAATGTGTTATCAACAATCGGGATGATCGGAAATTTTAAAAAGAGTTCTTTTAGAAGAGCGGAAATTTGAAAAATATTTTCACAAAAAATACTACCGACTTCCAAAGAAAAAAACTACAATGCGAAAATAACTTTATTTTTGGTAGTCGGCGTCTTTCGTAGGCACCATTTTTGTGCGATATGGACACTGACTTCCAAAAATAAAGTTATTTTCACTATGTAGTTTTTTTATTTGGAAATCGCTAGTATTTTTTTGTAAAAAAGTTTTATTTTTCAGTATTTAGTTGTACCTACCTAATAGGCAAGGTTTTTAGTAAGGTACAGCTATAACGCTAGAATAGATTACCCGAATATCATTAAACTTGAACATAACCGGTGAAATGAGGAATCTGCGTTCCCCTTAAGAGCGTACTGGCGTGATGTTATGTTATGAAATGGTATAAACAATAAACAGACATGCGATTGCAGCAATCCCGTGAGATCTGCCGTAATTTATTGAAGAGTTCTGTTGTATATCTTCGAAGTTCTTCATCAGATCTTCACCAAATTAAAATGCGACCAATTTCGAAATATACTTTTACAAACAAAAAAGGAATTTCAAAATCGGTAAACAATTGACGGAGATATGCGTGAACACACACAAAAAAAAACAAAAAACATAATGTCGAACATAGAACCTCCTCCTTTTTGGTAAGTCGGTTAAAAAAAAGTCTTTTAGAAGAGCGTAGTGAGAATGAACAGCAAAACCTACATACATAAGAACATGGGAAGCAAATACACGTATAGGTTGTTCACTTATTTATCTACCAGTAAAAAAAAAAAGCGATACACACCGAATTTAAATTCTAAATTCAGAAACTGGGGTACATTATTTTCCTTGACCTTAAATCAAATACAATAAAGCAGCCAATGAAAGAGAAAATACGTTATCAACAGTCGGGGTGAGCGGAAATTCGAAAAAGTGCTCTTTTAGAAGAGCGTGGTGAGAATGGAGAGCAAAGCGGTTTCATATCGGGAGCATAAAAATGTCGTCCGCCGCAGCATTGTAGTACTTACTGATAGCACCTGAGAAGCACATCGAAATTGATGGTAGGGACAGCAGACGAAGCAAAAAGTTAATTTTTTTTTTTTTAAATTAGCTTAGCTTTAGTTTACCATGCATTTTCATCCAAACTAAACTTATTAGCTTAGCTCAATCTGTTGGGCATAACTGTTTAAAATTCATTTGCAAAATTTGACCTATACCTATTAACTAACAAGGAAAGAGAAAAACGTCTAATGGAATGTTTTGATATTAGATACGTAGTACCAAGATAAAATTATCAAAATATAGTTGTGACATCAATTTATTGAAATGGGTTCTTAATAAATGGTTATGATGAATAATTGGTTTTTTTTCAGAGTTAATTTTAATCAGTTCTCAGAGATCATTACTAAAAATAATTCATTCAAAAACCTTTTTTTTTAAAACAAGCTTTTTTCGTATTCTTCTCAGCAAACCCTTTCATTTGATAACCATATCATGGCAGTCCGCAATATTGGATTTAGGATGACGTCACTTAGCTAACCATTCATTGTCATCCAAACTAAACGTGTATGCAAAATTGTATCTTAATCGGTGGAGGATAACTGCTTTAAAATTAGTTGCAAGATTTGACCCGAACACACTTACGTACATACACACATTGCAAGTTCAATATAAGCTTGTAAAAACTTTTAATGTACTTCAATTAAATTTTCGAGGAAACTTCTTCATTTATTGTGAACAATAATAATTATGCACCTACAATATAATATTTCCAGACAAAGGTAGATACCGATTTGTTTGTCAACGCTACTCTACCTTCAGTGAGCGTGCAAAGAGGAGAAAAATCACCCCAATTTCCCGACCCCCAGCCCTCATTGTCGGCCCAAAGCACCCTGATAGAATTGTTATCGATGCCATCTTTAATTTAACCACTGTAAACAACCAACAACATAATAGTACATCACCCAACTAACTCCGGGTAGATTGAAATTCAAAACGCAGTTTTTTCTTAATTTTATTTTCATTTTCGTATTTTTAGTGTTTTGTGCCAGTTACAGTTGAGTCCATTTTGGGCCCAGGCATCATTTTGGAATTCAACCAATCGACGACCAAAATTTTGATAGTAATTTCAAATTCGGAAGGAAGTAGCGTTCCAAATTCTAAAGCTAGTTAGTTCAGCTGCACTTGCCCCTGAAACTCTGAGCAGCTTTCGGAATACCTAGGGTGCTTTATCAATTAATTTAAACTATAACCAAACAGAAGACCTTTTGCACATACAGTCGTAAAATTGGGACATAAATAGCTAAAATACCTACCTACCTATATACTTAACACTCACCCCTACATACTCCACACTCCACATAATTATACTCATACACATACACTCACCAAAAAGCAACTTAAACTAAATGCATATAATAAATTAGTAACCTCTATTTCTATTTATCTGCATTACAATTTAATTTAATTTTATCTCTGTGTAACCATGTATAAATATTTGCCTTAACAACTTGGGAAGAGACTGGACCCCACAACACAGGGAATCCTAGTGTGGGATCCAGGGAATTTGTCAATAACTAGCACTTATGGGTTTCTATGTAATGTATTATTGTTTTAATATTGTACTGTGTTAAAATGAACGAAATAAAGATTTTAACTATGAAAAAAAAAAACTGAGTCTCAGGCTAGACTATAGGCTAGACTACTTCAGATAAAAGTTCAGAGTATAGTTGAGAGGAAACCATAATAAAGATTTCCCAATCGCTTTGTGGGACAGATTGCAGCCTCACTGAACAAATTGACAAACAATACAATTCAATGAAACAAATCGCGTGCATTGTACATGAAGCGCATATTCAAACAGAAAGGGTTGACAATAAATAAAAGTGTGAGCAGTGACGAGCGCCAACCTTCGCAGCCGGCCATCTCGAGCGTGACGTCACAATGAGCTGCGTGACAAACGGCTCCCACCGACGCCACGGCCACAAATCAAAACGGCGAAACCGTTTGGCAAAAAACGAAAATACAAAAACACAAATAAAACGGCGTAGGAAGCCGGGCGCACACCACTGATGGCTTCTTGCAATAATTTCCGTTTTCAATGAACGCGTTTTTCTTTTTCTTATCATCGCACGAACTAAGATGGTTGGGAATAAATTGAAATACAAAATTGATTGTTGACTTTTCCCGGCCGCTTTATTACTGTCACAAATAGGAAAGAGATTGAAAATTGCCTACAGCGAGACGCCGCCGGCGGATTTGATGATTCTTCAATCAACTACAGACTGATGTTTATGATTCAGTTTAGCTCCAGAACTAAACCATGTTCTTATGGTTGACGGTTTAAAGGAAAATCTACACAGAGAGAAAGGGATAACCAAACAGTTTTGTAACTGAAAATTTAAGCAAACTTTAGTTTTTGGAAAAAAAGAAAAAAAATCAAATCCCCTGACACATTTTTATTTTATGCTACATAATTTATCTAATCTAGTACATAGTAGATAAGCTTCGATCGGCAATCTATTGAACACGTCATTATGACACGATATCTTGCGAAAACACCCCGATTCAAACAGTAAAACACCCATAACTTTTGAACGGCTGAACCGATTTTATTCAAAAATAGCTACGAACACTTTCGATTAAGTTAGCTTTTAAACAGAAAAAAAACTAAATCAAAATCGGTTCACCCGTTTGGACGCTATGATGCCACAGACAGACACACAGATATAAAGCAACACACGTCAAACTTATAACACCCCTCTTTTTCCAGCGGGAATAATGCAAAACTAATTAGCGAATAGTAACACCCCGTTTTGTGCTAGTAAGACAATGCTCGCAAGCCTCAATAATTTCCCAGCAACAAAAATTTTGGTTTTAAACACTTAACTAAAATATATTTCAGTGTAATTGAATTGTTATCACTTGTTGCGATTGTAATTTCAGTTTAAGTTTAAAAGAAAATGGAAGTGCAAGCTTTAACCCCAGATTACAAGATAGTGCACAATCTGCCGCAGGATTTATTAAGTTGTTGGCTCTGGTTAGAGCACAATGGGTTAAACGCGCTATCTTCCGATAGACGAGCATTACACTGAAAATAAATTTGATTTCCACTGAAATCTTGATAGCGAAGAATTTGTGAAAGGTTCTTTGTTAATTCACACGTGTTCCTGGCTATGCGGATCTCTCGTTTCACTTACAAGCAGTTCGTAGCAATACTGCCTGATTTTAGAATAGGTGTGAATAAGATCTGTCTAAGTCTTTAAATGTAATAAAAAAAAAGTTATGAAAAATTTGACAAGGTTTATATCTAACCGTAACTGGATATAATTGTCTATATTTACTTTTATAAACTTCTTTATCATAATATCACGCCTGAATTCCCCGAGGGCTAGGCAGAGGCGTGCGTGCCTATAGTCGGTAACACTCACATTTCCACGGTTATGTTCAAATTATATATTTATAAGAAGCACACCAGGCTGCTACTAAGAGTCTCGAAACCCAGTGCTAGCAGTAAATGTAGCACTCGCGCCCTTATTATCTTATGGAATTATTATTCAACTATTACTGTAATACTAACTGCTAAGGGAGACTGCATTACAGTGTATGAAAAATGAAATATAAAATGTGCCTATTTATAATCCTTATCTTGATAAATAGGCGAGCTATTATTTTTACGAGCTATTCCCTGTTTACACTCCTTAATGCCCGTTCAGGATGAGTTAACGACAGTTGTCAGTTCTTTTACCCTCCAGCGGGGATTTCTATAGGAAAATGTTTCTTTCACAATGCCCATTTACAAAGAACTCCGGACTTCCACAATAGTCCGTCGAATACACCGTATCTGCTTTAATGGAAAGGGGGAGAGGAAGATCTCACTAAACTGGGCATGCTATGCCCCCGATGCTCCTATTTTTATTTGAGTTTTAATTATTAAAAGTTTTATGAACTGCTTATTTCTTTTTACGAGATTGTTGAATTAATTCCTTTTGTTTGTTAACTCGACCCTCCTTGTATCAAATGCTAAAAGTTGCGTTTGTTTTGCTGTAATTAATGTGCAGAATTGAAATTGTGATCTCGCTTTGCAAAAGTCGTAGCTGGGAGTGTTGCTAACACATAACGTTTAGGCGCTTCTTGAGCAACGAAATAGAAATGAAATAAGATACGAAGAATAATAAGTCACGTCCTTCTTGAACGATAAATTCAAATGAATATGTTTTATATTCATTTCGATTGAGTGGGTTATTCACAAATTTACCGTTATCACGTCCGCTGAATATCATAAAACATTTTAAAGTTCGCAAAGAGATATTCGAGAGTGGAATCTTCGTTCAGCGCCGTGGGTTCGCTGTAAGTAAATTTAACTTTAAAATATGCATAACAGTTTTCCGATGCGATCCCCTTTCGAATTTAAACACATCGAGTCGTATTAAGATACATTTCGATTCAGTGCACTTGGGAAGTTCGGGAAGAAAATGCTATTCAGTTAAAAGATGATGCGGACGGTAGTTTACGTGCACAGTGTAAGAAAAGAATGTGTTTTATCGAGAAATGTAAATGTTTATACCTTATTCGCTCGTACAAAATGCACTTTTACAATAGTGTTAACATGATAAAAATATTTCAGCTGTTACAATTATGTACTATTGATCTATCGTAGATCAAGTAAAATTAGGGTAAAAGTAAGCAAATAAAATTGTGATAATATAAAAAATTCCTAAATAAAATAAAGTGTTGCTACTACTTGAATATTTTTAAGTTCATCACCAAGAACATTAAATAAAGCCTTTGCAAGTCCAAACTATGTAAGCCGTAAAATATATTTAAAGTAAGGACAAATTTAACGCATCAGAAACTAATTGCAAAGGGCTTGTAGACTTGGAACTTGGAAGTTAAGTGTACTTAACCGCGACTTGTGAAAATGCAAATGAAGAGCTTCGCCCCCGACGCCGCGCGCAGGGCTCCGGGATTTGTCTCCACCAGATATGATAATTAGTTTTACAGAGACGAGAATTAGTAAGATACACCAAGGGGTTTCTTTATAGAAGACTTACAATTCTTTTTTACCCGACTGGCGAAGGAGGGTATTGTGTATATCAGTTTATGCATGTATGTATGTCTATGTGGCGTTCTAGAGACCAAACGCGTAGGGCGATTTTGCTGACTCAGACGTCAATCGATTCCTCTTAATCTTGCAAGTGACACTGGCAACATTAAAAATGGAAAATGGCGCATTTTGGGCGCCATATTGTGGGGACCCAATTATTTTTTCTTCCAAACCCATCGTGTAACAAAATAAAGGGTTTTAAGAGGTGATTTATTGATGGTATGTTTAAACGTACCTAATTTGAAAAAAATATTTAACTAAAAAGATATAAATAAAAATTTAAGGGATAGATGTACGTATATACAAGCCATATACATCTGTCCCTTATTGACACTCAAAATAACCTTACTCTTAGAGCTTATGGTTCCCCCAGGTTGCTGAAAAAGAAAGTTAGCTGTGTTATCAAATAAAACCTTTCAGATTTATATGAACAAAGATTAAAAACTGCATTTGATGTTTCAAATAAAGCCGTAACAATCGAATGTAATCGAACCTAAAAGCCTGTAAAGAAAATTTAAAATAATTGTTGTATAGGTATTAACGGATCCTAACTATGTTGGTGTTGGCTTGTAGTCTGGTTGGAGTTGATTACCAGTATTTTAGGTACATAGCGCGTCTGCATATCTGACCTTCTCAATCCAATAACTGTGTAAAGCTATCTACACACCTAACCGCCTAAGACCGGCGACCTAAGACCGGCGTGGCCGCGGCGACAGAATAACCCGCCTGGCAGTACGATTTCAGCGTATAGCGCGTATAATTCAGTGCAGCGGCACGCCTCTCCGGCTCTCCGCTCATTCAGTAGCCCGTCGGCTTTCAAGGAATAGTGACGTGCCTTTCGATCTACCTTTCTTTAACCCGTTACCGGCGGACAAGGCATGGCGGCGGCTTGCGCCCGCGCGTGTAACTCGGTGCCGCGGCACGCCTCTCCGCTCATTCAGTAATTCAGTAGCCCGTCGGCTTTCAAGGAATAGTGACGTGCCGTTCGATCTACCTTTCTTTAACCCGTTACCGGCGGACAAGGCATGGCGGCGGCTTGCGCCCGCGCGTGTAACTCGGTGCCGCGGCACGCCTCTCCGCTCATTCAGTAGCCCGTCGGCTTTCAAGGAATAGTGACGTGCCTTTCGATCTACCTTTCTTTAACCCGTTACCGGCGGACAAGGCATGGCGGCGGCTTGCGCCCGCGCGTGTAACTCGGTGCCGCGGCACGCCTCTCCGCTCATTCAGTAGCTCTTCGGCTTTCAAGGAATAGTGACAAGTCTTTCGATCAACCTTTCTTTAACCCGTTAATAACTGCACATGCTGCTAATATTAGATCACATTAATTATCGTCCTCGTTTATCTCAAATACTGAAACGTCGTAGTAATACGAAAGTCACAATCTCTCCGAGCAGTTCGCAATCACTAATTATTGTGAATCTACATGCCACAACTGTCATGCAGCCAGCAAAATTGTCCAACATGAACTTCAAAGCCGCTGGTCCACCCGCCGGTTCGTGGAGACACGATATTTAGTACGATATGCCTTTCTTGACTGGTGTCAGTATTTTGGGCTACTGAATAACCGTAAAGACTGCCAAAGGTTTACAAATTAAGTATTTCTGAGACATGGAGGATTCTAGATATGTAGATATTCCCATCCTTGAACCAACCTCCGCAAGCCAGCGCTTGCGGAGTTACGCTTTAGTCGGAGGAGAGGAACATAAATAAATAAAATCCAATAATTCGTTTATTTTCAATCGACCACGTGCAGCTGTTTTTACTTAGCCACGAGCACCCAACGTAAATACATGAAAATCTTACATAAAATAACAAATTCCTTCAATATGGTCTGGAAACTTGTTAATGCTATTAGCGCAAGCTACGGAGGCGTTAAGCCTGCAACCATACTTAATTCTACTTATTCGACAAACTTCGGCACCAGCAGCCTCGCCGCCACCGTGCCGCGCGCCCGGTGCGTCTTCAGTGCATACTCCTATATTAGCAAAGATTTACATTAAGTTTTCAAATAATAAACAAAGTACCGAAAAATTAAAAGTTTAATACTCTTTCAAACATAAAATAAAATGAACATTAAATCAAACACGCCAAAATGAAGAATCCAAAGAAAAGACTTAATGTATTAGACACATTGCTCGGCCCGGCACTGCGGGGTTGACTTACATGGCGTCGGGCTTCCACGCTAGGCTTCCTATCCGGATTTTCTATGTCTTGTTCAAGTTTCCTGCGCTCGGGATCGGCTGGATCCTTTTCGTACGGCCAGGGTCGCGTCGAATCAGTAGTTTCGGCAGTGTCTACCTCGGAAACTGTCTGTGTGATGGTAGAATAAAAGTCAGAAGGTAAAGGAGTTTCTGTTGTAACTGTTGTTGTTTGTATTTCCTCTGGTTGTGAGTTTATCTTTGGCGTCGTAGTTACTATATTGCCGCTCTCCGTTATCGTTTCAATTCTGACAGGAGCTTGGGGTGCAGATGACAGCGCATGCATCAACATTCCTGTTGGATTCACAGAAGATGCTTTTGTTTTGTCTTTAGCACTTGTAACAGGTGGATCCTTGTAGGATACGTCACAAATATGCGAGCAGTGCTCCTCGTGACATTTGTCCTCTGTCCCGCAAGTGATGAAGTACTCCCAAGCTGACAGCAGTTGGTACAGATGTGGTTGCTTGCAGTCGTTGTCTATGTAGGTTTGGATGCCTACTACGTCATTGTCACAAATAAGAGGTCCACCGCTGTTCCCCTGGTGTAAAAAAATGTTTTATAGAAGAATGTAAAAAAAGAAATTATACTAAAATACAAGTTTATTAAAGTAGCACTATAAATAGTATTTATATTTAAGTTTAATCCAATGTTTTGCGCAAGCCTTTAAAAATATTTATTCAGTCAGGCTTCGATTAACTTTAAGTACGAAGTTCAAATATCAATAGGTGATTTGTAAACTCACTTGGCAGAAGTTACTGTCGTAATTCGCGTTCTTATTGTCATCGCTGTCGGTGGCACAAGTCATGGAGCTGCTAAAGTGAGAGCCACAGTTCTGGATGGATGGTGGCAGCATATCAACGGATAGCTGCATCAAAGTCCTGTCTTCGGTATCATTGCCTTCCCTCTTCTGCATACAGATAAACATTAGATGGCTTATCATTTAAAATAAAATTAAATGAAAAATCATATTGTGTAATTAATAATTAGAGAGTTCTGACAGATACCCTCTACTTTGTAATCTTTGCCTGAGGTCAGTCGTTTTAAATTACATATTCATTCAAAAAAGTTCTCATCGAGATGAATGAAATGAGTCCAAACACGATATAGCTGCTGTAAATAGTTGAGGGCCTCTTGCAACTGCCTTTCGTATCTGTCTTAAGACTCTCGATGACAGTCATACCCCAGCTAGGTCTACAGTTCTCATCAAGATGAATGAAATGAGTCCAAACACGATATCAGTTAGTTCAAACGGTTCAGTTATAGCTGCTGTAAACTGTTGAGCGGTCCCGCTTGCAACTGCCTCCTGTCTCCATCCTCTGACCTTTGGTAACAGTCATACCCAGTTAGGTCTCAAGTACTCCTCAAAATGCATGAAATGAGCCCAAACACGACATAGCTGCTGTAAATTGTTGAGGATTTCTTGGAACTGACTTCCGTCTCCATCATCAGATCAACTCCAGATCCCTTTTATATTGTAGTGTCATCAGAACTACATTATGTTTGCTTACATTCAACAGAATCGGTTCAAAATTTGTAATTCAGTGGGAAATTAAATATTCCTTTTTTGGTGAGTTTTATTATTCAAATTTTAATGGGACCTACTTCGGGGTATACTCTTTCCAATAAAAAAAAAAACAATCCGACCAATGCAAATAAAATACATAAACTTTTCGAATTAAGAACTATCTCTTTCTTTTTTTGTCGGTTATAAAGGAGAACTTATTTGCAGCTGAAATAGGACCAGAAAAAAAACCATATAATATAAAAATAGTCAGGATAATATAAAAAGTGCACTTACGGCGAAAACGAGAATGATGCAGGTTTTCTCCAAAAGGTCATGTTTCGGGTTGAGGTTGGTGATGCTCACAGCTGTAGTCAGGTTGAAGGGTAACAAGACCTTCATCAGGGAGATGTCAGTACTCCACCATTGCGTCGCACTGTGGTTGGACGGACGAACAATTTCTATGACCTGAGTGAAAGAAAATCAAATGAAATAATTTCAGAAGAATAATATAACCAAAAAAAAAAAATTCATTGGACCTTAAGGTTCGGTCATTAGGGCTGTTAAAGCTGTAATGTTTAAGTAAGAAGATCCAGAAAAAGCATGGCAACATGTATACTTATTGGGGCAGTAGTTTTCAATATTTCGAATTACCTCTCGCTCTTGTTCGTCTTCGTCTTCATTTAGTGTGAAATTGGCATCAATAATAATTGCACCGAGCCTGGCCAGGAGTGTTTTTCGTGGGAAGCCGTTATTAGGAGCATCTGCAACAACGCTGGGGCCGACAGCAGAGGTGACCAGCCATTCGGGTCGGATGAGGATCGCGCCACGGAGGAATCTGGCGCCAGTGGCATCTACTACCGACTCGTCCGGGTAATATATGAATGCCTGGTAAAATTATTTCAAAATTAGTTTCTAAAATGGTACTCAAATAAATTTGACTTTTTAATTTAGCTCAGTTTTGTTTAATAAGGAACGGCTGATATCGTAATATCTATGACCTAAACTTAAGAACATAAATACTCATTTTAATATGCATTGTGCCGGAAAGATGTATCACTTTGAACACCAAAAGTCCTTTAGAAGAAGGAACATCATACAGAGACAAGATCCGATGCACACTAACAACATCCCAACATCCATTCAACATGTCAGCCACTAACCACATATAAAACATGAATCTCGTATTGGTTCACAGGTTCTTTAGTGTTGTAAGGTTATGAAAAGATTTAAAAACTTCCGCCGTATCCCAGTAGTTCCATTCTCTAGTTCCATTATGGGACTATTGGGATTTTTTCCTCCCAGTAGTTCCATGGAACTGGCATTCGACACCCAAGCATTGAGTGTACTACGTACACATTATTACCTCATTGCACCCAAGTAATATATACTCAATTGACTATACTATGTATGGAAAAAGCCCCCTCCTGGCTTCAGCATTGAGACAATATGTACTACGTACACATTATTACCTCATTGCACCCAAGTAATAGATACTCAATTGACTAACCATGTATGGAAAGAGCCCCCTCCTGGCTTCATGTTCATCATCTGCATACACGTCTTTACATAATGTCAATGCTGGAAAATTTACAAAAGTACAATATAACATATAATTATACGATGAAAACTAAAATCAGTGACTATAAAACCTTAAGAATTACCGGAACACAGCGCAATTAGAAATTTAATTCTCATATTCGTAGAAAATTATCACAAACATTTATATGAAAACTAAGTGACGTTTCACCTTCATTCATTGCCATTAGAAATTTCAAAAGAAGAATAAATGTAATTCTTCTGTTTGTATTTTCACTGTCAGGTAAACCGAACAGTTTTTATATCATAAGTATTTAAATCCTCATTTTTGACCTAATGCTATAATTCTTTTTAACTCTCTCTGTCGTAAAAATCGAATTAGTCGAGTCACGTCCCTTTATTTTTCTTCGCTATCTTTGACAAAGTTACGCCGACTCGAGTTAAAGACATTAATCAGAATCTCATCCGAGCCAAGATGTATTATCCTCAATAAAGCGAAAAGAATGACTTTGCGATTTTAAAACGCGTGTTTTACAGATAACGGCGGCGGATAAATCTGGGGAACACCTAATTATTCATGTTAGGGGTGTTTAAGAGTGCGTATTAATACGCTTGGAGCGGCGGCGGCTTTTGAAAAATATGCTAAGAACATAAAAAGTGCAGTTTATTTAAAATACCGCGGACGGAAACACGGCTTGGGCGGGCGCGACTCCGCCACAGCGGCAGTGCTGTGTGCGTCTTTTCAGTTTTTATTTCAAATTGGATAAATGTATAAAACATTGAAAGGGTAAAAGATTTAGTTTTGTGAATGGGATTTGATTTTATTGTCTACTCTTTTAGTTTATTTAAAAATTATCCAAGTAGCACCAACAAAATGACAATTAGTAATCCACTTAGATGTGTAGGAAACACTAACATTGTCCACAAATGAGCAGAGATGTCGTATCCAAACCGCTGATGCAGCCACGTCAGTACCACTTGTTCAGACGGTTATTACATGTCCAGTTTAGGTGGACCTATCCTATAATTCTACACTTCCTCTCAATGTTCTAAAAAGTTATTTGGCTTGAGGGGCAGGCAGTGTCTTCTGAAGTTGGCATTGTTATAACGCCTCGAATGAACGAGCTACGTGTTTTGGCTGCGACCCGCAATTGCTTTAAAGGAAGGTGTCCTTTGCAGTTGTAAAACTGTGTCCTAAAATATCAATAAAACTGCTATACAACTTTTAATCACACTTGTTTTTTAATGGCCATATTGATTTTTCGAAAAAGTAATCGAGGAATATTTATAGGTTATCCGCATGGGTATCCGTAACAGCGGCCGATTTTATTGTTTTGTCGTTGAATATAAAATGATACCGGGCTTTTTGAACGCACGCAGTTTCGCTATTTTATGTTTATAGAGATATAGTTTATTCATTGTTTAAAATAATATAATCAAAATGTTTGGAACAGCATGCAATTTTTGGACCGGTGTCTATACAATGGATTGAACTTTAGATTTAGCTCGAGTTTGATTCGAATCCTAAGTTCATTTAAAAGGATTTTTTTCTATTAACTATGTATAATTATTTATTGGTCATATAATTATCCAATTATATTACTTAATACCCAATTTAATAGCTACATAATAAAATATAATACCTTTAATATAGAAAGGCATACACCTGAAGCGTGTCGGTAAATTCGCATTACGTACCCGTTGCGTACAAATTCCATGGAGTCTAGGCGAACTTTTCGCCGGCTTACCAACTGTGACTCGCGAGCGCTGATATGAATATTAAACGCTTCAAGAATTAGAAGATTTATTCGACAATTGGGAAGTTGGGCGGTCCTTGCGCACTTAAATGAATGTTTAACATTATCTGTGGAGTTTTAAGGAACTTGAGCCTCTTAAACAACTTGCGAAGAAACTTTAATAGAGAGAGAGGCTCTCGGGCGATTAATTCGAAGACGAGGCAAGGTGGACGGGAATTCTTAATGTGGAAGGGTAAGAGATGTTCAATCGGTGCATCTAATAGAGGAAGGGGTGCGCTTCATTTAAATTATTTTATGAACTTTCGAATTTTGTTTCAAGTTCTCGGTTCTAACTATATGTATGAACGTGAAGATTTTATACGAGAGTGAATTAATACAGAATGATTCTGGTTATACAGTAACGAAGCCGCTGAATTCCAACAATGTAACATGTCAGAGCAACATTTTTCATCGAAGCCTTTTTCAATGAGGAGAAAACTTATCCCGGTAACCGAAGTAACAATGAACATACACACATGATGAAAACCTCATCGGTAATAATGGCAACATATCCGTTTCGCGTGACAATATAAATAGATTGGCGTGGTGTGCGTGTGTCATTGTTCCCGCCGTCATTTTCCAGCGTCCCGTCCCGTTCTATTGTACTGCACTTTATTGAATTTGATTTACGTGCCAATTTTTGTAGGCTTCGGTTTTTATTAACTGACCTCGGTGCCGATGTAAACTTAATTGAATCCGCCAACAAAAGGGTATCAAATGAAAAGAGCGTCCAGCGGTGTGCGATGCAGATTATAATAGGTTTTTCCGAATTTGCATGGGTTTTAAGTTACCCGATATTCGATATTCACGGCGGTTGAACTATTGCGTTCGATCTGTTTGTTGAAAAGCTGCTCTAATTAAATTTTATGTTACAGGTACTGCTGCGGTTTTATTTTTCAGTTTTAAAAATAGAGATTTTTTTTTAATGAGGTTTCTCAAAATGCTGTAACATTATTGTTACGGCGGTTTTGAGAAACCTCATTAAAGTTTGTGCCTATTATAATTTTTGAACTAAATTTCAAGATCAAATTTTTCGTTGAAAAAGGCGGGCGGGCGGTAGTATGGGAATAAGGGAATAGTACGCCTTACCTGCAGGTCGATGCAAACTCACGTGGCGCGAAGACTGGTTAGCTGGTGATTCTTCAAACTCCAAAATGGTGGCTCACGATTTACTGCTAATTCACGTTGCACACAACACTACACCTTTGTTTTATATCCACGGGGTGGCAATAGGCACAGTTTACAAAGTTCTCTGCGATCCAATCAATTGGTTGCATCAGCTCAGCCATGTAGCATGAAAAGCCGGTGGTGAGATACGAACTCCTTTCACGGTCAAGGTTTAATTCGCTTATAGACGTCTGTGGTGCATACATAATATGGCGGAAAAGCGCTCGCAAAAATGTCAAATATGTTTGTCAATCTATTCGGTCATTGGTTTGTGACATATTAAAAGAGATGGCTCCACCACCTATTTTAATTGAACATTAAATTTTATAATTCGATTTTTGATCCAAAACCACTATTACCTAACACAAACATATCTTTTTATACTTCGTTACCAGGATGTTCACAAACACATATCAAGAGCAAAATTAAACTGTCTCGAAGCAAGCTTTTCTTACAATTTTCTGCAACAAAAGCGAATTATTTGCTGAAAGACCGTAATCTGAGTTAATTATCTGAAATTCGGTCGTATTTAACGTCGTTTCAAAACGAGTCACAATTGGAGGCGAGTCAAAAGAGCTTTCTAAAGGAATCGCAAACACAATTAGGAGCAAGTTGTTGTTTGTAAATTGTCAGGGAAAGAGTGTGCATGACACGTGGTGGTACGTGCATAGCTGAGGAACTGCTCATTTGTCAATCGATTTCTAGTTAAAATGTCTTTCAAAACATTGGCCAACCGGTTTTCTCAATTTAGTTGATTTTATTTTAAGTTTTTTGGCTTGGTAACCGACCTTTGAAAAATAAATTAAATTGAGGCACAGAGAAATTACCATTGTTTTAATTCGATTCGGATGAATCGACAGATGACCGGATAATATAATATTAGCATGCGGATGCCTCAGCCCATACAAAGAAACCGTGCCGACGTAACTAGCGTTTTTCATCTGATTATACCAATTTTTTTTTGTAAATCGATCGCGTTCGGTTCCGTTCCACGGCGATATCTGTGGAACGTAAACGTACGTAATACGTAGATCACCATCTATATCCGTGGAGCGGAACCGAATGCGATTGATGTACAAAAAATAATCAGTATAATCAGTACAGTACGTCGGCACGGTTTCTTTGTATGGGATGGGACACCACTGATTGATGTAATAATGACAGTGCTCGGCAACTTAAAATTGCCAATTCACAAAGATCAGTTGAAAATAAATCTTCAAAAAAAAAACTTCTTAACAAAACAAAACACAACATAATTTTATTTTAATAATTTCCAAAAATTCAAATCTCAGTTCCGCCATTATATCCTTGGAGCGTACCGGCCGCTAAGCTCATTATTACGATTGTGCCCTATAGAGAGATACAGAATCAAATCAGGCGCAACAATGGCGGCGCAATTAAACCCGCGAGGGGAAACGTCTTGTAGGTGGAGAAGACGCGAATGACGACAGGACTTAACGCAGGTTTGAAAGTCAACGGCTCGAGAGAGAAAAATTACTTATAAGGTCCCGTTCTGTCTGCTTTTTGTTTTGTTGACGTCTGTTGCTGTGTATCTGTGTGTCTGTCTGTGGCATAATGACTCCTAAACGGATAACTTGATTTTGATTAAGTATTTTTTTGTTTGAAAGGTGAGTTTGTCGAGTGTTCTTAGCTACGTTTGATTGAAATCGGTTCCACCGTTCAAAAGTAATTCGAATTTTACTCTTTGAATCTGAGTTTTTTGCAAGATATCATATCATAATTACGTGTTTCGATAGATTTTCGATTGAAGCGTGTCTATTACTAGGTATATTAAATATAGTTTAAAAAGTAAGAAATAACCGCTAAGTAAACAAGTAAAATTTCACAATTTAAAAAACCTCCGACATATTTATCTTGCGAAAACACCCCGATTCAAATAGTAAAATGCCCATAACTTTGGAACGGCTGAACTGATTTTATTCAAACATAGCTAAGAACACTCTCGACAAAATTACCTTTCAAACAAAAAAAACTATATCGAAATCGGTTCACCCGTTTAGGCGCTATGATGCCACAGACAGACACACAGATACACAGATACACAGATACAAAGATACACAGCAACACACGTGAAACTTATAACACCCCTCTTTTTCCGGCGGGGGTTAATAAAATAAGCTGATGTAAACGTTGGCGGTTCCCTGTATGAGGCTTATTTTTTGCTTTTAGAGGTTTTTATATCGGTGGTTGTTTTATTTTATGATGTACGTCATACGTGACTGAAATAAACTATTTGTAATTTTAACACGCTCTCATTCTTTCTTTCTTCACTTGGGTCTTATATAGATACCATTGTAGGTAACCGATGGTGAGATACAGAATCAAACCAGGTGCAGCAATAGCGACGCAATTAAACCCGCAAGGGGAAACGTCTTGTAGAGCAGAGAAGCCGCGAATGACGACAAGGTGAAGGTTTTAAAGTCACCCGTGACTGTTCTAGATAAATGGGCCTTAAAGGGGTCTAATAAAGTCTTAATTCTGCATGTAGCATAGAGAAAAGCTGGCTGTTATTATGTTACAATTTTGCTTTTTTTACTGCCGATTTTGTGAACCATACCCGTGAATTTACCGAGCTTTGCAGTCATGGTTTTTTTATGTGTATTTTCTTTCTTCAATTGCTTATCAGGTTATTAAATTGCAACAAAATCTTTGGTTCAGGTTCAAAGTTAGGTATTATTACAATGTTTAATTCCCAAAATATTATAGAAACATTGTGCCAATAATATTATATATATCTATCATCATAATACCTTTACATTATCAAGCATCGGCAAATAACTTGTACGCAATCACCCATATCCTGTATTGTTATCATTTTAATTACACGTTCACTTCCGCAACATCCTCTTAAAACCTCCAATAACCATTGTCTAAACGCAGACAAACCAAAACCAACATTGTAACAGAATTAAAGCCAAACTCTTTCATTGTCAGTAATGCAAATCCTCGACTGAATACGGTCTGTTTACTTCTTTGCCCCTTTGTTTCAGCCGTAACGAGCAGAAAAAGGGCCCATTCAGAACATCCGAACCTAATTACCCTCCCTCGGTTACAAAGGAGGGTTCTAATTAACGATATTATGTCAAATAATTTGTTTGAGCCAACGTCTTACTTGGCCGATTGGATTAAGTTTGCAAGAACCGGTACGTTTGCTTTACAAAGAATAGCTGTTCGAATGGAAACGTTGAAAGAACTGCGATTGTACCCAGAATTTAACTTTGTTGAGTATTCAATTAGTTGGGTTAAGTTTGAGATTAATTGGTAAATCTTAAATTGAGTTGATTTGATTCGAATCGAATTATTTCTATAAGTCATATTCAGCAAGGAAATCGACCCTGGGACCAAGGGAGTCGCCTTACTTTATATAAATATTTATATATATAGGTATTTATTATAGGAAATATGTATGTATGTTTGTTTTAACTATTTTATTAAAATAGGTTAATAATGTTTTATTCACTCTTGTCTTGACTTAAAGACTGAGAGTCTTAGTCAAGAGTGAATAGGTTTCTTCTAGGCAAGCGTGCTTCATCGTCGACCACATCATCGCTTACCAACAGGTGAGATAGTGATCAAGCGCAAGCCTGTAATAGTAAAAAAGTGACTTTATCGAGAGAGTTCTTACTTTCGTAGGCTCTAGACAAGTGGCATTGTGTGTCGGCGAAGGCAAAAGTCGAAATTTCAAAATGTAAGCTATTGATCACGTGATTTTTCAATAAAGCTTGTCAGTGCCATACAATTTTGCCTTTTTGACAATCGATATTGCCATGCTTTCAACACAAAGTACGTAAGCGGCGGCGCGCCCTTTCGGTGATAGAATATCACTTGTCTAGGGCCTCTGAGCTATGTTTAATGAAAATCGTTTCAGCCGTTCTAAAGTTATGGGCGTTTTAATATTTAAAATCGCGGTGTTTTCGCAAGATATCATGTCATAATTACGAGTTCAATAGATTGTCGATCAAAGCGTGTCTACTATTAGACAAATGATGAAGCACGAAATAAAAATGTATCGGGGGCGTTTTTTTTTAAATTTTTCTTGTGTAAAATGTATTTTGTTAGTTTACAAGGATGATAACTGCAACTGCCCATTGAACTCCTCCCAATCCATTACCTACCCCTTATTTCTCTTTCTTGAATGTAAACACCGGGTCGCCAATCCGTCATGATGGATGTCCCCCGTCATATGTTGGAACACGCGGCTTCTGCCTCGTCAGCTAAGTATTAGCAATCTGTCAGTGCTCACCAAGCATTTGTCATTACGATTGGGTAGCATTAATTGGATTAATGTCATTAGCTGGCCTTTCACTTTGTCTTATGACGTATGTAAATGATCATGAGACGTGGCATTCAGATATAATTATATTATTAGTGCATTGTTTTGTAGGTAGTGTTTACCTGTGTGCCTTCAGGTTTGTGTTATAGAAGTATGGAAGATGACCGTTGCGCTGAACTTAAACAAATTGGTATATGGGAAAGAGAATGATGACCTTCTTTTTTGTAATTTCATTCAGTTATCCAGGCTTTAAGGAAGTACCCGGCCACCGAAGGCGCGGGCTTGCGGACAGCGAGTAATTGGTACCACACCGTCCGATAAGGACCAGGACCGAGTCAACGGCGCGTAGTCTTCCACGCACGCCTCAAAGAGATGTCAGCAAAAACTGACGGTGTCCCCTAGGGGCTGATGCCGGTCTGGGTCGCGGAAATTTGAAAAAGAGTTACCGCGGCCCTGGTTCAAGCAAGTAAAGGAACACGGGTGTGTTCAAAAGTCAGTAAAAGTCTGATACGCCCTCCCGCGGGAGAAGTCATTGTATGATTTGCCAACCAAAAAAGGAAAAACGCTTTAGGCCATCTAAGGGTATCGGGATCTAAGTGGACCAATAACATGGTTAATGCTGCGGGAATCCGCTGGTTGCGAGATGCCCAGGACCGATCGGTGTGGCGACACTTGGAGGTGGCCTATGTCCAGCAGTGGACGTCATTCGGCTGAAATAACGATGATAATCCAGGCTTTGCCACAGATTACTTTGACATCTACTCTAATATTCCATTGAAAAAGCTGGGAACATATAAATTTTCTAAACTTTATTTGATTCCCTCAGGGGTCTTGTACAATTTTTGATCAGAACCGTCAAGAACACACACGTGGTTATTGCTAATAAAAATAAAAAGATTTTTATAAAATCATTATCGCACCAATGACAGGTATCTCCAAAATTAATAAAAAATGCATTAGTGGCGCATAATCACCTCGCGAATGTATAGTAAATATAAACTTCAAACAGTAGTATTGAAAACATCAATAAAAACAAAGTAAAATCCTATTGTAATGTGTGTGTGATGGTGCGACGCAATTTAAATTGCGTCGCTCAGAGTCAAGTTAATTCAAGTGACGTTGGCTTCTCCGATTAACTGTTGGAAAATATTTCCAATAATTTTCATCTCCTTGGATTTTTGTTTATAATTTTTGGTCAGAACCGTGAAGAACATACGCGTATTTTTTTATAAAAAATGCACACAAGTGGTGCATAATCTGGAGCCTATTCGTCCGTTATAATGGGTGGTAGTTATATTTACATAAATATATTCTCAATAGTAGGATTGGATATGTCACAGGGAATAACCAATGCAAAACCGTAAATATTAAGAATGAATTGTACGTGCGATTATAATCTCTTTCCTTAAATTAAGACACGGATGTACTGGATGAGTTTTTTAAAGTGGGCGTGGATGACCAAATCCGAAATTATAAGGAATAGTGAAAAACACTCAAAGGAGTCACGAGGCCGATTTTGATGAAAACTAAAGCGGCACCATTGGTTTTCTTTAAACAATATGACTAGCCAGGAATCGAACCAGTTGATTTTGAAAAAAAAAACAAATCCTGTATTATTACATAATTCGATAGTGTCGCTACTAAGGATCAAATTCTGTATGACTTACGGCAAACTTAAGAAATAGGCTCACTTTTAACAAAATTATTATTTTTCCCACGTTAAGTAGGTACTATTAAAGATTAAGTTATGAAATTATGGCTATTATGTTCAAAAAATAGCCAAGATGGACAACTCAATCATTGTACATGCATTCAGCATTACAATAATTTTGATTCCCTTCAGAAAATTCTCCAATGATTTTTTCACGCCATCAATTGTATGATACGTGTCTTCATAGATTTCCCAGAAAAAGAGTATTTTGTTAAAAATGAGATCTTTCCTGAAGTTTGCCGTATGACATTATTTCCCAGAATTTTATCCTTATTAGTGACACTTTCGAATGGTGTAATAATACAGCATGTGTTTTTTTATGGGATCGATCCTGACTGAGAATATTGTTTAAAAAAAATACAATTATGCAGATTTAGTTACCACAAAAATCGGCCACGTGACTCCTTTGAGTATGTTTCGCTAATCCCCATAGTTTTGGATTTGGCCATCCACACCCACTTTAAAAACTCAACCTATACTTTAAACCATATATTTTTTATGAGATTTGTTGCATTTAAAAATAAATTTTACAAACTAACGGTGTTTACAAAAAGCCGGACAGACACATCAAGAAAAATAAAGCAAAGCCCCTATTATTTGCCGTATTTAAAAGGCTCAGTCGTCTGGACGAGGCGCCGTCAGTTCTAGGACATGAAAGGGGTATGGGCATGGACGTTAGGTGGGATTAGCAAGCATTTGAATGCGCCGGCCTCCTCACTAATTGAGTTAATATTTGGTTATCGGCGCCGCGCACTCGGGCCGCGCGACTAATCCGCCCGAATTAATGACGCGAATTTATCATTATTAATGCGTACGTGATCCTCGCCACACCTGATTTTACGCTGCGGGCTGTGTTCATATGACAGGGATGTATCTCGCTCGTGTTCGTGTGATAGGTGTTAGCTTTAGATACCAATC
Source organism: Orthosia gothica (assembly GCA_949775005.1). Taxonomy (NCBI): domain Eukaryota; kingdom Metazoa; phylum Arthropoda; class Insecta; order Lepidoptera; family Noctuidae; genus Orthosia; species Orthosia gothica. The sequence goes on along the minus strand of OX459045.1, from coordinate 21,518,878 downwards.
GATTTCGTGAATATTTTAGGAAAATTGTCCAAGGCCTGGATTCAATTATCGCAAAATTAATTTGACTAATTGTCAAACGCGTGTTAGATTCTATGATCGGTTAAATGAATTTTTAACAGCCAATGCCATCACTAGTCAAGGTTACGGGAATCCGCTAGATGTGAGACGCACAGGACCGGTCAATTTGGCGACACATGGGGACTCGGGGAGCCCTATATTCAGCAGTGGACGTCTTTCGGCTGATATGATGATTAGTGTTATCACTGGACTTAAATTGGGTTTACTTTGAGACGCATCGACAATCTCTTTCCAAAAACAGGAGGTAACGGAGCAGAAATATAGCCTACGAAGAGGTGCGGCTTTTCATATGTTATGAAGTAAAAAGTTTATTATAACTTGAGAGCTTGATCGGCAGTCTTATTACGTATCTTGTAAGAGCAAAACGATAGCTATAATTGCTCTTCAATACAGAAGTTTTAGAGATTTCGGCGGTTTTTTTTTAAATACTTAAGTGGATTTGCCCTACTATACCTACACTGTAGGTAATTCCGACTGTTATGACATTAAGCGTATGATCGCGCGATGGTTGCTGTTTCTTACGTAATATGCCTGCCGAACGAAAATGTACAAAATTAAATCTTTTAGCAGGTAATGGTGCAAGCACGGATGGATTAATTAGGCAGGAAAATGTCCGAGCATCAGGTAAATGATTGATTAATGACAACCTTTCCACTTAATGCTAATTGTATCTTCTCGTTAATATGAAATCGTGTGCTCTGAATATTTGAAGTGTTTTATAATATTGTTAATAAGTGTTAATTACCCTCACGCTGGGCTTTACGTAGTACCTACCAAGGTAGCTCGATTATGAAAATGTCACTGTATCCTATGCATCCTAGTACTTCTCTAGGACTTGGATTTCTGTTTGTTTGGTGGCTCAGGTCAAAGATGGAACGTAGCAAACAACAAGGTAACGCCGGTTAAAACTACTCCTTGCCGAATACATACACAATTACACGCACACACGTATATTGAAACTACGCCTTAGCTTGTCAGTCGAGCTCTCAGATCAAATAAAAAGTTAGTCTAGAGAGTTTGGTGGTAGGTATCAATGTAGCGTGAACAGCATCCTTTGTTTTCAAAAACTCGTTCTTTTCTACTAATTAAAAGATGTACAAAATTTATTGTCGGGCTTATGAAAACAAGGTGTCACGCTAGTCCGATAATTCTTCCACTCTAACATTCCCTATCTCTATGACATACTTGTTTCGAATTTTCCGTTCGAGTTGATCACAATGAAAAGAAAATGTGTGTTGTCTTGTTTGTTTCACCGTTTCACGTGTGAACGGGGCGCGGCCAACTGCACCGTCCATTTAATTCGACAGTTTTACGACAGCGCGCCCGTTTACCCGCGCGTTTCGCTCCGTTATGGCTATATTACATTTTTTTATAGCTCCACTAGTTCATATTTTCGACGGTGTTAAGGGATTAAAGAAGTGGAGATTGATAGGCTATGAAAGGATTAAAAAGCTGATAATTTTTTCGATATTTTTTGGAAATGCGGGTATAATAACGTATTACCTAGCTAATGCAAATTTTACATTATAATTTCACAGTATTTTTAGGCTTAGCACTACAGGGTTAATTCATTGGCAGTGTTTCAGCGAGTGAAATTAATTTATGAATACTTAAAAATCAACTTTTACTGTGGAACTAACATTGTAATAGGAAAAACCGGCCAAGTGCGAGTCGGACTCGAGCACGAAGTGTTCAGTACCATTATCGCAAAAAAATTACGTTTGTTGTATGGGGGCCACACTATTTTTTTTTTTGTTTTTATTTTTATATATCATTTGTATTTATAGCGGTAACAGAAATACATCATCTGTGAAATTTCAACTGACTAGCTATCACGGTTCATTAGATACAGCCTGGTAACAGACAGACAGACAGACAATGAAGTCTTGGTAGTAGGGTCCCTTTTTTGCCCTTTGGGTACGGAACCCTAAAAAAACAGCTTTCCGGGTTTTTCTGTAATTTAGGGAACGGATGTATTTTCGAGTTTTCAAAGATACAGTTGGTCTTATAGTAAAACTAGCTGACCCGGCAAACTTTGTTTTGCCATAAAAAGACCAAACATTTATCTACCCTACCCTACCCTACCCTACCCTACCCTAACCTACCCCACCCTACCCTACACTACCCTACCCTACCCTACATTACCCTACAATACTCTACCCTACACAACCATACCCTACCATACCCTACCCTACCCTACCCTACCTATATAGCCTATGTCCTTTCCCAGGTCTCAAACTATCTTCATACCTAACTTTCATCTAAATCGGTGCAGCGGTTTAAGCGTGAAAAGGTAACAGACAGACAGACAGACAGAGTTACTTTCTAGGGGGGGGACTTTCTACTTAGTAGGGTAGGGACCCTACCATACCCGACCCTACCCTACCCTAACCTACCCGACCCTACACTACCATACACTACCCTACCCTACCCTACCCTACCTATATAGCCTATGTCCTTTCCCAGGTCTCAAACTATCTTCATACCTAACTTTCATCTAAATCGGTGCAGCGGTTTAAGCGTGAAAAGGTAACAGACAGACAGACAGAGTTACTTTCACATTTATAATATTAGTATGGATTAGTTCAAATTCATGAATCTTTACTAGTTACCTTTTACCCCTGAAATATTTCAATGACTGAAATCATTCTGCATATATCTGCCTCTTACAACATCCTTATTCATCCAATTCAACAGCTAATTCCTACAGATTTGAAACCCCTATGTCACACAAAACGAGCATGCCTGCGCCTACGAACCCTACAAATTGGTATTGTCAGTAGTGCGTGGAGGACGGTTCGCAAGCAAACAGTCGGTAACGAGCGATCAATGCGCAATCACAGCGCACTAATCACGCGCGATTGACGGCGGACGCAAATGACGGACGTAAATGACGGACGTAAATGACGGGAGGAGCAAATGACGCGCCATATCGTGTGACACGCGGGCAGCGCTAATGAATTGCTACGGACACTGCGGGCAAGTGTGGTGGGAATTGTGAGCGTTTTCTTTTTCAGGGATTTTGTTTGCTGATTTCTGGTTAAGTTTTTCCGAAAGTTTTATTCTTTTAAAGAAAGTATGTAAGCGGTAGATCTTTTCACTAAGAGTAGGTTAATATATTTCCTCGCAAGATAAAACATAACAAAGTTTTTTGTGGAAATTATGTTTCTTACGTCAATCGATTCGTCTTAACCTTGCGAGTGTCACTGGCTACATTAAAATTATAAAATAGAAAAATGGCGGCTTTTGGGCGCCATATTGTGGAAGCCCGATTTTTTTGGTTTTGGTTCAAACATCTGGTTTTGGTCAACTAGCCCGTGAATATGTATCCTCCGACGGCACAGCATGATTTTCTTCTTATTTACGTCTTTTTAGTTCGCTTATTAAGCAGTCGAAGTTTTTTTTTATAAAGTTTTTTGTTTAAAAAAAAGATTGTTATTGTCTTTAGGTAAGATAAGATAAGATCATTTATTTGTTCAAAACATGAGTATGCACACACATGGCATAAGTAAGAACAATCTTTTTTCTTTCACAGATAAGCAATAACAACATTTGCTGCCCTATCCTTCTATCATGAATACCTTTCAAATACTTGTAACGCGTTTCTTAGTCCGAAGATGCACGTCCAACAAACACATAGGTCACTTCTAATTAGACACACGACAAATTAGATCAAGTTGCACATGACAGTGGATTATTGATTGCTACGTGCTGGGGGTGGGGGTGGGCATAATGACGTCATGCTCCCCACAGTCAGTAATTAACGACTGATTAACGCACAATTAGCACTGATCACTGATAACAGATGCCGGCGGAACTTGAAACCAGTGCACTTGCGTGCAGAGAGATGGGCAGGGTTAGTGAAATGTGCCGGTTTTCATAGAAAGGTACCGTTTTATGATAATCACTCTTAATAAATCCATCTAATACAGGGCTCATGTGAATAAATACGTCTTTATTAGAAACAAAACCTTAATTTGAATACGCTACTGTAGAAGTTTTCACGAATCAGAATAACTTTTCTTCTCTATTATAGAGGGCTACAGTTTAAGTCGACCTAGATCCTGTAAGAGGTTGTAGATTCCATCATTCCTGACTGATTTGACTACGAAACAAAGTACCCCAAACTTAACTGTTTTCATGATATTGGACATTGAAGTTTTTTTTTTAAAGTTACCGTTTTTTTGTCTATTGGCTTATTTTTTTGGCATTTTGCAATCAATCAATCATTAATTTTGTAAAACATAGGTATGGTTACAGTTGGTATATTGTTAAAATATGTGCACTATGTTTTGCCAAAATCTGGCGTACAAAATTAGCATAAGCAAGCAACAATAAATAATAAATAAAATAATAAAATTAAGGTGGCATGTCAATAGATTACATTAAAAAAACTAATTAATGTACAATATGTCAATTAGGTAAACAGGTCATTACAATTTTAGATAAATCAACACATTCATTTATAATTAATAAATAAAATCATAAATGTTCAATTGGCAAGTCGGAATCGTCATATCTCTGTTTATCAGTAGTAAACTCAGTGATGGAGTAGTAACATCTATCTACAAGGAATTTAAACAAAAACCTCTTAAATGATCCCAGGCAATCTTTATTTCTAATAGCAGCTGGTATACTGTTACATATTTTTGGGGCCATACCTAGCACACTTTTGCCGAAAAATGCGGTTTTATGAGAAATAACATAAATGGTATTCTGGTAACGGCGAGAGCGCAGTTTTGCAAATAAATGCAGGTTACAGCGAACAAACACTCCCATTTCATAAACATACATAGACGGTAGAGTGAGCAAACTAAGTTCCTTAAACAATTGTTTACAACTATCAATCGATTGCAATTTGGTAAATGATCGCAATCATTTATTTTGAGCTTTAAAAGCAATGTCTCTGTCAGTGGAGTTGCCCCAGAAAATGATTCTGTTTTGCCTCTATAATATTTGTGTTTGCGATATTTAATATGATGCTTTATTATTCTCAACATATAAATTGCAGGTAACTGAACCAAATGGGTCATAAAAAAATAAAAAAATGATGGTTATAAAAAAATGTATGACAGTCAACCTGCTCCCCAAAAAAACTTCGATTGAACTCAGTTGAATTGATTTGCTTGCTTGATTCAACTGTTTTTCTCTGGTTAGCCATGCCTTTCTAATAAAAATACTTAACATCTTAAACTTAGTAATAACTGTGTTACAAATTGTTCTAGCCAGAATATTATAACACAAGCCTATAATACCTTCTTAAGACGTTTCAAAATCAAATAAAAATATCGAATCGAATTGTGGACACGGCTAAGTTTTTATGCACGTGAGTGTAAAATGCGAGATATTGTGGTGAATGTAATGTGAGGTGATTGAATTGTTTGTGGCCCTCACGATTGCTGCGTGTTTCAGAGTAGGCACACATATGAATATTTTGAGGGTATATAGGGTAACATTGTCGAAACTCCACAGATGTGATGGGTATCGATACTTAAAGATCATCAACATCATATCAGCCGTAAAATGTCCGATGCTGGACATAGGCCTCCCCCAAGCGTTCCCACATTGACCGGTCCCGTGCGTCTCGCATCCAGTGGATCCCCGCAACCTTCACTATGTTAGACCTATGCTTCCACCTACTGGGAGGCCTTCCAAGGCAACGTCTTCCGGTTCGCGGTCGCCACTCCAGAACTTTTCGGCCCCATCGGCCATCCGTTTTGCGAGCAATGTGGGCACATTGCTCGCAAGGCAGGGTTGCCCACTGCCACTAAGGTTGGCAATTCTTCGGGCTCATACCCTGACATAGCCCAAAGAATTGCCTCTTGCGGATTTCTGATTCGATCACTCTAGGAAACGCCGAACATAGCTCTCTCCTTTGCCCTTTGGGTGACTGTAAGCTTTCTGATGAGGCCCATTATGATCGACCACGTCTCAGAGCCATAGGTCATCACTGGCAACACACACTGGTTATAGACTTTCGTCTTGAGACACTGTGGTAAGTTGTACGAGAAGATACCGCGCAACTTCCCGAACACTGGGCAGTGTTTGCCGAGTCGGATTCGATTGTTGACCTCTTTCTCGAAGTTGGCCCTACCCAACAAGATCGTTTGTCCCTGGTAGACATAGTCGACCACAACTTCGAATGTAGAGTCTCCGACTTTGATAGGAGTGTGTATAACATGGGCATTCAATATCACCTTGGTTTTGTCCATGTTAATTTTAAGACCCACTCTTTCGGAAGCTCTACTGAGGTCATCGTGTACCGAGGTTCTTCATGGTCTCATCCATGTCCATTATATAGTCGGCAAACCGAAGGTGAGTGATGTACTCGCCATTGACGTTGATGCCTAGCCCTCTCTAGTCCAGAACCTTAAAGACATCCTCCAGTGCAGCGGTAAACAATTTCGGAGATATGACATCTCCCTGTCTCACACCTCGATGCAGAAGGACAGGTTCCGAGGTCTGATCTTGAAGTCGAACTGACATGGTGGCGTTTTTGTACAAACACTTCAACATTTCGATGTACCAGTAGTCGATTTGGCACCGTTGGAGAGACTGCAGTACAGGCCAAGTCTCGATCGAATCAAGGCTTTCTCGTAGTCCACAAACGCATGCTCTTCCGTCTTCTGTATAATCTGCCGCAACGTATGTATAAGGTCTGCGGTGCTGAAGCACTTAAGATCATAAAACAAAAATTCTTAACTTTGAATTTCATTTACTACTTAAACTTACCAGCGGCCGTTGACCCCGTGGTCAGACGGAAGTTGCTTGATATTAAAAAAACTTTTTTTTTTTATTAATTCGCGTTTGACCACTCCTGATGATAAGCGATGATGTGGTCGTCGTTTGATTTCGATACCTTTACATCGCCGGTATTTTGCAAATTAATTCAAACTGACCAAAATAAATAATTAGGTATACGAATTTCGTAAGAATAGCGTATCCAATGTACATAATGATAAACGTGGTTAATGGTTATTTGACGAGTATAATTTACACAATTTGTTTGAAACATGTCTGTATCATGGTATTTCCCAAGTTGTGCCTGCCTACCATTTTTGGTCGTTCCTTATTCAGTTTACACAGCTTACTTTTACTCTGGGGTCTAAAAGTACCAGCAATTTTTTTTTAAATGGTGTCCAGATACCAACGATAACAACTCGAAAGAAGAAATAATTTGAGTACAATAAAAACGTGTTCATTACACGTGCAGTTTCCAAGTAAATCATTAACAAGTGCGATTTAAATTAAAATAACAACATGTACCGACATAAATTAATTTGATGAATCAAATATTTTCAGATATGTGCTTACGTCCAATTAAATTATTTTTTCCTGCCCTGAAAATAAATTAACCAGAAATATAACAAACTGAATGTGTTTATAGAATGTACATAAGTGGCATTGCAGTATAATTAATAAGTCCGGTGTAAAATTTAATAATGGTGACTTTTGAAAATATGCGAATAAAATTGTTAATTAAAATGAATGCAGGCGATAATTATCAGTGTCTGTATTGTTGAAATAATTAATTTTGTAACAACAGATGGATTAAGGAGCGTCGGGGACGTTTGAACTTGTTTATCGCTTGCTCGCAGGACTAATGTCGTCACACGGCTCGGTGCACTCCGACTCTCTGCTTCAAATGGATAATTAGTGGCGTTTGATATTGTTTTCATATTTAACTAGCGGGCTCCACGCGGTTTCACCCGCGTAGTTCCCTTTCCCGTGGGAATACAGGGATAAAAACAGTAGTCTATGTCACCCGGGGACAGTGTAGCTTCCCAAAGGTGAAAGAATTTTTGAAATCGGTCCTGTAGTTTCGGAGCGTATTCGGTACAAACAAACACACAAACAAACAAACAAAAAAAACTTCCCTCTTTATAATGTTGGTATAGATAGGCATCTCGCTATGTGAAATTCGTTGTCGAGAAAACCGGTCGATGACAAAAGTATATCGTTATTTTGTACAAAAGCGATTACTTAAAATAACTAGAAACAAATAGTCAAAGCCTAATCCATATTATCAAACATTACCTAGTCTTCAGCATATAGAGCAGATCAGAAGCAACATTCGTATCGGTATTTAAAAGCCTTTCACCCGATAAATTCTACAAAAGTTGCACAAAAAATTGCACATCACGTCTCGTTACGACCATCACTACTATCGGGGTAATTTCGTAACGTTTTCCTAAAAGGTGCACGCTGCACGATGCCGTCGGCTCAGTTAATGGTGCGCTCAGATAAGCTCGCTCGGTTTAGCTCCGCTCATAAATCAGTCTCTGTCGGTTAAGCTAATTGTTGTGACAAGCGCCTAGTGCGCCCAATACGCCCAGATATACCAGAAAATATCGCCGGGTTTTTCGCGCGCCTGGTGAATTATTCAGTCGGAATTCTGTCTTTCAGGTTCTAGTTTTTGTGTGGGAAAAGTATCTTTACTGACATAATCCAATACGTATGTTACGGCTGAAATGTTTGGTGCGATTTCCAGGTTTTTTTAAATTGTAATAGACCACGTTGGTTTGTTTTGTTTTGTTTGATCTTTCGGGGAATACAGAATTATATTATGTTAAGTATATATCATATTGGAAAATAAATGTGTGTCAGTTTCATATCTCGCTCTTGCTTGCTTCATAGAAACACAATAACTTTGCTTCGCTAACTTTAAACACCGAGTCAATAAAAATAATGTTAATTATTATGATAATTTCTTACATATATTAATTAAGGTGCCTGAGTGTTTTTTTTTTTAATTTTGGCCTTTCTTTAATTGACAAAATATGAAAGTTCAAGTGCTTGTGAACTAAACTATACTTATTTATACTAAACTTAACTACTACATATATACAAAAGAAAGATACACCTCATCTCTTTGAAAAGAGAGAGAGAGATCTCTTTAAAAAGGAGACGTATACTCGGGCCCCATGACCCAAGCGTTTCAACCGAGACGGCTCAGCAGCCGCAGCAGCAGCGCCAGCACAGCCCGCCGTACTAGGAGCAACAGAAAACAGGTTGTTGCCCTGTGAAAAATTTGTGTTTTTATTTTTGAACTTGTTAACAAGATACCCATGTTTACGGAATTGCAGGCATTTTTATTGTCAACCTAAAGTATGACCTCACCTTTCTTGCTGTTGAGATTTGATATAGGGTGGGTATAGCAGCCTCACAGCCGCCTATGGACCCGAAGCTTATCTGTAGGATAGGAGAGCATGAGGTTGATGCGGGCCGTCAGCTCCTTCAAAAGGCACTCATTAGCTTTACCTGCACACATTAAATCCTTTAAATGTTTTGGTGTCAAGCTGTCCAGACCGTCGGCGGATCCACTCCGCAAGGATCACACGGCCGCACACAGTTGCTGGGCTGTAATTTGTAATATGTTGTTTTCAGAATCAGGGGAGTCGGGGAAGGTGAGATCATCTGATGGGGCAACGTGTTTGCCCCGTTTGTGGTTCCGAACAAAATCCGAAGAAGTAAACAGGCTTTCGAAGTAAAAAAAAATCGTCTCTCAAATGGCAGGACAGTGGTGATAGGTGGCAGAAGAATGTGACGAGTGGCATCCAACAGCTGAAAGGAGAAGTATCGGTCATACGGCGGAAGCGAGATGGGCAGACGACATTGTTGCCATCGTGGGTAAAACCTGGATAAGGCTGACACAGAATCGTGGGGATTGGCACAAGAAGAGCCTATACTAGAGACGTTTGTATATTTGTGTATCTGTCTGTGACATCATAGCTCCTCAACGGATGAACCGATTTTGATTACGAATTAATCGAAAGTGTTCTTAGCTATCTTTGATGAAAATCGGCTCAGCCATTCAAAAGTTACGAGCGTTTTACTTTTTGAATAGGGATATTTTCGCAAGATATTGTGTCATAATTACTTATTCGAAAAATTGTCGTTCGAAGCTTGTATGTTACTAGATATAATGTGTATAACTATGTAGGATGAAATAAAAATGTGACGGGGATTATTTTTTGTATGATACATTATTTTTTTAACTGTTATTTATTTATTTAAAACTTCATGCAATGGCGGACTTTATGCTTTAGGCATTCTCTACTAGACAAACAAGGGTGGTGAAGAGATAACATAGCAGGTGCATTATTTAAATTGTAACAAGCAAAAAAGTAATACTAAGAAATACTAATAATAAGTTGCTTAAAATACACATACATATATATTTTATATAATACATACCTAAATAAAGATATATTTATAATTTAATAGTGGAATAGAAGTTATCGAGATGTCCCTCCTCCCCGTTGAAAATAAAGCCACAATTTACAAGCATATTGACTAGTGGTCGTCCTGATTTCGAGAGAAGAACACAACCCTTCTACAACAAGAAGGATTTATAGGTGTAAGGAATCTTTTATCCTTTTCATTAACATAATTTTCAGCCGAGAGACATCCACTGTTGGAAATAGGCCTCCGACATCCATCGCCACATGTAGCGGTCCTGTGCTTCTCCCTGCCAGCAGATTTCTGAGACCTTCACCAAGCCATCAGTACACCTAGTGAGAGGTCAACTAAATCTACCTGTAAGTTATCTATTGTCACACGTTGGCCATCCGTTCGGCAAGCAATACACTCTATATACCCACTGCCTAACCTTATTAATTCAAGTATGTAATATTTTGCTAATCTAATCTTTTGTAACTAAGTTCTATGGTAAATACAATTTTGTAGAGGGGCAGAGACGGGTTGACGAAATAGCTCGTCAAATATCTGTACTCGTATCACCTACATCAAAGGTGTAGCAGATAGGGGGAGGATCTCGTATGCAATTCTTAGAAAGGGTTAAAATACCTGCTCTGTTGCTCAGTGACACCCGGCTGTAATATGGTAAGTGTATGCCAGTGTTTTGTTTAGTTTAATTAATACTCAATGTATTCTTATGAAGTATTTGGGTCTGGATTTAGTTCAAAGATATTCTTGTGATTCTTGAGAGGGCGATTCATCGAAACTTAGATTTGGGGCGGTATTTCCTACAGTCCTGACATTGCTAAAATTTTTGCCTACACATACAAATTCGGAAACGTACAAAATGTAGCAATTCAGACATTAACCGATCATCATCGTAGTTTGGAAGTTAGTGGAAAAATAATTTATATCTATTTGCTGTCGTGATGCTAAACTGTATAATAATAATAATAACACTTCTCCTTCATGATCAAAATTCACCACACGCTACATTGACTTGGCATTGTCCCGTTGATGTAGCTTAAACTAGCCAAAGAGCTAAGAAACAGTCCATGTTTACCAATAATAATAACTTTATTGATACAGATAACCTTTGTTACAATAGTACTTAGCGATTAGGTTACAAGTTCAGTTAAATAAAGGTAGCTTACAACACAACATTGCATTATTCTTTCTTTCTTCTTATTCCCGGGATAAAAAGTATCCTAAGTGCTATGCCAGACTATAATCTATTTCTGTGCCAAATTTCATCCAGATTCTTTCAGTAGTTTTTGCGTGAAAGAGAAACGAAAATACAAACACACACACAAGCTTTTGCCTTTATAATATTAGTGTGATAAATTTGATTACTGATGAAGTTTATTCAGCATAAATTTCATCACATATCTAACTTGAGTCTATCTTTAAACTAACGAAATCTAATAAAAAAAAAGTCTACTAAAAGCAAGACCGTCATGATTCCGAAAGCATCTACTAATACTAATCCGTAATTGAGGAAATATGTGATATTAAAGTAAGCATGTTAAAACACCTCAAATATAAAATAACCCTACCATATCTTTTGGCGTCAGAGTTAAAGAGACTGAAGCAACGACGGCTGTTTCATTATCTGTAATGAAGATGATATGTCCCTAGCTACAGTAGCTAGTCTTGCTATTACGAGTAAGCTGAGCCTGCAACAAGAATTTGAGGAAGAAGAGAGAAAATGTCAAAATGCAAAGAAAAGAAAGAGGGCAGTGCTTCTGTCGAACAAATTTTATTTTTTGTTCAATGGAGCTGAAAGGGAAACTTATCTGACAGAGACATACACGTCATCTTCATCTTCAGCCGTTTGAATGTGCCCACTGCTGGGACACAGGCCTTCTCTCTGTGAGAGGGAATGGGCCGTAGTCCACCACGCAGGCCCGTACGGGTTCGTGGATATCATTTGCCTTCGAATTTTCCTCACGATGTTTTCCTTCACCGTTTTGAGAGCAGTAGTGATGAAATAATGTACACAAAGTAAAGCATTTTTCTGAGTTCGAACCCATGACTTACAACTTGTAAATCGCGGCCGTTACCACTGGGCCACCAGTGCTCTTTATTTTACATTTATTTAGCCAGCGAGTTTTGAAAGTGAGCATGTTTTTCCGTCGGCCGGGTATATTGTAATACGAAGTTCACTATCTCACGAAATGCTTGACATTTTATTATCCCTGAGAACATATAACCAATAAAAACTAGAACTAAATAAATGATTAATGTTGATTCTGAGGTAGGTAGTTTAATTAGTATTAAGTATAGGGCAATAATGAGAAACAACAATTTTTTGCGCTAAATTAAAAAATACGATTTAGAAATATGTTTCATTGTAGTCAATCCAAACTCATACCAAATCGAGATCTAGTATCGGAAATCAGTATCAGAATTGAATATCTTCCGATATTACATGGCCTAGGTACTAATATTACAAAAATATAAAATATGCTGAATTTGATTTCTGCAGAAATACCTATTTTCTGTGCCTTCTTCTTGTCTATTTACTATGTGTGTACATTTACTAAATTAATAAAAAAAAAATAGTTTGTTTAGAAGGTTATCTTTGAAAGTACTGATTCGATCCTGTTTAGATGTAAAAAGCTACACTACTTGGGTACTTTTTTCTGGGGAAAATTGAACGATTCATTTGGTAATTTATCACAAGAGTTAGTGAGAAAAGGTAAGTTGTACTTAGGTATGAGGACTCAATATATTTAGTTAAAGCTCTTAAAATAACGTCAGACATTTGAATTGTGAACTTCATCTCCCGTGGTTTATTTTCGTTCAGGTCACCTCAGGGAAGGTCAAGTGAACCGGCCTAGTTTATTTCCAGCAGATCAATAGTAACACCTATTTATAAGCTTTCGCTGTAGTTTGTTTAAATGTCTATTTTAGAGAGAGTAGCCATGGTCATGTGATGAGGAACTAAAAGTTACTAAAAGAGTTATGAATATAGATGTGGATGGATGGAGAGGGAGGGGGCGGCCAAAGAAAAGATGAATGGACTAGAAAGGAAGAAAAGGGCGTCAGTGATGGAGTGACGGAGGACAGGATGGTGTGGAAGAAGACAACGTGTTGCGCCCTTCCCAAGTAACATGGGACAAAGGCAAGAAGATGATGATGAGAGAGAGTAGCCAACGCAAACCGTGTTGGAAGTTTCTAGACGAAATATTGTATCTGAAATATACTCATCATAAATTGTAATTTTGTGCCTAGTTCTCAAGGTTTCCAATGATCCTACCTGCCTAAAGATTTTATCCAACAAATAACAGTACGATATTAGTTCAAGAAGATTGGGTATTTTGCTCCGTCGGCGGCCAGCGGGCATTCAGTAAGCTTTAACTTTTCTTCAGAAAGTCAAAAATAATGCATTTGTTCGTGCAATGCATCAGGTTCCATTAACGCCAATTGATTTGACTACCAAGTGATAGGTATTTTTACCCGACTGCTGAAGGAGGGTTATGTATTTGTAAACTTTAATTTTCGGTTAGAAAGTTATTACATTGAAAGAGAAATAAAATGGTGTTTGTGCTGCAGAAGCTGCTTTGGTATGGTTATGTGAAGAGGAGGGATGAAACGCATATTACTCAAAAAGTTTTATGAAAATAAAAGTCAGATGGATGGAGAGGGAGACGGAGGCCAAAGAAGTTACATACCTCTTTTACAAACAAGTAAAAAAAAAATAAGAACCACCGACACATTTTTATTTCATGCTTCATAATTTATCTAGTATGTGACACACTTCGATCCCCAATCAATTGAACACATAATTTATATGATACGATTTCTTGCAAAAACAACCCGATTCAAACAGTAAAACGCCCATAACTTTAAAATGGCTGAACCGATTCTCATCAAACATACCTAAGAACACTCTCGATAAGGTCTAAGGCCAACAAAAATACGGAATCAAAATCGGTTCATCCGTTTAGGATCTAGAGACAGATACACAAATAGACAAGTACACTCGTCAAACTTATAACACCCCTCTTTTTCCGACGGGGGTTAAAAATAATGATATATTAGAAACAGGACTCGGTGAAAGCGTGATGGAAGAAGAATACATGTTGCACCGACTCCAAGAAACGTGGAACAAAGGCAGGACTCCAAGAAATGGTGATGATATTTATGCTGCAGATAGGTAGTAAATACATTTAATGCATCAAGACTACCCACGATATATTGACGACCACTTGATGATTTTCATAGCATAAGGGTTTTTATTGAACGCTAACTTGTGCTAAGCATGTCAGATACAAGGTGAATTTCGATTCACAAAATAAAACTGGAGCTAAAAATTGTATCTCAGTAAGAAAATGTGGGGCTATTGACGATCGTGAATGGTTTGAAGATAGATTTAGAAGATGTGAATTTAAAAATGTTTATTTGTGAAAGACTATGGTGGCAAAAGGAAAACAAAATAAGTTTCGGGATCAAAAACCGGTGGCCTGCTATAGTTTCTATCTACTCGTTTATTTGCTTCAAACAGTTACATGTTAGATGATTGTATTAGCTTAGTAAACATTATTTGAACTAAAAATGAACTTGACAGATTAGCAACGGTTCCCAAACTAGGCACAGCCTGTATCTTGGTGACCTTATATAACACAGAGTTTGTAATTTAAAGTGTCCTGCTAGGAGTGAGGCAATTTATAACAATGATTAATATACAAAAATGTTAATATTCAATATACACAGAAACGAATGTTATACGGAATAATCCAAAAAAAACCGTTAATATGAGTAAGTGTGGAGTGTGAAAGAGTGTGTGTTTTATCTGAGTGTGTGTAATGTGTGTAGGATCGTGCGTAGTACATTATTACCTCAATGGTAGGATCAACTTGTGCAACAAAGAAAACTTTCTGTTTCCTCGTAAGTCCGGTTCAAAAACCACTTCTTTAGTTTAGATTTGAACTCTATGATAAAAGTTTTACTTAAAGCATTATAGAGATGCGTATGGGGAAAACCGGGACGCAAATAAGGTTTTTGGAAAAATAGTGAGTTTGTGTTTAAAGCCATGGTTTGTGTTTCAGGACTTCAAGGACTCTCAATTAAAAGAAAAAATGCACTGCTCAATCACAGGTAACAATGCAGATGAAGATTAAAATTACAGTTTGTGTGTATTTTATTTCGGATATTTTGTTTAGGATTTTTAACTAGTAATAATAAAATAATAATAATTTATTGTTTCTTAAAAAGTGTAACAATATTAAGATGTGACATTGGATCCTGCACTAGGATACTCTGTGTCGCAGGATCCAGCCTCTATCGACAAATATGGTTGATTATTGAATTTTTATATCAAATGCAACGGTTCCAATATTTAATCAAAACTAAAAAACTAAAAGGTAACTAGTGTTAGTCATTGGTATAATTTATTGGCATGATGCCTTTGTGTGGTGGATTACGGCCCATTCCATCTCACAGAGAGGAGGCCTGTGTCCCAGCAGTGAGAATATTAAAAAAGCTGATGATAACGATGATGCCTTTGTAAATTTTCTTTAAATTAAACTCTTATGAGTGCCCTATATTTAGCGTTATCTTCCTTATAAGACAAATATTTAAGTTAAATTTAAAGAATAGTTAAAATCCTACCTTTCGTCAGGCATCTACTTACCCTAACTCGTCTGAAGTGATAGTAGCAGCAGTAATTCGGGGTGTCTCGCCTATGTTAATAATTTTCTCAAAGACATTCCTGCCGAGCCCCTTCAGTAACGCTTTGATAACTCTTTAAGATGCTTCGCATTTTCGACATTATCTTTAAGAGTATTTTACTGCATTTTTGCTTGAAAATATTTGGTATTTAAAGTATTGAAGATGGAAAATATGGTGTTTATTTAGCATAATTAATTTAAAGAATTTGTATACAAAAGGCAACGTTGCTGTAATCTTCTCTCTAATTAATTTGGTTTATTTTTTATTAAATTGTAATTTGCCAAAAAGGCATTTATTATGTTATTTATAATAGATTATTTTTACTGTAGAGGTTTGACGATCAAAAAGTGTTTATTAATAAAGTAATTATTTGAATAAATGACTTTTGATTTTGAATGGTATCTCATTCATATTTTGGGTTTAGATTTTGTAAATGGGTAATTTCCATGAATTGAATATTATATGAAATAGGTATGTAAATTCTATCAGTTTGTACCTACCTATCTACGCAAAAAGAGTAACTGTGTGAAGTGAATATGCTAATAAAAACAATAGCTCAGCACTAAAATGAATAGCTGAAATCATCCACTGTACAATTTTGCTAGACAAATAAATTTTAAATTCGTATCGAAGGTAACAAATTACTTGATAAAGTATCCTTAACGACGATACTTCAGGGTGTTCCCGCCCACCTGTCACGGGTTTTTCGAGCAGACGGGGCGGATCCGATGGGTGGGCGGGGCGAGCTCGGTGGGAGGAGGGCACGCCCACCCGCGCGCCCCGCCCACCCGCTGACACCTCAGTCGCCAGCCAAGCGTCGGCCGCGATGATACTGTTGATATGTCTGACATGGACTTGATGCAGAAAGCGCCTGTGTCCTTTGCATCTGTCGAGGCCTCTTTGAGTCATGGCATTACTCTAAAATTAGCATACATCATATTAAATATTATCATTAATAATGATAATGAATGAGTCATAACATGACGCTTGTGTCCTTAAGAGATAGACAGAGGTGTAATAGAACACTAATATTTTGGTATCAACGTGAATAAGCCTTCCTAAGTATCACACTTTAAACACTAATACCTAGTTTTTTTTTAAATTTTAGTTCGTACAATTTTCAAACATTGTTTTTGAAAACTTCCAAGAACACTTTGACATACTTTCTTATCCAAAGCACTTATCTTCAATAATAATGCACTATTGTTGCTTAGTTAGCCCGTAGTCAACACGTCGAGGATGGGTGCTACGTCGCTACGAACTCGTAGACATGTGCTACGAAATATGTCGCATTCGTAGCTCACGCCTAATATAATTTAATCGTGTAGCGACATATGTATGTGCCATCGAGCAAGCGATTAACAGTGAACTATGTATAATGCCCGGGCATTATGAATCAAGTCAAGTCAAATCGGGCATTGTAATGAATATTGATTTAAACTTATATATACATCA
This sequence comes from Orthosia gothica, assembly GCA_949775005.1. Lineage (NCBI taxonomy): Eukaryota > Metazoa > Arthropoda > Insecta > Lepidoptera > Noctuidae > Orthosia > Orthosia gothica. The sequence continues at coordinate 21,501,469 of OX459045.1, read as the reverse complement.
CATTGAGAGGGAGATGTCAATGTAACCATATAAACTTGTGTTCTTTTATAATAAAGGGCAGTATAGCAACAGCATTCGTTGTATCACTTACTCCTAATATCACTCATCCGTACATGGCGACCGTGACAGCGTAAACGCTAGCAGCGTATGTTTACATTTCTTTGACCAAAACGGGTGTCGCAATGTATTGTAACGAGACCAATCTCGTACTGGGACTTAGCGTGGTCACTATTCTATTTTGTGAATATTTACCACGACAATCACAAAATGGGTACAACTAATACGAAGGAAGAAGTTATAGTTCCACAAAACGCAGCAGGTGGAAGTAACAGCGCTGACATCACGCAGCTGACGATACATGCCAGCACAACAAACATCATTTTAATCGTGTTACTTCTTATAGCATCGTTGGCGTTTTTGTATGGTATCTTCAGAATCTACAAGAATTGCCATCAGAAATGGATGGGTAATGAGATCAGGAAGGACAGATTACGATGTTCTATATGGAGACGTAGAGCTGACGCAGAGGAAATGCGGACGAATGCCAGAGGCTACAAGAAGGACACTGAGGACGTCATCTGAAGAGTTAAAAACCCAGGGTTTACGAAGAAAAGTGCGCGAAAGTTGTATTCGCTACGTGTCAGTGCGTGGTTATATATAAGGTGTTGTCTATTCTCTATTAGTAGTAAACGTGTAATAGCATAAAATATACATGACATTATTTTAGTGGACTAAAATAAGTGACAAATGAAAAAAAAAATGAACGCTGGAGTGTATGCAGTATAAAATAATGGTATGTAATTCAGTACCTACTAAGAAAATAGAAATAAGTATTTATGTTAAATGGCAGAAAACTTAAAAACATTGTACGACAAGTTAATTGAAATCAGAAAATATTTGATAAAGATAGGTCCAGATAGAAGAAAAGGTAACATTATAGTCGTAAAATTAGCAGAGGCAGACAACTTACTAAAAGAGTACAACTTATTTTTAGAATATTATTCAAAATCGAAAAGCACCGTATGTGAGAGTGAATGTTCGCATATTCACGAGCTTTGCGCAAATTTTGATCATTTATATGAACAAATATTAGAATTGTGCTCACAGAAACCTAGTACGGCAGATAAAATGGCAACTACTTGTAAATTTGATTTAAAAGTTGCTTTAAGTTTATTACCAGTTTGTACAGACGATGAGGCTAGCGTAAAGCAACTTATAGATGGCATAGAGTATTACAAAACAGAGTTAGACGAAAATTCACAAGGAAAACTGTTAAATTTCGTATTAAAAAATAGACTCTCACAGACCGCAAAATTGAAATTAGCGACTTCATATGTCAATATTGACGACTTTATAGCTGACTTGAAGATTCAGTTATTGCCTAAAAAATCGGCTACAGCAATTCAACGAAAGCTGCAAAGTCTTAGGCAAAACGATTTATCAATCGATGATTTCGGCAAAAAAATTACGGAATTGTTTGTTGATTTGACGATCTCTCAATCGGGGGCCAACGAGGCCAGTTTGAAAGTTTTAAAGCCAATTAATGAGAAGCAAGCTATCAAATGTTTCTCAGATGGATTGAGAAATCGACGACTTAGTACAATAATTTCAGCCAGAAATTTTACATCATTGAAAGATGCAGTACAGGCGGCCATCGATGAAGATATAACAAGTCCATCAACATCTTCCGATATTTTAACGATGAATTATAGAGGGAGATCGTCTTATAACTGGTCACAGCGGAGAGGCCGCTTCTCATACGCAGGTAGAGGACGCGCACGTGGCAATCAACAGGTTATCCAAAACCAAGACGAACAGCAGGATCAGGTTCGGAGAGGATCGCAGGCAAGCTGGCGCCGGTCCACCCGACCATTTCATGGAAACAGAGGTAGGTCCAATTATAGCACCTCCAGGGATCAACACATACATACATTGGATGACTCAGAAACGCAGGAAAATACAGAAACAGAACAGCGGAATGAGGACCAGTTTTTTCGGGACTAAAAATATAATTTTATCATGCAATAACGTAGGCTACGTAAATATAAAAACGCATAACCATTATTCATACCAATTATTAGTAGACACCGGTGCATCCATATCTGTCATAAAGTATAAACAAATTCTCGACCAAAACATTCCAATCCATATCGAGAAGACACTTGTAAACGGCATCGGGGGCAAAGTACAGGCTATAGGATATGCTTATTTGCGCCTAGTTATTGGAAATCAGACCCTACAACATAAGTTCTATGTTTTTAAAACATTGCCTTGTAAAGGTAGTGGCATACTGGGACAAGACTTTTTAAGCAAGTATAAATCAGTATTAAATTACGGTAACCAAACTTTGTTACTATGGAATAACAACTCAAAGGTATCATTACCATTAATAATGACAAACAATCATTTTAATATACCGGCAAGATCAGAGTCTATTCACTTTATTCGAACATGTGAGATAGAAGAATGTGTAGTTAATGGAACAGAACTGCGAAAGGGGATCTTTGTTGCAAATACTTTAGTTAAGCCCACGAATGGGAAAATACCAATTAGGATTTTAAACACCACGGAGACAGATTTAGTCTTGACAACAATTAGTCCAACACTTTACAAAGCAAGCGAGTATGATGTATGTTCATTTCAAGAAACCAATAATAATGCTGATCGTGTCAGAAAGGTATTCGCTTCGCTATCACTGAAACATTTAAATAAAGAGGAGCAATTGTCCATAGAGTCCATTTGCGCAAAATATGCAGATATTTTCTTCCTACCGGGTGATAAATTAGGAACAACTAAATTATATGAACACTCAATAACATTGAAACCAAACGTGGCACCAGTGTACGTTAAGCCCTACAGAATGCCGCATTCACAGAAAGCCGAATTAAAAAAACAAGTGGACAACTTATTGGAACAAGAAATTATTGAACCTTGTTCCAGTGAGTGGTCCAGCCCAGTACTCCTAGTGCCTAAAAAATCAGACGCAAACGGGGAAAAAAAAATGGCGGTTAGTTATAGATTACCGTAAGCTCAACACTTGTATTCAGGATGATAAGTTTCCACTGCCAAACATCACGGATATACTAGATTCCTTGTGTGGATGTATTTATTTCACACATTTAGATTTAAACCAAGGATTTTTTAACGTAGCGTTAAACAAACACAGTAGGAAATATACTTCATTTAGTGCAGACGGTGGTCAGTATCAAATGACAAGAATGCCTATGGGACTCAAAACTAGTCCCAGCTCATTTTCGCGTATGATGACCATGGCAATGACCGGGCTATCCTACGACAAGTGCTTAGTGTACCTAGACGATCTTATTTGTATGGGACGGAACTTAACTGACCATAACAAAAATTTAATAGAAGTATTCGAAAAGTTGCGCAGTGCCAACTTAAAATTAAATCCCACTAAATGCGATTTCCTTAAGAAAGAGATGCTTTATTTAGGCCACGTGGTGACAGGCAATGGTATATTGCCGGACCCAGATAAGATTAAAATAATTAAAGAGTATCCAGTTCCTAAAAGTACGGACGAAGTGAAACGCTTCGTTGCTTTTGCAAACTACTATAGAAAATTTATAGACCACTTTGCCGACAAAGCCTATCATTTAAACCTTTTAAGTAAGAAAAACACTAAATTCAACTGGGATAGCAACTGTCAAACGTCATTTGAAACTCTAAAACAAAGTATGATGTCACCGCCAATCCTACAGTACCCAGATTTCTCAGAACTAAATCAATTCATAGTACAAACCGATGCATCTGGGTACGCAATTGGGGCAGTACTATCAAATTCAAATGGCAGACCAATAGCTTACGCTAGTAGGAGCCTTAACAAAGCGGAAAAGAACTATCCCACCATAGAGAAAGAACTCTTAGCTGTAGTTTGGGCTGTCAAATATTTCAGACCCTATTTATACGGTCGTACATTTAAAATACTAACCGACCACAAACCCCTTGTATACTTATTTAATTTAAAAGACCCATCTAGCAGGCTCTTTAAATTTAGACTAGCTCTAGAAGAATACAATTACGAAATAGAATACGTAAAAGGGAGTGAGAACTGCGTTGCAGACGCATTATCTAGAATAAAAATTACGTCAAAAGAACTTAAAGAAATGAATGAGTGTCTGTGTGCAGTAATGACTCGCGCTCAAAAACGAAAATTAGATGCTGTCGCCCCGGCAGATGAGTTGCCCACCGACAACTTGCCAGTTCAACCACATGTAGTGGAAACTCATATCAAACCAAGAGGCGCAGTAGAGTTAAGATTTGCACCCAGTAGCAGTCTTAAGAAGTTAAAGAGCGATAGCTCAGTAGTGTTACAAACACACATAATATTATTGTATAATGCCCAAATGAAAACTATATTCATAAACTCGGCATCTCAATCACAAACTACGCGAGCCGAGTTTGCGAGAGAGCTGAGTGATCTATGTAACAAGCTAATATCACTCATCCGTACAACATAGTCTGGTCCGGGTAAATTATGAATATTGCTACGTAATGGTAGGGCAATTAGATAATTATGGTCAAAGAATTAGACTTAGCTTAGGGCACCTGGCTACTTTAGACCTTTTGACACGAGTTTGTTGCTTAAATAGTAATCGTGGGATCCTGCCGTTTTGCCGAAAAGATTTTGACAAAATTTCATTACCCAAACAAATTTTAGCAACCTTTTTTTATACCATTGCAATATTTTGAATTATTTTAGTACGCATATTTTTATTTGGTCAAATTTTTACATGGCAAAATATTACCAAGTATAATGTCATTATGGCATTTGGTCTTTAATCAAATGATTTATTACAGCAAACTATCTTCAGCCAATAAACGTTTGGTGAAATGATTTGTTAAGACAAAAAATATTAAGGCAAAAAACAGATTTTTAGGGAATTATATAAATAAAAAATGCAATTTTATTTTTTGATTAATTCTTTCAATTTATCTGAAACAAGTCAAATTTATGGTTACATGATATGAGTTTATTTAAGGAAGTAGTAAGAGTAGGTTAATCATTAAAAACATGGTTAGGTTAGGTTAGGTTAAAACTGTGACCTGCTACGCACGAGCCGAGCGAGCGAAGCGAGCGGTGCCGCGGCAGCGGCCGGCGAGTGCCAGAAACGACTTGCATTAATAGAAAAAAGAGATTGTTTTAGTAGGTTACCCGGAACTAAACTATTTATATTAGGATAATTACTTATTTAAAAAAGTGCTAAGGTTAGGCTAAAACTGTGACCCTGTAGCCAGGAACGACTACATTAAATAAAAAATAAAATATATAAAAAAAAGGAAAATAGTATAAATATTTGGCTTATTTGATTTTGCGTAAAAACTGTTATTCCAACTGAAATATTTGAGTAAATAAAAAATGTTAAAAGTACTAGTTGGAAAACAAGTTATAGTTTAAACGATCATTGCCCAAACATTAGGTTTGCGTTACAATTTTTCGTGAATAGATTTTTTGCTAAGTAATAATTTGGCAAATGAAATTATGCGAAAAATTTTTTGGGAAATGAAAATTTGTCAAATTCCTTTCGGTCAAACAAGGGAGACCCAGTAATCGTACTTATCTATTCTATAATAAAATCAATGACAACATTTAAATAATAAAAAAAACATATTTTTACTATTCTACCCAATAAGTGATGGGAATTATTCATAAATCACGGTCAATTTTGTTTGAAGCATATTTCCTACTCATATTGGGCATTATCCAGTCCATAAGATAATTATGGACTATGTTGGTACTCACTCTAGTTTTAGAGTAAAAATTAATGGTATTTACATAAGCATAACATAAATTCTAATAGCTTCAGTCTCACATACTTTGCTTACAATTAATAAAATTAAATTAACTTACAATTTCATGTGTTAAAAAATCACCACTTAATAAATCATCTTATTTTCTCTTCTTTTTTTTCATGTGAAAGTCGTTGTTGGCTAGCTTATTATTTATGCCTATAAGTGTAATATCTAGTCACGTTTTGCTGCATAAAAACTATAGGCCGACCGCTTTACTGAGACCTTCAATAAGATAACAAGAGACATCCATCACTACACCCGCGTTGACACTAACCTAAGTACTTTTATTTTGTATGAAGTTTTAATATATAAATAAATACACCCCATTTGGTATCACGCAGCTACTTCACAATGGTCTCAGTTAAGCGATCGGTGTATACAAACAGAGGCTTCTTTAATTAAGTGATTTTTACCCGACTGCCGAAGGAGGGTAATGTGTTTATCAGTCTATGTATGTATGTATGTATGTATGTATGTATGTATGTATGTATGTATGTATGTATGTTTGTTCCTATGTGGCGTTCGAGAGACCAAACGCGTTGGCCGATTTTGATGTTTCGTACGTCAATCGATGCGTCTTAACCCTGCGAGTGTCATAGGCTACATTAAAATTGGATAATAGAAAAATGGCGGATTTTGGGTGCCATATTGTGGGGACCCAAATTTTTTTTTTCTTCCAAACCCATCGTGTGGGGTATCAAAATAAAGGGTTTTAAGAGGTGATTTTTTGCTTTGATATTCTATTAATTTTCTTTTACTCTCAACCATGGCAACTGGACCATTATTTTTCTTATGATAAGAGATTATCTCACATATGAGATGAAAAGTTTAACTTTTCACTAATGCCTTTGTTATTCACACATTATAATTTTGACACACACACTTGAGGGCGGCCCTTGTTCTGAAGTAAACGTACGGACTGAAAATAATGATGATAATGATGAATTTTGAAATCTAAACAAATATAACTTTATTTCCTTACAAAAATTAAACAGTTTTCTCAAATTACTTAATTTAAAAGTTCCATGTTGACACGTTGGTTTTCCATTATAAGAAAAAAATAATTAATCAAACAGTCTTATAAAAAACAGATGACTCAGTATAATGCAGTTGATTGCATTTTCTTTGGAGTTGTTATCTTGGTCGTATTTCACCTTAATCTGCAATGATTAATTAAAATGTCAGCCGAGGGCGCGCCGGCACAGTATACATCATAATATTGTCTTAGTAGATTCTTTATAAAAAATACAGGGATGCATTAGGGTTTTCTAAGGCATTACAAAAGTTCTGTAGTTTCTGACTGCCCCTCTGATAAGAAAAAAATATGTGAGTTTATGTTATCTTAAAATACTTTTAGTAGCTTGGGTAGTAAAGAAAGAAAGAAAGAAAAATATTTATTTGTGACCTGCACAGGAGACACAAAATAAGCAAAAACAAAAAAAAAACCCGTGCGAGACCAAACAGCCCCAAGACCGACTACTTATTTAGAATAAAGTTTAGCAAATCAAGTATTTAAATGTACTTATCTAGAAAATCCAGTTGAATTAACAAACATGATACAAATTTGTTTTTATTTTTATTTTATTTGCCTTATGCTTACCCTATGTCACAAATTGTAGGTAATAAACTTGTAAATTCTCAATGGGGATGTTTCCTGGGTAGAAAAAATGATAATTCTATTTTGTCCGTCTGTGAGATTATCAAATAAATAAGTAATATTGAACACGTATTTTTAGCTTTACGAAATTATTAAAAAAATACAAAGTTAAAGCGCATCAAAGGTCAGGAATGGGGGCTTGTGACGTCACTAAGGCATTATAAAGTGTTGTTTCACGATATGTCAACGCATTATATCGTTGTCACTTTATATTTAAGTGTCAAAAGAAAAAATACGTGTCCAATATTTTTTTATTAATCTACCTGACGGACAAAAAACAAATTCAGTAAACTACCCTACCCTATTTACGTGGGACACTCAGAAAGTTTTGCGAAACTAAAAAAAATTGTTCTATACGTACATATATTTTTATTAAATCTTTTCAAAGTACTTTCCACCAGCCTCTATACAAAGATTCATGCGCCTAAACCAGTTTTCAAAACACTTTTTCCAGTCCGCCGCAGACACCTCGTTTACAGCCTGCTCGAACGCAGCCAGCGCATCTTCCGGCGACGAAAATTGTATCCCTTTGAGCTGATTTTTTATTTTTGGGAATAAAAAGAAGTCACACGGTGCTAGATCAGGGCTGTAAGGAGGGTGACCCAGGAGTTTGACTGGCGTGCTGTCCAGGAAGTCCCTCGTTTTGAGTGCGGTGTGCGCAGGTGCATTGTCGTGGTGGAGCAGTAGCCCGCGGAGCCCTGTGTTTGGTCGCTTGTTGCTTATAACAGAGAAAACTTCTGGCAAACATTTGGTAGTATACCATTCGGCATTAATGCTTCTTTGATCCCGTAAGGGAATTGATACCAAGTGGCCAGTCAAATTAAAAAAGCTAGCGATCAAAATCTTACCCCCGCTTCTAGATCGCTTCACTTTGGTAGGCGTTGGCTCATTTTGAAACACCCAAACAGTCGACTGGCGCTTGGTTTCTGGGTCGTATTGATAAATCCAGGACTCATCACCTGTAACGATGTCGTAAACACGCCGAGACGAGCCTGCTTCAAATTTGTTAAGCATATCACGGCACCATTCCACCCGGGCCTGCTTCTGAGCATCGGTGAGGTTGTGCGGCACCCAGCGTGATACTATCCTCCTCACGCGAAGATGGCTGTGTAGAATCTCGTGAACGCTTCCCGATCCAATCTTCAATATGTGTTGAATCTCCTGATATGTAATTCGCCTATTGTCTTGGATTAAATTTTTCACTGCTAGCACGTTTTCTTCGGTAACAGCCGTCAAAGGGCGACCGCTTCTTTCGTCATCCCCCAAAGTTGGTCGACCGCGCTTGAATTCGTTATACCAACGATACACGGTTGCCTTGGAAGGGCCTTCATCCATGAATGCCATTTGAAGTCTATCGTACGATTCATCCGGTTTCAGGCGACACTTGAAATCGTATAAAATCATAGCTCTAAAATGTTCCCGGCGCAGATCCATATTTCAGTGAGACACAATACTTTGAATTAACTCGCAAAAAATGTGGAGGGAAATTTTGAAATTGGAACTTACTTATTTTTACTTATAAATAATCATATTTTCGAAAAACATTATAACTGGCCAGTCTCCCATATATAAAAACTTTTTTTCGCAATACTTTCTGAGGGGCCTGGTATACTCTACCCTATTACTCTTAATTTGTAAAATGATATGTAAGTGGATGTGTACTGTGTAATGTAACAAATAAACCATATATTTTTTTTTCTAAACTATTTAAAGTTATTTGGTCAGTACCATCGTCGCAAGATCGAAAATTGAAAAGACCAGGAACTGGCCAGCTTTTCGTAAAACTGTTACATCTGAAACAAAAAAAAAACATCTTTTTATAACTTCCCAAATGCGGCCCCTACGGCAAAATTAGCAAAAGTAATTCATTAACCGCCCGCAAAGATTGCGCTAAGTCCTTTATTTCAGTGCAGACTTGGCAGCCAAGTATTTTTTAATTCCTCCGCATTACCATTGTGCCATGTTGATTTATGTGAGCTCTCCGCGCCTTCCTGTACGCAAATACACCAAGATAATGGTGCTTTTTTAACACCTCCATTAAAATGTACTACAGTTAATTGATGGTGTAATTCCGTGTCTTAATTTTGGGCTATTTGGATTATGAAAAGAGAGAGATTTTGGTATACAAAAGTTTCTGATTCAGCAATAGTGTTGTACAATCCATTTTACATACTTCATTTTGAGTTGTGCAAGAAAAACAATACAGATTTGATTCAGTGAACGCATTTGCCAGTAGGTAATTGTGTTATTTCTAATATCGCAGACCACTACGTACAGGCAAAAAAAAATGAAAACAAAGATTTCATCAAATCCCTGAGGTAGATGATTACTTCGCAGAGAATTTTAAATAATAATTCTGTGGGGTGATTTACCTAAATATAAAAAAGTAAATATTTTGATCATTTGAAACTTAATTTTTCTAGGAAATATAGCAACAAAAAAAAATGTAAAAACTACCAAAACAAAACAATACAAAGCGAAAAATAACATTCGTTTCCGAAGTCAGTGCCTTTGGTACCTATTGTTTATCGTTTTCGACACCGAATTCGGCAAAGAAAGTAATTTTTCGCTTTGTAGTGTTTTGTTTTGGAAGTCGGTGCTTTATTTTTTTTTGTTGAAAAGCTTTTAAATATTTTTTTTAGGGTTCCGTACCTTGAAAGGAAAAAACCGAACCCTTATAGGATCACTTTGTTGTCCGTGCGTCTGTCTGTCAAGACCCTTTTTCACAGGAACGCGTAGAGGTATCAATCTATAATTTATACTGTCCCTTAAAGCTGTGAAAAATCCAACTTCTAAGCCAACGCAATCAAAAGATACAGCCGTTTATGCCGCAAATTTTCGACACTCGCAAGGAAATCAAAACCTACCCGTGAAGTAGTTGGTAACCTGTAGGTTGAAATTCAATACATAGTTAAAATCTTGAAATTTGGTACGAAGCAACGTCTTATAGCACAGGAATAAATTTTTTATAATTTTAAACCTTTTAAATTGAAATTCATATCTAATACTCAGGTCTATAATACCTTTAAGCTGAGGTTTGTACGGAACCGGGTGCACGAGGCTTGACCGTATTTTTTTTGTTTTGGTAGGTACCTTAAATTACAACGAAAATCATTTATAACCAAATTTCATCTCATGACGATTCCAATAAGTGCATACACGACTAGGTTACATTGTTTAGTTTCGGAGTTCCAGTGCCTACCTTCACGCTCCATCACCAGATCAGTTCGATGGTACCATGTTCATCAGTATTATAAGTATTTGCTTCATCATAGACGGTTAACTGTCCAAGATGTCTTATACCCGTGATACCATTTCCACTTCACCAAATAATACATTCTGAGTGCAAATGATTGCATTTTTGATAAAAAATACGAAAATTGCTACATGTATGCCTAATAATATTTGACGAGTTTCCTCGATTTACATGGAATGCCATCATCAGATTCTGAGTTGGTGACTATGGGATCACCTCAGAAGTGTATACCCTTTCCAACACAAATATAATTATCAAAATTGGTCTGCAATTGGCGGAGTAATCGCGTTACAAACATACAAAGAAGTAAAATTTAAAAAATAAATAAATCTCGACACATTTTTATTTCATGCTACATAAATTATCTAATAGTAGACACGCTTCGATCGACAATCTATTGAACACGTAATTATGACATGTTATCTTGCGAAAACACCCAAATTCAAACAGTAAAACGCCCATAACTTTAGAACGGCTGAACCGATTTTCATCGAACATAGCAAAGAACACTTTCGATAAAGTCGCCTTTCAAACAAAATGTGGGTTCATCCTATAATGCCACAGACAGATACACAAATACACAGACAACCAATTCAAACTTATAATACTCCTCTTTTTCCGTCGGGGGTAAAAAAAACATGCATATATGTTATAGAAGTCGGTTGAAAAGATGGAATAAGGGAGTCAATTAAGGACTCGCACAGTTATGTTTTGCTTCAGTGTTTTTATGATCAAAGGAAAATGCTAAAAACTTTTTTGAAAAATTTAAAGACGTTCCACCTTTCTCATATTATAGGTAATGATCGATCTGACAAAGCTTATGTCTGGACTAGAATCTCCCTTGAGACCTCTGAGTTCGTGTCGGTGTTGTTTCACAAAGCATCAGATAGGATTATTAACTGTTGTGTGTTCTAAAATAACCAATATTCAGAAAAAAATATCATCGCTATAAGTAAAAACATAAAGCAACAACTAAAACCTTGCCTAACCACTTCAAGATAACCTGTTCTCATAAATGCCAGTATAGGGTAGTTCCGGTGAGTTAATGGTGCCGATATAAGGTCGGTCGGAACCCATCTCGTTCATCCTTATCAGCGCAGGTGTCTTGTTCGTGTGCCCATAGCTTAAACAGCGCTTACCGGTAGATAGTGTAGCGCTTCCCGCTGAAATGCGTACCGCTTACCTGGGAAATGTTGGTGGAAGTATCCAGAAGATTGATTGTTCTCGTTTAGTTAGTGATTGATCCTTATGATAATTATCCTGATCAGGAGATCGAATAATTATATTACCTAATATTGGGCTATAACTTGTCAGAATTTCAAGGTAGAAGATTAAAAAAAAAAAAAAAAATGACTTTTTGATTTTCGGCTTGTCTTAAAAGTCTCGGCCTTGAATTTTTAAACATAATTTATTGTTTTTCCTCTATTTTTCAGATACTATTTTCAGTTACTATAGTCTAAGGGTACCTACAGATTTGGTAAAAAAAAGTTAACCATGTCTATAACAATACGGACAGCAATATAAAATATAACTATACATAAAACATCCTAGCCATAAGAAAATAATTAAAAATCTTATTTTCAAAATCATAATTTTTAAATTTTACCTGAATAGAATTCCAACGAGTAGCTCGTGGCTAAATAATAAAAGCTGCACGGATTGATCTTCAAGGTTAAGCAGCGCTTAACGGACCCACCTGGGTCCGTGGATGGGTGACCATTTCAACATACCGAGTTTGGACCCGGCTGCCATTTGAAGATCTTTGACAGTCGTTACGAGTAGTCAGAAGCTTGAGATCTGACACCAGTCTAGCCAAGAGGTATCGCGTTACCCAGTTACTGGGTTGTGGAGGTCAGATAGGCAGTCGCTCCATGTAAAACACTGGTACTCAGCTGAATCCGGTTAGACTGGAAGCCGACCCCAACATATTTGGGAAAAGGCCAGGCCGATTGATTGACTTGAATAGAATGCCAACACTGAATATAGGTATTATCGGAAATAACCTAACACATTTAATGACTCGTCATTAAGGCGCCGATTCCCTTGAATAGCTGATTTTAAAATGAGAATCACGTCTTAACGGCTAGTCGTAATTTTTTGGAAAAAATATATGTTATATTAGACCATTTTTTTAATAATTTCATCTGAGCAGAATTTGAGTTTTATTCGTATAACATAGTGTAATTAATTTGTAAAGTTATGTCTGAAACGGACAAAAACACGACAATCACACCAAAACCACTTGGCGTATTTTAATGAAATTGACACCATCTCAAAGACAATTTAATTATCTACATTTTCATCTGAAGATTTTTTTTTTAAAGTCATAGAATAATAAGGAAAGTACAAAAAACTACTAAATTTTGGGTCGCGCGGGTATGAAACGAGGGCGCGTTTTGTTCCCTCAAGGTCGTTGGCGTTAGTCGTCGTCTTAATGAACAGTAAGCAGGCAGCAACTGTAAACCACTGAGGTCAGTCCGCGCGCGCTATTTAACCATGATGGCGGAAAACGCTAATTCTGCATCATTTAATTAGCAAATAAACTGCCGCCCGTCTGGAGCTGCGTCGACGTAATTATGGAAACAATACGTAAACACAATAGTGTTAAGTACCAGTAGCTTCTGGTAAAATTTTCGGTTCGGAATAAAGGTTTTTGGGTACAGGAAACCTTATGAGTTGGACATAAGTAGCCGCAAAGTGGCTATTCCTCGCTATTCGCCAACTTTTTCTTTATCTAGGACGGGTTTGCTCTCGGTTTTCTGAATTAAAGATTTGAAGTTGAGTATTTGTCAAACTGTACTTTAGCCTGAAAAGCTATCAAAATTTGATACTAAACTAGGGTTTGAAAGAACCCGTTTCTTAAGGTTGCCCTAGTCGACGGCACGAACTATTCTGTGCGCGGGGTTAAATTGCATGCTATCTCATCCGACAACAAGGGTGAAAGAGATAGATGCTGTGATGAGCAGTAATAAGCTAGTTAGTTCGTGTACGAATTAGCACTTTTGCAATTTTGTAGCAAAATGGATGATGATTTAGAACGAAAACGAGCGCGCGAAATTTAATGAACAGACCTTTGGGAGTCTAGAGATATTATGAAAAACGATTAAATGTATATTTTCAAAATAAAATTATTTGCATTGTTGAACTACAAATCTACAAATCCCTGCATGGTGGCTGTTTTGCAATTTTCCTTCTTCTTATGGTATTTATTGCCGCCCAAAGATGCGTTAAAATTAATTTTGAAATATGGAACTTTCGACGCTCATGACTTTCAAGTATTTTATTTTTGTTTCCATACAGGGCTAAATAATGATGAGAGAAATTGATATCATTTTTTTTATTTTGAACATACATTGTCAAACAGTGGAGTAATCGACAGACTACGTTTGTATGGAAGAATGATCGACTAGTGTAACCTTAACTGTGAATACTTAATTCAGAAATCGGCCCTGTGTGTCAGTAACAACTACTCTTTCTTTACTTATTTCTAATTTTTGGGAAAAAAAAATGTTAAATACTTCAAAGAAAATAGTGCATCATATAGTAGACATATACTAGCGCTGTGGGTAGATTAGCTGAAGATGCCTATAATTTAAATTGGTTTAAATTCATTATCAAAATATTGTCAACACAAGACTCAGTTTCATCTCATTTTTGCCCAGCTAATTATAACAAATCTCAACACACTCACATTCCCCCTTAAATCTGAACGTTCGTCATCAATTCATAGTCGCACACAGCACGAGTTTCATTTATATCCCTACGAATTAATTGCCAGCAAGGGCTTTCAGCTGGGAGCCCCATCGACATACAGTTTAGCAAACACACGAGCACTTGAGAGCTGTATGCTCTAAAACTGCATCCTAATTATGGCGCATTCAAAGTGGGCCGCCAATTTGCCGCCGGTTGCGCTGAGCACTCGCAAAAAACTCTAATTAAGGTAAATAATGTTTATAATTAAAATAACACTCGGCTGCGAGCTAATCAAAGCGAGGTTTCAGGGAGACGACGCATGTAATCCGGCCACTTTGCCTTGTGAGCGACTTTTTTGTGCTCGCTCGGGTGTCTTCTTTGCTTTAGATCGGAAACGGCTGGTAAATACGGTTTGGAGCTGTTTTTTTTTTCTGTGTGGGTGAGGACAAGATGGCCGTTAATTAATCCTGTAATTGATGTTTGGGAATTAGAGTTTCAACTAAGTGAAATAAGGAAACTAAGACGTTACAAAACGTAGATATGTAATCGTCATAGAATTTTTCAATAATGAACTTTTTTACAAAATATAAAGCGACAAATAACCTCAATTTTGGCAGTCGATGTGTAAACCGGTGAAATGAGAGTGTATCAGAGTGAACTGTACATATCTTTTTGAAGTCGTAGTTTTTGTAATATTCTAGACATTGGACTAAGTTATATTTTATATAGATAGTGGTTGCATTTTTTTTATCTATACTAATATTATAAAGCGGTAAAGTTTGTGAGGTTGTAGGAGGTAATTTCTGGATCTACTGAATCGATTTAGATGAAATTTGTCATGGCGATAGTTTGAGATCCTGGAAAGGTCATAGGATAGTATTATGAATTTGTATTCTCTTGGGACGATAAAAAACTTTAATCTACACTCACAACGTAATGTTCCAAATATGAATTCAAAAAATATTGCATAAACACGTACTTTATGTTCGTGGATAGGTAAAATTAAAAAAAAGAACCATTAGAGTTCAACATTTTCCTCCGATTTTCAAACAACTGCATCATAAAATAACTTTTTAATTTTTATAGCACACTTTTACTTTTTAATTTATTGGCGCTGGGCTCATTGACATTGACAGTCATGGTGCAATGAGAATCTTAATTGCCCGCCATACTGCATATTTTTTCCTTTTCCACTTTTATTTTATTTCAACTGTATGAGTAAAGATAAAATAGTGTATGCAACGGCATATAATTAGGTATTAAAACACTCGCGTGTTAATATTATCACATTCGGCTCCGCCTCATGTGATAAACCCACGCTCGTGTTTCAATAACCCCTCTTATATGACCATTGCATAAACTACTATTACGCTTGCGAAGCCGCGAGAAGCTAGTACTTTATAAGTGCGAAATGACTGTTCTCCACAAAAGCCGACTTCCACAGGATCTACGGTAGTAAAGGCAGCACACCGTTTTACTACTAGAAGTGAGGGACTTACTTGATGGCGCGACTCAATTTAAATTGCGTAGAAAGGCGATATTGTAAAGAAAATATTAAGTGCAAATCAGTCAAATTGCATCCAATTGCGTCTGTGTGAACTTACTTGTAATTCGCTTTGTAAAAATTGCTTATCTGTGTGATGTAAATTGAATCTCATCAAACCATCAGGTAGGTTGCTCTATCCAATATTCGATACAGGACACAAAAAAGGACTCTTGAACAAACAATTCCACCCACACTTACCAACAACAAACGTTACCACACTCCTACATTACACCACAATCCGATTCCAATTTCGACTGACCATTCACTTCTGCTAATCACAGCGAAACAGCGTTTCAAGTCACATTCGTGAAAACAATCCTTCACAAATGCGAACAGACAAAGCTTTGAGCCAAGTGGAAGGCCGCTCAGTTTGGCTGGGTTCCGTACAGCAGTAACGCAGGAATGCTAATTAACAGCCGGCGGCCGCACGCCATTCTGATGCCCGATCAAATCAATGTTACCGTGTTATCTAGACCAAGTGGTCACACATGACAGAATAGTGGGAACACAGTTGTTCTGAAAACTGAGTGTCTGTCATTAGCTAGGTATTTGTGTAGGCCTTTAGGTTTGTTGTGAGAAATAGATTTACTTTATTAACTGACTGATACTTCCTATATATTGCTAGGTTACATAAGTTTTTGTGGTAGGTTGGGGGTTACCTATATTTTTTTAGTCGGTGCTCCGTAGACCAATTCAAATTTGACCAATTGGTCTATGGGGAAAATGACATGTTTCCATCGTCCAATTACCAACTGGGCTATGGAGAACACTGGACGTAAACCAAAACTATGTTCCATTATAACATTATAACCCCGAGTTCACACCATTTTCCTATACTTTGGGTTCAAAGAAGCCTTTGTTATATTTTTTGGGTCACATCAAACTGAATTCAAAAATATTATAAATAAATTTAAAAAAAAACAACGATCAAAATTTATTTAATAGGTCATTAAGCGACAAAGGTAAAAAAAAAAAAAAAAAAGTAATAATAGTTGATTCGACCGTCGTAAATAAATACAATATATTTTTCGTTAATTATAGTTAATTTAAATAGAATCTTCAATGAAAAGATAGAAAAGCATGTCAACATCATCATATCAGCCGGATGACGTCCACTGCTGGACATAGGCCTCACTCAGGCGTCGCCATTTGATCGGTCCCGTGGGTCTCGCATCCAGCGGATCCCCGCAACCTTCACCAGGTCCACCTGGTACTCGTAGGAGGCCATCCAATGCAACGCCTTCCGGTTCGCGGTCGTCACTCCAGAACCTTTCTACATAATCGGCCATCCGTTCTGCGAGCAATCTGCTCTGCCCACTGCTACTAAAGTTTGGCAATTCTTCCGGTTATGTCGGTAGCCCTGGTTCTCTTAAAAAGTATGTAAACTGTTTGAAATGGCCACTTCACCGAAATTTTTGTCATTATGTATGGTGTCAATTGGTTGCCAAATGACAGTATGTCTTCGGGATGAGGGTATTGCGAAGACTGTTGTTGCCAATTCTGGGATCCCAACGGACTCAATGAGATAGATGTTCACATTGATTTGTATTGTAATCTTTGTACAAATGAATTGTTATGTCGTGATTATTCAGTAAATGATTATTATTTCAAAAATTGATCTTGATATTTTTTTTTAAATACTTGTGGACAAGGCTTTACTATACTATTAAACTGGGCAGCGGAACATTCCTCAATTCTCCATAGCCCAGTTGATAATTGGACGATGGAAACATGTAATTTTCCCCATAGACCAATTGGTCAAATTTCAATTGGTCCATGAAGCACCAACGATTTTTTTACTTTTCAAACCTTACCCAACACTTACAGAGTAAACCAAATGTTTACTTATTACAACAACCCAACAGTTACCAAAATAAAAATAATCTGTAAAAAGTAGAATCCTTTTTTCCTAGCAGCTTTTTCATTTAGAATTTACGGCTGGTGGTGAATTTTTAAGTAAACATGTACGAAATAAAGCAACGAACTCCAAGCGAAATGTATTCAGTAAGTCTGAAATCACTTAACTAGCAATAATTAACTTTATTTACATTTTGCCTCCTGGCAATTGCGGAACCCTTCCTAAGGATAAGGACACATTCAGCATTTGTTGAAAAAATACTCTAAATGCATTTTTTTCCAAAGATGTGATGATGATTTTACAGTCTTATTCCGAATTGAGTATTCCACGTCAAGTATTTTCTGATCTCGATTAAAACGTGGATTCACGCGAGACAAATTGGCTTATTAATTGTTCCGGCAATGACGGCATACGACCGGATAAGCATGTTTTTTTTTTTTTTTTTTTTTTTTTAAAAAAAAACGTTGCCCCACACTAGGAATTTCATCCTGTATCGTGGGTGCGTTTACAAACATATAAACTCACATACACAACACCCAGAGCCGGAACAACTATCTGTAGGTCATACAAATATTTGTTCCGTGCGGGAATCGAACCCGCGACACGCAGCGCAGCAGTCAATCGCTCAACCACTGCGCCAACCGTGCGCCCAAAATTTTTTATGATTTTGATTATTCGTTACTTAAAGTTTTTTTACGTTTCTGATTAAAGTTTTCTTTCTTAACTGTAATTAAGATTTGAGTTCACGTGACAGTTGAATTGCAGTGTTTAAACTACAAGTAAAACTCTGTTTTGAAACCTCTTCATGATACTCAAAAATTACAATTCACATAAAGTTTGATAGGAATTTATTTTCAAAAAATGACTAAAATTTTCGTCTTACTTTACCAAAACTTTATCAATTTTTATGTCTCTTGTAATTCGTATAAAATCTTTAGTCCAAATACCTGCGCTCATCTCTACTACAACACATAGCAGACTTCCCATTGTGCACCAACCTTAACCCGCAGGGTTCCGCCGGACGTGTAATTAAAACCATTCTGTACTGATTTATCGCGTCCACAATTTATTCCTTTATCTTCGCTTGGACCACTAATATATCTTTATTTTACTCTCCAGATAAAATTAGCGAATTTGTTCAGCACTCCGCTCCTTGGTTTCCCTCTTTCGTGTTCCGTTAAAGGGTTGCCTGATAATAATTTTAACTCTGATTTATGAGAATTTACTGAGTCGTAATTTAAGCGATGGTTTAACCAGTTTTTGAACTTTGAACTTTCACAAAAAAATATGCCTCTAAAGAATTCACATTATTCATTGATAAGACACATACCTTAGTTATAATCATAATTTATGTTCTTACTTACTGATATAAATTAGTTCCAAAAATCACAACTATACCTTATAGCTAAAATCCTCCAAAAATAGAACCACATCATACAAACACCGATAAGAAAAACCCGAAATTCAAGCGTCACCGAAAAAGAAAGTGAAACCCGAAATTATTCAAAGAATGCCGGTTCCGTTTATCAACGGACAAAATAAAGCTAAGCATTCGCATTTAAGCTTTATCAACAGTAGCTCATAACTGGGCAACATGAACCTCGTCGCAATAAATCTAAGGGGCGATTTATTAAATTTTTCATGAAGCTGCCCATGTTTAGTACTCGATAAGATTAATAATTCACAAGTTTACGGTGTTTAGCGGCTTTGTTTTTGGTGGCGCGTTATCGCTGCAATCGCGCTACGAAATGGCACCGTGGAAAATGCATCTAACACTTGGATTTATAAATATTGGATAAGGATTGCGTCTTTTCTTTACGATATTCATAACAGTAATCTAAGTTATGAATATTGTAAACGAAAGTTTAACTAAAACAATTTTTATATTGTTACTAGCTGACCCAGCAAACTTTGTTTTGCCATAAAAAGACCAAACATTTATCTACCCTACCTACCCGACCCTACACTACCCTACCCTACCCGACCCTACACTACCCTACCCTACCCTACACTACCCTACCCTACCCTACCCTACCCTACCCTACCCTACCCTACACTACCCTACCCGACCCTACACTACCCTACCCTACCCTACCCTACCCTACCCTACCCTACCCTACCCTACCCTACACTACCCTACCCTACCCTACCCTACCCTACCCTACACTACCCGGGTGCCTTCGACAGCGCATGGTGGCCAGCTATCAAGGTCAGACTGGCTGAGGAAAAGTGCCCGGTGAACACCAGGAGGCTACTAGATAGTTACCTCGACAACAGAAAAGTTAGGGTGAGATATGCCGGGGAAGAATGTACAAGAGAAACAAATAAAGGCTGTGTTCAAGGGTCTATTGGCGGTCCAATATTGTGGAACCTTGTCTTGGATCCATTGCTCAAGGATTTAGACCGAGATGGAAACTTTGTCCAGGCATTTGCGGACGATATAATGTTGGTGGTGGATGGTGACACGGCTGGGGAAGTCACCAGAAAAGCCAATGCAGCCCTCGCCCGTGCTCAGGACTGGGGTGTCCGAAATAAGCTTAGATTTGCACCTCATAAAACCAGTGCGATGGTGATAACTAACAAGCTGAAGTACGACACCCCGGCCCTGAGCATGGCCGGGGTCAACATTGAAATGGTCAACAAAATGAAAGTACTGGGGTTGATCATCGACAGTAAGTTGACCTTCAACGCCCACTTGGCGAACGTCTGCAAACGGTCTGCCGAAATCTACAAGCAGCTATCTCGAGCGGCCAGGGTTAGTTGGGGGTTAAACGCCGAAGTCATCCGCACGATATATACCGCCGTAATTGAACCAGTTGTTACGTACGCGGCTGGCGCCTGGGCTCCCGCCGTGAAAAAGCTTGGGATGCGGAAGGCCCTAGGCTCCGTCCAACGAGGTTTCGTCCAGAAGCTCTGCAAGTCTTATCGTACTGTCTCTCTAAACTCGGCACTGGTACTGTCTGGGATACTACCTCTAGACTTGCGCATACAAGAGGCAGCCGCCATGTATGAAGCAAGGAGAGGGTCATCCCGGTTTGTGCCAGGAGACCGGGAGATTGAGAGTGCCGTGAGATTTGCAGAGACGTCTCACCCTGCCAAACAAATGGCCATGGAGTTCATGTGCTTGGCAGACCAACAGCTTGTGGACAGCAACAACGTGCAGGCAGTGCGAATATTCACTGACGGCAGCAGGATTGAGGGGAAAGTCGGAGCCGCATTATCCTTATGGGATAATGAAGGTGAAATCCGGAACCTCAAACTTAGCCTCGCCGCGTACTGCACAGTCTACCAAGCGGAACTTCTGGCTATTTGCAAAGCAACGGATGAAATCCTCAAGCGCAAAGAGATGAGCTATGGTTTGTATAGCGACTCAATGTCAGCATTGCAGTCGCTTACAGACCATGGCTCTCTCCATCCCCTGGCAGTCCAAGCGCGAACCAACCTGACTCAGGCTCTGAAACAGAACAAAGTTGTGACTTTGTTCTGGATCAAGGCCCACGCGGGCCTGCCGGGGAATGAGCGTGCGGACGAGCTGGCGAAGAAAGCAGCATTATCGTCACGGAGGAAGCCGGACTATGACCAATGTCCGATTTCATTCATTAGACGCCAGATCCGTTTGGGATCGCTCGATGAGTGGAATCGGAGATATGTGTCTGGCGAGACTGCCTCGGTGACGAAAATGTTTCTTCCCGATGCCATCGCGGCTTTTCGCATTATAAGACAGGTGCGGCCAACAGGCGTGCTCACGCAGGTCCTGACGGGGCACGGTGGGTTCTCCGAATACTTGAATCGCTTCAAGTGTAAGGAGAACTCATCGTGCATCTGCGATCCCGATGTAAGCGAGACAGTTCCACATGTGCTATTAAGCTGTCCTGCACACTTAGTTGAGAGGTTTAACTTGGAACAGGAAATACAACAAGAATTAAAAGAATGTAACATTGCAGAAATAATGAGCGGTAAAAACAGAGAGAAATTTCTAAAATATTGTGTTAAAATAGCAAATATTGTAATAAGTAGAAACAAAACAGAGGTATAAATCTTTGTTTCATAGATATAATTGTATATTATATGTAAACATAAAAAAGTAAGTAGAATTAAGATACATATATTAAAGAAAGTAAATTAAGTTTGTAATTAGGATATAAGTAATTAGTAGTTAAAACATGAAAATAAAAAACTGTAATAGATTAAGAACACAATAATAATAGAACACGCTGAAGAACTTATTTTCCCTAATTTAAGAATTAATAAAGATACAAATAAAGTAGAGACTAGGTAGTAGGTAAAATGGGAGTCCCCACCCATTGGACTGGCAGGAGAAGAATGATAGAAAGATATAGAATGAGGAATAGAAGTACGAGAGGCATAAAAGCGAGAACTGGTATGAATGAGAACAGATTTAAATAGACGTCAATTACGTTGACGGAGCTAGACCAAAAAAAAAAAAAAAAAAAAAACCCTACACTACCCTACCCTACTCTACCCTACCCTACCCTACACTACCCTACCCTACCCTACCCTAACCTACCCGACCCTACACTACCCTACGCTACCCTACACTACCCTACCCTACACTACCCTACCCTACCCGACCCTACACTACCCTACACTACCCTACCCTACACTACCCTACCCTACACTACACTACCCTACACTACACTACACTACCCTACACTACCCTACACTACCCTACCCTACCCTACCCTACCCTATGTCCTTCTCCTGGTTCTAAGCTACCTCCCTGCCAATTTTCAGCTAAATCGATTCAGCCGTTCTTGAGTTATAAGTGAAGTAACTAACACGACTTTCTTTTATATATATAGATTATGTTCATAAATCATTGAGAGTTTTTATAATTTAGTGTAATGACATTAATTAGTAACTTTCTTACACAACTTTGAATCCAACATTGATGTCTACTGTTTTTTTTCTGTTATGTATTAATTTGCATTCATTTATTGTGGTCATATGGCTGTTGAAGCGATATTTCAGATTTTATTTCATTGTGCAGATTTCGTTTCAACTCTGTGGTCAGACCACTAGCGGGTGAGAACACTTACTGACACAAGTGAGTGGTAATGTTCTATTGAATGATAATGTCTAACTGCAAGCTAACCCTAATTAAATTATTTTGTGGTTAAGAGTGGCGACTACGTACCTACATGAAGACGCAGTGTTGGAAAGCTTTCCACAAGAAGGACCGAAAACCTGGTGAAAGCCACGGGAATTCACTAAAACCGCAATTGCGATTTGTACGGGGCCATCTTAAGTGGCGACGCTTGGAGGAAGCTTAGATCTGGCAGTGGACGCCCTTTCGACTGAAGTAATTATGATGTACAGACCGTTCACTATAACTTGTCTCTTGCCGTCATGTAGCAGTTGCTTCTGTCGACAGCTGCAGTTGCCTCTGGCGTTCGACAGTTGAAGTTTGCTCTGTCGACAGCAAAGTGCTGCTCGTCTGTTTGACGCCTTGGTTTCAATATTGAAACTAATAATCTAATATCTCGTAGTAACAGTGCTACCAATCGCGTCACGGACTCACGGGACAAGTTATAAAGAACGCACTGTAGTTTAGAGTATAATTTTTAAAGCCCTATCCACATTTCTCCCATCCAAGTGTTAGGTTGAAGGTTGCAGCCGGTTGCAATGTTATGACACCTAATATACGCGCGGCACGCGATCCGTGCGGTTTACTTTGCGCTGTTAATGGTCTGCTGAAACCGCCGCGTGTACAATGGCCGATTTGCGATTGATGCTATTAATTTACGGGAAAAAGCACTCACACTATTATACACCCTGTTCTTTTAATTTTTAATGTTATTGTCGTTTAAATGTGAGGTTTGCACTTAGTGTAATGAATACTGAGGTTTATCTAATTTGATATCGATTTGAAGGCGTCAAATGACCACAGTTGGACTGAAACAGTTTATTTGTACCAACAAATAAACTGTTTTGGAGTTGTAGATAGTATAATTTGCACAACTACACTCTTTGCGCTGTAGCATGGTGCGGGTGACAGTTTCAATAACATTTTTTACGCATATATGTATACACATTTTATGTTGTTTAACGTCATACTAAAGTTATACCATAGTTGCCTGTATGACGTTAAACTACAAAAAACCGGCCAAGTGCGAGTCAGACTCGCGCACGAAGGGTTCCGTACCATTTTCGCAAAAAAAGCCACAAAAATCACATTTGTTGTATGGGAGCCCCCTTAAATATTAATTTTATTCCGTTTTTAGTATTTGTTGTTATAGCAGCAACAGAAATACATCATCTGTGAAAATTTCAACTGTCTAGCTATCACGGTTTATGAGATACAGCCTGGTGACAGACAGACAGACAGACAGACAGACGGACCGCGGATTCTTAGTAATAGGGTCCCGTTTTTACCCTTTGGGTACGGAACCCTAATAATTAGGTAGTGATGAAAAATAGTGTGTATCACTCGGGGACAAAATATTTTGTTCTCGGGCGGCGTAAATTGAATTCCTCGCTAAGCTCAGGATTCTACGTTAGCATCTTTCGCTTAGCTCTGAATTCAAAATAACGCCCTGGATGAACAAAATATTACTTTGTCCCCTTGTAACACAAATAACTATTCCGTAGGACAACACTTGTGAAAAAGGATTAAATTAAACTCAAAAATTAAAGCATTGTTACTGTGAAATTAAAATTACACCGCAATCTGTATCCACAAGCGATAAATGTAGCAAGTGTTAATTAGTTTACAGTTGGTGACAATTCAAAAGTTGTTAATTTCGTACCGTCCAGTAGCCATGAGCCACCAAACACGCTCCCGTAGGGCACGAATATAACAAACAATTAATTAAAAGCGACTGTAATTACGAGAATACTCTCGCAACATATGTTTGTGGCAAATAAAAGGCATTACTGCACATTTCAATATGCAAACGTGATTTTTTAATTGTCCTTTTTATGGTTCGGTGATGGTAATACAGTTCGAGACTCAAATTATATAAAATAATTACAAGTAAAATTTCAAAATTTAAAAACCCCCGGCACATTTATCTTGCGAAAACACCCCGATTCAAACAATTAAACGCGCATAACTTTTGAACGTCTGAACCGATTTAATTCAAACATAGCTAAGAACACTCTCGACAAAATCACCTTTCAAACAAAAAAACTAAATCAAAATCGGTTCATCCGTTGAGGCGTTATGGTGCCACAGACAGACACACAGATACACAGCAACACACGTGAAACTTATAACACCCCTCTTTTTCCGGCGGGGGTTAAAAAAGGGATTTGTCGTGAATGCACTTGATGCCATAATGGGTAATCGCCACTAAAACAACAGAACTTGGACTTTATTTATTTATTTATTTATCACCAATTATAACATCTACTTTTTACTATCATACAAACCGAAAATACATGCTGCTAATAATAATACGAACAGAAAATATCTGGAATCTTGATGATGATTTGTTTTACAGTCAAAACCAGAACCATCAATACACAAATAAGCGTTGTTAAAAGTGCATAACTCAAACAAAGTTACCGGACGACCAACAATGACTGGACGTTCACTTATTGAGTACATATTTACCCGACAACGGTCCATTAATCAATTTTTGCATTTTTAATTCACCCCTCATTATTTGCCCGTGAATTTCATTTCCACTGTTGTTTCACCATTTTAAAATTTAAGCTGCGACTGCCCTCCAAAACGCACATTTTCAAGTAATTTACAATTTATCATGTTCGCAATAAATGAGCAAATATTTTTCATTTGTTAAGCCACTTGTAATTAATATTATGTAATTTTTTATTAAACTGCAGTCTGTTTAATAATGGTAAAAGCATTGCCTTTATAATATTAATTAATCAGTTATGCACTGTTTTTGTGTAAGTAGATATATGCACGGTAATTAAATTATTTGCTTTTATACACGTTTTTCGTAATGCTCAATATGATGCTCAATCAGTTCTCGGAAATAATTTTAATTTGATTCGTGATCTGAAAATTCATCGTTTTCAGAGATTTATATGTTGATCGTTATTAAAATGAGTTCCAGTTAAGTGCTTGTTCTGTTTTCTTAATAGTCGTTGCTTATTTATGAGAATCTGACTTAAAGAATTTTGTTCAGTAATAACTTTAAAATTTATAGGAAGTAAAGTAAAGTTATTAAATTAATATATACTAGTAAAGCTCAAAGCTCGTCAACTCTTCACGTGACCAGAGGGCTGGCCTTTTCTTCGACCAGAGAATCAGCATTGCCATCCCACGTGGCAATGCTGTCAGCGTTCTGGACACGTTTTCCATTGACATCGATGTCGATGAATTTTTGTATATAGGGCAGTTGTATTTTCAGTTGTATATATATTAATATATTTGTTACATTATAGATAACTTAAGTGATAGTGGACATTGCTCGCAGGATGGCCGATGGAGCCGAAAAGTTCTGGAATGGCGACCGCGAAATGGAAGACGATGCGATGTAATGCCTCCCACTAGGTGGACTGATGCCCTGATTAAGGATGCGGGAATACGCTGGATGCGAGACGCACGGGATCGGTCAATGTGGTGACGCCTGCGGGAGGACTATGTCCAGCAGTGGACGTCTTTCGGCTGTAATGATGATGATGATTATAGATAAATAAAAGACTTTTTAACAAAAATTAAACCGTCTGCCAAAACAAAACACTATACAGCGAAAAATAACTTTATTTTCTGAAGTCGGTGTCTTTTGTACCCATTGGTTTCCGTTATTCGACAGTTTTGGTAAGTACCTCCAATTAACATCATTTATAGCGAAAGTACCACTTATGAGGATTTCAATAAACCCAAACACGACTAGGATACATTATTTAATTTCGGAGTTCCAGTAGCTATTGTGGTCTTCTTTATCAGTTCCACTTCACCAAATGATACTTTCTGAGTGCAAATGATTGCATTATTGATGAAAATACCAAAATTGCTATATATTTATATAGATTTCTCTAGGATTCCATCACCAGATCCTGGTTTCCTTATCATGATGGCACCATTGGGATTTCTTCTTTCCAACGACTTTAAACGACAAAGTTATCCGCGAACACACATAAAAAAATAATATATATACGGTCGAATTGAGAAACCTCCTCCATTTTTGAAGTCGGTTAACTACCTATAAAATAAATAGATTATACAAAATCAAACTTAGTAAGATTTTTAACAATATTGTGCATACATTTTTGAATCGCAAGGGACATATATATGAAGCACTGCACATCGCGACATTCGAACACGGCGGCATGAAATAAAACATATAATAAAATGTGCCACTCCACTGTTTTGTCCACTTGTGAACATCGGAGCTCAAGTGTCGTTCACAATTTCGAAATGAAACGACGTATTGTTGTCAACGTTTAACAGTCTTTTGTAATTGATATGACAATGTGCGTTCGTGGATTTATAACCGTCAGTAAAGAGATGTCAATTTTTTTTATGAATTGTTGTTACAGCATATCATCGATATTCTGGGATACCTCACCACCAATCATCTCTTGTCATGATGTCTATGAAAGACCATCATTGCATTGGTTGGCCTCTTAAAGGTCTTGACTGTGTTTTAATTACCTACATATTATGTTTTTGATTTTTTTGTTTTACTCTAGACGCTTTTACGTGCACGTCTTTTTATATTGTTCTCATGCATATGTATTTTTCCAACAAGAATGATGTAACCAAATAATTGTAATTTAAACTGATGGAAAAGAATGTCTTGCACATTCTTCTCCATAGATACCTATTGACGTTTGCTAATGTGCAACTAGATTCATATTTTATTTTGGAATTCAAAAGATCATAATTATAGAAGGTTTAGTTGAATTAAAAATATTTTTTATTTAGATTTTGATTTTAGGTGGCAAACAATATCGACGTGGTTGAGAACAATCTCTCACCTCCTTTTTTATTCATTTACAAAACAATTTGTTGTCCTTAGGCTTAAACAAAGCATACTATTTATACCTTTAGGGTCTTGTCCTAGCATGCCATGGCTTACTCAACGATTGACAAATTAATGTAAATTTGAGTTTTCACTTTTGATTGAGTCTCAATTGTCTAAAGATATTTGGTTTTTCGTTGTAGATTTGTAGGTTGTCGTAGTAGTTGTAGTGCGTCTACCATAAAAGTATTTTTTACATGGGACTTGAAGTGATTTTGTTTTTGATTGTTACATAGACATACATTCACATGTTTATTTGGAATCTCCGGTAGGAACTAATTAAGTCCGGTGGCAGCGGAAGATGCAAAAAAAACCGATTTATTTTATAAGAATTTAATTAATATAGAATTACAATTATATTTCAAAACTAAAACTAAAAGATAGGTATCATTCAGTCGACGATTGACCAAAGAATCTTCACATGGATTACGGAATCGAGTCGCTCGCGTCCGGTGTCGTCTTCATGGCGACACGAGGCACGTGTGCAGCGTCAGCTTCTAGATATTGCGCAGTGTTGTTGCTGTGGGAAATCAGGGCGATGCATACTATAGCGATTTGCCTCGGCTATGCTTGCGTAACACCTCCCCCCGAAGAACAGCGACTATAGAAGACCTTGGTCGTAAATTGCGCTGGGAGATGATCTGTTCTATCCCTTTGTGTTGCTGGTATAGAGTAGATTATCTGCGGTCGATCTTCCTTGTCATCAGATGATTCTTTCTTAAGGTCAATCTGTTTCGGATGACATCTTCGATAAATGAAGTATGCAGTTAGTGCACATGCACTGAATAGTAACATTTACATTGGTATAGTGGTGTGATAGATGCTGCTATCTGAATGTGTATCGAACTGTATCGGTGACTGCAGCGAGATCTCCTTATTGGTAGCGTGGAGATCATCCAAGTTAATAGAGTTGAGATTGAACAGTGGGCGTGCCATTGGGCTAAGTACATCTTCTCCAGGAACATCCATTATTTTCAAAGCTTGACCTTTCAGTCGATCATTGGAGTTTGAGATGATGAACTCTGCTGTCTGGATAAAACAGTTGTGAGGAAGTATGGCGAGGTAACTTCCTTGCAGTTGCTTATGGAGATCTTGCTCGCAGGATAGGCGTACTTTCGTCGGAGTCGGGAAGCTGATGGTATAATGACGGTCGTCGAGTTTCTCGTAGGCTGGTTTTTGAAGAGATGTTGTGACTGGTTTGCATTCAGGAAGTCACTGCTGCGTGGTGATGAAGGCTCCAATGCAATCGGGCGATGTTCGGCTTAGTACGTTGTGTATCTCTTCACATAGATACCCTTTGGTGGACTTCGGGCATTCAGCCTCTATGTACTTGAAATCTTTCGGATGGATTGCTAGGAATTGGGAGTGGGGGACGAGAATTTCATGGTTTTTATTAGGAACTATGGATATCTTGTATAGGTCATATGTCTGGGGTAGAATAATCGGAAATTTATAGACTATAACTATTTCATTACCTATAAAATAAGAACCTAACTTTATAACATCATAATATTCTCTAGCTCCTATGTCTAATACCTTATTACTACCATATAACCTAGTCAATTTGCTTATTATAGACCTAATGGTATCTAAACTAATGACGTCATGGTGTGCCGTTGACGTTCTTATAAATGCCAGTACGTTCTGTAATTTCGATATCTCTCGTGACACCCGGTCAACGTTATCACTAACTATTAGAATGGTTTGTCCTAGATGAGCATACTGAACTAACTCATGATTCCCCTTATCCAAACTCTCACTAACATTTCTAACTAAGGCTGTTAATTTGTTCTGATTGTCTACCATGTTATCTAGTAATTTAGAGTGTTGAGTTACCCAAGTTTTGGTCAGGCTCACGTGACTGTTAAATTCTGTTAATAACTTGTTTTCATTATCTTGAAGAGATTTTATAGCATTATTGAAATGAACTGCATCTGTATAATCAAGGTTACCGGTTATGCTTTTGACAACAGAACCGAGTCCATCTACGAGACCTCTTTTAGAACGAGTAGTTTCAAATGACTGTAATGGTCTAGGACGGCCTGAAGCTGATCCTCTAAGTATTCAATATGGGGCCTGAATAAAGAAAGGCTTCTGTTATTAAGGTCGGGGCTTATTTCTCTTAATTGGTTATGAACGGTATTAACTTTATCTTGCAACTCCTGAAGATTAACATGTTGTAGAAATGAATGATAGTGAGTTACTATACTACAGGGGCCTAATTTAAAAGGTAATACACCGGGGCCATCGTCAAGATTTTCAAGTTTTATCTCTTGTGTTAGGGCCGAATTCAGGAGCAGATGAAGTACAAGGAGGGTCCTGTAACAATTGTGAACTTTTAGGTACTCTTTTCAATCTTGATTTAGCAATGGGGCCACGTTTTTTGCGGGTGTATATATGTATTGGTAGGTCAGCCATAACAGTATCGTGCGTATAGCGAGGTACTATCTTTTGGCGGGAGGCTAAGGGATTTTTCACGAATATTTGTTGTTCAGGTGAGTATTGGTTTTCTGTCTCTCTAGATTTATTACGTGCATCTATTAAATCTTTACGTTGGGCCATACTAGACTCGTGAATTAGATTATAAGCATTAGTCATTTTGTTTTTATGTTCAACTGTATACTGTTGTAATAAATGGATAGTCAGATCTATGTCCAGTGGGTCTCGTGGGTCGAAATGTCCAGTAATAAGATCGATTGGTCTGCATCTAGTCAAGCTATGTATGGAGCTATTATAAGCCAGAAGGGCATAATTTATTAAATTTAAAACGGATTCATTCTTTTGTTGTACTTTCAAAATACGTAGGTGTTCTAAGATTGTTGAGTGGAATCGCTCGACAATTCCATTTTCGTTAGGGGTGTGAGGTGCTATTCTATGGTGTTGGATTTTATGTAGCCTTGCGAACTCGGCGAACAGTTGGTTGGTGAACTCTGGTCCATTGTCTGTCACTACCGTGTAAGGTACTCCGTGGTGGGTACAGAATTTTAATAACGCTTGCACTACACTTACTGCTGTCCCATCTCTTAAGAAATAGGCTTGGGCATACTTCGAGAAAGCGTCTACAATTGTTAGAAACTTTTCACTTTGGATAGTCAACAGATCTAGATGGACGGTTTCGAGAGGTTTACTAGGTGGAGGAACAAGACGAAACTGTTGCTTTATGGGGTTGCGGTCGTATTTAGCCTGGCCGCATACTGTACATTCATTAATAAATTTGGAAATGTGCTCTCTCATTTTAGGCCAAAAGTATCTGTTAGACAGGGCTAGGTAGCACTCATTTATGCCTCTATGGTTCGTTTTACCGTCGTGATATTTGTTGATTATTTCTTGCTGTCTTAAGTACTCTCTAACATTTTCTAATTCGGTTTTTGCTAGCGCTAAGCTCATGGCTGAGTTCTTAAAGGTTTTTTGGATTATGGGAATAACTTTGTACATTGCCAATGGTGGATTTATTAACAAGCCCGTTTTAATTTTGGGGTGAACATACTCTTTGATAGCGTTGATGACATCTTCCTCTAAATTGGACTCTGAAAGTTGAACGGCGGTACGCGTGTGCGTTTCGAAGGGCTTTGTGACGGTTGGCCTTCCTTTGATGTCGCCTACTATAGTTAGTACTAACTGTTTGGTAAATTTGTTGAGTGGTTGTTCAGTGATGGGGACTTCTAAAATGGGATTTTCGCCGTCTGTATGGACTGTTAGAGTGTTAGAGTCGTTTGCGGCCTCCGAGGCTGTAATTGTTCTAGAATCGTCAGCTGATTGGTTCTTTTCAGACGGGTTTGCAACTATTGAACTTACTTCTTCACTATGGATTTCTAGGCGAGATAGGGCGTCGGCATTAGTATTTAGTTTGCCTTGCTTATAAACTACCGAAAAATCATATTCTGATAGCTTTAGACGCCATCTCGTGAGTCTGGAATTGGGTTCTTTGAGACTCATAACCCATTGCAGAGGCTTATGATCGGTAATAATTTTAAATTTTCTGCCAAATAAATAGGGTCGGAAGTACTTGCAAGCCCAGACGATAGCTAATAGCTCCTTCTCGATGGTGCTATAATTAAGTTCACTAGAATTTAGAGTTCTGGAAGCGTATGCAATGGGTTTATCGGAACCTATCGGACCTTGCGATAACACGGCCCCTAATGCGACATTTGAGGCATCCGTTGTCAATAGAAATTCTTTGGTGAAGTCCGGGTATTGCAAAATTGGATCATTTGTTAGCAATGTCTTACAATGCTCGAAACAGCTGATGTAATTTTGGTCACAAATTATTTTGGATCCCTTCTTTAGACATTGGGTCATGGGTTTTGTGATACGTGCGAAATCCGGTATGAATTTCCTATAATATCCAATGAGACCGAGGAAACGTTTAATCTCCGTAGTGGTTTGGGGTAACGGATAATTATTTATAACACTGATTTTATCCGGATTTGGTTTAACCCCGTCTCTACAAACGACATGTCCTAAAAACTGGGTTTCCAGCTTCAAGAACTCGGACTTGTCCATTTGTATCTTGAAGTTGGATTCCCTCAATCTTTTGAAAACCTTTTCTAAATTAATAACATGCTCTTGCAGGGATGTACTGAACAGGATGACGTCATCCAAATACACTAAGCAAATGTCTTGAAGATCTCTTAGGATATTATCCATTACACGCTGAAATGTTGCCGGAGAGTTTTTCAAACCCATCGGCATCCTTAAAAATTCGTAGTGCCCATTTTCCACATTAAAAGCAGTTTTGTGTATATCAGAAGGGTCTAACTCGACTTGATAAAATCCGCTGGCGAGGTCAAGAGTGCTGAAGTATTGACATTTGCCTAGCTTATCTAGTATGTCGGAAATGTTCGGAATGGGATACTTATCATTGATAGTTTTTTCGTTAACTTTACGAAAATCTATCACAAGGCGCCACTTGGTCTTACCCGAAGCGTCTGCCTTTTTGGGGACCACCCAAATGGGAGAGCTCCACGCAGAATCCGAAGGTCTTATTATATTTTGCTCGAGCATTTTACTAATTTGATCTTTAACTTCTTGTTTATGGATGTATGGGTATCTGTAGTTTTTAGCATGGACAGGGATTTCATCAGTCGTCTTAATCTTATGTTTAATTTTGTTCGTAAATGTTAAAGGTTCTCCTTCGAGGTAGAATACATCTGAGTACCGTGCGCATAAGGCTCTGAGATTTGCCAACTCTTCTGGATTTAGGTGGTCGGTTCGGAGACGCGATAAAACTTCCTGTGTACGGTCAGATAGTTGTTCTACAGGTTCGCTCTGTGCGTTAAATAGTTCGGCAGTAACGGGACGGTCCATGGAAAAGATTACGTCATTTGGTGAACTATTTGAAACTTCTACCCAACCTCTGCTATTTTGTACTGTAGTCAAGCAATCAGAAATTAAGCAATTACTAATTATCTGGTCAGGAACAAATACCTCACCATCGTGGGAATTTATGGGTAATCTTACTAGCTTAGATGTTTGAGCTGGTATGATTTCTTCATAGAGATTAGCATTGCGAGAGTCATACATGGTAATGGGTATCTCAGTATTTCTGGTGACTAGTTTCTTGTCTCTTAAGTCAATGTTAGTACCCCATGAGTCCAATAAATCGAAGCCAATGAGGCCATCAAAATACTTATGGAAATCTAGGATAAATAAGGTCATGTCGCCTTCTTCTTTAAATTCGGGAAAGCTAGGCAGGGTTATTGAATAATTATTTTTATAAACGGTGCGCACGTTGGTTACTTCAAACGGGTTATAGTTAAGAGGCACATTGGAAAAGTATTTCTCAACAGCTTGAGGTGAAATAAACGACTGGTTGGCTCCAGTATCTATAAGGAATTTTAAGGGTGGGTTATGGATTTGTATGTACCCGAGTTGTCTCTGAATGTTAAAATTTACATCTATTTTGGCTTTTCTAATTTCGGTGCCTCGGGAAAATTTCCATCCGATTCCCGGTTTTCGGTACCGGTTTCGTCTGCGTTTGATTTGATTTCTTCTATGACTGGGGCTTCATACAGCCCATAGTTAGTGTAAAAATCTAAGTACTCTTGGTAAGCATCGTAGTCTTGGTTATACGCTGCACAGGCTAAGTCATAGTAGGGATCAAATACAAAGTCATAGTTATTAACCTCGCGCGTTCTAAAATAGTTGCTGGGTGGCGGGTTACCAGCTGTACGCCAGTCGTGTCCAGTAGAAGGTAAAGGTCTAGGCACAAAGTGGCTGACGCCACTCATAGGCCGCGGCGTGTTATTAGAATTAGTGGGCTGCATGGGTGATACATTCGGGAGTCTAAAGGCATTGCCTTGAGCGTTATAATTTGGAGGTGGTGCTCGGAACATCTGTTGAGTCCGAGTAGGGCCGCGTGGTTGTTGTGGTTGGGGTGCATTGTGCCGCCAACCTTGGTAAGGTTGAGTAAAGAATTGCTGGGGACGTGGAAGACCAGGCATGCTGAATATCTGTGGTTTTGCGGGACCGGGCATGCCCATTACAAAAGGTTGCTGCATGAAATTATTTAGTGGCAAATTGGAATTAGGTTTAGAAGGCTGCTGATTATTATCTTTCTTACTAGACCCGCCTTCGGTGCGTTGTTGCATATAAAGGGTGTTAAGCTCTTCCTGAACGAACTCGAGAGCCTTTTCCATCGTTTCGGGACGCATGCAACGGATCCTAGAACCTAAGGGATCTCTTAAACCGCGTAAGTAACATTGTAGGGTCAGTTTCTTGTAAAGGTCGCGTTTCGCTGTAACTGTAGTAGCCACGGTTTCATGCAATGTGACGTATGTCATGATTGTACTGAATAAATTCTGGCAGCGTTCATAGAATTCTTGTGGGGTTGAGGACCCCTGGGTTTGCAATGACAAATCGTTATACAAAGCGGTCTCGTCGCGATGGTCAGCGAAGTTATTAATTAATGCACTCCGAATACCAATCCAATTTTCGGGGATGCCGTTAGTATTTATCAATCGAGCTGCGGAACCCGTAACCTTGTTCAATATGCCATTTATAAGAGCCAAATTGGTTAACTCATTACCCGGTTCTGTATTAAAATATGCTAGTACTAGTTGGTCACAGAGGTTTACAAAACGGGTTAACACGTGAGGGTTACCATCGAAATCGGGCACAATCCTAAGCGACTTTAAGATATCTTCTAATTTACCCTGAGCCATATCTGCGTCCAGTAGTGCTGGTTCACCTAACTGCCTAGATTCGTCTATAATACTAAGCCTATTCGATCTACTACTACCTAAACTAGGGTTACGCGATTCTCTTGGGTGAAAAATTTTGAAAGCTATATTAAACACTAACTTGAATCAAACACACAATATTTAAATTATAAGATGCGTAATTGCAAGAAATAAAAATCTGTAAACGATAGGGAAGGATCTAAGTTAGATTAAAAATAGGGAAGCAAGGACTTGAAAGATTCAAAGTACTTACAACATAGTTTTTCTTGCCGAATCGATGTCTGGATTCACCTCCGCTGGCGCCGCACGATGTAGATTCGGGATACTCGGGAATCGGTAAGTCACGCGGGACTTCGGTCCGATTTTAGGGGAAATCTTGACGCGTCACGTACCGAATATATCTCGATGTATCCTACCGACTGCGCCAATTAAGTCCGGTGGCAGCGGAAGATGCAAAAAAAACCGATTTATTTTATAAGAATTTAATTAATATAGAATTACAATTATATTTCAAAACTAAAACTAAAAGATAGGTATCATTCAGTCGACGATTGACCAAAGAATCTTCACATGGATTACGGAATCGAGTCGCTCGCGTCCGGTGTCGTCTTCATGGCGACACGAGGCACGTGTGCAGCGTCAGCTTCTAGATATTGCGCAGTGTTGTTGCTGTGGGAAATCAGGGCGATGCATACTATAGCGATTTGCCTCGGCTATGCTTGCGTAACAAACTTACGAAGAAAAAAGTGCACGGTTATACGACTGATAGCCATTTACTTTAGTAGGTACTGGAGATCCTGTACCTGTCCATAAGGAAGTTTTAAACACGATATCGTCTACAATCAGAGCTGGGCAAAATTCATGCTTGGCTTTAATTAAAATACAAATTACAAAATACTATTTCGCATGTATTTAAAAAACGAAATACAAAATATTTGTAAGTCGTGTATTTGAAATATAAAATACAAAATCGAGTATTTTAACAATTTTTATTTAAAATACAAAATACAGTCGATCATCCATCGTGACATTTGTTCTAATAAAATAAATTATTACATAGAAGTTTCGTGAAAATAACCGTTTTAAATAAAAATGACAATTGACTAGGTACCTGACAATTTGATGTACGCGGTCGCCATTTTTCTTACGAAAGCTATCGAGTGCTATTGTCTGCAGAACGCACGTTATAAGATCGTTGAATGTATTTATGTTCAAATGTATTTTGAAGCCATAAGTATTTTAAATACTAACTTCAAAATACCTCAGCGTCAGGTATTTGAAACACCAATTACATTTTTCTATACCAATATTATAAAGAGGAAAGATTTTTTTGTTTGTTTGTTTGTACCGAATAGGCTCCGAACCTAATAAATCGATTTAAAAAATTCTTTCACTAATAGAAAGCTACATTATTCCTGAGTAACATAGGCTATTTTTTTATCCCGAAAACGGTTCCTGTGGGGGGGGCCACGGGAGCGAAGCCGCGGGGAACAGCTAGTAAGAAATAATTGAATCACAAATACCAAATACGTATTTGGATTATAATTACGTATTTTAATTACATGTAATTCAAATACTGGCCAACCCTGTCTACAATAGATTGTAAGCGATATTTACACCGTAACTGCATAGCACGGACGAATCCCCAAAGCTCTCAAAGCCAATTACAAAAATCTGCGAGATATACATGATGAATGACTAACTACGTACCTCCTTCATAGTGCTAAATGCTTCACTAAATATTAAACGTTCGGCCATGTAACGTTTTTCGTTTTACATTTTTGGAGCGGCTCTCTTTGTAATTGATAAAGGCAGGCGGCCACCGCCCATGACATGTTGTATTTATGCGAATTTAAAAGCTTCCGACTCGCGGAGCTTAAATCTGAATTAATCCCGCGTTTTTTGATCACCCCTGTCGAAAATTTAATGGTCGTTATTTAATAATCAATCTGGAATACATTTTAGACTGTGAGCTTTTGACGTACCTACTTTTTGCAGATGAGGCTGTATTGGCTGCAGGTTGTTTTGTAAATGTTACGGTTCTTTTTTAAATTTGCAGTTTTAGAATTTGATGTTGATTTTGTCAACTTCTTACTTTCTCTTTTCAGGAAATGGCAGTCGCAGGAATTCCTATTGCTTGTTATAAATAAAATAATACTTATGCGAGTTTTTGATCAACTGGACCCACTCGAAATGGACCCACTGGATCACTCAACCCAATCACATTTTGAATAGGTCGACTGGACCCACTGCCCAATTTCATTATTAGTACAATCACGGAGTAAAGTCGAATCTTTTAGTATTATATTCACAACTTAAAATCTAAACATATACAAAAAATACTTGCCCAGATGTGAAATTTACGGGCTGTTTCTTTTACTTTTGTAGAAGTCTTTCGCATAAATCAAAAGA
The DNA here is from genome assembly GCA_949775005.1 of Orthosia gothica. Taxonomy (NCBI): domain Eukaryota; kingdom Metazoa; phylum Arthropoda; class Insecta; order Lepidoptera; family Noctuidae; genus Orthosia; species Orthosia gothica. The sequence continues at coordinate 21,464,093 of OX459045.1, read as the reverse complement.
GCAGGGTGTGCCCAAAACATAAACGGGTAAGATGCTTTTTATCATGGGCGAATGTTCTAATAACGACAACATCATACAATTTAACGACTGCATTGTCAAGACCTGGTTGGAACCTCAACACTAGCAAATACTTGCAAATCTTATCAAGAATTGCACAAAACCAATAACACCGTGGCAACATGGAATAATCACATTAAATATACGTCAAAATTAAGCCAAATATTGTTCATCTTCTAGAAATATTGAGTAAGGATGCGGCGGCTTATTACTCGACTGCGGTGAAATGTCCTTACGACTTCAACATATCAAAGCAGTTGCCTTTTCAACTGACGTACTGACTGCTTATAAATACTATTTTATGGATAAGACGTGTACGACGTGTAACATACATACATGTTGCGGCGGCTTATTACTCGACTGCGGTGAAATGTCCTTACGACTTCAACATATCAAAGCAGTTGCCTTTTCAACTGACGTACTGACTGCTTATAAATACTATTTTATGGATAAGACGTGTACGACGTGTAACATGTATGTGTGTACGCGTTTGATGTTATTTATTTTTTATGTGGGTCCAGTTAACTAATAAAAATGCAGAAAATAAATTATGTGGTCAAGTGGACTCGCGGATCCAGTAGCGAGCGGGTCCAGCTGATCAAAGACTCCTTTTGTATTCAAAGATGATCTGTTGATTTTAGAATAACCGCTGAATATAAGTACAAGTTTTGGCGCTGAAGAGGCGCTACTATAGTTATGATGTTACTTAAATGTCTGCTCATCTTGTGTATAGGCACAAAATTACTTGTGCGTGGTTTGAACAGATAAGTTCACAAAGTAATCGTGCGCCGACTCTAACTCAGCGCTAAACACCTTAATAATCATGACAACTTGTTTCAACGTGGGCACAATGCTAACTAGTCAGACGCAACTTTAACCAAACACAATCATACATGCAAACACTGCTAGAATATTGCCAGACGGTTTTCCGCCCTATGGCCTTAATTCTAAGGATGACAGACGTTTAAGTAGGTTGTAAAACAAAGTTTGCACACGTGTACCCAAACTTAGGCTAACTTGGAGCTGTCAAATTTGTTTAGCGGTAAGGGAGGGCCGCTTAAGTTGCGAGGCAGGGCGCCGCTGGCGTATAACTAAGTGCTTACTTGCCTACTACTAAATTGTTACATTTGAGTTGTAAAATTAATGCCGCGATTTATGCGAGGCTCAAAGTTATTATTGGTTAGGTACATAACACAACTGTTTCTCCAACCCCCGAGCTAAGGTTATTAAACTATTCAGCGATTTGTTTGTAGTACGAAGCCTCTCATAAATAGTTAGTGGAGTTGTTTACGAGAACTAGGCAAGGAGAAACGATCGTATTACACAATAGGCATTCCTCGGGATTCCCTGGTCAGAGTTCGAGAGAAGCCTCGCAGGTGTGGCCGACGGCTAATTACGGTAACTTGAAAAAAACAAATCGTAATTCAATACGGTCTATTCTTAAATTAAAAAGTTATTTAAATGGTTTTGTGTTAAAGAACGGTAGAAGGAAGTTGGTAAAAAATATTGATCCTCAGTTCGGTGATTTGCTGGCTACGTAGCAATAGAAGCCGTATGATTTCATGGGACCATAGCAACGATATTTTATTACCTGCCTATTAAATACATTCATTGTAGTAAATCTGAGATACTTTTAAATAAAAACTTTTCGATCATCAAGGTTAAGCAACGCATGATGAGGTCGATCCGTGGATGGACAACAACAACAACATACCAGGTTTGCTCCGTGCCTCGGAAAGCACGTTAAGCCGTTGTTCCCGATAGTCATTTGAAGATCTTTGACAGTCGTTACGGGTAGTCAGAAGCCTGAGATCTGACACCAGTCTTGCAAAAGGGTACTGTGTGACCCAGTTACTGGGTTGTGGAGGTCAGATAGGCAGTCGCTCCATGTAAAACACTGGTACTCCGCTGAATCCGGTAAGACTGGAAGCCGACCCCAATGTAGTTGGGAAAAGGCTAGGCAGATTGATTTTGATCTGAAGATCTTAAGTATCATAAAATGTCCAACAGCCCGAAAAGTCTAATGAGCAGTAAGTCTAATTAGCAAAATAACCATGTAGAAAAAACGTCCAACTATCAGATGGTCTGTATAGCAGAACATCTATATTGCAAAAAGTTTGATTCTCAAAATGTCTGGATACTCAGGCACAAAATTCTAAACACATTGCATTGGGAGAGAAATGGACACGGCATTATAATATGTACATACAGAGACAGATACTTTAGTCTATGTACTCGTAGCGTACATCATATCTTATTGCTAATCTGGAATATTTTTTTGTTTGGCCTTTAGCAGGGTGCTAAAAGTTGGCATCATGGTATCGGGCACTAAATCTAACGTAACAGGGGTATAAACCATTACGCCTTGTCGATGGTTATAGCCTTACTTCTTGTCGAACCCTTTGCCAATAAAAATCTATGATAAGCTGTTGGGAAACACCTGTGCTAGTATATTAACTTGTAGGAAAAATGATTTCGGCAATCCTAAAGTGGCGTTCAGACTCCGATACTTTCAAATCGAAGGTTCAAAGTTTGGTGTTTGTTATGTGAATTAGGAAAATTATAATTAAGTTTTTTTTTTTTTTCTGAAACACTTTTACGGCGAATTTTAGTACTTTTCCACTCAGAAAAATCTTTAGTAACGGAAGGAAAAGCAAGTAACAGGACTTTTAAACACGAAAACAACTGACAATTTTCATTTTTGTAAGTTTTTTCGTCTTCAAGTCAGTCCATACACGCATACACGCATGTTTTCACACCGAAGTCCGCGGCAGAACATAAAACAAAATCAGCAAGCGATAAGGGCCGTTTCGCACTGCGTCATATTTCACAAAGTGCCCTAAGTTCGGCAGTTAACTCACACGGATATGGCGCTGTTAACACGTGTTCACGCTCTATATTGTTTGTGCTTCACGTAAACTAAATCATTGGGTGAGAAAAAATGGGCCGGAAAACTTTTGAAAGTTAAAGTTGTGAATCATTTCAGATTACGTAGTCTGCCAGAAGACGGGGCTTGCCTGCCCATTATGAAGTATGATTGAAACTAGAACTACTTTTTCTTAGCGTTGTCTGACAGGAAAATTTTCATAGGAATAGCTATTCAGAGACAACCTTCAAAAACTGATTACACACATATTCGTGAACTTGGTTGACAATTAATGACACTGTGTATTAGCACAAGTTACATAGCATCAAAAGCAAGCATGAAAACCTCTAAAACCGAAGCCCTAACGAACAAAAATACGGTACAGTTAGGTCTAGGTAAAAAAAGTCAAAATTATTTATTTAAATTAGTTAGACCACTAACCCCCAGTTTCCCAGCTCAAAATTATCGGAGTATTAATGTGACAAATTGTTAAGCACGCGTTTTCTGCTGTGATTGGTTGAATTAATTTTCAGCAGCCAATCACAGCAGATAACGCGTGCTTGACAATTTGTCACATTAATTCTCCGATAATTTTGAGCCTGGAAACTGAGGGTAAGAGGCACTTTTGAAAGTCAAAAAATTTAATTTAACAGTAATAATAATTGATTCTACCGTCCTTTTGAAAAAGTAGCTTGTAGGTAATGGAGAAGAAAGGACAAGAAACAAACGAAAAGCGGGCCAAGAAACTCATCGGCAATGAGGCACTGGTCAAGTAAAAGCTCCAGAGCCTTGAACATCGTCGCCGAGATGCCAGCTTGTCGGTTTTTCATCGGTTGCATTTCAGAGAGTGTGTGATGGAATTGCATGATCTAATTCCACCTAGCCCGTTCCATCATCGGACTACCAGACGTACGGCGATGCGTCATCGGTATATGGTGAACATCCCACCCATACGCACAAAATGTTTTGGCACACTTTTGTTATGCGTACAGCTTAGGAGTGGAATTCCCTGCCGGAGTCTGTGTTTCCCGTTAGCTACAATCTAGGGGTCTTTAAGTCAAGACTAGTCAAGAGTGAATGGGTTTTTACTAGGCAAGCGTGCTTCACCGTCAAGCACATCATCGCTTACCATCAGGTGAGATAGTGGTCAAGCGCGAGCCTATAGCTTATAAAAAAGAAACACCATAATTACTATTTTAAAATAAAAAGTGTTTTACAACATTTACATACATACATTAATTCATATACGTAAGAACGATGCGCCCAAACTAACACTACTATACTACATATAGGTATAAAGTATTACTAGCACTAACAGGTACATTCATTTGATAAATAGGAACATGGTTCTCACATACTTACAAATATTGCAGACATACGCAAATTACCCAATTTCACAACAACGGAACAGTGTGTAGGTCAAATTCTTAAACAAAAAGAGAAAAATAAAAAAACACTACTTAATTATGAAAATATAAAACTAGGCCATCTATTTTCAGTAATGACACGGTCTAACCAGCTTTAGGATTAAGACGATAACCAGATTAAATAGAAAAAAACTGTAAAAGGAAAAACGAAAAAACTGGCCGCAATCATTAAAAAAATAAAAAATCCGCCAATATTTTCCGGTAAGCTCGGAAACGAGCCAAAACGTATTTACACGATGTAGACGGAAAAAGCTTATGGTTCGCCATCGTTGTATTGGTTCCGTGTGAAAATATTATTAGATGTACTGTATTTTTTTCTTTAAGTCCTCATTTTTGAGTAACTTCAGTGTTTAATAGGTACATAGGGTGAAAAGTTGGCCTTGCAAGGAACGTAGGAAATCTAAATTTCGATGCCACCAATTTTTACTCCAAGGAAACATTCGATTTTATTGTCTGTCATAACTAAATCAGATTCTACAATATTGAGCCGTGTGCGTAGGATTGAAAAGTATTTAAAGAAACCCAAACAAAAACTGTTTTACCGTTTTTAGAGCAATTAAATTGTTTGGTAATCTTGCTACTTAGACCTATCATGATTTGTGGGAACTAGGTAGTATTAAATAATGGCTTGTTTATATTAAACATCGCCTATCCATACCAATATTATAAAGAGAAAAGATTTTTTTGTTTGTTTGTTTGTACTGAGTAGGCTGCGAAACTACTAGACCGATTTAAAAAATCTTTCACCTGTGGAAAGCTACATTTTCCCGAGTAACATAGCCTACAATTTAGACGGCAGCGAAGCCGCGGGGGTCAGCTAGTAATAAATATATGTACGAGTCACGGATCTCTAAAAATAATAGCAGGAAGTTTTATCAGCCGACTGCATAGTTATAAATGGCGCACGTGGTACGGACTGAACAAATGGAGCCGCGTCCATGCCTAGCGTTTAATTAATGTCTATTTGTTAGCATATTTACCTGCTGGTAATATTTCAGTTTTACTTTGTTTCGTACTAACTTTTATTACTAGCGTGTAGAGCAATTAGTGCACGACGGTTTATTGTGTTTAGTGTTACTTACTTTAGTGTGCTAAAACTACCTGATTATGTTTGGTGAAGACCTTATAATGTATCAAAAATAAAAGACACAAAATATTTCTGAGAATACTCCAATGTTTCACAAGAATCATACCTGTCCTTTTTCAATTACCCACCACGTAAGATATCAAAAGAGGTTTCAAGTAGTAGCTTCTGGCTAGTGCGTTCTTGACAAAATGTTCACAAGAGACGGGGTAAGCGTCGCTCGGGGCGACACGGACTCGCTTCAGAACACTTTGTAGTATTAAACGAGCCTTTATCGAAACTGTGGACTCACTGCGCACCGGACAAGGGTATGACGATACAATGTAACTGGATGATGTTGGTAAAATTGAATTTTGTGAGTAAGTAGTTCCGAGTGTATAAAATAATTGTTTTTTAACTATTTTGAGCTTATCTCGGAATTCAGTAGTATACTTTATTTACATGACTAATTATGGTCAATTTTCAGCTCATTTAAAATGGTAATTAAGTTCATAAAACGGTATACATCATCATATGATTTTTGTAGGTACTGCCCAAGAGGATATGGCAAAAAATTATTCACCATTTTCCTAAGTGTCAAGACAATATCTGAGACGAAAAAATTTACGTTCTTACAGCCTTTAACTATCAGTAAAGACGTCACGTCGGCGTCTCCAAGAATAAGTGTAGTGGAGCGTGAAAAACTTGACAGTATCATATCTGAAAGTCATTCGAGCCGGATTCCGTTCGGCGCTGAGTGAACGCACAATTAAACTTTATTGGGAACTTTTCATTTACCACTATCAAGTCAATCGTCACAAACTGCAAAACAATTTTATCTTAAGTTGACCTCTAAAATTCTAAATCATCAGCCTAGCCTTATCATAACAATGTTAGCGCCGATGGTAAAAATAATAATTAAATAAAATAAAAAAATATCTAGGACGAAACAATTTACGTCCTTCTAACCTTCGAATATCAGTGAAGACGTCACGTCGCCGTCTCCATGAATAAGTGTAGTGGAGCGTGAAAGACTTGACAGTATCATATCTGTAGGTCCTTCGAGCCGGGTTCCGTCCGGCGCCGAGTGGACGCACAATCAAACTTTATTGGACACTCTTCATTTACCTCCAATATTCAGTAGTCAATGGATCGGTTGGTTCTTGGAAAGAGAAATATGGTTAAATGTTATTGACTACTGGAATTTTAAATTGTATTGGTTTTTGTTTTAATTATTGTGGTAGTTGGAATTGGAAATAATAAAAGACATTTTATTTTTAACTTTTCCACTGACTGGTAGTTGCAGTAGATTGATAGAAAGAGAGGTCTTCGACTAAGACGATGTTGTTTCTTTATTTTTTTTTATAAATAATCGAAACTATTCATTTAGTAAACATATTTACGTACAAAAAAAAACCGGCCAAGTGCGAGTCAGACTCGCGCACGAAGGGTTCCGTACCATTTTCGCAAAAAAAGGTATAAAATCACATTTGTTGCATGGGAGCCCCCCTTAAATATTAATTTTATTCCGTTTTTAGTATTTGTTGTTATAGCGGCAACAGAAATACATCATCTGTGAAAATTTCAACTTTCTAACTATCGGTTAGAAAGTTGGTTGGTTGGAAAACGGTTTATGAGATACAGCCTGGTGACAGACAGACAGACAGACAGACAGACGGACCGCGGACTCTTAGTAATAGGGTCCCGTTTTTACCCTTTGGGTACGGAACCCTAAAAATTAGTTTGCCGCAATTCACTCCTGGACATAGGTGTACATGCAAACAAAAATGTCACAAATGCAGACGCATAACTCCACTCTTGCATAAATGCATACAACAAGTTCATACTCGGAATATTTACTACAAAGGAAAATGCAAGATTCCTCGAAATAAAATGACTAAAACGTGGACGATTTCCTCAAGCGGACGGTATACTTGTATGAGGACGATTTCCGAAATGTGTTTACAATGAGGGCCGGCCGGTGGACGCGACATATTTCATTATTGCTAAGAAATGCCTCCGACTCCATAAAAATGGAACAACGAAAAATTGTACAATCGTGCACGGAGATTGTAAAAAAGATCAAATATGCTTTTGCATGAGCCACATTTTTTTTGCTGTGTTTTTACATTGCAAGCAATTTTTTTTAATATCAATTTGTTAATTGAAATGGAACAATTAAATGCGTTAGATATAGGCATTTGGTGTAACACATTTATGAAATTTCAATTTCTCCTAAACTATAGAAGTCAGAGTTTTGAAATAAAAAACGTTTTATAGAAAAATTTTATTAACTTCTGACGAGTTAAAAATAGTAATTTTTGGTTTCTGTCCTATTTCAAGTTAAAAACGAAACTATTGAATTCTGAACTATAATTTCAAAGGACTATTTATTTCATAACTCTAAATTCTATAGTTTAGAAGAAATTGCAATTTCAAAAATATGGATTTAAGTTTTGTAGACCAGTGCTAATACAATTTGACAAATACTTGCAAGTTATCCAATAAATCCTGTTGACTAATAAAATACTGGTCGTCATAGTCCAACAAATGTTACAAAATAACGTAAGAATTTGTGTTCAACACAAATTCCAAACGATTTTTATAAAAAGTGAAAACATGAGATGTGCTGTAGTCAAACTATAAGCTATTAAACACTTGTGTGTTGAAGCGTACAGTTGCGTCTGGCGGGCGGACGTCCACCCTCCACTTCCGGTCACTATATAATAAAGTTATTCTCGTTCTTTCGATAAACTTCAGTTTGTCCGCCGATAAATTACCGGGTCACATTCGCGGAAGTCGTCCCGGCCTCGCCAAATATTGGCTTAACTTGAAGAATGGTCGAGCTTGTCCCGGGATTTCATACGAATTATGTTTTATTTGTGACTTCAAACAAACGAGATAAGGATAATGTTGTGTTTTGTGCGATTTGTAAATGTCAAATACAGACTTTTTTTTGTATTTTGAGGACATTTTAGGGTGACAACTTTATGAAATGAAACATATATTTGTTTTAGCATCATGGCTTTATCATTACATTAGGTACATTTAAATATGTACTTTGTTCTTGTAAAAAAAATTGGCTTTTGTATTACTTTTTTCTTTGACAAATATATCATGTTATCTTAGGGGATTATCACGAATAGTGTGTACTACGTAAAAATATTATTTTAAACTACCACGCTACATTTTTCAAGAACAAAATAAAGTAACGCATCTCTCACACACACAACTTCCTTGTTACTCATACGTTCTTGTCCAAACAGTTCAAAGCTGTTATTTTCGTTCACAGTCCATCGTTTTTCTCTGCGGTGTGCTACGCCGCCGCCCGCTACGCTAAATTGGTCGGCGCGTGTAGGCCGCGTAGCGGTTTGGCGTAGATGCCGCTACGCCATCCACAGCAGTTACAATGAGCTACGAAAGTCAGTATGTTGCTACGAAAATCTCTTTGTGAATATTTTTGATACGATTTAGTTAGGTATATAATTATGATGTACAGGGGGGTAACCACAAGCTCTTAGAGTAAGGTTATTTTGAGATCGAGTAAGGGACAGATGTATATGACTTGTATACATCTGTCACTTACTCGATCTCAAAATAACCTTACTCTAAGAGCTTGTGGTTACCCCCCTGTACTCGTTAGTATGGTGGCAGTCACCAAATAAAAATTAATTTACCAATCGTATATTAGTTCAATTAAAGATACTTATTAATTTATTATAAACCTACCTGTAACACTTTTTCCAAACAAGATATATTTGTTCAATTCCTGTTCTTCGAACAGAAATATAGTTTCACAACAAATTTTAAAATTCATAGATAAGTACTCTTTCCCTCTCTCGCACCAATTGTACAATAAAATAAAAAAAATAAAAAACAAAATACTATCGCCTTACGTAGTTATAGTTTATTATCATACCAAAACATTCTGCTACATAGCCTTGCCTCCTCCACCGCTATACAGGCGTATTGTTTGAGGGAGATATCCCTGGATCTGATGGTGCGGCACTAATGCCGTATGAATGAAATTTACTGTCAATATCTGAGGCCCGCATGCGGCTTTGTGACGCAAACTGTCCTCTTTTATACCCGCCATTATTCCTCTTTTTATTTTTCCCTTTGCATTTTTCAGTGTATTTATTTATGAGTCGCCGGTCTTTTATTTTATGGATCCGGTTTCATTGGCTATTCGGATTCTATATCTGTGAGCGAAATGAGCGTAGTTTTTGTTTTTTTCGCGTCTGGCTATGAACGGTTTGTGGTTTTGCGACTGAAATTAATTAATCGTTTGAATTAATTTGCAAATTATAATTAAGTTCAAGTTATTTATTGCATAACAAGAATTACATTTGAGTTGAAATATTTGCACAGTAGGTACATAAAAAAGAGAAACATAAACAATTAAAACACAAGTAACCTCGTTCCCCACCCATCATCGAAGTTAGAACGTAAATCCAAATAAAAATATACTAAATTTACAAACATTAATATTTTTATTGATACAGAGCAAAGTCCCTTGCAAAAAGCTACAAAAATATATTCAATGTCAAATATTAACCACAAAACAAACAAACAAAAAAAATCATTTATAACAAAGTCAAAAGAGATCTAAAAAAGACTAGTTTTTAGGTATTTGTCATTACAAAAATCTTCAACGCTATAATAGGCTTTATTGATTAACAAAGCTATGAGTTTATTTTTAAACATGTGAATATTCTTTAATTCTGCTGGTAATTTGTTAAACAGACTGACAAACTGCACGCGTGACGAGTGTTTGACAACATTAAGCTTTGCCTGCACAATTGAAATTGTTTATGAACTATTGGTACAACTATATGATTCAAAACATTTCACTCTGCAAACATGATGAAAAATGTGCCAACACAGCAAACACCCGCAGACATTTATTTATATTTCTATAAACACAACGTTTATCTACACGAACGTCGGGACTTACCTCAACTGACTGTTAAATAATGATCACAAAACCCCACGCAGTAATAAGCACCCCTATAATTTGTCCGGGATTATCGTGAGACGGCGCGAGGTGAATCCCGGCGATTAGTCACAAGTATCGCGGGATTCAGGCGACGGGATCCCGGGCTTATCTGCCCGGGAAGAAGGCACAAGCGACGAATACTGATCGGCTGAGACCTCAATTAGGTATTCAGGTAAAGGTGTAGAATTATCGTGATTGTGTATTAATATCGACTGAAGGGATTACGGCTAAAGATAACAGTAGAACTCGTTAAGAAAATGTGTGCGTGCTTGTAGACAATTTGTGGGTATTTTATACCTGTTCGTAGATACATCTACCTGTACAGATATTATGCTGTATACCACCTTACACAGTAATCTCTGAACTTTGTGTGATTGAATCATTTTCATGGTATGGTTACATTTACTTTTTCCTCCTAAACTTTTTCACGATACACTACTATACTTTTTCGATTACAAGTGTGGTATGTATAGCTGAATTGCTAAGTTTGTAAAGGAAAGTAGAAAACTAATGAAAAAAAAACCAAATGTATTAGATTCACATTGCCGAATGTTAGAAGTACCGAATGCGATATCATATTGAATGGCGAAAAGCTGGACTTTGTAAATCAAACAGTTTTCCTGGGAATCACTCTAGACGACAAATTGCAATGGGGTCCTCATATAACATCTCTTGCGGGTCGGCTAAGCTCAGCCGCTTATGCTGTTAGAAAGATAAGACAGTTAACGGATGTAGAAACCGCGCGTTTGGTCTATTTTAGTTACTTTCACAGCATAATGTCATACGGTATTTTACTGTGGGGTCGAGCGGCTGACATTGAATCCATATTTATATTGCAAAAGAGAGCTGTCAGAGCCATATATAAGTTAAGTCACCGTGAATCTCTTAGGGAACTGTTTAAAAATATTAATATTATGACAGTTTCTTGCCAATTTATTTATGAAAATATTATGTATGTAAGGAAAAATATACATCTCTTTAGTAAAGTCAGTGATAGACACAATTGTAATACCAGAAATAAAGATAAGTTAGATCAGCCTTCTTACAGACTAGCTAAAGTACAATCATCTTTCATGGGGTACTGTGTTAAATTCTATAACAAAATACCTTGTGATATATTAAAACTAAATGAAAGTAAATTTAAAACTTTAGTTAAAAGCACCCTTTGTAAACAAGCATATTACAAATTAGATGATTATATTCAAGATAAGAATGCTTGGAAACATGCTGGTCCTGCTCCATAGGGCAATCTTTGGTGTAGACAAAATCAAATTTGTTAATTTATATTCCCATTCATAGTTATTGTATTCATTGTATTTTTTTTTTTTTTTTTAGGAAATTGACTCACACACTGTTCCGTTGTTGTTGAATTAGGTATTTTACCTATGTTTGTAATATTTGTAAGTATGTGAGAACCATGTTCCTACTTATCAAATTAATTAATTTTCCTGTTAATGCTTTTTAATACTTTATACCTGCGTGTAGAGCTATTCTGGGTGCATCGTCCTCACATATATTAATGTATGTACGTATGTTAATATTGTAAAACACCAATTTTTTTTTTTTAAAAGAGTAAGTATGGAGTTTCTTGTGCGTTCTTCTCCATATCAATCTACTTTCCGAATGCACGGTAGAATCATTTTTTTTTTTTTTTTTTTTTTTTATCTATGGTTTTTTTTTTTTTATTACTTTTAAATTTATTTTTTATTACTTTTAATTTTTAATTTTAATTTATGTGACGTTCAAAAGTGCCGTTTATTGGCCTAATTGAATAAATATATTTGACTTTGACTTTGACTTTGACTTTGAATGAAAAATATCTTAACCTCTTCATCAAACCTGATTAAATGGTAAAGCAACTTCAGAACAATCTTAAATCAATGTTTAAAATTTGAACCATAATATGAGATCGATCTTACCTACCTTCAGGAACGTCAGCAGTCTGTTCACGTTGGGGATTCTTCGTCTCGCTGGTGTGATTTGGAAGCTGGCGTTCCTCAAGGCGGCATTCTTTCTCCTCTTCTGTTTTCTATCTTTATTAATCTCATTACTTCCGAACTTCAGTGTGCGTATCATCTGTATGCAGATGACCTACAGTCGTACTGTTAAGGGAGGGTCGTCGAAATATCTGACGCTATCGACAAATTAAATAGAGACTTGATGGCCATAAAAACTTGGTCTGATAGATTTGGTGTTGCAGTAAACCCCGATAAATGTCAGGCGATCGTCATTGGGTTTCCCCGAAACATCTCTAAACTGGATGGTGCACCTCTGCCACCTGTTTTGTTCGACAGTGCGATCGTCCCATTTAGCACTGACGTAAAGGATCTAGGATTACGTGTTGATAGAACCCTGAGCTGGCACACTCAAGTCGCTAGTGTCAGTTAGAAGGTTACTGGAACGCTCCGGGCTCTGTATCGTCTGAAAAACTTCTTACCGTCAAACACAAAGACAATGCTTGTGCAGACCCTAATTTTTCCTATCATCGATTATGGTGACGTGTGCTACTATGACCTGAATGCAGATCTCCTCGATCCATTCGATTTGTTTTCTATTTGCGTAAATATGATCATGTCTCTGCACATCGGTCGCTTCTAAAGTGGTTTCCCATACGCCAGCGCAGAGAGCACTTTGCGGCTCTAACTACATTATACTCATTTCTTGACTCTCCCAATTCCCCTAGTTATCTGGCCCCTCACTTTCAATACATCTGCGACAACCACAATAAAAATCTACGATCTTCCAATAACCGTCTTCTTCAATGTCCTACTCACCGCACTGACTTCGTTCACCGTTCTTTCTTCGTTCAGTCTATTTCTCTGTGGAATGGAGAGCATTCCACAGAGAAATAGACTGAACCAAGACTGAACCCAGGAAATCAGGATGGCAAATAACCGACTAAACTTCAAAGTTAAAGTTCGCGAACACATTCGCAAGAGGTTGGCAGCAGTATCATCACAGCGCTAATTGTCTATTTCTGCTAATTGTTTAGGTATATTCCTATATTTAATTTATTATTTATTGTATAAATTATATTTTATTTATTTATTATTTCTAGCTTATATTTATGTATTGTATATATATTTAAATCCATTCAATATCGTGATTGCACCTACCACTATGTATCTCTGCATCACCCAAAGCTTGACTGGTAGAAAATGCCTAAGGCATTAAGTCCGCCTCTGTACATTTGTGTGCTTAAAGTATTAAATAAATAAATTTTATAAAAGCTTACAATTTATAAAACATGACTCCATCACCAAAAATCCTCGCCAAAATTTAACCCTAATTACAATATCAACAGTAAAATTTTCTCCAAGGAAATTCGAGGTGAGCGGAGTGGCGTGGGTAGAGCAATTAATTCAGTCGGCGTCGAGCGCAGGTCGGTTGCGGTTCGATGCCCGTGCCAGCCATGCGACCCCTGTCTTTACCGCGTGGCTTCCCTATGCTTCGGTGCATCTTGTTGCTAATCTACGGTCTAACTTTGAAATTCTATAATTCTGTGTTGGGATAGATATAGAATTTACGATTTTACAGGATTTACGTTTACTGAAAAAAAATTACGTACAATTTGGTAACAAAATATTTGTTTGTAAAGACCAAACAAATACCATTATATATAAAAATATTCCACTCTGCACAAAACAAAAACCTCTATGAAACCTGAAACAACAAAGCAAAACAAACATTATGCTTTTCTAAAAAAAATAACAAAAATATGTGATGAACCTTCAACAGTACAACATCTTTTTTTTTCCACCCAGTACAGTTATTTTCATGCGTTTCTTGCATCTTTTTTCCGTTTCTTCCTTACTGAAGTTATCAGGACCAAAAGCAAATGAGCATCGAAATTCTTCTTCGACTTATTAAAAATCATAAATTCATACACTTGCCGACAACACACAGCCAAAACCGCTGAATCTAAAAGCTTGAAATTGTGCACCAGAGTTTGTTATAAACAAAAGTGAAAACTAAGGGAGGTAGTTTAGAAATGTATGCCCTAAACGAGTCAAATTGGAAATGAAAGTTTGTCGTCCAAACGCGGCTTGTTTTATTTATTACATTTTTGTAGCATCACGGATTTGAACTTCAAACGTCATATTATCAATTCAAACTGGCCTAGTACAATTAAACATCGCAATAACAAAATATTTGTAAGCAACCGCAGCCCCGTGGATACCGGTGGCACGTCCACAAGCGGTAATTACGGGCCACCTCAGACGCCGCAACTAATGCCTATCCGGACTCCCGCACTGCCGACCTCAGGCTATAATGCCACTACCCCAGAAAAACATATTTTTAGTTATAAACAAAAAAAAAACTGGTTTAGTGCGAGTCGGACTCGCACACGAAGGGTTCCGTACCATTATCGCAAAAAAGGCAAAAAAAATCACGTTCGTTGTATTGAAGCCCCACTTTAATAAAAAAAATCTGTTTTTAGTATTTGTTAATATAGCGAAAACAGAAATGCGGCATCTGTGAAAATTTCAACTGTCTAGCTATCACGGTTCATGAGTTACAGCCTGATGTTAGACGGAAAAACAGACGGATCGTGGAGTCTAAGTAATAGGGTCCGTAAACCCGTGAAATAATTAAAAATCGATGTAGTTTATCAACTATAAATCATACGCCACAGTCTCCAGTGCCAAAATATAGATCTAATTGCGCACTTTCGAATTGACACATTGTTAGTTTCTGTCAGTGACTTAATCCTATAAAAAATAGGTTTGCAAACATAGCAATTTGGGGAACATAACGCCATTTTTTATCTGGCTCTATTGTTAATAGAAAAATACTGCTTAGACAGATCGATGGATTATTTTTTGCTGATTAATAATCCTCCAGACAGAATTTCGGCCACGGCAAATCTAATTGGAGACTAGCCATCGGTACGGGAGAAATTATAGTGCACAAGTGTATGCACAAACACAGGTGCACTCTCATTGTTCAATGGGACGGCAATCCGACACGACTGGAGAGAGATTAGGTATCATACAAATAAAATCGGCCAATTGTGAGATAGTGGCATTATTATCTTAAAGTCGGCAGCGCGGCTCCTCCGTGTGGTGCGCGCTGTCGCCAGCACGGCTGGAATCCGACCGGACCCGCCAGGACATGTACACCGAACTATGCCTCTATTACCTTATTGACTGTATATTATATATGGGTAAACATAATCCGTATCGGTTACAACTGTATGGCTGGTTTTATGAATTAGCAAGAGATGCTAGCTACTTGAACAAAGAAGAATATCCGACCGGACTCGCCAGGACATGTACACCGAACTATGTCTCTATTTGCTTATTGACTGTATATGTCAACGGATTATTGCAGACACCGTAAGTTTGGGTCACTTTTGTGAATTAAGGTTGCAATAGTCGACGGCACGAACTATTTTGCGTGCGGGGTTAGCTTTCTCTTCCGACAACACGTGTGAAAGAGATAGATGCTGTGATGAGCAGTAAGAAGGAACTAGGTCGCGTAGGAATACACACTTTTGCAAATTTGTAGCAAAATGGATGATGACTTAGGACGAAAATGAGCGCTTGAAATTTTATAAACAGACCTTTGGGAGTATGGATATCATTGAAAAGCGATGAAATGTATCTGTTAAAATGAAATTATTTGCATTGTTGATCTACTTATCTATCCCTGTACGGTGACTGTTTTCCAATTTTCCTTCTTGTCATGGTATTTATTTGCGCCCAAAGATGCGTTAAAATTAGTGTTGAAATAAGACTTTCGACGCAAATAACTTCCATTTATTTTCCATTCAGATAATGATGAGACAACTTGATATCATTTTTTTTTAAATTACAGCATCAAACAGTGGTGTAATCGCCAGACTACGTTTGTATGGAAGAATGATCGACTAGGGCAAACTTAACAAGCGATGCAAGGTACGAAAAAGGCAAAAACTGAAATCGTAATTGACACTATCACAAACAGTGGCATTTGATGATTCGATGTCAGCGAAGGCGATAGTCGAAATTGTCAAAATGTAAACCATACAAAACTGCGCTCAAAGGATCGGCGACTCTTTCGAAAATTAATTGCCGAACCAATTATTACGGTAACGAACTACATGTGTGCCCAAAATATCAATTAGCTGCGTCCCAACGCCAGAACAAAAGATACAGCGACCCTAATGAATTCGTAATCTCCGTAATCTGTTCAATGAGAAATGGCGTGTTCGAAATAGCGGCGGCTGCAAACAAATTAAACCTTCCCAAAAATGAATTTATCACGTACCGTAGCACGGGCGACCTAACTATTCGTTCGTCGTCCTGTTTGAACAATGTGGCCAGGCGTGGGTGTCGCCATTTATTGTGATCGCCTCTTGTTTGGTCCAATATATCATCGATTTATTTGGCAGGTTTATGTGTTTGTAATTTTACCTTGCCTTTGTATTGTATTTACTTTTAAAGGAGGGCTGAAACATATTTTGTTGAATCCAAGAAATACTTAGGTTTTGATATTAGGCTAAAAATCTTAATCTGTTTTAAATTAAAAGTTACAAAAGATAGCCCCAAAACCAATTCACCTTTTATTAAATCGGGGTACGTTTTTAAAGACATGTTGTTTGTGTCATATTTTGAACATAAACATATGTTTAACTTAAATTAACCCTAAGGATTACACTTACGAACTACAGATACAAATTATACCCGAAAATGAGACGCAACCCAAGAATCCTGTACGACGATTAGCACCAAATGTCACCATGATGTTTGTCGTACGAAATGCAGAATATTTTAATTTAAGCGAGGTCCGGTGTACGGCGACCGTCGGCAGATGGCGCCGTCCTGTGATTAATATGCAGGATGGACACTGTCGAACCACGGCGAATCTAACTCCACGGTTGTTTTCCTTCGTTTTGATAACAATTTGTCCGGGCGGACAGCCGGACCGAGCGAGAACGGTATTAGGGACGCGGTCGCTGATGGTCTCGGTTTTGTTATCTGTATTTGCGCTAATATCCTTGGTTTCGGTTTCGAGATAAATTAGTATCATTTTCTGTTTCACAGCTCTGGAAAAATATTTTTTATGAGCCAGTAAGTTTCAAGGTATATATTTTATGCCTGTTGAAAATGAAAAAAAAAACTATCCTCTCCTCTTGGCTAATAAAGTTTTGTTATTTCTTTATCGTTGCAAACATTTTAAGCACACTTGCCGAGTCCTTTCAGCCATTAGTTTTCTAAAGCATTAATAGTGTACAACACTTATATCAAAGCACAAGCACACTGATATGTATGTACACATAGGATGGTTCAATAAGCGACACTGTTGCCTTCATTTTGTATCACCATTTCAAATCTCAAAACAAACCAAGTGTAATTATAAAGAAATGGGCAAACAGAAAACCCAAGATAATTTAGTTACTTAGTTACAAATTGTAGCTATTTCTGCGTAACGATACTGTTCCGTCCACCCGGTTATCTGATGATGCATTATGGAATAAAATGTGAGTTAAGACTCAAGTTTGCACAATAAATAATTGTTTCCAGAGACGTAATTGCCGTAATTTCATGAATAATTACCGCCACAGAGCAATTAAATAAATTACAGAAGGAATAACGAGCTCCTTCGGGCTTTAGTTTAAAGTTGGGGAGCAGGATGTTGCACTTTACGTTTGTAACTCTTTTAAAAGGCTCCGTTAGAGGATACAAAGCTGAAGTATTTGTTTGATTGTTTGAACGCGCTAATCTCAGGAACTACTGGTTGGAATTGAAAAATTAGTTTTGTGTTGGATAGTCCATTTATCGAGGAAGGTTATAGGCTATATAACATCAAGCTACGATCAATAGGTGCGGAGCATAAATGAAAAATGTTGCCAAAACGGGGAAAAATATCCTTTTTGAGAGCTTCCGTTGCGTGCGCTACGTAAGCGGTTAAAGTTACACAACATTCATGTATGTAGGGTAGGTAGGGTAAGGTAGGTAGGTAGCCAGTTGACGGGAGCGAAGTCGTGTGGGATAGCTAGTATTTCATAAAAGTAAAAAATACAAACAAATATTTGAAAATAAGGCCATAAAAATATATACTGTTTGCTTAACAAAAACAACATCGCAACGTTATGTTTACCTCTATATTTTTAAACGTCCGAAAAAACAACGTTTCGCGTAAATAAACTATTGGTTGAACACGAGTGTGAAATGAAAATCGCATGATATTTACCGTGCGACAATATTTTGGCGTTGCCGTCTAAGCACGAACCGCAAATTGTAGCGCCAAACGCAGCCGGCCTGAAAATTTTAAAAAGAGAATCGCCGCTGTCATAGTCGCGATATGGCGCGCTTCCAAAATACCCGGGACACAGAGAGGCACGGGGGACGCGGGTGTCCCCACATGGCCAGTTAGTTACGCCGCGAATTATAGGGGCCATTACGATTCATTAAGGCCAGTTAGGCTTAAACTGGTGTTTACCCACGCGCACACACGCATCACACACACACAAGCCTTCGTTCGCAACAGTTGGTATTGTTTTAAGCGAGTCGGAGAGGGACAGAGGACAAGAGAGGGTTGCAATTTGAAATTTTAAGCTACAGAAATGTGGGTGTAATTAGTGGCCAACGTAACGAGCTTAGGGTCTTGCCAACTGAAGTGTGAATTTTAGATTTTGGTCAACCCGTTTTTTTGCCCCTGGGAAATAGTGTCTACAAACTTGGAAAGGTAAATTATTTTTAGATAAAATTAAAAATACTTTTAATTAAGCAAGAAATTCCAGATTATAGCCTCTGTGATAACTAACAGGTGTCACAATTTAAACCTACCGATAGTTTAACAGAAATCTATAAGGCAGTCCCTAAACAAGTTTAAGTGTAGTATTGGCAAACTCTTGCAAAACCTGTCAAACTTTGACATTAAAGTTGGATTTGACACGATCTTAACTCCAAATACTAACTCAATTCAGAAACCGGCTCTTTAAGACTTAAACCCTTGAGTAAACTACAAGTAAGTACGTAGTCCTCCTTCTCTATTATTTCCACGAACCTATACCTAATAGACGTTCAATATTTTATTCATGGTGGCTCGCTATCGCTTGAGTTCATATGTAAATAGCCGTATAACCAGCAGTTGATAGCTGGAGGCTTGCCAGTATTGACACTATCGGCTATCGGGCTCAAACTGCGATGCCTCCACCCTGTAGGTACGGAGGCAAACCGATGCTAAACGATATTTTATGTAGCACTTTAGACTATTGATAGTGTATTAATATGAATTTATTGGGAAATGGTAATGTTTTAATATTTGCTGAACGTGCTTTTGAATTAAAGTGCGATATGATGTGGAATGGGACGTTACGGGTCAGTCAATTCCAATTGATATAGCTACTTATAGATTGTCGTGTATTTTCTTTGGGACATGTATGAAAGAAAGAAAGAAAATTAGTTTATTTTTATAAATACTTAAATTACATTTATTTGTAGAACTTACTATGAAAAAAGTGACATATGCCAAGCGTTTTTGTGTCACTTTTTTTCTTGGTACTGAAATCACCTGAAATCGTCACCTTAAAGGACCCTCGTAGTACCCTGCGTAGTTCGCAGAATATTTGGCATCGGCTGAGTTACCAAAGAGGAAAAAAGGCCAATCTAAATTGCTCATCATGCATGTTGTAATTTTGGTAAGATAAGTATACCTACCTAAGTTAAATGTTCGAATGACACGATACTTATCTTAATGGATCGATACTAATCTTAACGCAAAATAATATTTCGAGCCGGAAAAACTCGATCCAAAACACCGTGTAAGCAACTGTTATAACTCGATCATGGTGCAATCAAATCGAGCGTTTGACCAGGGCCTGCAGTCTCGACATAGCTAACGATCGTTACGCTAGCTAACATTCGTTAACTCTTACCACAAAATAGTAAGTATACAGAAGAGCCACTCCCGCCGTTTGGAAAATTGACAGCTAAACTTGACAGATTCACTAGGGTTGCTACTATATTGATTCCGAATTAAAAAAAAAAGGGTAGGTTGCCCAAGTTACAAACATAAATACATAGATTCGTATAAACATACATCATATCATGCTTACATGCCTTAGAGGGTAGACAGGGCATCAAATATCCATTTAATATCACGAACACTACAACCCTAGTGAATCTGTCAAGTTTAGCTGTCAATTTTCCAAACGGCGGGAGTGGCCCTTCTGTATACTTACTATTTTGTGGTAAGAGTTAACGAATGTTAGCTAGCGTAACGATCGTTAGCTATGTCGAGACTGCAGGCCCTGATCCAACATCCAACGCAAACCAAACATAGGCACGCTAAACTGTTCTTTATCACCAAGAAATAAGGGACAATGTTAGTAAAAAATAGGCTTGCAACAGTAGCATCTGGCAATTTGTATCCGCCTGCACGTCGTAGGTAAATAGCCTACGTTTGCCAATGCTTTTGACAGCCAGAAGTATTGAGCAAACATTCACTATTTGTATGTGAACTTTTTGCGCCGGCCTTTTTTTTCATTTTGCGCTCTGTGCGTGATGCATTGGGATTATTATTGCTAATTATTGCGTTTTGTTGATTTATCTGGATTATGGTTTTTTTGGGCGGCGTTTGGAAAACTTCGTCGAGTCTTCTCGTCGCGTATCCCACAAAGCCTGAAGACTAAAGTCTTCAACCAGTGCGTCCTACCTGTTATGACCTACGGTGCCGAGATGTGGACACTCACAATACGGCTGGTTCATCAGTTCAATGTTGCTCAGCCAGCTATGGAAAGGGCTATGCTCGGAGTCACTCTAAGGTATCGAATCCGAAACGAGGTGATCCAGCAGTGAACCAAAGTTGTCGACATAGCTCACAGAATAAGTAAGCTGAAGTGGCAGTGGGCCGGCCATATAAGTCGTAGAACCGATGACCGTTGGGGTAATTATGTTCTTGAGTGGAGACCGCGAACTGGTAAACGTAAGGTAGGACGCCCTCAGGCTAGGTGGAGCGACGACCTTCGCAGGGTGGCTGGTAGCAGCTGGATGACAGTTGCCGAAAATCGAACCAAATGGCGTGCAATTGGTGAGGCTTATGTCCAGCAGTGGACTGCTATAGGCTGATGATGATGATGTGTTTTTTTTTTGTTTTTCAGGGAGTCTGTACGTGATTATTGTTGGATTTTTAAGGAAATAAGCTTAAAATTAATTTTTAAATGCTTTGTTCCTGTTTTTTAACAAACTAAGGTATGTAGTTATATTTAGCAAATTCAAAAGCGTAAAAGTTAATCAGTCCAAATACGCGTTAAAATTAAGTCCCCTTATTAAAAGCCCGCACCTAACGAACCCACCCAAAATTGTCGGGAGCAATTTATTTTCAAACCCAGACACATTAACAAAAACCGGTGGACGAAAGAAGTACGAAAAAAACGCACATAATCCGGGCCTTACTAAGCCCAGGGGCTATCTAATAACATTTATTACTCGGCTTCCGGTCCCCAGTGTCCACTTCCGGTGGCTGATAAACGGGCGCCATTTTTGCCGCCATATTTATTTATAGGTGTTGCTGGGCGATAATGTCGAAGCTGGCAACACTATGTTTCGGCCCCATTTTGGGCGCCAGTAGCCGGAACGCTACAGACTATTGGTCAGCCTTGATGTGGTTGTTAAATTAAGTGGGTGATTTAAGTTATCGATATAACCAGATACTATGCGTTGTATAACACTTTTTTTTTGTGTTTCAGCAAGACTATACAAATTTGCATCCTCATTATATTTTATTTTTGACGACACGCGGTTGGCGCAGTGGTTGAGCTTTTGGCTTCTGTGCTACGCTACGGAGCAAATATTTGTATGGCCTACAGATAGTTGTTCCGGATTTCTATGTCTTGTGTATGAGTTTAAATGTTTGTAAACGCATGCACAATATAGGAAGAAATAAAGTTAAAAAAAAAAAATAGTCATAGGCATTTGTCGATTTTCTATGCCCGTACCTTTGAAATTCAGGATAAAAATAAGTCAGTAAGATTTAGGTCGTTTGGCACGAGGCACCGCACGACACCAATTGCGGTAACGATTTTTAACACAAGACACACTGCAGACGACATACCGTGTCGTCCGTTTGTTCACTAGGCAAGATTCTGCAACGACACTGAAGTGCACTGGTATTGTTTTATAAGCGCGGGCGTGACGAACCATGCGTGAGCCGTGCGATGCGGTGTGTCGTGTCGTCAACAGGCTCATTAATGTTTTACACAGCCGCTAAATAGTCAAAGCAAATTAGTCGCGACGACATAGCGGCATCGACAACATATCCTAAAAACCGATTGTAAATCGTGTCGCTTGTCGTGCGGTGTCGTGCAATGAACAAACGGTCCATGCAACAACAACATTTTTATGGAATGCAGCTCTGAATCGTGACCAGATTTTGTCGGGTCGTGGGTCGCATCACAATCGGCCTTAATGTGAGAATAGTCTATTTACAACCGTAATTGGTAGGCTTTTAAATAATGTTTCTCAACCATAAACAGCTGACACGTAATCAATAAAAAAAAACTTTTTACAAAAAATACAACCGACTTCCAAATAAAAACACTACAAAGTGAAAAATAAATTCAATTTCGGAAGTCGGTGTTCCTGTTTTCGTTTCTTCGTTTTTTGACACCGACTTCCGAAATTGAATTTATTTTTCACTTTGTAGTGTTTTTATTTGGAAGTCGGTTGTATTTTTTGTAAAAAGTTTTTTTTTATTTTTCACTTTTTAGTTGTGGTACATAATGGACCAGTTCTATAGGTTAGGTACCTATAATCTCCAAAGTGAAGCCAGAATTGATTATCCCAATAACATGAAACTTATACAAAACCGGTGGAATGAGAGTATACCAGGGTTAACTGTTCACACCTGCGTACCCTCTTTAGAGCGTACTAGTGTGATGTTATGTTATGTAATGGTAAAAACAATAAACAGACATGCGATTGCAGCTATCCCGAGTGATTTGCAGTCATTTATTGAAGAGTTCTGATGTATATCTCCAAAGTTCTTCATCAAATCTTGATGAAATGGGACCACATGACAAGCACCAGCTTTCAAATAAAAAAAAGAATCATCGAAATCCGTCCACCCAGTAAAAAGTTCTGAGATAACAAACATAAAAAAAAACAGTCAAATTGATAACCTCCTCTTTTTTGGAAAGTCGGTTAAAAAACAGACATGATACAAAAATAAATTACCTCCATGAACGGTAACTACAGAAGCTGCCTAAACTCTTAACCAACAAGGTATTCAGACATCTGAAACAAACACATTATTTTCACCATCTACGTATAATGATTCCCCTTTCATTACCCAACATTCACAGACACCAATAACATCTTAATTCATAAGGGTAAGGCAGCTAGTTCTCGAGCACCTATTAATCATATCGATGGGAAGAGGCAAGTGTTGGCGCGATTTATTCGCTCTCAGAATAGTGCCGCGTGCGCACTGTGCGAGTAATGACTGAGATCACGATATAAATGATCGGGGCTCTATGGGTGTTTGTGTTTGGAGTTTTCCTTGAGTTATTATTGAATGGATGGTGTTTACATAGAAGAGGTATCACTAGCAACTAATAAAATGTCTTGAACAAACTGTAAATGACTCACAATTTAGTAAGGTTTGATTTATAAAATTTGCAGGTTTTTTGAAATGTCAAGAAATATCCCTTTTCTTTTTTTAAGTTCTTACATCTTAGTTTGGCAATTCTGGTAAATAGAAAAGATGGTCTTTATTTCAGTCAGCTACGAGTATATCATACATACATACATACATAAACTCACGCCTTTTTCCCATGGGGGTAGGCAGAAACTACAGAACGAGTATGTCATCTTCTCAATATTTATATCTTGAGTTCATTCATTCTGTTAATGACAGACAACACACACCATAAAACATTAGCAAAATAAAAAACCGGCCAAGTGCGAGTCGGACTCGCGCACGAAGGGTTCCGTACCGTTATCGCAAAAACAGCAAAAAAATCACGTTTGTTGTATGGGAGCCCCACTTAAATATTTATTTTATTCTGTTTTTAGTATTTGTTTGTTATAGCGGCAACAGAAATACATCATCTGTAAAAACTTCAACTATCTAGCTATCACGGTTACAGCCTGGTGACAGACGGACAGACAGACAGACAGACGGACTGCGAAGTCTTAGTAATAGAGTCCCGTTTTTACCCTTTGGGTACGGAACCCTAAAAAACTATATCTATGCTATAAACCCATACGAAAGTTTCTACAACGAAAATTAACACACAGAAAGTTTTTTAAGGTGCCGTACCCAAAGGGTAAAAACGGGACCATATTACTAAGACTCTGCAGTCCGTCTGTCTGTCTGTCTGTCTGTCACCAGGCTGTATCTCATAAACCGTGATAGCTAGACAGTTGAAATTTTCACAGATGATGTATTTCTGTTGCCACTATAACAACAAATACTAAAAACGGAATAGAATTAATATTCCCATTGGGGCTTCCATACAACAAATGTGATTTTTGTGCCTTTTTTTCGAAAATGGTACGGAACCCTTCGTGCGCGAGACTGACTCGCACTTGGCCGGTTTTTAAATTCACCTCCTAAAGTGGTTTAAAAGTAAATGAAAGTTAATCATTTGTGAAAATGGGTAATCCCATCACGCACACGGCTTGCTAGAAAATAAATTCTATCACTTTAGATGAGACTCCACCAGAAAATTCGCTATGGTACCACAAATCCTTGTTTACCTCATATTACAATTTAACGGCGTGTTTGTTTGAAGTGGACAACGCAATCCGGGGTATAAATCGCGGGATCCTTCCCGGGATGAGCTCGGAGTCCCGGGGGACCGCGGGACACATACATCATGGCCTCCACTTGACAACGCTACACTGGTATGACAATCTGAAACTTAAGTACGAAGGAATGCTTTGATTCGGGAGGTTAAACAGTTTTGGGTTACCTTTGTGTGTGGTCTCTGTAATGCAAAACGTTAAAGTGGTAGTCTATAAGCCCCAGCTTCTGGAAATATCGCAAAATCAATGTGTCAATTTGTCAAAAGAGTTGTGATTTTTCAGCAGGCAATTGCGTCAGTTGAATTGCTTTTAATCTGTGTCGTGTCAATATTTTCTTTCCTGATTTTTTTATTTTTCCAAATCCAAAAAAGACGCCCTGTATTGAGTCATTGTTTGGTGTTAGTCTTGTTTTAATCATGTTGACTTCTTTTTTTAGGGTTCCGTACCCAAAGGGTAAAAACGGGACCCTATTACTAAGACTCCGCGGTCCGTCTGTCTGTCTGTCACCAGGCTGTATCTCATGAGCCGTGATAGCTAGACAGTTGCAATTTTCACAGATTATCTATTTCTGTTGCCGCTATAACAACAAATATTAAAAACAGAATAAAATAAATATTTAATTGGGGCTCCCATACAACAAACGTGATATTTTTACCGTTTTTTGCGATAATGGTACGGAATCCTTCGTGCGCGAGTCCGACTCGCACTTGGCCGGTTTTTAAATTGTTGTACGTAAAACCTTCCCAAGCTGCTGCTTTAATTGTTTTTAAAGTTTAGTATCACTAAAGCTGTTGCTACAACAGAACATGTAAAGACGATTGTAGTCCTAGCAATGTTCTAACTACACACAATTTAAAAAGTCATATTACATCAAATGAATATGTCTGTATTTACCTACAAGAAGCTTAGTAACAACATAAATTATCCAAACATTTACCACACCTTTAATTACAGAAGGTTACCTGAAGATTTACGGCGTTCAGCCAGGTGTGCAGGTCTCGGAGGGCCATCCCATCCATCCCGCGGCCATGGAGGCCCGGGCCATCCATCGTGCGGCCACCAACTGGCCCCTGGCGGACATTAGCCGGCCCTTGTCTTTGCCGCTTTGATTTACGTGCCCGAAAAGAGATCCATCGCTTGAGGGCAGCTTTTGAGATGTTTGGGTATTGATTTGTAGTGTCTTCTTATCTTAGGGTTGAGTATTATAGAGGTGCGAATAAGCGTCAGTTTTAGTTGAGTAAGCAAAATTGGTTTATTGTAAGTACAAACAAGAGGTTTTCAGAAAAGAGTGTTATCAGCGATAATTGATTGAAAAGTTCACAGTAAGGCAGAAATAGGGACTGTTTCTGAATTGAGAATTAGTAGTAAAAATGTGTCACACTCTACTTTAATGTCAGGTTTTTAAGCTAAAATAGAGCTTATCAAATACTAAACTTCAAATCTATGTGTGGGGTATCAAAATAAAGGATTTAAGAGGTGATTTCAAAAATATATAACACGTATATGTTTAAAGGTACCTGATTAATTAATAATTGTACTGTACTCAAATTTAGTATTTTATTTTAATCTTACATTTCATTTCTTTACTAACATAATTTAAGTACTTACTAATATTACCGTTAAGGGTTTAATTTAAGGAAAAATCAAAAAAATTGTGTGTCGTTTTTGTGGCGAATAAACATTTTTTCTTTCTTTCTCTCTAATTCGAAAAAAATAATAACTAAAAACTTATAAATTAATAAAGTGCGAAATAATCCGACTGCTTAAGAAGCGAACTAAAAAGACGTAAACAAGAGGAAGATCATGCTGTGCATTCGGCAGATACATCTGGTTTTGGTCAGCCAGCTCGCGAATATGTAACTTCCGACTGCACAGCATGATTTTTTTCTTGCTTACCTCTTCTTAGTTCGCATCTTAAGCAGTCGGGCACTTTTTGATTTTTTTTATTAACTTTTTTTGTCAATTGCTTTTAACAAACATATGGCAGGAGAGTTGGCAGTGGGATGTAGTTTATTATGTATGTGTTTAAACTGTTGTTGAGTAAAGAATGAAATATATCGTTGGCGCATAATTTTATTACTTCTGACACCACTAGTAAACAAAGTAATAACCACCAAACGGGTAAACAAAACATCCATAATGAACCGAAATTTATTCACAAATAAATTAAAAAAATTGCTTCCCATCTCCTGACGACCAAAAGTTGTCTCTGGTACAATTTATAAACGTCAGAGCGTTGACTGTGAAACCTCCTGATTCATAATTAATGATAATATCCGGCAGATGCGGATTTTTCAGATTTTTCAGCCGTTGAGAAAAAAAACGCCGGTCGGCGGAAAATAATCGCGAAAAGCCTTAGTCATTTATAATGTTGGATGTACAGTGAAATCAGTAGCGTGGAAGCGGTTTATCACTACGGGTAAAAATACACGTGTATGTGAAATAATATTTTTAAAAGCGAATATATTGAACTCACGACCTACGTGAGTGAGAGAGAATTGTGAAGTGTTAAGTTTCACTATAGTATTTTGTTCTTTTTCAGTGTTCATCAGTGTTTAAACACGTCAGTTTGTTAAAAGATTTGCTCTACTCAATACAAGGGCTAATAGTACTTACTATAAGAGATATACTAAGTTTCACAATACTGCAAATTATTTTGTTAACTTCTTCATCCCTTGTCTAGCCTAAAAACAATTGTAAAAACCAAACCGTTTCGTCCCAGTCATGTCCAATTCCGCGTGACATCGGCTTCTGTGCCCAAACGGAAATACAACCTTTAAAAAAAGAAGTGCTCACAACCGGAAGCGACGGGCAGGAAGACGGCGACGACAGCGCCGCGTCGCCTGCCGACCAAATTAAAAATTAAACGAGGATCCGTTTCCGGATACCGTGATGTTTGCTCTGCTTATTTTTTTTTAACTTTTATGGGGTTATGACAAGAGGATCTTTGTTTAGATTTCGATATTTGAAAAAAACGCTTGTTCCTGGTAAAGAAAACTGGACACGGTCAAATAAATTCAGCATTCGTTTTTTTAGGGTTCTGTACCCAATGGGTGAAAACGAGACCCTTTTACTAAGACTCCACTGTCCGTCTGTCTGTCTTTTATCAGGCTGTATTTTGATGTCCCTACATGCACATGCTAAAGATATTTTTAGTAAAAAATGTGCACTATATTAAGATAACAATTAAGTTTCAGGGCAAAGCTTTTTTCCTTAAGTTTTACATCTATTTTTATAAACACGGATCATTGTAGTCAAGTTTAAGAATTCACATTAAGATTAGATATGTCCTGTCAATTCCGATTCTTGAGTCAATGTACCTACAAATTGCATTTGCTTTAAGTTTACAGCATTATTCATTCGCTTTGAAACTTTAAACACCTAGGCCCATATTTCAAATCATGATCTCCGACTCGACTCTTAATCGAATCATCAGATTGACAGCTATTAAAGTTTGTCATTTATTGACATTGATCGAGTGTATTTTGTCATTGTCAAGGCGACTGAGTCGAGTCAGTACGGGAATGATGTGATTGAAATGACGTATTTAGTGTCTGGATTATTAGATGGCGTTAAGTGTCTACTTTATACGGTCGTAGTGTTCATTAAAACGGCTTCATGTTATTCTATATTGTCTCACGTTAATTAATAAACTACACGAGACGCCCTAAGTAGTAGTAATACTATCTACTATTTTAAATGCAAAAGTTTATGACGTTGGATGGATCGATATTTGATACTCTTTCACACAAAAATTACAGTAATATCATTTATACATCAGAATAAAACATAAGCTATAATTTAATATGATATTAGGTGAAGTACTTATACCAATAATAAATTAATTAGTATTAATAATAATACCTTACTGGTGATGTTCTTCAGCAAGGCTAGGTGCGCAGTACTCATAACCGGCGTGCGTGTATGATTAGAATTGTTACAGTAAGTATATCACTTACTTGATGTATGCTTACGAATTGGTTTTATTTTTCTGAATTACACAAGTTATAAATAGAGTAACTATACTTACTGTGAATATGTGTAGCGAAAACACCATATTTAAATAATGCCAATCTACCGAGACATTAGTTACTGTAAATGTGATAGTTAAAATATGAAATAAACATAATTTTAATACAGTAAGTCTACTTACTGTTATTATTTTAACGAACGGTTGAATCTTCTCAATATTTACTGTGATTGTGCTCATCGTAACTTTGTTAATAATTTAGATATAAAAAAGAAGAAAATGTTCCTTATAGGACTTGATTTAAGGATCACAGTACTGTAAAACAAGTCATAACACCAGTAGCACGACTTTCTGTAAATATGACAACGGGGGCAGAGGTACAAACGTGAGTGAAGCAAAAGAAGTATGTAAGGATCGTAGCAGATGGCGTTCTGTAGTTTCTGCCTATTCCTATGGGGAAAAGGCGAGCGGAAAGGAGCTTATATATGTATGTATGTTCTTATACAACGCAGACGGAGCCGCGGGAGGCAGCTAGTATTATTATAAATATCCAATGATTTGAATGATTCATCTCTCTCTCATTAATCTCTCTGTATGGAAACTATGTAAACTAAGTATCTACGTAGATATAAATATATACTTGTTAGAGATACATATCTGTTCCATGAAAATGCCTCTCTGGAGGTCACAGTTATTGATCGCGAGCCTCATTTACCTCCCTCCCACGCTATCTCTAATTTACTTCTACACGTATATAGCCAGTAAATGAGTCGCTTTACAAGTGTGTGTTCATAAATACATGAATGTTATCACACTGGAAACTTTCTAAATATAATGCCACAGTGTGCAGATAGTCTGTGTATGTGAGGTTATATTAAGTGCTCGCACACAGATGTCAGACGGTATACGAAGCGCGCATACAGCTTCATTTTACTGGAATTGAAGAAATGTCTCACTCTGCTCCTTTCTAGAGAGGATCTTTGTGGGCGTGCCGCGGCGTGGGCGGAGCTTAAGACGGACACTCCTTGAAATCCTCTTTTTTCGTAGCTTCGCCGTATCTAGGCGAGCAACAACCACGCTACCAAGACCTCTGACACTTCATCTAATTTCGTTTTTCTTCGAGTGTTTTCGAATATAGTTTGGACCATGGCAGGTCTTGGTTGTCTGGTCGTGTTTATGTGAGCGGAGAAACAAAGCTCGGAACAACTTTAGTCGTTATCGCGTTTATAAAGTTCTCGAGACATTCACTTTTATGGGGTGTTTTGCTTGAGATAAAATTTTATTTCTTTTGTCTAGATACTTTTTGTTTGGTGATGATAAAGATTATGGAGATGTTAAATCTTCAATGGAATTTATGTTTGATGTACTTTCTTATTTTTTTTTGGAATACCTAACACTGGTTAGAAGCTTTTTTTGTCGGCCTATAGAGCGCTGATCTGCGATCTGAATTGGAATCACACTAATATTATAAAGGTGAAAGTTTGTGAGTGTGTTTGTGTGTTTGTATGTTTGTTACTTCTTCACGCTCAAACGGCTGAACGGATCTGCGTGAAATTTGGCACAGAGATAGATTATAGTCTGGAATAGCACATAAGATACTTTTAATCAGGAAATACGTTCCCTTGGGATAATTTTCGACTTTCACGTGAGGCGAAGCCGCTAGCAGAAGCTAGTAATTATATAATTATAACACCCAGCCATATCAGTGATCACGGATTATTAGGAGTTTTTGTGTTCAGTAGTAGCAGTTTACTGATCGATATATATACTCAGTAATAAGTCGATTGAAGTATGTGTACGCTGCTACAGAGAAATCGTACGGCCATGCGCCATCGGTTCATGGTAGACATCCCTCCCATAAGCACAAAGAGTTTTGCTAATACTTTCATTGTGCGCACAGCTAAGGAGTGGAACTCCCTTCCGGAGCCTTTGTTCCCTGATAGCTACAACTTTGGGGTCTTTAAGTCAAGAGTGAATAGGTTTCTTCTAGGCAAGCGTACTTCACCGTAGACCACATCATCGCTTAACATCAGGCGAGATACCTAGTAGTCAAACGCGAGCCTAAAGATAATAATAAAAAAAGCTTTAAAACAATATGTGAA
The DNA here is from genome assembly GCA_949775005.1 of Orthosia gothica. Lineage (NCBI taxonomy): Eukaryota > Metazoa > Arthropoda > Insecta > Lepidoptera > Noctuidae > Orthosia > Orthosia gothica. The sequence goes on along the minus strand of OX459045.1, from coordinate 21,432,871 downwards.
AATGCACCTACATAATGTTACTTTTAATATATCATAAAGGCTAATTTAACACACTATAATATTATATATGTACTACTTCCAAATAATGATTCTATAATCTCATATCAAGCCGAGAAAAACATCACCCATCCACTAATAGATGAACGATTTCCTTTCACAGAAGAGGCGTCATAAAGATTGATAGTAGAACATTCATACTGCATGAAGCTTATCTCGGGAAGGTCCGCAGAAATAATAGCCACGATGAAGGAAAGCGTAATGAGTGATGGATGGAAGCTCTCTGCTGATTTGTGGGTAGATAATAATGTGTAATAACAATCCCAGTAATGTGAAAGTCTGTAAGTTTTTCTGTTTGTTAATCGATTACATCTCAAAGACTGAACAGTTTTGTTTGGACTTGGTAAAAGAGATGATTATAACATTTTTAATCTGGTAGTAGATACGCTTCGGCTGCCCTAACGAAAACTAACTAATAGATTTTTCTCAATAAGTTTTACCTCGTAGAAACGATGTAGAAAAATTCAAATGTTCCTTACATCTGAATTTTTTCTACATCATCCATTTTCTGAAATTCAATTTTAACAAATAAAGTAACTGCAGCAGCCAATTTCTCAGAAAATAAATGAAAAAACAACGTAAACTACACAAAAACTAATTAATCTAATGTTATTTACTTTGTTTTTAAATTGTGAATGCAATTGCTCGGTTTTTTGTATTGCTAAGAAATTATTATCTGCAACTTGGCTGATCTGTTCAAACCCTTTGGCCATTACAACATCTATGGTTTTGGCGTGACATGAGTGATATCTGTTATTTTTAGCGCGCGCTGTAACTGACAGTTCACAAATCGCAATATTTGACGCCGTGAAAGTAATTTTAATTTGCGAGTCGGTGAAAATAATGGTGTAATGATTATGAAAATGTAAAGATGAGTTGCCATTCAAAATTAATAATTAAATACCAGCCAAGTGCGAGTCGGACTCATGCACGAAGGGTGCCGAACCATTATCGAAAAAACGGCAAAAATATCACGTTTGTTGTATGAGAGTCCCACTTATATATTTATTTTATTCATTATATAGTATTTTTTGTTATAACGGCATCAGAAATACATCATCTGTGAAAATGTCAACTGTCTAGCTATCACGGTTCATGAGATACAGCCTGGTGACAGACAGACGGACCGTGGAGTCTTATTAAAAGGTCCAGTTTTTACCCTTTGGGTACGTAACCCTAAAAACAAAGTAAACTCTGATACTTTGGTATTGAATGGTAATAGTAATTTAGTTTTATTTTTGTGCAAACTGTTAAACATAAATTTAAAACAGAAGTAAAATTAAACTCAGTAAATAGAAATACTGCTCCGTATCAGTTGAACCTATATTTTTTTTTTTTGAAATAACTAATTTACATAATAATCTGTAACACAATATATATCAGTATTTTATTACGTTTTGCAAAGGAATTTAAAGAATATTATAGCCACATGATTTTAGGCAGATCGACAGATAATTTAGTAGTAAAATTATTATAAACAAACTGGAAGAGTTATTATAAAGGGTTGTATTGCTACGGGCTACGGCGTAGCCAGCGTTACGGCTACGCGACTACGCTGTCGTAGCAAACAGCTGATGCACTACGCTGCGACTCATTATCTCAGACAATATGCCTGAACTTTATGATAATTATGTAATTTGTATGTAGGTATATGTGTATGTATACGTTCAGAGTCAGCTTATTTCAGTAGCTACGGATTTGGTACTCTTTTGACCGCTACATAATACCGTAAAATTACCTATAAAATAATGTAGCTTACCCTTAAGTACGGTAAAGTGGGCCACATGTGTATACGAGTGGAAAACAACGTGGTACCCATTGGGAGCCAGTGGGCGTTATCTCCCGCCACTTCCTTTGGCGCTCAATTGTGCGCACAGGAAAATGTTTGAAGCTACCCTACTCGCCGTAACGAAGACATCACTTGTGAACTGTTTCTAAATGTGTTATATGATATCCGGACCCTATGATATTATATGTAGGTAGGTTATCTTAATAATCTTACTAATATTATAAATGGGAAAGTTTGGATGGATGTGTGTGTGGATGTATGTTTGTTACTCCATCACGCCAGAACGGCTCAACAGATCTGGATGAAATTTGGCACAGAGACAGATTCTAGTCTGTGGATAGGCTTTTTAATCCTGGTATCATGTTCCCTTGGGATGATAAAACACTGTCCACGCGCAATTTTATGGATGTGTTTGTTTGTTTGTTACTCAATCACACCAGAACGGCTTAACGGACCTGGATGAAATTTGACACAGATATAGATTATACTCTGGAATAGTACATAGGCTACTTTTTATCCCAGTAGTATGTTCCCGTGGGATAATTTCCAATTATCACGCGGTTGAAGCCAGCGGCAAAAGCTAGTAGTTTCTATATTGAAATCCTTATTTCAAAAAGTATGTTGGGGCCCAGCTTTAACCTGTCAGAATCATCAAATAAATACATGAAACAACGCAATGAGAGACAAGTAAAACTTCAAAATTTAAGAAACCCCCGACACATTTAACTTGCGAAAACACCCCGATTCAAACATTAAAATGCCCATAACTTTAGAACAACTGAACAGATTTAATTCAAACATAGCTAAGAACACTCGCGATAAAATCACCTTTCAAACAAAAAAAACTAAATCAAAATCGGGTTATCCATTTAGGCGCTATGATGCCACAGACAGACACATACACATAGATACACAGATACACAGCAACACACGTGAAACTTATAACACCCCTCTTTTTCCGGCGGGGGTTAAAAATATCTCTTGATTACTAAATCTTGTAAGAACTGTAGGTTGAAAATTAATTTAACGTTGTCTTAGCCTGTTGTACCCTTCCAAACCCATTAATGAACACCAAAATAACTTTTAGGTCACGTCATTACAAATAAACTCATATCTCGTATGAGCATTCAATTTAGCACTTACACTCCATTATACAAAATTATCGATGTCACCTACATTACATTGTGTGAACTCAACCCTGTATGAGCTGCTTGTGTGTGTACGTGTGTGGTGTGTAACACTGAGGGTGTAATTGTGTGCGTTATCTGAAAGATTCCACTTCATTTCCCGCGACCCGCGGATGACGTCACATGTTATTTACATGGCGTATATAATATAGAGTCTACATTATAGAGGTCTATGAATGCATGTTCATATTTGTGTGAATAGAATTGAAAGTGATATCATAATGTTTCTCCATACGAGTAAAGAAGGCTTGTAGCTTTTCCTGGCTGGTAGAAAACTTCTTTTATAACGTAGATAAATAAGAAAATACTGGCCAAGTGTGAGTCGGAATCGCGAATTGAGGGTTTCGTACAAACAGCTACATTCACCAAAATAATTAAATAACAGTACTGAAGTTCATAATAAACTATAAAGGTACCGAACATTGCTCTAACTATAAGATAAAAAGAATTGGGGGACAAAATTAACTTTGGCGTTTGAAAACTGTAGTCTCCATAAAGCGACATAAGTCACGGTCAGTTCACCAACTGCAAATAACATAATAATCTTTTTTTTATGTAGTTACTAATTTACGGTTTTCGCATTTTTTTCCTTTATAAGACATTGCTTCTTGCCAAACTTCATGATTCTAGGTCAACGGGAAGTACCCTGTAGATTTTGATTCCCTTGCGTGTGTAAAATATGCGTCATTAACGGCTGTATCTCTTGATTGAGTTCATCTAGATGTTTGATTTTTTCACAACTGCAAGATGTTGCAAACTTAAACATACGATATTAATTTCAACCCTATAACTAATAACAACGCGTTCACGAGACATCTAGATGTCTGTCTTGACAGACAGACGGACAACAAAGTGGTTCTTTAAGGGTTCGGTTTTCTCCTTTTGAGGTACGGAACCCTAAAAATAAATTGTTCCTTAGGCTAAATCACTTTTTCGTTTTGCCAAATATTCTAAAAACATTATTAAATTGTCCATGCCTCAACATAAAAGTCTGTTTCGAAGTAAACTTGAACAAAAACAACAATAAAGATAGATTCTCCTTTAAAAAAAAGTAAAGTAAAAATTAATGCGTTGTAACATGGTTGTAACCTTTATAAGCATGAACATTAGCATTTGAGCGCCGTCGGCTGTCGTTTAGGAAATGAGAGTCAGCTGTTTTATCTAAATGGGAGTATGGGGACGTAAAAATGACGTAAAACTGCCGTTTAACAATAAATAATGAAATAAAACGTTATGTTCCATGTACAGAGTCGTATAAATACGTATTTTGAGTCGTCAAATGAATTCGTTTGGTAAAACTCTGTGAAATATGTTAAGAAATTAATGATTTTTTTTTTAGTAAAAGGACTAAAATGATTTATACTAAAACGTATTTAAGCCAAGTAACGCCGTAAAGTGTTTGTTTCAACGTCTGAATTAAGTATAGTTAATTAGCTGTTAGTATTCTATGTAAATTAATACATTCTGCAACCAGTATTTTCTCCGCCGTTCTCGCATTAAACACCTCACTAAACAAAACCACAGCACCATAATTAAACACTAAACATAAACAAAACACAAACAAGGAAAACAAGTGCATAAAAAGGGAAACACCGCACAATCGGTACAATAGGTTCGCGGTACCAAAGTGCCGAAAAGACCGCACTGTCCCCAGAAGCCAAACAGCGGTAACTCAATAAAAGAGAATTTCGACAAAAATATATTTTATAAAAAATTATATCACGTCCTCTTAATTAATGCCATCGTATATTGAAAAGTAGCTTCTGCAAGACGCGAGATTTTGATAAAAAGTATCATAAGTATTCTTTAAATTATGCAAAATTTCATTAAGATCGGTTTGGCGGCTTAGGCGTAAAAACATGACAAACGAACAGATTTCGCAGTTAATTTCGCGTCTGTGATTAGGTATACGTATTGATAGTGTTCCACTTTCAAAGAGCCAATATACTTTTGAGTTTTATTTATTTATTTATTCAAAATCTGTTTACACTATTACATTCATGCATTCTGCCAAACTGTAAAACAGTTTGTTGGCAGTTTCTGTCGTGTCACGATATATTACAAATTATGTAAACAACAACTTAAATCTTCATGCTAAACAAAATGTGAATGGAATGTGGGATTGTCCGAGTTTTTCGACGAGCCCATCTGATGCAAAATGTTTTTTTTAAGCACTGCAAAAAAACAACAGAATTTTCGAATTTTCTTGAGATACCGCTTTTTGCTTTCCACGGCATCACAGCCTTCTCGGTAATGAAGCCGTATCTTTAATAGCCGCGATAAGGGCGCTAAATGTTTGCGCACACGCCAAATAATAAGCGGCTCGATCATTTGCGAGGGGCGACTGACGGGGAAAAAGAATTGGAGCCTTTGATGGCGCTCTTATCGATGGTCGAGATGGAATGTGCGAATTGAATAAGGTTGCGTGTTTGCACGGATTTTTGATGCTGATGATCGTGTGTTGTGGTTATGTTGGTGATCTGAAATGTTTTTTTTTTGATGGTATAATGTGTTCTTAATTAACTTTTTTGGAAACAAAATAAAGTAGTAGGATCAAATAATTTGGTGAGAGAGAACTCAAGATTAATGACTTTTATGTAAATTAAATCTAATGTACTATCTCTAATTCCAACCTATTTTAACTAATATATTTTCAGAAAATATTAAAGAAGAGCTTTTAGTTTTTAGTTTTCTTACATCATCATCATATCAGCCGAATGATTGCATGCATTGTACTGAATTAAGCTGCTAATTAACTCGTTCTTGTGAATTTATGCCATTATGTAAGAGCACTGTTAAGTGCGTAGATGTTTATTAACTCTCTTAGTCATCAAATCAAAGTTTGTTGAATTTCAGTTTGAAAATAATTCCTGGCACTGCAAATAAAACAGTTTTTACATCTCATCAAAATCATCATATCAGCCGAAAGACGTCCACTGCTGGACATAGGCCTCCCCCAAGCGTCACCACATTGACCGGTCCCGTGCGTCTCGCAACCAGCGGATCCCCGCAATCTTCACCAGGTCATCGGTTCACCTGGTGGAAGGCCTTCCAACGCAACGTCTTCCGGTATCCGATTTTCTTACATGGATTAATTATAAAGCCACAACAATTTGAAAAAAAAACCGAAGACATTTGAACTGCTTTTGTACAACTTCTTCAATGCTCTTTTATTACAAAACTTCCAACAACATCAAACTATCATCTAACCGACAATATTCGGAACATTTTATAAACGTTTGTTTGCTATTCTGGTTTAGCGCGCGGTCGACCAACATTTTAGCGCTTACCCGGCGGCGGCGGCGGAGCGCCGAGCGCCACGACCGCCTGATTGGCAGTTAACCCCACAGATAAACGCAGATGGGTAACGTTCGACAGATATCGCCTATCGTTCGGCAAACTTCGCTATTTACGGTTATTCCCCCATAAAGGGAACTTTAAGTAAAAACAACTTTACAACCATCGTTTTACGATATCTTTTTATGTCGCGCGGTTATTTTTACCGCTATTATGGCTATTATGATCATCATGAGGAACGTAATTGTTTTATCGGACGTCTTTTAGTTTATTAATAATAAAATGGATAAACGTTATCGGAGACTATCTTAATAGAAAGCACCTAACTTGGATATGGAGTCTTAATAATCACGATAATCTAGCGTTTTTCTCCATTTGAACAAGAGATTCGAGAGATAAGATTTTAAAATTGTTTCAACATAATTATATTGAACGAACTAGAAACAAAATGGTACAGAATAGAACGAAAGCTTCATTGTGTTGCCTTTTGAAGCAAATTATAACAGCTGTGCCATTATTTTACAAACGCAAATATAGATAAAACGAAAACTAATTTGGAGCCTCCACCAACTGTTAGGACAAGGCCACTTACCGAGGCGGTGGTGGGTGTCATCAAAACTAAATTTGGGCAACGAGTCGCAATCCCACATCAAATAATGGGAGGAATGACGAACAGAACAAACTTCACACATCCCCATAGACAGACGGACATACGGGTGTCTTGACTAGTGAGCATGTTTGCTGAAAAATCTTGATAAAGAATTTAATACTTTCCGTCATTTTAAGACTCCTACAGATAGGTGCGGCGCGGCAATACGACTAAGCATTTTAATAAAAATTGTTTATTAACCTATATTATTTCACCCGACGTTTCGGCCGTGTTGTTTTGTGCAGTCGGCAAACTTACAGAATAAGGATACGGTGTACGATGTGTAGAAATGTGAGGGTAGAGGAAGAATTTTCTGCCCCAACGGAGCCAGTACACCGAGACACCAGTCTACCCGGGACCACGGTCGTTGCAACACGTCCGAAACGTCGGGTGAAATAGGTAAATAAACAATCGAAATCAGCGCGTTAAATTCCCGTGATATATAGTTTTTTAATTATGAAACGCGAAACATAAAGTTAATGTTTGCTTTCGTTTGACAGAGACATTTTAAAGGGCTTATTTCTGGAAATTTTAAGTTATCAACAAGACGTGGCGTCGTTAACTACGGAATACATTATGCTTATTGCAAAGAAGCACACCCAATTTCCAACGTTCTTTGTCCAGAATGTCCCAGTCACAATAAAATATTAAAAATCCAGAAACCCTATATAACCTAAATCCTTAGATTTAGCTATATAGGGTTTCCAATTAAGTTGAACAGAATTTAATGAAACTGAAAGTTGGCCGACACATAGTCGTAAAGAGCCCAGGCCACTCCTTAAAGCTAGCATGTACGGTTCCACGAACAATCGAGCAGTATGTCAGTGACGTAAATCGCCAGATGAATATTGTTTCAAACGGAATTAAGCACGCGCGCGAGGGCCGGGGATCACTTATAATTGTTATTTTATTCATAGAAACAACAGTCCTCCGGGAGCCTGGATAGGTGAACAAATATTTTAGCTCGTCGAGTACCTTTTAGTGAGTGGATGACGCCGATGGGCTGTTGCGCTACAATTAGTGTCTGGGGTAGTCAGTTTAATTTACTGAGATCGATATTAGCCATACAATTATAGACATGATTAACTTTTTACAATTAATTCTACAGATGCCAGTCAAGTGACTTAAAATATAAGTTGTAGGTCGTGGGTTCAAACCCAGGCAGGCGCTTTACTTTGTGTAAATTATTTCATCACCACTGCTCTCAAAAAGGTGTAGGAAAACATCGTGAGGAAACTGGCATGCCCTACAAACAAAAATTCGAATACATGTGACATATACCAACCCACACTAGGCCCGCGTGGTGGCTTATGGCCCATTCCCTCTCATAGAAAGGAGGCCTGTCTCCCAGCAGTGGAAACATTCAAAAGGCTGATGATGATGATGAAATCAAGGAATGTTAAATCTTAATCGATCGATCAACGAAAAACTCAATTGTCTTTGAGGCACACGCACCAATTGAGAACGTGAAAAAATCTAAATCAACATTCCAGTTTCAACACAACAGAGTAAAAGTCCAGAGCTAATAGGTTTCTTCTAGGTAGGCGCTCTTTACCGTCGACCACATCATAGCTTACCATCGGGTGAGATAGTGATCAATCGTGAGCCCATCCAACCCAGCCAACCAGCCAACTTTATTCCCTACTTTATTTATTTATTATATTCTTTATTGTACACCACAAAAATATATATACAGGACAAATAACCATAAAAGCAAGTGTACAACTGGCGGTCTTATCGCACAGGGCAATCTTTTACAGACAACCTCTAATATTTCTATCTCTAATTCTTCTATGTCTAATTTTTGTTCTAAGACTTTCTTTTTAATCTTTTCATACTAGCATCTTAAGTAAGCCAGTACCTGAAATGACCATGAAATTTATACTAAGGTGATCTACAAGCCACAGCCATTGTTAAGCTGCTTACTCAGGTAAACCGGAGTGACTCAGAGTAATTTCAGCTCAACTGTACGAAAAAGATAAGCGGTAAGCTAACCCGTGTCTAACTGTAGAGCACAATCATCCCGCAAATCCTGTATCATTAAGTATCGCTAAGAAAGTGATCCGCGGACTATTACCATGTTAATAACATGGGGGAAATGCTCATTAATCAAGTTGACGTTTGGCTACATCCCCAAGTTACTAACCTCTGTGGCATTCGCAATTTATGCATTGGTTTGCGAAAGGTCTACACTCTACAGCAGATCTTGGGCTTAAAGCAGTTTCCATTAAAATGTTGATTGGACACAGAGTTCGCTTAAAGGGTTGTGATTCGTGTGGTTTTGGAGTCAATTGAGATCTGCGTTCAATTTACTCGCTCTTAGAACAGTTTCGCAATTTCTGAATTAAGAATTTTGAGGTTGAGTATTTGCTTAATTCGACTTTAGCTTGAAAACAATGTGGTAACGAAAACTGTAGCAAAAAAAAACGTTTTACAAAAAATACAACCGACTTCCAAATAAAAACACTACAAAGCGAAAAATAACTTCAATTTTGGAAGTCAGTGTTCTTGTTTTCGTTTCTTCGTTTTTTGACAACTTCCTCTACTCAACCGACTTCTGAAATTGAAGTTATTTTTCACTTTGTAGTGATTTTTTTGGAAGTCGGTTGTATTTTTTGTAAAAAGTATTTTTTTACTTTTTAGTTGCGGTACATAATGGATCAGTTATATAGGCTAGGTATCAATAATGCCCAAAGTAAAGTTACAACAAGAAACATAATCAAAACCGGTGGAATAAGAGTATACCAAGGTAAACTATATATAATAATTTGGGCGCACGGTTGGCGCAGTGGTTGAGCGATTGACTGCTGCGCTGCGTGCCGCGGGTTCGATTCCCACACGGAACAAATATTTGTTTAACCTACAGATAGTTGTTCCGGCTCTGGGTGTTGCGTATGTGAGTTTATATGTTTGTAAACGCACCCACGATACAAGAAGAAATTTTTAGTGTGGGGCAATGTTTAAAAAAAAAAAACTGTTTACACCTGCGTACCCCTGTGGAGCGTACTAAAATGATGTTATGTTTTGAAATGGTGTAAACAATAAACAGAAATGCGATTGCAGCTATCCCGAGTGATTTGCCGTCATTTATTGCAGAGTTCTGATGTATGCCTCCGAAGTTCTTCATCAGATCTTGATGAAAATTAAATGGGACCACATAACAAGCACCAGCTTTTTAATCAAAAAAAGAATCGTCAAAATCGGTTCACCCAGTAACAAGTTCTGAGGTAACACAAATAAAAAAAAAATACAGTCGAATTGAACAACTCGTCCTTTTTGGGAAGTCGGTTGAAAACTAGGATTAGACTTGTTGTTAACTGAAAGAAACCAAAGGGTCACCTTCAATTGTTTGCCCGTAGGTATTGGGTACAATGGTATCTACAATAATAAATATCAGTTTATTTATAAAATAATTAACATCGGTAAAATTACATGCTAACAGTGCTCTAAAAATAACAATAACTTTTATCTTCTGACTGCACGCTAACAATTAATTCCTTTCATTAATATAATGCAGGTTACAACAGAAACGCTTGTTGACGTCACTATTTATGTTACTGTAAGCTCATAACACAGATTTACATTTTCCTAAAATAGCCTGAAGCTCACCAGTATTAAAATAAAATCCCTTTTTAAAGCAATATTAAACAATCAAAATGTTCCAGGAATTTAAACACCCCTGTCGCTCATTTAAATTATAAAACCTGGAATACATATAAATGCAACATATCATAATGTGGATAATCCCGCGGAGGACTCGCGGCGACGGTCAAAAGCTGATATTTCTCCTTTTAATCCCTGTCAGATTATTTAAATTCCCACCTGCGGGTCCTACTCACCATTTGCCGCCGTTTTTTATTTTAAACAAAAATAAAATATAAAAATATTCTCGTATTTGTTTTGGACGGACGGAATCCTTTAATTTTCGGCACGGCTGCGTGACGTTCCGTCCACTGTCCGTTAGCAGTGTTTGGGCCGCTTTGAGAAAAAATGTTTTCATATACCATGAAATGTTGACCGGATTTTAATATTTTATTTTATTGTCAAAACAATGTTTGCGGAGCATTTGTTTGGAACAGGTCCGTTTATTCAGTTCAAGCATAAAGGGAAATGGCATTTCATTTTCCGAATTAAAATCCTCTCGGTGGACAATAGTGTAATATATTAGCGTCATAACAATCGTACAAAGCTTAATTTTTTGCCGAGATTGCTCCAGAGGCGACTGAACTCGTTTAACAAAAGAAAAACTAGGAGTTAGTTGTCCAAAGCTTTGCCAACTCTGCTGGCTGTTCTACAGTGCACCAAAAATTAATAGGAGTAAAATTACCCATTGTTAATCACACCGATATTTTTTTTGTAAATTTTTTGCTTTCACACCTTATTACAACTATTACAAAATAGTTTAGACTTATAACATTTTAAATCTTTGGTAGGTATTTAAAAATGAGTTGGACTATCATTAATTGTTATTGTGCTTTGTGTACCTTCTATCAAAACTATAGAAAGCAGAGTAGGCTGCTCTCTATTTACCAGGCATGAAACTATTTAATTACATTAGCCAACACGCGTGTATTGTAGCAGCTCCTCTAAGTGCAGGACAGAGCCTCGAACCGTTCCGAGGCTGGAATGTAGCAATTGTTGCCGCTGGCTTTATCCGCCACTGTCGCTGCCCGTTTTATTTGCTTTACTATACTTTAAATTCTTTCCCTCACTCGCGATGCTTTATGCGAATGCTCGCGCACGCTCGCTGCTCCGCCGCGAGAGTCGCCTAATGAAAACTTTTTGAATTAACGTACCAGTCACATTCGATGCGAGTTTTCCCACTCTGCTCGGCTTTGTATTGAAAATAACTCGTTTAAAGTTGGATTTTTAATTCATTTCTCGTACTGCATGTGTTTTCGTTTTGTCAAACAATGTGAAACAATTTTTTAATATAGATTCTAAATGGATATTCATTAAAAATTTTTTCATAACATGGAAATGTGAAACTAACAAACATTATGGTATATTTCTGAAGTGCTATCAAAGTAATGTATTGATATTTTCGCCCTGAGACTGATTAACGTTAAAATATTGTGTGAAACAAATTAAATTCATATAAAAACGTCCAACCGCAGCCAATTCATCGATCCTTAAACAGAAACGCTCGCGGATTGTGTCGGACACCTCCATTGAACGCGGACGCGGCGCGGCGGCGGCGCTCACAAGCGAGACCGCAACAAGGCAACCGATAAATCACCCGCCAACTTCAAATAGAAATGTCATATTATTTCCACAAAAGATTTAACTCCAAAATAAATTATATTTTCCCCCTTTTTCGTGCCATTGTTCACCGACGTGTGGAAGCCGCACAGTGCTCGGCGATATTTAAAAAACCATTAACTGCACGCTTTTGTATAGAAAACAGTACAACAGTAGCAACCGATGTGCTCAGATGTGATTGTTTGAATAGATAATTGTATTAGCATAATGTAACTACGTGTACAAAGAATGAATGACATGTTTAATATATTTATTTTCTCATTACTTGCTAACTATTGAGGGGCAAACGTTATCAAACTGGTATGCTTTTGTAATACTATGTAACTGTTACCTAAATAACTAATTCACAGAGCAAGGGGTGCTTAAAAACTGACCTACAAACAGCTGAACATCTAAAGTGATCTACACACAGTCCGATCGAGGGTGCAGTTCGCCGAAGGGCACACTTTCGCTTCATGAATAGGTTCGCAAAAACGAAGTATACAGGTAGCCCGACTTTTCACAAAGTGCGTAGCTTAACGTTAAGGCACTGACACAAAATTGTAAGTCATTTCCTTCACTTTACTAAACATCGACTCAGTTAATTAATTTGTTTGTTGCATATTGACTTTAACGCTCTCAATTCAAGATTTTTGCCGATCTCATGGCGACTGAGTCGAGTGGACTGGAGAAAGTTTTTTCAAGAGGATTTAGTAAGTATATATATTGTTTATATTTTTTATTTATTAGGTCCAACCATTTTTTACACTGATCTACAAACAAAAATAAAACGTGCTTATAAACTCTACACAGTGTAACAATTACGAGTACTTACACAACAAAACCACAAACACCACATGAACAAAAAACAATAATAAGTAATTATGTTAGCTGTAAGCTACATATTCTACAAGTAAACTTAGTAATATAACTATATAATAGTTTAATATGCGAAATATTCAAAGCATAATTTCCTCAAAAAGTTCGTACACACAGTCCAAAAAAAATATAACAAATCTGTTAAACAGTTCCGATTTTTTTTTTTTTGCCTAATGAGCGAATGAAATATATGTAACCTCACATACACACTCACCATATATAGTACCTTATAGTTTAGTGAATAGAACCGTTGCATTTGTATCTAACAAACCAAACCGTAAACTATATTTGTCGAGAGAGATTGGATCCTGCGACACAGGGTATCCTAGTGCAGAATCCAGAATCAAATCTTAATACCGTAACCTCTTTATGAAACAAAAAACTATTTATTTACATTATATATCACCAGGTATTGTAGTAAATATTCTGTCTTTCAGTAATTTTTTAAAGAGTCCGAATTCTGAACACAGACCATTATTAGACTCATAATGATATTCTTAAGAGTCAAAATTCATAATAACAACCAATCGAGACCATCATTATCTTCAGCATCAGCAGCCACCACCGATAAACCCTGTAAACGCACCAATCGTTCATTACGGCAGCTTATCACATGTTTACGCGGTATTTCCCGGCGGCACGTGCTTAGCCCAGCGCTGGGAACGCCGCCATAAATCCGTTCTATTCTGATTTACAGCCGCCGACTAAATGTTTGATTTGTGCTCGTAAATCGAGATGAGCGCTGTCAGTGGCACAGCTGATACTTTTTTGTTTTCGGGGATATAGGAATTATGCCAAAGGGGTAAAAATATACGTGTGTTTTCACGTTGAATCGAATTTACCGAAAATAATGGTGTGTTTTTTTTTATTATTAATATTCTGAATAATCTACTCTAAACAAATATAATAAAAAGGTAATATGTTTGTTTGTTTATTTATATGTTTAAACTAGCTTCTGCCAGCAGCTTCGCCCGCGTGAATAATATAAAAAAAGTATCCTATGTGCTAATTCTGACTATAATCTATATCTGTGCCAAATTTCATACAGATCCGTCCAGCCGTTTGACCATGATGAAGTAACAAACACACACTCACAAACTTACGTAAAAGTTGAAACTTTCAATGATGATGTATTTCTGTTGCCGCTATAACAACAAATACTAAACACAGAATAAAATAAATATTTAGGTAGGGCTCCCATACAACAAACGTGATATTATTGCCGTTTTATGCTACAATAGTAGCGTTTTTTTTATATTGGCTATTTAAATCTCAAAATCATAAGTCGAAAGCCCGACTTCGGGCTATGTCGGTTACCGACATAGCCCGAAGAATTGCCAAACTTAATTGGCAGTGGGCAGGGCACATTGCTCGCAGAACGGATGGCCGATGGGGCGAAAAGTTCTGGAGTGGTGACCACGCACCGGAAGACGTTGCGTTGGAAGGCCTTCCACCAGGTGGACCGATGACCTGGTGAAGATTGCGAGGATCCGCTGGTTGCGAGACGCACGGGACCGGTCAATGTGGTGACGCTTGGGGGAGGCCTATGTCCAGCAGTGGACGTCTTTCGGCTGATATGATGATGTTGATGAGATGTAAAAACTGTTTTCTTTGCAGTGCCAGGAATTATTTTCAAACTGAAATTCAACAAACTTTGATTTGATGACTAAGAGAGTTAATAAACATTTACGCACTTAACAGTACTCTAACATAACGCATAAATTCACAAGTACGAGTTAATTAGCAGCTTAATTCAGTACAATGCATGGTGAAACTTGCTCTACGGAGGGATGGCGCCCATTCAAAACTACTAATTTGTAAGAGCGATAACACGAAACTTGAATGTGGAGTGACTGTACATTGCACAAGTATAATAACGTACTAACGTCATTTATTAAAATTATAAATAGTAATCCATTGAGATTCGTTCAACAAATCATGAATGATAAAGTCATAATTGGGCGCACGGTTGGCGCAGTGGTTGAGCGATTGACTGCTGCGCTGCGTGTCGCGGGTTCGATTCCCGCACGGAACAAATATTTGTATGACCTACAGATAGTTGTTCCGGCTCTGGGTGTTGTGTATGTGAGTTTATATGTTTGTAAACGCACCCACGATACAGGCAGAAATTCCTAGAGTGGGGCAAAGTTAAAAAAAAAAAAAAAAAAATACACATATAGGGTGAGATACCCAGTTCTTGGCACTTTAAGAGATTGCCTTCTCTAGCTTCGTATTCAAATGCCTAGAAAATCATATTGAAATGCACAAGCATACAAAAATTATAATGAGGTTGAAGGAAATATTCTAATCTTTATTTTAAGAGTTTTTACATACAGTGAAATAGTAATTATAAATAAATAAAAAAACACTAAATTATCTAAAATCCTATTACTGGCATGGAAATGCCAACATTGCGTAATCTATGGTTTTCTTATTTTTATTCTATAAACTCAGAAGGAATGGGAGAATAAAATATGTTGCATCGACCCCGAGTGACATAGGAAATTAGCAGGAAGATGGTGATATTTTGTACACCTATCATAATTTTGTCATTCTAATCCAATATTAAATAGTCATAATTCGAGGTTTGGCTCTCGCCTATTTCCTCCTCCAATATTGGACCAATTTAAAAGATATTCCATAAACAAACTGAAAAAGAAAGATATATACTGTGCCATTATGTTCTCCTTTTTTCATTTATAGTTTTCAAATTTTTGCACTAGGCCTCTGTTGACAGCGCCATTTTGAGTATCTCCGAGAGCTCATGCTACTAAAAATAATGCATCATCAAAAAAAAAACATATGGGCACAGTATAGTTCAGTTTCAGTTTATGGAATATCTTTTAAATTGGTCCAATATTGGAGGAGGAAATAGGCGAGAGCCAAACCTCGAACTCCTTCTTTCTTTATTATGACTTAATACTTGGGCAATTCAGTCGGATGTCTGCGAACGCATTTCATCTTAAGTGCAAACGATGTACATGTAGTTTAAATAAAAAATAAATTTTTTGACACTATTATTATCTAATGTAAAAATTCTCATTGCTCATCCCCATTCATTCTTGAAATCAATCTAAATTCCTATTACTTACAAATCCTTAAGGAATATAAATGCAAACAAATTCCGGAAAAACCTATCTAGAACGCCAGCCAATTACAGTCCCTAACTTAGTAAATATTAGTGTTTAACCGGTATAATTTTGCGGTGCGACTGAAATAAATCCGTGGAACGGCGCCCCGCGACCGTGTCGCACTGCAATGTCGTTAATTCGCCGATTTAAATCGGAAACACGCGATAAATTCACCGTTTAGCCCTTTTGAATTCAAATTGCGAACGCCAATTGTAAGTACTGTTTGTAGTTTGACTACAAACTTTGTGGGTAGGAAATCAACGCTTTGGGTAACGCTTAATGAATACGGTACAGTAAATACGAGGAAAATACTAGCTCAGGCATAACTTGGTTTGCAAAATTCATGGGAATTACGTAACAATTTATAATAAAGTAAATAATTTAAAGTTTTTTAACAGTTACTACTGGTAAAAACCTTCATTTCTCTAGGAGTATCTAGGAGCAAAGACATTACTTTATTTAAATTTAAACAGAATAAAATCAATAGCAATTGAGCTTCAACCTTCATCTTAAGTGACCGACCTATTGACAATTCAATAATGACAATTAATAATTTAGTTGAAATAAATGCTTTGATATTACAAGTTATCTTTGAATAAAAGTTTGTACAATTCATCAATACCTTTCCTTAAACTTTGAAAAACTTTAACTTAATCACAAACGGGACAGTAACATTCTAATCATACCCAACGTTGTCACACATCACTATTCAAATTGACTTCATTCTGATATTCGACAGACACAACACGTCTAATATTATATAATATATTGATAGTATATTGGTTTTATTTTGCTCTTCTAGGCCGCTTCTACCGGGAATATACTTGATCTGTAATAAATAGTTGTTTAAAATTTATAAAAAAATACTTAGCAAATATGAAAACCTAAAAAGTACGTATTTAAGAATGAATGAAAGTAGTAGTATAAACAATGGCAAGCAAGGAGTTAAAACCGACTCATTTCATTTTGAACATAATAAAATCAGTTTAAATATGATTTTATACCGAGAGCCTAAAGAAAGGTTTTTACAATTTATTAAAACTTTTCTTTACCAAAATACTTCAACTTCAGCATCACATGCTAGACATTCTTTTCTCTTATTTAAGTTTATCCAACGTTGTCACAGATCACTTTACCAATTGACTTTATTTCGACACTCATGCCAGAGACAACAATATACGTCTAATATTATATTGATAGGTTTGATTTCGCCCCTCTAGGCCGCTTTTTGTTCGTTATTTATGGCGGCCGCGATACAGATAGAGCTGGCGGCGATATCATGAAATATTAAACGCATTACAACTGGCATATAGGCTGGAAGAAGAGGTAAGAAAAAACGTTCGCTTTCATTTTGCTGTGTTTGTTGGGATTATGTGGATTTTTAGTGATTTGTTGCGGTTTTTTTTTCAGAAAAAATCTTTTGAAAATATTTGTTTCGTTTCTGATACGTCTACATTACTTTACAGTATCAGACAACATGGGCTTAAATTACAAAAAAACCGGCCAAGTGCAAGTCGGACTAAGCACATTTAGGGTTCCGTACCAAACCGCAAAAACAAGTTGGTTTTAAAAGGAAAAAATAGGACATTTCAATCAAAATCTGATTTATCAATATATTGGTATTTGTTAGTAAAATATACGTAATAATAAACGTTATCGCCAATTTGAAGTTCAATGGGCAGTTAAAAAATTCTTCAAAACACAATTTTGTTAAAAAAAGCTTACTTTGGTTAAAACAAAAAATACAACATATATCTGCTTAACGAGTTCTAAACAACGAACTCCCACTAGATGGGGTAGGGCAAAAAAATCAGACAGAGAGACCACGAGACAGACGGACACGTGAGTGATAGCAATAGGCCTCCGTTTGGATCCTTCGGTTACGGAACCCTAAAAATGCCCAAAATGATAGTTTCATCAGAAGTTTGCTAAAAGACCAATAAAAAATTATTTATAGCTTCGTAATAAAAAAAGGAATCATTGTTAATGATTCTATCAAAGATTCTCATAATTGTGTTCTTAGCACGTATGTTAACGTGCTAAGAACACAATTATGAGAATCTTACCACCTCTATATCCATCATCGATAAAAATAGGAACACTTTTGTAAATAAAGCCAGGGCCACATTATTCCTTCCCCACAAAGTTTGGCAGCAAAGTTCGGCACAGTATCACGTTTACGAATCACACACAACTTTATTCGCTCACTTTTATCGCAACTGAGGCGCGTTAGAGAAAATGATTTATACGATTTATCATAAATAACTTATTCCGACTCCATTTGGAAAACTATTGTTGATGCTACCCTGTTTAGTGTACAAAGGATATTAGATTTCTTTACTTATGTCGTTGATCGTATCTAAAGGCTGACTTATGGACGTATTTTAGAGGTATTTTATTCAATAATCTCATCAAATTCTACTTAGACAATCTAAGTGCTGAACATAGACCAATTTTGGAGCCATCTAAAGTTATACTATTTTATTTGGGGTCGGCATTTCTTTTCTTATAAATGCATAATTTTGGATGTGTGTATGTTTTTTACTCAATCACGCCAGAACGTCTGAACGGATCTGGATGAAATTTGGCGCAGAGATAGATTATAGTCAGGAATAGCACATAGGATTTTGAGTTTTGTTTATGACTTTTTATCCCAGGAATATGTTCCCTCGGAATAATTTTCGATTTTAACGCGGGCGACGCCGCTGGCATAAGCTAGTTTTCCATAATACTTTTATTTGCCTTCATCTCAGTAGTTAGGTACTTTATACGTTTTAACCGTTAACATAACATATCTGTTGGAGTGACAAGAACTTAAAGGAGGTTTGATAAAGTTTAACTTAAATTAAGTGTTTGGGCGAACAGAATATTCCACATTTGTTCTTAATTTAAAATCCATAGCACATGCACAGAATGTCAAATTCAAATATTCAAATGTTGTTGCTTGGATTACTTGAATACGTCTGTAGTAGTGACAGAGTACTTTTTGTCTGTTGTCGAGTTTACCTTCAAAGCTGATTGTGTTTTATATTATGTTTATTTTGTGAATTTACCACGCAGTCTGTTCTCTCCTTTTATGTATATAAATATATATCTGCCCAAGCCCACCTGCAGCCTAATTGCGTAAGATAATTCGGCAGTTTTGACGCCATCGATCGACCAACCACATGCGGGATGACAGACGCGATGTGGATTTCCGTCTATGTGATTGGTCGATTGATGGCGGTCAAAGCCTTTGCCTTGCTGAATTTACTTACCCAATTAGTCTGCTGGTATCCTTTTACAATATCCATACAAAACATCTACATAGATACCTACCATCAAAAAGCAGGTTAATCAGGATACTGCCGTTTCTCCTCTCCTGGAAGAACCATCTTTGCAATTTTTATCATCACTTCCAGCCAAAGTAACAGTCTGTTTGTTTACAAAATTTCATCAAACAACCCTTAATAAAACCGAAAGAGTTATTGAAGCGGGCACGTAATAAAGTATCGACAGGTCCCTCGCAATATTTCTAATATCATTGTAATCTACATATTATTCCAATAAGTGGGTTTTTCTCAGCCAATATTGCGCCCGGGAGTGGAGTAGCCGACCCTCGCGGTAAGTTTTTACCTTTTATTGTTTTATTTATAACTTTGTGATTGATGACGGCTGAGAAGTTGGCTTCATAAATATTGAGAGAACTCACGCTGCGAAATAGTTGCGGGAATCTTTTGCTGGCTTGTAGTTTTGCTAGGTTGGATTTGGATATGCTTTGTGTTTTACGGCATTAAAGTTGCATTAGTCTAAGTGTAGATTTCTCTTTTGAAATGGAGACTTGAGTGTCTGAAGCTTTATCAAACAAATATTTTAAATAAAGTTCCCACTATACTGGCTTTTTTTTAGTCAGTTTGAAAGACTTCTCTCCTCGACTCATTCACCATGATCACAACAAAACCCTTGATTAATATTAATTTATCAAACAATTAATTAATCAGCCTAGCCTTTTTCCCAATTATGTTGGGGTCGGCTTCCAGTCTTACCGGATTCAGCTGAGTACCAATGTTTTACATGGAGCGACTGCCTATCTGACCTCCACAACCCAGTAACTGGGTAACACGATACCCCTTGGCAAGACTGGTGTCAGATCTCAGGCTTCTGACTGTCCGTAACGACTGTCAAAGATCTTTAAATGACAGCCGGGACCAACAGCTTAACATGCTTTCCGAGGCAAGGAGGAAACTCGGTATGTTGAAATGGTCACCCATACACGGTGTCCGTGTATGGTCACCCATACACGGACCGACCTTGTCAAGCGTTGCTTAACTTTGAAGATCGATCTGTGCGGCTGTTATTATTTAGCCACGAGCTATTAATTTATCAAACAATAACCAAAAAAATAATATACATTATTTGTTGATTCGAAATGGATATGATTTGGAATGTTAATAACGCTCGTCGTAAATAATTTATTCATTTATTTATTTAATACTTCATGCACACAAACGTACAGAGGCTGGCTAATGCCTTAGGCATTTTCTACCAGTCGACCTTTGGGTGATGCAGATACAAATAGTGGTAGGTGCAAAATTGAAAGTAAATCACGACAAGGTAGGTTTATTCAAATACAAAGAAATACATACATACTATAAAATACATACAATATATATTTAAACAAATAAACTAAATACGCGAGTATACTTAAACAGAAAAAAAAAGGAAAACGACGATCATTGAAAAATAAAACGCGTTTTCTCATTTCCTTCTGGTCAATGAACTCAAAAAAGCACGAGTGTATAAAGAATCGTGCTGGATGACCACAAATATACCGTTATCAAGGGTGATCAGTAGGAAATGTGCCGCAGACCATGTCCGTGCTTTAGACGATTCAATTTGCATAAGCGTTTGTCGTTACCGTGTTGTTTAACTGCTAGCGGTGTCATACTGATTTTTTATTGAAGATAAGCTTTTAATGATGGTTGGAAGTTGTGATTTTAACCCTTATAAGCAGGGGTCTATACAGAGAGTAGAATACCTATTCTCTATCCCACACTCTCTGACTCTAAACAACGTATAACAGAATAAATGCTAAACCTGAAAGGATGTACTTCTACGCAAAATTATGAACAATAAGTCGCCTGCCAAATACATTATTATGTTTGCATAACTCGACGAGGTAGGATAAGTACATTTGCCGCTGAAAACAAGAAAATCTATAGCAACATGGAACAGATACGATTTTTCAAATACAATTTCAGCAGTTTTTTGTCAACAAAACTATACGAGTATTCACATTGAACATACCTTACAACTAATTTTTTGTACATCCCAATAAAAAACCAAGAATTCCACTGCACGGTTTTTACCAGAAATCACAGATAGTATTGGCAGACAAATAGAAATAGAAGGACAGTACACAACGTTTGTTCCCTTTTTAAAATTCAGCCGAGCACAATAACTGCGGGCAGCGGACGGATGCGGCTTTCCAAATGGTTCCGCGATTAGACCGCTTGCCGATCTGCGTTTAGTTACCTTACCGTATGCTCGTTCGGAAATCATTGGAAATTGACGTGACCGCAAAACGTTGAAAATGACTGTGTGTGGTAAGTGATTGTCTTTATACGGGTTGAGCCAAAGTTCATTTTGAAAAGAATTCTGTTTCTCTACAACAAGTTTATCTGTCTAATAGCGTCATATTTTTCCCATGACGGCAAATATCAAAAATACCTCATCCTGCTTACTGGTCTCTCTTTTCGCTAGTAATTAGAAAGGTATATTTTAATAATATAAGGTTATCTATTTCCCTACTACAGGTAAATGAAATCTATTGCTATTAGTATTGCCAATAGCATACTGAAAGTCAATTCGATAGATAAGCATAGAAGAGTAAACAACTCCACAATGTATCGAGGTATCTTATATATTCAGTTCCTCAAGTAACATAAAAATGTAGCACCCACTTGTGTTGAAGCAGGCTATCACCATAAAGGTGGCATGACAATAGCGTTTGAGAACACGCCAGGGTGGCGGCGTATCTCTCGAATAGCCTCCATAAAGTGGCATTCACAAAGAGACGTCCGCGCGGCCCGGCGGCCGATATCACAATGCGGCAAACGACGCCGGCGCTTCCTGTTCCGGCCGCGGCGCCACCGTCGCACAGATTTATGCCCGTCGCTTCCTCCCGCCATATGCGTGGCCGTACCGACTACCCTCGCGCTCATTTACACAAAACTCGAGTTTTTCAAGCACCTGTGTTACACGAATGACGTAACGGATGTCGGCTTTTTGCTGTTTAGCGGTCGCGTGAATACTTCAACTCTTATTTTTAATGACCTTTTTTCAACAGTTAAGACATTTACAACTGAAAGCTCTGCATTTTTATTTAAAATAAAACTGTATAAACGACTTGCTTTTGGCAACGTCGCCCAAGATTGATAGTTCTTTCATTTCGAAACATTTTGTTCAGCAAAGGATTTAAAATTATTTTATAATGAATGAGAAAAATATGCACATGAATAATGTTGTTTGATACTTAAAAATGCACGAAAAATGACGGAACGTCCTAATTAAAATTGAATGTTGTTAAAAAGGCTGCCACGCCACGTCTCCTGCGAAGTAACGAAGTTAATTTAACGCGTTTACGTTAATAAAATATTCGTGGACTGGGCGAAAAGGCGCTCGCAAAGTTAACCGGTGTAAGGGTTAAACCGCTATGATGTTACGAGCTTAGATTATGAAGTGGTTAACGAATTTTGAAGGCGAAATCTGAGGGATGAGGTAAGTAATATGTTGCTGTTGCTTTTTTTTACATTAGGCATTTAAACTTAAAATGATCATTGGTGTGTTGCTTTGTTAACATTATCATTAACGTGTTAGCGATCCTTATATTTAATTGAGCACACTAAGTGTTTTTTCTGTATTGGCAATAATTAATTTTATATTTTTAAAGTGCCAACAAGAATAAAAAAGCAAGGTAAATGACAGTAGCCTCAGTAGGCTAATGAGGCTACTGTCCTTCTAAGCACGCACACTTGTCTCATGCCATTAACGGCAGTCGAGTTATTAGTGCGAGATAATAAATAAGTCTTAGGGTATAACTTGTTATTCTATAATCCGTGTTCTATTAGCTGTATTTTGTGTAACTGTGTATTTAATATGAGAATACACTTGTGTTAGTAATCCCTTTCTAAGCATTTTTATTTACATCGCCATCCCCGCTGAAGGTTTGGTCACACAAGGTCTTAGTATTTTAGTTCGAAGACAGCGAACATAAACTACTATGGACTCGTCACTGTGGTGTTGGTTGCACTTAGAAGAGCAGATTGATAAAATTTTGTTTTTTTGTATATATAGCTCTCGATTTTAAATTACACAAACTTTGTTTGTTTAAATAAATTTACATAGTTAAGAAAAAATACATGTTTTCTTTCAAATTAACTTAACATTTACCCACTTATCACACCCTATTGTTCTCATTAAACATTAATAATCACTTCGCAACAAGATCTTAAAGTTATCACTTTTCTTACACGTCTCGTTACATATTAATAATCGCGATAATTACTCGTTGAACACACGTCGGGTGTGAGAAAAGGACGAAGGCAAAAGGAGGGTAGTTCGTACATAATGAAGCGGCGGCCGCGAACTCGCAGCGTCTCGGAATATCTTAGCAGTTGTACTGCTATCACGTCAGTTTAGTCAAGTGCGGATTCCCTAGGACGAATTTTGAGAGATAAAGATGTACTCACTTACTACTTAGAAGTTGATGAATGACGTAGTATTTTACGTGCCAAATTCACGTAGCTTGATTTACCTATAAAAACTGTTCGAAAAAGTGAAGTCCCAGTTGGGCGCCAAATTCCGAAACTAGTGAAATTCGGATCATAATTGTGAAGCTCCTAGCTAGCCTATTAGTATCAATATTAAGAGAGATAATTTTGAGAGATAAAGATGCACTGACTTACTACTTAGAAGTTGAAGAATGACGTACTATTTTAAGTGCCAAATCCACGTAGGTTGATTTACCTATAGAAACTGATCGAAAAAGTGGAGTCCCAGTTGGGCGCCAAATGCCGAAACTAGTAAAATTCAGATCTTAATTGTGAAGCTCCTAGCTAGCTAAGCCTATTAGTGGCAATATTATGAGAGATAATTTTGAGAGATAAAGATGCACTGACTTACTACTTAGAAGTTGAAGAATGACGTACTATTTTACGTGCCAAATCCACGTAGGTTGATTTACCTATAAAAACGATCGAAAAAGTGGAGTCCCAGTTGGGCGCCAAATGCCGAAACTAGCAAAATTCAAATCTTAATTGTATTAGTGGCAATATTGTTTGCTATTTAAAATATTATCTTTGATGGTATAGAAGAAAAATCTTGAGAAGCTTTCCAAATAACTAACATAACTCTTCGAGAAATAGGAATTAATTCATAACAAGACACAAAATCGTCCTTCTAAGCCCGCACACTTAACAGTTCGGAAGCAAAGTTTCATATAAATTTTGTACAATAAACCTCAGCTGACGTTAACTTCGTATCTTTGTCTGATCCTCACGTGGAGGCAGGTGGGCAAAGAGGGGTACGGTGGGGTAACCAGAGAGGGGGTAAACTAGTGAAATTCCAACTAGCTTTGTGAATCAATCAGGAATTAATTGCGACCCCTTCGAGTCTAGTGGAGTCGATTCCTACTTGTAAACTCAATGCTGCATATCGTATTACTTTTTAGGTGCGATAGGGTTAAAATCTTTATTGGCTATATGAATATTGGGTTGTTGAGATGACATCAAGAATTTAATTAAACCGATCCTAGCCTAGTTGACCAAATGCTTAGCTTACGGGGATTCAGAAATCTGTGACGTAATTATTGCAGAACCCGTTACCTACACAAAAAAACCCGGCCAACTGCGAGTCAGACTCACGCACCGAGGGTTCCAGACAAATCTGTAGGTATATATATATAAGTAAAAGTGGCCGGCCGGCCGGTGGTTGGCCGGTTCTTTTTATTTATTTTTATATGATGTAACAAAAAATTTACGGTTTTAGCAATTTTTCCTTTATCTGTGCTATAAGACGTTGCTTCGTACCAAATTTCAAGATTCTGAGTTCACGGGAAGTACCCTGTAGGTTTTGATACCCTTGCGAGTGTCGAAAATTTGCGGCAATTTGCGGCATAAACGGCTGTATCTTTTGATTGCGTTGGCTTAGAAGTTTGATTTTTTCACAGCTTTAAGAGACAGTAGACTTGAGTATTTGATATAAATTTCAAAGAGAAAAAGGGTCTTGACAGACGGACGGACGGACCACAAAGTGATCCTATTAGGGTTCGGTTTTTTCCTTTCGAGGTACGGAACCCTAAAAAGGAAAAATACCGGCGTGACGGACTTCACACATTTAGGTTTCCTACCAAAAGTAGAATATATTGGTATTTGTTAGTAAAATATTCGTAATAATAAACATTATCACCAAATATCAAGTTCACAGGTGTGGCTGGTGTGGCTGGGCAGTTAAAAAAATCATCGTAACAAAATTTTGTGATAGGCGACGGACAGACAGACGGACACGTGAGTGACAACAATAAGGCTCCATTGGGACCCTTCGGGTACGGAACCCTAAAAAACAGATTTACTTCCGACGAAGATGATATATAATAATAAACGATCAGGACAGAAGTAAAACTTTCAAAGAGCATGTAGGTTTAATTTTGTTACCTACAACAAAAATGATGTACTCTTCAAGTTTGCCAGAACTCGGAAAATTACCCATATAATAGAGTTTAAAAGCTAGCTCGAAACACAAACCTCGAACATATTTATCGCGTAAGTGAAACCGAACAAGTTGCCTGAAGTTAGAAAGCTGTAACTTTACAAGCTCGATTGTTTAGATTCAGAGTTACGGAGCGAGTACCGAGGTAGGCGAGGTACCCCGAGTGAGACGCGGCGACGTCAAAGGAAAAGTTTCAAGTGGTTCAAAATACAATCGTTTGTGTCGATGAATGCTTGCGGTAATTGCGGGTAGAAATAGAAACATTAATTTTACTTTTGAGGTTTGATTTTATGAGTTTCAAAATGAAAATATTAAAAATATAATTTTAATTCGTTTTTTGGCGGTAGAAAGAGAATTATATCTGCAATAGAATGAAAAACTAAAAGTGAAGTCAGTGTTGTTATTTTGCAGGATGGCAAAAATATGGAAGATGCCACGCAGTACCTACTTTGCGTGCACAACAGGGCAGCGTGGTGTCTCTCGCATATTAAACCGAGAAAAAAATATGTGTATTTTGTTTAAATGTTTTTATAAGTATCTACTTACTGACAATATCATTCAACAAACCACGTAAACACATTTCACTACCCAAAATGTTTCCCTCAACACTATCAAACAAACAGATCGGACAGTTTCGCTGGGAGTCTGTTGCCGGAGCAACGGCATTCCTGTGCTCGAGTGGCTCTTAGAAGGCCTGTCTACCTGTCCCGGCTGCTCGAAGTTTGCTCGAGATTGCTCGAAGCTCGAGCACAAAGCGTGCCATGCCGCCTGTTTAGTGGATGAAGCGGGATGCACTTGTGTCATTGTTTCTAGCAGACCGCAACATATTGGGTAGTCTTGTCTGGATACTGTATTACGAAAGTGCTTACATTTGTTTCTAGAGGTATTAAAATTTTTGAAAGTGAAGGATTTTTTTTTTTTTTTTTTTTTTTTTTTAAGATTCCGTACCCAAAGGAGCCCTAAAAACTGCACCCTATTACTAAGACCCCGCGGTCCGTCTGTATGTCTGTCTGTCACCAGGATGTATCTCATGAACCGTGATATCTAGATAGTTGAAATTTTCACAGATGATGTATTTCTGTGGCCGCTTAAGTAAGACTATAACAGTGTTCAGAGTGTCATAGAATAAATAATAATCTATACCAATATTATAAAGAGGATTTTTTTTTGTTTGTTTGAACCGATTAGGCTACGAAACTACTGGCCGATTTAAAAAAATATTTTACCGTTGGGAAGCTACACTATCCCCAGGTGACATAGGCTACTTTTAATCCCTGTATTCCCATGAAAATGGGAACTACGCGGGTGAAAAACCACGAGGCGTAAAACATAAAGACAAAAATAAAACCCCGACCGGTACCTGTACAATTGTACTAAATCTAATAGAATTCTTTAAAGTTTTCGGAATTAGGATTATGGAGAACTAACTAGATGGATTATGGGTAAGGGATACAGTACCTTAAAAGGATCGTGAAGAAAGAATACACCTATAAGACAATCCTTAATGACATCATTACAAGCTTGCCATTGCAATGCAAGCGAATTTTCGCAACTAACTCAGAAATTTCGCTTGATCCATTTGGACAGGCAGTGCATCACTAGTGCTGCCCCAGATAATTGCGTAAGTGGGATCTACCCTTCAGCTCAGCCGGGGGCTTGTTGCCCTTTCGCTAAAACTCCTTGTCTTAGATAAGGGTAGTTTGTTGTTCGCCAAGATCTTCTTTGGCGTAAGATAACAGATAGCAATTAGCATGTTTGGCGTTTAGTATAGTGCCTTCAGGGCAGGATTAGAGATTTGTGGCAGGTTGGCAGTGAAGGATGGTGAGGAGTGGTTTGGAGATAACAGGACTTGATAACATTGAAAGTAACATTATAATTCTGTTTATAACAGTAAGTTAGAGTGCAATTATCTCTTAGCAGGTACATTTCTTTCAATATACAATAATATACACAAATACACGTTTGTTGAATGGGAGCCCCACATAAATATTTATTTTATTCTGTTTTAGTATTTGTTGTTATAGCGGCATCTGTGAAAGTTTCAACTGTCTAGCTGTCACGGTGCATGAGATACAGCTTGGGGACAGACAGACAGACAGACGGACCGCGAAGTCTTAGTAATAGGGTCGTTTTTACCCTTTGGGTACGGAACCTTAAAAACGGGTGTATAACAAGACACAACATATCCAACTGTTAATACTTAAAGACTTTATTTCTGTTTGTATTAGCAAACTAAAGTATCTCTAAGATTCTGTAAATATTTAATGAACTAATTACCAACATGTACAGCGATGACGGCCAACACAAGAGTAAGAATTGCTAATTCTTGGAGTTTCTTCCTTCATACAAGTTACGCATCTTCTAATTACGTCACATTAACTATTTAACAAGAACCTTTACATGTGAGAATATTTAATGCAGATTAGCTACTTTCATGGTACCTTCTCAAATAACAAACGATTTAAAACGAGGAGAAATTGATCAGAGTTGTAATTAATAAACTAAGCAGACTCAATACACTCCTGATGTTAATGAATGCTTGGAAACATGCTGGTCCTGCTCCATTGGGCAATCTTTAGTGTAGACAAAATCAAACTGGTTAATTTGTATTATATTCATATTATAGTAAAGCTTTATTTTTATTTGTTTTTCTTCTCCTTTTGTTTAAGGAGTTGTAAATGATAAATGATTTTATTTCTGTAAGTTGGTTTTTACAAACTCTTTTACATGTCGATCATATTTTTTTAAACTAGATGAGGTCGGCGTTTCCTATCTGACTACTCTGAGAAGAAAGGCCGAAACAAACTCAGAGGTCACAGTCTCTTTTAAAGTCCTGACAAAATCTTGGTTAGATCATGTGAAGACCATGTAGACAGATGTCTGAAATGGTCTTTTGAGGGAAGAACCAGCCAGATTGAGTGGACCTGTTCAGTCAGTGCAGAATTTAAGGAGCTCAACGATTCGACGAACAATACCAAAGAAAGGACATTCGGGTAGGCCGCACAAACTACTCAAACTGCCAGACAATGATTAAAAACTAAGATAAAATAAAAAACAAAAAAAAAAAACCACATAGTCTTCACATTCACAATAATTAAAATAAAATAATATAATATTTTAAAAAGTAAATATTCTTGTCATTGCAAGAAAACAAAAAAAAACAAACAAAATATCAAAATTAAAAACAAAATTCATGGTGCAAAATATAAAAATCAAAATTAATTGGAGCAGCTCAATCCCAAGCCTTTGTGTCCTCAACGTAATCTTTAATAGTATAAAACGCTTTCTGGCACAACTTACGTTTAATGAAAGATTTTAATTTATTAAGACTTAGATCTTGTACGTGGCTTGGAAGCTTATTATAAAAGCGTACACATTGACATCTAAACGAGCCACCTATCTTCTTGAGCCTTGTTGTAGGTACTACAAATTTGTGTTTGTTCCTAGTATTTATGTTATGGATATCACTGTATTTTTTAAACAATTTTATATTTTTATGGGCATATAAAAGATTTTCATAAATATACTGAGAGGGCACAGTCATTACATTAATCTCCTTAAATTTCTCTCTGAGAGAGTGTCTCGGGCTTAATTTATAAATTGATCGAACAGCTCTTTTCTGCAAAACAAAGATAGTCTGGATATCGGCGGCATTTCCCCACAACAGAATACCGTACGACATTACACTATGAAAATAGCTAAAGTATACTAAACGGGCTGTCTCTATGTCAGTTAAATTACGAACTTTTCCAACAGCATATGCTGCGGAGCTTAGCTTCTTTGACAATTTATCTATATGTGGGCCCCACTGAAGCTTAGCATCCAAAGTTAAGCCTAAAAATACTGTGCTATTTTCAGGATTCAATTCTTCGCCCTTTATCAACACATCAGTTTTCACCTGCCTAACGTGAGGTAGGGTACATTTACGTTACGTTACGTTGACTCGCACACTGTTCCGTTGTTGTTGAATTAGGTAACTTACCTATGTTTGCAATATTTGTAAGTATGTGAGAACCATGTTCCTATTTATCAAGTGAAGGCATTTACCTGTTAGTGCTTGAAATACATTATACCTATACGTAGTATAGTAGTGCTGGTTGCTTCGTTCTCACGTTTATGAATTTATGTATGTAAATGTTGTAAAACACTTTTTTTTTAAAGAGTGAGCATGGAGTTTCTTGTCCGCTCTTCTCCATGACAAGCAACTTTTCCGGACGGTAGAATCAATTATTATTAACTTTAAATTTATATTTTTGACGTTTAAAAGTACCGCTTAGTGGCCTAGTTGAAATAAAGAAATTTGTCTTTGTCTTTTTTCAATAATCACTGTGAGTGTATAAAAATATCATTCACTGAATCAGTAATTTAACAGAATTTTATGGCGACAAGGACTTCTACCAAAATGCAGGTGAAATTAAATACGTTATTCAGGTACTTCATACAATAATAATAATTCAAGCCACGAACCACGAACCAGGGCTACCCTAGAAGCCAATCCGCAATAATTTTCACTCAAATCTGACATTAACATGACCGATATTCCCCCAACTAACATTTTGGTGATAAGAATAAGTGCTACATGAGCTATTTAAGAGAATTTTAAGAACCTAAGGTCCTATAAAAGCACTAACATTTGGTGATATAGCGCGTTTTAACTTTCGTATAACCCTGATTTGGGCCCACGATTTTAGAGCTTAAAGTGACTTAATAGTTATAGAGTAGTGATAAATGAGTGACAACATAGCGCATAACATAGTGCTATTGAAGCAGTGCTTACCACATTAAGTGTATTATAAGCTATACAAAGGTTATACTGCAAGCTAAAGTAGTAATATAGTTATGAAATCCACCCGTATAACTTTTTTTGTAACATATTAGTGCTTCCTCGACACAATATATACCTTAAGAATATATTGTAGATATTTAATAGCAACGAGCATCACCCAAAGCGCCAACATATTTACCTCTTTTCATAATTTTTGTTGTTTGTTACCGTCAATAGTGTTAAAATATTTAGCAGTATGCAGTATACATCCTCGAGCGATTCTTTCATGTTTGAAAGTGACATTATGTTTAATAAAAGAGGTAAGTCAATTAATGTATTTAAGATTACTGCAATGGTGTTATAATTATTAAAACTCACTGCCATGGTAAGTTTTCTGTAACAATATGTGTATGTTTTCATCTCAATTTTGAAGCGCCTTAAAAATAAACTGCATTTGATGATAATTTGTAGAAGAAAAAACTGCCTTAGTTACTTTTTCATTTCAATTATGATGAATAATAGTTCCTGGTACTGTCTATAGCTATTTTAATGGAAAAAAGACAATAATATAATAAATAAGTGGGGCAATAATAACTAGAAAAGGTTTTTTCTTTTAAGATTTTTATAGGTTAACTATTTATTTAATGGCGACCATTCTAAATTACTTAAGGATGCTGATAACTTTTTTATCCCTAACATAGTGCTTAAAGAACGATTGTTAGCACTTATATGCCTCTTGCAGTTCTACAATATGGTTCTAAAACTGAAAAGACAACAATTTTATAGGTTCAGTTTGCATAATGGTTCTATGTGAACCTATAGGCTGAATATTTTCAGGGTTCTCTTATTATTTGAATAAAACCTTTACATATTATCACGTACTTGACGGAATTAACCAAAGAATTCCAAATTCTATTATTTATAATCATTATGCAAACAAAAGCCTGTACGAACGTAGCCTAAGTTAATATATTTTGAATTAAAAGATGTCTTTTACTATAATACTAAACTTTTTTTGTATTTTGTAAACTAAATTTTATAAACTTAATTTGTATGTATTTTTACATTATTACAAAAAAAAAACTGTTGTTTCAGTAACTATTCCCATATCCCAGTGATGGTGATGTTACAAAACCTACCTACTCGAAACCGCGCCCAGTTCCAGCCACACACATCACGCCATTGTGTGCACGGATGTGATCATCGAGTGCACGGGATTACGGCCGAAATATCTTGGCGAGTCCGAATTTCACGCAGGTTTTTGGAACCAAATGGTGACATGACACGAGTATGAGTGAGAGAACATGCGCGAAAGTTCATAGGGCCTATGTTTAGACTCACCAAGATTTTTGTGAACCGTACTGAATTCAACGAAAATGGTGGTCAATGAGTCTTGCTCATTGAAAAGTATTTGATAAAAATGTTTGCTCACGTACCGTTAACTTTGTGATTAGGTAACTACTTGTTTGGTTATTTCGTTTGCCATCATACAAATTTTTATTTGCATGGTTTTTTGTATGAGTGATTTATTGTATGGAGGAGCTTGTGGCAAAATAATAACAGCCGCACGGGTCGATCTCAAGGTTAAGCAACGCTTGCCGAGGTCGGTCCGTGGATGGGTGACCGTTTCAACATAGCGAGTTTCCTCCGTGCCTCGGAAAGCACGTTAAGCCGTTGGTCCCGGCTGTCATTTGGAGATCTTTGACAGTCGTTACAGGTAGTCAGAAGCTTGAGATCTGACACCAGTCTTGCCAAGGGGTACCGTGTTACCCAGTTACTGGGTTGTGGAGGTCAGATAGGCAGTCGCTCCATGTAAAGCACTGGTACTCAGCTGAATCCGGTAAGACTGGAAGCCGACCCCAACAATAATTGGGAAAAGGCTAGGCAGATGATGATGATTTATTGTATGGTTGCTTGTATGATTCTGTTGGTCCTTTCACATAAATAATGTAATGACAGTCACTCGTACTGTGCTGAGTCGCAGATGTAAAAGGGCTTTTATCGGAATAACCATACAAATAATCATGCAAAAAGGGCTCAGTACAATTAGAAATGTTTGAGCAATTATGCAACGTTGACTGGTTATTGACTGATTATGTTCTTTCCTTGTGATACTACTAATACTAAATATATTTTGAATTAAACCACATAAAAAAAAAAAATATGTTTTATTTTTGCACTGTATGTAAAAGAGGTAAGAAGTACAAAAACCACTGTTTTTAATGCAAACTAATTTGCGTTATACACCTTTAGGATATTTTTTTTTTTTAATTTTTTATCCTTTAAATTTTTTTTTTGCATATATTCACAGTCTTGCTTGTCGTCCGAGGTATTTGAACTACTGAGAGGAAACAAAATGTTATACTCATCATTCGTCATATCAGTTTCCTGTTGTACGGAACCCTGTTGTATATTTTGCTTGCGCTTGTCATAAATCGATACCAAGGTCACTGAGATTGTAATTGTATGTTATATTGATATGAGGACTGTTCCGTGAAATCACATAATAATCTATTCTAGGACTTTGATTTACGAAACACTGTTTCTCCAGTACAAGTAATTCTTCCCTTGTCTCAATGTCATCCTTTTTTTCTTCAATTAATGAAATTTCGTTGTGTTAGTTTTGCGATGATCCAATTATATTATTGAATTCTTTGGAAGCTGTTCTCTTATCTCCACCGGCTATTTTTTTAACTTTCCATGGTTGCATGGTGGAAACAAAAATATTACCGAATAAAACACAGTGTAAACCTGTATTGTTAAAAACATAATTTTTGAGTTTAGGTTATATTAAGATGCATTTAGGTGATATAAAATTCTATAACTCAACTTAAAGTAATAATTAAGAGTAATAATGTTTGCACATATTGTTTATGGCCGTATAGAAGTATTTTAAAAACCACTGTATTACCTAAGGTTGACCGAGTAACCCCTTTATACAATCATTAATGGTATAAAGGTGGTTTCAGACCCTTGCAGCATCCAGCTCTATAAGATTTATAATTAACACTCTTGTGATACTAATAGCTTTCTTGCTAACTCTTAGGGTTGGATATAACTCGTTAACTGGTACAAAGTATTTTCTAACTCTATTTAAGGACATCAGCTGTTAGTAAGTGTTAGCAGACACCTTACAATTACTTACAGTGTTTTACGCTTCTTAAAGCTATTACAGTAAGCCTTAAGGTGTTACGAAGCATCTTACTAACTCTGTTTTAAGACATCAGCCTTTAGTAAGTGTTAGTAGACACCTTACAATTGTTTATAGTTTTTAAGCTTCTTAAAGTTATAAGAGTAAGCTATATAAAGATTCCCACCAACTCTATGCTACCGCCTTAAGTAATACAATTTTTCTTTGTAACTGTTATTCCTCTTGAAGGTTTAATTATTTATCTTTAACACCATAGTAGAATCAATTGTTACTATCGGAGCTCTTATATATCATTTATAATACTACGAGAGCTAAAAAAAGGTTGCCATTAGCGCCAAAATGTTTGTTGGGCCACTTCGAATTTGCATGTCCTATCCTTTGAATAAATTAGAACCACCTGCCCCAAGGTACCTCTATGAATATGTAAGACAATGGCTTTCAAATCTTAGCCTCCAATTAGGAGGGGTCATTAAACCCTTAGTTAATTACATCTGCGCTATGGAGACGAATGGCGAATGTATGCGGCGCACAGATTACGTGGGTAGTGGGTATTGACTATGAAACTTAATACCTTTGGCTTCAGACGGACATTTGAGGAGTTAGTTTGTGTTAAGGTAAGTGTTATGTGGTTTCTGTATGGTGTAGACGTTTCAGGTGTCTGTTCGTTGGTTGTTATGTTCAGGCGAATGTAAGCTTAAGATAACAGAGTTTTTGCTGTTAATCATAAGTATCAATTTTAATCAAATAATATAAATATAAGGAAATATATTGAATAATCTACAGTAGTAGCATGTAATTGGTTTAAATACAAAATAAAATTATTCGTCATACAAAACATTCGTCAGATCAAATCACGCAAACAAAGAAAACCTCAAACTGATTCCAAAGGTAACTTTTTAGATAGAAATATATGTCTGCTATAAATACTGTATGAACCTAAAGTTTCAGCGACCGATTCGATGGAGCTGCATTAAAATAATTTTGATGAAATAAACTAGATAACTAGGTTATGGCAGTAAAAACGTTGTTTGCACAGAGATTTTTTTTATTCAAGTGAATGTATGTAACACATGTCATTATCAAAAAACCATATGTTCGAATATCAAATTTAAATGTTGTTCCAACTAAAAAGTTTCACAAAATAAAAACTTTATAACTCTCAATCCAAACTAAACAATATGTACCAAGATTCTACTATTTTAAATTACATTCGAAATTCGAATGAATCTTCAAAACAAGCCAGTGCTGCCAGACTGCATGCTATATAATAGGTTAGGTTCCATCAAGTAACCTTCAAATTTCATATTACAAGTCAACTTCAATATCATCATACATATTTGCGGCAACATGCAGTAGATTAGCGAGTGTCCAGTTTAGTGGCAGCTCGGACGGCACTTAGCCGGCGGTCAGCTTAATCCGTTTATAACGTTTAATCGACTGGCCTCGCCGCCACGTCGATACGGCTACCACTTTAACCGAACCTACCTACCTGCATATATAGAATATCTGTAACCGAATAACACTGTGACGAGATAAAGTGTGCTCCTATTAATTTGCAGCCGCTAACGAACATCGAGTTAGGTAAATTGGGTGGCTGGAAAATAGAGGATAGAATAATAGGTGTATTTTTTTGTTAGTCGAGTGAAAATGTTGAAGGCCTAAAAATAATAGTTTGATGTGGATTTTTTGAAATTGGAAGGACCCAAAACTCAAATTCTCACGAATCAACAAAATTCAAACATAATCATGAAACAGAACTTGGTTGATAGATAGTCTTTAGCTGCTTCCTGTTGTCATTTGAATTTCTGAAAAAAAAAATGGCTGACTAGTTTTACGCCAGTACACAAAAAAGAAACAAGAAATCTCAAATATTACACGACTTTTAATAAAACAGGAATTTTCAGCACCGTACAGTCGCACTCAAAAGCGCGTGCAAAACAAGATAACTTAGCGTCGTGCATTTTATAACGAGCTAATTATTCCGGCGTGTGAGCACGTCGAGTGTTGCCATAAATATCCAAAGCAAACACGGTATTAGCACCGGTCACGCTGCACCTTGTTTGAATACGGCCTAAAACAACATGCGTTTGCGACCGCCGCGCCGACTAAATTTGTTACTGCCGGTCATTCGCTGACTCAGTGACCGTACTGTACTAGCGGAGAGAACGGCCTTACCTTGCAATGAGCGTTAGGCTGGACTACGGTTTAGTTTTTGGTACTTTACTATGATGTTTTCTTGAAATCGTATAAGGTTCCAACTGAGTTAGACACCTAATTTTACACAGATTTTTTTATAAATCATTTAACTAGAAAGTGAGTATCACTAGCAAATACTTAACCAAACATGGACGAGTAAATAAACAATAAAATACAAAATTGATAAAATAAC
Source organism: Orthosia gothica (assembly GCA_949775005.1). Taxonomy (NCBI): domain Eukaryota; kingdom Metazoa; phylum Arthropoda; class Insecta; order Lepidoptera; family Noctuidae; genus Orthosia; species Orthosia gothica. Next base: position 21,396,589 of record OX459045.1, on the reverse strand, counting down.
GAACCAAAACATTGATGATTAATTCAATATTCAACAGCTTCATGAAGCTTTTATTTACCAACATTTTCATTCTTGTTTAACACTTTTATCCCCGTCTGTACGGATACGTGACTAAGCTTAAACAGAACGAGAAGCTGAAATACTTTTTATTTAAAATAATATTTTATTTGACCATTAAAAACAACATAATAATTTTATTCGTATAAAGATATTATTTTGGGAGATGTTAATCTGTTGTTCTACGAGTATGTTTATTTTCGTATACATTTTATTAATTATATTTATCTTTGCATATTAAACATAAAATAAATATAAATTATTTATATCTGAGCGGTTTGACTGTTGGCGTGCGGTTTTTGGTTTCGATTCAACAAATTATTAATTTGTTCGGCCTATGTAGTTGGTAATAAATGATAAGATTTATGAATTATTCACCAATAGGCTATTTGCCTGGCATGACCTCTGAATATAACTTAGTTGTGGTTACTTTAATATTTACTAATATTTCAGAATTACCAGTCAATAACGTTCTAAATAAATAATTAAAAACAACCAGATTCTGTATCTCATTTCCACGAATTAGCTACCCAAATCGCGCGTCCCCATCCCATACACTTGGGTATTTAGGCACGTTACCAAACACGCATTTAAACGCAAACCACGCAAAACTTGGAATTCATAGCGTCCGTCGATTTTAGCCTAATGTGCGTCATGTCAACATATTGTTTGTTAGGAGCGCGCCCGTGGACACGGCCTAAGCAAACAACCATTACTCTCGGCGCCGAACGCACGTGATCGCAGCCCCCGACAATTATATCGGACCGGATCGTATCACGTCATGCGTGGTCTATCACTGTTTGGACATTAGCAGTCATTTGTAATAATCGTGTTTTATGAGGAATTTGAAATTCGAATGTTTGGTTTGACGGTTATTAGAGCTGTTTGAAATTAGAACTTTGATGAGCAAATAATGTTTTGTCATCGGGTTTATTTAACAGCTGGTTAAACAAACTGTTCTATCAGCGGATTAAGCTTGTAATCAATATTGAATTGATATCTCATCATCATCATATCAGCCGAAAGAAGTCCACTGCTGGGCATAGGCCTCCCCTAAGCGTCGCCACATTGACCGGTCATTGGTCCACCAGGTGGGTGGCCTGCCAACGCAACGTCTGCCGGTTCGCGGTCGCCACTCCAGAACTTTTCTGTCCCATCGGCCATCCGTTCGGTGAGCAATATGCCCTGCCCACTGCTACTTTAGTTTGGAAATTCTAATTGAATTGGTATCTAAAACCCTCAAAAACAACAAATTATTCTGCTAAATATTCCAATATAGTATTTAAAATTATTAGCAACTAACTCGTGAGACCATATTATATGAGACTCGTCAACAGCCTTTTAATGTTCCCACTGCTGGGACCCGGCCTCCTCTCATAGAGGGATTGTGCTATAATCCACTACGCGGGCCCAGTGCGGATTGGTAGATGTCACATGTCTTCGAATTTTTCATGGTTCCAGGACATGCCGGTTTCCTCACGATGTTTTCCTTCACCGTTTTTGAGAGCAATGGTAATGAAATAAATTACACAAAGTAAAGCCCCTGCTCGGGTTCGAACCCACGACCTACAACTCCTAGGTCGGGACCGCAATCACTGGGCCACCACTGCTCTTACATACGAGATTATCAACAACAAATATCTCTTTTAAGATTAAGTTTAATCAACTCAAAATATAACTGATAAATAATCTATTTTCAATTCAATAACCACAATGTCACAACCTGACAAGCTAACACCGCAATATCGACACCACGTCATATCAGAAAACAATAAGGTAGCTGACTAGCTGCACACTCATTTGGGATGCAGCGAGGTACCGTTGCCGTCGGCGACCGGTCGCTCGATCCGCAGCCATCCGCGCCGGTCCGCCACGATCCGCGGCGACACGCGACGCGCGCCGAATGACTGATTGCAAGAACGTGCTCAGATGCACCAGTGTTTACAGTACCAGCCGGAAAATATTCCAGTACTGTCGTTAACATGTGTTTGTGGACGGCTGTACTGCCAGACGTGGTTTAGAAATTGGATAAGGATTTTGTTAGATCCGCAAAGATTATATGAACGTCGGATCCAGGTACATAGGATCGTGATTTGAACTACTTATTGACATACAAGTGTCAGATTATAGTCGTGGGCGCAGAATTTGGGATACGGGTAAACTAGAGAAATATCTCCTGTATTTTCTACACAGTTATTCGATACGGAATCAATTACTATCTATCTACTACTCTGGACTTAATAGGAAACACTGAGCAGTTCCTAGGCCAGTATGTGTCATGTCACGGCCATGTCCGAACGATCACAGTCGCTCTCCATCAACCATATCGACACGATACCTGAAACTAGGTACTTGTGTCACAAGTTTTGATTTTTTGATATTTTTAACACTGAAAACACTTTACAACGTAGAAGCAGACTCTACGTTTTGTTAGGATAATTCATTACTTAACTAAACGGTTAAGCCCCCGCTTATTTTTTACTTGGAAAATAGTTTTTTATGTTAAAACATGTTTACCAACCCACTTAAGACGCTACACCCAATAAACCACTAAATTATAAAGTAAACAAACTAAAAAGTAGTCTGTCAAACACACGCTCGGTCGACGGTGTCCCCCGAGATGGTGTAACTTGTCCGAACCTCCGAACTGACCCGAAACTTAACCAGTAAATACCGAAGCCACACGAACTATCAAAAACTTGAGCACTATTCCCACTTGTGACCGAATGTTGTTTAGAACGGACGTAACTCAGCTGAGTACACTTTACTTGTTAGCTTATACATTTATGGGGCCATTAATTAAACGCACTTGGACTTGACAATGCCATTTGTTTAGCTTTCCATTGAAGTAATCGTAAGTGTACCTACCTAGTAGAGAAACAGTTATTAAGATATCGAGAGTTCTCGCTTTTCCTCGTTTAAAGTCGGTTTTTAATTAACCCCCACCGGAAAAAAGAGGGGTGTTATAAGTTTCACGTGTGTTGCTGTGTCTGTGTGTCTGTCTGTGGCATCATAGCGCCTAAACGAATGAACCGATTTCGATTTTTTTTTTGAAAGGTAATTTTGTCGAGAGTGTTGTTAGCTATGTTTGAATAAAATCGGTTCAGCCGTTCAAAAGTTATGGGCGTTTTACTGTTTGAATCGGGGTGTTATCGCAAGATAAAGGTGACGGGGGTTTTAAAAAAAAAAAAATTTTACTTGTATTCTTATGAGATTGGGTAACGATTAAAAATAAGCATATTAATATTCATTCAAAACTCTGAACTGTGGGTAAACATCTGATTAGCCAAATTAACTATAGGTTGGAAATTAAGTATTTGCCAAACACTACAAAGATTTTTATGAATAAGTATATATATAATAACTTAACAATTTTGTTACCCATGTTATCGGCAATTTCTCAGAAAAAAATATAAATACTAACTAAAGTATTAACCCCATACTGTTAATAATTTAACTTGATGGATTATGTGTCGTTGGATTTGTCTCAATAGGGAATATGCATGTAATTATTTTTTTTTATTTCCTACATGAAATACTTATTAACTGTAGTAAACAAATATATAAGATTTTATAAATATCTCGATCGTTATACCGCCCCCCAAAACACGGGGTGATACAATTTTTTTGTCGCTGTCATAACCATATGGGTCACAAATGAAAGCTACTAAATAGACCATTCCTAAAAATATACAGTCAGCATAAAAAAAATCGCTTCTCCCCGAAAATTGCATTTAAGTCTATCCTGCCAAAACCGCATGCATTAAACCTGCATGCGTAAATATTTATATCTGCTGCGAGCTATAAGTATTTCATTATTCCCTTGATTAAATATGTCATAAAACGATGTAATTATTCTGGTACATTCTAGATTACTTCACAGAATTTAATAAATTATACCTAGTACTTGTTTTTCTTTTTTGAGTAAATTATTTTTTGGCAGCCGTGTTCTTTTGTTTTTATAAAAAAAAAAACATTGGATAACACGATCAAAAGCTTTCTTATCACTATCCCCGCTCCCCTTACTACTATTAAATCAATTTACACCTGAATAATTCAAGATACAAATTCAAAAACAATATCTAACCACCCAAATCAAATCCTTACCTGACTTAACCTGTCAGGTTCGTAACTGCAAGACCAACAGATTGGCAAGTTCCACCGAACTGTATCGCAGACTGAAGTAACAGATTCGTTGGTAACTCGGTATTGCACGAACCACGAACCACTCCTAAATTCAATTAATCATAGTTGGGATTAGTTCCCCTTTGACGACCTGCAGGCCAGACGTGACTGTCTTGTAACGGCTTTCGATAACTAATTTTAATTATTGGAAGTTTCGGCTACAGTTATTTTGGGTAAAGTGTCGTTTGGGGATCGGCATTATCGCCAAACATAATATAATATCTTTGAATTTTTCATAAATTCACATGAATGAAGAGATTATTCATTAACCCTCTTACTAATAAACGCGGAATAAAGTTATACCAGGTATAACTAAGGTATACCCATACATTTTCATAGGTTTATACCTGGTATAACTTTATTCTGCGTTTATTTGTAAGAGGGTTAATGAATAATCTCTTCATTTTTGTAATCAAAATAATATATTGTCGTGGTCTGCAACAATATTTTATTGTAAGATCGACATATACCTGACTAACTTTTCCGATACTTGACTATCTATTTCATAGTCTACATAATATCAACCCACCTGCCTAGCCTTTTCCCAACTTTATTGGGGTCGGCTTCCAGTCTAACCGGATTCAGCTGAGTACCAGTGTTTTACATTGAGCGACTGCCAATCTGACCTGCACAACCCAGTAACTGGGTAACACGGGACCCCTTGGTAAGACTGGTGTCAGATCTCAAGCTTCTGACTACCCGTAACGACTTTCAAAGATCTTTAAAAAGCAAGCCGGGACCAACGGCTTAACGTGCTTTCCGAGGCACGGAGGAAACTCGGTATGCTAAAATGGTCACCTATCCACGGACCGACCTCATCAAGCGTTGCTTAACCTTAAAGATCTACACGTGCGGCTGTTATTATTTAGCCACTAGCTCCTCTCTCTTATAGTCTACATAATATAACTTACATTAATATGTAATGAACTGCGCCATCAATTAATTTATTACACAAGCCCTGTGTTCACAAACTCGAATCCCTTTACAAAATAATAATGCCACAACTCCTGTCAAAATATGAGAGAGGGTATTCTCAAGATATCAGTAATAAATTCCCTCCAATTACAAAGTTAGTGCAAGTTCCGTTGGTCAGTACTCGAAAGGCCAACTAGTTAATTCGCAGCGAGCCCCGCCGGGAATCGAACTCCGGACGTCGGGTAAGTAGCAGATTTATTAAGAGGCTATTCCTAAATGCCAGTGGGGAGAACTTGGCTTTAAAATTAAATCACGCTTTAGTTTCGAACTAAGCCTTCTAAATTCTGCTTTGTCTGTTGCAGATACGAGCTCTCCATTTAACTGGTATTTACATTTGAATTGTATAGGTTCAGGGTTTTGTTGTTGATTTATTAATATTTTTGGACTCTATGTTGTTAAGTGTGATGTTAGAAACACGCATTTGATAGTGTTTTGATATTAATAATTAAAATAATTCAGATGAAAAACAATGGCCTATGCTCGGTGATTCCTTGCGTGATCGAATCAGAAATGTAGAGATCCGCAAGAGAACCAGGGTTACCGACATAGCCCGAAGAATTGCTAAACTTAAGTGGCAGTGGGCAGGGCACATTGCTCGCAGAACGGATGGCCGATGGGGCAGACAGGTTCTGGAGTGGCGACCACGAACCGGAACACGTTGCGTTGTAAGGCCTCCCACCAGGTGGACCGATGACCTGGTGAATGTTGTGGGGATCCAATGGATGCGAGACGCAAGGGACCGATCAATGAGGCAACGCTTAGGGGAGGCCTATGTCCAGCAGTGGACGTCTTTCGGCTTATATGATGATGATGATGAGATGTAAAAACTGTGGGGAAATTACAAGCTGATTTTATTCATAAATAGATAGGTAGATACGTTTATTGATAAATAAATAAAAACAAAACTTGGTACATTTCCCACAACTTCCTGCCTGAATCATATGCGTACATTCGTAGGCAAACCATTTCCTCTTCTCTTTTTGACTTCGCCACGGTCGGCTGAAAACAGAAAATTTTCTCAAAGTATTTTTCAAATGCAACCCTTTATTCGCACAGACTTACAACAAATCAAAAGGCTAATAAAGAAACGCGAACAACTCTAGCAAAGTATTTCTTTCATCGGAGGCAAAGTTGCGAATCGGGCAAAGTTGCAAGTCGGGAATTTCCTGCGGGGAGGAGAGAGGGGGAGAACGGAACTTCCAACGACTTCCTTTACTACGTGTAAGTGCAGTCAGACAAACGGGTTTGTCATATACTCTTTTGTATTTAGAAGTTGGTATCATTAGCTAGCGTCGTTACACGGTTTTCTTTCAAATGAAATGAAGAGAATAGTAGTCAAATGTTTAGAATTTTTCCTACACTTTTCGAGGAGTCTTCTAAAAATCAAAGATAAATCTATTAGAGCCTGTCACTGATGACTTAAACAATAGCTAAATGTACCGCATTCACAACTAAATTAATCAACGAAACTACTGAAACATCGAACTGAAGAATAATCAAATAATAATAAGAATAATTAAAAAAAAAAAACTCACCGCAGTATCTCTCAATGACGTCGTGGTGGAGTAAACGCGCTTCAATGATCCCTAGGTCTGTGCCGGTAGATTCTACTTTGCTGCAACGTGCCTAAGGTGAAGAGCCAAACTAAGAGAGATGCAATCCACAGGGCAGCTTTGTGGCGAGCTGGTGGGCAGTGGCGACCCCACGGACCTGATCTCCAGGGACAAGTATTGTCCCTCATCTCCGGCTTGCCTTTATTGGCCGGTTGGATTGAACACTGACGGGGTATAGAACTCCCACCTCTCTCTTGCCTTTATTGGCTGGCTTGAGTGGAGATTCGCAAGAGCAAACGTTCTCGGAGGGAGGAAGTTAACCCAGTAATATGCTGGTAGGGATCTTGAACGTACTTCCATAACTGTCGTGATAGCCGTGGTATACTTCTGCTCTCCTCAAGAACCTCTTTTATGTTGCCCCCTTGGCGCTACGTCACTAAATTGCTAGCGACTATTTATTTGGAGGCCCATTATTTGAGTGTGCAAGTCATCCACTGCCATTTTATAGCCGTGTAGATCAATAGTGATCAGGCAGGGGCAAATAGTCCTTATCTAGTTTTAGTTAATCAATCCACGAAACTTCCCAAAGGGTAGCCCAATAAGTTTTGTCTCCATATTTTGCAATAGTCCTGCACCAGCCGGGGATTATCACTGGTTGCACTTGCGTAGTGCATTCAGGGATAATTGTCGGTTGGTGTCACATTTCAAGCTACATGTCTAACAAAGGCCTCTGCCAGTTGGTTTCGGCTCCTGGTACGCCTTTCCGTTTCCCAAACTCTAGTAGACCCGAGAATCTTACTAACGAAGTATTAGGTACTACTACCAACTGTTGTGGAACATAAAAAAATGTCTTAATAAATAAATAAATATATGAATCAAAAAACCGACCAAATATCTCAGTTGGATTTTGAACACCCGACGAATATCGCTACGTTATTAGTTTATCTGTTAGTTAACCGGTAGAACTAAAACACAACAAGTAGTAACAAGCGAACGTTAACATAAACAATTCCGGCCCAATATTGATTTCAGTTTAACCAACAATATAATCTACCCCAATTTGACTAAACTTCTCAGTTTCTGACAAGGAGAACTGAATTGATTACCACTTGCTTATTTATCTTAAATATCTCTATTTTAGTCGTGGCTATTGTTAGCTGATTTACCAAATTATTATGTATCGATAATAATAAATAATTATTATTTCAACTTAGAGATATCTTCTGCTGAACGTTAGATGACGCGATTGTATGTACTTCTCCTGTCAAAAAACGGAGTAAAATTACGTTCAATGATCGTAATTTGAGCCTTTCATTTAGCATTATCGGCACAGGAAATCTACCGAAATCTAGAATATGTCATTTTATGCCATATTGAGCTGTGAAAACTGTATATAAAAAGTTGGCCAAAGCATTGGAAATGTTTTCTTTCATTGTTAAGTAAATTTGTTTTTAAATTGTGTGTGAAAAAGTGGCACGCTTGGTTTTCATACAGAAGGAGGGACTTGCGTTATCTAGTTAGATTTATATCTGTGGGACAGACCTATCTTTTTTTTAATATTTAACGATAGGCTCGCGTTTGACAATATATCTCGCCTGGTGGTAAATAAATAAAATAATAATATGTAATATTCACAAAATATTTTGATGATCACCACAACTTTATATACGTACTAGCTGACCCGGCAAACTTTGTTTTGCCATAAAAACACCAAACATTTATCTACCCTACCTACCCTACCCTACACTACCTACACTACCTACACTACACTACGAACGTCTAACTCGGACAAACCGCCAGTTATTTTATCATGCTCGTCAGGCCGGGAGTCAGAACAAATGGAAGTATGTATGGACAAGGGAAGGGAGAATTTTAGCTCGCAGAGAAGATCACCAAAAAGCAGAACGAATTAGATGTGAAGAGGATATTAGTAGGATTTTTGGGTAATGGTCGGTTTGTACCACATCCGAACGCGTCCTGTAAACTTGTTGCATTTACCTATTATTCCTGTGGATGTTAACAGTTTGATCTCTTTGTTGTTTTGTTTTACACTTGGAGGATTTTCTTATAGTTTGTTTTATATAATAAGTAGTGTCACAGGGCGGTGTGTGTTTCCTGGGGTACCGGGTGGGAATCTATTTACCCCTCAACGTCATTGGTCACTACACACACACTACACACACACTACACACTACACACACTAAGCAAAATATATTATAAGAAAGTTGATTGTTCTGGTCAATTGTGGACAGTTGTGAATTTTTTTCAATTACTGCTGGCTTACAGCAAGTTATTCGTGTTTTCATGCACAGATTACTTGGATGTTAAAACATATTATTATGCAGATATTATTTGTAAAAACATGGCTGATGTTTACACTTTTATTGCACTTATTCATAGCCACGATTCGCTGAGAATTTCGCTTGTAGCTTTTAAATTTTTGTTTGCAGAGACTTATATTATAAAACTAGTGTTTGCACTAGCTAATATACAGTTTTTATTTGCAATTATTCACTTTAATTTTTTATTTACAATCACTTATATAAAACTTTTTGGCTTTATTTATGATTATTTTTACGAAATTCAATTATTTGTTATTGACAACGGTTATTTCCAATATTACCACAGAATTACTTGTTACAATTTTATTTTATGTTCCTTGAGAAAGGCGAAAATTTCGACACTTTACGTCTGCGACAGCGCTTCTCTGTTTTGTTGCTTATATCATTGCTTTAAATATGCTTGAAAAATACCTTAAAGTTGGTTTGTTGAACGTAGGCTCCCTTAGTACTAACCACGATGACTTTATAGCAGCCGTAGAAGGGCATTCTTTTGATGTATTAGCAGTTAACGAGACTTGGCTACGACCAGGCGAAGAGGGGCGAGCGCCTGCTGTACCAGGGTACCGCCTGCGACACTCACCACGACCGCTGTCTGTACATGGGGGACGGGGTGGTGGTGTGGGTTTTTATCTTAAACGCGGCCTGACCGCTCGTACCTGCTCCATCCCAATTGACCCTAGATACGACACTATCGAGCAAATGTGGATTACCCTTACATTAAATGGAAATAAAATTGCTATAGGCACAGCATATCGTCCCCCACGATTCGACTTGGACCTTTTTCTCGACGCCATAACTGACTCCATTAGCTCCTTAGTAAAATGTGATCACTATGTACTGCTTGGCGATTTCAATGTTAACTTACTGAACGCTAACGGGCAAACTAAGAAAGTATGTGAGTTTTTGAATAGCCTGAGCTTAAAACAACTGGTAAGTTCGCCCACCCATTTCACTGACCATAGTGAAACATTGATCGACCTTGTCTGTTCGAATCTCAACCACAAAGGAGTATCTGTTGAGCCCTATGGCTCAATAAATGGTCACTCACTTGTTGTGTGCGAATTTAATATTAGGCGTAGTAAATATAAACCCCATACAGTTGTGTACAGACCCATGAAGCAAATAAATAGAGAAGTGCTAGATAGTGATTTTTCGCGCATACACTGGGACGGCATTTCTGGCTTGCATAATGTGAATGACATGGTTGAAGCATTAAATGGAAACATTTTAACAATTTACGATGCGCACGCACCGGTCAAGAAATGTATAATTAAGGAACCGTCATATCCCTGGATAACAGATACAATTAAATTAATGATGCGCTTGCGGAATGAGGCTCTGACCAAGTACCGTAAAACGAAATCCGAGTCCAAAAAAGCATACTACAAGCAGTTAAAATCTCTGGTGTTAAATTCCATATTTAGAGAAAAGGTTGCGTATTTCAAATTTAATATTAATAGTCAAATTAAAAATCCGAAAGCATTATGGCAAAATTTAAGAAACACTGTATTACCAAAGAAACAAATTGACGACCTTCCTACTCACCTCAGAGATCCAAACCAAATCAATAATCACTTTATGAGTGTTCCTGGTAACCCTGTCTGCAATATGTCACAACGCACTTTCTTTGAGTCTCATCGTTATGGTGATGATAGCTTTGCATTTGCATTGCAACCAGTAACTGCTGATCAGGTTTTGCGATACTTCCGCCAGCTACAATCTAACGCTGAAGGCTGTGATAGGGTAACCCTGAATATGCTTTTGCTTACACTCCCACATACACTGAAAGTCATCACTGACATTGTGAACAGTTCAATTGTCTCAGCAACCTTTCCTGACATCTGGAAAACTGCTATCGTTAGGCCACTGCCTAAAAAAACAAATTCAACTGACTTTAAGGACCTTAGGCCTATTAGTATTCTGCCTTGCCTTTCTAAAATTGCTGAAAAGGCGGTATGTCAGCAGCTATCAAAATATCTAGAAGATAAAAACATTCTGCCTGAGCTACAGTCAGGCTTTCGCAAACAGCGTGGTACTTCTACGGCTCTTTTGGACGTGACAGATAATATTCTATCAGCACAGGATAAGGGCCTATGTACACTTCTTGTCCTACTTGATTTTTCGCGAGCTTTTGACTGCATAAATATAGATCTATTTCTATCAAAGCTTAGCTACTATGGATTTGACCAAAACACGATACACTGGTTCCAAAGCTATCTCACCGGCCGACGTCAGCGTGTCGAAATACGACTGAGCAATGGCTCGTCTCTTGTTTCGTCACTCACTTCTGTTTGCAGAGGAGTCCCGCAAGGCTCAATACTGGGCCCCATCATCTTTATTTTGTATTGTGCGGATATCATAAATTCCCTGAAGCGATGTAGTTACCATATTTATGCTGATGACGTACAAGTCTATATTTCCTTTAAGCCAAGTGACTATGACATTGCGGTAAAGGATCTAAACGATGATCTTGACAGGATAGCGTGTTGGGCTGAAAATAACGGTTTGGTACTTAACCCTACCAAAACCAAATACATGTTGTTTGGAACCAAGACCCAAATCAGTGCAGTGCCAGCAACACTCAACGTTGCCCTGCTGGGTGAGTCGGTCAGTCGAGTCGGTGAGGCCCGTAATCTGGGTCTGAACATGGACTCTGGGTTGAGATATGAAGCGCACGTGTCAGAGTCAGTGCGCACTTGTTTTTACCGGCTTAAGGTCCTCTATAAAATAAGGCCTTATCTTTCAGAGGAGCTGCAGATCCAGCTGGCTGAGTCTCTCGTGTTATCTAATCTGAACTATGCGGACGTAGTTATTGGCCCTCGACTGCTTGCAAGAACTGATCGACTGATCCAGAGAGTGCAAAACGCCTGCGCTCGATTCTGCTTCACAATCCCACCTAGAAGTCACGTAACGCCATTTTTAAATAACCAGTCAATCCTCAAGATGAAGTCGCGTCGCAAGTTGCACTTGGCATGCCTACTTTTTGGAGTTGTAAATTACAAACAGCCGACCTATCTGTACAATAAACTGAGCTGGATCGCTAGTAGAAGAGAATGCGCAAGTCGACAGTGCTCACAGCAACTCTCCACACACTCGCATAAGACAGCGGCTTTCAGGGGAAGTTTTGGATACGCCGCATCTAAATGCTGGAACAATATTCCCCCGCCGATAAGGAATCTTAAATGCCTTGTAACGTTCAGAGTTCGACTGCGGCAGTTTCTTATAGCCTCACAGAAAAAACTGGGGATGACTGTTTTGAACACGTCCGTTATATAACTGGCTGTCATGTCCTTTCCGAGCCAATCTGTCTATTTGGCGTATCTCGTGGTCAAAACCTGTAAACAAAAGATAGGTATGGTCTCTTGGTAATTAAATAACTTACCTACTAATTTAAATACTCATGTTATTTACATATATTTATTTATTGAAAATATATTTACCCCTCGAATGCTGTTAGCAAACACAATAAAAAAACAATTGCTTCTATGTACCTCACATCACACTGTCTTAACACAAACATATTACGACTGCTCAGCGACCGTATGTCACTGCAGGGATCCAGCAGAATATCAGCGTCAGGTATATTTGCCTGACACATGCTGAGCTGGACTCCCATTTGGTGCAACCTTGAGACGCACACCGCACTGTGTTTAAGTTGAAGTAAGTATGTTACTTGTGTCACTTTTATTTGTATTAAGTTGTTTTTTCTTCTTCTTTTTTTTGTATTTTGGCACCTTTTTTTCCAAATACCCACATGTATGTTATTTTGTGTGTTGTGCTGTGTCTTTTGTGTGCACTGAATAAATGGTTTATCTATCTATCTATCTATCTATCTATCTACTACCTACACTACCTACCCTATCCTACCCTACACTACCCTACCCTACACTACCCTACCCTACCCTACACTACCCTACCCTACACTACCCTACACTACCCTACACTACCCTACACTACCCTACACTACCCTACACTACCCTACACTACCCTACACTACCCTACACTACCCTACACTACCCTACACTACCCTACACTACCCTACACTACCCTCCACTACCCTACACTACCCTACCCTACCTTACACTACCCTACCCTACACTACCTTCCCTACCCTACGCTACACTATCCTATATCCTACACTACCCTAACCTATCCTACACTACCCTACCCTACACTACACTACACTACACTACCCTACCCTACACTACACTACCCTACGCTACCCTACCCTACGCTACACTGCCCTACCCTACACTACCCTACCCTACCCTACCCTACCTACACTACCCTACCCTACACTACCCTACCCTACACAAAGCAAAAATAGCTTTTACAATAGCAATAAAGCTCAGATTGACTCTACGTTTTAGTTAGAAAACTTTTGTATGGGAAAAAGAAAAGGGCTGTTTTTTTTTCCGGCATTTATTAGAATTTTTCTTCTCGTAAAAACCATCTTTGAACTTCAACGAACATTTAAAAAAAAGAATTGGCCAAATTGGTCCAGGCGTTGTTGAGTTATGCGTTTACCAACACATTTTGCGATTTATTTTTATATTATAGATTATTGATGGTCTTTATTACTTTAACTTGAATAATTCTTCATATTGACTTCATTATTTTTTTCTTCTCTTTTACAAAGGTTGGAGGGATAATCAAATTCAAATTAAGTTGATTGCATTCATAATGTACTTACAGTTGTTAAATATAAGTTACGCTCTTCCCCGCGGCTTCGCTCCCGTGGCGCACTCCACAGGACTCGTTTTCGGGATAAAAAATACCCTATGTCACTCCATATTAATGTAGCTTTCTACTGAAGAAAGAATTTTAAAAATCGGTTCAGTAGTTTTTGAGTTTACCCATTACAAATAAACAAACTTAGAAACAATTAAATATTTCCACTTTATAGTATTCTATACCTCTTTACCAATATTATAAAGAGGAAACATTTTTTTGTTTGTTTGTACCGAATAGGCTCCGAAACTACTGGACCGATTTTAAAAATTCTTTCACCTATGGCTAGCTACATTATTCCCGAGTAACATAGGCTATAATTTTGACGGGAGCGAAGCCACGGGGGTCAGCTAGTATTATATATATTATTAGTGTAGATAGAAAGAATTATGGACCCTGTTGGGCACAGCAACATTCTAGATACAGTCAGTGTCTAGTAGAGGGATAATTATGTTCTTGCTCGGGAAACTAATTATTTTATCGCCTTATTCGAGCTTTTCACAAATATAAAATCAGAAATTGTTTAAACCAACTTGTACTTGGGGACATAAATATATAGCATATAAATCACTACACTCACATAGACTTAGAAAATACAATACAGATAGTATGAAACATTGTTTTAGTTTAACTAAAACATTACTCGGAGAAGTCATCTCGACATTGTGACACGGTAAGACAATGGTAGACGGTGACTTGTTATCTCAATATTAATTTCCTGAAAATGAATTTCAATAAGCAAGCGTTGTCACTACTGGTTGACGTGTAAACGGATGCGAGGCCTACCAAACTATGTATGTATTTGTCTGATCAATATGATGTGTCTATTAATATTATAGATATATTATTTGCCTTTCGATAATTTGTGATGAATACAAGTAAATGTTCTTTCAGTTTTTAAAAGGTAAGTGTGTGTCAGCTCGACAAGGACACCACTTTATGAAGGTGTAAGAAAAAAGTAAGTACTTTCGACAAAAATGCAACAAAAACACAAAACACCGACTATTTTTTGAAGTCGGTTAAAAATAATACAATGGTTAGTAATGTCATAGACACTCGAAACTACAATAACGGTACAGATAAATCACTTAAAGATAATAATATTGTTTTATTTTTTTTAATACTTTTTAGTGTTCCGTACCTCAAAAGGTAAAAAGGAACCCTCATAAGATCACTCTCTTATCCGTCTGTCGGTCCTTGTATCACCACCTATTTATCAGGAACGGGTGGATCTAGGACATTTAAACCAGATACTGAGGTCTATAGTCCCTATTAGGATTATAAAAATCAAGGTCCTGAGTCAACACGATAGAAAGATATGGGCAAATTTAGATTTTCGCGAAAACTTATAAGTACCAAAATTCACCTTAATTTTTCGGCATTTTCCCTTTACTTGTTCTGTAAGACCTTGCTTTTAACCGCAATTTACAATTCTAAGTCAACCGGAAGTACCCTATAGGTTTTGGGTCGAAAACCTATATGGTAGTCCCGTTGACCTAGAATCACGAAATTTTGCAAAAAGCATGGTCGAATCTTACAGCACAATTAAAGGAAAAATTCCAAAAAATAAAAAGTTGAAAATTAAAGGGTTACATACATATGTATGGGGACACCCTTTAATTTTCAACTGTTTTTTACGGAACCCTTCGTGCGCGAGTCTGACTTGCACTGGGCCGTTTTTTTTTAAGTTTATCTTTGAATATTATATTTCGGTCAAATAATTTCTGAGTACATTCGTATTTCATACTCACTGTATGCCAGCACTCAAGAACCCACAACTCCGTCAAACATCACGCCCGGTATCTACAAAGACGTTTCGGATCCATTCAGTAAGCTATCTCAGGCGTTAGATCGACGTTTAACAAATGGATTCCAGTCTAGCACCGAGATCAAGTTTCCAACTGATGCGGATTTAGACTCAGCAGACCGATATTGATTGACTTATAGCTCACATTGCTGCTGTACATATAATTAGTGTGATGTAGGTTAGCGGAACGCTTTGCAAAGTAGTGAGGCGTTTTGTTGAATTGGAAAACCTATTCTGAGTTTACTAGAGCTAGGCAAATTCGTGCGTGGCACTCCTATGGGCCGCGGACGCAAGGGACTTAGGGCAGCGGGGGTGGTAAAACGGGCGCGCGGGACGGGGGTCACCTGACGTGCTGTCACATCATTGGGTAGTAACGTCCCCCGCCACCCGCGCGGTGCATGGAAGTGTCACGTACGATTTTGCCAAACTATAGAAAACAAATATTGGTTTGGTTGGCTATAAGTGACATGTTTGCACGGAATGATGTTTTATGTATAATTGTGTGTAAGTTTTTCTGTAAACGTGTAGTTGGTGTTCCTATCAATAAATAAATAAATAAATAAAGCATTGTCTAGCACGAAAACATTACAAAAATCCTTACAAAAAGTTAGACAACAAATGTAATGCAACATTCTCTAACGTTATATAACTGCTGTGTGGGAGCACCTTAATATTAATAATCCTGTACTCTGTTGTTTAATTGATAAATAAAGGAAAAAAAAAAACTCTGGTAATCTAATCTAATTCAACCGTTATGTCCCAAAGGCTTTTCGCTCTTTTTCCACACACGTCTGTCTCCTGCCATTTCTGGCCAGTTCCCTCTGTAAGAGCCAAGTTCATCTTCCTACACATACATAAAATGCGATAATAGACAAAGATACATCTTACGAAGTATTATCTATATTAATGGCCATATTCCCACCGTCTTCCGAGAATCTCCAATGTGTACTGCACTCAATCACAGCCATGATACTACCTACTATGAATACATCCTGCCACGTGATACGTACACCTATAAATTGATGTGAGCGGCGTGGAGCGTGATTTGCCCTAATGAAAATCAAACTGGAGACGGTCAGGACATGCATACATTTAGATACCGGGACAGCCAAGTGATTAATTATACCTACCCGCATCTATGTAAATATTTATATCTAGAGGAGGGTAGATGGAAGTCACAAGGCAGAAATCAAGTGTTCTTAATATTTAATGCTGCTTGCCTCGTAAATATGTATTTATTATTATTTATTATATACTTTATTGTACACCACTTAAAAATTACAGAACAAAACATTTATAAAGATAAGTGTACAATGGGCGGTCTTATCGCACAGGGCAATCTCTTACAGACAACCTTTGGATGGACTGAACGAGAGGAGATAGACATTAGGGCTGTCAGTGTACAAAAACTATATTAAATAATATTACTTAGATATAACATAAAATACATACATACAAATAAAATAATATACTAATAAATATCAAATAAAGAACATAGAAAGGAGAAGAATAGTTATAGAGAAAGGAAATGCTCCTTCACCATTTTGTTTTTTATGTATTTCTTCTTCTAAGCCGGGCACTCTTGGCAGAGTGGTCATGGTCATGATTGGGTCCTGATGCATGATGGCTCTTGCCATGCGTCGCCATTCGGTTCTAATGGACTCAATGAGGGAACAGTCATTCATCGTAGCTTTGGTGATGTTTTTAATTATATCTGTCCATCTTGTCGGAGAGCGACCCCGGGGTCTCTTGCCAGACACTCCAATATTTAGTAAGTAATATTAAAAAATTACTTCAGCATAAAAAAAATTTGAAATGAAGTCTGAATTTTCCCCTCTATAAAAGTTTTATTTTAACGAAATCAGTTACATCGTGCCGTCGACAGCGCGTAGTTTTAATCCAAAAGTTAATATTTCAATATAGCATGTAGATGGAATCGTAAAATTCCCCAATATCGTTCACTTTATAACACTGTAAAAGGGAATACACACTCGACGTATAATCAAATACGCCCAACGTCAGAGAGTCGAGTTGAAATAGAATTTTTTCGCTCTTAAAAATTGCGATCACGTTTCTAATATAGTGAAAACAATATTCTAGTGACCGGGTGATTTCTGCACAGATGCTTGCCCTACCAATATTATGTAGGTGGGGCAAACTTTTTCATAGCTTTGATATATGAGTGTCCCATAAAATATGGGGAAATAATTTGGTATACGTGTAAACTAATGCTAGTCAATTTTAATAAAACTTCTCATATCGACTCTTCACTTTAGCAATTTTTTTATGATATTCTGATTTAATATATTCTAATGTATCAGGAATTTGTCCGCTGTTTGGTTTTTGATTTCTTCTCTTTGCGATAACGTCGGTATCGTAATTTGGAATCGCATACATCGGCTGCGCTCGCGGTTTTAATGCGTGAAGGGGTCGTTTCAAGCGCCATGTCGATCGAACGATATAAAAAACCACATTAATCCACACTTATCTCGACGATATTATTTAATGACGCGTCATTTCGCGGTTATTTGTAACTTTTATGGAGGGAATAGATCGTGTTCGGAGATGCGTTTTTAGATAACACTCTTTATGTAGAACATTATATTATGCGTAAGTGAAATTTCATTATATGAGGCATGATCGTTCTGGCTCGCTGTTTTATGGTGCCCGTTACTACCCTTACACAATTGTCTGTCGGTTTTTTATCGGTTACATTTCGGGGAGTATGCGATGGAATTGCATGAACTAATTCCTCCTAGCCCGTTCCATATCGGACTACAAGACGTACGGCGATGCGTCATCGGTACATAGTGGACATCCCACCCATACGCACCAAACGTTTCGGGAATACTTTTATGATGCGTACAGCTAAGGAGTGGAATTCCTTGCCAGAGTCTGTATTTCCTGATAGCTACCACCTGCGAGTCTTTAAGTCAGGAGTGAATAGGCTTCTTCTAGGTAAGCGTGCTACATCGTCGACCACATCATTGCTTACCATCAGGTGAGATAGTAGTCAAGCGCGAGCCTATCAGTAATAAAAAATAAATAAAAATATGTACTAACCATTTTTATTGAACTGCTTTATGCTAAGCTGTAGGCACCAAGCTACGTAAATACGTAGCAACAACATGCCTATTAAATATCTTCAAGTGGAATAATAGTTTAACAAAAACTATTTTCCTCGAGGACCGCAAAGTAAGCAACAAATATCGTTTATCACGCAATACGATTATTCTACAGCGAGTCGCCGGCAGCGGGCCGATTTGCATGAAATATAAAGGTGACCGCACACATAGTTTCCCGATGTTTATAGCGGTCAGCGAACGTGGTCGTTTTGTTCCTCGCCCCTTTGCATTCCTGTCTTCGGACCTTTATTGTCTTACTTTCCGCTCATGACATCGGAATAATATATTTATGAAATAGATAAACAAAGGGAGGACAGCGAAATTGTAAATTAAATTGTCGAGCATGCGACTATACGCTCAAATGCTTGGAAGGACTTTTTTGTTTAGAAATTTAATGCAAAGGGAAGTTTATGATTGTTTGTTGCAGAATGAATAGTACTTTTGAGAGAATTTAAATTCCATTGTCTGGTCTAAGTGCGTGAATTTAGCACTATAATATTTACATCTTATTATAGATGAGTGTTACTTTAATATAGAAGTAATTTAACCGTCTGAGCTCACATGATCATCATCATCATCATCATCAGCCTTATTAATGTTCCCACTGCTGGGACACAGGGCCTCCTCTCTGTGAGAGAGGGAATGGGCCGTAATCCACCACGCGGGCCCAGTGTAGGTTGGTGGATGTCACGTGTCTTCGATTTTTTGTTCTAGGACATACCGGTTTCCTAAAAATGTTTTCCTTCACCGTTTTGAGAGCAGTGGTGATTAAATAATTTACACAAAGTAAAGCGCCTCCCTGGATTCAAACCCACAACCTACAAATTGTAAGTCGCGGCCAACACCACTGGGCCACCACTGCTCTCAACGGTCTGAGCTCACAAAGGTCCCCAAACCCAAACAAATGATTCAAACATTGTTCAATATTCTGTCTGTATTCTTCATTTCACATTTCACACCTCAATGACACCTTTTGTCTGCACCGTCTCGCTTTCATTATTCGATTATCATCGAGAGCTGTCAATTGGCTTTCATATTGCGCACAATCGCCACTCGATCACACTCCTCTTTCTAATGAGGGACGACACACTGAAGTCCGAAGTGGAATTATTAAAAAACCATTAGATGTGGGGCAAAGACCGTGATGGATGGACTCTTGAATCCGATCCATTTCAATTTAAACGTCCCGCCATCTGTATAAAGGGTGAGTATCCCCCGAGTATGGTAATGTGTTTTAAGTCAGCCGTGGTCCAGTCATTCGATTTTGTTTGTCTTAAAACGTACGAACGTTTTCGTACAGAGATACGTCATAACGTTTTCGTAATGTTGCAATAACGGTCGGAACATTACTCAAACCTAACCAGGAGTGATGAGCTGATAAATCATATCTATTCGCCGATTTATATCGCAATAAACGAGGAGGGATTGCGGCAGTAAATAAAAAGTACCACCAACTCTTTATGATGTTTTATATTTATAGACTATTTAACATTTATTTCGTGTTCCTCTTTTTTAGAAAGATACAAAAATAACTTGGCTAGGAATATGATTGTTAGAAGCTGAAGTTGCATTTGGCAAATACCTTCATTTACACAGGATGATGCTACGAGGCAGTAAGCTTACCGCGTAGCGTGGGTCTACGGCGTAGCGCGCTACGACGGAGCTACGGATACTAAAAACCCAGCCGTTAACTCGACTCCACTGTATAAAATAACCATCTGGGGAAACCACCGCTTATCCCTTAGAAAAACTCTCTTTGTGAGGATAACTCGCTCTACATCCCCTCTTATGATATGTTTATGTACTTTGAGATTTTATGTGGACGTTCAAACGCCGAGCACGAATTTTATTGGGCTTATAGAATTTTATGGCGCCATATTCCATGCAGTGGCCGCTGTTTTTCATTGTCTATTGATTTTGATGCGAGTAGTGCCGGCGCTACCGTTAAACTGTCGTTTAGGGGTGCTATAGATAGACTGCAGAGAATTATGAAGTGTCCGAGTAATAAATATGGAACGAAACTATGGTGAGAGAACGTAAACAAAAAAACTGTCAAACAAATGTTAACCCTGCTGAAGCTGAGGTAATCTGTGCGCAAAACTATGTTTGAAGCGAGCTTTAACAGTTTGACGGCGCACTTAATGTATTTATACCGGGTAGCGGGCAGCGGCATCTGTGGCTAATGATATCGCTGGACCTGCACCCCCTCCCCCCTCCTCCCTCAGCGCCCGATAGGCCCCCATGACTCGGTCATTAGTTAAACACGCACAGCCGCCCGCATGTCGCAAGTTTATCTTTGGCTAAACTGTAGGTATGTGGACTCGATTAGCCCTTTGATCAAATAATCCGGCGATAAAATAGGGCTTCAGGAAATTAAATTACACATTAAATGTCATTGTTCGGGTGCTACGGCTGTGAAATGGTTTTATGTGGGGCTGGCATCCGGCTTGAGTGGTATATTGTGTGTTGACGCAGATAGTGTGCGTAAGTAAATTAAAGAGGCATCTCTCTTGGAAAATCAATAGTTTTAGAAATATTCATTAATGTTCAAAAATAAGCCCCAGTTTCTGTATTAGGAATTGAAAGTTGAGTTTTTGTCAAACTTAACTTTCGCTAAGAAGTAAAAAAAAGTTCGCAAGTCCCAATATTTCTTTTCATTATAAATTTGACTTAAAAAAAGACACGTTCTTAACTTCAAATTCAGAAAGTGTTAATAAAATTTGCCTGAAATACGAGTTAGTTCAGTTCTCATATTAAAAAGTTATTTTTAGGGTTCCATAACCAAAGGGTAAAAACGGGACCATTACTAAGACTCCACTGTCCGTATGTCCGTCTGTCTGTCTGTCTGCCTATCACCAGGCTATATCTAACGAACCGTGATAGCTAGACATTTGCAATTTTCTCAGATGATGTATTTCTGTTGCCGCTATAACAACAAATACTAAAAACAAAATAAAATAAATATTTATGTGTGTCTCCCATACAACAAACATGATTTTTGCCCGTTTTTTGCTATAATGGCACGGAACCCTTTGTGCGCGAGTTCCACTCGCACTTGGCCGGTTTTTTTAATATTTTGATTGGACAACCCCTTAACAATATCTGCACGCAATCCTTAATTTTGCAGCGCAGCCGTAAGTAAAGTGGCGAAACTCCTGCGGACAGCAGTCAGCGCCGACCCTCGGGTTGAAGACACGCTCGTTACTCGCATGCGGCTGCAGATAAACCGCCCGCCGGTTTAATTGGCGGTCACCTACACGCTACGTCTCATTCCTAGGGGCCTCCAACAAATCATTAAGACCACACCGTTCCTGTAACTCGAGTTGCCGAGATATTGTTAGCCTTCAGTTTATTTGTAATCCAGTTATTGGTAGAGTGTTGAAACTTTGGTGCGCTGTTGATTGTAAATCAAGGCTTTGATGAAGAACAAGTACAGTATAATTATGTATTTAATTAATATGAGCATTTATGAATTTATGACAGAAAATATGCTATGATTTCTAATCTTCTTTTCTTGTCATTGGAACATCGGATCTACACACGCCACGTCTCATTCCTAGGTGCCCCTAACAAATCATCTCTCGCTCACTCGAGTTGCTAAGAAATTGTTAGCCTTCAATTTATATGGTCTTCAGTTGTTAGGAGTTTAGTTAGTGATATTTTGATGCACTATTGTAGATATTGCAAAAAAGTCTCTGATAAAGAGCAAGCTCAATTAAACCTTACAAGTACATTAAGTATGAGGACACTACATCCTATGAATTTTTGACACAAAATATTCTATGATTTGTTATCTTCTTTTCTTGTCGACGGTACATTGGTCCCAGGAGTCTAGAGTACAGGTGAGTGGACATTTGGGAAAAGCCAACAAATGGGACAGATTCTGATCTAGAGCACCGCAGTCGTATTGTGTCTCCCGTCAACTGTCTACCTACCTACCCTACATACATGATTGTTGCGTAACTTAAACCGCTTACGCAGCGCACGCAACGGAAGCTCTCAAAAAGGAATATTTTTGCCCGTTTTTGCAACATTTTTCATTTATGCTCCGCTACTATTGCTCGTAGCGTGATGTTATATAGCCTATAACCTTCCTCGATAAATGGACTATCCAACACAAAAAGAATTTACAACCAGTAGTTCCTGAGATTAGCGCGTTCAAACAAACAAACTCTTCAGCTTTATAATATTAGTATAGATGGGTCGATAATCACGCATTCATCATCAAAAGATTACAAGTCAATTTTAAATAACACTTAAAACAAATGAACAAACTGATACAGCCATTATTAAAAACCCACACACACACATTTAATAAACACTACAAATCTAATCGGACCCAACATTTATTTATAAAACAAAAGACAGTAAAAAGTCGCAGAGGGTTGAACAGTAACCGTCCAAGTCTTGCATCATCCGGTATAGGGCTTGAGTGTGGCGATCATTCGATTAAAACCGACAATAATCACAGTTTGTATGTAAATAGCATTGAAAATCAAGACTTTGATTATTATACC
Organism: Orthosia gothica; assembly: GCA_949775005.1. Lineage (NCBI taxonomy): Eukaryota > Metazoa > Arthropoda > Insecta > Lepidoptera > Noctuidae > Orthosia > Orthosia gothica. The sequence goes on along the minus strand of OX459045.1, from coordinate 21,373,297 downwards.
AACTAAATCAGAATCATTTATTGCCAATAATGTAGGTAACTTAAGAGATGGCAATTTTTTTATACAGGCCCGCCACATTTTATCTTACGGCATCCAAAATTGTTCAGTTGAGTTAAGTTAAAAAATCTACAATTAATACAAAAATAATAAAAAACATTCGGAGGTAAATGTAATTATCTCAACAAAATAATTAGATATAACAATAGAAAAATTATGACTGTAAATCTTGAAATATAAAAATATGAAATATCGCACACCTAGATGAAGGGTAGCACAACTCAAAATAATCCAAAATTGAGTTATTGCAATTATCGGAATCAGCGCCGAAAACTATTTGAAACTAAAACTATAAACTATTTACTAAACTATTTTGAGTTGTGCTACTCTTTATCTAGGTGTGCGATATATAAATTTTTATTTTTTATTGATAAATAATATATACAACTGAATATTTCTAATCTTATGACTAATAACAAAACAAAATTACATACAAAGGGGAGAAGGAAAAGGGCTCATTGCGCATCAAAAAATTCGTCCACATCGATGTCAATGGGAAACGTGCCCAGAACGCTGGCTGCATTGCCACGTTGAATGGCAATGCTGATCCTCTGGCTGAAGAAAAGGCCAGCCCTCTGGTCACGTGAACAGTCGACTAACCGTTTACTTATGTCTCGAAACACTCGGTGAGCACTCGGACCCCATGGACCTATATATAAATTGTATTAAGACAATTCTTGCCATGAAGCACTGGCACCTACACCCATTATTTAAAACCCACAACTAAATCCCACCCTAACATTTAATTAACACTGCAAATCTAATCGGACCCAACATTTATTTATAAAACAAAAGACAGTAAAAAGCCGCAGAGGGTTGAACAGTTAAAGGTAGACTTCCGAACAAAACAGCTCGGGCGTCACCAACATAGTGACACTGAAAATTCGGTCTTAAACGCCGTATAATACACGTTCCAGTCAAACCGCACTTACTGTCACCGCAACGGTGTCGCTGCGCTTGAATAATGCCGCAGTCTCCGGAGCTGTTATGCTCGGCAGTCCACCTTAAAATTTCTTGCGTCGTTGTTCGGAATAGGGCGGGAGTGTGGCGGTCACTCGATTAATACCAACATTAATCTCAGCTGCCCCGTGCCAGGGGACTTTAATTTATACCCTCGTTTTGACAATTGATGAGGAAGGACATCGTGGAGATATTTTAAACAGCAGACGCAGGTGAAGCGGAATTAAACTGCGATTACGGACGGGTCGGGTTGTACGATTAATTTACAAATTACACTGTAACACAACCCTATGGACAAGAGGCCTTTGCCCTCCAGTCGGACAGTTCCATAATAACATAAACTCACGCATTTTTCCCCTGGGAGTAGGCAGAAACTACAGAACGCCAACTAATACGATCTTTACATATTTCTTTTGTTTGGTTTATGGGTCAGGACCAAATTTTTTACGTAATTGCACAACGGGAATCACAATGGGTCACACTGGAATATAAATGTTGGAAAGAAATCGCACAGTGGAATGAAAATTATACACGACATAACCTACAAGTTGCAACAATTCACAAATTCAAAAAAAAAATAGCGGCAAAAATATTTTTAGGTAGTCAAGCAAGGACATGCGTATTTTACATAGCGTAAAAAGACACCGAGTTGTTATTATATTTTGTTTGAAGAAATTAAGCTTCAAGTTTAGTTGTTTAATGAATGACACTATTTACATTATATAAAAATAATTATTATCGGCAAATATACAAAATTATTTTAAGGCATGTAAAGTTCGCAATATTTTGTCACTTATGAGTCGGAAACCACAGTGTCTGTATCCGGCAAAAATTTGGACCTGACCCTTATGGGCATGAAGCAGTTGCAGTTATTATTATTACATAAGATTATAACAGGCTGATTTTATTATCTATCTATCTAATACCTTTAAGGAGCAATTCTTGTATATATTTACTCTGAATCTTGGAAACGGCCCCAACGATTGTCATGAAATTTTGTATGCAGAGGATTTCGGGGGCGATAAATCGATCTAGCTAGGTTTCATTTTTATAAAACGTCATTTTCTCTATTTTCACCCGAGCAGAGCTCGGTCTCTCACACACATAACAACATATACAACAACACAACTGTACATATTATGATATCAATATAATTGTAAATTGTTACACAGTAGGTATGTAATATATGAGTGTGCCCGATTGGCACCTTTTTACCCGACTGCCGAAGGAGGGTAATGTGTTTATTTGATAACTTGTCTATGTTTTTTTTTATATTTTACTTTTTTTTACATTGCCTATTTTCGATTTTGTTTTGTACCTAATTTGTTTTCTTGAAGTCATTACAAAAATAACGTTTGCTTACGGAAAGTTGGGTTTTATTTCAGTAATAAGTGGTTGTGTAAAACAGTATGATGCCTTTGCTTACAGTCGACTATTGTGCAACTAGCCTTATTTTTGTTACAAAACCTAAAATTGTGCGGCACTTTTTGAAGGCAACGATAACAGACTTTATTGTCTTTGACAAAACGCCATCGGTCATCGACTGTCAAAGATGTAAATGTCGGACAATTTGACAACTGATGTCCACCTTTGCAAAATAAACAAATATTTTCCTCATCTGATGTTTTTGTCAGTTTCCATTTAGAATTTGATGTAGTTGAAGCCCCCGCCGCCGACTCAGAAACTGCATTTGCTCGCTGTTTCTGTGTAGTGCTGGCCGATGTTGTCTCAAACGTAGCACTAAACTCCAATGAGTATCCTGTATCAACCATATTATCATTTGTCAGTCTCCGCTAAAAACTTGAGCAGGCATTAAGCAAAGTGCCGTTACAACTCTCTTACACAAAACAAAAGACGGAGGTCTGAGAGAAAGATTCTCAGTACCATTTAATTTATTTCTTGAGAAAGGACTAATGAATTGTTAGAATGAAATACATATATGTTCAATGACTTATTCAATGCAGTTTTGGCCCAGTGGTATCGGCCGCGATTTACAGGTTACATAGGTCGTGGGTTCAAACCTGGGCGCTTTATATTGTGTATTTTTTTTCATCACCACTGCTCTCAAAACGTTGAAGGAAAACATCGTGAGGAATCCAGCATGTCGTAGAACCAAAAATTCGAAGACATGTGACATCCACCAACCAGCACTGGGCCCGCGTGGTGGATTACAGCCCCTCCTCTGACACAGAGAGGAGGCCTGTGTCCCAGCTGTGGAAACATTAATAGGCTGATGATGATGATGACTTATTCAATCAGAGCTTAATGTTAGCTAGTACAAATTGAAGGCTGATGGACTATAGAAATTTGATAAGACTTGTACATCAATGTGTAACTCTTATTGACACCTGTACACAACTGTCTGTCGACTCTGTGTAAATATATATCACAGAAACAAAGCTGTTTACCTAGCGTTGTCTCCTAATACAAGCAATTCCTTGCTCTTCAATAATATGTATCGAAATGCCCTTTGTAATTGAAATAAACTTTTTTCTTTGTCATATCCTAATATCACACCAGTACGCACCAAAAGGGTACGCAGACGTGTTCAGTTCACTCTGGACACTCTCATTTTACCGTTTATTTTCATGTTTCATGTTAGGGTAATCTATTCTGGCATAACGTTGGGCATTATAGCATATACCTTAGCGAACTTGCCCATTATGTACCACAAATAAAAAGTGATTTTTTTTTTTTTAAATACTACTGAATAAGATTTTTATTACATTTTAAGCAGGAGGTTAATGTAATAAACACAAGGAAATCGCGATGCTTGTTCAAGGGCATTTCACAATTTACCTGCGTCACAAGATTACGGCGGCGTACAAAACCAAACTGCGCTATGTCGTTTGATGAGCCATCAAACCGGCATCAAACGGATGCATCAAACACGTAAGGTTTGAATCAAACTGTTTGATCGTGTCGAGGGCGCTTAAGACTTTCTTGTCAAAGAGTAAAATTAATTTTATAAACTTGTCTACATTGCACTACTCCAATAACAACTTTCGTATTTCATTTAAACGATGACACGCAAAATATTAACTGACTTTATTAACACCCCGAATTTCCACTTTTAATTTCCATACCATCGCGGCAACAAATCCGCGCAAATTCCATTTAACTTCCAAACATTTGGAGGCAAATCGCCGGGTATACCCTAATGAGTGTTGGTGAACGGTCGGTGAGGCGGTCTGAAGCAAGCCATGCGTGAACGCGACCGCTGTTCGTGACGTCATCGTCCGCGCGACCGACGGGAATATTAATTCACTGCCACGTCTAGCAACATCACTCGCACTCACTCACACACGGCTAATTGCATGGCTGAAATTGTCACATTTAATAAACTGCACTCGTGCATAAAAAACATTTTTACACGCAGTTAAATATTAAAATACCCATAACTATTTAATTTAATACCAAATGGAATTATTAATCATTCGCTACCGCAACAGGAATATTTACAATTTTATACATGTTTAGCAATTAATTGAACTGCACTAGTAATAGCTGCGGGCTACCAATTATCATCAAAAACTAATTAAAGCCTCAACTATAATAATTTTGCGTCCGAAATTATAAATTCCTCGCTGACACAGAGGGTTCCGACAAAACTGATACGGAATAAATTTTCAACTTAATTTAACTAGACAAACACAAAGGACCGAATGAAGGGACCGACTTAATTTCAGTATTGAGGTGGAAACTAATGATAAGCTAGTTTGTTCAACTACACACACAGAACTGTGAATATAATAACATGTATTAGAATACTGATGTAAAAGTTGCAACTACTGCGCGGCATTTTAGTTTGGGGTTCAGGCTATAATGTCATATTTAAAATGGATAAGATAACATTGTTGTACATTCGAATTTAAATAAAAAACAAAAGAATTTAAAAAATCAAACAAATTTACGTTCTATTTTCAAAAACTGCCGCATCCATAATCCCCGTTACTTCATACACTGCGTTGGCGCGCGCGCCGACTGCGTCCCAAACTCCCGGCTCGTCCGATTTCGCGCTCCACTATACTCGCACAGCTGTCGCTGCTCGCTTCTCTGCAAATCAATTTAAAATATTATATCCTTTGATGCGTTCACACAAATAAAGAGTAACATTTTGTATGTACAGCACTCATCGTTAATTTTCAGGGAGTAAAATGCAACAAACAGACTGCTAACACAGTGCCCAGTTTTAATATCGTAGGTAGAAGATTTTGGGAAAGCTAGTGCAAAATACACTAGTTATCGTTACCTTCTAACGCTGCTCGCCTAACATAATAAATAACCTGCCGTACAACCAGAAATTTGTAAAAGCGATTTGAACATCAATTTTACATCCATATACAAGGATACAGAAATACTGAAAATGTTGAATTACTTACACAAATATCGAATTCAAAATTTTCAGTATATTTTCCTTAGGCTTTTCTTTTATTTTTGCTCACCTATAGGACATATTAAATATCCATTTTACACACATATACAAGTATACAATGAAAAATGAAGATTTAGAAAAAAATATACAAATAACAAATTCAAAATTTTCAGTATGTTTTCCTTAGGCTTACTACGCATGTTTGCTCACCAATAGGGAATGTAAGCCTAAACAATCGGTCCATAACCAAAATCCACAGCAAAGCTTTGACGAATACCTGCGAACCCCTTGAAATCCTCGTCACAACCATTCCTATACCTCAGACGAATTCCCGAAACGACAATATGAACTTCATCCTTTTATCTATTAAAAACATTCGGTACTCGGTATTGGTAAATCAAACAGGTGATCGCAGTCAAAAGTCATAATTTAATCAACGAGGTCCCTCTGTGCATCTGATAGTCGCAGTTATGAAACCGCAGACTTCCATGTTCAATTTACAACGTAACCCCACGGAAAATGTTGTGTTTGTACACGTACCTGTGAATTTGTCGGCCATCATGATTTCTGCGGTTGTGACGTTAATAATGGACCGATTAGCCGTATGGGGACCGCGGCACTCGATTTGGGAGATCCGGTAATTGATAATAATAATTGGAGCGTTGCATAAGTGCAATGGTATTACATCCAAATTGGTATTACTATTAATGATCATGAAATTAATAGAGCAACAACAAATCTGTTACATATGAAATATCGCGTATCATTGTGGTAACTGGTGTTGAAAACTACCTAATTATGTTACACTTTTTTTATCGTCTATAGGCTTGCGCTTGACCACTATCTCACCTGATGGTAAGCGATGATGTGGTCGACGGTGAAGCACGCTTGCCTTGAAAAAACCTATTCAATCTTGACTTAAAGACCCCTAGATTGTAGCTATCGGGAAACAGAGACTCCAGCAGGGAATTCCACTCCTTAGCTGTATGCATAATGAAAGTATCCCCAAAACGTTTTGTGCGTATGGGTGGGATATCCACCATGTACCGATGACGCATCGCCGTACGTCTGGTCGGACTACCGATGATGGAACGGGCTGGGCGGAATCAGATCATGCAATTCCATCGCACACTCCCCGAAATGCAACCGATAAAAAACTGACAAGCTGGCAACTCGGCGACGATGTTCAAGGCTCTGGCTTGAACATCGTCGCCGAGCCAAGCTTTGACTTGACCAGTGCCTCATTACCGATGAGTCTCTTGGCCCGCTTTTCGATCGACTTGAGTGCATCAAGCTGGTATTTGGCAGATCCGTCCCAAAGATGAGAACAGTACTCCATGCATGATCAAACTTGCGCTTGCTTCCATGCTTGATTAAGAGTCGGTTCACTGTTCCTAGAATTATTTACAAATTAACATTTAACAAGTCCAGCAAACATTGCAATGAATTAGAGGAATTACTAATAAATGAAAACCATAACACAGAGCTGTTTCGCAGAAGCCGTCTCAAATATGAATACTGCACGGATTTCCACTTTATTAGTTTCTACCGGGAATTCCCCGAGTTTAGTTTTACCATACATTTTCATTCGGCAGTGTTCCGCCCGGGGTTGTAATTAATATAGCTAATATGATTAGTAGTTGTTCTCTTGCAACTTGTGTCTAGGATGAGAGCTTTGTACTGTAGATTCTGCTTTGAATATTTTCTTTGGAATAATATATTGGTATCTTCATGGAACTCAACTCAATATAAAAATATATAATATGAGATACATTTTTCAGACAGTCTGCATTTTTTCCTTTTTATCAAAGTTCATTTCAGCATAAGTAAACACAAGTTGTCATTACATGAAATGTAACGAAGTATTTCATTTTTTTACAAAACGAATGTCGCCTGTAGCCCGGGGCGGGTGGTGGCCGGGCAATTACTGCGTGCATATTACTCCCGCCCCGGGCGTAATCGTCGGACACATGACTTATATCTGTTTTTTAGTCAATTATAAGTACTCAGCATGACAAATATTATTAACATCGGAATTTACACTGGCTATTAATTTTATTTTGTAGGAGTTCAAAAATTTGTTTCGTAAATTGCTTTGGTATAAAATAGTCTTTAGTATTGAATCGGCATAGATAGGTACATGGGGCGTAAGATGAGTCGACGGTTTTATATATAAATGTATTATATCACCACGCTTTGATTGGTAATTAGGTACCTACATCTTATTTCTGCAACTACCAATATTTTAAAACATTCACTGAAAATAATAAATTCTCTACGAATTCTGCACACTGAAATTCTGAAAATTGCATACAACTTTGATTAATGCTATTCCTGCATTCCAAATCATACACAATACCGATGCTGTAGCATATTATTTGAATTCCGTGAACACATAATTGACGTATATTAGGTTCCTACATTGTGTGCAATTTGCCAATACTCTTTAGTCGGAATGTAATTAATATAGAGGATAGCTTCATTATCGAGGCGGCCTTTTGGACACTGTTCCTCCTTAATTGTGTGATTTACTAACGCATTTTATCGTGTCCGTATTATAAAGATTCGTATAATTTATTTCTAGATATTTTTTGTTTCTTATAATATATAAAAGGTTTTAAATAAAATACTGAATCTCTGTACTGTTTTATCTGAGTAGCGAAATTGTCTACGTGTACTCCCGATTTCTAAAATAAGAATTCTGAAAAGAGTTTTTGTCAATTCTACTTTAGCTTGTCTTTTGGAGTTCGACACATTCATAACCTCAAATACTCAATTCTGAAACCAATAAAATTTGAATTAAGAGAGCAATTATTTTGATAAAAACCAGTAAGAGTCTAATACATTGAAATCCATTCGATGTTATTTGATCACTGGATGATTTGGGACATCACGATGGATAGTTTTGAAACTGACAAAAAACATTTTGTCTCACAGCCGAGCAATAATAACAAACAAAACCTTAACTAAATCACAGTTGTACTCCGAAACTATATATCATGAGCTGAGACTAGTTTGGGAATTAAGCTACAATTAAATGGTCGTAAATTCCAAGTTTGGTCCCGGGTCACTCGGGGGACTGCGGCGGCAATTTATCAATTATTTACGCCACTTGGGCCCCGCGCACCGTCTGCCGTCACCTACCCGCCAGCCCGCTACCGATCTGTTGATTGACATTGCTGATATTGAAAATAAACACTCTATGGTGTTACCGATGTATAGATATAGGGCTTAGATAGGGTGATAAATTAGTGCATTTTTGCCGAGAGTCAGTTTTAGTAGGAAAAGTTTCATTTATTATCATCACACATCATTTTTTTATTATCAATAATAAAAAAATTGTCATCAGGGAGGACTTAGGCACAGTATAAATATGGACAAACAGTAAGTAAACTACCTACAAACGCTCGAAACGACACACTCACACTAACATGCGCATCGACGAGACCCCGAAGCAGTTTTCGCGATGCTGTCAGTAGTGCGGGTCGGGCTGTTTGTGTGAGTATGCAGTTTCGAGCGTTTGTAGGTAGTTTCCTTACTGTTCGTCCATATTTATACTGTGACATACGAGTGGCCTTAAACTAACGGGTATGCATGCAGCTGAGTCTACCTATTATCTTTCGATTCTGTTTCTTTGAACTACACTGCTTTATGAAATTATTTTTAACTGACATTCCATAAAGGAGGAGGTTCTATGATCGACTTTGTTTTTTTTTTGGGTTTGTTCACCGATTACTCCGTCAATTACGAACCGAATTTGAAAATTGATGTAAAAAAAAAAAAAAATGGGTACCAAAGACACCGGCTCCCGAAAAGAAAGCTATTTCTTGCTTTGTAGTGTTTTGTTTTGGAAGTCGGTTTAGTTTTTTTGTATAAGTCTGCTTTTTAAAATCGTTGAGCTAAATACCAGGCCCCTCAGAAAGTATTGCGAAAAAAAGTTTTTATATATGGGAGACTGGCCAGTTATAATGTTTTTCGAAAATATGATTATTTATAAGTAAAAATAAGTAAGTTCCAATTTCAAAATTTCCCTCCACATTTTTTGCGAGTTAATTCAAAGTATTGTGTCTCACTGAAATATGGATCTGCGCCGGGAACATTTTAGAGCTATGATTTTATACGATTTCAAGTGTCGCCTGAAACCGGATGAATCGTACGATAGATTTCAAATGGCATTCATGGATGAAGGCCCTTCCAAGGCAACCGTGTATCGTTGGTATAACGAATTCAAGCGCGGTCGACCAACTTTGGGGGATGACGAAAGAAGCGGTCGCCCTTTGACGGCTGTTACCGAAGAAAACGTGCTAGCAGTGAAAAATTTAATCCAAGACAATAGGCGAATTACATATCAGGAGATTTAACACATATTGTAGATTGGATCGGGAAGCGTTCACGAGATTCTACACAGCCATCTTCGCGTGAGGAGGATAGTATCACGCTGGGTGCCGCACAACCTCACCGATGCTCAGAAGCAGGCCCGGGTGGAATGGTGCCGTGATATGCTTAACAAATTTGAAGCAGGCTCGTCTCGGCGTGTTTACGACATCGTTACAGGTGATGAGTCCTGGATTTATCAATACGACCCAGAAACCAAGCGCCAGTCGACTGTTTGGGTGTTTCAAAATGAGCCAACGCCTACCAAAGTGAAGCGATCTAGAAGCGGGGGTAAGATTTTGATCGCTAGCTTTTTTAATTTGACTGGCCACTTGGTATCAATTCCCTTACGGGATCAAAGAAGCATTAATGCCGAATGGTATACTACCAAATGTTTGCCAGAAGTTTTCTCTGTTATAAGCAACAAGCGACCAAACACAGGGCTCCGCGGGCTACTGCTCCACCACGACAATGCACCTGCGCACACCGCACTCAAAACGAGGGACTTCCTGGACAGCACGCCAGTCAAACTCCTGGGTCACCCTCCTTACAGCCCTGATCTAGCACCGTGTGACTTCTTTTTATTCCCAAAAATAAAAAATCAGCTCAAAGGGATACAATTTTCGTCGCCGGAAGATGCGCTGGCTGCGTTCGAGCAGGCTGTAAACGAGGTGTCTGCGGCGGACTGGAAAAAGTGTTTTGAAAACTGGTTTAGGCGCATGAATCTTTGTATAGAGGCTGGTGGAAAGTACTTTGAAAAGATTTAATAAAAATATATGTACGTATAGAACAATTTTTTTTAGTTTCGCAAAACTTTCTGAGTGTCCCACGTATGGTAGCTCGGTGAGCACATCAATGCATACGAGGTAAGATCATCAATATCAGCTTCCTGAGATTGTCCTATAAAAGTTGGGATTGGCAAAATACTTATTCCATTTATTTATTTAGACTACAAGCTAAAAAGGTACAAAGGCGGCCTTAATGCCTTAGGCATTCTCTACTTATCAACTAAGGTTGGTGAAGAGATAACTGGGCAGGTACATAGTTTTAATTCTCCTCTGCCAACCAGTTAGATAAGATCACATTATATTAAAAACTAGCTGACCCCTGCGGTTTCGCTCCCGTCAAAATTATAGCCATGTTACTCGGGAATAATGTAGCTTTCTATAGGTGAAAGAATTTTTAAAATCGGTCCAGTAGTTTCGGAGCCTATTCGGTACAAACAAACAAACAAAAAAATCCTTCCCTCTTTATAATATTGGTATAGAAGAAGCAAAAAATGATTGAGAAAGTAAACAACCGCTTCCAAAACTCTTTCCCCAACATCAGCCAAGTCAGCTCGAATGTTTCAACAAACACCCAAACAAGTAAATAAACAAAATGTAACAGAGTACATGAGAGCCAGGGTCGTGCAATCAGTCACTTAGTGTTGTCCCGGTCCCGGCGACGCTGGTCCGTGGTCGCGCATCGATCTACGTCAACCACAGTTTCGGAGTCGCGGACTTGAGTCAAGAGTCCTAAGACGGAGCACAGATGCTCCCGGGAAATGTGCGAGACATTATTTGTTTATTTACACGATATGAAGATGTCAACTTTAGTTTAGCTTGTGAAGTAGACTAGATACATGACGTGACTCTATACTAAAATCAACAAATTTAACATTTTCTTCAGGTTTTGTTGATTTGAAAAAATTGCTGGAACGGGCGCTTTAAATAGGTAATACGTATACTACCTACATAGTTTTAGCATCTAACGATTTTAAATAATCATGTTTTTTTTTTTTGAGATTGTGGTCAAGCGCGAGCCTATAGGTTATAAAAAAAAAAACATTTCGTCAGCCTATTTTTTCAGGTTTTGTATACTGATAGAAAAGGTACCATCGGTCATCACTTTTCGCTCTTTTCACTTTTTACACATGTTTAATTACCATTAATTTCAACCATTTCTTGTTTCATTTGCACCACCTTTTAATATAAATACGGCAAGTTAATTAAATTGCGAATATTTGTATAACTACATGTAAGCAAACAAATATGAAAATAAATGAACACAATTATTTATCTGGCGTCCCCTTCCGATTTAATAAAGTTGAGCTATCGGGCACCGGTAAATATTTACACTGAGTTTTATAACTGTACATATTGCTCATTTATATTGCTAACATAAATACATTGATCATGTACTATACCTAACTTAAACACTGTGTTAGGTTTATGAATGAAACTTCTGGTAAAAAATTGTGATCAATCAATCAATATTGTACCGTGAAGATTTTAATTTAGATATTTTAATGGTACCGAAGTGGTTCATAAAAGTTGTTCCATTTATTTTAATTTGAGTAAGTATACAGAGTTCTTAAGAAAGGTCTCCTACTAACATTAACATTCGAAACGGGATATTTACCATGTTTACTGTTTGTTGCTAGTTTCCGATATTTCGGTGCTGTTGCAAGCACCATTATCACGGATATACTGAAGTTCTTGCGGGTGGGTGTTTATGACGGGACAAATCGGTCTACCCTCTTTCTTATTCGTGACCATGACAGTTTAAAAACTTATAAATCTCCTACTATTAATATCGTAGAACTTACCTCTTTATTAAATACTTTCAGCAATATAACTTCAGGGGAACAGGCACTAATTAATTTCAAGAACTGAAGTACTATAGAGAATTTGAGATCTAAATGAGATTGCCTCGGAAACCATATTTAGTTAAACCTGAACAGTGCTCTTTTGGTAGGAGTGCAAGACCGCCACACAAAGAAAGCTAATCTTGGTGAGATGTAATATATATTTATAGTAAGTTTATTGATAGGTTATTATGCGTACTTTGCTAAAAATAGTTACAGCACTGATAACAACATTTGTGCCACATGTTAAATTTAGTCATGTTATACTTTGTATAGATTATTTTACCGATTGGTTTGTAAATGTGTGAACATTGTAGGCCTTCTAAATTTCTAGATTGTTAACATTTTATCTCGTTTTACTTTTTTTAATTTTTGTTTATTTATTATATAATCATTTTTTGTTTTAGTTCCTTACGACTTATTATCGGGCCTGCGTTGTCCCCCCATCTAAGTACTGCTGTAACATGGAAATATTGTAAAACCAAACAATTTTTTTAAAAGAGTAACCATGGAGTTTCTTGCCAGTTCTTCTCCATAGGAAACGACCAACCCGAACCGTGCACATTGTCGACGTTTTATAAGTGCCCATGTAGGCCTAAGTGAAATAAAAATTATTGATTTTGTACAACAAATGAGTGGAATTCTCTGACGGAGTCTGTATTTCTTGATGGCTACAACCTGTCAGTATTTAAGTCAATAATGAATAGGTTTCTTCTAGGCAAGCGTGCTACATCGTCGACCGTTGAGGTAGTGATCAAGCGTCAGCCTACCAATGTTAAAAAATATATCTTTTATAGTTGCATAATGCCATCGGAGGGCTGGAACGACGCGGTACGGATAGTGAGTTCCTGAAAGAACTTATATATCCCACATATTGGTTTCCCGCAAATTCTTCCAGAATCGGCAAAAAATGCCTTACGTTATTTACGCTTCAACTTTCGTGTGTTTAAGACGTGACTCCACGCGAAACACGATGTCTTTTTATTTATTTCGCTAATTACGGGCACACGAAAGGTTAAGGTGGAGATTATGATGGTATTTTTTACATTTGCAACCCTTATATTATTTAAATTATGGGAGAATCTATCTTGGTTAATATGTATGGCACATAGTAGTTGCATAATATTTACGACATAGGTTAATTAAGACGCAGTGAGCTGAATGGGCGATATCTCCTTAGCTGCAAGTGTTACCGTGATTTACGTGCGCCATTTGTAACCCGTTTTGTTGCACCCAATGTATGGCTCGGTACTTTCGGGTCATTAAGGGAAAGTTATGACAATTTGAAATGAAACTTGCGTGTATTAATTAAGTTTTAAGTTAAGAGTTGATAGTTCAAAGTTGGCTTAAAAGTGTGACATAAAAACATGGCGGACAAATATAAAACTAGCTCAGAGTCTACAGAATGCGCAAACAAAACGCAATGACCTTGAAACTTCCTAGAACAAAATAATGTAATCACCAGCTTATACTTAAGGCGGTACCCCGAGCAAAACGCCGCGCAAGCCGTTTTTTGTGCTGTTGTTAGGAGCTATCTACTCGTAATTTAAAAAGAAATATCAATTAATAAAAATACATTAAAATTCTAAATAATATTGATTCAAAAATGGTAGATTTAGTTTTTTTTTAAATCTTGTATATATTACACTAATCTCTTTCCAAAAAAAAATAAAAATGAGAAATAATTATTGATATTATGCATCTCCTCGTAAAGTGTTCATTAATAATTTTTTGTACTAACACTAATGGATAGACAATTTAATAACGAACATTTTTGTAGATTTTTTTTTTCAAAAGACCAAATTTCGATTTTATACAGATTTTATTCTAAAATCTGGGCGTATTCACTACTGTAATTCATGCGCCACCAGTGCCGCTAGACCAATAGGAATGCTCATATCTCATGCCGATTTTTTGGTCAGGGTACCGTCTTAAGCAGTTGGATTGTTTTTAACACCCAACGGAATAAGAGGGGAGTTAAAAGTTTGACGTGTGTACCTGTGTATTTGTGTATCTGCTGTGGCATCTTAGCTCCTAAACGGATGAACCGATTTTGATTTCGATTTTTTTTTTGTTTGAAAGGTGACTTTATCGAGAGTGTTCTTAGCTACGCTTGATGAAAATCGGTTGATAAAATTATAGGCGTTTTACTGTTTGCATCGGGGTGTTTTCGCAAGATATCGTGTCTTAATTACGTGTTCAATAGATTGCCGATCGAATAGTGTCTACTACTACATAAATTATGTTGCATGAAATAAAACCGGTCAAGTGCGTGTCGGACTTCGCACATTTAGGGTTCCGTACCAAACCGCAAAATTAATTTGGTTGTAATAGGAAAAATCAGGGCATTTCACAGAAAAATCTGATTTAGCAACATAATATATTGATATATGTTTGTAATAATAATAATGTAAAGATTAAATAATAATAATAATGAATGAATAATAATGTTAAGAATTTGGTGAAAATGTTTATTATTGCGTATACGTAATAATAAACATTATCACCAAATTTCTAGTTCTTAGGTCAATGGGAAGTTAAAAAATTCTTCGGCACAAAATTTTGCAAAAAATGCTTACTTTGGTGGCTTCTCATTCCTTTGTTTTCCAATATTTTTTTAAACAAAATATGCAATATGTATCTGCTCAACGAGTTCTAAAGAACGATAACCCATCGATAGGGTAGGTAAAAATTTATTTTCACACCCTCCTTAGCTGTATGGGTATGGCATTCGGTCAATAAGAGGCTTACTTACACTGTGAAAATTTCACGGTAGCTCCAACCGTTTGGCTGTAAAACCCGACGGACAGACGGACACGTGAATGACAGCTATAGGGCTCCGTTTGGACCCTTCGGGTACGGAACCCTGAAAAGTATTGGATAAAGCATAGCATAACATCACGTCTTCATTCCCCAGAAGGCTATTTGTATGTGTGTGTATGAGTTGTTGTAGCCACTTTTTATAAAATGTTGTAGATCATGAAATTGTGTTCAGCGACATTGGTTACGGACCCCTATCAGTCACAAAAGTGTAAATTACACGTAATTGTATCACCTCTTTAGAAAATCAGCCTAAATAGGGAGGCTCAATAAATTTCTGAAGCCTTTAAGAGCAGTTTTGATCTGTAAGCGACGGGCCGTCAGCTGTTGAGCCGAGATCTTTTATACGAATCGTTCAAACAAAGCGAGGCGTCGGAGCTAACTTAAGCCTTTTGTTCCTTAATTCCTGAGATGAACACTGCGCTTTCTTGGGACGTGTACACTGGGGCCGACTGAAATTTTGGTTGAATTTCGCAATATAGTGGCAACTTAAAGGATGGATATTCATGAAATAGAATTACCAATTATATTGCGGCGTGATTGCGTAATACAAAAGCTTGACAAATGGCTTTTCTATTGAAAACGTTCATTTTGTTATCCATGTTGACGAGCAGACTTCAGATAACAGTAGATAATTTTAACTCCCGACAGAAAAAGAGGGGTGTTACTAATTTGAAGTGTGTATCTGTGTCTTTGTGTGGTTGTGTATTTCTTCATCTCTCTGTGGCATCATAGCTCCTAGACGGATGAACCGATTTTGATTTAGTCTTATTTTGGTTGAAAGGTGACTTTATCGAGAGTGTTCTTAGCGTTCAAAGGTTATGCGCATTTTACTCTTTGTATCGGGGTATTTTCGAAAGGTATCGTATTATAATTACCTACGTGTTTTGATGGATTGTCGATCGAAGCGTGTTTCCCTACTACTAGATAAATTATATAGCATAAAGAGTATTTGTGTCAAGTTTCTTCATTTTAAATTTTACTTGTTATCATATGAATGCCCATAAAAATCTACCGGTGGCTGACAAGAAATTTGTTACACAACCAAGATGTAGCTGGAGAAAATACGAAATCGTTGCCAAAATCGTAAACGAAAAGTGTTTACAAACGTAAATCAACCATTATTATTTCAGCCAGAAGTCAATACAATCATGAACGCCTGATAATGGTAATTTTCACATTTTCTTATGAACCATTTTTGCTATATTTTTTTTGTACTGTACTAAATCTTGCTATTAGAAGAATGTCCACTAGCGTTAAAGCCTATAAACCCTCTTACTAATAAACGCGGAATAAAGTTATACCAAGTATAAACCTATGAAAATGTATGGTTATACCTTTGTTATACCTGGTATAACTTTATTCCGTGTTTATTAGTAAGAGGGTAGGGCCCAGTTCCGCCACCCTGGTATCTTACATACTCAGCCAATTATGTAGATATGTCCTATTATTATAACTAATTCTGATTGAAGTATTTGCCGCAAGTGAGCCTAAAAGAATGTGTAGCGTTCAAATATACTGGTAAACAAAAACAAATATTTTTTGACAAACAATACCGCAGTTGCGAACACAAAGTTATACCTCTCCATTTAAATTGTACCCAGTGTACAATCACCATAAGAGCCCCGTATTGTCTTGACGTCATCAGTCAGGAGGAGAGAAAACGTAACAATAAAGGATTAAACAGTTGACGCCTTTATAAATATTCATTTTCACAGTATTAAACACGAGAACCGCTTGGAGTTGTGTTTTGTTTGAGCGACAGATGTGTTCTCGGAAACTTCGGAGCGATAACGTGCGCTGGAATATTCGTGTACTGAAAAATGAAAATTGATAGAACTTGGAAGCGTACATCTATACTTATTTATACTTTATACTTAGTATTATAAAGAGAAAAGATTTGTATGTTTGTAATGATTTCAAAAATTCTTTCACCGTTGAGAAGTTACACTATTCCCGGGTGAAATAGGCTACTTTTTTCTCTGTATTCCCACAGAAACGGGAACTACGCGGGTGAAACCGCGAGGCGTGTGCTAGTATTAAGTATTCTGATGTTATTCTTGCATTGGAAAATAGGTGGGTATATTAAGTAATATCAGTCTATGAAAAAAAAATATGTCAAGATTTTGTAAAAAATTGTAAAAGTTGATTCCCAAAACCATAAATTTGTCAAAGTTATGGTTAAAACGCACGACGCTCATTCTATCATTTAACCCTGTCCAAAACATGACTCATACGCTGGATTTCAGTGCCCATACAGCTACACCTTTGAGTACCTAATGAACGCCAACGGACTCCGTTAATTAACGTGGCCACCATTGTAGTATGGAGCCATTGCCTCGAGAAGAAGAAGAAATTTTATCAGGGTTGATCCATATAGTCTATATTATTCAAAAAGTTATTGCAAAAACTGCTGTAGCGCGATCAAAAAGTACCATTGGGTCAAAAATCATTAAAAAGAAAAGATATTTTTTTTAAACTACTCTTCATCATCAGCCTTCCAATGTTCGCACTATTGGGACACAGGCCTCCTCTTTGTGAGTGGGAATGGGCCGTAATCCACCACACGGTCCCAGTGCGGTTTGGTGTATGTCATGTGAAATACACCAACCCGCACTGTCTGTGTCTGTGGTCTTCGAATTTTTGGTTCTAGGGCACAGAGGTTTACTCACGATGTTTTCCTTCACCGTTTTGAGAGCAGTGGTGATGAAATAATTTACACAAAGTACAGTGCCTGCCTAGGCTCGACCCACGACTACAATTTGTATGTGGCAGCCGTTACCACTGGACCACCACTGCTCCGCTACTATAAAACTTCACTGTACTTACATATAAAATAATATAAAATCTCTTTTTTAGGGTTCGGTACCTAAAAGGTAAAAATGGGACCCTATTACTAAGACTCCACGGTCCGTCTGTCTGTCACAAGGCTGTATCTCATGAACCGTGATAGCTAGACAGTTGAAATTTTCACAGATGATGTATTTCTGATACCGCTATACGGCTTTAACAACAAATACTAAAATAAGATAAATATTTAAGTATGGCTCCCATGCAACAAACGTCATTTTTTTATCGTTTTTTGCGACAATGGTACGGAACTCTTCGTGCGCGAGTCCGACTCGCACTTGACCGGTTTTTTTACTCTAAATTTTCTCCAACATTAACATCCCACAAATTGAAACTAGTCAGTACCTAATAAAGCGACGGTATGAAGCCACCCACCCTAGGTATAAGCACATTAGGATGTATGGAGGTGTCCACAACTCCACAGTGAGGTAGTGGAGCGAATTATCGCGGTATCTTCACGCTCGGCCGAGTGGAAGGCTTCTGCTTCATCACACGCGTCGATCGGTTTACGCACTTCATGCTATCATGGGATAAACTATTTTTTAATTTTTTTAGGGTAGAATAGGATAATGGATTTAAATACGAGGCTTTTTGCTTGGTTATTGTAGTATTGAAAAAAAAATCTGCAAGAAACTTTTTATTTGAAATTTGGAATTAGAAGCCTTGTAAAGCTAAAATTACATTGTATTTATTTTTACCTGACTGCCGAAGGAGGGTAATGTGTTTATCAGTCTATGTATGCATGTATGTATGTTCCTATATGGCGTACCAGAGACCAAACGTGTTGGCCGATTTTGATGGTTCGTCAATCGATTCGTCTTAACCCTGCGAGTGTCACTGGCTACATTAAAATTAGACAATAGAAAAATAGTGGATTTTGGGTGCCATATTGTGGGGACCCAAATTATTTTTTTCTTCCAAACCCATCGCTTGGGGTATTAAAATAAAGGGTTTTAAGAGCTGATTTCAAAAATATATAATACTTATATGATAAAATGTACCTAATTCGAAAAAAAACTTACTAAAAAGTTATAAATAAAAAAAGTTGAATCAAAAAATCAAAAAACCCGACTGCTACAAAAGCGAACTAAAAAGACGTAAACAAGGAGAAAATCATGCTATGCAGGCGGAGGTTACATCAGATTTTGGTCAGCTATCCCGCGAATATGTATCCTCCGACTGCACAGCATGATTTTCTCCTTGTTTACGTCTATTTAGTTCGCTTTTGAAGCAGACGGGTTTTTTGATTTTTTTATTAATTTTTTTTTTTACTTAAAAAGACAGTTTTCTTCAAACTAATCAGCGTTGTTTGTCACTATGTAGTAATACAAATGGTCACGCTATAGTTCTATACCTCCCACTCGTCATTTAGTTGCGGTAATTATACCTAGAAATCTGAGTACACAATAGATATCAATATTCATTGTTTCCCAATACGCCTGGTCAATGATCCAAACTATTACTGGTATTATATTAATTGACTAATTAAGGACAATTAATATATTACCAGTATACGTCATTAATGCGATAACGTGCTTCAGTAATACTGTATCATTGACTAATCAATATAGAATCAGGCATCTACATCAAAAGCAAGCCATTTATGAGCCGACACGACCTCCGATATTGTTTACAAATAATTAATTGTCGAATGCAACTGTAGCTGTTGATATTGGCGTAATAAATGCTATGCCATATTCTGTCCGTATTAATAAATATGTACATCTTTGACAATCAACGCCAGTTCACCACTTTACTCTCTAATCCCTTCAAAATAGAGTGGAAAATTCCAGATAGCTTTTCCGCCACAGTAGTACCTGTAACACGTAAACGAACAGTTTCGAACGGTCGTATATGCGTAGTTTAAAAATAATTAATTTTATTCATTGGGAAATAGAGAATATATTGGCTTGGATTAGTTTAACGATCTTGTGTGTGGCGGTACGCGTAACTTTATCTCCCGTACGTTGTAAATTGAGCTTTGTGTTGATTGTGGTACGGTGGGTCTTGGTTTGTTGGTGAAGGTTGTTACGTGTGTCATATGTGCGTGTATTGAAGGGGTGATGGGACAGGGTGGTGGGTTTGGTGCAACGCGTGCCCGTGAATAATGCGTCGCTAACGGGCGATTAATGTCCAGCACCGGGGCTCACGGTGCGATCGGCTGTTTTTACCGAGCTTACATTCGATTAAACGAGTCATATCCAGATTCGCTGTCGGCATTGACGGAAATAACATAAATAATTTTATTGCGCATCACACGGCCACACCTTTCTTGCCAAACACAGTTTGAACAGAATAAGTGCAAGAGCATACCAGTCATTTCATTTGTGCGACAAAAATAAATTAAATTAATTGCAATAACATCTTTGATTCTGAAATTGTAGACATTGTATGTTTGATGATTTTCTATTTAAGAAAAATCACGAAACCTCTAAAAGAAAATGGACAACAGTTTTCCAAAGACTACAAAAAAGTAAATAAAACCTAGAATCCTTAAATATATAAATATTTATTTTACAGAATATTGACATCAACAGTAGGTACAACCACTATAAAATTAGAACGAATATGTCCATGGTTTAAAATTATACAGCGAGTCAAACAAAACAATCCTACTACAATTATACAGCGAGTCAAACAGAACAATCCTACTACAATTATACAGCGAGTCAAACAGAACAATCCTACTACAATTATACAGCGAGTCAAACAGAACAATCCTACTACAATTATACAGCGAGTCAAACAGAACAATCCTACTACAATTATACAGCGAGTCAAACAGAACAATCCTACTACAATTATACAGCGAGTCAAACAGAACAATCCTACTACAATTATACAGCGAGTCAAACAGAACAATCCTACTACAACTTTTTTACTATGATCCTAGAAGAAGTTTTTAGAAAGTGAGTAACCGGCTGGGATGAGACATCCGGACTGACATTTGTCTCAAAAACTTACTGGTTCGCTTGAAAAAGGATAAAAACAAATCAGTTAATTTAAAAAAACATAAAATTTTCCTAACATCTTTTCAGCAAGATCTCCTTCAGCCTATGCTTCAGCGTAACTTTTTATAGACACTAACACAGATGCCTATCGATCATGTAAATTGGGTGCTCATACCTTATCTAGTTAGCAACTGGATATTGGCTTAGGATTAAAGTAGATGCCAAACTGTAAATCAATGAAGCCTGTCTAGTCAGGTTAATCAAATGTATCCGCTGGAGCTTAGGAATATGCAGGGTGTACAGTCACGGAAAAAGTGTTTTTGATAACTCTGTAAAGATAGAGAAAATAAATTAGCAAGTTCAATACTTATCTGTTTGGCATTGACAAAACAAAGTGACAATCCTACAACGACGTGCATAAAAAAAATCAACAGTTCTCGCGAGGCATTAAAATGTAATTCCTTCTTACTGATGAAGTTACGAGTATAGGTTCTTGATGCTAGAAAACTGAGATGCTATTTGACTTCTTGGAGCAAGGCAAGAAAACTGAAATACAGTTTTGCTTCTTGGATGATTCTTGGAGCAAGAAAACTGAGATACTATTTTGCTTCTTGGATGCTTCTTGGAACAAGAAAACTGAGATACTATTTTGCTTCTTCGAGCAAGAAAACTGGGATACTATTTTGCTTCTAAGAGCAACAAAACTGATATGCTATTTTGCTTCTTGGATGCTTCTTGGAGCAAGAAAACTGATATGGTAATTTGTTTCTTTTGGATGCTTCTTGAAGCATGAAAACTGAGATGCTATTTTGTTTGAAGAAAAACGATTCATCAAGGCTAAGAAAAAAAGTTAAAAACAAAAAAAAATACTATAGTGAAAGTTTGAAAAGTGATTGTCAGATTGAAACTCGCTTTCCAAACGCTTGTGTGCGTGTCTGTCTTGTGTAACCCAGCACCATGTGCGCAAATTCCTGGCATAACTGCGCGCTACTGACAGTGGCGTAGCTTCATTGGAACAAGATTCATACGCCTTCCGACGCCGACGGACGGTGCGGCTGGCGGTGCTTACCTTTATAAAGGGTTCGCTGAAAGACACTAATCCACATCTAGGAGGAAAAATAAATAAATCAATAAGCCTAAGTAATTTCCTCCAGTCAATCTCGACTTCGCCAAATTGACAGTTATAGCTTCTTATTTATTGACATTAATGGTGGGTTTTTGTTTCATTGTCATGGCGACTAAGACGACTGGAGTGATGGAAGTTTTCTTCAAAATGACTCAGAAGTAGAAACTAGGAACAGGTATTCTATATCTATGTTGGTGTCAAAGTAAGTAACAACTCATTGCGATTCCTTTCATCCGGAAGACTGGCAGCACTGCCATGTTGAGTGGCAAAGTTAATTCTTCTTATTAGATACTTAAAAAAAGACTAACAAAATCAAATCTTACCTAGTCGATCATTTTCACGCTGCAGAATTTGCAAATTGTTTCTATTAGTAGGCCACCAAAATCTCCTAAGAAAATTCTCTGCTAAACATTGTTGTGGGCACCTGTCCTTTCTAATGTGTGCACATTCCTGAAATAGCTGTGCGCTACATTGTTTCAGAAACTCAGTGGAACAAGCCTAATTCGTCATCTAACGCTGTGGCTTACTTTGATATACCTGAAGGTAAATGAAAAATACATTGAAGTAAGGCGTGAACTGTAAAGCATAAAGATGTAGGTATACCTACGGGGTAATCTTTTGTATTGAAAGCAAAACAACTTTCTAATAAACAAAATACAGTTATTCAAATAAATAAAATTACCTAATGACAAAAAGTAAATGAGACAAAAAAATCTTATCGTTCCTTTTGCACCAAAGGACCAAACAAAACAAACCCAATGAAATATTCGCCATAAAGCATTTTCCCCTTATTGATGGCAGGTACGTTTAAAAACAAGCTTTTTTATCATGTAGACACAATAGCCCCATAAAGAGACATTCCGTCGACAGTGAAAAATGACACTCATCATTTCAACACCATTTTTATGAGCACAATTTCTTTCGCATAAAAATAAAAATCGGCGCGTCTTTATAAAAATATCTCTTCAATTGTCATTCATGGCAGCGTGGCGCGTATTTGTCACCCGCCATGTCGGTCGCGGTTCGCGTTCCAAATATAAAAATGCAATTTTAAACAAAAATCCAGCCGCTGGATTCGAACCCTCACAATAAAAAATAAATGCGTGCAAACGTAGAAACATGTGCGAAACTTTTGTTGCCTGCCAGATATTTTTTCAACTTTTGTCATGATACTCCCTAAAAAGAAATGTGTTTTGTAGTTCTAGGTGCAATATTTTGATAAAATTTAGTTAATTTTACAAGTTTTGTTAGTATTAAAACAGTTATTTAACTACCTTATACTTTTGCACTATATAAAAAGCTTTGTAGAAATATTCCATTAATTTTATTGCGGGCTTTTCTCGTTTGTTAAGCTTAATTGCCGAGAAAGTTTCATTTAGTACACCGAATATGTATCTATTATAAGAAATGTAAACAAAAACTTTGAAAAAAAAACAAATTACGTGTAATTTTTACGAATATTTTTTGATAGATACACATTCTGATGCCAAATTTTTGTTTAAATCACTAGCGAGGGGAACTTTTTAACCCCAATAACAAAACTAAACCGTTTCCAACATTATGTTTAAAAAAAATCTAGCCAAATGCGGATCTAAGGACCTGTCACAATAAAATAAACTTTACGATGTAATTCAAAAAACACCGATATCGAATACAAATACAATCACCAATAAATTTGATTCGCGAAACAAAATCAAAGAAACGTTGTCTCGGGAGGGTTCTGTACATGAATTTGGTATTCACTGCGTCGTCAAGAAGACATCAGGAGGCAGAGTAGCAAAATATTATAATAGCATAATGGTGTCAGGTGGCGTTGTTCTATAGGGATACGCCTTTACAAACACGGCGGTGGTTAGGGAAGTGTTTATGTCGATACTTTTCTTACCTGTGATTTCAATTGTGTGTGCATTTTGCACAAACAATTGAAAATTGACAATTGCAACAATTGTTTGCTTTATTGTGTTTGTGCAATTGAATACAAAGTGAAATATAAAAAAAAATACCAAGTGCGAGTCAGACTTGACCAGGGAAGGCCGGAAGGGTTCCGTACCGTTATCGCAACAAACGGCAAAAAAAAAACACGGTTGTTGTATGGAGCCCCATTTTTTTTTTTTTTCTGTTTTTAGGATAGGCAACAGAAATATTTGATCTGTGAATATTTCAACTGTTCAATATTTCTACTATTTCATGAGATACAGCCTCGTGATAGTTGGACAGACAGACAGACAGACGGATCGTGGAGTCTTAGTAATAGGGTCCCGTTTTTACCCTTTGGGTACGGGAACCCTAAAAAGCTTTGAAAAATAACTAACAAGCAAAATGCTAAGTGACGTTGACTCACCCAGTCACACAAGTTAAGAATAGCATGAGGAGAGCAAAATTTTACTTATTTTACAAAATTAACTGCGCCTGAAGGTAATAAAATTAATATTAAAATCTTTACATTTATAAAAAGACAATTCGATATGCTTTTTTGAGCATGCAGAAATATCTACCTGTTTAAGTACCCAATCAAAATTAACATCGATAAGAAGTAGAACAACACTTATTCAAAGCGGCGTCGTCTCGCGTCTCGCCTCGACGTCGTCGGAGCATCGCACACTAAGCGGGGTTTAGGCTCGTGATATGAAAGCGAAGTGACGTCACCAGCTCTTCAGCCAACATCCATGTACCAACTTCGTACGATCGCCGAGTTTTATTGCCGTCGGATTGTCGTGTGCTTAGTTTTATTGCACTCCCGGTGTTTAGATACAGCCTCTGCGGCGAGAATGCCAAACAGCTCGGAATATTCATGTACCCAAAATCAACGCTGCCAACCCCCAAACAAGCGGTTTTTATGACTGTTTGCAAACTATCAACATTCAACCGTACCATCTATGTAATGTATTCAAACCTTTTTATATGTTAACAATGTTATATGAATTAATTTCAACTCATGAAAACCACAACATTAATGTTTGCTTGGATAATAGTGATTAGGTAAAATGCACGAAAACGGCAATTAAGAATGAAAAATGATCATTACGCTCGTTTATAATTAAAAAGCTCCGACATGCTCATATGCGGACTAGTCTGTTTCGACTTTGATTAATATTGGACTTGACAGGCTGGAAGCTTTTAAGGTATAACGGAATGATCATCCATTTCTAAATGCTTTGTTACTTTTAGAATAATTAAATATGATAAGCATGAGCTGAAATATGACTTTACATCTAAATTGAATCACAGAATTAATTAATTCCACCCGCAACAGTAACAAAACAGTTTTTGTTAGTTCGTAAATCGAACTTTATAAAAATGTAATATTATAAACTTACTTCAGAAAAGAATAACTAAGCATTAAACTACTGAAAACTCAATACCTGAGAACTGGAAGCATTGCACACAGACTTACCGTGAACCCTATAAAAACGCAATTTTTGGTCGTGGCCAGTTCAAGGATCGACTGGACGACTCTTCCCCAAGTTTCTTTTGACAACTCTGTTGTACCCACAGATCATAAAACAACAGTTTTTTTTAATATTTTGATAGGCTCGCGCTTGACCACTATCTCACCTGATGGTAAGCGACGATGTGGTCGACAGTGTAACACGCTTGCCTAGAAGAAACCTATTCAAGCTTGACTTAAAAACCCCGAGGTTATAGCCATTGGAAAACGCAGACTCCGGCTGGGAATTGCACTCCTTAGCTGTACGCATATCGAAATAATTTTTTTTTGAAGATCTGTGGTTGTACCCTTTACCGAGAAAATTAAGAACTTGGGGATATTCATTGACAAGAACTTCTCTTGGACTGCCCAGCTAAAGGAAGTTAGCCGCAAGCTATTCGTATCTGCTGGATCTCTGAGAAGACTTATCTTCTTACTTCAGAAAAGAATAACTAAGCATTAAACTACTGAAAACTCAATACCTGAGAACTGGAAGTATAATGACTATAATGAAATACAAACGACAGACATTGATATTAAAAGTGTAGCTAAAGTTCTACATTTCACAAAATCAAAACTTTTCAAGAGATGAAATTTCGCTACACTGTTTCAAAGCGATAAAAATACAGCTAAACAATAAACACACTAGATTAACCCATCGCAATGGATATGCTTAATCCATATCAGTCAAGTTTAAATCGCGGCAAACGAAAATGTCAACTTGTAATCTATGTAATTAAGTGAATGTCAGGGTGGGTTTACAATAGGGCTGCACAAGAAGAAAATTATTTTCTGTTACTGAAATATTGTTAAGGTCCGAGTGTTTCAGGAACTTTTAGTAACAAATTTCAGGTTTAAACTGTTTTATTGTAAACTATTTCAGTTTATATTATATCCGTATATACAAAAAACCTGGACGCTGTTTAGTGGTTGCTAAGCAGATGTAATTTTTTTAAATAGATTATTTGAATTTAGAATCTGCTAATCAGTTGTTTAATAAATAAGGTGCAAAATAAATAACTGCTTTTATAGAAACAAGATGAAAGACAATTCATATCAACTTAATTACTTATTAAAACATGTTTAGTGAAAGTATCTCAAAATCTTTATTATGTCTTTTTACAGCTTATTAGAGCTTGCTTGCCGTTATGTTCTTCATAATTGGTACCAGTCAGGTAGGTGCAGAAATTGGCTTCATAAGAAAAGAAAATGCTACTCCATTGAAAATTCTAATCCCGACAGCCCTAACTTTACAGGACCGGCAAGCCTCGCGTCTCGTCGCCGCCTCGCCGCGAAACACGATTATGATATGAACACAGTCTAAGTGCGTGAGACATAATGTAATAAAATTGTTTCCAAACAAAACACCCATGTTAAAAGGTGAAATGGATAACACACGCTTTGCCGACATAATAATAAATACACATGCTTGTTTTCTAAATAACTAATCACAAAAACGTGTAGAGCAACCAGTTTCACAATTTTTGCAATTGATATCAGGAAACTATTACGCGGTCATTTTAATCTGTTTAGTAAAACAGTAAGCGAGTAATATTTATTTTCAGATTGTTTTACGGATTAAAATAATATGTCCTGTTATTGAAAATGGGGCGTTACAACAATTTGCAGCAACCCCGTTTAGTCGTCAATGTCTAATCCTAAAAGTAAGTAAGACGTTCATGAAAAATAACCACAACTTAAGTGAAGAAGCACTAATAAAGTTAAGAAGTCGCATGAAACTCCCGTCAAAATATGACGTTGTCTTTAGCTTCAGTCCCCTTCATCAAAATCTGTCGCAATATTTCTCTCCACTATATGAACAATCAACATATTTAAAGATGTGCGACGCGTCGACTCAGGAGATTCGCGGCGCGAACTTCGCGAGTTAATTCTCGCTAAATGAATTATTCCTTCCCGCCGAGGTGGCGCCCTCTATTGACGGAGCAAACTCGCTAAATAGTTTCGTTCCCGCTGCTATTATTGTTGAGAAACTGTCGCATAAGTTGGATGTTGAGTATGTCTGCTGACACAATAGTTTCCTAGTTGGTTAAATTGTCCCTGGAGTAACAATCTTTGCTGCTTTGTTGATGTATTTTGATTGTACCTGGATACAGGCTGCTGATGTTTATTCTAGTCTCTAATTACAGTATATCATTTGACTAGCCATAGAATATTTTTTATAATAAAAATTATAGTTGTTTCAATAGAGCCTTAGCAGTTTCAGCAACCAAGGTCACGTAGGCGTTCAATCAAAATACTTAAACCACCTTTTATGACTTTGTAAATACCGCAATTAAAATGTTACATACAGAATATTTTGTGTATGACGCGAACACTTAAGTCAACATAAATCTTAAAAACAATAGCCAGTCATTAACGTGTTTATTACAAGTTCTTTTCAGAAATATTCAGAAAATTAACAGTTAAATATACACATGACATTTGTGAGCGGCGGTCTTCGCAGGGTAGCAGCTGGATGTGGGTTGCCGAAGATCGAAGCAAATGGCGTGCAATTGGAGAGGCCTATATCCAGCAGTGAACTGCTATAGGTTGATGATGATGATAACATAACATCATGACTGTATTCTCCAATGAGTTGAGCAGAGGTTCGCCTATTTTACCCAAAGGGTAAAAACGGGACCCTATTACTAAGACTCCACTGTCCGTATGTCTGTCTGTCTGTCACCAGGCTGTATCTCAAGAACCGTGATAGCTAGACATTTGACATTTTCACAGATGATGTATTTCTGTTGCCGCTATAACAACAAATACCGAAAACAGAATAAAATAAATATCCCACAGATATAAATCTAACTAGATGACGCGATTGTATGTACTGCGCGTGTCAAAAATCGGAGTGAAATTACGATCAGTGATCGTAATTTGAGCTTTTCATTTAGCATTAGCAGCACCGGCAATCCACCGAAATCTAGAAAAATGTCTTTTTATGCCATATTGAGCTGTAAAGACTATATAGAAAAAGTTGACCGAGACATTGGAAATGCAATTTCTTTCATTAGTAAGTAAATTTGTTTTTAAATTGTGTGTGAATAAGTGGCACGCATGGTTTTCTTACAGATGGAGGGACCTGCGTTATCTAGTTAGATTTATGCCTGTGGAGGTTCCCATACGACAAACGTGATTTTTTATAGTTTTTTGCGATAATGGTACGGAACCCTTCGTGCGCGAGTCCAACTCGTACTTGGCCAATTTTATTTATAGTTTATCGTATCTTTTATTCAATCTTGTATACCCTAACCTACATTGAGATAGTAGGTTTACTAGATATTATACTAAACTCACTGAAACCGCTCTGCTAATCTATTCACTACTAAGATACCATAGAAATACGCAAAGCACATACGATAATCAGCCACGTCAAAGCATTCATTAGAAGTTAGAGAATGATATCCAATCCTCCTAGTACGGTGTCCCGGTACGGTTGTAAAGCGGCTTTACCTCGACGTTAGGATCCTCCGACGTTCCTAAAACCGGAATACTCAATTAATATGCTAATAATATGGAGGATTTGACAAGGGTGCGGTGCAAGGTGCAGTAAAACCGAACTCGTGTTGAAACAGCACCGTCTTATCTCTGAACTTGCTAATTATTATTGCGGCTGTGATATCTCTGTTATGAATTCAGATTTGGAATTTAATTGGGAACGTTGATACTACTGATAAAATGTCACATAACCAAAAAAAAACTCAATATCAGCAAGCAAGTTTTTGATGAAATGCATCCCGATAAATAATTTGCACTTTGATAAAAAAAAAAAACTACCAGGACAATTAAATAAGAGTTGATATATTCTTCGTTACATTATAAAAAACTTGTTAAAGACGCACCCATATATTATCTTAATGTCTAATTAAATTACACCTAGTGGTAATATCTTGTAGGAAATAGGGGCGCTTAATCTAATATGGTATTTTTATTTTGATACAGAAGTCTGTATCTAATTAGCATTTATGTCTAGAAAGTAATGTCTAATTAGCATTTATACGGGTACAAACAAACCAGATACAACGTCCCTCGCCAAGGTTACAATGAATGCGTCTGCGCAATACTTTCGCGCGGATTGCGCCCGCACCGAAGTGGAGCACCTTTCACCTCCAGCGATTACCTAACATTTTACTTTGTAGTCAGTTATTTTACGGATGATTCCAAGCCTTCGATAGCTCAGTTGGTAGAGCGGTGGACTGTAGATGTATAGAGACTGAAATCCATAGGTCACTGGTTCAAATCCGGTTCGAAGGAATTTTTTTTTTGCCTTTTGGAACCCTGGCTTTTTTGAGCATTGTAATAGTTTTATTTAGAAATTATATCAAGCCTTCGATAGCTCAGTTGGTAGAGCGGTGGACTGTAGATGTATGAAGACTGATATCCATAGGTCACTGGTTCAAATCCGGTTCGAAGGAATATTTTGTTTTATTTGGAAATTATAGCTCAGTTGATAGAGGTGTGGACTGTAGATATAAGTAGCTGATAATCATAGGCCGTTTGGTTCAAATCCGGCACGAAGGTTTTTTTTTTCTATTAGGTGTTCTATTTAATCCCGGAAAAATGGTTCAATGCGAAATCTTTATATCTAGTAGTCCTTTCTTCTTTGCGCAGCATGATAAGACGATGATAATGACTTATAGGCTCTAAAACATTTTTGTTATTTTTTTATCCTTGCGATATGTAACTTTCAACATCATTGAGATCACAGAGTACTAAACCAATGGAGTGTTAAAATATCTCTCTTAAGTCACATGCGAGGACTATGAAAAAATGATCATCTGACTGTAAGGTACAATACTTGCAAAAAGACCACATTCTTTTTTTTGAAATCTCGCAGAAATCTTAAGTATTTTATTTATTATATACTTTATTGTACAGGACAAACACAAGTACAAGTGTACAATGGGCGGACTTATCGCACTAGGCAATCTCTTACAGACAACCTTGTCATGAACGAAATATTTCTAAGCGGTAAGCAACAAGAGGTTTGGAAGGAGAAAGAGGAGCCATTCGCACAGCAGTGGCACAAAAATTATGCTGGAAAAAACCGGCCAAGTGCGAGTCGGACTCGCGCACTAAGGGTTCCGTACCATTATTGCAAAAACGGCAACAAAATCACGTTTGTTGTATGGGAGCCCCACTAAATATATATTTTGCTCTGTTTTTATTATATATATGTCGCCGCGTAGGCGTGAATTTGCTAATTTATTATCCTAATTAATCGTTTTAAGTGTCTATGTCTATTTAAGTTGGGTTTTGAGTTCAGCGCCATCTATTGGCTCACTGTGGAATCAGTATTGATTCATAATTCGTATGCTAATTTCAATGTTTAATTAATACGAGATGTTTAAATTAAACAGGAACACTTATTGTAGGACTTTTGGATTTGTTCTCATTTTAACTATTGCACATTTGACTAAGTAAATGTGTTTGATTATGTTATTCAGATAAAGTTGTCAAACAATGGCGGATGTTATAATTTCTATGACCAATAACCAGATTTAATAATTTAATACGAGAACTAAACAAATTTGAGTAAATGATTAAATACTAAGAAGTCATAAGACTATTTTATACAGCTATGTAATAATGAGAAACTTTCTAATTAGTAAGATTGTTAGATCACCGGAAACTTGAATAGTTTTGTTATTAGATGACTATTTCAATAATAAACTACAAACCACTTTATATTTGTGAGTATTGAGGTTGTTTAATGTTAAAATAATTAACTGATCAGCATTTTAGTATTGTTTGCTAACTTTACTCAACTATCCAAGTAATTAGTGTCTAAACAAAAACAATATGAAAGTCCCGCGGAGTCCCGCCCACTTAGAACGTGCATGGCGCGTACGGTGCATGGTGTGTGTAAAAAATAATAACTGTAAAACTGTTTAATAAATCTGCTAATTGAATAGATGTTTGAAAACCTAATAAACATGTAACGTTAATTGTCATAAAGTGATTGTGTAATCTATAAAAACATTTAAAAAGAGTATCCTGGAGTTTCTGGCTAGGTCTTCTCCAGCGACCGACAAAAGCTTTGTGACCTAGCAGGCCACACGAATTCACGATGTGGTTTTAGCTTCAAGTTCATTTGAAAACTCAAAGTGCCTGTAACTAAATCAAATAAACACTCTTGAGTTTCAATCCAGTGTTGTGTGTTATTGAAGTAACCCGCTCCAGTCAAGAATAAAGGAATTGCCTCTAGACATTGGGGTTAAAGATGGCAGTCCTATGATACATAGGTACTTCGACGTGACATCAGAAGTGGGATCAGCTCCCACTATCGCCTTCTGCCCATGCTATGAAAGCCATCCGAAGAATTTAGCACAACATCGCCAGCGCCGAGGGCATGGCAAAAGATTTTCCTATGATAATTTCCAAGAGTAAGCGATGCCCAGACATAGGCGAAAAAGGGCGAAAATAACTGAAATATTTTTACATGAACGATCTGGTTAGAAAAATCATGGCGGCCGCAAGTGCCAATGGAAACAAAATTGAAGATTATTGCAATAAAATATTTTTATTTTGTGACGACGCACAGAACTCTTTTGAAACGACAGAAGAAGTTCTGGCTGTGGTCCCGTCTAAGCTACTGACTAGTGGCAGGATGCTGTCCTACACCATTATGACCAAAACTTTATACAGCACAGAATGACCGAAGCAGCTAAAAAGCGAACAACTTGATCTGTCCATTGATAGATTTATTCATGGTTGAGGGGAGTATTCTGTTTTATTTATTTATGTAACTTAACATTCTTAATTATTTTCATCATACAAGGCAAGGTTAGTGACCTTTTGTGTGACAATTTTAATTTGCCTAGACTTTTCCCAACCAAGTCTGGGACGGCTTCCATTCTAACTGGATTCAGATGAGTACCAGTGTTTTACATGGAGCAACCAAAACCCATTAACTGGGTAACACAATACCCCTTACTGACTGACTGGTGCCTGCTGTTGTTTGTGTGGCAATTTGTGGAATTAAAATGAATGAAACCGCTTAAATTACTCCATAAAATAAGACAGCTGACTAGGAACTCAATGTTATTGTTTAAATATGGTTCTTCTGTCTTAAGAATTGCAATGGCTCAGTTATTTGAGAAACTTTATTTTATTTGAGGAGTATGTAAGGATCGTAGCAAGTGGCAATCTGTGGTTGCTGCCTATACCCATGAGGACAAGGTGTGAGTGTATGAATGTTAAACAATTCTTAGTACCTACGTTGAGTTTTGTACCGGACAAAAAGTAATTTGGTTACAAGACTAAACAATATTTAAAATATTATCAAGAGGTTTTTGTAGAGTGTAGTATGCATCTAATATAAATGTATGTGTATGAATGGTTGAAAGGGTTGTGATACACCTGGTGGAGTCATTACGGACTTTATAATCAGGGTAAGTATCAGCAGAGCTTCAGTTCGTGCATAATCATAATATAATAATAAATAGTCATAAGCTGATAGCCACCTGATAACTTTTAATTTACAAGTAGGTAGGTACGCTTAGTATGTGTGAGTAACCTATTATGTATGGACCTTGTGATTTTTGGTAAATTAATGGTCCTGTGTATGTAAGACATTTGAGTGAATCTAATGTGATTACTGTGTTCCATCTTATCTGTCTACATGATCTGGTAGATTTGTTTTGGCTATGGGGTTCTTGACAGTGATAGCGCTATAAGTTAAATCTCATTAAAAAATTGTCTGACCCTACATTCTTGGTACAGACTGTCAGTTGGATACTGATAGGGCCTTTTATAAGCTCTAAGATTTATGCTTGTTCAAGTTAAGTTTGTTATAATAAAGTTTATTTAATCATTCAATATTTGAGAACCTTCCTAATGAATTAAATTTCACAATGGGTTTAGTTGAATTTTACTTGTTATGGTACATGGGTGTAAATAGATTAGTAATTTCTGACAGATTTCAAAGCTTGTTATTGGATGCACTTGCACAGAATAAAAACAATCAAAAGACAGGTTTGTTTTTTGATAATTTGTCACTTTTAGCATTCAATAACTTTCTTTTCTTTTTGCAACTTTTTACCTAGCTTGTATTCAAACTTGTTCACACATAAATGTTTTGTAATGAAATAGGTTTGTAATAGGTGTGTAAATAGGTTGTTGTGTGTGTGGTATGCAAACATGCATCATTAAAAGTAATTTTCAACATGTTTTAACATTAATCTTTAGCTAGTGCAAACACCGTCATAAGTAATGCAGCAATCTTCATAGTTATTCATTTCAGTGTCATCAGATTCTAGTTAACTTTGAATTACTCACTTACTATTTCAAAACAATAACATAATTTATTTGTTATCAGTACTAACTCCTACTTATTTCAATATTAATAGGATCATCTTTTCTTTTATTATTATTTATCTGTATACCTTCTCACATTCCAGATTCCTGGTAATTGTCATATCAAAAATCAAAATGGTTACCTACATAGTCAAGTATTATCAAGGATGTGGAAACAAAACTAAAAATACCTGGTTTGCAAGTGACCGTGTCGCCGGGTCAGGACCTTAGAAGCTACCAACATACATACATGCCACCAAATAGAGGTCAGCTGAAAAATGACTTCCAGCCAAACATAACTAAAGTAAAAGGTGAGAAGTTTTCAAACTATCTTCTACTCACCTCGCTAACTGATACGGTGTTGTTGTATCAGAAGGCTCAACACAATAGCCATGTCGAATAACTACATGACGCTTGTGCATGATACTACCATGCAACAAAGTACTTTTAAATTATTATTCCTGGGTTCAATTCCTAGGTTGGGCAAAATTTGTTTATGGGGTTTTTCCAATAGGGATTCCTCTGTAGCAGCCCAGAGTTTTGAAATTGGTGAACCCCCATGCTTCAAAAAGCATGTTGAGCCATTGGCCTTGTGCACCATAGTACCTCCTTATGCAGATGGCTCAACAGTCAGGAGGACTACTGTTATTATTATGTTTTTGTAACTCGTTTCAGTTTATGCTATTCTATTGTCATATTTAGTCAATTATAAAAATGAATAATAAAACAAGCTCTAATTATTGAGATGTCCAATAACCTATAGCTCTGGAGGCACTTAATAAAATAATAGGTTATATCAACACCAAACTATCAGCATCCATGGAGATGGATTTGAGGTAATAATGAGAACACAATAAACTATCTTATTATGCTGTGGAAGCAACTAAGATTGATAACACAACAAACTATCCTATTGGTATGCTGTGGAATCAAGTAATAATGATAACACAACTATCTTGTTGGTATGCTGTGGAAGCAACTAATAATGATAACACAATAAACTATCCTGTTGGTATGCTGTGGAAGCAACTAATAATGATAACACAATAAGCTGTCTGTTAGTAATCCGTGGAGGAAACTAATAGTGATAATACAACACACAATCTATTGGTTTGCTGTGGAAGCAACTAATAAAGATTTAATATCCATTGGTTAGGCGTGGAGGCCGCTAATGAACAATCTCTCATGTTATCCTGCTGGGTCCACGGTGTACAAGACCACCCAGAGCCTGGTTCCTTATATCCTGTCAAATCAAAGACTTCGTGCCTGTCACGGAGCAATGATCCTAAACTCCTTAACCTTTAATCCTGTCAAATCAAAGACTTTGTGTCTATCACAGAGCGGTGTTCCTAATCCTATCCTTAAATCCTGTCAAATCAAAGACTTTGTGTCTATCACAGAGCATTACCGTCCCGTGAGAATGAAACTAAACAAAAAAAAACAGCTGATCACAATACTCCTACACTACCTACACTATACTTACCAAATACAAGGCTGCTATGTAAGCCTTCTTATAAGTAGGTATGTGCTCATTAATGCATCAAATATTTTAATTTGAGATAAACTTAATAGTTACCTAATTTCATAAGTATTCAGTGATAAATTGATAACTTAAACTGACTATTACCTATTACAAATCAATGAATATTGTAAGATAATACAAACAATAACATTCTGCAAACAAGATTCAAATTGGACTAGTAAGCTAGCAACTGATTATTCAATGTCAAAAACCTGAAATAGAAATTGTATGCCTTCATTGACATGACATGTAGCAGTTAGTTGTTTCCTAACAACATTGGTATTTACCATATAGCAAGTAGAATACCTAAAGCATATAGCTGTGGGTGTAAAAATACATTCAATATTTCAAAAATAAGGCAAACTCAGCTTAGATTTATAACAAGCTGTCAATGATAAATAAAACCAGTTGTTATCAGATCCTAAACTTAATTAATACTGTAGGATGATAAACAACAATAATCTGCCGACAAATATTTCTCCGCTATTACAGATAACAACCAAGAAACACAGAGACTGAGGACACGAGACTGAGGACACGAGACTGAGGACACGAGACTGAGGACACGAGATTGAGGACACCTCTAGCTGCAGAGCCCGCAGCTAGGTCCAGTATGGCCGTGTCGCCGCGTAGGCGTGAATTTGCTAATTTATTATCCTAATTAATCGTTTTAAGTGTCTATGTCTATTTAAGTTGGGTTTTGAGTTCAGCGCCATCTATTGGCTCACTGTGGAATCAGTATTGATTCATAATTCGTATGCTAATTTCAATGTTTAATTAATACGAGATGTTTAAATTAAACAGGAACACTTATTGTAGGACTTTTGGATTTGTTCTCATTTTAACTATTGCACATTTGACTAAGTAAATGTGTTTGATTATGTTATTCAGATAAAGTTGTCAAACAATGGCGGATGTTATAATTTCTATGACCAATAACCAGATTTAATAATTTAATACGAGAACTAAACAAATTTGAGTAAATGATTAAATACTAAGAAGTCATAAGACTATTTTATACAGCTATGTAATAATGAGAAACTTTCTAATTAGTAAGATTGTTAGATCACCGGAAACTTGAATAGTTTTGTTATTAGATGACTATTTCAATAATAAACTACAAACCACTTTATATTTGTGAGTATTGAGGTTGTTTAATGTTAAAATAATTAACTGATCAGCATTTTAGTATTGTTTGCTAACTTTACTCAACTATCCAAGTAATTAGTGTCTAAACAAAAAGAATATGAAAGTCCCGCGGAGTCCCGCCCACTTAGAACGTGCATGGCGCGTACGGTGCATGGTGTGTGTAAAAAATAATAACTGTAAAACTGTTTAATAAATCTGCTAATTGAATAGATGTTTGAAAACCTAATAAACATGTAACGTTAATTGTCATAAAGTGATTGTGTAATCTATAAAAACATTTAAAAAGAGTATCCTGGAGTTTCTGGCTAGGTCTTCTCCAGCGACCGACAAAAGCTTTGTGACCTAGCAGGCCACACGAATTCACGATGTGGTTTTAGCTTCAAGTTCATTTGAAAACTCAAAGTGCCTGTAACTAAATCAAATAAACACTCTTGAGTTTCAATCCAGTGTTGTGTGTTATTGAAGTAACCCGCTCCAGTCAAGAATAAAGGAATTGCCTCTAGACATTGGGGTTAAAGATGGCAGTCCTATGATACATAGGTACTTCGACGTGACATATATATATTTATATTATGAACCATGATAAATAATAATGCGAATCGTTTTTTCGGCTGAATGTAGGCCGATGATACAAAGATTATGAATTGAAAATTATGTGTGATATGATACACATAATTTATAATAATTATAAATTATTTTTTTGTATTTGCAGAATAGATTTCTTCGAAATAAGAAAGGAAGCTTGTGAAAAAACCGGCCAAGTGCGAGTCGGACTCGCGCACGAAGAGTTTCGTACCATTATCGCAATAAAAGGCAAAAAAAACACGTTTGTTGTAAGGCAGCCCCATTTAAATATTTATTTTATTTGTAGTATTTGTTGTTATAGCGGCAACAGAAATACATCATCTGTGAAAATTTCAACTGTCTAGCTATCACGGTTCATGAGATACAGCCTGGTGACAGACAGACAGACGGACCGCGCAGTCTTAGTAATAGGGTCCCGTTTTTACCCTTTGGGTACGGAACCCTAAAAAGTGATGCTCTCAAGTTTGTATTTTACAAAAAAACAATGTGCGAATGAGTTCTCCATTTTGTCACTACTGCGTGATTTGCTTTCACCGAAGTGGAGCACGTTTCACCTCGACAGATTGCATAATATGTTATGTTGTAGTTACTTATTTCAACCACATCATCAAGCCTTCGATAGCTCAGTTGGTAGAGCGGTGGACTGTAGATGTGTAGAGACTGAAATCCATAGGTCACTGGTTCAAATCCGGTTCGAAGGAATACCTTTTTCCTTTTCCACCCTATTTTTATTGAGTACCGATAATCTTTATTCGGAAATTATGCTAAACCTCAATAACACTGTTGGTAGTGCAGTGGACTGTAGACGTAAATAGACTGGTTGGTTCAAATCCGGTTCGAAAGAATACTTTTAGCTTTTGACAACCCTTATATTTTTGAAAAAAAGTTATACTTTTATTTGTAAGGTATATGAGGCGTCCGATAGCTCAGTTGGTAGAGCGGTTGGGTGATAAGAACTGAAATCAATAGGTCACTGATTCAAATCCGGTTTGAAAGATTTTTTTTTTCCTTTTGCAACCAAATTATTTTGCGTATAATTTATTTTGACATTATACCTAGTATTAGCAGTTATTTTCTTCCTTTCTTTCCAGAACGCAAATTACCTACGTAGTACCAAAAGCTGCAAATCTAAACCAGGACTGAGCAGGCCATGACTTTTGGTCCATGCTGTGCCCCGTATATCGCAAGATTGCAGCCCTGATACAGCTAGACGAGTTCACGGCAGACGAAGGAAAATCTGGAGGGACAGCTTGAAGGACTTCCTCAAGAATTGGTTAAAGAAGCACAAGACAAAGAGAAATGGAAGGAATGGGGTAGGCCTTTGCCCCAGGTATGGGATAATTCACGCTTACAAAAAATGTGTTCTTTCCAGCCCCGGAAAAGTAGATAATAAATGCGACAGCCTTGTATCTACACACAACAAAAGTGTCTAGGGATCAAGAACGTTTTTTTATTATCGCCGCATTAGGCTTATTATTTTAACTTTTTTAGATCGTTATTGATTCTGTTTAGTGAATCTCACTATTTGAATAAATAATTTACTTAAAATTATGATTAAAAATAGAGAACTGTCAATCAGGATTCCTATAAAAGAGCATTACCTTTGTGAGTGTGTGTGTGTTTATACACGCATGCACGGGTATAGATTATAGTCTAGAATAGCACATACCATACATACCTTTTATCCCGGGCATATGTTCCCTCGGTATAATTTTCGACTTTAACGCGGGCGAATCCTCTGGCAGAAGCCAGTATGATAATAATTATGATGAGATTGACAAGGCTCAAAAATATTGTTATTTTTTTTATCCTTGCGGTATGCAACTTTCAACATTATTAGGATTATAGAGTACTAAACAAATGGAGTGTTAAAAATGCAAGTTGAATACACGAAATAGCTGTTGTCACATGCAAGGACAATGAAAAAATGGTCATCCGACTGCAAGATACAGTGATACAGTACAAGATGCAGATGACATTCTATGGTACCCATAGAACTAAGAGGGATTTAGTATAAAAATCATTGAGCACAAAATCATTTGTCATTATTTGAAGCGTTTAGACATGCATATTAATAAACAGTAGTGCTGAGTAGCTCTGAGGAACTTAAATAAATTTGGTTATTACGTTTTAAAATAATAATTCTAATAACAAATAAATGTTTTTTTTTGTATGTTTTATAAAAATATTAAAAAATGTAGATAATAAGAAATAATATAAATAAAGGAATAAAAATGGAAAATGTCAAAGGTATTATTAAGGTAGGTATTAAGTAAGGTACATATTTTTTTTATGAAATTAATATCCTAAAGTTTTGCAGGTGTATGAAATACTCTATTTATTATTAAAAAACTAAGGAAATGGTTATTTAAATTCATAATTTTGTTGCATATCCTTGGCAAAAATGAGCCATGTCACTTTCATTTTTTTTCGCCTTTTTACTTTCTTACTCTTAAATCTAAGTTTTTTTTTTTTGCATGTACCAAATATTCCAAAGCAGTAAGCTACGAGAGATTTGGATTTGGAAGCACTTGCACACACAACACAAGGCTGGGGAAAAAAAGATGCACTCACTTTTAACGTTCATAAAAAACGCGAGCGTGTCATGCTTTCGAGCTCTCCATTTTGTCACTATTGCGTGATTTACTTTTACCAAAGTGGAGCGCGCTACACCTCGACATATTGCATAATATGTTATATAGTAGTGAGTTATTTCAAATGCATTACCAAGCCTTCGATAGCTCAGTTGGTAGAGCGGTGGACTGTAGATGTAAATAGACTGGTATCCATAGGTCACTGGTTCAAATCCGGTTCGAAGGAATATATTTTTTTCTTTTGCAACCCTTGATTTTTTTGAATATATTTATAGTTTTATTTGGTAATTATATTAATCCTTCTCCAATAGCATAGCTGAAAGAGTGGTGTACTGTAAATGTGTTGTCTGTTCAGACTGATATCCATATGTGGCTGGTTAAAATGCGGCTCGAAGGAATCGTTACAACCTTATTTATTTTTGTGGCATTTTGGAAAAATTCTTAACTACTATTTTTAGGGTTCCGTACCCAAAGGGTAAAAACGGGACCCTATTACTGAGACTCCGCGGTCCGTCTGTCTGTCTGTCTGTCTGTCTGTCTGTCTGTCTGTCTGTCACCAGGCTGTATCTCATGACCCGTGATAGCTAGACAGTTGAAATTTTCACAGGTGATGTATATCTGTTGCCGCTACAACAACAAATACTAAAAACAAAATAGAATAAATATTTAAGGGGGGCTTCCATACAACAAACGTCATTTTTTTGCCGTTTTTTACGAAAATGGTACGGAACCCTTCGTGCGCGAGTCCGACTCGCACTTGGCCGGTTTTTTTACCATTGCCTTGGTTAGATTAATCATTTGCTAGAAAGGGTCATGCAAAAAAAGCAACAAATATCCATAGGCCACCGGGTTTGAATGAGGGTCGAAAGTTCCTTTTAATTCTTAACAATAATTTATTTTGTTCACTACAAAAGAAATTATTGTTAAAATGATAACAGATAACAAAGGATTTGTGCACATGTTTCTCACTGGGATCACAGAGTGCCGAGTGAATGGAGTGTTATTATTGTAAGTGCGTCGCGTCGTGTGACATACCCAGCAGAGGCACGGTTACTGCAGATCATAATAATTAAAAAAAAAAAAAACGAAGATAGCTCGGCAGTCCTCTTTCCCTTGCCATTTTCATAGACATAATATCTAATAAAATGATTTAGTTGTCAAGGAGTGAATTCACCTTAGGACTGATTTACTTTTTACGGTTGCGTACCCAAAGGGTAAAAACGGGACCCTACTACTAAGGCTCCGCGGTCCGTCTGTCTGTCACCAGCCTGTATCTCATGAACCGTGATAGCTAGACAGTTGAAACTTTCACAGATTATGTATTTCTGTTGTCGCTATAACAACAAATACTAAAAACAGAAAAAAATAATGCCTTTGCTCTTGACTCTATTCTAGGTCAGAGGTGATAGAGACAAAGTCGACGATGAAGTGAGTTAACCCAGAAGAAGCCTGCAGTCTTATTATGTAATGAATTCAGCAAAGCAAAGGCTAGGAGTATGACCACCAAACATATGCGAGATAAAAGACGCGATGTGGATTGCTGTCTAAGTGATTTTTCATTCTCTTTGCCATGCCGAATTAATTACGCAATAAGGCTGCTGTTCACTCTAACTTTGAAGAGATTCGGGTTGTATGCGTTCGGAAAGACAGGCAGGCAGTGTGTTCCACTCTTTTGTTGTGCGTATTATAAAGGATCTTTGGAATTGCTTGGTGCGAATTGGTGGCATGGCAACTAGATGAGAATGGTAACTTGCAGTATGTCTAAATGTCCAATGGTAGAAGAGGGCCGGTGGGATTAGGTCGTGGAGTTCATGAGCGCACTCGCCGAAGTACAGTTTGTAGAAGACCGACAAGCAGGCAACCTTACGGCGATTAGTCAAGCTATGAAGCTTAGCATCCACCAGTTTAACGTCGCCAATGCACCTCTTTGCTCTGCGTTCTGCCGAGTAAAGCGCTGCAAGCGCAGCAAGTTGATATTTAGCTGAGCCATCCCGAAGTTGGCTGCAATACTCCAAGCAGGATGTCCAGCTGGTGTTTAAAGTGTCTCTTCACTCTGTTTAGGATGCCCAGTTTTTTTGCCACAATTTGGCCTTTGCACTCAATGGAGGCGCTGAAGTTGAGACTGGATGTCAACTCCATGGCAAGGAGCTCGGGCTGTCGCTGACTAACTGAACGACATTCAATGGCAGTATAAGAGGTGTGAGCACTCCATTTCTTTACTACTGCGTGATTTGCCTTGACCAAAGTAG
This sequence comes from Orthosia gothica, assembly GCA_949775005.1. Taxonomy (NCBI): domain Eukaryota; kingdom Metazoa; phylum Arthropoda; class Insecta; order Lepidoptera; family Noctuidae; genus Orthosia; species Orthosia gothica. Next base: position 21,331,325 of record OX459045.1, on the reverse strand, counting down.
AGCACGTTTCACCTCGATAGATTGCATAATATGTTATGTTGTACTGATATATTTCAACTGCATTACTAAGCCTTCGATAGCTCAGTTGGTAGAGCGGTGGACTGTAGATGTTTAGAGACTGAAATCCATAGGTCACTGGTTCAAATCCGGTTCGAAGGAATATTTTTTGAAAATCAACCCCAGCTGTTTTATCTATTGTAATAGTTATATTTAATACGTCAAATGATATACATAAACTTCTTATTTAAATTAGGCCCGTAAGAACTTTTTTTATTTCATACTTTTTTGTTGTTAAGAGATATGAGTCAAAATCAAAATCATCAATTTCACATAGGCCTAAATGGGCACTTATTAAACGTCGACAAAAGGTGCACGGTTGGTCGTTTCCTATGGAGAAAAACCGGCAAGAAACTTCATGGTTACTCTTTTAAAAAATTGTTTGGTTTTACAATATTTCCATGTTACAGCAGTACTTAGATGGCGGGACAACGCAGGCCCGACAATAAGTCGTAAGAAAATAAAAATAAATATTATATAATAAATAAACAAAAGATTAAAAAAAAGTAAAACGAGATAAAATGTTAACAAGTGTTAACAAGCATCTAGAAATCTAGAAGGCCTACAATATTCACACATTTACAAAACAATCGGTAAAAGAATCTATAAAAAGTATAACAAGACTAAATTTAAAATATGGCACAAATGTTGTTATCAGTGCTGTAACTATTTTTAGCAAAGGGCTATAAAGATGATTGAAAACCATTGTAAAAAGTCTTATTAAATGAAGAAAAGATGATTGAGAAAAGTTAGAGACATCCACATATTTGTGACGTATATGAGTTTCCAGGGAAGCCGCATGCGCAGAAGGAGCTAAAGCCATCTTTTTTTATCTTCAACGTTGTCCTTGATATAAAATCAAGGACTACGTTGAAGATAAAAAATATGCTTTTTTAATAAGGACACGTTTGATGTGATTTTTATACTTGTCATCGGTCAGTTCTATAACTGACTTTGGCAACTTGTTATAAAAGCGTATACTGTTTATAAGAAAAGACTTGCTAGTTTTCGTTAATCTGAATTTGTGTATTACAATTTCGTGTTTAATGCGTGTATTTAAATTATTAAGTCGCTTCTACTTAGTAGTACAAAATACATTCCAAAATATAAAGTGAAGGTAGAGTCAGTATATCGATCTCTTTAAATTTTTCTCTGAGGGACTCGCGAGGACCCATTTTATAAATCGCGCGGGTTGCCCTCTTTTGTAATATGAAAATTGAGTCAACGTCTGCTGCTGATCCCCACAGCAGAATCCAGAAGACATAATACTGTGGTAAAAAGCATAGCATACTAACCTAGCTGTGGCTATATCGGTTAGCTGCCTTATTTTCCTAACTGCATATGCAGCTGAACTTAACCTACCCGAAAGAGTTCTAATGTGCGCGCCCCACTGCAATTTTGAATCGATAGTAATCCCTAAGCAAACATTTTCAGCTATAACTTCAAGATTTTTGCCGTAACGATTTAAATTTAGATCACGTTGTGGTACATTTGGTAAAGAGAACTTTAAACATTTTGTTTTTTTCGCATTCAGTAAAAGATTGTTAGCCGCGAACCATTTTGAGAGAATAATTAGACTTTCGTTGACATGTAAGACATCCGTATCTTTCCTATCTATTTTAAAAATTAGTGAAGTATAATCAGCAAATAGTAAGCAATCCGATAATTTGGCCATCATAAAAGGGAGGTCATTAATGTAAACAAGAAAGAGGAAACTGCCGCGAATTGAACCTTGGGGCACGCCCATCTTGACAAGAGACCCGGAGGACGTCGCTCCATTAAAATTTACTTTTTGCTGTCTGTTTGATAAATAGGAAAGCACAAGATCAGCAGCTTGTCCTCAAATGCCGTAGTGGTGTAAATTACAGATCAATGTGTTGTGGTCGACGCAGTCGAACGCTTTTGAGAGATCACAGAAAATGCCAATGGCATCCTGAGACTTCTCCCAAGATTCCAAAATGTGACTGATTTTACTAGTTTTACTCCCGCGTCCGTTGTCGACCTACCTTTCGTGAAACCAAACTGCTGACTATGCAGGATCCCATTTGAATTGAAGTGAGACAACATCTGGTCCAGCACGATTTTTTCATAGATTTTACTCAATGCTGGAAGCACGGGTATAAGTCTATAATTAGAGGGATCACTCTTACAGCCTGATTTGAAAATTGGTACTACTTTACTGTGTTTCATTAAGTCAGGCAACGTTCCGCTGTCCAAACATTGATTGAATATGCCTGTTAGGACAGGAGCAATTGAGTCAATAATATCTCCAAGAACCCTAACGGGTATCCCCCATAAGTCTTCAGTATTTTTTATATTGAGGCTTTTGAACGCGTTTTTAATTGTATCAATACATATTGGTTTAAATCTAAAGGTTGGTAAATCTTTAGTAAAGTTTTCCTTAAGAAGAGCTTCAGCTAATTTAGTGCTGGTAATCTTCATGGGTTAGTCCCAGAGTACCCCGATCCCAGATGACCCCATCCCGTTAGACGCCGAATACGATAAACATGATTAGATACATTATTTTTTTTATCGTTTTCAACTTTTACGGTTGACATAAAAAGTACTAAAATGGTACTAAATTTAATAAAGTTTATAACAGTTTGAATAAAATGTATCAAAAATATGAAATAAATGTTTTTTTAAATTTTGTTTTAAATCTTTTATTACTTATTTCTTTACCACTACTATTACTTTAAAGTCGATTATTTATAATTGAAAAGACTGATATTTTCATATTTGTGACTATTTTTAAAGTTAATTATTATATAATTTTATATGTCTTTTTAAAAGACTGGTTCAAATGTAAAGATTTAGTTTTTTTAAACTTTAATTATTAATGTTGATTATTGTTATACTTGATTTTGTATGTTTATCTGTATTGTAAAACAAATAGTGAAACTGATTTTGCATGTTAAAATATAATTTTAGGGTTAATTTTTTGCTACATTATAAAAAATAGTTCCTGAAAGTGAGACTGTTCTTGCGTATTTAATTATGTTAATGTTGCATGTAGGGTAGGCATTTTCATTGTATGTATTGAAAAAGGAACTATTGTGATAGTAATTAACCTGTGGTTGCTCTAGTAGACTCTATATTGTATTCTCTAATTATAATATTTACCTTAACGAAGCAAGACTTTATATTTTTTTCTGATCCTTAAAGTTAGTATTATAATTTGCGTCAGTTACAAAATTTTATTTTTAATATATCTCAGTCTATCTGCTGACGACTACTTATATTATGAATTGACTTTTAACTGAGTTTCTATAGAAAAATAATACGGGGTCTACCGGGACCGGGTCATCTGGGATCGGGGTAATCTGGGACTAACACATCTTCGTTAACGTTGATCTTCTTTTCAGTCCAGACTACTGCCCTCGGAACAGACTCCAGCATATTTTTAAACAGATCCGGATTAGTTCATCCCTCCTTCTTCATTAATTCCCACTTGATCCTCTCTACGCAATTTGATGGAGCTGGGTTTTTATTCTGAATCAGGACAACCACCGGCACAATCTTTTACAAGCATCTCAATAATGTTAAGCCAGACGACATGAGTTATAAATTAGACAAGAAGAATTTGTTACATATATCTATCATTGGAATCACAGAGTGCCTAGTGGATGGAGTGCGACATTGTGGGTGGACGCGGAGTAACAAAACACAGTAAAGGCATGTTTACTGATCAGAGTTTAATCATTTAAACATGGTTTTCTACTCGCAATCATACCTTTTGCCTTTTTACATTTTATTTTTATCATACGTTTTGAGGATTGAATGGATTATTTTTTCATAAACATAATAGGTATCCGAAAATTGATTATGCTTATCACGTCAATCTAATTCTAGCGTATGTAATTCATAACGTATAAAAGCAATATTTCTTTATGGCACATTATGTGAATCGAACGAGAAGCCTGAAAGTCTGACAATCAGCTACTGGGTGACCGTTACCCGTTACTGGGTAGTGGAGGTCAGTAAGGAAGTCATTCCATATAAAATATTCAACAGCTGAATACGAATGTTTCAATTCAACCCTAAAATAGTTGGGAAATACTAAGGCCGGGTTTCTCACCACTAGATTATAACAGAATTAATGTGACAAAAAACAGTTCGGCGCGCGCGCTCGTGTTAGTCGCACGTCTTACCTGTCTAAAAACCCCCTCCTAGTTACTTCGCATTCCTACTAGTGATGGGAATACGGTCGAGAAAAAAGTGTCGATATGGATCGTTTTCTGACGCGCTCCAATTCTGTTGGCAAACGCCCTCTCGAAGGCCCCATTAACCCAAATGAATGGAAAATTCCGAAAAGAGCTGCGCGTCTAGCCGAACAACGTCTACCTGAGCCTATCAAGACCTCGAACAGTTTCGGCCCCCTCCCAGGCAACCAACCATCTGCTGCTCATTCTAGCACCAGACTTCGTGATGCTGTTACCAAAAAGGCGAGCCGTATACCTCCCATCGTCTTGGAGATACTACCCACCTGGACACATGAGTACATCAGGACCACAATGACGTCTTACTCAAAAAACTTCCACTTGCAGTACAGACGTAATAATCGAGTGGCTGTTATCTGCCACACTTCTGAAAGTCACCAAGCCATCAAAGAAGGTCTACGTGCCAAGGCCATTGCTTTTCACACATACTCGCGCAAGGATGAGAAGGTGTACAAAGCAGTAATTTTCGGTCTTCCTGAATATGTCGAGGATACCCTTCCAGCTGAAATCTCGTCACTTGGGTTCGAAAACGCAATAGTACGAAAAATGAAAGTTCCTGCGGAAAAGACTTCCTATTGCCCTCCTTTTTTAGTCCAGTTGCCACCTGGTGCTGACTTCGTCAAATTTCGACAGGTCAGGCTTCTATGCAACACAGTGGTACAGGTCCGAAAGTACCGAAGCAACAACCGTTACGGAACGCAGTGCTACAGATGCCAAGGATTCGGCCATTCGTCTAAGAACTGCAACTTAGCACCACGCTGCGTGAAATGTACAGATCCCCACCAGACTGAAGAATGCCCGAAAAAGACTAGGGACCAACCAGCCAAATGTTGCAACTGTGGTGGAAATCACCCTGCAAACTTTCGACAGTGCAAGGAGCGCGAAAATTACCTAAAAATACTGCGGGAACGCCAGGACCAATTCAAAACCGCCAGGACTATAAAACCACTACTGAAGACGAACGTAGTTGATGAGCGACCCTGGAATCTCGTTGCTGCTGCCAATACTCAAAATCCTACTGTTCAAGAAAATGTTCAAGATCAGACGACAGCTGACATGCTGTCCATATTAATGACGATAAAAACTATCAAAAGTCAATTTTTAGGCTGTAACAATATGATGGATAAAGTCATTCTTATTCTAACCCATCTTGGTAAATATGTGTAAAACACAAAATGTACGTATCCTATACTGGAATGCCGACGGCATTCGCTCAAAAGTCACAGAACTGTTGGACCTGGTGAGTGAGCTATCTATTGATATTGTAGCTATTTCAGAGACCAGAATCTCTTCCCACATGCAATTAAAAACCCCTGGTTTCACATGTTATAGGCGCGATAAAAAACCTAATGGAAGTGGTCAGGGAGTTGCTATCCTAGTAAAATCAAATTTAGAACATACCTCTCTGAATATGCCTCTAACCCAAAATCTGGAATGTGTCGGAATACTACTGACCCTATCAAACCATGAAATTGCCATTGTCTCAGCCTACCAATCACCTAATCTTTCATTGTTAACTGCAGACCTAGACGCAATCATAAATATTAAGTCAAAAACACTTGTCATGGGTGACCTCAACACCAAACATCCCTACTGGTACTGCTCTCGCTCTAACATCCATGGCGAGGTGCTTTTCGACCACATGATGAGCAATGAATATGAAATCCATGCGCCATCTAGTCCCACCTTAGTGCACTACCACAGCACTCACGAGCCTTCTACCCCAGACATTATCCTGGCTAACTCGATTTACCACCTTTCGGAGCCTCAGGTCATCACCAGCCTCTCCTCAAACCACCTACCCGTTTTCTTTACGGTAGATGGTAAAGTCAACAGGCACCCTCGTACTTTCTTTAATTACAGTAAAGCGGACTGGAAAGGTTATAGGTCATACTTAAATGCGTCCTTAAATTTAAGTCCAGCTACACTCAACTCACCCGAGGCTATTGACCTTGCCGTGGAACACTTGACCCGGTCAATAATAAGTGCAAGAGATAAAGCTATTCCTAAAATATCCAGTGGTGGTGGTCATCAACTCCCGCGACGGATCAGGTCTCAAATAAAAGTTAAAAATCGCCTTCGCAGGCTAGCTTTAGAAGAATGTAATCCGTATAACCGCCGTGAATTATTCTCCCAGGTCAACAACATGCAAAAATGTATCAAGTTTAAGATCCAAACCCTCAACGACAATGTCTGGAACAAAAAACTGTCAAAAATTACCAACCCTGCCACCGACTTATGGAGAATAGTCAAGTCAATAAACTATCGACCTAATTCAATACCCCCTCTATCAACGTCAACCAACACCACTACTTCCTCGGACCTTGAACAATGTGAGACGCTAGCCAAAACTTTCCTAGAAAATATGAACCTGACCATAAATTGGATCAGCGACCCTAGTATTGAAGAGGCAGTGAAAGACTCAATGACGTTACTGAATCGGCAAGAAATTAAAGACTATCCAACACTTGTTAGGCCAAGTGAGATTCAAAAAATTGTACGAAAGTTAAAATCAAATAAAGCACCTGGTTTTGACGGCCTGGGGAATAATTTACTGAAGAACCTCCCTCAGAAAGCTTTTGTTTTCTTGACCAAACTGTTCAATGGATGCCTACGCATTGCATACTTCCCGAGGTCCTTAAAACATGCCAAAGTCATAGCCATTAGAAAACCGGGGAAAGAGCCGTCCAATCCATCGAGCTATCGACCGATCAGCTTATTGCCAAGCATAGGGAAACTACTAGAAGCTGTTATTCTATCCCGCCTCTCTAAAACAACTGCGCATATTCTGATCCCTGAGCAGTTTGGGTTTCGAAGTTCCCACTCGACCACGCAACAGTTGGCCCGAGTTGCCGAACACGTGGCTCATGGATTGAACCGCAGTCTATCAACAGGCATGATTTTACTAGACATTGAAAAAGCCTTCGACTCTGTGTGGCACGATGGTCTTTTACACAAGTTATTAAAGCAGAAAGTACCTATTTGTCTAGTAAAACTCATTCAAAGTTACTTGCGAGAACGACCTTTCTCTGTGTATATTGGGAAATATCATTCTGCTCCCAAAACCATTCCAGCCGGTGTTCCTCAGGGTTCGCTCGTGGGTCCACCCCTATTCATATTGTACCTGAATGACATACCCAAACAAGCTCACACACACCTTGCCATCTATGCGGATGATACAGCCACTTTTACAACAGACAAAGATGTCGACATAATTGCGGGACGGCTACAACTGTCACTGGAATTGCTCACCGAATATTTTAAGATCTGGAAGTTGAAGCTGAATTCTGAAAAAACCGAAGGAATACTGTTTACCGGTAAACGATCACTACCCACTAGACTCGTTAAAATTGATGGCTTCCAAATTGTGTGGCGCCAATCAGTAAAATATTTAGGCATAATTTTAGATAAAACACTTAACTGGAACAAAAACACCGAGCTAACCATTAATAAAGGCGCGAAAGCCCTAAATTCACTTAAACCTATTTTAAATCGCAAGTCCATCCTCAGTCCCACAACCAAACTCCTTATATACACTACATTAGTAAGACCATGTTTAACCTACGCCGCACCTGTCTGGTCCAGTGTAACTGAAACTAAGTATAATAAGCTTCAAACAATACAAAACAAAGCCTTAAAACTATCGTACTGTGGTGTTCACTAATTAGGGGTTGGGGTTTATAATAATACACTCAAATTATCAGTAAGCACAGAGCTCCACATGGATACGTCCTGTCACCGATGTGGGTGACAACTTAATAATTAATAAGTAGGTAGACGCAGGCACGTATTGCTCTGTCGTTTATTATAGGATACCACATCTCTTCCTTTTTATAATAATTATTATTTTGCAAGTATAATTACATTAAAGATATTTATTGAGACAAGACAAAAGATATTTATTTCAACTGGGCCACCAAGCGGCACTTTTGAATGTCACAATTTAAATTTACATGGAATAAAAGTTGATTCTACCGTGCATTCGGAAAGTAGCTTGTTATGGAGAAGAATGCACAAGAAACTCCATACTTACTCTTTAAAAAAATTGATTCTACCGTGCATTCAGAAAGTAGCTTGTTATGGAGAAGAATGCACAAGAAACTCCATACTTACTCTTTTAAAAAGAATGATTTTTACAATATTTAGGTACATGAGTACATACATTAATAAATTCACATATGTGAGGACAATGCACCCAGAATAGCACTACACACTATACTACGTAAAGTATTAAAAGTACTCGCACATTATTTTGCATGTAGACAATAATTAAGTTTTAAGTAGGTCTAATAACCTACTTTTGATTATAGAAATACTCAGCATTTAGTATTTGCATTAAATACTAACATATTATATAATATGTTTTAATCAATACAGTGTTTTATTTAAAGTCTTCACAATTTCGACCTTGTATAAAATATTTAGATTGTACATTAGTAGTCCTTATGGATTTAAACATATTTCATATTTAAATACTCTGGACTCATGATTAAACTAGGTCTTTGTTTTTATTTGGCCAAAGAACCAGTTTAAGAGTTCGTTTCTCTTTTTTTTTCTTTTTTGTTCAAAGACCAATATCGTCTCGTTATATTTTTTTTCTCTGACAGTACACTGTCTATCTTTAGTTTCCACATGAGTGAAATTAATTGTTTTTGTTTGTCGAACTGAACCAGTACAGTCACTAAAGTAACAGAACTGGTGTCAGCGACTACTTGGGTGCAATACAAACTTTTGTGTCATTGTAGCCAAGGGTAGGCAATATAGAGACACAATATTTTAGTTTCAAAACTATAGATCGATTTTATAGTTGTGAAATTAAGGATCCACTTGCCAACAAAATTGATCCAGAAAACTGGATTACTTTTATACTTTCCAAGTACTTGAGCGTTTGTGTTTAACCGTCGATTTCACCAACCGGTTAAATTATTATAAACGCATCACAATTAAACGTCAGTCAAGTGATGCAAATTTTGGATTCGATCAATCGCAGTAGCAGACGCGTGCGTTTGACAATTCCCTTTTTTCTTTCATCGTTTTTATTACATTTGTTGTTTATAAGTTGTAGCACTCCTTCGCCAAGCAATATATACATATAATATGCATGAACAAAAGCATTTTTGATTTTTACTTTATAGAAAAATATTGCAGTCTGGAATTTAGGAGTGATAATCATGTGTGGTTTTCTTAGCAACACTACCTTAGTATTATATATTATCTAAGGCTATATGCATGTCCAAATTATAAGAATATCATTATCAGGCTTTAAAACTTGGGGAAACCCTAGATTATGGTTTTACTTACGGGTTCCATGTCTTTAGCTCGTATTGTGTTTTTACCTTTGATTCCAGGAATTGGGACTTAACTATGAGGTTGTCAAATTGTTTTGAAAATAGAGATCTCTAGATTTAATTTTGCGAAATTGAACATTTGTTTATTTTCAGTGGCATTCAGACCAAGTGTTTGTTTTAGTACATTAACGGAAATGGTAGCTTTCATCCACAAGATTCGTTGACCAAATTGATTGAATTGTTTTGAAAATAGAAATCTCTAGATAAACCTTTTCGAATTTGGAAATTTGTTATTTTTTTTTAGTGGAATTCAGACCAAAACCTTTTGTAGTAGGTACATTAGGGTCAATGGCAGCTTTTACCCAAATTATTAGTTTTTACCACTAATCATTTAGAGCCAGTTTTACTGTCTTAACTGTTCATCCAATAAGCTTTGCACATGCAAATTTGTAATCAATTGTTGCATCGTCATTGACTTGAAAAATATAGTCTAGAAAAGTGGACCTTTTAAGCTTCTCATTTAAGCTTTTATTATCTTGTCATTTGACAAGAGGTTGAGTCTCTAAAGTGGACATTTTTAGCTTCCTTTTTTTTTTTTTTTTTTTTTTTTTTTTAGCTTTTTGTAACTTGTCATTTGACTAGAGGTTGAGTCTCTAAAGTGGACATTTTTAGTTTTTTATTTAAGCTTTTATTATCTTGTCCTTTGACAGGATTTTGAGTTAAAAAAATGGACCTTTTTAGCTTCTTTTTTGAGATTTTGTATCTTGCCTTTGACAAAAGTTTGGACTTTTTCTTTTATTGGCCTTTGTTTTGTAGTGTTTTTGGAAATAACATTAGAAAACTCCTTTTATTCTGTTCTCATTCATTGTACTAGGAATTGGTAACTGAGCATTATCTTTGTAACTCAGGAGCAGTTTACTGCATTACGTTTTAAGTGCCAAAATGCTCATCTCTACATTGGCATAAATACGGCAGAAACCGTTAGTTATCACGTTTGTGATTGTATTGCCATATCGACAACAGAGGTTATACCTCTTGTTCATGTATCAATTTTAATAAGGCAAGTACTTGTTGCATTTTGGCTCTGACACGTTATGCTGACTCTAGTGTTTGCTTTTGCTACTTACATTTAAATTGACAGTGCATGTTGCATTAGCTGCATTCAAATTAACTTCTTGCAATAATTATAACATTTTTAAAATAATCAAAATGCTAATTATAAAATTAACAATTGAGTTTATATTTAAACTGATTAAGCTCTATTCATAACAAGAGTTCAGTGTGGCTCTGTTTACGTTGGAATGTTTAAATAAGCAAACTCTAGCTAGCAAGCCGCACAAAAGTCCCTCAAGTACCTGTTAAGTGCCAGACTGCCAGTTAACTCGAGTCCCAGTCTATCACCTCAGGAAACGGTTCTTTATTTTTTTCTTATTTGAATATATAGTCAGTACAAAATGCATTCGATTTGATTCTTATTTAGCCTTAACAAATTTCATGATACTTTTTTAATTTTAACAACAAGTTTATACCTAATTTGGCATCACATTGCTTCGAATTTATCGAAGTGGAACTTTTTCATTTTTATCATTCAATAAAATAACTGAATGAATGAATTTACGATTCATCGCTGAAACATCTTGTTTTGACCCAATAATTCGTTTCGATTAATTGGCATCAATTAACGGTTCACCGTTCAAATATTTTGTTTTAGATCCAATAATATCTTTCGATATGATTGACATCTTTTTTTTTTTTTTTTTTTTTTTTTTCCACTTAAGATCCAATAATATCTTTCGATATGATTGACATCTTTTTTTTTTTCTCTCACTTTAGATTCAATAATATCTTTCGATATGATTGACATAATTTTTTTTTTTTTTTTTTTTTCTCACTTTAAATTCAATAATATCTTTCGATATGATTGACATCATTTATTTTGGCCTTTCACTTTAGATCCAATAATATCTTTCGATATGATTGACATCATTTATTTCGACCTTTCACTTAAGATCCAATAATATCTTTCGATATGATTGACATCTTTTTTTTTTTTTTCTCTCACTTTAGATTCAATAATATCTTTCGATATGATTGACATCATTTTTTTTTTTTTTTTTTTCTCACTTTAGATTCAATAATATCTTTCGATATGATTGACATAATTTATTTTGGCCTTTCACTTTAGATCCAATAATATCTTTCGATATGATTGACATCATTTATTTCGACCTTTCACTTAAGATCCAATAATATCTTTCGATATGATTGACATCTTTTTTTTTTTTTCTCTCACTTTAGATTCAATAATATCTTTCGATATGATTGACATCATTTCTTTTTTTTTTTTTTTTTTTTTTTTTCACTTTAGATTCAATAATATCTTTCGATATGATTGACATCATTTTTTTTTTTTTTTTTTTTCTCTCTCGATATGATTGGCAATTGATGTGTCGTTATCGTTTTTTAAACAACGTAACGACACCGTTGATCATTGGTCAACCTTTGACAAAACTATCTATTTTGGCAACTATCTATTTCTAAATGTTTAATGTGTTACTCTACGGTTTAACTTAAACACGTTTACCAAACGATTTTTATAGTATTCGATGAACTTCCCTCAGTACATTACCAAGCTTAGGACTGGCTGGATTCCACGTCCTGCTATTAACATTGCATTTATGTGATTGCTAGTACATATCGAGATAGTAAATCGAAATTCGAAACAATTGTGTCGCAGGTTACAATCGCAACGTATGCGACAAAGTCAAGGTTCAAAACGAAGTTTTACATAATAATAATATCGTCCTAAGTTACTTAGGAATAAGCTTCATTATCGCATAGTCAAATTCAGCTTATCATCCACCCTAAAGAATATAGCTCTCTTACTCGCACGCATCAAAACGCTCTATCTGGCTTATTCTCTTCAACCAGCTACGTTGACAAATTCAAGTGGGTGTGTTATAGTTTGCGGGGATTTATAGCGTTGTGACACAGCTTTGGTTTCGTTTCATAAGTAACGAGTGATGTTTGAGAAATATATCGTTTTGAAAATTAGACAGTTTAGAAAATAGATAGTTTTGCTTTGCTTGAATAACTGTTGAACTTGAATAAGTGATTATTGTTTTGTGCGATGGATCGTTTTATAACTATATACGTTGGTAACGCTCCATCGCTTTATTAGCAAACGAATTTGGTCAACCGGATTAAACCGGGTTTGAGTTTTTTATTTCTGTCGAAATGTAGTTTTTATTTGAATTTCATAACCACATTTCGGTACACGGTTTTGTTTATTTACACAAGTCAAGTAATGATTTCAATGATTTATGTAGCATATCCCTCAGCTTATCGCCGATGCGGATCGCTCATGAATAGGCAAATAATTATAAAAATAACATTCTGCTAAATTTCACATTTCCATTACTTACTACCCTCATTATCTTTTATTTTTTCCAAAACACATGCAATAAAATAATACTTTTGTTGCTGACCAATTTCCGTAAGTGGGACATTATTTGATATAATCACTTTACTCACTGCGCTTTTACTCGTCGCCAATGTGGTGTTCACTAATTAGGGGTTGGGGTTTATAATAATACACTCAAATCATCAGTAAGCACAGAGCTCCACATGGATACGTCCTGTCACCGATGTGGGTGACAACTTAATAATTAATAAGTAGGTAGACGCAGGCACGTATTGCTCTGTCGTTTATTATAGGATACCACACGTACAATACACCATTTCGCACAAACCTTAAAACACTACACAAACGCATAAAGTATCCTTTTCTAAAAGATTTTATACTAAAGATCTCGCGTAAATTTTATCTGCACAAAAACACATCACACAGTAACATTCTAATATCAGCAATTGGTAACAGTAGACTGACGACATTGCCTTACGCTCGATCATACAATCGATATCGACTCCCCCATCACTACTTCCTCGGTGACGTATCATGACGATAGCTCGCTCACTAGCCGACGTCGCTTGGCCGGCCGCGTATTTGTAACTTTGCACAAAACTACCCGCTACTTACTTTATTTTCTCTTAGTTTTAACTTAATTTTAAGGTAAAACGTACATTTTGTATGTATTATTATTTGTAAATATTATGTGGGTCCTTACAAAGACCTGCACATACTTAGGAATTAATCGATGTGAATCAATAAGGTAGGTTAACGTAAATAATAAGATAATAACAACATGTTTTGATGTTTATAAAGGCGATATGTTTAGCCTATGAAACAAAATAAATCCTTACTTGTAAGCAAATAGAATAAGATCGTTTGTAAGCAGTTTGTATCAAATTATGTTTTAATAAAGACCTTATAAAATCAAAAAAATCAAATGTGACAAAATGTCAAGCATGCGTGCGCGTGCTGTGATTGGTTGAATGAATTTTCAACAACCAATCACAGCAGATAACCGGCGATCATTCATCGATTACGTTGACAGCCCGATAATCGAGTATTGAGAAATGCACAAGCAGGTTAATGCGGCTTTGTGTAAATTATTTCATCACCACAGCTCTCAAAACGGTAAATGAAACACATCGTGAGAAAACCGGCACGTCCTAGAACCAAAATATCGAAGACATGTGACATCAACCAACCCGCACTGGGCCTGTGTGGTGGATTAAGGCCCATTCCCTCTCGCAAGTCTCACAGAGAGGAGGCCTTTGTCTCAGAAGTGAAAACATTAAAAGGCTGATGATGATGACGTTTATGAAAAAAATCACCGAGCTAGATTCGCTGGTAAAATAATTCGTTTGAACACTCCATTTCTTTACTACTTCGTGATTTGCCTTCACCGAAGTGGAGCACGTTTCACCTCAAAGATTGCGTAATATTTTATATTGTAGTTACTTATTTCGACCACACTATCAAGCCTTCGATAGCTCAGTTGGTAGAGCGGTGGACTGTAGATGTAAATAGACTGATATCCATAGGTCACTGGTTCAAATCCGGTTCGAAGGAATATAAATTTTTCCTTTTGCGGCCCTTGATTTTTGCAGTTGAAAGAGCGGTATACTGTAAATGTGTTGTCTGTTAAGACTGATATCTGATATATAGGTTCAAATTGTCCAAATCCAAAAGTTCAAATCCGGCTCGAAGGATTTTTCTTTTGCAATCTTCTTTTTTACGGCATTTTGGGAAAATTTGTACCTACTATTTTTTGACCATTGCCTCAGTTAGATGACTCAATTGCTATAAAGATGGACTCGTGACAAAAAGCAACAAATATGGACCGCCGGGTTCGAATGAGGGTCGAAAGTACCTTTTTTTCGTAATACTGAACAAAAGAAATTATTGTTAAAAGGATAACAGATAACAAAGGATTTGTGCGCAAGTTTCTCACTGGGACCACAGAGTACAGAGTGAATGGAGTGTTATATTGTGAGTGCGACGCGTCGTGTGACATACCTATATGATAAAAAAAACAATTAGCGATCTTTCCCTTGCCTTTTTCATAGACATAATATCTGATAAAATGATTTAGTTTTCAAGACATGAATTCACCTTAGGACAGATTTACTTTTTACGGTTGCGTACCCAAAGGGTAAAATTTGGACCCTATTACTAAAACTTCGCGGCTGTCTGTCTGTCTGTGTATCTGTCACCAGGCTGTATCTCATGAACCGTTTTATCTAGACAGTTGAAAATTTCACAGATGATGTATTTGTGTTGCCGCTATAACAACAAATACTAATAACAGAATTAAATAAATATCAAAATGGGGCTCCCACACAGCAAACGTGATTTTATTGCCGTTTTTTGCGATAATGGTACGGAACCCTTTGTGCGCGACTTCGAATCGCAATTGATGTATTAAAAAGAGTATCTCTTTGGCCTTTGCTCTTTCTAGTCTAGGTCAGAGGTGACAGAGACAAAGTCGACGATCGAGCTTATTGCATATTTTTAATACGTAATAAGTTGGTTCAAGTGATATATATAAATTGCTGATTGATATGAGGCCCGAAAGAACATTTTTTATTTCAATCTTTGTTGTTTAGTTCTGAGATATTAGTGCTGGTAAACTTTGTAAATGTTGATCTCCTTTCCAGTCCAGACTACTGTATTTATGACATACTCCAGCATATATTTGAACAGTTCCGGATTATTTCATCTTCCCTAAATCATTCATTCCCTACTTCATCCCTCTAATTTAATGGATCAGGGTTTTTATTTTGAATCAGGACAACCACCGGAACTACTTTTTACAAGCATGTCAATGATGTTAAGCCAGACGACATGAGTTACACAATTAGACAAGAAGAATTTGTTACACATATCTATCAGTGGAATCACAGAGTGCCTAGTGGATGGAGTGCGACATTGCGGGTGGACGCGGAGTATCAAAACACAGTAAAGGCATGTTTACTGATCAGAGTTTAATCATTTAAACATGGTTTTCAACTCGCGATCATTCTTATTGCCTTTTTGCATTTTTAACATATATACATTTTGACGACTGAATGTAATATTTTTTCATAAACATAATATTCCGAAAATTGATTAAGCTTCTGTCGTTAAAGTCTTTTATTTAAAACTAGCTTCTACCCGCGGCTTCGCCCGCGTAAAAAGTGGTTTATCCTCCCAAGGGAATAAAACCTATCCTATGTCCTTCCCAGGGTCTCAAACTATCTCAATGCCAAATTTCAGCTAAATCGGTTCAGTAGACCCAGAGATTACCCCCTACAACCTCACAAACTTTACCTCCTTATAATATTAGTACCTGGGTGACCGAGCTCTGCTCGGGTGAAAATAGAGAAAACGTCGTTTTCTAAAAATGAAATAGCCAGCTAGATCGATTTATCGCCCCCGAAACCCCCTGCATACAAAATTTCATGAAAATCGTTGGGACCGTTTCTGAGATTCAGATTATATATACACAAACCGGACTGGCATGTGACATCCACCAACCAGCACTGGGCCCGCGTGGTGGATTAAGGCCTAGGCCTCCCTCTCACAAGTCTCACAGAGAGACGGCCTCTGTCCCAACAGTGGGAACATTATAAAGCTGATGATGATGATGTTTATGAAGTAATACACCGAGCTAGATTCGTTGGTAAAATAATTAGTGTGAGCACTCCATTTGTTTACTACTGCGTGATTTGCCTTCACCGAAGTGGAGCACGTTTCACCTCGAGCATTGCATAATACTCGTATGTTATATTGTAGTTACTTATTTCGACCACGTTATCAAGCCTTCGATAGCTCAGTTGGTAGAGCGGTGGACTGTAGATGTAAATAGACTGGTATCCATAGGTCACTGGTTCAAATCCGGTTCGAAGGAATATTTTTTTTACCTTTTTCATCCCGAAGTTTTTCTTTTGTGTTTTATGAGGAAATAATATCAATCCTTCGATAGCTCAGTTGGTAGAGCGGTGGACTGTAGATATAAATGGACTTATCTCCATAGGCCATAGGTTCAAATCTGGTTCGAAAGATTTCTTTTTAGTACCTTTTATTTAGTCGATTTTTTTTTAATTGTTTCTTTATGTTGAGCCTACGATTGCTCATCTGGTTGAGTGGTGGACGTAGATGTCAAGAGACTGATAGTTTTAAAACTATTATCAATTATTTTATTGTCATTATGGTAAAATTACCAACTACTATTATTCATATTGTATTTTTATCCTGGATCTGTGCAACCACCGTAACAGCGTTTTACAAGCATCTCAACCCTTCAAAGTAAAACCTGTTAATATAATACGACACTGATTTCAGCTGACAGCATAAAGGATTTCTTACACATATTTATCTTTGGGATCACAGAGTGCCGAGTGAATGGAGTGCAGCATTGCGAGTTGTCAGCGTGTGACGGAATTGGTGAAAGGAACGTTTTCTTATTTACTACGAGTAACGAGTACTCCATTGCCTAACTAATGCGTCATTTGCCTCCACCAAGGTGGAGCACGCTTCAACTCGCCAGATTGCATAATGTGTTATGTTGTACTTACTGATTTCGACCACATTATCAAGCCTTCGATAGCTCAGTTGGTAGAGCGGTGGACTGTAGATGTAAATAGACTGGTATCCATAGGTCACTGGTTCAAATCCGGTTCGAAGGAATATTTTTTTTTCTTTTGCTACTCTGGATTGTTTTAGAATAGTAATAGTTTTATTTAGAAATTTTATCAAACCTTCGATAGATTAGTTTTGATTAGATTCTGCTAATATTATATTAAATTTTATTTAAAAAAAAAAAAAATGATGCTCACACTAGGAATTTCATCCTCTATCGTGGGTGTGTTTACGAACATATAAACTCACATACAAAACATTTAGAACCAGAACAACAATCTATAGGTCATACAAATATTTGTTCCGAGCGGGCATCGAACCCGCAACACGCGGCGCAGCAGTCAATCGCTCAACCACTGCGCCAACCGTGAGTGTTAAAAAAAAACACTCTTATGAGTCTTGTGTTAAACGGACCAATTAATTTTTCAATTCCTCAGTTGGCATAGTGGTGGACTGTAGGCAATTGAAAACAATTATCCATGGGTTGCTCGTTCAAATCAGCTGAATTTAAACCATTTATTCATTTTTTAGGTCATTTAGCAGTCTATGTGTGTATGTTTGTATTTATATATATTCCTCCGTAAGGCCTAAACTATTCATCCGATTTTCATGAATAAGGTGTCAATCGATTCGTTATTATGGCCCGGGCAAAATAGACAAAAAAAGATCGTAGACGGGTGACAGTTTTTTATAAACTTTTTGCTTGTTGGTAAGTAGTAGTAGTAATTGGTAGACCGGTAGCAATTATGAA
Organism: Orthosia gothica; assembly: GCA_949775005.1. Taxonomy (NCBI): domain Eukaryota; kingdom Metazoa; phylum Arthropoda; class Insecta; order Lepidoptera; family Noctuidae; genus Orthosia; species Orthosia gothica. Next base: position 21,312,980 of record OX459045.1, on the reverse strand, counting down.
AGTCGGGCCGCCTTTTGATACCGGATTATTTTAAATTTTACGGTATCTAACATACCTCTACCAACTTTGCTAATGAAGGTAGGGACAGCGTCATTTACTGACTAGCCCCTTAGTGAGGTCTACCAAATTCCTGTTGCTGTCTGTACATAAACACTTCATACATAGGCAAATTGGTCTCACTTTCAAACAATTATTCCATAGTACTTAAAAAATTAAAACTGCAAAAAGAATCCTTCGAGCCGGATTTGAACCAGCGACCTATGGATAACAATCTTCATACATCTACAGTCCACCGCTCTACCAACTGAGCTATCGAAGGTGCGGGAAAGCCGGCGAAATTTCACGTCGCATTCTAGAATTATATTATCTGTGACGTCGCTAAGTAGTAGCACAGTAACTCAAGATAAAAAAACACCACGTGGTCAAATCCAATTTAAACAATACGATTATTATTTGTTTTCCTTAAATCTGTTCATAGTAAGTATAGTAGGTAGGGACCTATATCTTCGATAAATATTTAAATATCAACAGTAAATGTAATCACATTAAATAATATGCAGAATGCTTATCATTAAAAACAGGTGCGTAAATCAAAACAAAAAAAGAACGATTGATAGCGCATAGATAACGACTTCGAAAATAGACAACAAGTGACCAATCAACTCAATACTCAATTTTATCGCAAATCATGTGACCTAAGAAAGAGTATTGACTTATTTTATTTATCAATATACAACTATAATTTATGTAAATAAATTTTACCGCTTCAAGAACTTACGCTCAAGAGTGTAATTTACACACACAACAACATCATCTAAAGATGCACCTACAAGTACACCCACCAGCAGGTACCATTTTAAGGGACTCTCATAAAAAGTAAAAAAAATACAAAGGACGAAATCATAGTCATAAAACCTTTTTCGTTTCATTGAATTGACGTTAGAAGTTGTACCCAGCCTAATTTATATAAGCCTGAAACAACATTCGTTAAAGTATAACAATGTAGAAGTAGATACTATATCTACTGAATAGTGAACAAAACTTTAGTTTGCACGCATTTTGTACGTCACGACGACGCGACGCCCGGAAACACTGACGTTGTCGTCTAGTGCTCATGACATCCCTACAACACTGCTACTCTTCATTTTGAAGTCTACTTACAAAGGCACACTATCCATCGAAACATTACCTCTCTGCTATAACAGTCAAGGCAATACAAAAACAGCAGTGGTATTAAAATGAGAGGGAATCAAAGAAGTTAACTTCACCGCAAAACGAGGTCGAATCGCGGCAAATTTGAATAGAAACTGTCGCGCGGCCGGCGATAGTCGCTCCGTTTCCGACCCGTCCCGTATCGGACGTCTGAACGACCCCTAACGAGTTCCCCGAGAATTCGGCCTGTGAGTTACATTACTTACTCACGTAAATGACTGTTTTGTACCAACTACGAACCAAAGTTGTAACAATAGTTACCACGTAATTTAATTAAGTTCTGTTTTGATATGGTTTAAATTTTTTGCCGAATTTGCTGTTACTTAGGAAGATAAAGTGGGTCAAGTGCAGTTTACTTCAAAAACAAATGCACTTAACTGTAATTTAGGTTATAAATTACTAATCCTAAATCTTAAGTTTATAACTTATTAGCACTCTCAGCCTGGCGTCAAATTACAAATTAAATAAAAATGTTTGTTCGACTTGTTGGCAGCTCTGCCGTGCCCCCAGTGAGATATAAACTGTCAATTTGTTTACCCTACTATGAAAATGTTAATTATTTATTAAATTTATTTAGAAATTAGTATTTTTCTAAATTGCAGCAGCCATTTTTTTTATTTAGAGTTTTAAATGACAAATTCTATTAATTATATTTATCAAATTCTACTTTATACTGAATCTTAACTACAAATTCTCAATTCTGAAACCGGCCCATAATGTCAATATCATTGGACTGTAATTTTCTTTTTAAAACGCAATTTTATACAAAGAATTTTAAAGTAGATAACATGTACATTAAGAACACCTGCGAGCTAATGATTCCCTGTTCGTTGGAATAACTAATCTGCATTAAAATGGAAGGGCAAATAAGCGGAGTAAACAGAATTAATAAAGTTTTCAGAATAATTTGATAACTTCGTTTATACGAGTACCTAATAGGGATGTTTCTTGGGTAGAAAAATGATAATTATAAAATAAATAAAACTGACAAAGATAAAGCGCATCAAAGTTCAGGAGTGGGGGCTTGTGACGTCACTTTGTCAGTATAAAGTGTAGCACACTTTATACTGTGTTTTGTTTGGCAAAAGAAGAAAAAAACGTGTCCAATATTTTTAGGTTATCTAACTGACGGACTAAATAGATACTTTTTGTCAACTACCAGAATCTAAAGCTTTTTAAAATTAGCTTGGAAGACGAAGATATAACTATGAAGAGTATCTTTATACTACCTATCTACTTAGAGTTACTTTGTGGATTTCAAATTCAATCCTACGTCACACGGGTAACCATCATTGCTTTTTCATGACAGTTAAAAAACCCTGATAGATTAGCTAAAACCTCTTTCGTATGAAGAAGTGGAATCCATCTTAGTTAGACTAAGTTAGACAAATTGATTGCTCACATTAATTTACTCACATCCATACAACACTCATACACTCTACACACACACACTCACACAAACACTCATATACACTCTACAGTTATATACACGCACACACATTCATGCTCACTCACTCTATAATCTGACATTTCTGAATTCATTCAAATTGAATTGATTTTTATTTTTATTGCCATTTTTTTGTATTTTTATTTAATTTAATTAATTTGACCGTCTTATTTTATGGTTTTAACATTATATAATATACACTTTGGGAAGTAGCGAGACAGCCCCAACACAAGTATTATTTATAACTTACTCGGGCTACCTCCAATTATGTAATGCTGTATAATGTACGAGTTACAATAAAAACATTTTGATTTTTGATCATTCTCAGCCAGTTATGACTGACATCTGACACTGAAAGACTGAAGCCTACCTAAATAGCAGACACCTATCAACCGCAACAACCTCAAAGGCTACGTCATCTCTACAGGCCACTTGATTAATAATACAGTAGTAATAGTAGCCGTCAGAGGTATCACAATTTCACGGTAAATTGACAGCAATCATACGAAAGGGCAGCCCATAAAGATCAAACAGGCACTTGTCAAATAATTCAGGGGCGGCGCAACGGCCCACCGTCGGCCCACCACTTAGCATAAGGTCAAACTGACATTTGGAACAACATTTACGTCGCCGACGATTCATAACGTCGTCGTCGTGAGGAAACGTTCGTCACGCAACACAAATTCTAGTGATGGGCTATTTGAAGTTTCATTATTTATTTAGAGTTCCTGTACTTAACTTTAGGCATGAACCTAAAGACTTGCAAATTGTGTTTAGATGTGAAAGGGTAAACTAAATCGCTCGCTGTCGGAATTGCAACGACTATACATTTTATGAAGATATGCTGTATTGTTTTTAGTATTTTAAAGGGCAATCACACACGTACAGTCACTCATTCCTTCCACCCTTCATTATTTTAGGAAACGTTTTCAGTATCTGTGCGATTCCCACACAAAATTTCTTAGGTCATCAGATAACTTAAGACTTCAAATGCCAATGCATTCAACGAGTTTTCTAGATAATCCTTTACTGTCCAGGCCACTCGTCTGTGGAATGCGTTGCCAGACCCAATCAAACGCGCCCAATCGTTGCCTGTGTTCAAAAGACTCGTGAGGGAGCATTACCTGTCGCTGTAATTATGAATTGATTGTCATCATTTTATTTATTGCCTTTATATTTTAGTATGTATGTATATGTATATGTTTGTATCTTCATTCCTTTTATAATATATAAATTGTTATAAAATTGGTATTGTCACACCAATAACAGCCCCTCTTCGTGTCCAGCAATTACTGTCCATATCTGGTTGCCTGGAAGAGATCGCGGACCGATAAGGCCGCCCATTTTATGTGTTTTTAGTTTTAAGTTTCCTTTATAAATGTAACTTATGTCGTACAATAAAGTATATAATAAATAAATAATTACAGAAACTATGTTAAAATTATGGTCCTTAAACGTTTTTAATATTATTTTCATTTGGTTCTATAGACTTGCAATTATAAACACATTTTGATTTGATTATATAACCAATTATATAACAAAGCGAACCGAATCCATAACATCTTTCCGCTAACTGTTAGCAAGTGCAAGAATGTCATACGTGGCTGGCTCCTACAGTTGGACTATTCAGAAACGGAGGAAATAGTAAATAACAAATAGTCATAATTGCATCCACACACTCACCAAAACATCACACTACACAACACACCACACATACACACAGGTACTTGCATTACCAATTTTTGTCTATTGTCATGAGAAAGAAAAAATAGTGATACAAATTATATTTTTATTTTTGTCTAAAACAATAATTTTGTAATATTGAAGTACACTGGGAGGTGGGCGATGTCGACTGTGACACAGTTTATACTAGTACAGTCATCAACGTAATCTCTTAGGCATGATCAGTATTGTCACTACACTTCATTGTCATTGTTCAACTTAGATTAAGAGAAAATTGTTAATTTGAATGTTACAAATAAATTATTTATAATTTATTATTATTATTATTTAACCACTGGCATTTTAATATATCGACTATCCAATCCACTGCCCAACCCTATTCACCCACCTTTTAGCATAAACAGAAGGGTAGCAAGTACTTGAGACGGAATTGCCCTGTCAAAGCCTTTACTAAATTATTAATACGTAACTTTGGAAAGAATGCTTGATTTAATTACAAAAGTAATTTCTAAGTACTGTTTAACACGAAACGCGTTGAAGAACGTGCTAACTATTGCGTTTGCTGAGGTCAACACTATATTTTTTTTTAATTAATTTCTATTATTACGTCGACATCAGATTTATGTTCCAGTTATAACTCATTTTTAGGGTTCCGTACCCGAAGGGTATAAACGGGACCCTATTACTACGACTCCACTCTCTGTCTGTCTGTCTGTCTGTCTGTTTGTCTGTCTATCTGTCTGTCTGTCTGCCTGTCTGGCTATATCGCATGAACCGTGATAGCGAGACAGTTGACATTTTCATAGATGATGTATTTCTATTGCCGCTATGACAACAAATACATAAACAGAATAAAACAAATATTTAAGTGGGGCTCCCATACAACAAACGTGATTTTTTGCCGTTATTTGCGATAATGGTACGGAACCCTTCGTGCGCGAGTTCAACTCGCACTTGGCCGGGTTTTAAAAGGTGTATTAAGGTTTTCTGCTATTGTAACTTTGTTGAGTTACACAGGACCTACATGCCTTAAGAAGTTTATTTAAGATATTTCGTTTCGTGTTAAAAAGTAATTTAAAGAAAGGAAATCTAACGGAAATACTTATTATTATGAAGGTTTAAACAACTCCATCGCTTTTTAAAATAAAAACAGAACTCTAAGTAAAGCAACGGCATTTTCCGCCGATCAGAAAACTTTCCAGCGACTTAAAAGATACTTAGAAGGTAAGAGGTCTAATCTGCTGTAAACTTACAAATCCATTTAAGTCGTATCAATCAAAAATACTTCCGCTAATTTACGAGGGTACCTAATTAAGTCAATCTCCCATTAAATCCCCTTTTCTTAGCGACTCGTCTCGTCTGAAGGCGCATAAAACGCGCGAAAACCTAATGCCATTTCACGCCGGAATAAACCTTTCTCTCGGAGTTAACGTCTCTTTAAACTCGGCTTAAGTTAATCGATCGAGAAGGCCCTTAATTATGGCTTTATCTTAGCGGCAATGAAGATCGAAGCGGACGGATCTGAATTGACTTGAATTGGCTGAGTACACAGCATGAAAGAGGTGTATATACGCCACCATGTTTAGCTAGAGTAGATACCTATTTATTTTCTTCGCATACTATATGGGTACTTTTCTTTCATAAAAGCCTATTATTGCTGAAAGACAAAAATATAGACAATGCTCTGAACAAGTGCAAGTCAACATACCGAGTTTCCTCCGTGCCTCGGAAAGCACGTTAAGCCGTTGGTCCCGGCTGTCATTTGAAGATCTTTGACAGTCGTTACGAATAAACAGAAGCCTGAGATCTGACACCAGTCTTGTCGTATCGTATCGTGTTACCTAGTTACCGGGTTATGGAGGTCAGATAGGCAGTCACTCCGTGTAAAACACTGCTACTTAGGTCCGGTAAGACTGGAAGCCGACCCTAATGTATTTGGGAAAAGGCTAGGCTGGTTGATTTTGTTCTGAACAAGTGCACAGCCTAAGCCGCTAAGCTAAGAAGTAATATCTAGTAAACGAAGGTGAGCGCGAAAGGATTGAAAAAATAATCCCTAAAGAGGTTCGATAGAGATTAAAGCTTTATGGAAGTACCGTCATTTTTGCCGATGTGAAAGCCGGGCCATATGACTTTTATCTAAGAATTTGTAGCTTCGGCTTTTACTGCCCCAAGAAAGTTTCAAGAAGTCTACTTTCACGCAGTAATCCTAATAAAACTTTGCTTTCGCTGAAGACACATTTTTGTAGAACATTCCAAATAAAAACTTAATTCTTGTAAGTAAAATCTAACTGAAAATTACTTATCCAAAGACAAGACAAGTCTAGAAGTTCTCGATACACGCCAACATCTACTGTCGAGAGAGGCTTGTCTATCCGAATTAGCGTTGAACCGCTAACCGGGAGTGTCACCGCCATATTAATATTCATAATCGACGCTCCTTGCCGTTACGTTCAAATGTGAAGGTAGACGTTAATTTAATACGAATTCCTTGAGTGATATTGATGTGTGTATTAAGTTCAACACACGTGTTGGTATAGATTTATCAAATGTCTGACTTAAATGCTTTAAATAATTTCGAAGTTTACTTAAAGAAAATCTAACATGAAAACATCAAAAACAGCATGTAGCAAACCTACCCACGTCTGAGACACATACCTTCTCTTTTAAACGACTTTCCAAAAAGGAGGAGGTTCTATGTTCGACATTATGTTATTTTTTTTGGTTTATTCCAGAAATCCCCACCGACAAATCCCCACCAGTGGGGATTGTTAATTTTTTTTCCAGAAATCCCCACTAGCTAAATAAACTCAGACTAGTGGGGATTTTTGGAAAAATAAGTATCAATCCCCACCAGGTGTTGTTTTTAAATTATTCAACAAAAATTATTTAATCATGAGGTCTTCCCGGGAGTAACTGTTAGAGGTTACTTTTTTCATTATTAAAAAGCCATTTGGAAAAAAGGGCGACAATTGTATCTGACGAAATCCAAAATTTTGAAGAGGCAAATTGATCCTGCTGCCCTACTACCACTTTTACCGGCAAATCTAATAATGGAAGGCTGGTTCTATGTTGCCTGCCAAAGCCCAGACAATCATAACAGTGACCATTTTCGCTGGTATATGTTAAGCCTATGGATAAAAGAAGATTTCATAAAAATATTATGTGTTTACGGTGAGAGGCACAGAACCACAAACTTTTTGGAAGGCTGGCATAATAAGCTTAATGCAGCTATATCGAAGAAAAACCAAGTTTAATGAAACGCCTACATTTTTTGCATGAAGACGCTTTGTTTTATGAAAAAAGTGCTAACGAAAGTCACCGTCGGAACCCGCGATCACAAAGAAAAAGACCAGTTTATCTTAGATGCTCAACTAGAGCTAATGCATGGCAGCATTACAGTGCCACTTTTTTTTTAAAATAATGTGATGAATTCACATTTGCGATTTACGTTATACTATAATGTTTAAATAACTTTGGTTTAAATCTAATTAATAGTTGTAAATATGTTTGATTTTCGTTTCAATGCAAACAATTTATAATGATAATTGATAAAAATAATTAAATAACTTTTGATTAATAATTTAGAAACAACACCTGGTGGGGATTGTTACTTACTTTTCCAAAAATCCCCACTAGGCTGAGTTTATTTAGCTAGTGGGGATTTCTGGAAAAAAAAGTAACAATCCCCACTGGTAGGGATTTGTCGGTGGGGATTTCTGGAATAAACCTTTTTTTTCTGTATTTTTACCGATTTCTCCGTCAATTATGGACCCATTTTGATAATTCTTTTCTTTTTGTTTGAAAGAGTATGTTCCGAAATTGGTCTCATTTTAATTTGGTGAACATCTGATGAAGAACTTCAAAGATATACAGCAGAACTCTTCAATAAATAACGGCAAATGTCTCGGGATTGCTGCAATCGCTAATCTGTTTATTGTTTATACCATTTCATAACATAACATCACACCAGTACGCTCTAAAGGGATACGCAGTTGTGTACAATTCACCTTGGTACATTCTCATTTCACCAGTAATCAAGTTTCATGATATTCGGGTAATCTTTTCTAGCATTATAGCCTATCAGGTACAACCTTGGTACAACTAAAAAGTGAAAAATAAAAAAAAACTTTGTTACGACTTCCAAATAAAAAAACTGCGAAGTGAAAAATAACTTTATTTTCGGAAGTCGGTGTCCATAACCATGGTACCTACGAAAGACACTGACTGTCAAAAAGAAAGTTATTTTTCACTTTGTAGTTTTTTTTATTTGGAAGTCGTTAGTATTTTTTTGTAAAACTTTTTTTACAAGGAAATGACCAAACTACTAAAAACATAAACGTAGGTATTTAGATTAAGGTACTTAAGAGATATTCGGTCGAAACTCATAAAACAACCAAAACACCAAAATTACATTCTTACAAACATTACAAACCGAAAGAAATGCACCGAGCAGGAAAAAATAATGTATCTTAAAAAATACGCCATGATACCGCAGTTTCAATGACTTGCATTTTGGCGGGCGCGTGATACCCGCTGGGACCACAAACCCTAATTATGTCTGAAACAATACTCCACCTTATTTTTACCCATTTTGTGCTCAATCATAATTACCTGCGCCTTCCTAAGGGAAACATTGTTACGGAAAATCATCGCAGAACCTTCCAGCCGTTTTATTATGATAAGAAAAAATATTTACCTTTGAGATTTCCTTAGAATTAGGCTCGCATTTGCATATTTTTTCATTGTTTTAAAAGAACATAGAGTAGGAGAACAGATGGCATAAAAAGGTGAGGTCAAGAAGGAAGTTCTCTGCCAGACAAGAATTCAGTATACAAATGAAAATACCAAACGTCACAATTCCAAGAAAATAATATATCATGCCTGTTACCATGGTATAATAACATACTCCGTATACTTCGCCTGGTATGTTCTTCCCAGGATGGCCTAAGCCTACGTCACGATAAGTGTTACCATTGATTGTCCTTTTTAGAAAATTTTGGTACTTTCTCATGTAGTTAATGAAAATAAAATAAATTACTAACTAGCTTAACTATTTAGTAACTCATGTGATTCATCTATGTTCATCTATGTCATGTATATTTAGTGTTAAATAAATTTATATTTTGAATTATTAGTTCAAAATTGCTTTGTTAAGATAAAAAATGCATTTTGCTCGGGTATTTCAATAACACACAGTGGCAACACATCGAATTGACAAGTGTCATACTGACAACTAGCCATTTCATCGTTATTGTCGTGTCACTCACACCTATAGCGTTGTTTCGCTCGGTGAGAAAAATACTGTGGCTCCCAAACATTTGTGATGAACCCGTGAACTTTGAAAGATACACAAGAAAAATTGTTAATTGTTCCGTAAACTGTATAAACAGCAGTATAAAAGGCGTCGTAATATATTTTTTTCTTTTCCCAATGAAGAGACGCTATCATATACGTGGCTTCAATAATGTAACTAACTTCACCTAAAATAACTGGTATGTGCCTTTCATTAATTTATTATTTAATTTATATACGCGTTCCATAATTTAAGGCATAGTTGTATCAATACGTCTTTACGCCCAAACTTAACCTAACCTAATTAGTTTTTGACTTATTTTAGTCAAGTCAAGTTTTGTGAGTTTTCGTTCCGAAATAAATAAAAATACTAAAATGCAATCAATTAAAAGAAAGCAAAGTAAATAAATAAAAAAAGTTTCAAATATGACGATTTATTAAGAATTATAAAACATTTGTTCTTATTGTATTATTTTTATCTTTTTCCCCACAAAAAAAGTTTGAGAACCGCAACGCAATTGATGACGTAGTCTCAGGCCAATCACGTGACCCAGCTGTCACGGGAAGAGATTACCATGTCTTGTTCTACCATGCCTGTTACAAATGGATCACAAAAATACGAACGTCACCCGTGAACGTCACAATGCCAATAAACACTGTTCATTAAAGAGTTCGATCGTTAAGTCAATACATACATGCAATAAAACTTTGTGCACAATAAAAGCCTCTGAAATCAAACAACAGCTCAATAAAAGCGGACGCAATTACCTGCGTCTCGCATATTTATCTTTTTCCGCGGTATAAATGCTTTGTGGGGGCCCAACAATGGCTGCGGGGCAACCGCGGGAAGCTTTATAATTTTTTAATTAATACCGTCGAAAATATCAAAGTCATTGGCCGTTCTGCCTACTAGTGGGGAATGCTATTAAATTTTGATAAAGTTTTTTTCATGAAGCATAAAGCGTTCCACTCTTTTAGGGTGCACTTTGGTCACCCCATTGTCAAATAAATACGTCTACATTGTTACCCTTTATTTTAATGAAAATCAAGCCTTGTTCAATATAGATTAAAAGCTCTGTTGTTGACTTCGTATATTCGTATACTTTCTATTTTATGCAACGTATGTGCTTATTATAATCCTGATGTAATTTCATCAGGATTCTAATACTTTCTTCATCATGTGTGTTTATCCGAAGGAAAATCTTACGATCACTCATTAGAAAAGTCTTTCATCTGAAATCGTTTCATCCTAAATCAATTAATCCTTTATCAATTCACACAAATATTTTAACGACTTGCCGTCAAAATGATTTGGATCTTCAACCAAAAACAAAGTTAACTCAGTCGAAAAATGTGTTACAATTAACAGGAGATGTAGAGGGGAACCCTTTAAACCGACGTTTTCCTGCGGGGTTTTCCTAATGAGTGATTTTCACAGTGACGACTCGACAAAGCCGGGACAAACTGACACGAACTTCCAATACAATAACTTCATTAAACATGAAAGAATGGAATTGATCTGTTTGCTAATTGTGTTAACAATCGAACACTGTTCTGATTATAGCAATAATTGAATCATTAAAGCCTTATAAGATAACACTAGAAACTTTATTAGGTACTAGGCACCCATGGCAGAAATTGGTTTTAGTTTCAGTCATCATCATCAATATATCAGCCGAAAGATGTCCAATGCTGGACATGGGCCGCCCCTAAGCGTTGCGTCGGTTGCCACATTGACCGGTCCCATGCGTCCCGCATCCAGCGGATGCGGGACGCATGGGACCGCAACCTTCTCCAGGTCGTCGGTCCACCGTCAACGTCTTCCGGTTCGCGGTCGCCACTCCTGTACTTTTCTGCCCCATCGGCCATCTGTTCTGTGAGCAATGTGCCCCGCAGTGGGCACTTAAGTTTGGTAATTCTTCGGACTATGTCGGTAACCCTGGTTCTCTAGCGGATCACTACATTTCTAATTCGATCACACAAGGTACTTTCAGTACTATAAACCAATTTCTAACCTAACTTGACACTTGTCAGTAACAAAACAAATCTAATACGAACTACGAATACAAGACCAGTACAGCCTAATTGTGTAAGTAAATTCGGCAACGGAAACAATCCGTTACACACAAATCCGTCACAATTAGGCTGCAGTACATCATTAGCCACCATGAATCGACTGATAAAACGTTTTGACGTGAAATTGAATGATGATTATCATAACGAATACCTCATTTAAAAGACACCAATTATAAATCACAGCAAAAATGTAATTCTTGTTCTATCGCTCAGCCCACAACCCTTTCTAGATCGACCAAATCCATTCACATTTACGGTCAAAGGTAAATCGATGTTCGAATATCTGATAAAATTTTATTATACCCGATGACCACCGAAATTAGCGTCATTGGGAACGCTCATGCAAATTGTCCCCCTCCCCTATAGAAATTTACTGTAGGTAATTGATTTAATAGTCTTCTTTGTTCACGACTAATGGACGGACACGATTTGATTCGAACTGCGAGCCTTCTATTGAATACATTTTCATTAAATTTAGAATTGGCTTGTTTTATTGTTGAGTGAGTTATGGAGGGAGATTTGGATAATTTCTCTGGAAAATTATACTTTTCTCAAAATTCATGTTTTCGATTACAGATTTCTTCATATTAATATTAAAAAGAAGCTATAGTTGTACCGCTAGTGACAACAATTGAAGATTTTCTTACACTTCATAAAATTGTAATATTACAATTGTTTATCAAACACAAATATATTAATAACTAGCTGACCCGGCAAACTTTGTTTTGCCATAAAAACACCAAACATTTATCTACCCTACCTACCCTACCCTACCCTACCCTACACTACCCTACCCTACACTACCCTACCCTACCCTACACTACACTACCACAAAAAAAATATGTATAGACGTAAAAACCATCTTTGAACTTCAACGAACATTTTAAAAAAAAAATTGGCCAAATTGGTCCAGGTGTTTATGAGTTATGCGCTTACCAACACATTTTGCGATTCATTTTTATATTATATAGAAGATAGAAGATAATCGCTTTTAGAACGCCACTTTTTCACTTTGTCTATGCCCTCTGAACTTCAAGATTGAAATTTCATAATCAGAAAGTTCCTACTGTTTACGTTTCAAATAAGTCATAAAAACTTTTTCTGCAGTCGGTGTTTCTGGTTTCGTTTATTCGTTTTTTGACACCGACTGCCGAAATTGAAGTTATTTTTCACTTTGTAGTGTTTTTATCTGGAAGTCGGTTGTATTTTTTTGTTAAATAGTTTTATTTTTACTTTTTAGTTGTGGTACCTACCTTTTTTATCGTGGAGAAATGCTCATGCATACTGCGCAACCACGGGGAAATAGCGCAATTATGTGGGACTCCATGGTGTCCTCCTGTGCCGCTTATGGTGAGAACACGGGCACGCGTTAGCACTCACCGTGAACCCGCCGCTAGCCTCTATACAGTAAACAGACATGCGATTGCAGCAATCCCGGGCGATATCATTTATTGAAGAAAACCATTGATTAACTCCGAATTTCTTCATTAAATCTTATGATGATCATATACCCTAACAAACAAAAAAACTATTTTCAAAATTTGTTCACAATCGGCGGAGAAATCGATGAACATACATAAAAAAATACATACAGTCGAACATAGAACCTGAAAAAAAATGGCTAAATACTTAACCACCATAGCTGTACCTATTTACAATCCAAAACAAAATTTCCGGTTAGTTTAAAAGCATATTTCAGTGTTGCAAGGCTAATAATTATAGCGGGCACGATACACAGTACTCGGCGGGTTACACAAATACACATTCTTGCAGATGACGTGCCACGAAACTTTAAAATATAATATTTAAACAACACACTACTTATCAAAGCTTTCGTGTTCCACTTTTAATCACATTTAAAAACCCTTGTGTCCTAGTTATAAAATCGTTTGAGAAGGCAAAAGAAAGGTTGTTTTATTCTTATTTACGTTTGTTTCTATTTACTTGGCACAGTTTGGGTTCGAGTTCCTCGTGACATATGATGTCGATACCTGGATTCATGGACATGACAGATCTTAAGACACTTTCAAAGTTAGTGTTACCTCCTACTTAGCGGGAAGGCTTCCAAGACAGCTGAATTAGCTACAATTTATCTATAAGATGCGGCATCCTCTTAATAAACATTCCTCAAACCGACTCCTGTACGAATGCTGTATCCACTTATCGGCATCGCGGCCCCGGAAATTCGCAGGACTATAGCAAGTCGCATAGAGAGGGCGAAACTAAAAAACGACCCTCGCCACCCAATGCACAATGACAGCTCAGTGCCCCAGCGCCTAAAAAGCCGAAAAAGTTTTCTAGGATTCGTGGGTCTATGTGATGGCAACTCCTCTTCGGCGAGATTTGACCTTTGGCGAGAGAAACTCAAGCCTCCTGAAAATTTCATCGAGCCGTCGGAGAGTCTTCCACCTAGGCACACTCTGCCGTGGTCGACCTGGAAAACCCTAAATAGACTCCGCACTCAGGTTGGCCGCAGCAAGGACTACCTCCACAGGTGGGGGTTCTCTGATGGCACTAGTCTTCATTGCTTGTGCAGCATCTCTCCGCAGACCATGACCCATCTCATGGAGTGCGCAGCATGCCCTGTCACCTGTACTTGCGAGGACCTTATGACTGCTTCACCGGATGATGTTGCCGTGGCTGAATTCTGGTCCAACACACAATATTTAACTTTTTATATTTGCCATCGACACGCTTAGAAGAAGAATAAACTTTGGCAGCATTTTAATGTTTACGTCTATTACTTATTAGATTGCCCCAAGCGGTGTCTGGAGGTCCCATTCAGTGCTGTCAAGTAGACACTGATAAATCTGGTTGTTTTATTATAAAACCCAAACCCAAAGTAGTGTTACTAGTGAACACCACATTAAGTTATAATCAAAACTTGACCACCAAAGTAACAAAAACGGATCCTCTTTTATTAGAAACCGACTTTTTTATCCATATTTGAGTTTTACCGTAACATGACCCTTTCTGTTAGTGGAGTCACGTTTCAATCACATATCAAACTTAGTTTCCATCCAGGCGAGATCGAGAGGAGCAAGTGCGTGAATATTCCTCCAAACTAAATTATTCAAAATACACATACGTGTTTATGATAGCAAATATAATGTAAGAAAGATTTTTGATAACAATGCCCTTTTACGTCTTGTTCGTTCGTTCTTATAGCAGTTAAGTTACACACATCGATACAAATCACAACACTATAGAAAATAATGTAGAACATGACATTATGAGGAGGGCACTATGAAGGTAACGCTCATTAAATAAGGATTTTTTTGAAATTCCACCCCTAAGTAGGTCAAACGGGGGGCTGACTTTTATTTGCTAACTAAGACGCGGGAAACAGTTTGTCTATAAATAGGTAAGTATCATACTGTGAGAACTCCTCACCTATTTAGAGGCTCCTTGCCTGTCATAAGACTGATGACAGATAACTATTTAGTTATAAGGTGATTGAAATCGGAACACATGGAAAATAATTGAATATGTTTTTGTTTAGCTTTGCTTGTCACTTCTGTACAAGCCACCTTCGGGCGTTGATCCAATATAATATCACATCATCAGCCTATTAATGTTCCCACTGCTGAGACACAGATCTCCTCTCTGTGAGAGGGAATGGGCCGTAATCCACCACGCGGGCCCAGTGCGGGTTGTTGCATGTCATATGTCTTCGAATTTTTGGTTCTAGGACATGCCGGTTTCCTCGCGATGTTTTCCTTCACCGTTTTGAGAGCAGTGGTGATGAAATAATTTACACAAAGTAAAGCGCCTCCCTGGGCTCGAACCCACGACCTACAACTTGTAAGTCGCGGCCAATACCACTGGGCCACCACTGCTCTTCCCAATATAATATATCAAAGTAATATCTGTTTATTATTTAGAGCTTTATGAGCTATCCCCTCACAATACCTACATTGGCGAAAACCATATAAATTGGCCCCAGTTTACATAAACAAACTTATCAGTGGTATCTGTGTGCTTTAACGCATTTTGTATGACAACCTTGTCAAACCAAAAGAAATAATTAAGAGACCGCTGAAACAGTTGCAAATTAATAGAGTTAGGGCTCTGGAAGGATGCCATGAAAATGCCACTTCGCATAGCAACAACATAACTACCACAAACTTCACACCCCGAATGTATGTTTTCTTACCCACAAAGCGCAGTTCACAGGCGACGCGACGGAAGCACGATATGAACAGCTCAAAACAAAAGGGCTGTTACGTTTTATGGCGTACAATCGGCGCCAGTAAACTGGAGATAGTCCTCCTGCCAACAATTAAAGGGAGGAGATAAAGCCGACGGATTTTCATGACTCCTTTACCTAATAATGTAAAGATAGCTGTGTTAAGGATGAGGTTTCATGGCGTTATAATCCTAATTTTCATGATATAATACTCACAACGGATCTTTGTGGCTCTGAATTGGCTGCAAGAGGCTGCGCACTAGCTATTTTTGTGTCAATATTGAAAGTGCAAATAGCATTGCATAACTGTCTCTTTCACTCGCATACGTTTGTCGCATCATCCTATCTCGTTTACTCTATGCAGTTAATCTGTTTCGTGCGCAATAGTTGACAGATCTAACTTCAGAGCCACAAAGATCCGTTGTGAGTATTATACTTATTTTACTGAAATTTTGAGTTTGAATGTACTGTAACTTTTTTATTATAATTGTAGTATGCCATCTTTTATCCAGGGAAGGATATATAGGGTGTCTAAATGTTTTCTGATAATTAAAAAAAAAACGCTAGAATTAGTTCAAACTCGGTTTATTTACCGTTAAATTAAAGAGCAGTTTTTCAATATTGTTTATTATAAACAATGTTTAGTAAATGTGCACCCTCCACTAGCTGACACTCAATTATCCTGTAACTAAAATCTTCAATCACACGCAAAAAAGTGAGGCACCAACAATTCCTTGACGTGATATGGAAGCCCAAATGGCCCATTAAACGCTTGCTGATGTTCTCATAAGGAGCTACTTAAAAATAGTAGTAGTTTACAAACTAGTGCCACCCAACTTGAATGTTTAAAATTAAAAGCAAGCAAAGACTCACAGACAAAATAAATAATGAAAAAAATTTAGTTCCAGACTAAATGAGTGACAGGAAGAGGAGGGTGTGAATGTACTTTATTTCGTTTTTTTACGAACAAAATTTAAAAACTGCTCATTACTTCAATAGTTAAATAAAACGAGTTAACGAAAAACATTCTGAGACACCATTACATAAACAAATAGATAATGCCCGGTAACATATTATGGAACTATTGCTATGAGTAGCCCTACGTCGCTAACCAAGATAATAAACCCAACTGAGCCTAGACAAATGACATTTTACAACAAGTAAAATTTCAAAATTTAAAAAACCCCCGACACATTTATCTTGCGAAAACACCCCGATTCAAACAGTAAAACGCCCATAACTTTTGAACGGCTTAACCGACTTTATTCAAACAAAGCTAAGAACACTCTCGCCAAATTCACGTTTCAAACAAAAAAAAACTAAATCAAAATCGGTTCACCCGTTTAGGCGCTATGATGCCACAGACAGACACACAGATACACAGATACACAGCAACACACGTGAAACTTATAACACCCCTTTTTTTCCGGCGGGGGTTAAAAAAAACTAAATCAAAATCGGTTCACCCGTTTAGGCGCTATATGATGCCACAGACAGACACACAGATACACAGCAACACACGTGAAACTTATAACACCCCTTTTTTTTCCGGCGGGGGTTAAAAAGGCAAAATTGTATGGGAAATCACGTGATCAACTCCTTACTTTTGACATATCGCCTTCGCTGACATCGAATGCCACTTGTCTAGAACCATTTATTATATGAGAAGGATATTAAGAACACAATAAAACATTTACCTCGGAAAAGTTGAAGCTGAAAACGCAGCTAGTTTTGCAAGAAAACTTTATACGTAGCCAATCAAAGTTCCCATTCTGCGGTGTCAAATAATGTTGGGTATAGAATATTCTTGTTTAAATTCATGCTGCGTTAGAAATAGGCAAAAACTCAAGCGTATAGGTGTCGATTTGATGGGGCTTTGTGAAAAAAATGTGCGCTCTATATGCGGAACGCACCGCAATCTGATACGGCGCGTGCCCGACTCGCGGTTGCGATAGTGATGATTTATATTTTGACAATACATCGACGAATTTTACATTAGTATTGTATAAAAGTGACGTGGTATTTTATATAAAACAGAATTGAATTAATGCCACATACCAGTCTCTATACAACAGTCATTCATTCACAGATAATTTTCAAAGCGAAATCATAAATTACCAAAAATTAATATCGAAATAATTTTCGAATACCACACATACCATTACTATTGTAAATAGACTATTCGGGTCAACACTACAATCGACCATCGATACAATTGTACAACAAAACATCCCTAGCGCGAATGAAATCGAATAGAATCCGTCAATACCGCGGATTGGTATTTGCGCGGGAACCGGGTTGCTTCTGCTGGAGCAGAGCGTCCGCAATCGCGTCCCGCTGTCAACACGCGCCCATTGTGTTTAATATTTTCAGCTCTTTTTTTTTCGTTTTTAAATCCTTTGATTTCGTTATGCGGGTTGCGTTTAATCAAACGAAAACCAAAATGTATTAACAACAGGATTGCTGAAAGAATAATGCTGCGCTTACATCTAAAATCCTTATCTTCCTCTTTGGTACAATTTACGAGACGTATTCAAAAGGTGAAAGCTATAGTGCAAAAAATATTTACCTACTATAAAAATAAACATCAAAACCATACGTAGACAACCTTTGCCTGAAAAAATAATTATCATTTCTGTAAGATTTTCTACCCAAAGCTTGTAGGTACCTTTTGTATGGTGTGGGCAATTACATTGCACATTAGTCTTGGCCCGCAAAACACACCTACAATTCAACAAAAACAAACGTGAGGATTGCCTCTGAGCGGTGATAATTTGTCAGGTGCTACGCGCTCAAAGAATAATCTTAAAGATACGACAAAGTGAAAAAAATAAAATCTGAAGTTTTATTTTATTTTATACACAGTTGGTACGGGTATACCCATCGCTTGCGATAGTATCTCCTCTCACCCTCGATCAACTGGACCGTGAATCGCCCATCCTAAGATCCGAAGTAATTGCTGTCATATAAGGCAGATCTTCAAAAGCAGGAGAGGCCCCGGCCCTGACGAGATCACAGCTGAAATTTTATAAGCGCTAAGTGATGCTGGTGTCTATATGCTGCATAGAATTTGTGGTAGCGTTTGGGACATAGGTGAACGGCCGCTTGACTGGACGAAGTCGATAGTCCTCCCCTTGCACAAAAAGGGATCGACAAGGAAGTGTGAAAACTACCGTACTTTTTCACTTATATTGCACACCAGTAAGATTCCCCTCCACATACTAAACAGCCTATTCTGAGACTACCTGGACTGGCAGATCCCCCAAGTGCAGGCTGGTTTCGTAAATGGAAAGGTCACGCGGGAGCAGATACTCAAACTCCGGCAACTAGTTGAGAAAGTTTACGAGTTTGATGTGCCAGTCGTGCTGTGCTTCATAGATTATGGCAAAGCCTTTGAATGTGTGGACTGGCATCAATTATGGGGAGTGTTACGGAAAATGGGAGTTCCAGATCACCTGATTGCTTTGCTACAGGGACTGTACTCGAACAGTCAAGTTATGGTGTGGATTGGTGACCCGAACTCGAAACTATTCCCTTTCAGTTAAAAGAGTGCGTCAGGGCTGTACTCTATCACTCACCCTGTTCAAAATCTATGGGGAGCAAATAGTACGAAATAAACATACCATCCTTTTTGCAGCGGACGAATCCGAGATGTGCTCTCTTCTAAGCAGACTGGAAAGGTACAGTAAGGAGATGAGACTCTCCATAAACCGGTCAAAAAAAAAGATTATGACTGTGGACCGTACGACCTAATTAGAGCTTAATGGGACACTCAACGTTGAAACAGTCGATCACTTTAATTACCTGGATCATGTGAAGATGAGATTTGCAGGCGCATCGGGATGGCCAAGTGGCCATGTCGCAACTCGAGAGAATATAGAAAGGCCGCAACATCTCAAACAAGTTACAACTGGCACTGGTTAACCCTCTTGTGTTTTCCATATTCTTATACGGAGCAGAGACGTGGTCTCTAAAAACTGCTGATTGGAAACGCACAGTCTTTCGAAATGTGATGCTAAAGGAAGATGCTGCGTATATTGTGGACAACGACGATCAACATCTCAATACTGCAGGAGCTCAAAATTGAGAAAAAGCCAAGATTATCGAATGTATGTTTCCGCAAGGTATTCGACTTCTATGGCCATATCACCCGCAAACCTGGTGATAACATTCATAAGGTAATTTTCACTGGCAAAGTCGAAGGTAAATAACCAAGAGGAAGCAGTCCTTTACGCTGGTCAGACCAAATCCGCACCTCTTTGAACATGAAAGCCTCAGAAGACGTGGAGAAACATAATAAGGTTTTAAACCATGATATGGTCACGACCCCCAGCATTGGGGCATCGACGCAAGGAGGTATAAGCGAGGTGGACAGGTGTAAGCAATTTTCTTGTGAAGAAGTTTTGCTCTTGCAAAAGATACGTAATAAGCCTGAGGATTATATAAATTTAATCTAACTGCTACGGGCTACGCGCTACGGGAGCCTACGACGCGACGCCTACGAAAATTACTGATTGACAGTAGAATACAAAAGTTTAAGTGCTTGGACTTATACTATTTTATCTGCTAATAATGTAGACTATATATTGTAGATCATTTACATAATTAAAAGGCTTAGGCATTTAATCGAGAACAATTAATTTATATAGCACGTAGGCAAGAACGAAATAAAAATGCTGAACATAGCTTTTCTTTGTCAGATTGCGTGGGAACACTCCACACGGTGGCGTGGCGGCCCCGCTAACGTCTTCTTCAAGGGGGATGAAATATCTAAACGCGAGTCTCTTAATGACTTTCATTTATTTCTCTCCCGAATCTCGTACTGAACGCTGGTAATTATTGCGTTTCCAGTAGGGTTATTAAGTTTTGCTCGGTTAGAATGAGAAATGGCCACATTTATTCGATGTTAAACTTGATACCTTTGCGCGGCGAAGGGCTGAAAATTTAATTTTAGATGATGATATTATGACGTAATTATTTTAATTGTGGTGCGCCATGGTCGTATTAAAATTGTGAAATGAATTGAGACGTTATCTTTTTATGATTTGTGGCGCGATTTTTGTTTTCATAAATTTTTCACTGAAAGAGAATAAATCACAAGTTAACTGGACAATAGAGATAAAAGTGTTATTGAAATAACTCAAAACCTTTGAACTAAACTCTTACAGTGTCATTCATTTTATTCACGACTAGGACGCCTCGCGGTTTCACCCGCGTAATTCCCGTTCCCGTGGGAATACAGGGATAAAAAGTAAGTAGCCTATGTCACCCGGGGATAGTGTAGCTTCCCAACGGTGAAAGAATTTTTGAAATCGGTTCAGTAGTTTTTATGTTTATTCGTTACATACAAAATACAAATCTTTCCTCTTTATAATTCAATAAGTATAGATAAAGATTATGAACTACTTTTACGATGAGCAATCTTTGCATAGCTTGACAAAATGTAGGTAGGTACCTAATTGTTTTTGTGATCTGACGGTTCAAAGAAGAAAAATAGATTTTCAGTTATTGAGATTACAAATTGTAAAATTCTATTTCCTGTGATCTAAAAGTCTCGTAGCTGCTCCACAGAAACCCTTATCCACAGTCAAACAAAGTAACTAAACAAATCTCATCCGATCTACATAAACAAATCGTCTCAATAGGTAATCGAGTGCTCTGAAACAAATGGCTAACTTAGTACAGATTAGATCGGACGAGCATCGCATCTAATTGTCCGTCCCTAATCCCGGACGCGGGACGACGGCGGCAATCTATCAGTTTCTTTTACCGGTTGTCCCCCAATTCACTTGTAAAGACTTCCCCAACAACTTTGTTTGGGAGTTTGTCAGAATGATTCTTCTATTGACAGTCGCTACTTTGTTAATAATGAAGGTATTGATGAATATATTTACCTTATAATTAACCATAATACCTATTTTTGCCTGTAGATATTCGTATATTACTGTGTGTGCTCTATGATTTCCACGCTGCAAAATTCTTTTTCTTGCCTAAGATTCTACTGTTATTAGGGATTCTTGAGATTTGCTGTTATAAAAGCAACCACGAATCAGGAGAACTACTGGACTAAGAAAGAAATCTCTATACTTACACTCTTTGCGCTGTAGCATGGTGCGGTACCATAGTTATACCATATACCATAGTTGCCTGTATGACGTTAAACTACAAAAAATGCGTATACGTATATGCGTAAAAAATGATATTGAAACTGTCACCCGCACTATGCTAGAGCGCAAAGAGTGTAGTCAAAATGGTTATAATTATATTGATATTAAATATTAATATTTGATTACCGCCGTAAAAAATAAAATGCTATGAAACAGTGCAATGCGCAACATTCGTGCAATATTTCAAAGATTAGCTGCTAATCTAATTAAAAAAAAACAAAAAGAAGTAGGTACATTCTACATGATCCTACAAGCAATAAATCCCATGTGTAGTATGATAATGACATCAGTATTTCATTGTCAAGCGACGATACAAAGTTTCGGAGCGTTCTCATATTTTGCGCAAAGCTCCGGGCGCTTGCAAATTCTGAACTTTGTCGAGATAACACGCCTCGGCTAAGCCTACCGTAATAAGCTCCTCCTTCGAGCTTTCAGTGTTTACTTTTGGGCGTGTTGTTGTTTAACAGGCTTCAATATTTATTATATTAACCGTGTTTATGCTTTAAAAGCATATTCTTTGTTTATTGATGGCCTGTTGCTATTTCGAAGTGTGGTGTTACCGAATTTTACTTATTCCCTAAATTTTTACCCGACTGCCGAAGGAGGGTAAATGTGTTTATCAGTCTATGTATGTGTGGTGTTCTAGAGACCAAACGCGTTGGCCGATTTTGATGATTCTTACGTCAATCAATTCGTCTTAACCATGCATTTGTCACTGGCTACATTAAAATTGTAAAATGGCGGATTTATGGCGCCATATTGAGGGAGCCCAAATGTTTTTTTTTCTTTCTAACCCATCTTGTGGGGTATCAAAATAAAGGATTTTGGGAGGAGATTTCAAAAATATATAACAATTATATGTTTAAACGTGAATAATTCGAAAAAAAATATAACTTAAAATTTATGTATAAAAAACCCGACTGCTTAAGAAGCGATCTAAAAAGACGTAAACAAGAAGAAAATCATGCTGTGCAGTCGGATGGTACATCAGATCGGGAATATGTATCCTCACAGCATGATTTTCTTATACGTCTTTTTAGTGCAGTCGGGTCTTTTTATCATTTTTATTAATTGTTACAACTAAGAATCTACTTACTTATGAGATGACAACAGCTTTGTCAAAGAGTCTGGAGTCCAAGTCTGGACCATCTCACATAGATTTAGAATAATCTAGAGTTAATTTTGAGACTTTTAAATTTTTGTTGGCATGGCTCATATACGTATAATATTTCATACCTCCCATGTCCATATTGCCGAATCGGATTAAAACAATGGTAATTTCTATTGTGTCTGCTAATTGAACGTCTCTCTATTGTCTCAATACTTGGCAGAACTTTCTTCAGGTCCGTCCTCTTAACTAATAACGTGTCAAATACCTGTAGGTAGCAGGCAGGCATACATTTACGGTTGTTTATAGTTAGTGTGTGTTCACGTCACGCCAGTCATCCGAAACAGGCGGGCGATTTGCGCCTGGCTCCAGTTATGCGTCGCGCGCGCCTTACACGTTGCTACCAAATTTCTTAGTTACACAGCTGGATAGTGGCTCTACTTTAATATTTGTATTTATTTTTCGAGTTTTTACAAACACATCTGTCGATAGCTGGATTAGTCCCGTCCCGTCGGGCAACGATGACTTTTGTACTTTTAACTCTTTCCTAAATGGATTCCTGCCAGGCGAGCACGGCCTACTGTGACAGGCCTGTGTCACACATTTTATCATAGTTTGGGAACAAAAACCGTGATAAAATGCGTGACTCAAGCCTATCCCAGTAGGCCGTGCTCGCCCGGCTGAAATTTACACCCTCACGTACTGGTTCTCTGAACTTAGCACCCTGACTTAGAAAAATTTGATCTTGTTTTGGTTTGATCGAAATATATCGGTAAGTAATGGAGAGTAGTAACAATAATTTCGTTAGAAGCACTGCCAGGTTAAAAAAATATTTGTTGTTTTCTGTTTAATTGTATACAACAATCAGCTACTGAAAGCCTATATTTCAGAATGAATTTATCGTTATGGAAAAATTGAGACTTACAATATTATTTTAACTACAACGAAAAACAATTGTACTACAATCCACTACAAACGTTGACCACGTTACTACGTTTTAATCAGCCGGAAAAAGTAATGTTTTGCAATTTCGGGGGATGACATTTTTATGCTAACCATTTTTTGGCAACAGGGTAGTGTAACTAACGAAAGTATATATTGTCCCTACTATCTACAACTTAGCGACATCTTTCGATCTAACCAAAAACAGATTAATTTTCGAGGGCCATTCTTATTCTCCTCCATTCAAAGATATTAACTAGAACTAGAATGCCATAAGCTTTTGGTGCCTTTATGGTCTACAAACGATTAGTTCTTGTAAAAGAAACACATCCTAACCACAGTTAATATAATACTTAAGTTCCTAACATTACACGGCCCAAAGCTCTCAGCACTTTATGTTACAAGGAATATTTATTTATTAAAACTTCATGCAACATAAAAGGACATAGGCGGACTTAATGCCTGAGGCATTCTCTACCAGTCAACCAAGGGCGGTGAAGAGATAGCATGGCAGGTGCATAAAAAAAATGAAATAAAAATATTATGAACGCAAATTTAGTACAAAAATATATAGTTGAAATAAACATACTTAAATATGTACTATAATAAATACTATATATAAAATAATATATATATACATAAATTAATTAATAGAAAGGCGCATATTGAGACGACTCTGCTATTCGTTTAGAAAATAATGCCGCAACTAATAGACTAATAGTTCTAAGTGAAAGTCTTTGGTATTTCTAAAGACGGTAACATGATTTAATTTCAATCACCATAAAGTAGAGCACACATTCTAAGCTCACACTCCACCTACAGTGGCCTCAACTCCAAATGCCCGGAGGCCGCCTCGAGGCACGAATGCCAAGACAAACCGAAATCTTATCAAACGACGGCCATGTTGGTCTCGTTAATAAGCAAAACTGCACACAGTGTTGCCATAACTCACCTGAAGGCTGTTTGTGGAACATTGCAAACACTAGCGAACCTGTGAGTTATCAACCATGAACGGTACTGACGTTTACGGCACTGAACTACCCACTGTATGCTGACATTATTTATTGGGCAATACAATTGCTTGCTTGGGTTAGTGAACTATTGCTCCAGGTGCCTAATATTTTCTGTACTTTTAACACTTCTTTATTGTACCTACAAGCTGAGTAATGTTATGGCTTTCCTTTATTTTTCTTGTAGGTACAGTTTTTATTGTGTAAAGACACGCTTCTCAAAAGGCAATTTCAGTAACTGAAAATTAAAATCAGAACACAATAAGAAACCCCAAGAACGTATCGAAGATCCTCAATTGTCTTTTAAACCCTTTTGTTACTTTCTTTCTTCTTTAATATTTTCCTCAATCAATTTTTATTTGAAAAGGAAGTTAGAAATCGGTGTTCTAACATCGTAAATTATGTTTAACAAAGCGTGATGTTTAATTGGATGTTGAGAATTGTGACAATTCATCCCGCAGCCGACACTTTGCGCAGAAAATTTCGATTAAAACAAAATCGGGGTGGCGAATCTCATGGGAGCGGTTCATTTTATACCAATTAGTTAGCTACAGGCAGTGGATTCGTCACGAGTGAATGGATACCCCTTTGAATTGTAGCTGTTTTACACTTCACGACTTCTGTTAATGAATCGGACGATAAATACGCCCATGCTCCGATTACTTAAGTTTCTAAAAACAGTGAGTTTAAAAATAACATCTTGTTAAGGAACGTCCTCACTGGAAGCATTCTTTCGTGAGCATTTGTAAACAAGTAATCGTAGGCGAGCAACAAATACTTCCCAGCGAGCTCAGCATTCACTTTCGAGGAAAACTATGAACGTTCGAGTTTCCAAGAAGGTCACAAACACTTAAGATCTAGGAAATGTTCCTTGCTTTACAAGTGGCCAGTAATATTCTTACATACATACTTATTCATTTCATTATCTGAGTACTCGCTTTCGAGCGTTTTATTTGCGTGAACGTTCGAAAGCGAGCCGTGTCCCCGAAAATCGTTGCTACGTCCACACCGGCCGAAGTTCGCGTTTGCGTGTAAGCTTTGTAGCGCTCGGCTTAACGTCCACACCACTTGAATATTCGACGTTGAATGCTCATTACACGTGAATGCTCTCAATGAGGACGTTCCTTTATACGGTGATCCCTCCTTAGTGTTTGAAGTACCTAAGCTTTCAGAAGATTTCCGATTGGACACTTACAATTCTACCTAAATAAATATCAAAAATACGAATAAAGCAACAGTGATCTACATATCTCTCTCTCTATCTATCCTCTAATAATTCCTAAAATGCAACATTAAGACATCGGATCGCATCCCAATCGTATCGTATAAACAATCCCGCGCTACTCTAACTTGCTCATCTAAACCGAGTTGGGAATCGGCAACAAACGGCCATCCAACCAAGTTCAGACAATAAACAGTCGCAGATAAGAGAGAGTTGCGTCGGCGCTCATTGTGGAGCAACTTTGTGGCTACGAGCCGACTGCTTAGAAAATAAGCTCCTGATAGCGCCATTTGTAGAATGAAGTGCTGTGGTAGAAATGGGTATTTAGACGGGTGACATTTGTGATACCTAGGTACCAGTTCTGTTGGAACTATACTGTATTTTGGTTCCTATTTTGAAAGAGACTTACCGCGGCCCTGGCACAAGCAACTGAAGGAACACGGGTGGGTTTTAGTCAGTAAAAGTCTGACACGCGCTCCGAGAGCGGGAGACGTCATTGGATGAATTCCCAACCAAAAAAATAAAATAAAAAAAAGGTACCGATTCATGTTGTATTGTGAGCTATACCGAGAAATTCTAGGGTTTAAACATGAGATAGAATTTACGAACACAAGTAGGTTACTGATTTTTTTTATACCTAACCGCCAACAATAAGTACCAAAGAATTAGGTTAGATACCTAGTTCTGTCAGAATTGTTATTTTCTATATGCAAGTTCACACAATAAACAGTCGCAGATAAGGGAGAGTTGCATCGGCGCTCATTGTGGAGCAACATTGTGGCGACGAGCCGACTGCTTAGGAAATAAGCTCCTGATAGGATGATTTGTAGAGTGAAGTGTGAACTGCTGGGCTGTCGTGGAATTATGTTGTAAGGATGGATGTTTAGATGAGCGATCTTTGAGTTACCTGGTTACCAATTCTTTTGGAGCTGTATGGTAGTTTGACACCGAGGAAAATGGTCATGTTTTATTGTGATCGAAACAGTCAAATTGTAGAATTGATTTAGGGAAACACCTTTATATCATTGCTAAGAAATTAAAAATTGGTTCAAATAAATCTCAAGAGATGGCGCGACATGTACACTCAATTGTGTGTAAAATTAACATGTTCTGGACTTGAACATAAAAATTGTATGTTCTTGTTTAACCAACTCTCCTACGTACAAAAATAATGGAATATTGGGCTCTTAATCCACATTTCAATGGATTATTTGAACGGATCAATTAAAATTGATGCCAGTAGATTTAAATTTCTGAGGCATTCCACTCGATTGTTAAAATTTGCATTGTAACACATTTTGGTGCAAAAAAACTGTAAAATCGTGCAAAAAAATACTATCAAACGAACCTTCACTGTATTTAACGTAAAAAATATTCACAAACCTAGTAAACCCTTTTACTTGCAAGTCACTGCTAACACCATCTATTGCCGTGAAACGGGATCGAACGCGATTGATGTACTTACAAAAATAACAAGATTAATCAGATGAAAACGCTAGTTACGTCGGCACTGTTTCTTTGTACGGGATGAGGCATCTGTATGCTAGTATTATATTATCTGTGCCTTTACGTATGTCTAAAGCAGTACCTACTAAAGTTTTCAGGAGAAATGAAATAATATAGTTTTTTGTATACCTATATTATTTTATTATTTCCTATACGAAAATCCAAACGTGTGCCAAGGTTATGACGTTAGATAAGGTACCTGCCAAAAAGTATCTCCCTAAACAAACGTAATTTTAAAAAAAATGTAAAACGACAAAAGAAACTCAACATCTTTCTCTGTCCAAACGCAATTTGTATGCAATTATACAAAGCTAAGCTCTATCAGATGAAAACTAACAAGAAAATTCCGAACCCCATCCCGTTGTGGACCATCGAAAGTTCGTTAAAGTAATGTCACTCTATCTCGTCCCCTCACGAGACAAATGAGACAACATTACTTTTATTAACGAGGCAGAAAGAGACGGGAAAGCCTAGATAATACCCTATAATCACAGTTTTGTTTTCCAATCGCTGCTAACGATTATTGGCGTGTTATTCGGGTGCCATTTTGAAATGGCTTCAGTGCTAAGACAAGTCGTTAGCAAGTACAATAAAAAGGAGGGCTCGGTGATTAGTTTGAAGGTGATTATTTACCCTTGTTGCTTTGGGAGCAGTTTTCCTTTTTCAGTTTTTCTGAAATAGAGACAAGGACTTTGTGAATGTCTGCGTTGGAGAGAGAATAATGAGCTCAGAAATTATAACGTACTTATTCTGGCAAACATTTGAACAGGGAAACTGTCATACCTCCTTTAAATCACGCTCTCATCCCCCAAAGGGAGACGCAGGGATCTCTACGAATAAAAAAAAAACATAATTATCTTAATCAAGTTTTCGAAACACCTCAGCTGGGCCTAGACCTCATTTGCATGCCTCTCCATCCCGATCCTCTCCCGATTGTATCTACTCAGGTACTTGAATTACAAAACAAAATTATTACCCTGCAATTGAAACTACGAAAACTCACAATTAACAAAAACAAAGGATTATTTACCGAGCACTCTCCTAATTAATTCAACAAGGCGAGATAAACTAAATTCAGAGACTATTCCTTCTCACCACAAAGAGATGCGAGTGGGTCTGTTATTTTTTAAATTGCAGATTGGCTGTTAATATGCATATCTCTTTTATAACCACTTAACATTCGCTGTTTCAAATATTTTTGGCAGATCAAACCAAAGACTGACGATGATCATGGAAATCTATGAATGAATATGGATAACCTACGGTTTGCAAAACTAGA
This sequence comes from Orthosia gothica, assembly GCA_949775005.1. Taxonomy (NCBI): domain Eukaryota; kingdom Metazoa; phylum Arthropoda; class Insecta; order Lepidoptera; family Noctuidae; genus Orthosia; species Orthosia gothica. The sequence continues at coordinate 21,283,847 of OX459045.1, read as the reverse complement.
ATTAATTTACACAGGCAATGTAGTAGCAAGTTATAGATTCACTGAAGACAATGAAAAAACTTAGAATCAAGAGCGAACTTGCTATCTCAGGCCAAAAACGCCCATCGTAGAGAAATATGTATCTATAATAATTTGGACTTGCGCTGCTGAGAACACACATGTATACATACATGTAAGTAGTTTAAATTACGACTCACATGCTAAAACCCAGCTTAGCTATTCAAAAATAAATTACCCCCATTCTGAAAACAACTGAATTATCCAGACGAAAAATATAAAAACAGGAGACTCTTTATTTCGGATGCACGCTGGTCTAATCCAATTTTAAAATGTTGCCCAGACCATACATATTATAAAACGAGACTTTGTCCCGAGCTTAACGTTTAAATTAGTTTATCCCCCTAAAGCGGAACCGCAGCTAAGGGTTGCAAAATTTAAATTACAAATAAAAGCACTGAAAAATATCTACGAGTGGGTAGTGGCTCAATAACGATGTCTTTTAATTAAAGCGGAAGGGTTAATAAAACGACCTAATTCGGTATTATGGTTGAAATTATCGTGAAGGACACCCAAGAGTTTTGTGAATTTTGCAACAGATCGCGCCGAGCAAAGTGTGATGCCGCCGAGTTGGCACTAAGGACTACTTGAAGTGAAGAAGGTATTAAAATTTACTGGCCACTTATGTTTTATAACCATTAACTGAGTTCATATTAAACATTAAATTCAACTCCAAGTTCAGTTAAACTTAAATCAAAATGTAGTCTTCCCCTTTCTTTTTAAACCGAATTAAAAACTAACTGGTGTTTTTGTTTAGTGGTAACATAAATATTTACTTTACTCGAGTAATAGGATTATATTCCCCATTCACCGTCACATTATCCACAAGCCGATACAACCGATTATCATAAAGTTATGGCACACAGTTTAGCCCCGGACCAGTGACACCGATTTAGCACGCTCCCGGAGCCGTCACGGTCGAAAGCCCGACCCGCTCAACCGTGCCGCATGTAGCATATTGAAATACGCCGCCCGGCTGACCGTCCATCCGTCACGTAGCAACTGCCCCGAGGAATCCCTTCAAAGTGATACCTATTTGATTTCCACGCTTCACTGGAAATCTGTCAATACTCATATTTAATATCCACATTTCTCGAACATCCGATATCTTGTACCTAAAGGAGAATTTAAAAATTAAATACTAAAGGTTCTACGAAATGTATATTTTTTCTGTAGTCACATTGAAACATTTTCTAAGTAAATGAAATTCTTCCGGAACATGGAAAATTGCTACTTATCTCTACAGCTTAAAATTCAAAATAAATAATAATTTATATTACCCAACACCTATTCCCATCCCAAAGTTCTCTCAAATGAGTGACAAAGAGCCGACAACGTTAGCTTACGAGTACCAGCTAGTCTCTGTCTGTATAAAACTTAATTTCAATCATTTCTATTATATGTGCCTAAAAGTACAAGAACACAAAATAAGCAACGTCAGTTTCATTGAACAGATCGATTGTGAACTACTAGGACAAAATATTAAAATTCACGCTTAATTAAATACCTATTAATTTAACTTTAGAAATTCTACAAGTTTTTTTATGAGTATCTGTAGAAAGCACATTGTTATGATTCCTATCACGATCATTGTCTTCGATAATTGTAAACTAATCTATTAATTTTGCTAGCTTCCATGGCGCCCTCTCGGCTTACAGGAACGTTGTAGTAGGTATCGTCGTAACTCGCATATCGATGAGTGCTCGGCTTGTAATCCAGCTGCAGGTAATCCCCCTCCTCCTTTCTCAATTGACCTGTATCTTTGCCATCGTATCTCGGGTCTTCATAGATAGTTATCGTCTGCTTTCGATGCGCCACTACAGGTGCGTTTTTCGGGATTTCAGCTACCGGAGCCGCTCGAGATTCATCGTATCCGTAGCCGTAACCATGGTTGGGGCCGTATCCATAGCCTCCCTCGTGCCGGAAACCTCTATCATCATAATAACCAGGGCCTCCATAATCTTTTTCCCATCCTGGATCCCTTTGCCAGCCAGAATCTCTCTGCCAGCCGGGATCTCTCTGCCAACCCTGATCTCTCTGCCAACCTTGGTCTCTCTGCCAACCTGGATCTCTCTCCCAACCCGGATCTCTTTCCCAACCTTGGTCTCTTTGCCATCCTGGACGATCCCAACCTCCTCCTCCTCTTTTGTCCTCCCATCTTTGCCAATCCCACCCAGGATCGCGATGCACTTCAGGAGCTCGGAACTCATGACGATCTTGAATGTGATCTCGGGCGTGGTTGTTATGCGTATTGCGATACTTATTGTGATTCAATTGGTCATCTAAGTAATACTTCTTACCATAATCTTGATGTCCATGTTGCTTCACACCGGTGTCACCGTGTCTGTTATAGCCTCCACCGTTATAGTTATCCTTTATATATTCTTGACCGTTATTGTGAGATCCGTGGTAGCTCCTACCTCCCTGGTTGTCGTGTGAGTTCAGTCTACTGTTATATCCAGCTTTGTCGCCTTCATCATTGAAATCATCGAAAAACGTGCTTTTATTGGATGACTCATCTTTATGATATGAGTTTTGGAATCCTTGATTATGGTGTCCTTTCTTGTGGCCTCTCTTGAATCCGGTCGCTTCACTGTCCTCAGCTTTGTCTTGTTTGCTGTTGTAACCTTTATAAGCATCGCTGTCAGATACTGATTTAGAATCGTGTTCTTTCTTCAAATATTTTGCTTCATCATTAGCTTTTGAATATTGATTCTTGTGGTTGTCATTAAGTTGGCTTTCATCTTGGTGAATTTTTTCGCCTTTCTGCTTATCATGTCTGATCGACTCCTTGCCTTCATCATGGGCGATATCCTTCAAATGTTCTTCTAAAGCGTCTTTTATCGCTGATCCACTGACAGTTGAAACTAATAGTAGCACACAAACTGACAAACTAAACCAATATTTGTACCGGGGCACCATTTCATCTCTCGGTTAACGTTAGATGTTGTCAGTTAAACGGTATAACTTATAATAGGTGGGATTTGAATGGTATAAAGAGTTTTATATCGATGAAAATCGTGTTGTACTTCACGGCGGATCAGGGCACAATGACAGGAACCACAGAAGTTGTTGTGGGAACAATGAGCCGAGCTACTGCTGGCGCGTCCATGACATGACATTATGGAGCTAGAAGCACGCGGCCGTTCTGTAGGACAAGCCGATCGAGGTCAATGGAGTCCAAACGGGACGTTGACTAGAAGGTCATTGAATCATCGCCTACTTTTATTATGTATCTTTTTCCGCGTGCGGGAAATCATTTATTAATTTATTATTATGGCACTCCAACGGTTGTTCACAAAAATAATCATAACAATTACAATCTCAATTTTAGTAACTAGTTACAGCGAACTTTCCAATTATAGGTGTGCACAGCACCTACTTAACAAAAAGAAAAAAAAAAACAGATTCAAAATTATTTTTTATTTTGTATTTATAATGACTGATATGCAAATTAAGACATAGATTACATTCATCAATAATAATCCGTAATCAACATATTCAAATCATCGAATGTCTTCTCCCGCTCTCTAAAACCCACCCGTGTTCCTTCAGCTGCTTGAGCGAGGACCGCGGAAAGTCTCTTTCAAATTTATCCGTGTCGCGCGTTTTTACTATATACAGAATGAGTGCTTCAATTGGGCGTGGATAGCCAAATCCAAAACTATGGAAAAGCGAAAAATACTCAAAGGAGTCACGAGATCGATTTTGATGAAAACTAAAACTACATAATTGGTTTTTTGAAAAATCCTTATTCCTAGCCAGGAATCGCCCGTTGGCTTTGGCAAAAAACACAAACGCTGTATTATTACGCCATCCGATAGTGTCGCTAATAAGGATAAAATTCTGGGCAGTAATGCCATACGACATACTTGAGGAAAGACCTAATTTTTAACAAAATACTTTTATTTTTGTATGAAACAACTATACACGATTGCGCTGTAGCATGGTGCAGCAGCCTAATTGTGTAAGTAAATTCGGCAACGGAAACAATCTGGTTCTTTCCCACACACACATACACAAAAAAGTTGAATCTTTATTCACCTTTTTTGTGTATGTGTGTGTTTTTGGGAAAGAACCAGATTGTTTCCGTTGCCGAATTTACTTACACAATTAGGCTGCGGGTGACAGTTTCAATAACATTTTTACGCATATACGTATACGCATTTTTTGTAGTTTAACGTCACACAGGCAACTATGGTATATGGTATAACTATGTTATGACGTTAAACTACAAAAAATGCGTATACGTAAATGTGTAATTTTTTTATTAAAACTGTCACCCGCACCATGCTACAGCGCAAATATTATAATTAAATTTTTTGTTACCTTTGCACTTTGCAGAACAGGAAGATGCTAAATATCATAAAACTCATAATTTCATGCTTTGATCAAATAGGTACACAAGATACACAATCCCATACAAAACTTCTCTTTAAAACTGTCGTTATTTGTGTTTACTTAATTCTAAGAATTATAGTTGAAATAAATTTACATGCGAATTCAACCTTAAATGCAATGCTTAAAAGTTGCAATACTTTGGTATTGCAACTTTTAAGCATTACATTGCATTTTACCCGACTGCCGAAGGAGGGTAATGTGTTTATCAGTCTATGTATGTATGTAAGTATGTATGTTTGTTCCTATATGGCGTTCCAGAGACCAAACGCGTTGGCCGATTTTGATGATTCATACGTCAATCGATGCGTCTTAACCGTGCGAGTGGCATAGGCTACATTAAAATTTGACAATAGAAAAATGGCGGATTTTGGGTGCCATATTGTGGGAGCCCAATTTTTTTTTTCTTCCAAACCCTTCTTGTGGGGTATCAACATAAAGGGTTTAAGGAGGTGATGTCAAAAATATATAACACTTATATGTTTAAATGTATCTAATTCGAAAAAAACTAACTAAAAAGTTATAAATAAAAAAACTTAATTCAAAAAATCAAAAAACCCGACTGCTTCAAAAGCGAACTAAAAAGTCGTAAACGAGGAAAAAATCATGCTGTGCAGGCGGAGGATACACCAGATTTTGGTCAGCCAGCCCGCGAATATGTATCCTCAGACTGCACAGCATGATTTTTTCCTTGTTTACGACTTTTTAGTTCGTTTTTGAAGCAGTCGGGTTTTGTGATTTTTTGAATTATTGCTATGTAAAAAAACCGGCCAAGTGCGAGTCGGAGTCGCGCACGTAGGGTTCCGTACCGTTATCGCTCAAAACGGCAAATAATTACGTTTGTTGTATGGGATAACACTTAAATATTTATTTGATTCTGTTTCAAGTACCTATTTTATTGTTATAGCGGCAACAGAAATACATCATCTGTGAAAATTTAAACTGTCTAGCTACCACGGTTCATGAGATACAGCCTGGTGACAGACGAATCGCGGAGTCTTAGTACTTAAAAGGGCCCCTTTTTTACCCTTTGGGCACGGAACCCTAAAAAGCAATAATATTTGTATGACATTTCGCTGCTCAACATACCTACATCAAAACAAATTCAATCTTACACATATGTTTTAAAGTCGTAATTACAATGTGCCAGAACAGTCGACGTTTGTCAATATAGTTGGCGAGTTTTTGACGCAAACGTTGGTCAAACAATAATTAATATTTGCAAAAACGTTGGTCAAACAATATATATTGGGTTTTTACTTTATGAAAAACACTTAATGATATAAACTTACCGAAAAAAGGATATTCCATCCAGAATCTTGGTGTTAGGGTGGTTATTTGCACAATTTTTGAACGACACTGTATTTTGACGTAGGGTATGATTGGATCATCATCACCATTTCAGCCGAAATACGTCCACTGCTGGACATAGGCCTCCCCCAGATTGGACCATACTAATTTTAAATAAGGGCCTAAACACATAACCGCGTTGCGGCGAAAACGTCGAAATTCTGGGGTTAACTATGCATTTTGGACTGGAACTCAACGCCAATTTTGGCGTTGGGGCGCCGCAACGCGGTTATGTGTTTCGGCCCTAAAACCACAACCGTATTTGTGCTCTTATTTTTCGCCCTGTTTCTGAAGCACTTACCGGTCATCTAAAGGTTTCATGCAAATAGCTCATGCGAAAAAAATTGCATGCTCGTGTGTTATTCACATTTTTTTGTTTCTTATTACAATATCTGAGGAAATACGAGTATGACCATGTGTCGAGCTGTAGATCTCAGCTCAAATGGATGCCCATTCGGCTAAACTCTCCCACCCCTCCTTATCTCATCCATCACTTTCAATATCTGTGTAATTCACACACGCTAGGAATCTGCGTTCGTCTAACAATCTTCTCTTGCTTTTTCCTTCTCATACTTCTGATTGTATGCATTCTTACTTTCTTATCAATATGCATTTGCGACATTATTTTCTACACCATTAGCAGAGTTGTCTCAATCACCTTTCTATTAATTCATATATGAATTTTTTTTTATTTTTTTTACTTTAGAAAAAAAAAACGTTGCCCCACACTAGGAATTTCTTCCTGTATCGTGGGTGCGTTTACAAACATATAAACTCACATACAAAACAACCCAGAGCCGGAACAACTATCTGTAGGTCATACAAATATTTGTTCCGTGCGGGAATCGAACCCGCGACACGCAGCGCAGCAGTCAATCGCTCAACCACTGCACCAACCGTGCGCCCAAAATATATATAAAGTGCATGTTTATTTTAGCTACAATATATATATTATTATTCAATTTTACTTCAATAATTATTTAAATTTTTATGCACCTGCCATGTTATCTCTCCACCACCCTTGGTTGACTGGTAGAGAATGCTTCAGGCATTAAGTCCGCCTATGTATGTACTTGTATGTTGCATGAAATTTTAACTATATAATAATTAATAAATAAATGTATTAAGAAATTAAGTAACTATGATATTTACAAATTAATAAAAAAAAACACTTATTTCTTATCCAATTTATTTATACCAATATTTTAGCTCACACATATACAAAAAAACACTTTTATGGATTAACAGGTATTCCTATTTATTGTTGTTAACTTAAGATTTTATTAATCTATAATAAATTACTAGAGATGAGAGTTGTATTTAAAACATAGCTAAGAGCTTATTATAAATTAAAATATTACAATAAATAGTTAATACCATCAGAATTTAGAAAAATAAGAAATACTTTGTAGTACAGCCATTTATTATTTAATATAGAATGTTCTATTGCTATGTATGAGACAGGTCCGATAGAAACGCTTGTTTGAATACAATTTCATGTACATATAATAATTATAATACCAGCCAGTAACTGTCCCATTTTAAAAAGGGTTAGTGCGGCATTCTTGTCCGTTCTTCTCCATAATATGCTACTTTTCCAAATGAACGGTAGAATCAATTATTACTTTGAAATTATAAATTATAACCGCCGCTTAAGGTTCCCCTAGTCGACGGCACGAACTAATTTTTGCGCGGAGTTAAAATGCATGCTATCTCATCCGACAACACGTGCGAAAGAGATAGATGCTGTGATGAGCAGTAAGAAGCTAGTTCGCGTACGAATTAGCACTTTTGCAAATTTTTATCGAAATGGATGATGATTTAGAGCGAAAACGAGCGCGTGACGTTTTATAAACAGACCTTTGAGAGTCTAGATATCATGAAATAACGACTAAATGTATATTTTCAAAATAAAATTATTTGCATTGTTGAATTACAAATCTATCCCTGTATGGAGGCCGTTTTGTCAATTTTCCTTGTTCTTATGGTATTTATTTCCGCCCAAAGATGCGTTAAAATTAGTGTTGAATTATGGAACTTTCGACGCTCATAACTTTTATTTTATACTTTTTTGTTTCCATACAGGGCTAGATAATGTTGAGACTAATTGATATCATTTTTTTATTTTGAACGTACATCGTCAAACAGTGGAGTAATCGCCAGACTACGTTTGTATGGAAGAATGATCGACTAGTGTAACCTTAATGGCCTAATTGAAATTTAGAAAAATGACTTTTGACATTGAAGGATAAAGGCTTGTACACACATAGAGAAAGCACGAGCATTTATTAACCATGCTTGCTCAATGCGAGTTGGCGATTTCAAATTTACATTAACCATGCTTTCTCAATGCGGGTTGGCGATTTCAAATTTACATTAACTACTAGCTTCTCTGCCCGCGGCTTCGCCCGTGTAAAAGGAGTATTATCATCCCAAGGAAAAACAAACTATGCTATGTCCTTCCCAGGGTCTCAAAATCTACATGTAAAATTTCATCCAAATCGGCTCAGTAGATCCAGATATTACTCCGTACAACCTCACAAACTTTACCTCTTTATAATAATACTAGCTGACCCCCGCGGCTTCGTACCCGTCAACTGGCTACCTAAGATAACTACCCTCCCCTACCTACCCTACGTTTTTAAGATGTATTCTGCTATTCGGGGCGGAGACAAATCCAACGAATCAAAAACCATGAAAATCGGTCCAGCAGATCTCGAGTTATAAGTGTTGTAACAAACCCGTCTTTGTTTTATTTATATAGATTAGTATAGATAACTTATACCAACCCGTCTACAGCAAGCGTGGTGATCAATGTTCGTGCCTTCTCTGTATAAGAAGAGATCTTTGCGCTGCGGTGAGACAGTTACCGGTTGGTATTGTTTTACAAATTATACTTGTTAACTAAAATTTGTATTATTAAAAAATTGTGTAACAACCAGCTTCGTTCTTGAAGACATTTATTTATTTTAAATTGTGACAAACCAGTATCTTAAATTCTTAAAATATGAAGGGAAATAATTTAACATGAATTAGGAAAGTGCATTGAGATAAGGAACCAGAATAAAAAATAACTACTAATTTTTTACAGTAACAAAAGAAAAAGTCCGCAGATTTTTTAAGTAACGGAATTGCGTATCAAATAAGTATTGAAAATAAATGATAAAATGCAATTAATCTGGAGAAAACATAAACCTTACAATTACATTCCATGAATTTATTTATCTGACAGAAATTAGGTTTGCCAAAGATTTTAAATCACCGTTATTTATATTTTTAACCCCCGCCGGAAAAAGAGGGGTGTTATAAGTTTCACGTGTGTTGCTGTGTATCTGTGTGTCTGTCTGTGGCATCATAGCGCCTAAACGGATGAACCGATTTTGATTTAGTTTTTATTGATTGAAAGATAATTTTGTCGAGAGTGTTCTTAGCTATATTTGAATAAATTCGGTTTAGCCGTTCAAAAGTTATGGGCATTTTACTGTTTGAATCGGGGTGTTTTCGCAAGATAAATGTGTCGGGGGTTTTTAAGTTGTGAAATTTTACTTGTTTACTTATTACGAGGCAGGTCACTTGTCTTTATCATTAAAATACAAAACTGGGACACGTATTAAGGATTCTACATACGATGCTAACGCTTCCCATCCATTCCTCGAAAACATCAGTACTGTTTTGCACCATTAAGATCTGTGCCATCAGCATAGCGCATATAACCCTTTAGGAATCATTTAAATTGAACTGTAAATTGTGACGTCACAAATACTACGCAGTGCCGTTAACTTCTTTGACACTCAACCCCGCAATCCTAGTCTTCAGTTCTTCTACCAGGTTGTCTCTGGGCACTTCATCTTCTTGTCTGGTGGTGATGTTCCTCACTTTAACGACTCCTCGCTTGAGTTCCGACTCTCCAAGTACCACAGCGAGGGGAATGCCGTTCTCTTCGCAGTGCTGCAGCTGGTTCAGCATTTTTGGGTTCTTCTTGTATGATTGCTCAGTCTGTAAAATGTAAGGGAATAGTTTTAGACTTAACCGAAAGTCCCATTATTTTCTTGTGTTCCACTAGTATTCTAGATAGTAGAACAAAATATTTTAATCTTTCACATATTATAATATTAAACTATCTTCACAGATAATATAATACTAGCATACAGATCATATACAAAGAAACCGTGCCGATGTAACTTTTTCGTCTGAGTAACCTGATTATTATTCTAAGAACATCGATCGCGTTCGGTTCCGTTCCACGGATATAGAGGTGTTAGCAGTGACTTGCAAGTAGAAGGGTTTACTTGATCGTGAATACTTTTTTTTAAATACTGCGACGATTTGATTTATAGTATTTTTTTGCACTATTTACATATTTTTTTTACCGTACGGCTCGCGTTTGACCACTATCTCGCCTGATGGTAAGTGATGATGTGGTCGACGGTGAAGCACGCTTGCCTAGAAGTAACCTATTCACTCTTGACTTAAAGACCCCAAGGTTGTAGCTATCAGGAAACAAAGACTCCGGCAGGGAATTCCACTCCTTAGCTGTGCGTACAATGCAAGTATTCGCAAAAAGCTTTGTACGTATGGTTGGGATGTCCACCATGTACCGGTGGCGCATTTTCGTACGTCTTGTTGTTCGGTGATGGAAAGGGCTAGGTGGAATCAAATTGTGCAGTTCCATCGCACACTCCCCGAAATGTAACCGATAAAAACAAGGAAAAAGTCATGCTGTGCAGCCGGATGATACATATTCGCGGGCTGGCTGACCAAAATCTGGTGTATCCTCCGCCTGCACAGCATGTTTTTTCCTTGTTTACGACTTTTTAGTTCGCTTTTGAAGCAGTCGGGTTTTTTTATTTAATTTTTTTTATTTGTAACTTTTTGGTTAGTATTTTTTGAATTAGATACTTTTAAACATATAAGTGTTCCATAGTTTTGCAATCACCTCTTAAAACCCTTTATTTTGATACCCCACACGATGCGTTTGGAAGAAAAAAAAAATTGGGCCCCCACAATATGGCACCCAAAATCCACCCGAAATTTTTCTATTGTCCAATTTTAATGTAGCATATGACACTCGCAGGGTTAAGACGAATCGATTGACGTATGAATCATCAAAATCGGCCAACGCGTTTGATCTCTGGAACGCCATATAGGAACAAACATACATACATACATACATACATACATGCATACATACATACATACATAGACTGATAAACACATTACCCTCCTTCGGCAGTCGGGTAAAAAACCGACAGACTGGCCACTTGGCGTCGATGTTCAAGGCTCTGGAGCTTTGAGGCGACCAGTGCATCGTTGCAGATAAGGCTCTTGGCCCGTTTGTCAATCGACTCAAGTGCATCAAGTTGATATTTGGCAGATCCGTCCCAGAGATGAGAGCAGTACTCCATGCATGACCGAACTTGCGCTTTATACAATTTGAGCAGCTGTTCAGGCGTGTTCAGGCGTTTTCAAAATGTGTTACAAAACAAATTTAAAAATCGAGTGGATGACTCAAAAATTTAAAACTGCGCCATCTATTGGAATCAATTTTAAATGATCCATTCAAATAATCCTTGAAATGTGAATGAAGATCCCAATATTCCTTAATTTTGTGCTTGGGAGAGTTAATTAAACAAGAAAATACATTTTTTATGATGGTCTCTAGAAAAGCATAATATTTCACAAAACTCAATAACAAATCGAAGCTTATCACGCCATCTAGTGCAGTTTATCTGAACCAAATTTTCTTTCTTCGCGTTGGGTGCCCGTGCTACCGTTAAATACTACATATCTCAAGGGCTTAATTTGATGAATTGTCATTTCAATTGCACGGGCTGCGGGTGAGCTGTGATTGATGAATAATGGTCAACACCCACACACAATCACATTAAATTCGCGATAATTTTCGTTCCAGAATCTAGGTTACCTAGCCAGCTTTTGAACCCAGTCGATGTATGATGCCTGTCAGGGTTTCAATTAGGAGATCTATCACTGACAGGATATCTCCTATTTGAAACAGCCCGGCGTCTAAAACTGACATTTTAGATAGCATATTTAATTTTAAGTATTAATTAATTTTTGATATTTACCTTAATACCAGCATTCCACAGCTCAGCGCAGATCTTCATGCGTTCTTCGAGGAAGTTCTTCTGCGCGGACGCAACGTACACATCTATGTCATTGGTCCGCACGCTGATGTCGCCTGCGGCTAACTTCGCTTCGAGCACGGAGAATATGCGCTCCACGCCGATACTGACGCCTACGCATGGTACCTGGTAATGAAATTATAAGTACTTATGTAAAATTGAAGTGTATTTGCGTGACTACTTACGATGCCTACCTAAAAGATTGCCCTGATTAACAAAAAAAAATCTCTTTCTTTTGGTAAATCTGGTCAACCTTTAAGGATGGAAGGGAGGTCTTTGCCCTGCAATGGGACACAGCAGGCTTATAAAGTAACAAACTCTATTCGTTAGAGGCAGTGGTTTGAACAAGTCTACAGTCGGGGCTCAAGTTGATGAAGTCGTGTTTTCTTTTAAGACAAACTTCAAATCAATATCCATGTCTTCGTATCACTTTATAAACAGCATTCATCAAGAATAGTTATCGTCACTATTACCTAAATAATTATGACCGACAAAATGTATTACAAAACTAATTTATATGCATATAATTATGAACGCGTGAATGAACTTATCTATTAAATTATGCATATATGACTTCATATGGTTTGCTAATCATTATACTGATTTATAAACAAGATTATTTTTCAACAGTTCTTAGGATTCATTAAAATCTCTTTGACGATATCCGATAAATCAACATACGTATTACGATAGGAATTATAACAGCATGCGTGGATTCCTTGAAAAAGTCGATTTTTGAATCAGCAACGGCCACACTATGAAGGGGCCCGCTGGGAACGGTGCGTGGGCTGATACTGATACCAGTCGGTGGTGCGCGCGAATTTCCTAATCCCGGGCCCTCGACACATAGTAGACGTAGGAACTAAGGGGTTTAGACGGTTGGAGTCTCATATAACCCTTCGTTCTCTAAACAGAAGGTATCCATAAGGATTCCACCACAATAAAAAAGGTAGAATTCACCTAAATTCCAGTATTTTCCCAGTTATGTTAACTCAATAGGTAACTAATAAATAATGCTCAACCCAAGGCCCAAGGGGAGCGCATTGGTCAAAATGTTGTTTTTTGAAGCCACGGAGCGTATTTGGATTTGCAAGCTGCAGTACCGGCTAAATATCGCTGCACCGCGCGGCGAATGTATACCTTTTGTGTAGTGAATAATAGTAGTTTTTGAAACTGTTGCATAATAAGGGGTATTAAAACATGAGTGTGTTTTTTTATTATTATCACACGAATGTTTTAATTCCTAGTTATGTGCAGTTTCATACACTACTTTATCTACACTCATACATTGGGATTGAACCTACTAAATAAGTTTTTTTTGCATTTTCCATACCATAAAGTCGTGATAGCATTTATCATATAATTTTCTCGACTATGCTGGTAGTAGATTACGAGTAATTTCTGTTGCCGCATTCACTTATATCACATATTTTTAAGAAATTAAATTAAAATAGTGTATTTGTATGTGTATTTGCTGTAGTGAATTAAAATCTCATGAAATTTACTACAGCAAAAAGTATGAATAGCGCCAAAACCCAGCACATCACCGCATTCACCGCGCATGCGTTAAAGCGGGCGTTGCCACAGACAAGTAAAAATAGAAATCAAAACTTTTTTTACTAGGTACCTACTATAAAAAAGGCGCGCCCCGCTTAAGCTTTCCATTATAAAAAAATAATTGATGGAAACTCCTTGGTTATATTGACTTCTTGGATTTGCTCTGTATTGTAATAGACAAAAAAAAATTATAGCTTTATTTTGTTAGAGAAAAAGTGTGATTATATTTTTAAATTTTGGTATTTTGTTTATAAAGTATGGCAATATAAACTTTTTTGAAGTTTGTAATTCGAATATTACGAGAGAGTAGGTAAAGTTTTTATTCTATTGTTTTCGCTGCCGCTCCGGTCATCGGTGACCGTCAAACAATTAATTTTCTATTTTGTCTACCGGAGCGGCAGTGAAGGCGTCAAAAGTATGCCCAGCGTCGCGTCGCATGTCGGTGTGAGCTGACCTTATTCTGTGCTAAAGAAATGCATTATTTTTTTCTCACTTTCAGCAGTAGCGGAAGAGCACTTAATTCGAAATTAAAACTGTTGATTTGCGGGTGATCTTATATTGCATGTTCTATTTAGCGAGCTGCGCACACATTTATGTAGCATTAAACGTTCGTCGCGCCTCAATAACAATTACGCCGCAATCAATTAGCAATTACTTAAGTTTTTGCATTTGTTACTTAATCTTGTTGCCAAGAGCCAGACTAAAAGCTTTTTTATGTTTTGCTTTTTTTCGGTTAATTCTTTTGTTTAAAAGGTTATTTTTTCAGTTTACTTAATTTCAACAGAATCGATGCACAATTGATAATTCAATGGAAAAATATCAATAGTTAAATCCTTTTTTTTCTACCTTTAGAGGAGAACTTAATTTTTTAAATTTAAATGGGACTGTCTTTGAGATATATAATACCTACAACAAGGCTCAAGAAAATAGGTGGCTCGTTTAGATGTCAATGTGTGCGCTTTTATAATATGCTTCCAAGCCACGTACAAAATCTAACTCTTAATAAATTTAAATCATTCATTAAACGTAAGTTGTGCCAAAAAGCGTTTTATAGCATTAAAGATTACGTTGAGGATAAAACGGCTTGGGAGTGAGCTGCTCCAATTAATTTAGTTTTTTTTGTTTAAATATTTTGCACCACGAATTTTGTTATTTTAAAAAAAAAAAATATTTTTTTTTATTTGTTTTTTTGCAATGACAAGAATATTTACTTTTTAAAGTATTATATTATTTTATTTTAATTATTGTGAATGTGAAGACTATGTGGATCATTATTTTGTTTTTTAATTTATCTTAGTTTTTAATCATGGTCTGGCAGTTTGAGTAGTTTATGCGGCCTACCCGAATGTCCTTTCTTTGGTATTGTTCGTCGAATCGTTGAGCTCCTTAGATTCTGAGTTGAGCTGCTCGGTTATTGACAAATGCGTGCACTGACTGGACAGGTCCACTCAATCTGGCTGGTTCTTTCCTCAAAAGACCATTTCAGACATCAGTCTACATGGTCTTCACATGATCGAACCAAGATTTTGTCAGGACTTTAAAAGAGACTGTGACCTCTGAGTTTGTTTCGGCCTTTCTTCTCAGAGTAGTCAGATAGGAAACGCCGACCTCATCCAGTTTTAAAAAAAAATATGTTAGACATGTAAAAGCGTTTGTACAAACCAACTTACAGAAATAAAATCATTTATCATTTATCATATACTCTTTTCAATAAAAAACCGGCCAAGTGCGTGTCGGACTCGCGCACGAAGGGTTCCGTACCATTATCGCAAAAAACGTCAAAAAAATACATGTTAGTTGTGTGGGAGCCCCACTTAAATACTTATTTTATTCCGTTTTTAGTATTCCTCTTCCGTTATTAGCGGCAACAGAAATACATCATCTGCGAAAATTTCAACTGTGTGGCTATCATGGTTCATGAGATACAGCCTGGTGACAGACAGACAGACGGACCGCTGAGTCTTAGTAATAGGGTCCCGTTTTTACCCTTTGGGTACGGAACCCTAAAAAGAACTTTTGAAATCGGACCAGTCTATAAAAAGTGATGCGTGGTCATACATAAAAATATACATGTCGAATTGAGACACTCCTCCTTTTTTTGTCGGTTAAAAACAGCAAATTCTCAATGTAAATATTCTATACTCCATTTGTAATAACATTAGACATATTTCCAAATCTTTTTACAGTCCGTTTAACCAATTTTGAGTTCTTTCCCGTAAACATAAGGATGACATCAAAAGCATAAACCTGTTACTAAAACCAACTGTTTACTACATCTACCATTTGTCGTATCACCAACGCAATAGAAGTCAAAATCGGTTGAACGTGCTGTAAAATGGGCTAATTTAAGGCGCCGATTCCCTTGACTATCTGATTTTAAAATGAGAATCACGTCTAAACGGCTAGTTATATTTTTTTGGAAAAAATATATGTTACATAAGACCATTTTCTCAATAATATGATCTAAGAATATTTTGAGTTTTATTCGTATAACATAGTGTAATTAATTTGTAAAGTTATGTCTAAAACGAACAAAAACACGACAATCGCACCAAAACCGCTGGGCGTAGTTTCATGAAATCGACACCATCTCAAAGACAATTTAATTATCTACATTTTGGTCTGAGGCTTTTGTTTTAAAAGTCATAGATTAATAAGGAAAGTACAAAAAACAACTAAATTTTGGGTGGCACGGGTATGAAACGAGTGCGTGTTTTGTTCCCTCAAGGTCGTTGGCGTTAGTCGTCGTCTTAAACGTCTAATGTGTAATCGTAAAGGGGTTTAATAGTATTGGTAGTAACTATGGATCATAGCAGAAATCTTACCTGTTTATTTTTCGAGTCGAACATGCCAACAAGATTATCGTATCTTCCGCCGCCCGCGATGGATCCGACCGTTTGCTCTTCATTGCCGATTTTAATTGGCTCTGAAAGGAAACGCACAATCTGCTCTCAATAATAAGTCCACAATCAAAGTAATTGCATAAACCAAGGTGTGTTGATTAAATCAATTTCGTACAAGCAATTAGTAATTAAAGCTAATAAACCTGGCTAAAATAATGAGACATAAATAAGAGCTAATTGGAAAACAGAGATAATTAGCAAATACAATGTGAATGATGTTCTAATCTACAATGGATCTATTACTACCTTACATACAACTTATAGCGTATAACTTTATGTATGAAGGAAATCAAAATTTGCAATTTTTTATTTTTTTTTATTTATATATTATAGGCTCGCGCTTGACCACAATCTCACCTGATGGTAAGCGATGATTATAGCTATCGGGAAACACAGACTCCGGCAGGGAATTCCACTCCTTAGCTGTACGCATAATGAAAGTATTTCCAAAACGTTTAGTGCGTATGGGTGGGATGTCTACCATGTACCGATGGCGCATCGCCGTACGGCTTTGTCTAGTGTGTATCTGTCATGGACCAAGTGATTATTCAGGGCACTTTGTATAATGCCCGGGCATTATGAATCTAGTCAAGTCAAATCGGGCATTATGAATCTAGTCAAGTCAAATCGGGCATTATGAATCTAGTCAAGTCAAATCGGGCATTATGAATCTAGTCAAGTCAAATCGGGCATTATGAATCTAGTCAAGTCAAATCAGGCATTATGAATCTAGTCAAGTCAAATCGGGTAATGTAATGAATACTGATTTAAAGTTCTAGTACCTGGGCGACCGAGCTCTACTCGGGTGAAAAAAGAGAAAACGACGTTTTCTAAAAATGAAACCTTGCTACATAGATCGATTTATCGCCCCCGAAACACTCTGCATACTAAATTTCATGAAAATCGTTGGAGGCGTTTCCGAGATTCAGTTTACATATATTCAAGAATTGCTTTTTTAAAGGTATTAGTTATAGTCTGGTCATTATGATTATTGCTATGTAACGGTTGGACGATTCGATAATAATGGTCAATGAATTAGTCCAAGAGCGAGCGAAGCGAGCTCGGGAGCTTAGAGCACGGGCACGGATAAGATTGTACACCCCCTCCCCCTCCCCGGCTTCTTAGCTTAAATAGTAATCGTACTTACCTATTCTATAATAAAACCAATGTCAACATTAAAATAATTTAAAAAAAAAAAACATCTTTTTATTACCCGGCCCAATAAGTGATGGGCATTATTCAGAAAGTAGTAGTTTTTATCATATTGCCCACTCATATTGGATATTTTTCAAATTGCCCGGGTATTATGAATAATGCCGTATATAATCACTTGGTCCAAAACATATTCAAGTTTTAGCCTCTCAAGGGGTTAATAGAGACATTGCTACCAATGAAAACAGAACATCATGATTTATTAATCGTACTAAGACTTGATTAAAACTAACATCTTCAACTTAACAAGACAAAAATGAAAGAATGACTTACGCGTCAACACTGCTTCATAAATGACTCCGGTATAATAATCCAAGCCTCTAGCAAGACTCACATCAAAAAGTATCTTATCCTGTATACCAAAGAGTCCACAGTACTCCAACAGCAGTTTAATGCCTTGTAAGCCTTCGATGGCAGCTTTAGACTTGGACAGTTTCTCGTCTTTGAGCAGTTTTTCGACTAATTCTACACTTCCATTCAGACGGACGTACTCGCCGATCTGGTCAGCGGCGTCAGGGGATACTCCTTTCTCGTTTATCATTTCTGTGCGCACTTCCTCCCAAGGCGACTGTAAAAAATAAAATGTTAATTGATTATGTTAATATTTAAAAATAAACGAGTGGTGTTGTGGTACACGCGCTTCAGAAGAAGATCGTAAATATCACACTAACAACACACCACACACACATAATCACTATATGTATATATTATATTACAAAGGCGAAAGTGTGTGTGTGTGTGTGTGCGTGTGTGTGTGTGTGTTTGCGTGTGTGTATGTGTGTGTGTGTTTGTATGTTTGTTACTTCTTCACGCTCAAACGGCAGGACGGATCTGGATAAAATTTATCACAGAGATAGATTATAGTCGGGAATAGCACATAGGATACTTTTCATCCAGGAAATATGCTCCCTCGAGCTAATTTTCGACATTGACGCGGGCGAAGCCGCTGTCAGAAGCTAGTAATATTATTGCGAGAGTTTGGATGGATGGATGTTTGTTTGTTACTCAATCATCCCAGAATGGCTGAACGGATCTAGATTAAATTTGACCCAGGGATAGATTATAGTCTGGCATAAGCACATAGGCTACTTTTTATCCCGGTATAATGTTCTTTCGCGATAATAAAACACTTTTCATGACAGCGAAGCCGCTGGCAGAAGCTAAATGCTAAAGTTAGCTAAAGCTAATGTTATTATTATTATATATTTTATTGTACACCACAAAACATACAGGAAAAACATTTACAAAAACAAGTGTACAATGGGCGGTCTTATCGCACAGGGCAATCTCTTACAGACAACCTTTGAAGAAGAAGATCGTAAATATGCAAAAACTCATAATAATGTACTACAAGTATGGTATAGGCTGTAACATACTATTGCAAAAAAATATCGTGACTGTCTTACAGTTTTCCGGCTTATTTCTCATTCGCTAATTGACTGTAGTGATAGTTTGATATAATGCTCTTTATTGCACACTTTGTTCCAAAAATAATCATTTACTTCAATCTGGTACAATTAGACTTTAAGACTTAGTGAATATAAAATCAAGTTTCTAGGTACACATTCAAAACACATTGTATGATATCTTTTCCTGATACTCTCTCGCATTGGCGAAGCAAGCAAGCGCAATGAATACAAACCACGCATTAAAGCATAAAGTACATCTTATTCGAAATCCATCCATACTTATGTTTTAAATACGAAAGTAGCTCTGTCTGCCTATCTGTAACCTTTTCACGACTTAACTGGTGAACGGGTTTAGATGAAACTTGGCACACGAGTAGACCATTTCCTGGATTAGGACATAAGACTTTTTATCCTGGGAGTATTCTGGCAGAAGATTGTATAAAAAAAAAACATTCCAAGACTTATAAATGGACTGAGTTCATATTTTGTACAAACTAAATGAATAATTTCTTGATTACCTTGTCTAACTTATCAATAGTAGAGCAAGTGTTTCTGAACTTATCAGCGGGAACGCCGCAAGCTTCGAACATGCCGTCGAGAAGCCGCCGGTGGTTGACCTTCAACACATATGTGCCAATCTCAAGGGCGTCCAGTATCTCAGTGACCACCTTCAGGCATTCTGCGTCTGGTACCATTGGGTCGTACTGGCCTGCTATGTCGAAATCCTGAAATGACAATTTGTATATTAGAATGGTCACTCAAAGTTTGAGTATTTACCCGAATGCCGAAGAAGGGTAATGTGTTTATCAGTCTATATATGTATGTATGTTTGTTTGTTCCTATGTGGCGTTCTAGAGACCAAAGCCGTTGGCCGATCTGACGTCAACATCACAAACCTAATTAAAAAAAAAAAGTTAGCTTGTAGTAGGTTTCAGTCAGCCAGTTCGCGAATATGTATCCTCCGACTGCACAGCATGATATTCTACTTGTTTACGTCTTTTTAGTTTACTTATCAAGCAAGTTTTTTGATTTTTTGTTTTCAGTTTTACATTCAGGGGACTTGTCTTTGACAATATGTTCAATCCCTTAAACACTTATAAAGTTGTAATATTTCCTCAGTAAAGTTAAAAAAAAGATCATCTTTGTCTCGGTTTTGGGCTGTGCTAAAATAGCACGCATTTAGTGAAAATGAGCATTAGTTGAGAAAAACCTAGATTTATCTTTTAATACTCACACATTGATAGAACTCCCGGTATCTCCCCCTCGTCATCGCTGGGTTATCGCGCCGGTACACCTTGGCGATGTGGTATCTCTTCAGGGTGTTGATCTTGCTCATGGCTAAATACCGCGCCAGTGGAACTGTCAGGTCGTACCTCAGAGATAGAATCTCGCCCCCTTGGTCCTTCAAGTCATAGATCAGTTTGGAGTCCTCTCCATATTTGCCGGTTAATACTTCCTAGAATAGGAGAATTAATAAAGAATTAAACTTCAAAATAATATGTATGTATCCACTGTTGAGCAAGTCTCATTTACAAACTTGCAATATTATAATTAATTTTATGATAAGAAATCAGTTATGTGTCAATTTTGTAATGGTAAACTGTACAGATAAAGCTAGGCCATTTGATGGAGCAAGCTGATATTGATTTCCTTAGTAAACATTCATTGTTTTCCTGTTACCTTACAAAAAATCAGTTGATATTTTTTTTAAAGGCTTGTATCTCACCTTCAGTTCAAACACAGGTGTGTCAATACACTCTGCTCCGTGTCTCTTGAAAACAGCAATAATCTTCTCTAAAACACCATTCCGTATGCTCATTTGTTGTGGGTTGTAGTCCCTTGTTCCCTTCGGAGTTTTGAGGGTGAACTTTTGAGGAGCAGCATCCTCAGGTGCCAGCTGTGCTTTCAGTGCCAATAACTTTGCTACTTCTCCTTGAATCTAGAAAGGTAAAAAAATTATGTAATAGGATGATAAATGCATATGCTAGGAGTGAAGTGCAATTTGTTACAAAGTGACTACCATATTTATATAAATCTTATCATCCATATTATTTATTTATTATATATTTAAACATCTATCTACAGATTGTTCTTTGGTAGAAGTTGAATAATAAAATATTTTCTATAATAATATTCACACAAAAGCATTCATCTGTACTACAGCTGAGAAAAAAACTTCAGCTACAACAATATTTTTTTCTAGAGGAAAATAGACCCTATTGTAAGAAACAACAAGAAGCTAATTGCTCAAATAAAATAAGAAAGCATTAAGTAGGCCACCAATACCTTGCACAGAGATGATGTTGCAATGCATTTTGTGAAATTAGTGCCGAGTACTGAGTTGTGTAACCGCATCACAGCAGTACGGCTCTTTAAGAACCTCAACACTTGGTATGACATGCTTCACTAGTTTTATCTCTCCACAATTTCAAGCAATATGATATCTCGTCACCACAGCGTTACTTTGTTACTACCGGAAAAAGAAAACAATTTTTTGTCATACATTGTGAACAATTTTTAGGAGTACATTTCATCAATAATTAAATGAAATTTTGAAAAGAGGTTGTGGTGACGAAACAAACATATGTGGAGATTCAACAACATTCTATTCAAGGAGGGGTGTACCAAATCAATAATACAATCATGCCCAGCTTATGTACAAACAAAGCATCAAGTCTACAACAGTATAAGAATTCATCCACACACCTGCTGGTCAAGTGGTGTGATGCCATCTTTTACTTTTTGCAACACTTTGGGAGGATTCAATTTAGGTAACAATGATACTTCAGAGTCACTGAAACTCCGCATATGGTACCACCACCTCTTGATATATTTGTATCTTTGAAAATCTATATTCTTTCCTAAACCATTCTTCAATTCTATATCACAATAACTGGGATTGTACCCACAAATGTAACTGTACTGACTTAAATGCTCATCAATTTCTGGTAAATCATATTGTAAATTATTCTTCTTAGCCTACAATTCATACAAAGTCTTATTTACTTGACAACATGATGCAATATTAAAATAATTCATCAATATGGTATGAGCACACCAAGTTAAATGTATTGAATTCGACTTACCTTTTCACTTGATTCCTTTGCAGCTTTTAATTTCCTTACAAGATCACCTTGTTCTTTAATTTTTAAAAGAATAGATTCCTGGGTATCTGCCATAGTTTAAACTTGAACTTAAAATTTATTCAAAAGGTCTGTCCACTCAAGGCTTTCAAGTAAAAGTGCTCGTTGCTAAGAAATAATTACAGGGTCTCGGCTAGTGGTTTCATGCCTTTCATTTTACAATCAGCAAATAGCAAGCAAGCAAGTAATTTTACACTGCCAATTGGAGGTTATACGACATGTCAGTGAGTATTGTAGCTTATTGCCCTAAGCATGCATAGTACTACGTCTCTGTTGCTCTTTAGTTATTTCATTCTTCCGTCACCTTTTTAATGCGTCCGTCGAGGGTAAAAAAATGAGTTTACTGTAACCTGGAACAGGAAAACAACGTTGACTTTAACATTGACACTCACAGACACAGTGACATAAATAGAGTTGACCCAGTAGCTGAAATAATAGTATCTACGTATTAATTTAATTAGGCGATTTTGGTCAATGGTCAACTGCAACGTGACACTACACCATAGATAATTAAAATAAAACAAGAAAGATCAATATCAAATATTATTATTATTTTATTTAATATTAGTTTATAAATAATACTGTTCTTATGTATTATATTATGTAAATAATATCAAATATGAATATCAATGTGAAACTGTCTTTGGCTTAAAGGTCTCGTAACCAAGCCAGTGGCTTAGTCACAAATAATTTAAAAAAAAAGTGAAACTGTCAAAGTCAGAATATTAATCATCGTCAAAAATAAAACAAATTGTGTTTTTAGATTTTATACAAAACTATAAATAAATGAAATTGTACGATGGATAGATTTGAATATATGGCAGCTCGCCTATTTGAAGGTGAAAATTATCTCAAACGTGACAGAAGTGTAAAGATATACGATGGTGATGATAAGGTTGTTTATTTTGTAGTTTTGGGGTTTATTCCTTGGGTCTTCTATGTTGTCTGGTTGTTTTTCGTTATACAATGTATTCCTACAATACTATGACACCAATAATACTGTCCAAACTCGTATTACAAAACCTAAAGTCTATAAGTAAACAATAAAATTATCTTAATCTCTTTAGAATAATACATTCTCAAGTATTTTCTTTCAGTACGAGTTTATTATTCAATCGACTTTCGAAAAGTGCAGTTTTGGCCACTGCCTCACTTACATGACGTCAATTAATCATATTGCATACTCATCCATATTATTTTACAGACACAGTTCACTGATGGAGAAGTTGTGTTAACCACTCACAGAATCTTATGGGGAAAGCCAGGAGACATACCCAAGGGACTTGTATGCCTCTCATTACATTTATATTATGTTTTCTGCATAGAAGAAGAGAGTAGTGGAGTGTTCGGTCTTGGTGGGCCTAAAAGGATTTTATTGCATCTTGGACCAGCATTACCAGGTATAACTATGAAATTTTTTAACTTCTTATCCTAAAAATTATTCACTTTAAAAACAACTTGTCTAGTAAAATAATATGATTAAGAGATATGTTGTCATGAGAATGCCTTCTTATCAGTTCTTATCTAATACCTAAATGATTAGGTTAGTAAGATCCTGCTATCTACACACTCATGCACATCATTATGCACTCTGTGTAATGACACAAGGTTTTATTTAACTCCTTAATAAACAATTACAGGTAAAAGGCCAGGACCAGCAGTAGCCAGTCCATTCCATTTTGTAAAATTCTCTTTCAAGGATGGAATTGACCAAGTTTTCTATAAGGCCCTTACTGATGCTGTTACTGCCAAAGCTTGGGAAAGATCAACAACTACTATTGGTTCACCAATAAGTGTAGCTAGCCCAAATGCAGCACCCAAACCTTCAGTCAATCAAGTCAATTCTAAAATTCGTTCGGGAATAGTTGGAATTGAAAGAAGTATAGAAGAACAACACAGAGCAACTGATCAAAGTATTTCTGTAGCATTTCAAGATTTAAGAAAACTTATGGAAAAAGCTAAAGATATGGTTGCCATTTCGAAAAACATTTCTACTAAGATCAGGGTATGTAAGTGTATGTATGTAATCTTTGCTATTTTTTTTTGCTTATGAATCCATTGCCTTTATTAGTGACTAACAATATTGCCCTATTACAGGATAAACAAGGTGATATCTCTGAAGATGATACAGTGAGATTCAAAGCTTACCTCATGAGCTTAGGTATTGATGATCCAGTAACCAGAGATGCATTTAGATCTGACTCTGACTATTATTTGGGGCTGGCACAGCAGATTTCTGATATGATGGTTGCAGTACTCATGGTAAGTCTGTATGCTGCTGTAAATCAGGATAACACAAGACAAAAAATAATGTTCTGTGAAGTGGCACATTAATTTAGTTGTTCATTCTCAAGAGTATATCACCACAGCTTATTCTTACAATACATACATAGATCAATGATTCAATTTGATCGGCTGTCAGCCGCGTGTATCAGTCTAACACATTCAATAGCAATTAAATTAAAGAAAAATCTTCAGTTATTTCTGCCCTTTCGGTGAAGTTTGTCAACACTGACGAAATTGACCGTTGATTTTTGATCAATTCATCAACTTTACTATTTGATAAATATATTTTCAGGATTGTGGAGGAATTATGTCCTTAGCCGATGTATGGTGCAGAGTAAACAGAGCCAGAGGTTTAGAGCTCATATCTCCTGAAGATCTCTTAAATGCCTGCAAGTAAGTGTGACCTTGACCTTTTTTTTTTGTAGGTAAATCTTAATTGATGCTCTAAAGAGAAGATATGTCAGACACCTTTTTTTTTATTATTTGGCGAAGCCTTGAAAAGGCGCCTGGTTTTTGGGCAAAAGACCAGAGAGTTGTTCTTACCTCACTAAAACCACCCCTGTGTTCACCTTCAGCACAGAAAGGGCCCCATGCCCTCTTAAAAGACCACCCCCTCTGTGCGACGCCTTCATCTCCGAGAGGGATTGGCCCTCTCACAATACCGCTCAGTGGCCTCCATCTGGACCATCACAGTCTCACAGAAGGAGGTTATTTCCCTCCAGTTTTCTGTGTGCCAGCATGGCCGTCACCACTGCTGGTATAGACAGGTCTCGCCCGATCCTGGCACTCATCGAGCGTGTGCTGTGTGTGTGGCAATATGGCGTAGTCTCTCGCCCAATCCTATTCAGGTATTCACCGAAGCAACCGTGCCCGGTCAGTAACTGAGTGTGCCTGTAAAAGGTGTCTCTCTTCAACCAGGCTTCGAAGTGTGGCAGGACGGCTTCGACAGCGCGATTGTGCGAAATCTGCGGCTGCTATAGCCGCTCGCGCCACCGCTCGAGCGCGTGTCGCCGTTCCTGCCGCCTCAGCCTTACCTACTAAAGTGATTCCTGGCACGCTATCACCATATTGGCGGATGGTGCGAATTCGGTTCGGTTATTCGGTTTCGGCTTCGCGTCCATGTCTGCCAGCCAGAATGTCCAGCGAAGGAAAGCGTTCCAGGAGAGTTGCCGCCTTAAAGGATACCTTCGGTAACCTTATGGCTATTTGCCGCTGCAGCCTATTAATTTTAGTCCTGCAGCGTTGGACACCTGATAGTCTGCTTGACCAAACAGGCGCCCCATAAAGGAACATCGATCAAACGACACCCGCGTAGAGACGGTGAACTTTACCCCAAGATACCCCGAGGTTGGGCAGCAGTCTATGCAAAGTACCCACTGCCTTTTCAACGCGGGGGACTAGGCGCTCGAAGTGCTCTTCGAAGCTCCACCGACCATCCAGGGTTAGGCCAAGATTATTGTATCGACCCACCTGGATTTGCGCATCTTCAACTGTCAGTGGCGAGCTGGGTGGCTCTCTGCTCCTCGGCAGTTTAGGGACCATAGCGCCTCAGTTTTATGAGGCGCTATCACTTGCTATCCCTCGCTCTCGCTCCTCGTGCTTGAAAACCTGGATGGTTAATTGTCCCCGCTGGCCAACATCAAGGTGTCGTCTGCCTAACAAACAATATTAAAGCCGATGAGGATGTCAACACGCAGGACCGCATCATATTCGAGATCCCACAGGAGAGGAAAACCCCACACGTAATTTTTTTAGATTTTTAGGGTTCCTATCTCAAAAGGTAAAAAAAAGAACCGTTATAAGATCACTTTCTTGTCCGTCTGTCTGTCCGTGTGTCACCACCGTTTTTCTCAGGAGCGGGTGAACCTAGCAAGTTGAAATTTATACCAGGTTCTGAGGTAGGTCCTAGTAGGTGTATAAAAATCAAGCTCCTGAGTCAACACGATAAAACGATGTGTGTAAATTTAGATTTTAGAAAATTTACCTTAATCTTCAACTTTTTTTATTTTTTAAATTTTTCCTTTACTTGTTCTGTAAGAACTTGCTTTTAACCAAAATTTACAATTCTAGGTCAACCGGAAGTACCCTATAGGTTTTGGGTCGATAACCTATTTAATAGTTCCCGTTGACCTAGAATCACGAAATTTGGCAAAAAGTAAAGTCTTACAGCACAAACAAAGGAAAAATTCCAAAAAAATAAAATATTGAAAATTAAAGGGTGTCCCCATACATATACACCGTGAAATTTAAATGGTTGTTTTCCCGCAGCGAAATGGTTTTTTCTATGTAATACAATCGTTTCGTAGTTATGTAAAATATTAGAAACAAAAACTGGCATATTTAACATTGTGAAAAACTTAACTCGAAAGCGATCACGAACCAATAGTAATACCTCCCGATATCTACGGCCGAACGACAGCGGGGCGTTGACCCGGGTGCTAAGTAGGTCAGGATCACTGTCAAAAGGATTAGGTTCGAAGGCGGCTCCGTTTGATAATGTTGCGCGCGGGCCGTATTACTACACGCGAGAGCTTATTTTACTTTAAACATTTAATAAATCGGTATTTGCTTTGTCGGCTTAGCGGTGGATTCTTCTATTTTTGCGTGCAAACTATTATGCCGTATTACCACGTGCGAGAGCTTATTTTGGTTTGACCATTTATGCATCGCTTTCCTTTGACGGCGGCGGCGCGTGCCGCGTGTGACGCCACACCAGTAGTACGTGCAAACTATTTTATGACGTATCACTACGTGCGAGAGTTTATTTTGGTTTGAACATTATCTTGTGCATCGCTTTTCTTTGCCGGTGGTGACGCGAGTAGTACCTAGTACCTACAAGTTACTATTGTAACTCACTTTTTCGAGTTGATGAATATTTTTTAAATTATTTTAAAACAAAAACATCGTATTTTTTTTACTTTAACTCTATGCTTCGAAAGTACTCCTTAAGGCAAGTCGTTCTGCCGCGGGAAAACAACCACTTAAATTTCACGGTGTATAGTTGACGCCACCCTGGGTGCGGAACCCTTCGTGCACGAGTGCGACTCGCACTTGGTCGGTTTTTTATATATTTTATAGGCTCGCGCTTGACCAATATCTCACCTGATGGTAAGCGATGATGTGATGTCGAAGTTGAACCACGCTTGCCTAGAAATAACCTATTCACTCTTGACTTAGACTCCTAGATTGTAGCTGTTGGTAAACACCACGTAAACACAGACTGGCAGGAAATTCCACTCCTTAGCTGTACGCACAATAAAAGTGTTTCCAAAATATTTTGTGCGTATGGGTGGGATGTCCACCATGTATCGATGGCGCATCGCCGTACGTCTGGTAGTCCGATGATGAAACGGGCTAAGTGGAATTAGATCGTGCAATTCCATCGCACACTCCTTCCTCGAAATGTAACCGATAAAAAACCGACAAGCTGGCAACTCGGCGACGGTGCTCATGGCTCTGACTTAACCAGTACCTCATCGCCGATGAGCAGGTATTTGGCAAATCCGTCCTAGATACGTCCGGAAAACAGTACTCCATGCATGATCGAACTTGCGCTTGATACAAATTGAGGAGCTGTTCCGGCGTGAAGTACCAGACGTGAAGATTCCGCAAAAAGAGAGGCAAATAAATTAGGCTTCACCTCAGCGAGCCCGCAACGCGTCGGGTTTCAGCAGTGGTGGTAGTGAGGGACGGCAGAAGTTCGACTCCCCCGACCACCTGCTGGGTAAGAAGCAAGTTTGGTCCCTATTCGGCCAATGTGGTCGAACCGAGCCCCTCTCAATAGGTACCATCTTGCAGGTCTTGGCAGCCCTGTTGAAGGCCTTCTTCTTCTGACCCACGTCACTCGATTTGCGCGATCGAGCGTCGACTCAGGCCAGGTACGCCTCATGTAACATGATTACATTCGGCGCCAAACCATTGCCGGTCAACGCTGGACAGTGTTACGTCAGGGAACGGACTATAGTACTCCATTCCCCGACGCAACACATCCGTCACGGCGTCCGCGCACGACGAAGGATCAGCCGAAGAAAAGCAAGTAAGATGCCAAGGATAGCATGCGAAGAAAGATCGAATGCCATTCCAATCCGCTGACCTGTACCGTCAAACCCGCCGGGTGCCTCTTGGGCTGGGATCGGGCGGGGAGTAGACGGACAGACTTCACCAGACAATGGTCGGAACTACCTAAAGGTGAAGTTATCGACACAAGAGTATCTGTCTGGATCTGTTGTCAGCAGAAGGTCTAAGCAATTGGCTGTTTTCGAATCAACATCCGGCTCCCTCGTTGCCCCTGGACCTGGTTTAAATCTATTATTCCTTTTCCTTGGCATTATTTTTTTAGTGAATGGAGGCGATGAATTAGAAGTGAAACGAGGTTCCACGCTGCTAACCTACAGACACGCATTGAAAGTACAGCATCAGTATCACCGTTTGGGAGCAAAAACTGTGACTCACTCAAGCCTATTACAGGGCCGTACTCGCCCAACTGGAAGGCATATTTGCCTGTCATACTTTAATATGACCTTGACCTTACACATTCATCTACTGGTGAATAATTTTGACAGAAAAACTAAAAATCATATTCCTTAAACAATTTTTTTTGACATTGGTTTTGCAATCTAGGTCAGAGGTACACAAATGCAGTGAATTAGTTCTAAGAACAACTCTACTACAGTTGTGCTATTTTGTTAAATTGTTTATAGCAATGTAAAAAGCTTAAAATTATTCACAATATAGTCTGTTTTCCTTTCAGACTGCTGCAGACAATTGGTGCACCCATGTCTCTTAGAAAGTTTCCAAGTGGCGCATGTGTACTGCAACTAAATAGTCACCAAGATGAAGAAGTAGCTAAGACTACTAGTGATTTGGTAATGCACATTTTTTATTAGCTTATACTATTCCACAGCTGGGCAAAGGGCACCCCCAAGTCAATTAATAATTATTTTACTGATAACTTCCGTTTTACGAATAACTTAGGTTCTAAGAATTTTCAGTATTAATTCTAATTACAATAAAAATTCTCAAAACCTTTAACTAACTTGCCCTGGTTCTTTTTTGGATTTTCTAGAACTCATAGGAGTAGTAAATTAATGTATTTTCTCTTAACTTTTCAGCTTGAAGAAAATGGCTATCTAACCCCTGTGAAGTTGTCACAAATTGCAAATGTGTCCGTCCTGCTAGCACGCGAGCGCCTATTCACGACTGAACGCCTTGGCATGGCGTGCCGAGACGAATCCATTGAGGGCCTGGCATTTTATCCAAACCTTTTTTTAAGATAAGTCTAAAATGCTGTTAAAAATATGTTCAGAGTTTATTACAATTATTTGCAATATTATAAGTGTTTTTATTCCATTGAAAAAATAATACAAGTTTTCAAGCACATACAGGTTTTATTAAAATTGACAAGCTTGCCTTTAACTGCACAAAAGCTAGCTTCTTGATGAAAATGACAATCTACTTAAATCCATACATAAACCATACCTTATTTAATCCATCTGTAAACCTTCTCTCAAAATATTCTTAATCTTACATAAAGATAAATACATAGTCCCATATTCTATTTTACTTTCTAGAACAAGATATGATCAAACAGTAGTTTTTAATACATAATATTAGACCTTAAGACATATATTATTAGACATAATAATAAAAAGATAACTACTTTTATAGAACCACAATTCAATCATTTGAAAATAAGAACAAAACTGACACCTTATATCATTATTTTCCCATAAATACAAAAATAAACCTAATCTATGACATTTTTAATAAAAGCACACTTGCGTTGAGTGATCACAGATACATTAAACACTGAAGCAGTTATAGTTTATTAATTTGATAGTCGTCATGTGTTCATTTGCTGCACATAACCACTACATTTTTACTGTATTTATTAAGTACTACACTGAAGCAGTATTACTTAACACTCTTTAAAACATAGTACATCTAATTTTATATCTCTACAACACGATTTTTTTAATACTGTATTTAAGAGACTAGTCTAAAGCCAAACAGCATGAAAACCAAAATGTGCCAGAAAAGAAAAAAATCTAAACCTACAATTTATTTGTGTTATCTTCGGAATGTGTCCAAGACAGTATTTTTGATGTTTCACATCTGCCAGGCGTCCCGCGATGGCTCATTTTTTTTTTAATACTCTATTGCACTCTTGAAATCCTTTGGTAACTGATTTTGCTTACCACAACGTTCCCAAGCCTTAAAGTCATCTAGTGTTCGAATATTGTCTACAAAGTATTCAACACCCCTCACAAATGGTAGTAACATTTCATCATTTATTGTTTCTGAAAGACGATGTAGGAATGCTATGTTCTTAGCAAGGCTGTCCTTAATCTTCGCAGCTAATGGACGTTCAGTGCACTCCAGTACCCCAAGCTGTAAAATTAAAGTTGTAATTAGGCTGGCAGTATTGAATGATTGGTCTATAAACACATTTTTAAATTCCTAATACATCTTATAACAAAAATCTATCATAGAAAATTAGAATCCTTACTTTGTCATCAACAACAGACTGTTGCAGGCCAAGATAAAGGTTTAAACACTCTGACAAACTCTTCACTTTATCAGGCAGGTGACCAGTTTTGTTCCTGGTGATGAGTAAATCACCAACCTAGAATTGAAATAATAAACTTAAGTTGTATAATTATTGGTATACATGCATTCATTAGATAAAGATGATAACACCTAGAAGAAATACTAGGTAAAAGTACCTATTACAAGGAATAACAAGTAACTTGATGGATAGAACTACTTGCAAATATTTCAACCATAGGTAATTAATTAATTCAACAAGAACAACAGAAACATCAATGAAAACTACCCACAGTAAAAATATTACCCACCTGAGTGTCAAATACTGAATTCAACTTCACATTGTGCTTATGATACAAACAATCCGATATATTCCTTGAATTATGGATTATCTTTTTAGGCGTCTCATTTTCCAAAAGTTTCTTCAACCCTGCGTCAAATGCATGATATTCCATAACTTTAATGTCAAAAATATAAATCTGTTGAGGTGTTGACAAGACCAGAAATGGCATTTTACACTTCCTCCCCATGCTTGCACCATCAGAACTCAAACCAATATAACTATACTGGTTCAGGTCTTCCACTGCTTCATGGAAACTCTTGTCAACTTGGTTGATGTAGATGTATTTCTTAGATGTCTTTATGATGTCTTCACATTCCTTGCCAGATATTTTCAAATGCTTTTGTTCATTAGGATCTTTAAGCTTTACAATATCACGTATATCAGAGTCGTAATAGTGAAGAACACTATCATTTACATCTCCTTTGGGGGACTCTTTAACATTGTAAAGAGAAATTTTAGACTTATCTGCAGTCATTGCATAAAAACGGCCTTCGTATATTGCACTGTTCTTAGTATGAACTTGTAATAGTTCACCTTTTGTGTATAGGTTATTATCCATTTTGTGATTAGGTATATTGAAAATAGTAGACGGTAATTAAAGGTTTTTAATCCTTTTTGACAGGTTTTTCAGGCTTTTCTGTGTCAGTGTAAGCTTTGAAGATGTAAAGTCCTAATGTCAGATGAAGCACGACTACCGCAACTACAGCGGAATAAACACTGCTCGTAATGGGCTCAAGTCGTAAAATTCCATCGAATAAGACACTCTTAGAAGTAAAGAATGAAAGCACAGGTACCACAATAATTATCAGGCAGTATTTTATCACCGTCTGAAACACTTGGAAATCGGGTAGCTCCTGAAAGAAAGTTGACATTTTGTTAAAATTACTTAAAAATACCCCCAATGATGAAACTAACTAGGTAACCATAATGTTTTGACTTACATTTGCACGTCCTTCAATCATCATAAAATATAGTTAGAAATTAAAGAAAAAAATTAAAAGAAATAACCAAAGCCGACAGTCACAAGCTGCATCGGTCGGTCACACACAAGAATGAGTGAATAATTCGAATGAAAGAATTGATTTTGTCTATCCATTCACTACAGATTATAAATTGAGGTCATTGAAGAACGAATGATGATTCATGGATTCTCATGGAGAATTTGGTCAACTTTTGATAAGCCTTGAGGCGGAACTCACTGTGAGGCCTTCTTTTACCGTTTTGAAGACGTAATGGATGCCCTGCGTCCTGGGGGTGTCGTAGAGGTCTTTCAAACTCAGTGGCGTAGCTAATCCTATAGATAGGGTTTCAAATTTGTTTTGCGGACCCGTTTTATCCGACTGCAAAGGCAAAAAGGAAGATGTTGTTTGATACAAAATAAATAAAATACGAGGCTTGATTATTGACTTGGATAACTTAGACGGTCAAGATGAACGAGGAAAAAGAACTAGCAAATAAGCTAAATCGTGACTGGGATAGATTAAGTTTTTATTGTGGTTTTAGTACCTGTCTAAGAAAAGGTTAAGCTCTCACCGTAGGTAACAAAAAAGTTTATTTTTCCAAAGAGCTCAGAAGAATTTGAGATTGTGGGTAACATTTTACGAATTTTTGATTCCACAAGTCGGGGCTCCTGTATCATTGACCGTGCGGGCCGATACGGCGGGCGGTAACTACGCTTAAGGGAGACCAGTGACGAAAATCACACGCTGTTCTTCAGGTGTTTTTGGCCGGAGCGCTAGTTTACTTGCGCATTTCATACTTTGCGCCCTCGGCCAGCTATTGACATCCGCATTAATTCACGAGTAGGTAGGTACCCAGTCATCCTCTGCAGCTGTCAGTTGCTCTTGCTTGAGCAACAATGCAAAAAATAGACAAGCATGATCGCGGGCAAGACTTTCTAGTGAATTCCTTTAGTTTTAACATGTTAGTTATCCATTATCTGAGTTGTTGAGATCAGGGGGAGCACACTAAAATGTTGTTCTTTACGTAAAATAAAATGCTTACGATTTATCACCTGGATGTTATCTCTGTGATATTTAACACTTTCGCTGCTTCACGGTACTTGCACATGAAAGGATGATGAAAAATTATAGCGGGGTCATAATGATTTTAATAAGCACTAAAGTATATAAATATTTGTGCATCGGTTGAAATAGTGTCACATAGGTTTTGGACACGGTATAAATTGAGTGGTTTTTCCTTCATTGTACAAGTACCCCATGTGAGATAATGTTCAGAATACAATCTGGTATTCTGTTGATGTGTTTTGTAAGTACGTTTTCTTCGTCAATAGTTTATTAATTTTGTAATGTAACAGTTTGATCACTTGCATTCATCCTACAGATGGGGTCAAATAGCACTTTAATTGATTTGAATGAAGTTCAAAAAAATATTTTACAGTGGAAGAACCAGAATTTTCTCAATCTTAGCGAGGTTAGAGACCATGTTTCTAGAACGTTTATTTAGCCTAACAAAGCTCTACTTTATCAAAGATTAGAGTATCTACTCTTAATTGTGTTTAACAGATTGGAGTTACAACGAATGGTGGTTTTGACTTTAGTGATGTGAAAAACAAAATTCTACAATGGAAAACCCAAAAGCTCGCCGCTCTATGTCCTTCAAACGGGTAAGTTAATTACTTTCTGGTGCATCTGGTTATTGCCAAAATTATTAGAATAAGTTAAGTAGGTAGGTACAGCATATATATCTATCATCACGTATTCTGATTACAGACAGCAGTTGCAAAATTTATTAAATATCGTATGCAGCACGGCACAACCTACTAACGTTACCCTAAGGGACGCCTGCATCACATGCTTTTCGCGAGTGACATCGATGGCTGAGGTTTGTATAATTAAGTTTATCTAATTCTACTGTATCTGTTTTTTAAGAATACATAATAAATCAACAAAATGTTACAGGGTCCACAGGAGTTAAATGCGTTAAGTGTTTGCGCTGTGCAGTATTTTACAGGCGCATACACCGCATGTGCTACAGCTCTAATGGTAAAAAAGTTTGAATACGTTAGATCTTATAAAATATTTAATTCATAAAAATCTATGTACCTACCAATATAAGATAGTTGAGATTGTGACCCAGTGGTAAAGGCCGCGACTTGTAAGTTGTAGGTCGTGGGTTCGAACCCAGGCGGGTGCTTTTCTTTAGTAAATTAATTCTTCATCACTGCTCTCAAAACGGTGAAGGAAAACATCGTGAGGAAACCGGCACTTGGCCCGCGTGGTGATATACGGCCCATTCCCTCTCACAGAGAGGAGGTCTGCACGCACAACGAACCAAATGGAGTCCAGGAGCAGAAAAGGGGGCAATCTGTCCTACCTACAAATATTCATTAACATGTGTTGGGGCTAATTTGCTTCTTTAATATTTAATGTTCTTAATTTACAGGCTTTGTCTACATCAGCGTTAAATGTACAACCATCAGGGTGTTTCATGGGATATTGTGATTTTGTTCGTTGTCTTAGAAGAGCTAATTCTGTTAATTTGGTACGTAATGAATGACGACTTATCCAAAAATAACATTTTTGTAATATTAACAGAATTACAGTTACATGTGAAATCTAACTTAAATTATGTAACTACATATAAATGTATTTTTGTATAAAATTTGAGTTTTGATATTCTTAATTTCCAGATCACGCAGTGTACACGGGAAGCTAGAACGGGTGTTAACATAACAGTAGATGCAGATAACGTTCGTTTTTATAGAAATGTTACTTCTTGCATTTTGGCAAAGTCTAGATGTGGCACATTTAATCCCATTACTGGGGAACCCCAACTTCCTGGCTATACTTCGTCAGGGGCAAGAGTTAGTAACGCTCTACAGATTTCAGATTCAGGAGAGCTTAGAGTTCTAGCTTTTTCTGCCAACACTGCTGTTACCAATTCTTTTTGCACGATATCCCCAAATTTGACTCAATCAAGTTGGCTTACGAATGTTTGTTAATCGCGTTAATACCTACTTAATTAGATTTTTTTATTTCAATAATTTTGTAAAATAAGAATACCATAATAGTCCTAGCCCAGTGGAAATCGACATTTAATTTGGCAAGCTTGATGTAGTTCTGGCTTATTAGTGTTATGGACCAGTTAGGGTAGTCTTAAATTGTTAATCCAAATTTCAAACTTCGAAAAACGTGAGCTCACTGTACACCACGCGAAAAACTGCGAAATTTTGGGACTTTTTCACTTTTTGCTCTAAAACTATGCGTATGCGTCCCAAAATTCAAAGTCAAAGTCAAATGTATTTATTTCAACTAGGCCATTAAGCGGCACTTTTGAACGTTAACAATTAAAATTTACAAGTAATACAAAGATATTTCACCGTGCATTCGGAAAAGTAGCTTGTTATGGAGAAGAACGCACACAAAAAACTTTTTTTTTAAAAAGAGTAAATGGGTTTTCCATTTAATCTTTTAAAAAAAAAAGTTTTTTACAATAATTACATATGTACAGACATTAATAAATGAGGACGATGCACCCAGCACTAATATACTACGTCGAGGTATAAAGTAGGTATTACAAGCAATAGCAGGTAAATTCCTTCACTTGATAAATAGGAACATGGTTCTCACATACTTACCAATATTGCAAATATAGTTAAATTACCTAATTTAACAACAACGGAACAGTGTGCGTGTCAATTTTTTTAAACAAAGAAAATAATAAAATATTTCGCAGTTTTTCGCGTGGCGTGGTGCGCAGCAAGCACGTTTTCAAAGTTCACACTACCCTAACTGGTCTATACAACAAACCTATAAATCAGAACTATATCATGCTTAGCGATTTTAGCCTTTTGTGTCGATTGTCAATTTCTATTGGGTTATCCAAAAATCTCTTAATTTTATATTTTCAATTTTCGGAGGCATTGCATCTAGGATGTATGTAATCAAGCCGTTGCCGTGCCTTTTCAATATGTCGTGAAGTAACGACTCAAATGTCAATGTCAACAATAAAAATAATAAAATGTCAATGTCAAGTATCAGCTGCTAAATTTAACTGATATTTTGCGAAGTTTTAGAAATGATAAAATATTGCTAATTTTACCACTTGTAAAGTTGATAGTTACTTAAACTGTGGTCCAAATCTTATTTGGTGTTAAAGTATTTGCAGATCTGTAAGTAGCCACTTTTAAACTATGTTATTTCATCGAATTTTCAAAAGTTTCTGTTGTTCTCTGGTCCGGACCCCTACTGTTACAAACTTGAATTTAAAAATAATGTTAAATATTGTTATATTTACTAATGGTAGGGACTAAATGGCTTATTCTATTGGGTTGCAATGCAACTGCAGTAGTTTTAAGTTTGGTTATGCCCTTGAAATTTGGGAAAAAAAAGGGTCCCTGTTGATTGGCTTAGTTTTTGCACAAGTTTATGAAACAAATTTTATGAATCAAAATTGTTAAATTGCTTCCACATTATGTTTCCTTAATATTTTGTGATTGAGATGTCTGGCTGTGGATTTTGTTTCCAGTGATAATTGTGGTCTTTGTGGTTAGTATTAGCTATGCAATATTTTTCTTTGGTGAAAACAAATTAAATTATAAAACAAATAACATCTGCATTTTAAATTTTATCTCTCTTAAATGATGGTGTGATAAGAATAAGAACATCAGCCAGAGTAAATTGTGTAAGGTCAAGAGATAAGATAAGGGATTCATGTAATGTGTAAAATCTAAGACAGTATTCCATATATTATTTCATTTGTTAGACTAACAATTGATGAAAAAAAGGCATTTTACGAGAATGTTAAACCGTTGTCTAGCATAATATTTAATTTAAACTTTAGGTTTGGTTGAGTTGAGTTATTAGTTTTAAAAATTTTGTTCCATATGGTGAATATCTATCAAAATACTGTATACACAGGGAAAATGTGTGGTTAAGTAGTGAATCAGCCCTATTAATTAAGGTTACGAATAAATTTATTTGACCTGTTATATTCATAATGCTTGGAATTATTCAATATATTAACAGAATTTACATAAACTGATGCTGTTGCAAGGTAAATCATAATCATCATCATTTCAGCCGAAAGACGTCCACTGCTGGACATAGGCCTCTCCCAGGCTTCCCAAATTGACCAATCCCATGCGTCTCACATCCAGCGTATGCCTGCTACCTTAACCAGGTCATCGGTCCACCTAGTGGGAGCCCTTCCAATGCATTGTTTTCCGGGTCGCAGTAGCCATTCCAGATCTTTTCGGCCCTGTCGGCCCTCCGTTTTGCGAGCAATGTGCCCTGCCCACTGCCACTTAAGTTTTGCAATTCTTCGGGCTATTTCGGTAACTTTGGTTCTCCTGCAGATATCCTTTTTCCTGATGCGATCATGCACGGAAACGCCAAGCATAACCCTCTCCATTGCCCTTTGTGTGACTTTAAGCTTTCTGATAAGGCCCATCGTGAGCTACCATGTCTTGGTCCCATAGGTTATTACTGGCAACACACACTGGTCATAGACTTGTCTTGAAAACTGTTGGTAAATTGGACGAGAAGTTACAAGGTAAATAAAAACTACAAAGTAATTCTTAGATTTATTTTCTGAAATAGCTTTAGAAAACTTGGCTTTAACTGTTCTAGTTTTTTTCTTAATTTTCTTTGATAACTGAATAGAAGTATCAGATTCAGAGTTATCTGTTATAATATTAGCTTTGGCAATTTGTTTTTTTGACTGCACAGCAGTTGTAACAATAGCACCTTTTTTGAAACGTGACTTGGCCTGTCTGTTTTCCGCTGGGGCTGCTTTCTGTACCTGTTGGGTATTCCTTGGTATTTCCGCAAAATTTGTATTATTTTGGTAAGGAGAACTGTCAGACTTGTTTTTTAATCTGGAAAAATTAAAAAAGCAAAATATATTTCTCATTGCTAATATTACCTAGTTCTTTTTGGTTAAGACCAATTATACAGTCCAGATTAAACCTATTAGACCCTGATTGAAGTGTGTACTACATACTTCAATCAGGACACACAGAAGTAGGACATTTGTTGTCCCACTGCTGGGCAAAGGTCTTCCATATTTTTTTCCATTAAAAACCTGAAAAAATAACAAATTATAAGTGTTCCACTTTGAAACTCACTTTCCCTTTTTCTTCCATGGCTTTGGTAATTTGTTCATAGGTTCTAAGATATCATTCATAGTATTTGGCACTTTAAGTGTGAGCTTTTTGGTTTTAGCTTTCTTTTTCTTTTTGTCATCCTTAATTTTCTGTTGTTCCCCTTCAAGTTCCTCCAGTTTTTTAGAGCAGGATCTATTAAAAGTAATAAAAGAATATTAATAATCTAGATCTAATACAGTATCCGTAATAACTAAGAATTGTATAGGTACCGTAAAAGAGCTTCACTGTCAGTAAAATATGAATTCATGGCAAAACTCGAAATACCCCATGACAGTGGACCTTTTTCTTCAGTTTGGACACCGGTCCATACATTTCTTTTTAGTGTAGTCAACTTAACCTGTAGTTCAGATGGTTGAGTACTTCTTGTTTTAACATCAGATAAACACCTGAAAATTAAGAGCGATATAATCGTAATAAATTATAATAGAGTATTTTAAAATATAGCCCAGAAAAATAGAAAATATTTTACAAGTACCCAATCTTTAAAATTCAGTTGAGTATGAAGTTGTTGTAAATTTGTCAAATTCTACATTAGCCTTAAAAATTGACAAACTTTGGAATTAATGCAGGGTTAGGTAAATTCTTAACGCAACCAGTGGTGTCTCATTCCATACAAAGAAACCGTGCCGACGTTCTATACTGATTATTTTTTGTACATCGATCGCATTAGGTTCCGTTCCATTCCGTTCCACCGATATAGATGGTGATCTATCTATCGCCGTGGAACGGAACCGAAAGCGATCGATTTACAAAAAAATAAACGGTATAATCAGATGAAAAACGCTAGTTACGTCGGCACGGTTTCTTTTTTTTTTTTTTTTTCATCTTTAAAAAACGTTGCCCCACACTAGGAATTTCTTCCTGTATCGTGGGTGCGTTTACAAACATATAAACTCACATACACACTTTGTATGGGGATGAGACATCTGTATGCTAGTATTATATTATCTGTGACGCCACACACTCAGTTCAGAAACATGCCTTATCTAATAGGTATATCTCGGTAATGCATAAAGTCGATCTCACTACAACTCACGACTTCAGTCAGGGATCTTAGTACTCCAATTTACCGCATTATAGCTAATTCATACGATACGAGTGATAAGAATTACAGCTATGATGTGAATTTGTGGATAAATTAAGACTGCCGTGAAATATTACAGAAATATCTAATCAAACTTGGAGACTACTCTAATTCAAAATGTAATTTAGTTGTCATACTTTGCTGGTGGTAAACACCTGAATTGATGCCATGATGCGGGATTCAGTCTTGATTTCTCTGTGGTTTCGTTAAACATTGAAACACTTCTCGGTCTTCTACATTTAAGAGTCTTCTCGGGGTCCGAGTGGTATGGAGAATCGCTTGTCTGGAACATACAACAAGTGCTGTAACATTGAAAGAAGTACAGGAGTGCAGCTTAAAAATTCATCTTTCTCTATGCAGTTCAAAGTGATACACACTTCCAAGGGGCAAGTTATTGTAAACTCTTTAAAAGGCATCGGTACATTTCGCCGAAGATCCGAAGTAACTCCGTGCTTGTACTGAAACAACGCCCAGAAAAAATGGCGTGATGTCTAAGTTCGGGCACGAAATATCTTTCCGCCAAATAAATCACGTAAACTGCTATAAAATTGAAGGTTACCGGTGCTTTTACGATTTTCAGTTCTGGGGGCATTTTCTTCTTCCGTCTTGGCTTTACTTTGATCGACGAATGTATCAATTTTTGAACTCTTCTCATAGGACTTTGGTTTCCATCGTAAGA
The DNA here is from genome assembly GCA_949775005.1 of Orthosia gothica. Lineage (NCBI taxonomy): Eukaryota > Metazoa > Arthropoda > Insecta > Lepidoptera > Noctuidae > Orthosia > Orthosia gothica. Next base: position 21,243,608 of record OX459045.1, on the reverse strand, counting down.
TTCAGCATCCGATGACATATCAGTCATTGCGTCTGATGTTAAATCTATGGTAGCTCTTGATACCTGCAATTTAATGCGGTTCAACATTAAACCTTATGTCTTAATGTTCTTCATAATTGACACGATAACTTAAAACTTAACGACCTGTAAAGTTTCCCGTTTTGTTTTCTTCCTCTCGATTCGTTTCATCTTTTCTAATCTCGGACGTGTCTTTCTAGGCTTCTGTAAATAAATATTTACCAGTTACCTGTCACATAACGAATATTGAAGTCCATGTTGTAAAATATGATAACTACAAAAATGATTAATCTGACATCGTTTACGTTTTTGTTGATATCGGGGAAAATAGGCGAAGGTGGTGGTGCAGGCTGTTTTTTCGAATCTCTTCTGTGCCCATCTTCTGAACTGCTACTTGAAGTATCGCCTTCATCGCTACAACAGATTATGTTAGAATATAACACATTCACTAAAATCATACTGTATAAATGAATCTCTAAAAAGTTACCTAGAATAATCTGATAAATCAATATTCGTTGGTTCATCCGCATTTGATCCTTCCTTTAACAGCCTGGTAACAATTTTTGTCCTCAATCGCTCTTTGCTTGGATCTTCATCGCAGAAATCTAGCAATGTCTCACAGAATGTTCTTCCCAGACTTTCATAGTCTTGAACAGAAAAATGCGTAGACATCCTGCTTCCCAACTCAGATCCTCCAAACGAAGCTTCCATTGTATAGCTGTTAGACACTCCTAACATCCATACCACGACTCGACCAGTGCCTTCTTTACTACGTTGTATTCTAAACTTGCAGTTTTCAAACGAGAACTGTAAAACAAAAGTGGTTTAAATGTCCATTAGTGCAATATGCATAACTAAATTCGTTTCAAAAAGTCGTATACCTTATCGGCAGCGTTTTTGTGAAGCATCAAAGGGAATACTTGCTCTTGTAAACGTTTGTCGGAGGTTTTTCGGCTTTCACATCCATAAATGAATATATTGTGTTTCCGGGAATGTGCGTGGAGATCTACATACATTGCTACGCCACATTCCTCCTGTAGTCTGACACACAATAATTTGGTTAGAAAATTACACCGCATTTTCTTCCTGAGAATATGTAGGATAAGTTTTACCCTCCTTACTAACCTTCGTATCATCACTTTCGTATGCCAGACTGGTGGATACGTTTCCCTTATGACTGTTCGGTATTGTCTATTCAAGTCCTTTCCGGTCAGTGAACATCGATTATTGCCAACGATTACCTGTAATAATAGAAAATTTATGTATTCCATGACAATGCCCGACACATTTTACTATTATGTATAGTTTGAAACACTTTTGTTACTCACACCATCTGGATTCAGCATTGGTACTAATTTGAAAATAAATTTTTCCCTCAATTCGCGAGCTTGATTCGAATCGCCTGTTAAATAGTCCATGAAACCTTTCATCATCCAAGAAGAAGGAGTTTCTCCAGGATGAACTCGGGCCGTTATAACAACCGCTTTCTTTTTCTGGTAATTCAATGACCAAAGTTAATCTTACGTTTGTTTAATTTGAACAAACAAACAAATATAATGGCATTACCTTTTGCTCTACCTCACAAGAACTTGGTGGGGCTGTTACAGTTAGATAATAAACATTATTGCCGGCTAATGTTCTGCAAAGAAGCCTCAATTTTGCATAAGTTGATTTGACTGGATGTGATTGTAATTTAGATAGATATTCTTGCAGGTCAGAATATGTGTAAGGATAACAATGTGCAATATACACAGCGTCGTCGGTGTGCGGGAACTCAATGTTAAATGTTAACGTGTAACTTGGAAATTGCTCTTCTTCTTCGGACCTGTAATGAAATACCACTTTAGTCTTAAGATATACGTGCCATTAATTTGAATAACAACCATGTTACTAACGTGGAGTCATTTTTATAGTACGCAATGTTATCGCCGCATCGCCTCCACCCGATCGAATGCAACTGTGCGTCCTTGGTTGAGTATAATAGAGGTCGCATGCCCTCGTTGTATAAGCTTTCGGCTTTTGATAAATTCACTATGGAAAATCTGTAACATTTTGCGTGTGTATAATTTTTTTAGGAAACAACATGTAACGATGAGTAATCATGCAATCGGTATACCTGTACGTCATATGTTTTTTTGTGTTCGTGACTCTAAAATAGAACCATTGCATATGCCTATTTGTATAGAGGTCAGTGCGGAGATGCAGTTCGTAATAAGCTGACGTTATGCGTATTGCTTTGGCTAAGTTTCCACTTTCGAAACGAGATTCAAATCGTAGCTCATCTTCATTTCCTTCGACGTCGACACTGGCACACGCTGATAGAAATAAACGAGACCCTCCTACTGTTGAACGACTAAACTGCAACACAATCAAATGATCAATCACTTTTCACTCGGTTAAAGAGATGAGTGTGTTCTTACTTACATAGTTGACAGCGCTCATAGGATAATATTGAAATATAACTGTCCCTGCATCTTCACCGACAGGTTGTGGTTGCAGTTCTTTTCCTGAAGATATGTAATATGGTTCTGGAGAAGCGGGGCTCCATACTAAGTGTTGTATTTTTTCTTCAACCACCTATTAGTAGTTTGATATTATTAGTTCGTTCCTTCAATTTGCTAAAGAGAATTTAACATTGAGAATTCTGCACTCAGTTTCTTTATTAAGTGTTAACCTGGATAGTTGCTAGTCTCTTAGTCCTTGTTGTATCTTCTTAAAATGTCTACCTACGGTCAAGTAAAATGAAAAACACTAGTTTGTTGTAGTAAATAACCTTCCTTCTGGCTTCACCGTAGTCGGCTAATGCAGTAAAGTGCGCGGTTGCAGAATGCATATTCAGATATTTGTGAACCAAATATGATACTCACAGCCACTATCTACAGCGAAACTGGTTTAAAAAAAAGCAATATACTTACTTGACATTCTGTGGGCCATCGAGGAGCCTGCTGTGGACAGTCAAGCTCCTTTGGAAGTGCAAACAAATCTCTGGGTTCTTTTAGCTTTGCTGTCGTCCGAAATGTTCTTATGTCTGTATTTATTTCTAATTGATTTGTTTTGATGTTGTTTTGAAGAAAGTTTGATATGAAAGTCCCTGCACCAAAGAATACATATACAACCAATTAGTTGATGATATCATCATACTCTTTCCCTTATCCTAATTCAGTTGGAGACCCGCGCAGTTTCTCTTCATTATCAATACAGCTGTCTATCAACCGTCATCTCAGATTCACTCGCTTACTGGCTTTATTATCATGTTTCGCTCATTGGTAATCCATCTTTATTTTTTGTCTTCTCCTATTGTTATGACCAGTTACATTATAACACAATATAATAAGTTGGTAGTATTGATAGTAAATTCAAAAATTTATGAAAGACGTGATCGAAAGCTTGAAAAGAGTTTGAATACAAACAAATACATAGGAGTGAACGTGAAAAGTGCAATGCAACCCATCGTTAGTTGCAATATTGTGTATTATATGACCTAGTTTACGTTAAAATTAAACGGTCTCCCATAGCATTCATGGCAGCCTGCGTATTTGAAGGCATTTCATGGCTCACAAATAACATCAATAAGCACGCGACTCCGAACGACGAATTAGTTACCGGAAATGATGTAAGGTATCCAAAATACACAGCATATTAAAAGCACGCGACAACTATTAAATAAGTGGTAATTTTAAAATGCTGGCTATTCTATAACAACAGACTGTCGAAACATAAATTAGGTAGGTACTGGAGGATAATAGTCGTATTGTTATATTAAATACCTAATTGAAATACGCTCTATTTTGACTTGACAATTGTTAATATAAGCGAAAACTATTGGCGTGTTTTGAAGAAGCGGGGCTTACTCAATTTGGTAACGTTCAGTAAATAAGCCAATTACTAGAAAGGAAAATTTAAAATATTGTTTCATAACTTTTTGCGCTATATAAACCTAATATCAATGTTTAGGATTTACCTTTACTGCATATTGGGAATAGTGAAGCCTGTAGCGATTTAACTTGTTCTATGTTGGCCATGAACAAATCATCCTGCATTACAGGATTTATCGAAGGAAGTGTGAGGGTAACCGTCGTGTTCTCAATGTACTCCTTTCTTTGTTCTTCTCTTTCAATCATCATTATGTTTTCTTGAGCGCTTTCGTGTTGCTTCCACCATAACATGTTAAAAAAGTTAACGAACAGCTACATTCGCTCTTCGCTACCACAAATTAATCTTTGTCATGTGTACTTCTGTAATCGGCGATTTCGAGCGTTTCGTCACCATGGCTACACGATTGTTTGAATGTGAGTCGTCAAGTTTAAGTTTTCGGCGTGTAGCCGGCGGGTTGCGCGGCGCTTCGAACTGAACTGACGACATCAAAAACGGGGGAACTCGCTTTCGGTTATTGGAAGACGATTGCCCCGGTAATGCCATGCTTCGACCGTATAAAGCTTATCAGGTGATTGGTGACGTCAAATGGTTATTCATGCGAAATTCGGTATTATGGAAATTTCGATGTCGGAAACCTTTGATAGAGGTCAAATTTTGATTTGATTTATAGATGCTTTACAAGGGTAATCAAGTGAAAATTCATGAAAACTATGACTCACGACAATACAGCGATTTTATTACTCGGATGAGCCAGAAATTACATTTAGTACATAAACGAAGGTTTAATAGTTCTCATAAGATCTATCTCAGATTACAAAACCTATAAATCTGAGAGATATACCTAATATTTTGAAATTCTATACAATGGTTCAATCGAATTTTCTTAAATAAAGTATAAAATACTCCAAATATTTAAAACAATACATACCTTGGTCACCGTCATTAGGAACTTTTTCTTTAACTGAGACAGCATCTAACTCTTCAGTTTTATCTTCCATGGTGACGTTATAGCGAATTGAGTCACTTTGCGGAATACATACGGTTCTAATTACAATAAAATGCACATTGTTATCGCATTACGTAGGCGTGTGCCCGTCTGGGGTGCTTAGTCGTTATAAATTCGAGTCGACACCATGTCTAGACTAGTCTGCCTGTGGTAAGGTAGAGGTGTCAGCTGTCTAAACCGTGCATGACTAGGTATCACAATTATGAACTTCGGCGAAAGAAGTTGATTCAATAGGGATATTTCCTGGGTAAAAAATATATAATTCTATTTAGTCCGTCAGTGAGATTATTAAATAATATTGGACCAGTATTTTTTGCTTTATAAAATAAATAAAAATTGACAAAGATAAAGCGCATCAAAGTTCAGGAGTGGGAGCTTGTGATGTCACTTCGTCAGTATAGTGTAGCACACCGTGACGTCACATAATATTTCAACGCACTGTATCGTCATAACTTTTTGTTCACGTGGCAAAATAAAAATACATGTCTAATATTTTTAGGTTATCTAATTGACGGACTAAATACCCTATTCTGAACTTATAGGAAATGTACTGATGTACATAAAAAATGGCGTGTTTATAAACATTATCTGCTCTATTCTGGTAAACTGAGTTGGTGTACTTGTTAGATTATTCACCGTGACTGTGTGATAACGTTTCTGCTGAAGGCTTAAAAGGTGACTGCACTTCTGCGAAGCAGGTGGTAGCTTGTGGCGGTCGTGTGGAAAACTTCGTAACTGGCCTCAATCATGGCCGTAAACTTTAACGTCCCCGTAGACTTCAGAATACATAGAATTTCCTTCCAAGTTTTAACAGCCATTGACCTCTTGTGTCGTAAATATGGAGGCTCAGTGCTTTATTGAGATGTGACGCAACTAAATTGTTAGTTTCTTTTACTGTTAAGTTCATCATCAGCCTTTTAATGGTTACTTTGTTGAGATACAATTCTCCTATCTGTGAGAGTGAATCGGCCGTAATCAACCACGCGGGCTTTTTGCGGGTTGGTGGATGCCACATGATTTAGATTTTTTGGTTCTAGGAAATGACGGTTTCCTCTCGATGTTTCCCTTCACCGTTTTGAGAGCAGGGGGGATGAAATAATTTACACAAAGTAAAGCGCCTGCCTGGGTTCGAACCCATGACCTACAACTTGTAAGTCGCAGCCGTTAACCACTGGTCCACCTTTAATTATTGAGTAGTATTTTTAACCCCCGCCGGAAAAAGAGGGGTGTTATAAGTTTGACGTGTGTTGCTGTGTGTCTGTCTGTGGCATCATAGCGCCTAAACGGATGAACCGATTTTGATTTAGTTTTTTTTTTGTTTGAAAGGTGTTTTTGTCGAGAGTGTTCTTAGCTATGTATGAATAAAATCGGTTCAGCCGTTCAAAAGTTATGGGCGTTTTACTGTTTGATTCGGGGTTTTCGCAAGATATCGTGTCATAATTACGTGTTCAATAGATTGCCGATCGAAGCGTATCTACTATGTACTAGAGAAATTATGTAGCATGAAATAAAAATGTGCCGGAGGTTAAAAAAAAAAAAAATTACTTGTAATAATGATGGGGTTGCCGGCGTCCATATGCTTTTCTACAAAATCTGATTCTAATTCAATTTTCCAACCATTTTAGAAAACAACAAGTTTAGAAATGTTTAAAATAGGGATTCTCTATTCTCCTTTGCTTCTCTAGCATGTCGATCAAGCTTCAGGCAATAACATATAGCTATTCGTTTGCAATAAAATGATTATACAGTCGTTAACGTAACATGCATGGATACACCATACGCGTATAATGGGCGATACCGTTTTTTTTTATTTATTCAACAAATGTAAACAAAGCGGCATACGAAATTTCTGGCCTAAACAGAAAATAGTTTAGAAGCATCAAACTACATTTTTCGAGTCGATATTCCATTAAATGGTATCTAAGCATCGCATTATTTTTGATTATTTATTGTAATTGTAGTAAACGTAAAAAAAGTAGATATTTTTTGGTACTGTCAATTTAAATAATTGCATTGGCCCTAGGGGAGGTTTGCGTGGTCGTCAATATTAGGCAAAATATTTATTGCTGCTCTACTGTCTGGGTTTCATATCAATTTATCCTTTTCGAAGAAAGCAATAATCGAGAAGTCAATGACACGACTCATAAAAATATTTTCGCTACGTATTTTTATTTCTGTCATGGCGTCCAATATGGTTTCTTGGAACATTGGCAACTAATAAAGTAAGACAATTTACATGAATCCTCGATAACAGAATTAGATTTTATGGCGATTCTTTATTTTGTAGTAATGGACTGGGAAAGCGAGATAAATAATAAAGCTTTAAACAGATTTTCAACCGATTTTATACTGCCTTAACAAAACTACAGATATAAATCTATCTAGATGACGCGAATATGTAGTTCGCGTGTCAAAACACGGAGTAAAAAAAATGACGATCAATGATCCTAATTTGAGCTTTGCATTTAGCATTATCGGCACTGGCAATCCACCAAAATCTAGAAAAATGCCTTTTTATTCCATATTGAGCTGTAAAGAATGTATAAAAAAAACCGGCCGAGGCATTGAAAATGTTTTCTTTCAATGGTACGTAAATTTGTTTTTAAATTGTGTGTGAAAAAGTGGTACACTTTGTTTTCATACAAATGGAGTGACTTTCGTTATCTAGTAAGAATTATGTCTGTGATCAAAACCCTGAAACAACTCTTCACAACTGATTCTCATAGAAAAAGTCCTGCTTAAATAAATATCCCACAGAATTGTTACTAATAATTTCTACGTTTCTTACAAACATTACCTATAAAATCAAGATAACTTAAGTACATAAACAAATGTACAAATCTATTAGACATTTATGAAACACTTGAAAAGCTATTCACAAGAAGGTACGCATAAGCAGGTACTATATAAAGCTGTAGGCTGTACGTTGCCTAGGCAACTTGCTAAGTGAAATCGATTTCATGCTACCCGAAGACAGTATTCGCTGTTTTTTTGCTGGTAAGATTTATTTGTTTCTGTATAATTTTTTTATTAAGTTAAGCACTAGATTTATGTTATCTTATTAGAAAATCTCTATATTTTTTGCTTTTGTATTAAATATTTTACTGAACTTTTACTTACATACATCAAATTTTGTACAGTGGTGTAAAATATTTGTTTGTTTAGTTATATATAATACTAGCACCTCGCCCGCGACTTCGTTCGCGTGAGCCGTATTTTATCCTACAGATGACTTTTTAGTTTCACCCCCCTTATAGGTTGAATTTCCAAAAAGCCCTTCTTAGTGCTCCTCTACATCATAAAGAGAAGCCCTGTACCCCCTAAATCGTCTTTTAAGAGTAGTTTTGAAAAACGAATAATGGAAACCTTTATTATTTACTTAGGTTAGTATTTATGCCAAGTTTCAAATATATAAGCCCATAAAATTTCCTCCTTTTCACCTTCTTAGGGGTAGAATTTCCATAAACCAATAAATAACTAAATGAATTATTTTTATCAACCAAAAGCGTAAATATTTAATTTCACGTGTCACAGTTAAAAGCGTAGAAATGTCTCACAAACTTTCACACCCCCTGTTGTGTGACCTACTTAGGGGTGGAATTTCCAAAAACCAATAAATACATCAATTCTTTTTATCAATCAAGAGCGTAAATGTAAAATTTTACGTGTCCAACTTACAAATCGTAGACATTTCATACAAACTTTCAAACCCCCTTTTACCCCCTTAATAGAGGAATTTCCAAAAATCCTTTCTAAGTGCGCAATTACGTTGTTGAGGAACCTCCCTGCCAAATTACATCTTTATACGTCAAGCGGTTTTCGATATTTCGTGATGAGTGAGTGAGTGAGTGAGTGAGTGAGTGACCTTTCGCTTTTATAAATATAGATGCATAAAAAAAACATTGTCAATCTAGTTTTAGTAGGCTGATTGTTTATTATCTTACAAGTAAAATTTCAAAATTTAAAATACCCCCGACACATTTATCTTGCGAAAACACCCCGATTCAAACATTAAAACGCCCATACCTTTGGAACAGCTGAACACCGACAAAATCACCTTTCAAACAAAAAAACCTAAATCAAAATCGGTTCATCCATTTAGGCGCTATGATGCCACAGACAGACACACAGACACATAGATACACAGCAACACACGTGAAACTTATAACACCCCTCTTTTTCCGGCGGGTGTTAAAAAAGGGTACCCACCGACTTTTGAACACCCATGCTATAGTTTTTGCATGGTTTTATCATTGAGGGATTCCAACCTTCCGGCTTTGCAAACGCTTACCTTAGTTTTCTCTGTACCCACAGTACAGACAGCATTGGCAAAATCAGGGAAGTAGATTGATAAGCAAATCGACCAATAATAATGCTTGCTAAGTAAGCTTGTAATTGTCAATCTAACATCAACCTGCTCAACAGTCAAGTTCCATGGCTGTAAATCCATATCCCATTTGGGCGCCATTTCTCCATGACTTTTTATGTTGGTATCGCTTTTGGTGTAAGTATCATACAAAAGTCAAATTATAATTAATCAATTTGTAACCTTAAATAATTGCCTACTGAAAATAAACACTAAAATCTGCAAACTAACGTAAACTCACGTTATAAACTGGATAAGGCACGAATTTCGTTGAAAAGCCCATAAAAAATCCTACAACGAAATGAAAGACTTACGAATCTGTTCAGTCAAATCCTGAAGTACCTAAAATACAAACTATTTTATGGTACCATCAGACGCCATAAAGTTTTTTTCCCTGTTTTATTGCTTCGCCCTTTTTATGGTTAGTAATGATACCCATGGTGATTGAATTAAACTTCTTACAAGACAAATACTAGAACCTCGAAGAATTAGATATACGAAATATGGAGGTAATTTTCCAAATATGGAGGACAAACTTTTATTATAAAATAATAAAAACAAAAACAAACTTTTATATAAAAGGTTATACCAGAAAAAAATTCAAAGTCTAGAATCAAGGGTAAAGACCAATAATTTAATCAATCAGGCAGGTTTTTTTTACCCGACTGCCGAAGGAGGGTAATGTGTTTATCAGTCTATGTATGTATGTATGTCCTATGTGGCGTTCTAGAGACCAAACGCGTTGGCTGATTTTGATAATTCATACGTCATACGTCAATCGATTCGTAAGTAAGAGTGTCACTGGCTACATTAAAATTGGAAAATAGAAAAATGACGGATTTTGGGCGCCATATTGTGGGGTACAAAATATTTTTTTTCTTTCAAACTCATCGGGTGGGGTATTAAAATAAAGGGTTTTTAAAAGGTGATTTCAAAAATATAAAACACTTATATGTTTCAATGTACCTAAATCTTAAAATAGTATATTATGCAACTAGTCAATAAAAGACGGATTTAAAGCGAGGGCCATAGATGAATCACGAGCAAGTGAAGGATTCTAACGACTAAATCACGACCGTAGGGAGTGATTCATGATGATTGAATCACGAGCATAGCGAGTGATTCTAGTGTTAGAATCATGAGCGACGCGAGTGATTCATGGCCCTCGATATAAATCCGTTTTATTCAAGAGTTGCATACTATATTTTATACCATGACTTCGAGAAAAAGAAAGATTTAAGCGAAAAGCACAAGGAATATTACGAGTAATAAATAAATAAATGGTTTATTACCTTCAAAATTTACATAAAATGTTAAAACCTGACCCCTGAGCTAGATAACAGCACCTGTGTTTCAGGGGCCAGTGACCACCTCCGTTACGTAACATAATTATAATTAATTAAATACCATTGCAATTAATATTAGAATTACAATCCAAACAAGTATTCAATAAATATCTTAGACTTAAATCAAAATCATTGTTAAAATCCTAATTTACAAACTCAAAATTAAAATCGAAGAAGGAGTTTATGTATCGAGTATTTTTTGCGCAAGGAGGCGCAAGGAGGTTACATAGCATTGAGATGGACGTCTAATACATTTGTGTGTTCCAAATTCAAACACCAAAACAGTGATTAAAAGTGCTTTTTATTCACTGTTTTCAGTGAATACAAAGCACTTTTTACATTTGGTTTTGGTCTACCAATTCGCGAATACGTATCCTCCGACTGCACAGCATGATTTTCTTCTTGTTTACGGCTTTCTAGTTCGCTTTTTAAGCAGTCGAGTTTTTTGATTTTTTGAATTAACTTTTTATGAGAAATAAATATGGTGGGAAAACTCAAACCTCCCAAATAAAAATCTTCCTTTAAAAGTCATCGGAGTTTCGTAGCGGATTCTATTAATGTGATTAAGTCATCAATAAAGTTTTTCAATTACACCATGTTCACTTGTCTATGGTGAACGTGTGAACTACGCTCTGCGGGGTGATTGGCCGGGCCTTGGCACTGCCTGGTGCGGATCGATTGCCTGCTAGACGAGCCATCTTATAGTCTTTTGTCATTCATCAATCGCCTGTCGGAATTCATAATGTTTCGTGAATATTCGCATTTGTAACTACTTGTTAAGGGTTAATAGTAAATTGCTAGAACATTGTATAGGGATGCTAACTAGTAAAAATAGCTTAGAAATCAGTATGAACATTTATCTACTTTACCTACGAGTTGCAATGCCTGCGATTTTAATTTATTTGATACCTTGGGCTTAGGATTAATTTTATCACAGATAATTCCAACGTGCCATGAGATACTGTTTCATAAATCTGAGCTTTCAAGCTTATTGCTATAAATAATCACTCGTGTGATCCTATTTTCCTCTTCAAAATTCAATTAACGCACTATTTTCGTCTTTTGTATGACGCGTGCTGACATGTGCAGTAATTGGATGACAAGGCAAATTAAAAATATTAAAGAAAAAAATAACGATTAGTCTGGTTTTATTCAGTTGGTAGCTATTCTTCTTCACAACAACCTATAACCTTATAAAAAATTTACAAACGCTACAATCCATACTTATTATTGTAATGCTATGGTAATGAAGTGTGCTCATAGAAACCACAACGCTTCACTTTCCACATAATGTACATAGTTTGGAGAATACCCAGACTTTTAACGTAGTCAAAAAAGTTTCAACCATTCCGTGCACGTACGTTTTCGAGATTGATTAAAGTTAAACAACAATGTGTATTAGAATAGTAATAGGTTTAGTTTCCATACCAGGAAAGTTTGTTTGTTGATTACCTATGTTTTGTAGCAGTTGCAGCTAAAACTGTGCTAAAAATGTCCCAATTACGTACTGATTTAAAAGATTAGGATGCAAGCCTGAAATCTAGGGGATAATATTAATACTAAACTATAAGAATTTTTTTCCAGACTATAATCCACAACAATGGGTCGTAAAGTGACAGTGGCGGTGACCACGCTGAACCAATGGGCGCTCGATTTCGAAGGCAACATGAACAGGATTCTGCAGTCCATACAGGAGGCCAAGGAAATGGGCGCATTGTACCGCACTGGGCCAGAGTTGGAGATATGGTAAATCGATCCTTCATCTTAGAAGATTTTTTGTAGTCCGCCCCCCGGGAAAATTGTCTCAAGGGATTGTGCGACAAGAGTCAAAATAAATATCACGTGTGTGTAATTTCGAAGTATACTGTGTTACCTAATTCAAGTGTACCGCCTGGTAAACTGGAAGTTATGATGTTACATTATCTCACAAACTTTCTGTCCTCAACAACCATGTTTAGCCTTTGTCCTTCTCAGAAAGTGTCTGGTGTACTATGAAAAGATTTATCTTACAGTGGCTACAGCTGTGAGGATCACTTCTACGAACCAGACACATACCTGCACAGTTGGCAAGTCCTCGCAGAGCTGCTCAAATCACCCACTTGTAAAGATATGTTGATAGACGTTGGCATGCCTGTCCAACACAGAAATGTTTTATACAACTGCCGAGTAGCGTTCCTGAACAAAAAGATACTGCTCATCAGACCAAAGATGATGTTATGTGAAGACGGAAATTATAGGGAAACTAGGTGGTTTTCTCCTTGGACCAAAGTAAGTGATTCAGACAACTATACTAGGTAAAGGTACTTCTCTTAATTCTAGTAAAATACAGGTCCTTCTAGGTTCTTTCAGATTTGGTTCTCCTTGTTTGTTGACAAAGGTTTTAATGTAATGTATGCTTTGGATTCTGTTGTAGCTTTGCTGAACTGTATTTCGAAAGGAATGTATGTAAATTGTGTTTCTAATTATTCACAAAGGAACGACAGACTGAAGAATACTATTTACCTAGGATGATATCAGCGATAACGAACCAGTCAACGGTACCCATTGGAGACGCTGTCATTGCTACTAAAGATACGTGCATAGGTTTTGAAATATGTGAGGAGTTGTGGAATCCTCAGAGGTAAGAACTCGCATTTTATCTATTAAGTTAAAGCCTTTGGAAAATGTTTACAATATGAGAGAAGATGACGTCCATTTTTTTCCAAGATAGCAGTGATGGTGATCGTAAATCGGCTTTTAATGTTCCCTCTGTTGGAACTCCAGGGCCTGCAGTCTCGACATAGCTAACGATCGTTACGTTAAGTAACATTCGTTAACTCTTACCACAAAATAGTAAGTATACAGAAGGGCCACTCCCGCCGTTTGGAAAATTGACAGCTAAACTTGACAGATTCACTAGGGTTGCTACTATATTGATTCCGAATTTAAAAAAAAAGGGTAGGTTGCCCAAGTTACAAACATAAATACATAGATTCGTCTAAAAGTACATCATATCATGCTTACATGCCTTAGAGGGTAGACAGGGCATCAAATATCCATTTAATATCACGAACACTACAACCCTAGTGAATCTGTCAAGTTTAGCTGTCAATTTTCCAAACGGCGGGAGTGGCCCTTCTGTATACTTACTATTTTGTGGTAAGAGTTAACGAATGTTACTTAACGTAACGATCGTTAGCTATGTCGAGACTGCAGGCCCTGGTCTTCTTTCTGTAAGGCGTGACTAAAGACTAAAGCCTTAATTCGATATGAATGTTCTTTTTTACATTCTTTTAACCTTGTTTCCATTACATTCCAGTCGCCACATCCCTCTGAGTCTCGATGGTGTAGAGATCATATCGAACGGCTCTGGAAGCTACATGGAACTCCGCAAAGCCTACGTCACAGTAGACCTGGTCAAGAGTGCGACCTTCAAGAGTGGGGGCGCGTATTTGTTCAGCAATCTGCGAGGGTGTGACGGTCAGAGGATCTACTTCAATGGTTGTTCTTGTGTGGCTGTTAATGGGGAGATCGTTAGTAGGGGGCTGCAGTTTGCTCTGCATGATGTGGTTAGTATTGTAGATAAAGTTTATTAAAGAAAATACGATATTGAAATAGTTACATTTGTGAAGATTTTCACCTGATAGCAAGTTATTAAAAACAATTTTGTGCTCGTTAACTATTTCGCTTTACATCACTTAAAGTTCTACTAAATTATGAAATGTTTTGTTTGTTGTTTGATTAACTTTTAAGATATTCTTACCTGTCTCAAGTCAGGGGCATCTTTTGTTTTAATACCACTGTGTACTTGTCAATAATAAATACCTCGGAGTTTTAGCGGGAACGTAATGGCGTCTATGTTGCTTCTCTAAAATTGATCTAATAATAAAATAATGAAACTAATCTTCCTAAAATTATGTTCAATTGAATATTAATAGTGTAACAAATTGAGTTTCTTTTATTCTAATAATATTAGTGCACATGCACGAGCGTGGGCAAGTAAAACACACTGGTAGAACATGAGTTTGTTCATTTTGTCGACAAAACTCCGTGGAAGCTTCCAATAAAGTTACCGCCAATTTACTGGAGCCTAACTAGGACATTGACTAAAAACTAAAGGCACTAGAACTTCTAAACTTGACACTGGTTAAATCCAACAATACATGCGAAGCCAAAAAAAAATATCTCAATCAAGCCTAAAAAGCTAAATACTTTCAGGAAGTAGTGACAGCGACGATTGATCTCGAAGATATTCGTTCCTACCGAACTCAGCTGCGCTCCCGATCTCACTTGGCGGCATCCAACCCGCCGTTCCCTCGCATCACAGTTGACTTCGCACTGTCAGACGATGATGACGTGTATCTGACAACTAATCCGCCGATACAGTGGCAGTATTTGACGGCTGAAGAGGAAATTGAACTCGGTAACCTTCCATTTATGATGCTGTAGATTTTATTATTACTGCTAAAATGCCTTTAATACGCTTTGATAGTGAAACCGCTATTTAACGATGTAGAAAATATTACCGAGCTCATTAGAATGCTTTATTGAGATCAGAGGATGATGTCGACTTGAATCAACCTCTTTATTTTTTTCATTTGTAACAAATCTTTTTTGCTTACGCAGTCATTTTGTCTTTTGCGTTTATTTATGTCTTGAAATCTATCTATCTATCTATATCATCATCATCATCTGCCTAGCCTTTTCCCAATTGTTGTTGGGGTCGGCTTCCAGTCTTACCGGATTCAGCTGAGTACCAGTGTTTTACATGGAGCGACTGCCTATCTGACCTCCACAACCCCTGGGTAACACTACCCCTTGGCAAGACTGGTGTCAGATCTCAAGCTTCTGACTACCCGTAACGACTGTCAAAGATCTTCAAATGACAGCCGGGACCAACGGCTTAATGTGCTTTCCGAGGCACGGAGGAACCTCGGTATGTTGAAATGGTCACCCATCCACGGACCGAACTCGGCAAGCGTTGCTTAACCTTGAAGATCGACCCGGGCGGTTGTTATTATTTAGCCTCGAGCTCCTCTTCTATCTATCTATATCTAATCTATATATATAAAAGAGAAAGTATGTAAGTTCCTTATAGAATCCGAAACGGCTGGACTGATTTCAAAAAATCTTTCACAGTTGTTAAGCTACCCTATCCCCGGATGACAGGCTACTTTTTATCCCTATATTCTCACAGGAACGGGAACTACGCGGGATAAATAAACGCAATATATTAAATGGCTAATTTATTCATGCTTTATTTGAATAATATTACTCAGTAATTCAATATAAAATCTGATATTAATATCCAGGTCCTGCTTGCTGGCTATGGGATTACCTGCGAAGGTCTGGTCAAGGAGGGTTCTTCCTACCTTTGAGTGGCGGTGTCGACTCCACAAGCACGGCTTGCATCGTGTTCTCAATGTGTACGCAGATATGTGATGCTATTCAGAAAGGAGGTTTGTACTTTATTATTATTATATGGAATGATAAACAGAATAAAAACTCAGAATATGAATTAAACTTCAAATGTTAAACAATCATGCTCATCAAAATAATGATACTAGTCAGCCATGATATCAGGAGGGTTATATGCATTAAAAAAATATTTGTTATTTAACCAGTTAATCGATTAAGGTTAAAAAATAATACTAATAGTGAAAACAATTAAAAATAAACGAAAGAGATTTAACAATTAAAAGACATACTATATCTGTCCCTCTATACGAAAACGCCGCGCCGTATGGCAGCTGTATCAGCGTCTTGCCATCTGACGTCATGTGGCAAGTCGAACTACTCTTTCGAATTCTCAACTTTGACGCTTTATAACTTCGTCTCTACCGAGATATTTAAAAAAACCTTTCATATTTGTTTACAATAGCTTATAAGTATTTAATTTAACAATTAAAAAAACCGGGCAAGTGCGAGTCGGACTCGCGCACGAAGGGTTCCGTACCATTATCGCAAAAAACGGCAATAAATCACGTTTTTTGTTTGGGAGCCTCACTTAAATATTTATTTTATTCTGTTTTTAGTATTTGTTGTTATAGCGGCAACCGAAATACATCATCTGTGAAAATTTACAGCCTGGTGACAGTCAGACAGACGGACCGCGGGTCTTAGTAATAGGGTTCGTTTTTACCCTTTGGGTACGGAACCCTAAAAATGACATGCATGTTTCCTCATCTCATACAGAGAAAACACGAGCATTAATCACTGCGCTAGCTCAAGGCTCGTTGGCGATTTCAGGCTAATAATAATTATTATACTTACAGAATGATTGTACCTAAAGTATTTTTTTTTTTTTTGCAGAGAGTCAAGTACTATACGACGTCCGTAAAATCTTATGTCAGTCGGACTACACGCCCTCCGACCCGATGGAACTATGCAACAGGTTACTAGTAACGTGTTACATGGCTACGGAGAATTCCAGCCAGGAGACCAAACAAAGAGCTTCCCAGGTAATCCATATTTTCTTTTCAGTGGGTGTTATGTTTAGAAATATTTGATGGTAAGGGACAATGATTCCATAAAACACGGCATAATGAACAGTTGAACACGCTTGCAATCTGTTAGGAATTAGAGGTTTCATCCTATTATTTTAAGCAAATTGAAATTGTCCCTCCTATTCCAAAGCGTATTAAAAAAAATGTTATAATGCTACGTGCAAAACCAGAATTATAAATCCAAACTATTATAAAAATTATACTATTATACGCCTTCGAAATGGGCGTAAAAATGTATTTAAACTGGGCGTTTTTTAGTTTTTGTGCGGTTTCATTAGGTTTTTTTTCTTTTATGACACCTGCTATTTGTTTAATGGCATAATTAGATAGTAATGAAGTTATGTTTCAGCTTGCCAGCGAGATCGGTAGTTATCACTTCCCGATAGTGATCGACGCAGCCGTGAGCGCAGTCATCGGAATATTCACTGCAGCTACTGGCTTCGTACCAAAGTTCAGGACTAAGGGCGGCTGTCCACGACAGAATCTAGCTTTACAAAATATACAGGTAGGAGCTTTACGTTTTTCTTTAGGTCTTTGTTTCATTACTAAGATCCTTTTACAATGAAGGCTACCGCTTTACCGTTTGAACTTTCCGTTAGGGGCACTGGTGTAGAGTAAGGTCTTCAAAATGTCAAATTTCATATTTTTTGCCGCTTTTAGCGTGTACGCTACCCCAACAGGAAAGTGACTTCTAGAGAGATATGAGTGGAACGTATAATTCGTGCGTAAACTGCTGTGAATGTGCGCCACATAAAAAATAAGTGCGTGTCGTCGTTTTTGAAAAAAACGGAAAATAGGTTCCTGCTGGGGTAACGGTGTTCCAGCAGGAAAATTCTAAACGAATGGTCGGAATGAGAAATATTGTGCATGGGCAGAGAGCTTATATTTGTGCTGAAATGTGCGCCGAAAATATAACTGGAGCGTCATCAGGTTTTCGAGATATTGCATTTCCTGCTGGGGTAACGTCATATCTCTCTAGGAGTCACTTTCCTGTTGGGGTAACTTACACGCTTTTAGCGCGAGTTTATTTTAAATTTTTTTGTTGTTGTGAATATTGCCAAATATGGCAGATTAAGATAGGTACGGAATTTACTAATCACTGTTTTAATAGAGTTTTATGTTTTGGAAAATTTTATCCTCCTTTTTTTCGAAAAAAAGTGGCAGTTCAAAACTGCGGCATACCCGATTTTAAATTAAATCGCACTTCTACGGAATTAGAAATGATTTTATTTCAAACTTTGCTTCCGTGCACGTACGAGCAACGTTTAACAGCTGTATTTAAGGACCTTACTCGCCAGTGGCGCCAACTGGTGAACACAAAAACGTTAGCCATTGGCAATATTAAGAAATATTTGAACTTGTTGACTTTTAGTGTAACATGACTAGAATAACTTAATTTGTGAGTCGAGTATTCTATTAATTTGCACAACATTATGTTTTAATACAGTGTATCTGCCATGCTATTGTGACTGTTTGATTTAATTTGAAAAATGCAGAGCAAATACAATTTTTGTAGTCATTAATTACCATAAAACTACGTTATTGAATGCCACAAACACAAAGTAAAATGAGGAATTAGAGTATAAAAACAATATCTCTACAATATATAAATAATAAATAGCTGTCTCATAAAACAAGTTATTAGTGCAAATTATTTTAATCAACATTTCATTTCAAATCTTCTTTCTTTCAGGCCCGCCTTCGCATGGTCCTCTCCTACCTATTCGCCCAACTGATGCTCTGGGTGCGCGGCCGACCTGGTGGTCTACTGGTACTAGGTTCCTCCAACGTAGACGAGGCGTTGCGCGGGTATATGACGAAGTACGACTGTTCCAGTGCTGACGTTAACCCTATTGGGGGTATATCGAAGACAGATCTGAAGTCGTTCTTGCAGTATGCTAAGAATAGGTAAGGAAAACAAATAAAAATAAAGCTAATTGAAAAATGAGCTGGCTGACCAAAACCAGATGTATCCTCCGACTGCACAGTATGATTATCTTTTTGTTTACGTCTTTTTAGTTCGCTTCTTGAGCAGTCAGGTTTTTTGAATTAACTTTTTAGTTAACTTCTTTTTTTCGAATCAAGTACATTTAAACATAAGTGTTATATGTTTTGAAATTACCTCTTAAAACTATTTATTTTGATAAACCACGTGAAGGGCTTGAGAGAAAAAAAAAATTGGGCTGCCACGATATGTCGCCCAAAAGCCGTAATTTTCTATTTTCCAATTTTAATGTAGCCAGTGACACTCGCAAGGTTAAAACGAATCGTTTGACGTAAGAATCATCAAAATCGGCCTATGCGTTTGGTCTCTAGAACGCCACATTTGAACATACATACATAGATTGATGAACACTTTACCCTTCTTCGGCAGTCGGGTAAAAAGTAACATCGCGCTCGTATTCCTCGCAGGGAACAAATCTGCGAAGATTTGTTAAAACTATGGGAGCACCCAGACTCTAAAAATTTCACCTATAATATTACTGCTCGTTCAAAATAACTGTGCACTTGGCGCTGTCAAATCACTCAAACGTTCAACTGCAATAGCAAGTATTGTCGCACAAGGCGAACGCGGGGCGCCGCGCGGGTAGGTGGGAGTGGCGGCGAAGTGCACAATTATTTTGACCGAGTAGAACATTGCAATTCCTTTATTAACAAAATTATAGTTGTCCTATATCAGGAGCGAAATCATGGCAATTTAAATCTTATGTCAGTGACATAAAATCACATTCGTGTTCGCAACAAAGAAGTGAAGTAAATACATATATCATATGAATAGTAATTTACATGCAGTCACTGCTTATGCCTATAAACTTCATTAATTTTTCATAGATTCTTCTTACCATCTCTCTCGGAGATCTTACAAGCGCCTCCGACTGCGGAACTGGAGCCGCTAACGGACGGCCAGATCACACAGACTGACGAACAAGACATGGGCATGACGTACGCTGAACTGTCCGAGTTCGGCCGACTGAGGAAGACGCAGCACTGTGGACCGTTCAGCATGTTCCATAAGCTGGTGCATACGTGGAGTGACAAGTGTACGCCGCAAGAGGTGAGGTTTTACTTACAAAAACAGTATACATTTGACGTCTTCCTCTTGTATCGATGACGCATATTTTAATCAGACCAGTATGCACGGAACGGCAGGCAATCATCTCGCGATCCAACGCTTTATGTCATAAAAGGCGGCATTACCTACAGTGTAGGTATTGTTTGTCCTTTTTTTTGCTTTTGGAAATTATCCAATGACTTCTCTCGCTCTGGGTGAAGTGGAAGGGCGTGTCAGACTTTTACTAACTAAAACCCTCCCGTGTTTCTTATTAATTATTTTCGACTAATCAAGCTGACTACTCCTTTGCCGCACTTAGTATTCTTATCATGTCTTGAATCTCTATAAGTCACCTTAATCGATCTATGTAATACCTTTAAACGAGCAATTCTTGTATATATTTAATCTGAATCTCGGAAACGGGTCGACAACGATTTTCATGAAATTTAGTATGCAGGTGGTTTCGGGGGCGATAAATCTATCTAGCTAGGTTTCATTTTCAGAAACCGTCGTTTTCTCTATTTCCACCCGAGCAGAGCTCGGTTGCCCAGGTACTCTTTATTCTTTACGCATTCTACCTTTTCCACATCTTTCGCCGAGAAGTACACAATAAAGTTTATTTTACAGGTGGCAGAGAAAGTGAAGCACTTCTTCCGTTGCTACGCGATCAATCGTCACAAGATGACCGTCCTAACTCCGTCGTACCACGCAGAAACCTACAGCCCCGACGACAATCGCTTCGACCACAGGCCGTTCTTGTACCGAGTACACTGGAACTGGCAGTTCAAGGCCATCGACGATGCTGTAAGTAAAACTCAGAGTAATAACTGACGTACAGTGCGACATAAAAGTGTAGAAATTAAATGAGGGCGCCACAATCGCTCAGATAGCAACCCAGTTAGTACGACCCAGCTGATCTTGATACTTGAATAGTATTATTTATTTATTGGGTATAAATAAATAAGTTAAATAAGTATGTTTATTAAATATTTGATAATTACGTAGTAGTAATAAAACAACAACTTCACAAAAAATAAGTATTTTAATAATCAATTGCTTTCAATATAAAGTCGTCCAATACGTTTGCGGGACGACCCTTTCTGTGTTTAGCTGGTGTTGAGAATTTCCCACCGTTTTCAGTGCCGTGTTTCACGATTCTGCGCACTGTGCTTGCAGAAACACCTAAAACAAGCAAAGTAAAAAATCACTGTCAGTCCGATGAAAGAAGTTCCGCGGTAAATAAACGTGAATATATTTTAAAATTGTTTTTCCATTAGGTCGATTGCTTCAACAAATATGGTATAGCAAAAAAAATATTTCGTATCCGCAATAATTTACATTAATTTTTGTAAAGTCATTTTATCAACGTTGTTAAGTCGCGCTATAACTACAACGCTATTTGTTTACCTTACCATAACCTCAAAAATGGTAAACAAATAAATTGTTAATGATATTTGGTTCGAAAATTTGGCTCCCTGAATGTATTAATCGTTTGTAATTAACGTTTAGTGCAACTTTCAATAGTTACTTAGCAGTAAAATCTGCTGTACGATGGTAAACATCTTCTAAGTTGGATAGAAGCTTCCCAGCTTGGAATTCGGCTATACATCGCATATAAACTTTGTAAACTATATCACGGGCACCTCCACAAATTACCTTATTCATATTTTTCCACTGTTTTTCTATCCACACACAGAAATATCACACAAAAACTAAAATTCTTACGAAAATCGAAACCGATCGAGATGAATTGACAGCTCAAGTACTCATTTTAGATGTTGCCAGAAAATGAAAACTTTTAGTTACCAAATATTTAACTTCTACTCTTTTATGTCGTACTGTAAGACGTTTTTTCTTACGTCAATCGTACCCAAATTGGTCACTGACTAAAAACGTTGCGTAGCGAATTAAACTTGTATAAGTCGGGCGCAGAAAGTTTGCCGATGACGTCATGACGTCATTCAGACATTCGGCGAACAAATGAGGCGAATGCGGGGCGCCGCGCGGGTATGCGGAAGTGGTAATCATCGGCAAACTTTCTGCGCCCGGCTAGTATGTGATGGATGGTCATTTATCCACTTACGGAACGACCGGTAAGCATTGCTTATCTTTGAACATCGACCGGTGTGGCTGTTATTTCTTAAGCCCAGTTTTTTTATCGGTAGTTAACTCAGTCGTAGTATCTTAAATATGTTAATTAATGGTTTAAAACTTCGAAAAAAAAAAACGTAGTTTTCCATCAATTATTGGCATTAAAAATTGACAAATATATTGAAAAGTTAATGATTAAATCATTTGTTAGACTAAGGGCCCATTTCACCAATGAAACTAATCGCGATTAGTTTATGCAAATACAGCGTTCTGTTTGGTAGTTTCTCAGCGGTCTCAACCAATCAGGGTATTTGCATAAACTGAGTTTAGTTGAACTAATCGCGTTTAGTTTCATTGGTGAAATCGGCCTTTACAATCGAAGTTTGTGTTGAGTTAACTACGGATCAAAAACTGGATCTTAGCCACGCTTGATGACCAAATGTCAACAACCGTAAAAGCTGCAAAGTACTCGATGTTTTGTAATGAAAAGAGAGACTTCTCATTTTCAGTGTTGGTTTAAGTATATCACTGCCTTTATGTAAGTTGTTTACTCTGAAGTATGAATACATTTTAAGGCCAATCAACCGTATAGTTTCTCGTCTCTTTATTATTAGAACAATACTCTTCATACGTATGCAAAGTGTGGTGCGTAATGAATTCTAACTCGTGTAATTAGTCTGGAATTGTTAGTTACAGATATTATCCGGAAAAATAAGCAAGATGGTGGCTTATTATTTAAAATATAGTAGTCACACGGATCTTTGTGTCTCTGACGTTGGCTCTGTGAAACATTGAAGCAAGAAACAGTTTGTCATCGAGTAACTGCATAGAGTAAGCGAGATAGGACGTTGCCACAAACGAAAGCCAGTAAAAGAGGCAGTTATACAATGCTATCTTCTATTTCAACATTGACGCAAAAATTCAGATTGCAGACGCAGATTGCTTCACTTACATTCATATATCTAGTCATACACACACGCCGGTTATGAGTACTGCGCACCGGGTCTTTCTGAAGAACATCAATAATAAGGTCTATGTATGTCTTTCTAAGGCGTCCCCTCCCGGCGTATCCATTCACGTCTGCCTTGTAAATACCTTTCGTTAGTCGCCTTTCATTCATCCTCTCAACATGGCGAAACCATCTTAGCATACTCTTTTCAATTTTAGTCACTACATCTTCTTTTAAACCATAACGTTGTCTTATTACCTCATTCCCCAGTCTATCATTTAAAGTTACACCACACATACTTCGCAAGGAACGCATTTCTACTGCATTAATCCTACTTTCATGTCTTTTTTGCCATACCCAACCTTCACGTCCTATGTGTAGGCACCAGCACGTCGTTGTGAACGGCGAGTGACTACTATAATAATCTATTAAACAGATATGCGTGTGTTATATAGGCATATCTTAGGAACCCTTAGGGTAAACACAGACATTATTTTGCGTGTTACGTAACAATTTAATTTTACCAGCCACGTGAGTACTTTTCTAAAGAAATACACATTCATATTTTATTGGTTGTTTACTCAATTCATTGTTCCCCTCAGAAACTAGACGATGTATTTGAAAAACTTCTTAAAAAGTACGGTATTTACACATTTTTTTCTCTTTCCTCAGGTAGCTCAGTTGTCGAAAGACAAGCGCGGTTCAGGCGGCCAGCCTCAAGATGTCAAGTTAAGCAGCGCTTCAACTTCCAACGTAAACTCACATTTCATGCGGGGCGATAGGAAGGGCGTCCTCATATAATTAGTTTAATTAATCGACTTGCCATGTAGTTGCGATAGACAATAAACATTTCTTGGACGTAAGAAATGACACATCGGGCTTTAGAAAGACAAACCTTTACAAAATCAAAATATTACTAGCCAGATCCACACCAGACGATCCAACGCGCTCCGATCGCGGGCGGCAGGAGCGCGCTCCATAGGAGTGTTTGATGTGGACTTGCCTCGCGCGATCCAAACTGCGCAACAGGAGCGCCTCCTCTTTTTTTTTTGTTACTAGCACACAGGCGCGTCAGTCTCTCGGCGCGCACGGTGAAGACGTTTGTGTGTGGAGCGCGCAATCACACATTATGGAAAATTTTGATTTCAACTGTGCTATACTTAGGCGGATCAGTGTGGATCGGTTGGAGCGTGTCGGTTAAAGTTAAGTTCGTCAGACGGCACGATCCATGATCCATGCGTCATGCTCCCGGATCGCAGATCGCAGGAATTGGCGATCCATTTTGGATCGTCTGGTGTGGAGGTTAAAACTTGAGGTGTCATTTTTACAGCCTGATAAAATTATGCTGACTTCGCTGTTGTGATTTAACGATTTAATCTAAGTAAGATTCTTATGAAGTAGATGGCTAACTGCTTAAAATACTGCTTGGACTATTAGTGGCTTAGTGCGACATATTTGTGGCTTAAAGCAGTGGTCTTGGAGTATCAGTGGCTTAGTGCGATATATTTGTGGCTTAGTGCAGTGGTCTTATTTTGTTAAGTACTGCTTGATTTGCTTGCGTTGTAGACAGAATATACTACTCTAAGCTACTTTTGCTTGCTGTCTTGTAAGCAACCAACTTATTGCTGTATTTTTTATAAAAACTCACATTATGATCAAAGGTATACCGCCTTAATGTCTTAGCAGTAAGGTTGATTTTGTAGTGTAAGTGTAATTACTGATGTGCGTCTGATGTGTTACTGTACGTGGCCATTTCTGCTTTTAACTGTTTCATTTAGTCGTAGTTAGAGTTAGCAACATTTTAAACTTCTGTGCCTATATCACAATTAAGTGATGGTTCCTATATTATTATTACACAAGACAATAACGAGATGGAAAATAACTAATGATGAAACAAAACACGTCCTATTTTTTTGCCTTATGGCCGTTTTTTCAATAATCTAATAACTTACTGAGGAATAAAAATTACAGTTTTGTTTAGAAAATATGTCAAACGGCCATTTTTAGACTATTAAAAATATGATTATTTCTTGTATCTAAACTAAAAATCTGTTGAAATTATAAAATAATGACTTTGTATTATATAACCGTTTTATAGAATTGATTGATATTTTTGTATTCATATTAAATTCCGTATTACATTTTTATTTTTTATATACATATTTATATATGTTGTGTCTTGAATTTTATTTATGAGCTTATATTTAAATAATTATTTTGTAAGTGAAACGAAACGACACAAATTACTGTAGATAGCTTAATCACATAATTAGTTCATAGGTATTCTTCTGACGAATTTACGTACAAATCATTGTTAGTTTTGTATTTAATGTTGCTACAATAAATTGCTGTTATATGACTTGTTTATTTTTTATTTACCTAAGGATTTGGCTGGATTTCGTCCAGTTGTGTGCGAGGGAAACAAGAGGCGCTGTGGAATTGTTCGTCTCTATTCACCGAAGCTAAACGGTATATCAATGCGAGTGAGATCAGCGCGGACGCGGTGCGGAAAGATGAAATATCGTGTGCTTTTATAACTACGTCACCACGACGTGGGCTACGGGGTCTGCACCTAATTATTCCATAAATATTGGAATGAGCCTAAGAAAAATTAATAAAATGCTTATTAGATTATATTTTTTAGTTAGTATTATTTGTTTGTGTGTTTCTAAATCTAGCATTCGGTTCTTATCGACCGCTTAGTATAATGGATTTATATGAAGTACTAACGTAACGAACGCGACCCGGTCGCATCGGCGGTAGTGCCGTCACGCGACGCAGGCGAGAAGCACATCAAAGTGGCGGCGCTTTCACTGAACGAGGACGAGAAGATGATAGAATTAGTGAATATAAACCCAACTTTATATGATGTACGGATCGCATCGCATTGAGTCAATCTTCATCGTTTTTCCTGTGGCATAGATAATAACATAATAAGAATATCATCCTCTTCTGATCCTCCAAAAGCAGCTGAATAACTTTTTTCCTAGCTGCGGATAAATTGTCCGATATATCGTACTGCAATAGATCAACATAGCACAACCGTCAACCATAAAAACTGCGGGCAGAGTGGCGATGTCGCCGTCGCTGACATCGGAAAGCTAGGAGTCGCTCCGAGAAAAAAAAAAAAAAAAAGAAAAAGGGAGTCGGCGACCATGGTCGCAGTCACGCGTCGCGGTCGCTAAGAACCGAATGCTGCCTTTAGTTCGAGCAAAGTGTTATTGGGTCTTTCCAACTGCAATTTCTCAGTAGCAGGCTGGGTGTCCGGTTGATGGCAATAAGCTCGCCTCCCTATTAAGCCGGCATTCCACGGTGCGTGATTCTGCGGCTTTTATCACGCACAGCCGACGACTACGGACAGCGACGCACCGCGCACGAATTGCTTTCAACGGATCGTGTCGGTCTGTGTGGGTCTAGGTTTGTGGGCTTCGAGCTATTTTGGCATTTCAAAATGCATCTTCAAAGAGAACGTATCGCTGCAGCTGCGGTTCTTGTGATATTTAGTAATAACTAGCTGACCCGGCAAACTTTGTTTTGCCATAAAA
The DNA here is from genome assembly GCA_949775005.1 of Orthosia gothica. Lineage (NCBI taxonomy): Eukaryota > Metazoa > Arthropoda > Insecta > Lepidoptera > Noctuidae > Orthosia > Orthosia gothica. The sequence continues at coordinate 21,216,874 of OX459045.1, read as the reverse complement.
AGACCAAACATTTATCTACCCTACCTACCCTACCTTATACTACCTACCCTACCCTACCCTACACTACACTACCCTACACTACCCTACACTACCCTACTCTACCCAACCCTACCCTACCCGACCCTACACTACCCTACATTACCCTACCCTACCCTATCCTACCCGACCCTACACTACCCTACATTACCCTACCCTACCCTACCCTACCCTACCCGACCCTACACTACCCTACACTATCCTACTCTACACTACCCTACCCTACACTACCCTACCCTACCCTACCCTACCCTACCCTACCCTACCCTACCCTACACTACCCTACACTACCCTACCCTACCCAACCCTACCCTGCCCGACCCTACCCTACCCTACCCGACCCTACACTACCCTACACCATCCTACTCTACACTACCCTACCCTACCCTACCCTACCCTACCCTACCCTACCCTACCCTATGTCCTTCTCCTGGCTCTAAACTACCTCCCTGCCAATTTTCAGCTAAATCGGTTCAGCCGTTCTTGAGTTATAAGTGAAGTAACTAACACGACTTTCTTTTATATATATAGATTATATCATGTATACTTCGGAAAAGAAAGTTATTTTTCACTTAGTTATTTTTCTTTTTTGGAAGTCGGTTTGTTTTTTTTTTGTTAAAAAGTTTATTTACTTATCTCTTTTTAGTTTTGATAGGTACCTCCAATTGCCATAAAAATCATATATAGCCAAAGTACATCTCATGACGATTCCAATAAGCCCAAACACGACTAGGATACTTTTTTTTATTTCCGAGTTTCAGTGCCTACCTGCCGGCTTCATCATCAGATCAGCTCGATGGTACCATTTTCATCAGTACTATTTATTTATAAGTATTTGCTTCATCACAGTCGTTTAACTATTCGAGATATCGTAGACCCGTGACATACTTACCATTAAGAAGTTAAATTGGCCATCTGGAGTCTTCTTCACCAGTTCCACTTCACCAAATGATACTTTCTAAATGCAAATGATTGCATTGTTGATGAAAATGCCAAAAACCCTATATGTATGCCCTCGATTTCTCCCTGATGACTATGGGACCAAATGGGCAGTATACACTTTCAAACAAAAGAAGAATTATCTAAATCAGTCCTGGCGTCTTTGAGTAATCGGTGTACATACATAAAAAAAATACCAATCGAATTGAGAACCTCCTCCTTTTTGGGAAGTCGGTTAAAAATAAAAACAAAGTAAAGAGAAAGAAACCACGCTGGTGGATGTCGGAGTACAGGAAAAGCCGTTCAAGGTTTGCAACTATAAAATTATATTGTTATTAGTTGTCAGTTTAGTTCCGTGTTTATACGGACGGCGTCAGAGCGCATCGCACCGCACCTTTGAAGTTACCGACTCGCGGCGGATCCGCAGCCTAATTGTGTAAGTAAATTCGACAAAGGAAACAAACTGTTCCTTTCCCAAAAAACGACTTTTCGCAATACAAAAAGTTGTTTTTGGGAAAGAAACAGATTGTTTCCTTTGCCGAATTCACTACCACAATTAGGCTGCCGGACGCACTGCTACGGACTTGTCTGCGCTTCCACAGACGACACTCTTTACACGGTGCGTCGGTGCGGGCTGTGCTGATCCGCGTCCGTCCACAGAAACACGCACCATGGAATGCCGGCTTTACATGGGAATTGAACATAACTTGCGAAATATGAATGCACCTCTGCCTACGTCATAATTAACTTACTAATATTGTAAGTGTGAAAGTTTGGATGCATGGATGTATGTTTGTTACACGATCACGCCAGAACGGCTGAACGGATCTAGATGAAATTTGGCACAGATAGATTATATCCCGGTATAATGTTCCCTTGGAATGATAAAACAATGGAGTGTTGCCAAGGTTGTTTTGCGGAATGGAACATGCAGTAATTTTGTGATGGGATGTCTGAGTAGTTTTGAAGGGACTGAATATTGCATACCTACGTTGTACTAAATCACTGCATTTTATAAACCCGTTTGCTACTTTGCAAAGGATATTTAGATTACAAGTACGGCGACAGTCACGCAGTGTCTTTATTTTTCTTTAGGTATTATTGTAATGCATTGCATATTGGGTTGATGCCTGCTACCTACTACACGTCTAAGCGCTTATTTTGCGTAGCAGGAAATATAATTAGAGTAGCGTTGTTTACATATAAATATTTATTTTCCCTTCCACAAAGGTGTCTTACAAACTATTACATAAAAGTGCAACATTATTTTCTAAATCCTTTGTGGGAGACTGGTATCTGCACTAGGAAATCCTGTCACACAGATTACTAGGTCCGGGGCCCCACAGAATTTCGATTATTAATAATTTATTTACAAATATAACCGTAACCGTATGTTTTTTACAGTGCTTTAAAAGTATCTAGTGTTTTGTTTATGTTGTAAAATGTAATAATGGCAATAATTTTTTTCATTCTTCTTTCCTTTCTTATTTTAGTATCTGTCTGTGGCATCATAGCTCTTAAACGGATGTATCAAGTTATGGGCGTTTGAATCAGGGTATTTTCGCAAGATATCGTATCATAATTATGTGTTCGATAGATTGTCGATCGAATTGTTTCTACTACTAGATAAATTATGTAGTTTAAAATGCATGAAATAAAAGTGTGACTGGGTTTATTAAATTTCCCTTGTCATAGCAGTGTATAAAAAAACGTGAACAAGATGAACATAGAAACTTTTAACAGAATATTATGTGAATGTTTCTGCCTTTTCAGTTTTGTAAGAAGTTGATACCGCGACAATCTTAAATATGCTGCTATTCATAATTTTGTATTTCTTTGTAATATAATTGAAATAAAGAAAAGGGGTAGTTAGGTTCCCGTCTCTTAATAAAACAATACTCATATTATTACCGTATGTATTTATTAAAACTTCTACAGTAAGAAGTTCCAACTCAATAATAATCATAAAATTAGTCGACAAACTACATCATTCAAATAACGATTAGTTGAAATCATTTTGCGCCCCATTGGTTTGTCCAACCTGTAATAGAAAATAGTTATACTTATTTATGTAATCGTATTAAAATAATACAAAAAAATGCGGAGCCGTCGTCTTCGTAATAGTATGAGATCCTACTGCAAAAAGCTGCAGGTATTTTTTGATGTTAAAACCTGATTTTATGAGTGATTCTTGATAGTAATGCAGATTTCTGCAGGATGGCAATATCGAGCCGAAAATAGTTTTTTTTTTAAACTTTTGTCTACACTAGGATTTTTTTGTTTATGCACCCACGGTACAACATAATGAAGCTCTCAGTTTATTTAAAAAGGAATTATCTTAAATACATTAAAAATGTTATCATTTTAATCACTTCTCTTTACTCTGTATTATTGGAAGTCAAATAGCAACTGCCAATCAATCCACATACTATGCGAATTAACCACAAAGAAATCTACTCAAGAGCGAGTCGGGATCACAAAATTGTACGGAATTCTACGGAACTGTAGCTTTAATTTACTTATACATATAACGAACAAGCTTAACGGCTCTATAAAGGTATATCGAAAAAGTAACATTATTAAAATCTATTAAATTGTATCGTTTGTAACGCTAAAATTTATTTGAACCTTGGGTGCAACTACGAGGGGCTGTAATTTTTGCAAATATTGAGCTACCTATATTTTCAAGACACGGTTTATAAAAAAACAAATTGGCATCAACATAGAATTAATGCACTTTCAATTATTTGATACCCAACACAATATAAATTCAGTACTGATCGAACACAACATAAAGATTAAAACAATATTTTTTGGTGTTTATTTGTTGAACTAAATGCACGTTGGTAAAATCCTCATGGCAGACGGACACAAAGTGATATTTTAAAGGTTTTCTATTTAATGTCGGAACCCTAAAAATAAAACTATAAGAAATATGTACCTTCTAAATTAAAAATGGTTGGAATAAATAAGATTTACGTACCAATCACAGCGTTGGTGAAGTCATTCATCATTTGTTTTGCAAAACCAAAGGGATTTTCTGAAAAAAAAAATAGATACAAAAGTTAAAGAAACGGTGAGTAGGTAAATGATATGACAGTTGATATAATACCTCAAGAATTTATATGTTTTTTATAAAAAAAATTGCTTGCAGAACTTCTACTTGGCAAAAAAAGATGGTCGATGGAACTTCCAATAATAAAGTAGGTACTTACTTGGGGTTTGGTCCGCAGTTTGAGGTGCCTCAGTGGTTGGATCTGAAAATGTCCAAATTCTTATGTTATTTTTTATTTGTCGTACAATAACACGAATATATAAAACGAATTATGCATTTTTAAAACTAGCTATTTTAGGTAGGTTGGAGGGGAGGGAGTACTTGATCGAAAATTAAATACTTTTTCACATAAAATTAACCGACTTCCAAAGCAAAACACTACTAACAAGAGCAAAAATAACTTTCGTTTCGGAACTCGATGTTTTTGGTACCTATTTCTTTATGTCGTTTTGTGACACCGACCTCTGAAGAGAAAGTTATTTTTGCTCTTATTATTAGTGTTTTGCTTTGGAAGTCGTTTATTATTTTGCGAAAAAGTTTTATTTATCTCTTTTTAGTTTTGGTACTCCGTAACTAAAAAGTGAGGCAGATAGAACTTCTTCAAGAGTAAGGTACCTAAAGGATTGACAAAATACCCATAATAACTCAATTTACACATTTGTGCTGTTTTTTGTTAAGGAGTTCGGTTATATGTTCCATAACTTGAAAACTGCTTAACCGATTTTCATGAAACGTGTAGTGCTTCCTAAGTTGAGAAATACCTCCTATACAAAAATGATGGTCACGATACGATTACTAGTTTCGGCGATATGCGTGGACAAATATACATACATAAATTAAAATAAAGGCTTTGTGTAACAAAGCCAATATGATATGATTTGTGTTACACAAAGCGTATCGTACAGGACGTAAAATCAGTACAGATTAAATCTCGACTGAATGATGTTAACTTGCCACTGATAAGTATAAAATAACTAGCTGACCCGGCAAACTTTGTTTTGCCATAAAAACACCAAACATTTATCTACCCTACCTACCCTACCTGACCCTACACTACCCTACCCTACCCTTCCCTACACTACCCTACCCTACACCACCTTCCCTACCCTACACTACCCTACCCTACCCTATATTTTAAATTTTTTTTCTTCACATAAACCATCTGCTAAATATTTCAAAAAAGCCTAAAAATTTGGTTTGGATAGGTGAGCCCGTTCTTGAGTTATAAAATAACAACGACAAGTGGCATTGATTTTTATTTATATATATATATATGAAAACATGTCTATGAAGCACACTAATGAGTCTGTCATAAAAAGAAAGAAAGAAAAGAAAGAAAAAGGTAGTATAAGTAAGTACTTAAATTGTGTTAGTAAAGGAAGTTAAAATAAAATACCAATTTTGAGTACCGTACAAGGATGATGAGTAGGTAAGTACAAGCAGATGCATGTCGTGACTGTGACAAGGAGGCTTCCACTCAGCATAATGCTGTGCCGTGGGAGACCCACAGCACAGCGCTGATTTTGTTTAGAAGCTTACATAGAGTAAAATATGTGAATATTGTGCAATACCAAATATATTACATTCATACGTGTCGAATTGATAAACTCTTTATTTTATAAGTCGGTAAAAATATTGGGACAATCGATTTATCTATGAAACTAAGTACACCTACACCTGATTTCTCATTACGGTCTTGTAAAAAAATCTGATTAAATATCGCCGCATTCAAATGCTAAAAGATTCAAATCACGGTTTCAGGACACAGTCTGGCTTGTAACAGTGAAGCCAAATATACTATTACGAAGCTTATCGACATAACCATAAAATATAGATTTGATATACTTACCGCCTGCTTGTGCTGCTGGTGCCGCTGGAGCTACTGTGGATGTTGTAGTAGCTGTAAAGAAAATTAAAATGACAATTTACGCGAACCTTGCCACGTCCCTACGGGGTAAACAGAACTCTGGCTTCTTATACCAGCAGCAGAGTACAGCAAATACATTAATTGGCTTAAGAAGGGGAAAGATAGGTAACCATCTTAATAATCTCCTTTTTTTAATGATACCACTGATGGGACACAGGTCACACAGGCCTACTCTATGGGAGAGAGGCAATGGGCCTTGATCTACCGCGCGGGCCCAGTGCGTGTGTTTGGTTCTAGGAGAGATAGTGGTCAAACGCGAGCCTATCGAATAAACAAAGGTCATGCCGGTTTCCTTCACTGTTTTCAGAGCAAGATAGGTGTTTTATTTTATTGATGGCAAATCTAAATTTCGTTGGTAATTAACCTTAATGGGCTGCAGCTGAGTTTAACACCGACCAATGATATTTCACTACCTAAGTTCTTAGTTAAGTTTTAAAATGTTTACATGACTTGATACAAGAGCCATACGTTCAACTACGGAATAATAGATAGCTACTTATTTCAAATGAAGGGAATGCATTAAAATTCCTTTACGCGTTTCTTTGTCCCGTTCCTAAAACTGATGTGTTATGAATGTAAAATTACTTTAGTCGAATAACAAATAGATGTTTTGTCTAGCACAAATAGAAATGTAGGTATGTAAAAGTAATCCTACATGATTGAGCAATGTGAAAGACTACAAAGAGCATTATCACATTAATTACAAGTAAATATAATTACAGAAAAAGGACAATTTATTTTGAGCTTAATTACACTCCACAATTGCGAGGAAATTCTGAATGAATTTAGGAATTTAAAAATAGGAAAGTTACGCGTCGAATAGGAGAAAATAAAATTGACTTACCGGCTGCAGCTGTCGTTGCCGGGGTTGTCGGATCGCCATCGGCGGGTTTAGCGCTCTAAACGTTGAGTAAATTTGTATAACTTATAACAATAACAAAAAAAAAATAGTATAAAAATATCTTATCTACACCCATGCTATAAATCCTGTATAAAAGTTCTTGAAATAGTTAGCTTATTGCCAACATTAAAACAGCCAGTGTCATAGTAACCATAATATCATCCAAACGGGTGTTTTAATGTTGTACCACAAAGTACGGAAGCGGCGGCGCGCCTAAATTTCATAATGCAACTCCTTTTTAACCCCCGCCGGAAAAAGAAGGGCTGTTATAAGTTTCACCTGTGTTGCTGTGTATCTGTGTATCTGTGTGTCTGTCTGTGGCATCATAGCGCCTAAACGGATGAACCGATTTCGATTTAGTTTTTTTTGTTTGAAAGGTAATTTTGTCGAGAGTGTTCTTAGCTATGTTTGAATAAAATTGGTTCAGCCGTTCAAAAGTTATGGGCATTTTACTGTTTGAATCGGGGTGTTTTCGCAAGATAAATGCGTCGGGGGTTTTTTAAATTGTGAAATTTTACTTGTTTACTCATCGAACAGCCACATTCTCATGGCATCTTTATGAATTTCAAAAAAAGAACATTGTCATGCACGCGCGTTTCACTACCACAGCGCCGTCTTTTAAAAAAAACTTATTCGAATTTTTGAATTGATGTCGTATCCCGCCATTTTTGTTCAATAATAGTATTGAAAAAAACAAAAATATATTTTGTTGTTTACAAAAATGAGTGATACAAGTAAGGATACAAGCTTTAACACACAACTAGATATTTCTAATGCAGCAAAGGAAATTTCAAACCAATTATTACCAGAAAAGTCGAGAAAACATTATGAAAAGACGTACCAAAATTTCATGAATTGGAAAATATCAAAGAGTAGTACATCATTTTCTGAAGATGTGCTATTAGTATATTTTCAAGAATTATCAGAATAATTCAAATCTTCATCCCTATGGACCTTCTATTCAATGCTCAAAAGTACGCTAAGTATTATTACCCTATGGTTTCAGAACCTTTATAGAGGATTCATATCATGAGTGTAGATAAAGTCTTATATGCAACTGTTATAATTAGATATTAAAACACTCATGTGATACTATTATCACACTCGGCTTCGCCTCGTGTGATAAACCCACATTCGTGTTTTAATACCCCATATTATACAACATTTGCATAAATAACTTATAAACATGACTTACCACATAAACAAACACTGCGGCGATTACAAAACAAACTAGAGCGGTCTTCATTTTTAGTAATTTATTTTTTCACTTGACTGTTGATTTAGTTTTAACGTCCAATTCAGTACTAATCTGTTCACAACACCGTGCGTGTTATATATGAAATCTGTATACCGAAGAAAAACTATTTTTCAACTAGAAATATACGCCAATTTAAACAATTGCCAGAGTAATTGGTACTCAAGTGTTAAATTGTTTGTCACTCATTACCTTCGCAACACTATTTATTGTTAAGAGATCACTCACTGTCAGTTTATGTCTCAATTCGACCCATGTTGACAAATTACGTATTCTAGGTATCTAAGGCTACGTTCACGTGGTAGAGCAAAACAAAATAAAATCGGTCAAATGGTCATTTTAACCAATTTCCAAAAAAGGAGTACGTTCTATGTTCGACTGTATGTAGTTTTTATCTATGTTCACTGCTTTTCTCATTTTAATTAACAGACGTTAAGATTAATTTTAGAATCTATGGTCTATTACAATCTGCAGATCTAGGACATTCTTATCAATAATTCACTCGTTAGCGAGAAGGCAACCAAACGTACTTTATGACAATCTTGAAATTTCACAGTCTTGAGTCGGCATGTTCAGGGTTAAAAGTTAATAGCTGAGTAGGTGCGGCTTGCTGAGAGAGTTTCAGATAGGAACTCTTAAGTTAGAGTTCTACTTTCAGGTTTACCCTTCATTTTTAGTTTAATCTAACGTAGAAATTGTTGGCAGTCGTCATATTTATGGAAATCTGAAACCTTTTATTTTGACGATTTTTTAAAGTCATCTGATGTCTAAGGTAAAGCCCAAAATTGGACTCCTATCTGAAACTTTTCAGATATATTCTTTGCAGCAAACCACATAATTATACTCAGCTATTAACTTTTCGCACTAAATATGCTAACTCAATGATTCTACCAGCGTCCCATCTAGTATGCATCTCGTTTAAAAATCATGTGACTTGAATTGAGTTATATTTGTAGAATTTGACTGTTTGAAAGCTGGCAAGTATCATTACAAGTGCAAAGTGTTTTTGTGTTTTCCCATTACGAAATTTTCAGTAGGAGTTCTTAATTTGGTTCTTAATTGGGGTCCGGGCAAAGCACCAAATTATGAACTCATCCTAATGCCAAGGCAGAGGAAGACAGCCTATTAGTTATGCGATCGTCAATTTTACGCATTTCATAAACATTTTGCACACGTCCACATTTACCTGAACTTGAATAGACAATGTTTTATTGTTCTAGTTTTACTTATGGTAATGGTTGTACCTATGATGAATATAACGACGCAGATCTAGAATATTCGTTACTGAGGTATAGATGAAAAAAATATTCATGTCATTTTAAATTTAGAATTCTTTAATTGAGACAACATTCTTTAAAATGTATTATTTTAAAAGAACCAAAACTCTTTCACCTTAACCGGGTCAAAATCAAACTCGGCGTGAGACAAAGTGACGTTTTCAACTTTGTGCACTTCTTTTAAGTTGGGAAAGGCCAGCTGAAGTTGTACTGTAATATACACGAAGGTAGAAGCAGCAATTTTCAGCACCATGCCAGTGTTGAAGGAAAACATACCGTATATTGAAACATTAGCATCTCTTACTTTCAAAATGTTTAAAATGTCTTTTGTCAGTCGTAAGTTATCCGCTGAAAAAAAATACGATGACGTCAACGATGCTACACATTCTGTAGTTATTGTTTTCTATACCTACTAAGAGAACGATGGATGCGAAAGCCGAATCACTAAATGTAATATTATTTGAATTTCAATTTATTATCACACGCAAGTTATTACAAAAGCAATTTAGACAATTGAATAAAATGTGAATAAGTACTCTAACACAAATAAAATGGCCATGGCCCCAAACTATTAAGAATAAGAAGATTGAAAGTTCTGTGTGACACAGCACAATGTTATCAATTAATTAAATAGCATTAAAAATTAAATAATCAAAATCATAAACAATAATCCAAACCAATAATTACAATAAAATTAATAATATAAGTCAAAAATTAAAAAAAAATACACATCAAAATTAAAATTAAAGCTTAAAACAATTTTTTTTTCTACTCAATACTTACTAAATTAATATTTACTTACCAGATGTATTCGGCTTTAGTTGTATGTAAGCGCAGATTAGCTTCATTTGTTCTATTTGTCTAAAGAACAAATCAGACTGGAAACTTGTTGTAAGCAAGTGAAACCAACTCGCCACCGACCAGCCTAACATAGCCGACGCCCGAATTATCATTGTCTGTAAAATTATAACAGGAATTTAAAAGAAGAGAAAAGTCAACGCGATTTAGTTAATAAGTACTTACGTCATTATACTTACGTCAGACGTTTTAACATACATGATAAATGTTTGAACTGCTACCAAAGAGCCGACTGCGATAGTTACTACAACTAAAACGAGCTGAAAAAATAAAACATGGTGCAAGGAATTTCCTATAGTACGGGCGATATGGTGAATTTAAAAAAGTTATTTCATATCGGCCCTCAAAATTTATGAGATCATTTTGAACTAAAAAAAAAAAACGGCCAAGTGCGTGTCGGGACACGCGCAGTAATAGGGTTCCGTAGTTGTATAATAATGCGGACTAAGAAGAGGGTTTTTGTTGTTACAAATGTTGTTATGAACATTAAAACTGTTTCAGCAACTCACAACGTCTAAAAACGGGGGCATTTCTACAACATTTTTACTGTTCCAAGTACATTTTATAAGTTGGTCGACTATTACTCGTAGAATTGTAAAGCCTACTCAGCTGTGATAGTTTTCCTTTTAATTTCGTTATATATACTACTGCCGTGAATTTTTTCACATAGCAACTATTTCGCTGGCAGCCCACCCTGCCCTGACACTTGAATCTAACAAAAAAATGCAATTTAAAGCTTAATTTTACGCAAACGGATCTTTGAATCGAAAAATGTTTTTAATATTCCCGTAATAGTTTTGAATGGCCTCTCCAAGGATACCCTAAGAGTCTCTGAGCTAAGCTGCGGACGGACAGACGGACATAGCGAAACTGAAAGGGTTCCTTCCTTGTTGACTTTGGAACCCTAAAACGAGTCAGCTGCATTGAACGAATTGACGTCGGTCACATATTTATGAGATCATGGCTATTTTCTCTGTTGCTTACAACTGTAGCTTTAGAATAGCAATTTATTTAATAAAGCAATATTTTTCTCAATTTATTTTGTCAGGCGTTTACAAATTCATGCTTCAAGATTCAGAGTTTTTCTTAACATTAATTTAGCTGACTATTCTTTTTTAGTTCAAAATAATCTGAACCATCATAACGCACCAACACCGTATGAAATCACTTTTCTACGAACTTTAACATCCTGTAACTTTGAATCCTATCGCGGGTTTGAACGTTAGATAACTGATAATATGAAAATTGCTCTATATGAATTTCCTAGCAAAATGCCACGGTACCACCCGTACTATTATTAAAAACATTTTATATGTTTGTAAGCGCACCCACGATACAGGAAGAAATTCCTAGTGTGGGGCAACGTTTTTTTTTAAAAAAAAAAACCCATTAGTGAAGAGAGTTACTAAAAAATAACTTACAGCGAAACTGAAGCAATTCTCTATCCTTCGTAATTGATCAAAACACATTTTCAGAACGATACAAAAATCTTTAGTGTCAGATCTAGTGTGGAAAGTCACCCGCTCATCATATTCATCCTTCCAAAACAACTTATGGAACAGCCATTGTTTTGGAATGTATTCCAGTTTAATCTTTGTAATTTTCATTAAAGCTACATTCACGAATCGAGCTCTTGTGGTGAGAAAAGAATATAAGTATATAAATAGACAAAGATCATCGTAAGCAAAAAATAACCAAAAGAAGTAAATGCTTCCTATGATATGAATCGCGATGGAAACGTTGAATATGTAATACATATAAGCCACAACGAACACTTGAGTGAATGCTATCGCAGTCACTACAATTCTATACAAGACGATTGATACTTGTCGCATAAAGGCAGTTTCTTCAGCTCCGAGCAATGTGTCAATTTCTATACTGTATAGCATCAAGTCCAAACCTGCATATTCGTCGCCAAACGTTATGTTAGAGATTAGTAAATTTGCAAATATCGTAAAATGCAATATTACTATATACTCGACTGTACTGAGATAGGTTTCTTTCGGATTAGAAAACCACAAGAGGTAAGATGCACTGGCGTTGGCGTAGATCAAAATGAAAATGTTGTACAGCTTAGGGCCAAGGTTTCTTTCAACAATTTTGCCTTTCCTAATCACAAAGCGACAAAATCCTGAAATTTCCAATATTCGGAAAAAATTAACTAACTGTTTTACATAATCTCGCATTAGTTGATTTTTAACAGACACGTCCATTTTCTGACAAAACGTCCTGAACCTTCGAAACAGTAACAAATACTGAGAAATAATCAAAAAATTGTTATGTCATCATCATTATGATTCCTATTTTATCCTCTGGGGTAAAATCAGCTTCGACTAGTTTTACCCCAGCGTAAAATTAGATGACTGTCCTCCTATAATCATCATTAAGTGTGAAATTACTTATTTATTACTTATCAATATATGTTGGAATATGGGTAATGAAACTACGGAAATTTTATTGATGATATATTGCTTATCAATACAGAGTAACAAATTGTTTGTTTCTTAAAATACAGTTTGAAATTGTATCGAAATGCTAATAAATGCAACAGACAAGTATGTATAACGAAGGCATTGCGCTATCACAAATGTTACGAACCGCCGTCGACGCATCGACCAATGATAAGCCAATATTTAAGTTCAGATCTCTATTCACTCTTACCAATTGTACAAAATACTTTAACAATATATTTTTAGAAAATCTCATAAATGCTAAGTAGGTACTACTATCATATATCATTATGTAAAATTACTTTCTCAAAATTTTACTACTATTTTCTAAATTTCGACATATTTACAATTCTTTAAGTACCTAAACTATCCACAAGCTTCGCTGTGAAAGCGCAAATGTATCAATTGAGCATCATAATCTTTTATACCCTCTTTCAAAAACTCGGAAGCGCTTCATCAAGCCGACCTTGATGTCTAATTAAAATTATAACAATTGACGCATTAAATAAAACATTTACACATTACATAATTCTCACACTCACTCACAGCACAAACTGTAACCGATCAATATTATAATTTAAATAATATAAATACTTCTAGAAATGCAGTTCAACTTGGTACGACATGTCGTGACGCCGCTTCGGGGCGCCACTATCGAATTAAAAAAATTTGGACTTTATTAAAGTACAAAACAAAAACAAACATAACATTTTCTATAGTTACAATTACAATACAAATTAAAATTGTGACATAATTTGTGTTATTAATTTGAGAAATAATTAGGAGCTAGTATCACTAAAACGAGGAAAGAGATTCCTTACCGTGGATTTAATTTATACCAAAGCATAAAAGCTTTGATATTTGCTTATGGGTCGGACAAGAAGTGTCATCCGATCCATAAATCGCTTCATTTCAAGTCAGCAACGTGTACACCGTCTCTAGCACCATCTACTTTTACTTCACCATCACAACAATCTCGCCTCCGTCTTGGCTGGTTTGAAATGAAACTTACAATCGATTTCTATGAGACAATCGGACTAAAGCTATTTTAGTCTAACTTAGTACTAAACTTAAACATAATCCCGTACCATCACCAAAGATTGCACATAATACCCGATACTTTGATTTTTTAATTGCAGTCATGCCTAACTATAGGCCAGTGGATTATTTCACAGTGACTGTTAAAAAATTAAGGTATTTTTTCAATGGAACAAAACATGGATACTGTTCCGTATTTTAATACAAAATATATGTATTATCTATAAAAAACGGAATGTCTACAATAGTAGTTTGGAAGACAAAATCAATTAAATAACTAAGAGGAATTTCGAGTGTGCTGGCTCAAATTTAACTAAATTAAGAACTGGGTTTTTTTGTTGTAAAACATTGTAAAAACGGACGGAATAAATTCGTAGTGTTAAGTACATTTAATTTATTGGTGCAGAATATGACACAAATGTTGGAGTGCCACAAGTGCCCATTACACCTGCACTTAGAGGACCTAATGAATGCCACTAACGCTGCAATTAACGTGGCCATTTACTGGGCCCAAAATATTTAGTTTTCCATCTACTCGAAAAGTAGGAGAATAAGTAGATTTATTTATGACATATCCATTTGATTTGATGGACCATGTTGTTGAAAAAATCCGATACCTTAATTGGTACCTGTTGTTTAAGACTTGTATTCATTATAGACAAATTGTTCTTATGTATTAAACGCAGTAGAAAGCATTAAAAATTACCATAGTGTGTCCATGTATAGTTTGATCCATAGTACAAAAATGTCCTTAATGATTGCAAGTTCTAATTATAACAGTTATGAAATGATCATTAATGTATGTTCAGTTGTGTACTGGCATTGGCAGCTGTCCTAGTAGCTGGTTCGCAAACGTCGCGTTAGTGAACTTGAAGTGTCGTTTATCGTAGAACTTCAGCAACGCGGGGGAATAAGGGTGCTGCTTTTTTAGATGCATGTAGTGTTCCTCTGGTTCTGATGTTGTGTGTCCGCATTCTTCACAAACGTACATCTGGAATTAATAAAATAGTTTGTTAGTGATGTTTGTTTTCATTATTTTTACGGATAGCGATTACAATATTAGTAAGTTTACGAGACGTCCGATTAAATAATCTCTCATTGTTTCAACCATCTTTAAGTAGTGGCGCTGTTGATTATACTTATATTAATATGACTAAGAATTCATTACAAATTGATGCAAGGAGTTTTAAAATAGGAAATAGAGAGATATAAAATTTACCTTAGTCCTCCTTTCTTTGTACGCATAAGTGTGTTGAACTCCGTGTACTTTCAAGCAGTGGGATTCCAGAGAGCATCTTTGGGTAAACGATTTCTCGCAAAGGTTGCATTTATAGGGTCGGACACCCGTGTGCGTCCTCGTATGTCTTTTTAGATCGAAGGTGTCGTTGAATCCTTTGCCGCAGAAGGTGCATAAATATCGCTTCACATCTGAGTGGCATTTCATATGTCGGTTTAGCAGCCTCTGTAAACTAAAGTTCTTGGTGCAGACCCTGCAAACGAACTTTGTGGGATCGTCTTCGCTAACTAAAACTTGTTTGTTCTTTTCTTCTTCTCTTTGTCTCGCATTGGCTTCTGTTGCCAATGGATTTTTGACACCATGCCCACCATTTATGAATTCCAACGGAAGTTCTGCTGGGAGACCCAACTGTAATTAAAGAAATAGATTATAAGACTTACGTTCTAAATAACATAAAATATGTGAAGATAGTGATAAGGTGCTTCGAAAAGGTGTGTGCCAGAAGAAAAGGTTGAAATTCATCATTGAATTTTAAGACCATTACTTTTATTGTGACACGAATACAATTTCAAATGCAATAAGTTAAAGCATAAGTTGATTTAGGCTCGGCGTAATAAAAATGTATTTTATTACAACTTCTATGTCGTATTTATTTATATACGACGACACAGAAGAGAGGAAGTGTATTAAAGCTTCGCCTTAAAATCAAATAATGCTTACCCTTTGTTGCAAGATATGAATTTTGCCATCGCCGGCAGAGGATTTCTTGAGACTTACAGCAGCAGCAGGACTGAGGGACGGGTTCTCGATGTGACTGCTCCCGTCCAGCGAGTTGTTCCCGCCAGGGGATGGCAGTGACGTGCCGGTCGGCGAGTCCAGGTCCAGAGAAGGATGACTAGTGAAGGGGAAGCCGGGCGATAGGATTTGTTGTCTTTGTTGAAGTTGCACGTGAATTTGTAGCTGTTGCATTTGTCCTTCACCGTGTTGTAGAAGCGCTGGATTCAGTTGGAAATTATACGAGGAACCCTGGTTTTCTTGGCTGGCGAATGCTAAATAGTTGGCCTTTTCATAGTATTGTCTACTTAAATTGTTCTGTAATTGTTCTGATAATGATTCAATATCAACAGGATTGTGTACTGAATCTGGGGTGATTGATGACGATTCTCTAATATCGGAATCCGTTATTGACTCTACATGATTGTTTAGTAAACTAGCGAAGTCTTCAGCTGAGTCAGACAGGTTTCCTAATATTCCTTCGTTTGGCCCGGGGAATGTCAAAGTGTTGGTAAATTGATAGTTATCTATTACATCTTCTCCCATATCTACCACCATTGACTCCAAACTATTTCCATAATTGCCAATAGCACCTATATTTTCTAATTTACTTTCATAATCGATTTCTTCATCTTTCAGCGCTAATCCATAGTGAGCATTTTGCATTAGTGAATATTGTTTACTTTGTTCTGGGAAGTTTGTAGCGTTGTCGTTGTTTTCACAGTCCATATTGAAACCATTGATAATGTTGAATTCATTAGAAAAGTTACTATTGGCATTAAATGAGTTTTGGCCACCCTTTGTGGATGGTCCTAAAGTTTCGTAGAAGGGAGGAAGACTGCCCGTAGGTGGACTATTTGGTCCGTAGTTAGAACGGCCATCACGTCCATTACCACCACTTCCTGAACCGCCTCCAATCGCTCCACCGCCACCGGATGAGGGCGCTGTGCCGCCACCGCCAGAACTATAACTACCCGAACCTCCACTACTTTGGGAAGTGCCACTTGAACCAGTGTTACCGGTTGATCGACCATGACCCGCTGCAGCACTGATGATACCAGGGACTTTATTCCCTGGGCAATTGCGAAGGACAAAAGATGGCCTTGACAAAATTCCATTTGCGATTTTTGAACTACTTGTTCTTCTCTGTTCCCGTATTTTCTTTTCTGTTTCTTCATCTTCAGATTCACCACGTTTTTTCGCAATGACGTAATCAATGGGCTGGTCTTGTTCTGGTTCAGGCGTGGGTAATGTTGGCGGAATACTAACGTCAGATACTTCTTTTTTTCCGTCACGAAATTGTGACTGTGAGGGTGTCCTTTGTATTACTGATACTTTTTGGCATGTAACACTATTGTCAATGCCAGGAGAGGGGGTTGATTCCGGTGATGGGCTATTTCTGGGTGGTAGAACTACTGGCTCACTATCTAGCGTGTCTTTTTCTTCTTTTATTAGAGGTTTTTCTTCCTTTTTCTTATCTTTTGCAAAGACCGGCAAGTATTGTTTACGTTCTGCTTGTGTTAGAACGTGTCCTCTGTGACTGCCGTATGGGACATCACCCCCCAATATCGATGAAACAAATCGGGGTTCTTTTGGACGTTTGTCTCTTGTATTTTTTGTGCCATTGCTTTCGCCGAAGACATCTCGCTCTGAAATAAAGAAAAACAAATGATTAATATCGGATAAATTAGAATTAAATCGTTTCTATACTTAATATTAATTTAGGATAGGTTAGTAAATATGATATGAATGAAGATAACAATTTATGGAACAAATCAAGAAAAAACGAGTTATATAAAATAGTAACTATTCGTCCTCGGCTTTTTACTAACGTATTCATGTAGTGTCGGAGGCATGAGGCCTCGTTGACGTCACTGGTATGTGCCTCCATAACGGTAATACTCGCCTCCACATACACGTTCACACCGTTGTATATGTGTGTGTATATGTTTTTGTGTGTATTTGTCGCTTTATTGTAATTGGCTTGCGCGCGCACACAGCGGTGTGACAAAATCAATCTCGTCCCAAATCTGCCATCCATTGACCGTAGTTTTAATCATTTAGTCTGTGCTGAATATTTCCTGTCTGTCATTATATGTTACTTTCATACTAATTGACCGTGTGTCATTTATGTAAAATATATTATTTATAATATTTTTGCGAGACGACCTAGACGCCTACTGCAAGGGCTGGATCGAGGTGGCTCAGGAAAATAATACCTGGAAGAATTTGGGGGACTTGCCTTGACTTGAACTGCTACGAGACAGTGTCGGCTAAGACAAAAAAAAAAACGATATATCGGCAGTCAATAATATAACTTTGCAAACATTCAAATAAATTACTATTTGTAAATGAGTTACAGTGCATATTTATCAGAGATTAAAACAATTTGTAAATTGGTTACGTAGCGCTATTAAATAAGAGTGAATTCCGAAATTAAAGGAAGTCGAAATTTCTGTACAAAAAATCCCTCTATTATAGCAAAATACGCGTAGGTAGTCAGTGAAAGTCCCAAGGTTGGGCCAAACGAGTTTCTTTGCCCTTTCTCGGCTTTTGTTAGGGACCCAAGGACGATGCCTGTGCATTGTTGGGGCTCTTTTTTGTATGAGCTTGTAATTGTATGCGTCTGCGCAGCCGGGCGTGAAACGTATACTCTCATTTTAAATCTCCTCGTCCATAGGGCACAATTTTGTATTGCTTTCAGAATGAAGAAGGATATTTTGTGTTGTGTCCGTTGATAATTTTATAGCGGCACTTAAACCTCGTAAACATTTTATGTTTGCTTTTGAAAGTTACGCTCATTCGTCGTTCGGTTTCTTAGAACTGTCCATAAGACGTTCCTCGCTATTGGGCAAGCTTTGATCTACAAGGGACATTAAATAATTAATTATAATATAGTCCTTATGGTAATTACTGCATGTGTATGCGTATGCAACAAATGATTTAAATGATAATAGATTAGGCATTTCGAATTTTGGACTGCTCACTTAGTAACAGAATGGTCGTTTAAGTGGCGATTTAATAAAAAAGCAAAAGTGTAGTTAAAAGATAAGCCCAGTACATTGTTTGTTTTAAAGGTTACCGCGACTATTAACTGCATAAAGTAAAAATAAAAATATTACTGTTATTTATTTAGTACTGCATGGTCTTTCCACTGTTGTGTGACGGCTATGCGATGTGAAATAAAAATTGATGAATGCAACCAAACCTAACATTATCGTTCATAAAAGAAAAGGTTCGACAACATATACGTTTAATATATAATTCTCCAAGAATGTAAATACACATCAATGCTATTGCACTGTAAAAAATAACGTCGCGACATTTCAATGTTAATTATATTCGTTACAAAATAGCTCACGAATTTGGAATAAAATTCGCTGCAGATGGAGTGGAATGCCGGAGTCGGCACACTTTATATGGCGAAGATGGAAATGATAACGTTTTAAATGTGTGACAGAGATATATTATAGCGGTTTGAGGTATGTCTCAATGTAAATTATCATCTATAAGCCAATAAAAATAGTAAAAGGTATATTGGACTTTTCAGAACTCAAGCACAAATACATTGTAAATTGAGTCGAAGAATTTATTTTACTATTAAACATAAAAAAATACAATAACACATACAACAGAATACTACTCAAAACGGATGTCAGGAAAAAAAACTATGATAAAATGTTCACCAACATAAAAAAAAATGCAATGCAAGCTCTAAAATGTTTGCCAACATTAATCTTGTACAATTTAGTAAAGCTTAACATATCACACCAAAAAAAGGAACATTAAGTTAAAACAGTACATGCCCTCTAGACAAGGTTGTGTTACAGTTTCAATTAGTACAAAATATCAGCTTGCTATGTATATATACACCTGACTATGTTAATTGGAGATTAACATGCTATAGCCTTTTTAACATGCCATAGCCAACATTATTCAGCAATTTAGCACGAATAGGCGTGTTCTTCTTAGTTTTATAAGTAGGTAGCATATTGCCCGGGTTTTGCCAAAATTACTTTTATTTTCGACATAATAGAACCCTAATTCGAAGAAAGTGCATAAACCTTATTTGTATAAACTAAACTGTTTGTTCATTGAATATTCATTAAATGGCAATCTATTGAACTTTAAAATTTGAATAGAATTTAGTTCGCGTTCCTAATTAGTTCAACTTTATAAGGTACCAAAAATGCAATAGGTAATCACATTTTCGCGCTATGCGTTTGGCATTTCGAAACCAGACTAACTCTGTGATTAATATTCCAAGTGCTCCTACGACCTGATATTAGCACGTAAGGATATAATGAGAAATGGCTTTAAGCATTATTTATAATGAAATAATAATGAACGTGTTTTGGGTGCATTCCGAAAATAATTAAATAGCAATACTTAAATTTATGTTTAATTTTCATCTGCTTTTAAGCACTTCACTGCTATACAACCTAAGATAAAACTATAGATCTAAAACTATTGTTAATGTACACTGCATCAAAAGTATATTGAGAGGTAAGCAAATCTAATCTTCTTATTTTAACATTTTTATTTCGAGAGGTCAATTTTGCAAATGTGTATTATATAGCTGAATAATTCGCGAATGATTTCAATATTTTTCGCGTTAAAGCGAGATTTACATCAGAATAATGTTACTGCCGTGTTTGTTCGTGTTACCGTACATCGCTGCCATGGTCACGGTTATATCAGCACTTATATGATCACCGTTAGCGTTTTGTGCTGACGTCATATTCGTTGATTGATATATTATGTTCTTAGTCCTTAGCTTAATGCGTCATTCGCATATTTTTTGTAAGTCTTTAAAGCGATGAAAACTTGTATTGAGTTGCGCAAAACATCTTAATTTTTTATAGAGTTTCAACATTATAATGAAATTTTAATGTTCACCATCTGTTCGAGTGTTCTATTATGCCGTTTGACAGGTATTATAAACAAATCCCTTGTTCTCGCAGCGATTAAAACAAATAAAGTCACAAGAACAGAATATATGAGTTACACATTTAAATAGCTTGGTTTTTATTCTAAAACGGTAAGTCAAGGCCCCGTAATTACCGCGTCCATATCTATTCAGTTACTCAGTGTTTCCTGTCGAGGAGCACTGTGTTTCAACCTTGAATACGAACACTCATTATTTGGCCATTAACGGCAGCCTTCTCCGCATCATATTTTGGCAATAATTAGCGATTCTCGAGCGGCCGACTTGTTCTAAGACAATTTGGAGCTACATACACGTGAGCCGTTTGCGCTTGTAATGATCTTGCGCACAACATCCAGCTCTTTTCCTTGTATATCACCAGAATTCTAATGCAATAACGTGATCTTCATGATGAAGTACGAACCTCATTCGTTCAACGGTTTCCTGTTGTTTTTCCTGCACACCTAACTTTTTCTTTTTGTTTTAAATCCGGTACGTTTCATATCGCCTCTATTATTAAGTTATCAAGTCGGAAACAAAGAAAATATTTAACATAATGAGTGCATTAATGCGATTTCACGGTCGTTTATAAGTATTTGGACACAATTATTGAAGCATATTTTGGGTAACGCATACCTGCTTATTAAATTACAATTGTAATAATATCAAGCAATCACGGCGTAACTATGTAAAGCATTAATAACCTTAACACATTTTGCGGCTTGCACCATTACGACTCGTGTTCCTAGTAATTATCGACACATTAATCATCGACAAAATATTATTCTAAAATGATTAATTATGGGTTTGTTCCACTGTTACGTTACACTGTTACAATTACAATAAACGTGCGTAACAATAACTAAACCTCCGATGGTATCTACTTATGAGTGGCTATATTTGATTAATTATATAACAATTGTTTTATCTGACAGCTTTTACACGTTTTTGAAAGATATGTTTCGTTGTTTCGTAACGAGTCCTCTTTTCTTGTATAAAACCTGCAGTAATGTGAAGATTGACTTTTTACTCCATGATTTTGCAACGCATCATGAATTTATGACTTATTGCTTACCGAAAATAACTTGAGTTGAGAAATTAAATCTGAATAATGATTTATAATCCGCAGATGATTTTCACATGATCGTGGCCTTTATGTTCTACACGTTATATTTAAATATAACATGATAAATTATTAGTAGCCACACAAAGGCACTCATGTAGATGCGGCAGTAAAACTTGCCTGAGGCATTAATAAAAACTAGCGAGGCAGCGGGGCGGACTAGTATGACCTTGCGGCCGGGGTTATCGGACGCTGTTAGCATTTAACGCATTATAAAACGTAAGACAGCTATGAAGAACCGCTCCGGACGGAGAGCACATAAAATTCCGTTGAAGCCTTTTTTCCATAAGCATAAGTACCGATAGCACACGGTACATAGCTGCGCCCGCGCCTGCCTCGGTGAAGAATCGGTTAAAAGGTCGGCCCGAAGGACATTTTTTTGTTTTGAATAATTTATCGTGGGCGCGACCGCATGTGGACCGTTCTCGCCATATGTATGCGTGTTATACACTCACAAATCTGCAAACACTCCGACGTCTCCAATACTCGTAGAATTGATGATTTAGGAGCCTTTACAGATGCAAGCGAGCCAAGTTAATGGTCGTCTCTCTTTAAAATCATTTCGCATAAACGTTCAAGTGTTATGTCTGACATTGAAGGAAGGAAGAAAAGGCTGTTAAAGTAACGCGATTGTTTCCCGCACAGCCTTTGTGCCGTTCGCACATGCGTTATCTAGCCATGAATTGGTACAGTCTAATACGAATACCTACCTACCCACGCCTGGTACGCCTACTAAATGTAATTATTTAACCTTCCGTATATTTTTCAATACCACTTTTGATACACAAAAAACCGATTCTAATACGTCTCTCGGACCAAACGGTCGCAAAAACTGTTCAACGCTTTATTATTATTTTGATCACGGCGTGAATCACAACCAGATTTGGCGAGGGTTAATGACCCAAATATGTTTAGCGAAGTGTTCAAGGCTAGAGTCAACTAATTTGACTAGCTAATAGAAAAAATCCGGTATCTTAGAAGGCGATCGGTTAGCTTGTTTTCGTGCGTTCTCTGGAACTTCAACTTTATTACTGGTTTATCCGTTAAAACAATTACCGTTATTCAATTTTTTAAAGGGTCAGCCGTTGAAATAATCCTAAAGTTTTACGATGGTCATCCAATATATTTAGTACCTATCGACTGAAAATGGCGAGATTTCAGAAGGAGCAGTTAAGTTTGGGACAGTCAAATAGGTCAAGTGATCCTTGAATTAAAATGTTTGGCATTATACAGGCACATAATAAGCCAATAAGAATTTTGAAGGCGTGTGTTTTGGATGCCAATCGTATTGTGAATCTCATCTAAGCGTCCTCTAATGTTTATTTAGTCTTGGAACATGTTGTAAATGTCACTTTGGCTTTGGTACATATTACATATTCGTGTGTGTGTTGTGTAGTGGGTACTAGATCGTGGGCGGTCCGCGGCAAATTGCTCCAAAACACACGAAATGATTATCTTTTATTGCGCATGACACAACAATGGAGGAGATGACCTTACGATCGAGATTTAAGCCGTGGTGAACCGCTCGCTATTTATTTTTACTTACATTTTTAACGACATATTTTTCCTGCGTCCCATTTACATACAAAAATGAATTTTCTGTTACTCAGAAGAGTCTGAGTGACGTTTCAAAAGATTGTTTAAAGTAACACGATATTTTAAAGTTGAGATAAAGGTGACAGTTGTTCTAGGTGGTCGTAAATGTTTCAGATAAATGGACGGTGGCTTCGATGACGAATATAGTTTTATCGAAAATACCATATGGGCTTTACGTATCTACCATAAACTTCACGCTACCTCCATTATTCGTATCGTATCTTTTGACAGGAATTGATTTTATGTTATGTAGTCTTGTACAGCGTTATTTAAATGCAAATGGAGAAAAGTGGTACTATCTTTTCAATGCGTGGCGCTATTTTCCTCGCGTTACAGGTGTTTTAGTCTACGGCTTGCGTGCAGAAATCATAACCTACATTGCATGTTTAGTGTTATTGTGAATTGAATGAATAAACTCTCCAAAACGGCCAGAAATTAAGAAAAAAAATACTAAATTCGACCAAAGGTTGAACTTGAGTCACAAACTTAAACAAGTCTGTTCGAAGCGGAGCATACCTTAAGTATTAGATTGCTACCTAAACCGGCCAGTCGTTGATAGGGATCGTCGAATCGATGCAAGTAAGATTTAATTTCCACGTGTTCTAAGTTTACCCAAGCTGTGCAACACTGCAAGTGGTTGAGAACACATTCGCACGGTGTTTGCGCGTGCGCAGACTCGCGGACGAGACGAACGAGGCTACGTCATTCATCTGTATTTGTTGAAATTACCGTTTAACATGCTAATTGTTTATTAACATTAGTATGTTTTTTGCAATGTAGACAGAAGACAGCTTTGCTATAAGCTAGGATGAAATCTCAGTTTGAATGATCTTAAATAATTACTAAATGACATAAAGAACATCTAAGCCCTAGATCCTATCAACTGCACTGTTAAAACGCAAAAGAAATTTATTCCGTGCTATTAAAAGCAAAATGGTTGAAAAATAATAATAGATAATTACAATTTTTCTGAGCTTTGATCCATCATAATTAGATTCCCGTTATCGCCTATAGAGCGCATATAATCGCAGAACTGCTTTGCGGTTTATCTTTGACGGCGATTCTCGTAGAATTTTATAATATCAATCACGCGAGCATCGACGCCGAGTTTTATTGTTTCCGCAATATAGGCGATTGGACACCGGCTGTGGTCGCCCGCACCCCGCAACCCCGCGCTTGCTAATGACAGATGCATTTAGTAAATGTTTTTGTGGTCAGGCTGGACTAGCAATTTCACATAATTATTTCTGCATTTGCCAAATTCTTGCAAAAAAATTACAAATTCTTTCGAAATATTTCTAAACATCTTTGAAAAACAGGCTTTTATTGACTTGATATCGATAAATAGAATAGTAACTACTTCTAAAATGACTAATGCACAACCTACAAGTTCTAAGATCTTTCTATGAATCATGCGTCAATTACACAAGAAAAGTGGTGACTTGCTCGTGGCGACCTTTTTATCAAATTTACAATCAAAGTTTAGCAAACATGACTCCTGAGTTCTTATACAAATATTGATTCCCCATATTATATATTTAGCAGTAAGACCGCATTTTCCAATGAGCATTCCTTTTTCAAGACTACCAATGCAAAACTAGAGGTCTGACAAGTTAGTATACAAGAAAAGCAGATGTAGTACCTACTAGGGAACAGGTTAGTTCGCAATTAAAATCGCCCGTATCCATCACGCATCACCATGGAGTATTTGTGAGGACATGTGTGGGACCATTCCTAGAACAACTGGCTACTCACGTGCACATCTTTGCGAAAAAAAAGAAGAAAAAAATATGGCGAGCCCTTGAGTAACCGTCACTTAAGTGCGCCGTCGGATGTTGACTCTTTAAGTCAATTTCCTTGTAGTATGTACTCGGCAGTTCTCGTGGTTTATGTTTCGAAACAAGAAATGCGTTGGAGTATATTTAAAGGAGGCTTAAACTCAAAGGATGCCTTATATGGCTCTGCCTTGACCGACTAACTGATGAGGTCTAGGTTATGATGTTAGTCTGGGTTATGTGTTTCAAGTTGTCAGCTTTTGTAGATGTGCGTTCAGATTATTTTAAGAATGACCCGGTTCAGACTACATAGTATCAAATAATCGCTGCCTTTGTAGTATGCGGACCCGTATTTGCTAGCTTTTTAGATGACGACTTAGTTAAGTAGGGTTATGCAATGCAACTAATAGTTTCTCAGCAGAATTTTACACAAGCGCAACCCTTTTACGCTTTAACAGAAATGTCCATCACGACTGTTGACCAACAACTACCCAGGGGGGCGCCAAGCGCAAATTGCAAAAAAAAAGCAATTGAGTTGTCACAAAAACATTAGTTAAATATAACGCGTTACAAGTAAACGGCACTGCTGGTGATTGAAACACCATTAATAACAATTATACCAACCAAAGTCGTTCCGAGAACAGATTTTGTGCGCCTATTCTGAATGTAATCGCTTTTTTATGATCGCCAATCTTTAAAAAGGCAAAACCTTAAAAAGGTAGCTGGAGTACAATGGGTAAGGATACAATAGCCACGGCCACATGGCGAAATAAGTTTCTTCTTTTTTGGCAACTCGTAAAGATGCAGATTTACTGTTCACATATATTATGGAAACACGCGATAACGCATACGCTTTTGTTTTTGTTGCTGGTCGCGGTTGCGCACAAGTTTTGACTGTGACTGCGATTCGTACTATTCTAAAGCACTTGTCGTTTTGTTATTAATTAGAAAAGTTACTTTTAGATGCAGCTCCAGGGCTGACCGATTGACTGACAACGCATAGATTCAACTATTGTAGACATACCCATAAAAAAACACATTCGAGTATCACTAACCAGTGATGGGATGGGATACCAAAGGATGTCTATAGACGGGCGCAAAAAAATCTAAACCACCGGTTCAGGTCGAGTCGACGGTGGGTTGAAGTTTGTACTTCTAAATAAAAAAAAAACTCGATACATTTTTAAAGTATTCAGCAAGTGCGTATTTGAATAAAGGTTTAATACACACAGTCAATCCAATTTGGCATTCATCCAAATACGATTCGTGATCGCCAGCACAATACTTTTATTAAGAACAATATATTTTAAGAGTACAGTTAGGTGCATCTGCACGAACCCTTGGCCTTAATGCGAACGTCAACAGCATAATGTTAATTGATGCGCACGATTCTGAAGTTGTTTAATTAAACGTATTATGTTCTGTGTACTTGCTTGTTATTATGTACAATTTGTTGTAGTATTTCATTAGTGACCGTGTGGGTTTCGAATATAATGAAGATGATTTTGAAAATAACTGTAAAGGATTTTTTTACAACCTATTTTGTTGGGTTAAGTTATTTTCTAAGATCTTACATTAGTACATGTACTATTGTTTCTGAAGTTACAAGAAAAGTCACTTGAGCGGTTCTTGCAACTTCAAAATTAACTAACCCTATATCAGTTCTTCAGTCCAGTCCATTTCTATTCATTATGATACGACAGCTAGTTTAAAGTTATTAAATCTCTAGTATATTCTACTACTCTCCGTAGTACGCTAAGTACATAATCGTTCGATTAGTTCTTATAATTAAGTTTGCAGTACGTGTAAGCCTAGTACTCTTATGTATGTCTAAGTGCATTGACGTCTTTCTACTGCGATCTGATTGGCACACGATCGTACGGCGGCAAACCGCAGGGTCATTCTTAATTATTCACTTGACTGCCGTATGTAACGTCATACCTTATTAACGTCTAACATCGATAAATATTACTTACTTAATAAAAATTACAAATTGCAATGAAATTTCAACATCGTTGGAACAAATTGCTATTATCACGATAATTAAATACTTCTGCCTAGCGAGCATGGGCGTACCCAAGACATTTGTGACATGACATGATAAATTATGTCATATCTTACAATTTGTCTTAAATGCTAGCACGGGTCAAACATGTGACATATTTTAAAGGCGCAACATGCCTTTCTTGTTGCTGCCCGGCGAGCACGGCCTACTGTGACATGGCTTGAGTCACACATTTCATCGCAGTTTGGGCGATAACGCCATTTTGTCCTAAATAATAGCACCAGCGGCGTGAGAAAATTTCCTGACGTTTCTATGGGACTCATCGGGTCTTAATTGCTAATACGGACGCACCCATTTTGTCACAAATGTCACATTTTGACAGATGATTTAGAAAAATGTATCACTTTCGTTCGGAGGTGGTGATAAAATTTTATAGTTGAAAAAAGTATATTTGCCTTCTAATTACGGCACCACATGGCAATAAATTCGTTTTGTGTGTATGGTGAATTGGTGATCAATGCTTATTAATTAATTGAAATGTTACAGGATTATTAATTAATTTTATATTATTACTTTTTCATAATTGTATTTTTTTTTATTGTTGTTCTTATTTTAATTATGATCATTTTTTTATAATTATTTTCTTTTATACCATATTCTTCTTGCTTTCTACATTTTTAAATGTTTCTTAAATAAAATACCCAAAAAACATTTAAAATATAAAAAATAGGGGCCCGCCGGTATTGGTCCAAGCTATTATATTTTTTAGTAATTATTAAAATTTTCACAATAAATATATCTTTCTAACAAACACTTAATATGTTATTAAACAAACAAAGAAAAATAAAGTGTGCATAAGTCTATGGTCGTAGGTCAAATATAAATTAATTCCCAACAAAATTAAAAAGTTGTTTAGCTGTATGAACGGCATACTTTTGTACGTATTATTTTATTTGGTCGTCTATTCAAATTATGTCGCACTATGAAGTCAACAACAAGAAAAGCAAGTCGCGCCTGTAAACTATGTCACATGGTTGTCCCGTGCTAGCACTTAAGACAAATCGTAAGACATGACATATTTTATCATAACTTGTCATGACCGAGTCGAAAACCAAGCAATGTAAAAAAAAAAAAAACTTGTAATTCATGTTGGGATGCTGCTAACATGGGGGTAGCAAAGGGGGGGGCTAAATTTTGGTTATTTTTGGCCTAGGACATACCGTTTTCGAGATATCATTTTGGAAATATGCAAAATAAAATAAGATACGGAGGCCCATAATTCGGCAACAGTGCGTCGTAGGGCTATGCTTCTCCGAACATAAATGGTTTTTATGGCCAAGGTTAAACCGAACTTACAATAAAATTGGAAAATTTCCGAAAAAGAAAAAAATAAACGTCAAGAAGTTAAGCCACAAGTCAAGAAAATATCTCACGCCGCCGTGCTAGCATTTAAGACAAAATGAGTTTATCGCCCAAACTGTGATTAAAAGTGTGACTTAAGCGATGTCACAGTAGGCCATGCTCGCCGGGCTGTTGTTCTATAATGTCTTAAGAATGTGGGAATTGCATAATTTATTAAGTTTTTGGTAACGGGTATTGTTAATGACCGCAGAAGGTCGGCAAGTTAACCGTACAGTTCTCACGGCAACGCAGCGGGGGGTGGGGCTAGGTAGTGACGATTATTAACTATTAATATCAAGAAAAGCAAATTAATTAATGCATAGAACCCCCTTAGTTATTGACCCCATAATAATAATAACAGATTCGGGATGGCAGGCGGACAACTCGTTGAAGTCTTTTGTACTGAACTGGCGTAGTGCTACGAAGTCATGCTTTCGAATAAATTAATTATTATGAAACGGACGGCAATTATTTAATTGATTATTATGTAGTAACGTTGCATAATATATTGTTGATATTGTGGTTTTTAATTACCTATTTTAAAATTAAGTTATTAAAAAAAATGCAGTTCATTTAAAAGATGACATTCAGTTCTATGTGAAAACCCACATTTATGCGTATTTATTATTGTTACTAGTATTTAAAATAACCAATAATACGCAATTCCCTTAAACATTTGCCAATATAAACGCGGCAATGAATAAATGTCAATAGTTATCGCTACCGGCCTCTTGCTCCCCATCTTATAGTGCACATTGCTGCAGGTTGGGGTCGCACGACCTTCAACGAGCCAACTCATCCGTGCCCTTTTACCCACAGGTGCCAACACACCTGTAATTATTTTATTCGTACTCACTCTATTTTTAAAACTTTATAAAAGTTAAAGCTAAAAATTTCCCAGTACTTCTGTGTACCCATGCGGGCTTAACGGTAAACGTTGACTCACTGTTTTGTATTAAGATAGTAAAATTATTTATACGCTCAACATGTTCCATAACCTGTGATGTTAAACATTTATTTTATAGTTCTTCGCTGTAGCCAGGTGAATTGCACCGTTTGATGACAACATTGCAGTTGTATGGAAGACAAGTAAAAGTTATGCCTAAGGGAAATTAAATGTCCATATTTATTAGTTGGAACAGATGGCCGATGGGGCAGAAAAGTTCTGGAGTGGCGACTGCGAACCGGAAGACGATGCGTTGGAAGGCCTCCCACCAGGTGGACCGATGACCTGGTGAAGGTTGCGGGGATCCGCTGGATGCGGGAAGCACGGGACCGGTCAATGTGGCGACACTTGGAGGAGGCCTATGTCCAGTCCAGTCTTTCGGCTGATATATTGATGATATGGTAGTACAAACGTAACAGAAAATAAAGAAAACAAATGTAATTGTTTGGTAATTGAACTCGAAGCGAAATTAATGCAAATACGGGACACACGTCACACAAGTTAATTATATTGATATGACAGTCGAGATTGCGGTGACTAACCTAAATACAAAGCGAGCGGCGATGGCTGGCGGCCGGAAGTCGCGCCATTGTCCCGCAACCATTGACACCTCGGTACCTATCATCCGGTCAATTCCCGTACCGTGTGTAGTTCTCCATGATTCAAAAAATACATACGTGTTTGAGTAATTGTCAAGTGGATACATCCCAAAATACGTTGACCCTCAAATCTTAAGGCTTCGGGTCTCTTCAATGAAATAATTTAAGATTAAGGTATCTTATGTGATGTATCATTTCATTTTGAACTAATTACATATTTTATCTTTAGTTAGAAAACATACATTTCGATTTGAATTGGCGGTAAAGGGAAGAACGAGAAGTGGCCGACGATGAAAAAAATATGAGAATAAAGTTGTTCGCAGTGACATTAATGGCTTTTGATAAAGATGAGCTATAAATTAAGTCTACAAGCATAATTGTGAAAATAAAAATGTTTGGAGTATCAAGTCCTGTCTAGCTTGGCTTCTCAATACCCTGGAACTGTTCCAAACACACTATTGTCATTTGAATAACCTATTCAAGTAGCTTGTGGTGAACATTTGGATTCAAGTCACAGATCTGACGATAAGATCTGTAGTAGGTAAAAGGATTTATCAAGTATCGTCATAAATTCATTCAGGATATACTTGACTGACTAGGTACAATTTCGAGATGGAAATATTAAGTTGAAATTTTAGCACATCTATGAGAGTAAACAATTCGTGGAAAAACGCAAAAACACGACAGTTATATCAGTGATTCACGCTTGGTAACTACCTGAGACCGGTAAAATGTGCAGTGACGACAGTGGCCTGTTGATTATGTTTTTGTTTATCTTTCCTCTCTGCTAAAATACTAACTTACGGTTTAGAAAAAGAAACAAAAGTTTGGTCATAAAAAATCTAACTAACAAACCCTTAACACGTATTGGGGAAAAACTTTCAACAGTGTCATTCTCAGAATAACACTAAGCAGACGAAAAGTATGTCTCTCAATTTGACAAAACCAACGATAGATTAGGATCACGCAAGACACACAAATGATCGCAGGTAGACATTTGTTAGCGAAGCGGAGCCGAGAACTGGATTCTGTTCAAGTGTGAGTATCTTTTTTTTGGGCGAGCAAGTGGCCGTTAAAAAGGAAATGATAAATAAAAATAAAAACTTCGATCAGGACGATGACGACTACAATGAATATGAGACGACTGAAAATGTTAAAGTCGGATTTGAAGAAAGCGTTATACTAGATGATACAACAAGAGACAGATTCAAGGTTGAAGTCGAGAAAGATTAAACAAATTAGTTTAAGATTACTGTACAAGGTATTCTACCATTAGATGAGATTGAAACTGAAAATATGTGAAGAGAAGAGAAGTGCCAAGTGATAAATCCTGCAGACTTACCGATACAATCCTTATCTCTCTTGGAGAGGAGTGCAATGGGGCCATCATCAAGCGGGGAACCAGTACAGAGCGGGTCGGTCTTGCTAGCGAGCAATTCCAGCCCTTCCTGCAACCCCAGTTGCTGCTCATGCAGCCGCTTCTTGATTAGGAAGATTTTCGGCATCTTCGGGCGCTAATAGTCACTACATACACTCGATCCTTCTGTTCGTCTATGTCACTTGGTCTTTTAAAATTCACAAATCAGCATCGTATCACACTTCACGTTAAGTTTCCTCGCGTTGTTGATGTTTATTTTGTGCGTACAAGTTAGCGGCACATGTGGTACCGTTGGCCGCTGCGAAAGGACTGAGAGCTAGTGTGCGGTGCCCGCGACACCGTTGCCCGAACAGGTCCGCCCCCGCCCGCGCCGGCGCCGCCCGCCTGGCCCCATGCGTCCGCGCACCGAACCACACCGGCACCTCCGCACAACCACCGCTCTTGCACACAGCCACACGCACCAGTAAAAGTGCTATTTTGTGTATGCCGGTTCTAACTCGTTCTATCTCACTTTGTTCTATCACTGGTATTTTTTTAGTATCCTCTTCTTTTTTTACAGTGATTTGTTTCGATAAAATGATAAGCCATATTATGTATGTACTTTTTCTTCAGTTTTATTGAACCCCAAAAAATGTACACCTATAAACACTTGTTATAAAAATACAAAAACACTCATAACTCATTCTTTGGCACTTCTGAGATATTTGCATTAAAATTTGTGTCAGTTGAATCATCAAATAAAGCCTTCATCAATACTGGATCCTCCGCGTTTTCAAGCTGTTTTTACTTTTGATAATTACAATGATTGCACAGACATTTAGTAATAACTAAGAATTTAACAGTATATTGTTGGAAATTATTAATTAAGTCGTACAATGCTTAGTAAAAATATAGTAATAACATTTAAATCAGGTAAGGACCTCACAGCGTCTGCTGTCGGCAGCCTTTCAATTATCGGGGGGATTTGCAAAACAATAGGTCCCGAACGGGCAGACAGCAATCTATATAAAAGGAACGGGGATTTACAATATTGTTATGAAATAACATCAATAAACTTTACAGCTTTCATTGTTTAAAAGGGCTTTGGGATTTTTTTTATTGTAATGCTCATCGCAATGGAAGTGTCGGCACCTTTTGGATTCTTGTCACATGTTCGTGACGCCATCCTGATATTTTATTGCATCGCCTTTAACAGTTAAGGATGTACAATGTACACAATATTCTAGTTTGTCGGTCGCTTCCAGATTACTCACGCCGTTTTTATTTTACTGAACACCTCAGTACAATTCTTGCACTTCCTTCTTTTTCATCCACATTTCCGGGAGTTTCCATACCAGCGGATATACTGGCTTATTGAGAGGTGTGCATTTAAAGCGTTTTGCCTATGATGAAGATGTTTGCAACAAATAAACTTAACAAATACTTTCATAGAAAGACCCAAATTCGTAGATCAGAATCTAGAGGTTTATCGGTGCCAAAGAGGAGATTAAGTTCCCCGATATCCTTGTAGTAATTCCGAGAAAACGGGTTTTTTGTGAAACAAACCTTAAGAACGGTACAAAGAAAGTGACTATTCATTTAAGACTTTAGAAGAATAGTGAGCTTACACGGCTTGATGAATTTACTCAAAAGATGAGTCAGGTAAACTTCAACTTTCAAAGTAATGTTTTCTATCTAATCTTTAATTCCAACGGTATACCTCTTGTTTTTTTGGTACTAAAAAACAGGTGTTATTGTTATTAAAATCAATTTCTGGATTCAATAGTAACCTGTGCCAAAAAAAAATCAAACAGTTATTTTAAATAAGAAAAAGAGCGGATTGGGCTTTATTTTATTTACTGGCAGAATATAATTGCGCAAGACGAGTCCTTCGCTTGAAAAAATAAATTCAATTTGCAAAATGCAAAATTGTAATTAATAATTTCAATTTTGCAATTTGCCACCAGTAGAGCTTTATCTTACTAACACCAATGACCTCTACCACTATGCATAAATATAGTGGTCGTCAGTAATCAATGCTATTTTCATGGTTAAAATGCTTCGTTTTACTGATCATAAATCATTTTTTTTTATAAAAAAATAGACCTAACGACTCCATAAAATGGCAAGGCGTTGTTTACACAAATAAAATAAAACTGTAATACGCTACCGAATTGGTCCCGTCTGGTTTTTTAGTAAAAAATGGTAGCGATTTTGCGTTTGAGTCGACTGCGTGAGTTTTTTGTTGGTCCTTGTAACAAGTGATCGTTAAATTACTGTATTTATTTTTAGAATGTACCATGACTATGATAGAGCTAGTTGTGTCCATATTCTCAATTTTATCATTTAATTGATTCATCGACTGACTGGTCGACTGAGCTTCAACATAGGCTACAAAGCTTCTTCTGGGTAAGCTCTCCATCGTAGACTCTGTCTCTGTCACCTCTGACCTAGACTAGAGTCAAGAGCAAACCCATCACAAATAAAAAAAAAAGCACATCTGAATCGAAAAGTGAACATATACGAAAATTTTTGGCAGTTGTTGGAATGTTATAATTTGAACTTATTTAAGGCTGCATGATCAAGATCTTAACACCGATTTTGAAGTGGGTACTGGTTAGCATAAAAGTAGGGCAGCGCGGGTTGTTCAATAATCGTGTCGGGCTCAGCAACCATTGCACGTGTTTGGGAGTCGTGCACGGGCACAGCTTCGTCGTGCGAGTTCACGCCAAAGACGTACTAACTAAATTATCTTATTATGGATGTGATAATTTAAAAATATACGAAAACGCATTCGGTTGAAAATTCAGTCGTATTCGTTTACATTTTTAACGTTTATGGTATTTGGATGATGGAACAATTGGAGGTAACGTAGACACCGTTTTAAATCCATCGGCCTAGACCTCAACCTCTTCAAATATGTAATTTTTCTTTGTGACAATACTGACAGACAACCGACCCTAAATAAATTACAATAGCTCCTGATACAAAATTTTGTATAAAAGTTCATTGCACTTCGTAGATGCCCCAATTTTTTTTTTTCATTCAGCTTTTTTTCATTCATTGATGGCAAAATTAACTATTTTAATGATATTTCGGATCATCATCATCATCAGCCTTTTAATGTTTCCACTACTGGGACACAGACCTCCTCTCTGTGAGAGGGAATGGGCCGTAATCCACCACGCGGGTCCAGTGTGGTTTGGTGGATGTCACATGTCTTCGAATTTTTGGTTCTGGGACATGCCGTTTTTTTTTGGTTTCTTATTAAATAATTTACCTTCATATAGGCACTTCATCTGAGTAATAATAAACAATTTTGTCGTCTTATACTTTACTTCATAGATCGCGGCACATCTGAGCGAGAGGCGACCGGACGGTGCGTGTGCGTTGATTGCGCAACGATTGGTAGCACGGCGCGCGCGCCGGTTCCACGCCGCCGCCGGTTACCCGCCTCAAGTTCTCGGCAACGATAACCTCTTTCATGACCAAAGAAGAAGTTGTAGTCAGTATTGGCGCCAATGCTTAAGTATAGAATGTGTGGCCAATATTTGTTTTGAAGTCTTGGAAAACTTTTGCAGTTGCAACAAAAAGAATTATACAGTTTTAAGTTTTCAAGAAATTGGTTAGTTGACATAACGAATCACTTTTTGTATTGTGATTTTGTGAAGTTGAATATATGAAAATAAGAACCGCACATAATAACAATAATTTAATAGACAACCTTGAATAGACAAAAGTTATGTTCTTCAGACAACGTTTGGTAACACCAAGCTTTAATGTTACTCACCAAGGCATAGTAATAAAAAGTGTAGACACAGCTAAATTCTTAGGTGTAACCATTGACAAACGTCTAAACTGGAAAGCACATACAGAAGAATTAAATAAAAGTCTATTCTTCTGCCTACGCATTCTATACACTTAAACCCATCTTAGGTCCCACTGCGCTTATTACTGCTTATCGCGGAATTGTCGGCTCAATATTAAATACCGTACTTTATTAAATGTAATATTTTAAATCATCCTTCGTACAAACCAATCCCAAACTATTTAAAAAACTATCAGATGTATCAATCCGCAAACGAAGGGATAGCAATACATTTTGGAAAGTAAGATAAACCCCCACGGCACTCATGCATAAAATTATTTTCTCTTTAGCACCAGATATTTACAATAAAATCCCTAAGCCCATTAGATAATTGCCCACAACTCTATTTAAACTACATCTAAATAAATGCCTGATAGCCAAATGTTATTATAGCTTAACCGAATTTTTAAATGATCGTACTAAGAGCTTATTATTATGACATTTCGTGTTGTGTGTCCCCATACATACATAGTTGACGCTACCCTGGGTAAGGAACCCTTCGTGTGCGAGTTCGACTCGCACTTGGCCGGTTTTTTTTAATACATTTTTTATAACCGATTGCACGACAGTAGGTTACATAATTGTGTTTTTTGTTAATTACATAAATTCAAATGGTTAATATGACCGAAATTATTTTTTTGTTTGCCCTAAGCGGTAAAACATAAAGATTCTATTACTAAATGTTATTTTAAGACCATGCAAATCTATTGTACTCGTATACTTATGTTTTAAAAAAACAAATATCTTATCTTATCTTATCACAACATAATTATTATAGGTAGTATATATATATGCCTAATTTATATAGGTATAATTAGCTAAGTTATAATTGTATATTTTAACTTTCCTTATTTCTTTCTACGCACTGTGTCTTCGTCTATCGTCCAACTTTCCTGTCGCAGGTCTGCGGGAAGAAATTTATATTTAAATAAACAGAACCTTTGTGCTCTTCTATTTGTACTATTATGTGTACATATATAAATAAATAATGAAAACCGGCCAAGTGCGTGTCGGATTTCGCACATCTACAGTCCCGTACCAAATGTAGAATAACTTGCATTTGTTAGTTAAATATACGTATAAACATTGTCACCAAATTCCAAGTTCATAGGTCAATGGATAGTTAAAAAATTCTTCGAAACAAAATTATGTGACAGACGACGGCAATAGGGTTCCGTTTGAATCCTTCGGGTGCGGAACCCTAAAAAACAGTTTGAATGGTCATGAAGTTAAATTTAGATTGGTTTGTGTTCTACCAGATAGGCAATGTTTGCCAAAAAGTGAGATTTTTATCTTATTTTATTAATATTATAATTGCGATAGTTTGGATGAATGTGTGTATGTTTGTTACTCAATCACGCCAGAACGGCTGAACGGATCTGGATGAAATTTGGCACAGAGATGGATTATAGTATGGAATAGCACATAGGATACTTTTTACGACTAAATTTACGACATACTCGCGAGCGAAGCCGCTGGCAAAAGCTAGTATGAATTATTTATTAAAACATCATGCGAATTCTAAAAAATTTCGGCATGAATATATTAGTGCTTTTCAAACAATAATAACGGTTGAAATTTAAACCCGTTATTCAATAAAATACATTAATTTCGTATTTTTTGTAGAATTGAGCAGTTTAAACACTACTAATCCGAGCAAAGTTGTCGAAGGTCGAAGCCGTTAAGGAGGATTCGGATTTTCCAACTATTTTCTTAGGCAAAACATTGTTAGTTATTTAAATAGTACATTCCACAAGATTCTCCACAGGTTTGATACGAACTCGATGTTCAATGATATCAGATAGAACGTCCGTTTGACTTCATTCCACGTTGATCACAATGATATTCTTCGACATATCTCGACGGAAACTCTTTTTGCACTTGACAGGCGCTCACGCATATCCACCGAAGGCGAACTTGATCTTCAACGTTTGATTTAACAAACAAACAACACGGCTTATTATAAGCAAAAGTAGTTTTGAATCAGTTGGGTGCTACATAGTTGTGTATGAACAAAGCTGTTGCTTGCACAAGTGTAGCCAAATCTGATGACGCCTTAATTTCCATTTTCAACAGAACGAGAGAGAGAGAGAGAGATTGGCAAAGATATTTTCCATGCATTGCGAATTAGAAGATATCGATGAGGAGCTTCAAGATCTCGTTGATATTTTCAAAGTTGTGTTGAAGAAATGCCCTGCAATCTATTTTGGAGAACTGGAGCTATCGTTGAACGTAGGGTTGCATAAATAAAAGTTAAAAGAATGAAGGTCTTAAACAAGTTGTGAGAGAGACTGAGCAAAAAGTGTTGGCACTAGATAAGGACTAGAGAATAGTCTAACTACATTTTTAGAACGGTAAGCAGCTGCAGCTGGTTTCTAGGCTTCCTGCCAACACCGCTATATTCCAAACCAGACGGTAAGCAAGTAAATAACATCCCGTAGTGGTAGCTTCGTCTTCCATCAAGTGTGCCGTGTAAATAGATCGCGGTACAACGGTACCACACCATGTATTCTCGATGATTGCCCTGAAGCACGCGCGTGGCATCACAGGGGAATAAATTGCAATAGTATTAATGTTTTGAACCGGTCCACTGATCACAACTCAAGTGAACACTCGTATTATTCAATTGGTCGCACGAGCCTGCCGTTTTGTTATGAAGCGTTGCATTCGTTTATGACTTGTATGAGTGAAGTTGTTTGAACTTGATTATTTTTGTTATTGTCAAATTAAATTCTTAATGCTGTTAAGCAAGGGGCGCTTATTTATACAATGTTAGTCATGCTTCGAAAATTAATTGTTTGGGGAAAAAGTTTCAGGACTTTACTACTACATATTTCATTATAAGCTTGATAACTCACTTCACAACAAATGCCACAAATATCAGTGCAGTCCTGGCTCTTGTACTAGGAAGTCCTGAATCACTAGAGACCCACCTCTCAAAACAGGGAAAATTATACAAAAGGAGCTGCTTGATGTTAGGTATACTTAATAACTGCGAAAGCCTTAATTGTAGTTGTAAAGTAATTCATAATATTATTTAAAAAATAACGTTTTTATTCGTTTCGTTCAAAATGAGATGGAGGTATAATAAATCATTGAAATATACAAGACAACAAGGCGGTATTATTGAAAAGTCTTTGCAAATCTATACCAATATTATAAAAGAGGAAAGATTTTTTTGTTTGTTTGTACCGAATAGGCTCCGAAACTACTGGACCGATTTAAAAAATCTTTCACCAATAGAAAGCTACATTATTCCTGAGTGACATAGGCTATTTTTCAATCCCGAAAACGGGCCCTGTGGGCTGGTCCACGGAGCGAAGCCGCGGGGATCAGCTAGTGTAAAATAAAATGAAATAAGTATTTAATTAAGATATGACTTTAGGATTTAAAACTTGCTTTGAACAGCTGTTTATTATCTACTTATGTTTTGCTAATTAAACGAAAATGGAAGTTATCATATATTTCAAATATGCATTTTAATTTAACAAAAATATTACATTCAAGGATATTTTTCCGTTTACTTTTCAGCAAGTTTCAGACATAATATTAATATTTTTGAAATGACACCAACTGATAAAACATTATTGCTTGATTATCGTATAAATAGACTGAATATTTTTATATTAAATTAAAATAAATTATATGCTATTGTCTGACCTCCGACTACGTGGTGGACTAACATGACGAAACTTCTATTGGAGGAAGAACTGCCCAACCCGACAACTCAGGACAGTTTGTTCTGGTGCACAAAAATGTAGCAAAACTGAGCCCACCTAATGTGAACTCTTTCCCTTTTATGCCGTTTTTCTCGTCACACTAATATTGTCTAGTTTTCTACATTATCATCAAAATCTTCCTGCTCTTATCCTCTGTTACTTGAAGTCGCCGCAACACGTCTTCTTCTTACATTCTTCGCCGTATTATCCTAGATCATCAACAGCCTTATTGCTTAATGAATTCGGCAAGGCAAAGGGCAAACAGTATGAAAAATCGACCAATCACATAGACGGGCATACAAATCGCGTCTTTCATCTCGCATGTGAATGGTCGTTTTTTCATATTCTTTGCCCTTTGCCTTGCCGAATTGATTACGCATTATGGCTGCTGTTCCGATACGAAATAATAAACACTCACATTGATTGTCCGCAATTGCTGAGTCAGATAAATATAAATGTGCCTTACAAACTTGCTCGTAAGTCTAGTTATCAGTTACTTTGCGCTAAGGGCTTTAAAGCCCATCTGGATAATTTTTCCACCATTAACAGACTGAAAGAAAGAAAGAAAACTTGTTTATTTGGCACACACAGATACACACAATGTACAAATATAAGGAAAAAGAATCTAATAAAAACAATACATACATAGTGTGCCCCGCGGCTGCGCCAAAAAGGTTCAGTTCAGCAAAATGCCAGACAACTGGGAGTTGCCTGACGCTGGTTTTCAACTGAACCTTACGTTGAAGTGCACGGATGTGAATCAGTTATGATTTTGAGGTTGACTGCAGATTCAATTTAGTCGCCTGTAACGCTCACCCACTGTAAATATTGTTATGTCTTACTCTTTGGATAAAGTCAAGTCTACCTTGCATAGGGCATTATCTCAAAATTGGAAAAGAAAAAGAATATTGTAGTTTATTTTTGTTTTCTTTTTTTCATTTACATAAAGATTTAGAATATATTTGTATTTTTTTGATGGTTGGCATAACGTCAACGTCGAACAAAATTGATTGAATTAATCGAGAAAACCAG
Organism: Orthosia gothica; assembly: GCA_949775005.1. Classification (NCBI taxonomy): domain Eukaryota; kingdom Metazoa; phylum Arthropoda; class Insecta; order Lepidoptera; family Noctuidae; genus Orthosia; species Orthosia gothica. Next base: position 21,176,779 of record OX459045.1, on the reverse strand, counting down.
CATCAATTAATGAGTTCTCATTTGTATTTTGTATGTCGGCTTTGTGTTACAATAAACTGTATTTATGTAACAATCAATCTAAATAAGTAAAATTTGACTGTTCTATATTTACTCCTATGTTTAATGCATGCCGTGGCAGCCTTTAATTAAGGCTACACTATAAAATATAAAAATATGAGTACTTCAACATGTATTTTTTTGGTGCATGCTTTGTTTGTTGTTCTTAAAAAAATGATAATGTCATTGACCCATAGCTAATATATAAATAACCATGTTTATTCGGTACACATTACTTTAAGACGTCTCACCTTATGTGATAATAGTTTGTACGTTAATTATACAAATTATACACGTGATAGGACGAGGACGTAGGTCGTACCGTCGCCTACGTGATTCGTAAAGCGTTATCACCCGCACCGATGACTGAACAGTGAATATTTTAAAAATAAATATGTCTGGTATAAACGTCATCAGATTTAAACTAGTCTAGAACTTGGTTGCATGCTGTGTCTACGGTATTTTCTATTATTTATTTATATACACTTTATTGTACACCATAATAAACAAGAAAAATAAACTTAATACTAAAAACACAATGGGCGGCCTTATCGCATACCGCGATCTCTATGATGGTCATGCAGTTATAAGTTTAGTATATTTGTAACCATACTGCATTCATAAATATTTATTTATTTATTCATTAAAACATACATTTGTTTTAACAGGTAAGGCCCAAGCTAACAAAAGTAGTAAAAAATTGTAAGGTGTACAATCCCAAGTAACGGGTCTACATAGAGGTATAAGTTACACAGTGGACACCACACTAAGTGTCACCCTCTGGCATTCCGCCCAAGAGCAAGAAAATATGTCCAAACGCAGAGATATGCTTTTAAGTATTCTTACTGCACGAATCACTGGTGCAAACTTTAATAAATTTGTACGGGTTGCCGGGACTTTAAAAATCCCCTCCCTAGGTCTTAACCGAAGCTTCCTGTTTGGAACGAGCAATCCCAACGATTCCAATGTTTGTGGATTACTCAGCATGCCACGAAAAACCATAAAACATATTTTGCAAAATCGAGGTCGCGCCTTACCTCCAACTTCGCCGTACCCAACCATCCCTATAACAAAAAGAGTTGGATACATAAGGGGGTAGAAGGAGTATACACCAAATTGCTTCATATATAGGGTATCGGCCAAATTTGTTCTGCATCTTTTCTAGCACCAGAGAATACTTCACTTCATAAAGATTCCAGATGATAGCACTAGTTTCCAAGTTGCTTCGTACCAACGCATTATAAAGCGATTTGACTGCAGCCGCCAATATAGTGTAGGAATTTCCCCAATAATCATGTTTTGCAGGTCACCTAGATCAGATTCGCTCATCAGTGGTTGGGAAAATCTCAGGATTAAAAACGAAACTAATACGTCATTGTTTTCTTTATTTTTAATAAACACAGTTTTCCTTCTTATAGTCGTATCAATAGCACAAAATCTTTGTACTGAGAATTTGTGATTTTGGAAGCACAAGCAAAGCTAAATCTTGCCCGATAGGCGTTAGACAACCGGAATTACCAACGTATTAAGTTTTAAAACTATACTGGTACCGGATATACTGTTATGTTATTTATTTGTTCATCTTGAGGTTGCTATATTTCCTGTTTTATACATATGTATATTTTAGGGGCAACATTTTATAAAAAGAAGCCTCTTATTTATTTTGTAGTGAATGTTAAGTCCAATACATTTAAGTCACATACAATAGCATTGTAAAAAGCAATGTCTTTCTCGAGAAGGCCACGATCTAAAAATACCGAGTAAATTGCGTATTTACACTATTTATAGAAAGAATATTGACTAAATATAGACAGGCCGTTTTAAATGGTAAAAGGTTGGTGCACATTTGAATATACCGTTCGGAAAGAAAAGGAAACTTGAAAATAAAAGTAAAATCGATTTCAATAGTAATGGAAAGGCCAATATGTGTAGCGAAAATGACAATAGTTTTGCAAAATACAATATTGATGCATTTGGAGTTTAATTCTGTGTACAATTAAAATGTTCGTTGCGGGATATTGGTTTTTCTGAGGAACAAAAGATACAAGGCGCTTTGTCGTAATCAACAAGCGTAAGAAGCAATCAAGTAGGTGTTAGCAGAGTACCTATGTTGTTTTAAGTAAGATCCTGCCACCAATCTCTGGAAGAGCCTTGTCTTTGCCAGCGAGTATGAACGATAAAATGGTATCTTCTGTTACAATTATATATTTTATATAATATAATTATATCGTTAACATGCGCATTTTATTAATATTTTATAATACTTGTAAGAAGTTTCAAACTGTCAATCGTATTGCGTATAAGTTTGAATAATACATTTTATGAATCTAGCCGTATGACTAACTGAAGAAGTTTAGAAACATTGTGCTCACTTACTTTGCGTAAATGCGGAAATAGGATATATCGATAATGCATGTTCATGTCCTGTGACCTAAAACACTGAATCTATTGCAACGGTACTTCGCTGATAAATAGCTTTATTTATTCATTAGCACAGTCAGTGAACACACCTTTGTGTGCTTAGTTATTTTGCCGTAGGATTATTAAAAGCACCAATTTATTACCACCTACCGCTTCAAGTTCAAGTCTATCCATTTGGAAATAACTATTATGGCTTCTATCGATGGGTAATACCTGTATCGAAATGAAAATTATATTGTTTTTGCCATTAAAACCTATAAAATGTTGTAATCTTCTGAGCTCGTGTAGAGTTCTATGAGTTCCATAACTTTCATTAAAAGTTCAATTGTGAGAACTCTTCGTTACGTGAATTAAACGTCAGAAAATTCTCAAGGCATGTTCACGTGTAGCTAACTACCTACCTACGTATACCGGTTGTCAAAAGGCTGCGTGGTGCGCGGGCGCAGGCGGGGAGGGTGAGGGGCGCGCGGGGCGAGCGCCGGGTACAGCGACCGCAATAGCGATGGTTGCCGCGCCGCAGCCACCATTGCCAAGATCACGGACCGCGCATGCGCGGCGAATGTCAGCCACGTCACGATCGAGCTTCGTGCTATCGCGATTGGATCGTTCGGATTTAGAACTCCGAATACAATCACGATTTAACTATCGAAATTTCTTATTTCTTGTTGGATGTAGTACTTTAAAAATAACTTGATGTTATTTCCTTCTCTAGAGTGATAAACAGCAGTACCTTTACTGCTGCATATATCTCTGCATGAGCTATTTCAATGTATACGTTACTGACTTCAGGCGTAATATTCAATTATTCTATTATTTAATTTTGCTTCGAAGAAAAATGAGCTGTCTACATTCCTAAGTTATGTTAGTCACATCAATTTTATTTCAATCGAGCACCAATCACGCTCGGTTCCCGTTCCCCAAACGAGTAGCTATTATGCAACCGTCTCACATAGGCACGCACGTTTTTTGCCCGCCATCCCCACGGTAAATAGTGTCCCAAGACTCCTGACGAGCTTTGGTTCGCGTCGTCACCTTGTATGTATAATAGCCCTTGCCCTATCTTTATATGGGCCGAGCCGTAGCCTCCCGCAATCCTCATTCAGTACACGTAAGGTAGCGGCCCTAAGGACCGGGTTTTTGTAACAGCGCAACAGGTAGAAAGGAAAGGATTGCGAGTGCAGAGCGAGAACACATGACATCATCTTCATGTCTGTCTCGCTCGGCGCGCCGGCACAGGAATGCCGGACGATTTGTGTTTGCGCATAATACAGACGGTTCGTGCGACCACTGTGTAGCTATAGTTACGTATAGCCGAGCATAACCAACACACACTGCCCTAATGCGTACGGGTCATGTAGCGGGATTTACAGAGTTTAGCCAGTGAAATTTATATTGAAAGGGAGTCTGATGATTTTCGAACATTATCGCCTTTTTTGAATTTATTTGTTCTATTTTAGAAGCTTTCAGTTTTGTTAACATTTTAAAAGCAAAGTTAGTTTTTTCGTGGAACCTTCACTTGCCTATAATATTATTTAAATTAATTTCACTATCTTTTGAAAACTGAAACTTAGCTACTATAATAATTTTCTGTATATAAGGCACAAACGTCAAGGCAGCCTAAGCTAATTATAGTCACCCCAGAGAGTGCACTTGCGTGTTAATTTTATGCAGGTGTCCTATTTCTAAAATAATATTAACATATCGATTACCGAACATTGTGGCTACTTCATAATAATATGGACATAATGCTAAGAAGGACCAAAAAGTAGGAATTGGAGAAAAAGGAGCCTTTACTCTTTCTAACTTTTCTTTTTAGCATTTCACATCTTTCCTGTCATGAATAAATAATATTTACTTATACACTAGATCTCTATCTTAAAGCATCACCAAATAAATCTCACATTTATTTACAAGGGCCTAGCAGGAATTATACAAAAGCTGATAAATAAATAAATCATCTGACAATCCTCGAAAAATTCGCAAAAAAACCCCTAGAAACGTGACTTCTTATTTATACGTTATATAAATAAAGCGACGTTGCGTCTAGAATATTAAATAAACAGTAAAACCGGTACCTGAGTGTATGTAAACATTGTTAAAAAACTTCATTTCGAGGCGATAATTGAAGAGAATCCTGTTGCATCAATTTACAGAGACCGATGTGGCTAAAGTCGTTTGGAAGTCAAACGCTATGTAAGTCAATATTGGATAAAAAATATCGTTTGCCAGAAATAAACTGAAGAAGCTGTTAATTGAATTAACTGGTTGTGTTATAAAGTGCAATGTTTTGACTATGATGTAATTTGGGGGTCAAAAGATGACTTCCAATGATAAAAGAAATAAAAAATTAAGACTTGAGTAGATGTGTGAGTGAGTTTTGTTATACAATATTTGAGTCTGCATGAGAATCACTGATAAAAGATCTCATTATTACTGTAAATATTTATGTATTTTTAAATGAAGGGTAATTTTTAAAATTTTCGGATATTGGTTTTATCTGAAGCACTTTGCGAAAAAAACAACATCAAAAGCAAAACACTAAAAAGTGCAAAATAACTCTCGTTGCGGAAGTCAGTGTCTTTGGTACCTCTTATACCGACTGCCACCTCAACTTTTTAGTGTTTTGCTTTTGAAGTCGGTTTATTTGTTTTATGAAAACGTTTTTATTTCTTTCTTTTTAGTTTTAGTACACCATCACTAGAAAGTGATCAGTTTCCATAGTAAGATATCTAAAGAATTGACAAAATACCCATAACAACTCAATTAACACATTCGTGCTGTTTGTCGCTAAGGAGTCCGGTTGAATGTTCCATATCTTGAAAACTGGTGAATTGTTTTTGATGAAACTTGCACTATACTTAATCAGCATAACTGGACAAACATACATAAATACAGACATACAAACACTTATAAAATTTGGCACACATGTTTATAAGCCCAGATAAAGTATAATATGTGAATATTGTGCTATTTCAACAATATTTCAAACATTTTATATATTTTTATGGATGTGTGGATGTTTGTTTGTAACTCAATCACGCCAGAATGGCTGAACGGATCTGGATGAAATTTGGCAGATAGTTATATTATAGTCTGGAATAGCACATAGGCTATTCCAGACTATAATCTACTTTTGATACCGGTATAATATTCCCTTGGGATGTTAAAACACTCTTCGCGCGGGCGGAGCAGCTGGCAGAATCTAGTATTGCATACATACGTATCGAATTAATAACCTCCTTTTTTTTAGGTTCAGGCACAAGTTTGTATTATTCGGGGGTGGTATAGGGGAATAACAAGGGATCTGCATCAACTAGGACCTAGGCTGCAACCGGCGGACCGGATGACTGCAGTATATATTTTTAATTATGTCGTTGATTTCACTTGATCATATGAAAGGCTTTATTTAAATAAGTCATAATAATTATATTTTATTCAGATGTTGATTTTAATTATAAACTGCTCCTACATAATTGAGCCGACATATATAAAATTAATTACTATATTTAAACGGATCATTTGTGGATTATCCGGTTTGAAGTGATCATTTCACCAGCAGTGCTATTCTGAAAATATCTCACTTTGAAGCGTTAGATGAAGTGAGCTTAAAATTGAGTTAGCTATTCTAGGAATTGAGGAGCTATTCAAGGTTAAGCACCGCTTGACGAGGTCGGTCCGTGGATGGGTGACCATTTCAACATACTGAGTTTCTTCCGTGCCTCAGAAAGCACGTTAAGCCGTTGGTCCCGGCTGTCATTTGAAGATCTTTGACAATCGTTACGGCCAGTCAGAAGCTTGAGATCTGACACCAGTCTTGCCAAGGGGTATCGTGTTACCCAGTTACTGGGTTGTGGAGGTCAGATAGGCAGTCGCTCCATGTAAAACATTGGTACTCAGCTGAATCCGGTAAGACTGGAAGCTGACCCCAAACAATAATTGGGAAAAAGGCTAGGCAGGTGATTATTCTAGGAATTGACAGTTCCCTAAGTAGGTTCACTTCTTTTAAGTATTTGCGGTGAGATTTTTAACAAAAAAACACTGCAGTGCGTACCGTAGGTTTTCGTAGCAATTCCAAGATTCAACTTTATGGTTGCCTTGATGTTTCTACGTAAATAAGCAATCTAAAATCCTTTGCTTTTAAAGTTTCGAAGAAAACGTTTGTGAATTATATAGCGAACTAGCTGACCCACGCGGCTTCGCTCCCGTCAAAATTATAGCCTATGTTACTCGGGAATAATGTAGCTTTCCATAGGTTGAAGAATTTTTAAAATCGGTCCAGTAGTTTCGGAGCCTATTCGGTACAAACAAACAAACATACAAAAAAAATCTTTTCTCTTTATAATATTGGTATATTGGTATAGATAATGGTTTAAAAGCTGAGCTCAAAGTTTTATTTATTATATGTATTTAAGTATAGCTATTTTGATGTAATGGCCACTAGACATATTCCTATATTTCGTTTATTATTTATTGTATAGTTGTATTATATTTATTTATTATTATTATTTCTAGCTTATATTCATGTATTGTATATATATTTAAATCCAATCAGTATAGTTACTGCACCTATCACTATTTATCTCTGCTTCACCCAAAGGTTGACTGGTAGAAAATGCCAAACCATCTTACTAATAAACATGGAATAAAGTTATACCAGGAATAACAATGGAATAACCATTCATTTTCATAGGCTTTACTTGGTATAACTTTATTCTGTGTTTATTAGTAAGAGGATAAGGCATTAAGTCCGCCTCTGTACATTTGTGTGCTTAAAGTATTAAATAAATAAATATAGGGACGCCATGGTAACCTATATGTATCACTTATTAATTCTACACTGCCCACACTTGCCTTTATGAGCTCAGTATAAACCAACATAAATGTATATGTTAGATGTGTCTGCGTAGTACAGCATCTACGAGGTGTATGTAATTTTACAGAATATTCTCGCTTATTTTTACAACGGATAAGAATTCATACTTTTCTTATGACTTAATTCAAAATGTGGCGATAATACAAAGATTATGCACTAATTAAAATTAAACTTAACATATTCAACTCCGTGGTAAAGTCGGCCGTTTCTTGGGTAAATATGTTACCGCTGCCTCGCTGGTCACATAAAAAGTTTCCTCCGAGATCCGGTCTCACTGGTCCGTAAGATCGACGACCTCAGGTCGCTGTTTGACTTATGGAAATAAGTTTTCTTGCCTCACCTGACTGATAGACTTTGATGGTTCCATCAATATTTTTTTCATTTTCTAAATTGTGGGAACATTTCTTTGGTGCGACCTATTTTTAGGTGTCATTATTTTTTGATGTGCTGTTTATAGTTATTACAACATTTAAGCTATTCGCTTGAATCCGATAATCTTTTTTATTATCATCTTTATCGTCCGCTATTCTACCTACGTATTCAATTCTATTTCTGTTCAAGCTCTTAATAGCCACACCTGACACAATTGTTTTGTATGTAACCATAAAATGCTTTAAATGTTAATGCGCTTTTTTCGTTGGAACCTTCCTAGTGGTTATTTTCGCATGCGTCTCCTTTCTTCGGCCCCTGCGACTGCGCGCGCTTACATCAGTGACGATAACGTTATGCGACTTACGCGACCGGTTACGAGCCGGCAGACACCGCAGTTCCACTTTTATTATATTCCCCATCATACATTATAATGTATATATAGCTTTTGTGTATTATTATAATAATATTATCGCAACTAGTTGATCACTGTTGAGAAAGTAGCGCAGACTTTTATTAGATTAATAGATATTCAATATTTAATCAATTTCAATTTTTTGTTGTTACAAATAATTTATTTGTTTGATTCTGTTTGCTAATATCTGTTTATGTTTTGGATGTAATATGATGTATAGGAAGATATCGATCTACAGGACAAGCAGGTGCAGTTTCATAGCTGTTGCTAACTTTAGCACCTTTCTTCTTATTTCTTTTTTAAGAAATTCCTTTTTAGCTTATCGACTGCTGGTATGGTCGATATTGTAAAAGTTTATTTTAAACCTTGAGCTAAAATTACCATCTATGCAAATATTAATCCTAGAAATATAATAAGGATACAAATATTTTTATTAAAATTAGAAAACAATATTTTTATTAAGTATATTTAGGTGAAATTACATATATAATTACTGAAATTGAGATGAGTATGAAATGTATATTTTGATAAATTATGTCATTATTAATAATTTCCTTTATGCTGGAATATATCATAGAGGCGACATAAGCCGGCAACACCTAACTATTACAAAGCAAGCGATGTTGCAATTCAAGAGCCGAGGCTGCTTTAGCGGTCGCGCTCGGCGGTGCAGCACGATCTGGCGTTCCGCTCTGCGCGGGCGCACGCTCCCCCCCTCCCCGTGTCTCCCCCCATTTCTTACTGCCCCGCGGCCCTGACCAAGACACAGACCCCACAGAGGCGAAATGTTACGAAATTGAGCATCGACCAAACGAGTTTGCGTCTGTAGTGCAGGGCTACAAGACGATGTTGTAAGTGTTCAATGGGAATTGGGAACGGTAGTCTAGTTCACTTGCATATGCCAGGTGCATCGTGTTTCCATATTTAGAACGACTCTTTTATGACGCGGACGAAGATGTCTTAATAAAGACCGCACTAATTGTGTTTTGATTTACGACGGTCAAGGGTAGAATTTAAACTGTAATTTCAAGAACGTACGCACCGGTAGAATCTACGTTGAGTTTGTAAAACATGAGTTGTAATTTATGATATAATTGTACTGGCAGTTTTATTATTGCATGTTTCGACCAGTAATCTTCCCGTAAGACCGACATTACAGGTGTGCAATTTATCTTCTATACTCATTACGCGGACGCAGTAACTTAGATGAGCTCGGTCTATGTTTAGAATTTATATTATGTGGCATCATGTTCCTACGTACGTCTCATAGAAAATTATAGCTGTAGTAAGATGTTTTGTAGAAAAATATAGTGGTTAAATGCCCAGACTAATAAAATACGAAAACGCGTTAAGCTTTGAATTATAACATCGCAAAATACCAGCAGTATTTTTAGGGTTCCGTACCTCGAAAAGAAAAAACGGAAATTTATATCAAATACTCAGGTCTACTGTCCGTTAAAGCTGTGAAAAAATAAAACTTCTAAGCCAACGCAATCAAAAGATACAACCGTTTATGCCGCAAATTTCCGCAAATTTTCGACACTGGCAAGGGAATCAAAACCTACTGGGTGCTTGCCGTGAACTCAGAATCTTGAAATTTGTTACGAAGCAACGTCTTATAGCACAAATAAAGAAATAATTGCGAAAACCATAAATTTTTAGTATATTAAAAATTTCAATTATAATAAAAATGTTTTCAATAATTTTAAACATACTACTCCTTTCCTCATGAACGCGAAGAGGTATTAAATTGAAATGCATATCAAATACTCAGGTCTATAATACCTTTAAGCTGAGGTTTGTACGGAACCCTCGGTGCGCGAGTCGGACTCGCACTTGGCCGGTTTTTTATGTCTGGATAGTTAATTTTGTTACTAAACTATATTACTTCTAGATTAAAATGAACTTTAACTGGAGAAAAACTAACGACAACAGGTAGGTAATTAAAATTTAACACTGTGCTGCTTCACATAGTTAGCCCTTCTTTTACCGACTAAAATTAAAATTATTTAAAAAGAAATTCCCTCAATACAATACGTATAAATAAAGCAGACGAGAGACGCTAAATTACCTAGGGTTTTTATTGGGAAGCAATTAGAAATACAGGCTGTCCAGTAAAAGTTGACATCTCAGGATCGCGCAGCTTGAATGCAAAATGACAATAGTCTGTCAAATTAAGAACGTTTCTGTTTAATCCCTATTTGGACAAGTGCCAAGATACTGTGGGCGCTCTGCAATTACAAATGCCTTCCTAACCGGGCTATTTGTCAGTCGGTACAATTAGCTTTCGTGTCACATAACCAGGGGCTTGTGAATTTAATCAAGACTGTCATCGAACACTTCACCTGCTGATTAATTTTTTCGCGGCTTTTTTGTGTCTTCGGATAGGCAGATAGCGATTAAAAGTTAAATGCCAACACTTTCAAATTCTCCAGTGACTGTAGGATTATAATTGGTTTCATTAAAGTGTCCTATAAAAGCGATGAAATTAGATATGGTTGTAAAGTATATTAAATTAGTGCATTGCAAAGTCCAAGCCCTTTGTGAAGAATTTACAGCGAAAATGAAGCTTAATACGAGTAGGTAACCTATTAAAAGCTTACCCGAACATAAATATTTTCTTAGAATTATCTACTGAAAATTATTTCATATACCATTTAACTGTTGGGTAAGAAAATAGAGTGGCACTAACCAGACAAAGGAGGGGAGACTGGGGTGATTTGATCCTACGGAACACTTGGTTTATAAAAATCATATAATTACTTAGCATCTCAAATTGTTTTCAAATGGTAATTCCAAATCTTTTAAAGTAATAAAGCCGGGGAAATAAAACTTATAGTAGAGTTAGGTATGATTTTGGGTTCCGTACCCAAAGGGTAAGAACAGGACCCTATTACTAAGACTCCGCGGTCCGTCTGTCTGCCACCAGGCTGTATCACATGAACCGTGATAGCTAGACAGTTAAATTTTCACAGATGATGTATTTCTGTTGCCGCTATAACAACAAATACTAATAACAGAATAAAATAAATATTTAAGTGGGGCTCCCATACAACAAACGTGTCTTTTTGCGATAATGGAACATAATTATGTACATATTCTCCCTTCGTGCGCGAGTCCAACTCGCACTTGGCTGGTTTTTTTAATCATACGAAGATGTTTACGTAATTTTTCAAGCCACCTCAGTCTCCCATATTTCTAGAAGAACCATATAGATAGACCATTTCTGTACGTGGAGTTTTAAATTCATATAATTTGTAGAAGTCTTTAGGAAAGAGTACCGCAATGTTCAATAATAATACACCATAGATGATAGGTTGTTAACCCATCACCTCCGATCACCGTGTACTTGTAGGTACCATTAAATAACTCGTTTCCGTAACTTGACATTTAGGAATAACGTGGGTAGACAGCTGACGGTGCGTATGTTTTTCTTTCACTGTGGTAATGCTAGGTAAATATACGGCCTGATCATTTGTTAAGCAAAATGTACTAAAGGGTACCCGACTGTACTTACAGACTGTTCACTATAATAATATGTCCCTTGCTGTCATGTTGGCAAGCTTAGGCAGAGTACAGCAGGTGGTTTTGTCGACAGCAGCAGTTTCCTCTGTCGACAGTTGAAGTTCGATCTGTCGACAGCAAAGTGATGCTCGTCTGTTTGACGCCTTAATATTAATAGTAACAGTGCTACCAATCGCGTCACGGGACAAGTTATAATGGACGCACTGCATCTGATATTTGTTGTTTTTGTAGATATTTTTGAATTCGTAAGTAGAATATTGATTGAAATTTTAAAAGGTAATTCAATTAAAGTTGTTCTGTCTAAATTCGACTCCAAATACGCAATTTTTGTTAAAGAAAAGGCTACTATTTATCTTTTAACTTAAAAAGTTAATAGTAATTACGCTATATGGTTAATGGCTGGATATACACTTTTGAGATTGAGGAAAAATATTTTTTTACAGCGCTATCTGGAACCTATTTTATTTAGCATCTGTGACGTCACGATGCGTCGGTCGATAACTCTCAATCAAACCTCAATTAACACCATTTCTAGTGAATAAGAGTTCTAACAGGATTGGTACTTGGGCGGCAGTTAGCAATGCAGTTCCGTCAGAATTCTGGTAAAGCAGTGCTGTGCTAGACAAGGTTGTCAGGACTGTCGGCGGAAGGGCTGGTAATCGGCTGAATCTAGCAGGTCGTTCAGTTTGTTTTAATATTATTGTGAAATTATTTTAAAAGGCAATACCATTACCACCTTTGCTTGTCCGAGTTACCCAAAGACTAAAACGCCCACGTTTCCACTTAAAACATAGACATAATATCTAACCACCACTCCACCTGTAGCCAAGTTGACAATCTACAATCGATAACGCTAGTAGAAAACGAATGAATGTATGGGAATGACACATCTGAACGTTAAGTCTAACGAAGGCGTTAACGATTGTAGAAAGAGATTCGATACGAAACGTTTGTAATTTGGCTAGGAACTCTGAATATACACTTATTCGTTTTACTGTTCGTACACTATTTGGCGAGGTGATTAATAAGAAATAATTGTGGCCTGTCGTGTTGCCAAAAAAATAATAAGATCGAATGCATTTATCTGATAATTAATTTAATCAAATGCGAGCTGCTCTTGAACCTCCAGTCCAAAAATACAACAATGTGTTACATTTTAAGATTATATCTGTACAACTTAACAAATTGCGAATTAACAAGCAGCTGTTAAAGTTTTAGTATTTCCTTTATATCCTGAGTAACATGGAAACCATGTGTTGTTAAGGAACCCTAAATCGATATGTCAAACTCTGAAACCAGACTAACCTGTGCCTCTTGGCTGTTTCACTTGTATGATGGTTATCACAAATCTTGTGCAGGTGCTGTGTCGATGTAGAATATGATTTTGTCAAGTTTTTCGACAGCGCGTGCGCGCAGATTGCTTGCATTAATTATTATGGCTTCATATAAAATTATTGCACCTGCTTTTGGCAATAAACTTTAATGTTAGGACAGTATATTGGTTATGTCAGTTTATTTATAGGTTTTTTACTTTATGTTTAAGTGAAGTTATTACAATTAAGGCGGTACCCTGACCAAGAAATCAGCATGAGATATGAGCATTCCTATTGGCCTAGCGGCACTGGTGGCGCATGAATGACAGTAGTGAATACGCCCAGATTTTAGACAAAAATCTTTATAAAATCGAATATTAGTCTTTTGAAAATAAAATACAACAAAAATGTTCGTAATTAAATTGTCTATCCATTAGTGTTAGTACAAAAAATAATTAATGAACACTTTACTAGGAGATGCATACTATCAATAATTATCATTTTTATGGTTTTGTTGGAAGTAGATTAGTGAAATATATACCTCTTTAAAAAAAGAGTTTACGACCGTTTTAGAATCAAATCAAAATGTATTTTTATTAGTTGATATTTCTTTTTAAATAACGAGTAGAAAGTTCCTAAAAACAGCACGAAAAACGGCTAGCGCGACTTTTTGCTCGGGGTACCGCCTTAAAGTAATAACTCTACTAATAAGGCATCATCAAATCACACCTTTCTTCTATGGGAGACAAGGAAAAATATTAGCTGCATTACGTGTACCACTAGTGATTGCAATGTGTAATGTGAATTTGATAGACTTCAATTACTTCATGTCTATCATTAAGGACCACCGTGGAGTGCTGACGGGTTCCTGTGATTATCACCACAATGTTTGCAGCCACACGCTACGTGGTGAGGGTTAATTATTTTCACAGTTTCAACCTATCTTATCTTCCGCGTAATGAAATGCGGGTAATTTTGTTTTTTTGTTTAAATTTGCGATTTAACTTTTATGTTATAGTGTAGATATAGGTATATTAATATATTTAATAGACTTTCCTTAAACATTTTATTCGAATTGATTGGAAAACTATTTTCTACCTAAAAGTATTAGGCACACTGCCACAGTCTATCAGTGAACCCAATTTTTCGCGGATTTTTCTTACATAATCTCATGGTTATAGCAACAATTTCTTTCCTGAAAATAATTTCATCCGAGCTACCATTTTGGAAATATAAAGTGTTTTAAGCAAAATAAAATAAAAATTCGAGGGCCATAATTCGGAAACGGTGCGTCGTCGTGAGGCTATGCTTCACAGTATCTAGATGATTGTTATGGTCAAGGTCAACCCGATACTGCTATAAATTTGGGAAATTTCCGAAAAAAAATTCATGAAAATTGACTAAGTCCAAACTTTTTTTTTTCCAAAGAAATTGTTTTTTGTTTTCTTTGCTGCTCATAGTGCCCCTAAGCGTATACTCTAACACCTGAAACGCCGCCGCTAAGACGACCCATGGTGTGTAAGGTTAGATCCTAGACAGTGCTCGGTGGTGCCGTTCATCCTCAGATAAATATATCTTAGAGATATAAAAGAAGTCAATGTTCAATTGCCGTCAAATGTTCGTGATCTTGAATGAGTCAAACAAAAACATCATGCAAGACGACCCATCTTAATGTTGAAGCTCATTATCTCAACTGAAAATAAAGACGCTAAATAAGCAACAACATTCACAAACCTGTCGCGGAGATCGTACTGAGTCACTTGAAGTATACGTCAATTGTATACGCAGAGTTCAAAACAGTTGACTACAACAAAGAGGTGCTATGCATATTCATGATTCGCGCCCCCTTTACAAGCGTCCCGGCTGAATTGCGCCCGCGCCGCGGCGCAGTGACACCGATTCTTTACGTTTAAGATGCTTTGAATGTGTTCGAAAACGTTGATCACTTTTGGACTCTGTCATATTAAACTCGTTACAAATGACAGTTGAAGTAGCCGCCTTTATCAGTTTGTCGTGTGATTTTTGAAGTCGATTTTTGCTTCGTTTAATGTAACATGGTTCTAATTATGGTCTAGTTTTCATAGGTCGACTGCAACTACAGGTAAATAAACCTTTTGTTTATTATTTGGGACAGCTGGGACGATTGGTTACAGGTTGGTATGTGGAGCAATGTCGGTGGTTCTGTTAAATGCAATTTAACAGAACCACCGACAAAATAAGTAATAAGTTAATTTTCAGGGCAAGGAATCAATTAGATGCATTTAAAGTATTGGGTTAACTGTTATGTCATACTAACAACACTGTTATGGAAGTTAAATAAACTGATATTTTGGTATACTGAAGGAACAAAGATTTTCGGGTCGATTTTTTAGGGTTCCGTACCCAAAGGGTAAAATCGGGACCCTATTACTAAGACGCCGCGGTCTGTCTGTCTGTTTGTCACCAGACTGTATCTCATGAACCGTGATAGCTAGGCAGTTGACATTTTTACAGATGATGTATTTCTGTTGCCGCTATAACAACAACGGGTTCCGGGTACGGGTTCCGTATGGTGCCGGACGTTAAGAATTTCACCATCCCATGTCTTCCCGTGGGTGTCGTAAAAGGCGACTAAGGGACAAACCAGAGAATGGGCAGCAGCGTTCTCTGTGCTCCTATAACAACCATACTGCGATCGCCAACCCGCCTGCCAAGCGTGGTGATTATGGCAAAACCCCCCCTATGAATAGCACAAATAAAAAATGGCCCCTAGTGCCCGGCAGCCTGTCTACCCTCGACTATGGTAGCGGTCGTGGTTACAGCATGGCAAGGGGTGCTAAGAATCTCCGGACGAGATCCGGCTACCCCAACAATCACCGACGACTGGACCTGGCAACGTACAACACGCGCACACTTCGGACCGACGAGAAGATCACCGAGCTCGAAGAGGAATTGAGCAGGTTGCGATGGAGTATTATAGGGTTATCTGAAGTCCGAAGAGAGGGGGAGGACTCGATAATCCTCAAATCCGGTAACCTGCTCTATTTCCGAGAGGGTGTTCGGCAGTCCCAGGGTGGTATCGGGGTTATCGTCCACAAGTCCCTCGTGAACAATGTGGTGAAGATCGAGAGTGTGTCGACCAGGGTGGCGTACCTTATACTCAGAATATCCTCTAGATATTCGCTGAAGGTCATACAGGTCTACGCCCCAAACTCGGCACACCCCGACGACGAGGTAGAGACCATGTATGAGGATATCTCCAGAGCCATACATGGTTTCAAAACTCACTTCACCGTTGTCATGGGGGACTTCAACGCGAAACTGGGCAAACGAGACGAGGATGAGCTGCAAGTGGGGCAATTTGGAGTTGGACGACGGAACCACCGGGGTCACCTACTGGCCAGTTTTATGGAGAAGGAGGGCCTCTACATGATGAACTCCTTCTTCAAAAAGCGTGAACATAGGAAGTGGACCTGGCAGAGCCCCGATGGTGCAACAAAAAATGAGATCGACTTCATCATGTCAACCAAGAAGCAAATTTTCAATGATGTCTCTGTGATCAATTCGGTAAAAACCGGGCGCGATCACCGCATGGTAAGAGGCACATTGAACATTAATATTAAGCTTGAAAGGTCTCGACTGATGAAGTCCACGCTCCGTCCAGCACAGTTCCAGGTCCAAAACCCCGAGAGCTTTCAGCTCGAACTCCAGAATCGTTTCGAGTGCCTGGGGAGCTCCGTGGACGAATACAGCGATGGGTTCGTGGAAGCTGTCCATACGGTCGGGTCTAAGTTTTTACCCGACTGCCGAAGGAGGGTAATGTGTTTAACAGTCTATGTATGTATGTATGTATGTATGTATGTATGTATGTTTGTTCCTATGTGGCGTTCCAGAGACCAAACGCGTTGGCCGATTTTGATGATTCATACGTCAAACGATGCGTCTTAATCCTGCGAGTGTCATAGGCTACATTAAAATTGGATAATAGAAAAATGGCGGCTTTTGGGTGCCATATTGTGGGGGCCCAATTTTTTTTTTTCTTCCAAACCCATCGTGTGGGGTATCAAAATAAAGGGTTTGAAGTGGTGATTTCAAAAATATATAACACTTATATGTTTAAATGTATCTAATTCGAAAAAAACTAACTAAAAAGTTATAAATAAAAAAACTTAATTCAAAAAATCAAAAAACCCGACTGCTTCAAAATTGAACTAAAAAGTCGTAAACAAGAAAAAATCATGCTGTGCAGGCGGAGGATACACCAGATTTTGGTCAGCCAGCCCGCTAATATGTATCCTCCGACTGCACAGCATGATTTTTTCTTGTTTACGACTTTTTAGTTCAATTTTGAAGCAGTCGGGTTTTTTGATTTTTTGAATTAAGTTTTTTTTCAAGACCCGTCGTACAGATAGAAACAAAAAGCTCTCTGATCATACCCTCAAGCTTATGAAGGAGAGGCGTGAGATGATCCTGCAGTCTTCAGATGAGGCGTGCAAATACCGGCAGATCAATAGACAGATCTCTAAATCCTTGAAAAGAGACCTCCGCCGCTTTAATACCGAGCGTATTAAAGACACGATTAAGTGAAATAAAGGCTCCAAGGTTTTTTCAAGGGATCTGGCTATTGGGCAGAGCCAGCTCACGAAACTGAAGACCGATGATGGCAGGATTCTATCCGCCAAACCGGAGCTTCTGAGGGAGATCGAGAGTTTCTATGGGCAGTTGTACACGTCAACCAGTAAACCCGTTGCGAATCTAGCAAACGACCCAAGAGCTAGATTGACCCGGCACTATACCGAAGATATCCCGGACGTCAGCCTGTACGAGATTAGGATGGCTCTGAAACAGCTTAAAAACAACAAGGCGCCGGGTGATGACGGAATCACGGCTGAACTCCTGAAGGCGGGTGGAAAACCGGTCCTCAAGGCCCTTCAGAAGCTTTTTGATTCCGTCATACTCGAGGGCAAAACGCCACAGGCATGGTGCAGGGGTGTGGTGGTACTCTTCTTCAAGAAGGGCGACAATGCCCGGCTGAAGAACTATAGGCCCATCTCGCTTCTTAGCCATGTTTACAAGTTGTTTTCAAGAGTCATCACGAATCGTCTCGCGCGCAGGTTTGACGATTTCCAGCCTCCCGAACAAGCCGGATTCCGAAAAGGCTTTAGCACCGTAGACCACATACATACGCTGCGGCAGGTTATACAGAAGACCGAAGAGTATAACCTACCTCTCTGTTTAGCGTTTGTGGACTACGAGAAAGCCTTCGATTCGATCGAGACTTGGGCTGTATTGCAGTCTCTCCAACGGTGCCAGATCGACTACCGGTACATTGAGGTGTTGAAGTGTCTGTACAAAAACGCCACCATGTCAGTCCGTCTTCAGGATCAGACCTCGAAACCAATCCTTCTCCAGCGCGGCGTAAGACAGGGAGACGTCATTTCTCCGAAACTGTTCACTGCTGCGCTGGAAGACGTCTTCAAGGTTCTGGACTGGAAGGGGCTTGGCATCAACGTTAATGGCGAGTACATCACTCACCTTCGGTTTGCCGACGACATTGTGGTCATGGCTGAGACCATGGAGAGCCTCAGTAAAATGCTCGATGACCTAAGTAGAGCTTCCGAAAGAGTGGGTCTTAAAATGAACATGGACAAAACCAAGGTCATGGTGAACGCCCATGTAACACCCACTCCTATCAAGATCGGAGACTCTACACTCGAAGTTGTAGACGATTATGTTTACTTGGGACAAACGGTCCAGTTGGGTAGGTCCAACTTCGAGAAAGAGGTCAACCGTCGAATCCGACTCGGCTGGGCGGCGTTCGGGAAGTTGCGTGGTATCTTCTCGTCCAATTTACCGCAGTGTCTCAAGACAAAAGTCTATGACCAGTGTGTGTTGCCAGTGATCACCTATGGGACCAAGACGTGGTCGCTCACAATGGGCCTTATCAGAAAGCTTAAAGTCACCCAAAGGGCATTGGAGAGGGCTATGCTCGGAATTTCCTTGCGTGATCACGTCAGAAATGATGATGTCCGCAGGAGAACCAAAGTTACCGACAAAGCCCGAAGAATTGCCAAACTTAAGTGGCAGTGGGCAGGGCACATTGCTCGCAGAACGGATGGCCGATGGGGCCGAAAAGTTCTGGAATGGCGACCGCGAACTGGAAGCCGATACGTTGGAAGGCCTCCCACTAGGTGGACCGATGACCTGGTTAAGGTTGCGGGAAAGCGCTGGATGCGAGACGCACGGGATCGGTCAATGTGGCGACGCCTGGGGGAGGCCTATGTCCAGCAGTGCACGTCTTTCGGCTGAAATGATGATGATGATGATAACAACAAATACTTAAAACAGAATAAAATAAGTATTTAAGTGGAGTTCCCGAAAAAATCTCGTTTTTTGTATGAAACGTGATTGTTGTGGCGTTTTTTGCAATAATGGTACGGAACCCTTCGTGCGCGAGTCCGACTCACACTTGGCCTGTTTTTCATGTTTGCCGGTGACTAGACTATGAATCAGTGTGTAACACCCACATTATTTTCAAGTTCATGCAAAAAATAAATAACTTCGTGATACTTTGACAAGTAATGAAACTCAAATTAAATTTGAAGAAGCCAGTCATACAATGATATAAACATTACCTGTTTGGTTCAAAAGTTGCTGTAGGTAATATTGCTCAAACGCAAACCTATTCATGATCTACTCATTACAGCGGGTGATACAGCAAATATAAATAAATATACGTATAGTTGAAATTGTAGCGGCAGTTACAGGTTCCTATTTTAAATGCTAATCGTTATCTTACCTCTGGCTCAATGCGATTTTATCCGAGTGTGTTACATACAAAAATAGGGCACGGCTACGATTGCTACGCTTTTTCGTAGCAGATGTATATAATTCAATTCATTCATTCGTCATCAGCTTTTTAATGTTCCCACTGCTGGGATGCAAGCCTCCTCTCTGTGAGAGGGAATGGGCCGTAATCCACCACGCGGGCCCAGTGCGGGTTGGTAGATGAATATCGGTCGAAAAGTTTTACTGGTTACAGGGAGTAACCAATTTTTTTTATTTCCCTTTTTAATTTGATGATGATTATTATTTTCTAGTAGATACTTAATAAATTTTGTCAATAAACACACTTTTTTTAAACAAGCCTTTCATCAAGCTTACCGTGTAATGTTATCCAAACCAAACGTTCAGAGTTATGCAAACGGAGATGTTCGATTTTGGGCCATCACTAAGTACACTACATAGATAAATAGGAAAAAAATAGAGGAATACCATAAAAATACTAACAAATTAATTTGAAGAAGGGTACATGCGTAAAAAATGATCATTTGATCATATTTTTAACCGACTTTTTTACTACGATAACCATATTTTTAGGGCAGCCATGGCAGTTGTGTTTGAGATGACGTTGGACGACTTTGACAGTTTTAAGAAGTGACGTCTTTAAGTCATTCTTTGTTTGGCTTTGAATTGGATATGTTTCGGCGTTTTTAGTGGTAGTTTTAGTTTTGCAACTCATTTTGCTACTACGGATATTGATTGATTGTTTCTCTGTTGCAATTGAAATCGTGTTGTTTTTTTAACGCAGATTTTACGATGACAAGTCAATCAAATGTAATTGTCAAAATGTTATTTTTCGCATACTACTGATGTTGTGTTGCTCTACTTGATAAAGTTAATTTAAGTTTACATTGAAATGAAGTGAAATTAAAGAAAATTAATGATAAAAACGGTTACTATAAAATATAGCAATATTTACATAAAGTGTACATAGACCTGGCCCAGACTCCATACATTTCTGGAACATCTCCTTTCAGCTCAATTTGTTGGGGATAGCTGTTTTAAAACATCTACTTTTGCGAATGGGCAGTAGAATCTTTTCTTTTTTATAAATTTAAATATTTGAATTTCAAAAGTGCGGATAAATAACCTCATTGAAATGAACTATTTGACTTTGACTTTCATGATGCGTGTGTAAAGTTTATAACATAATAAAAGAGTCTGCAGTGGTGTACGTTACAAATGCTTTTTTTATGGAACGGTCCCACCACAAACTACACAACCACCACCCAAACTACTGCACTCCTGAAAGCCAGAATCAACAGTGGCGACCACTAGAAAAGCGCCGAGGCAATGAAGCTCGACGAAGTCCCGGAGAATGAATTTAGCTTTTTCTTTAACATACGTATAGCTACACTTGTCGTAGTTAAACTCACTGCAAATATTGCAATGTCGTTTAATATACTTATGTACTTTAGGTACCTATGTGCCAACTATCGCAATCTCTACAAGCAAAGTAGCGGCATGTGACAGGTGACTTCAAGTCGTATTCACAAATCGTTTCCGACATGGACAGCGTGAAAATTGGTAAAAGATTATAAAATATTTACAATCCAAAAAGGGAAGCATGAAAGGGGTAAAATGTACCCAATTAATTATTTATTGTAAGCGTTCAATTTATCAAGCCATAATAATAAAGATTTTAGTGTTTTTCAATTTTACGATGGGATCTTTTAATTTCTGGCAAAATATTAAAAAAAATCACTCGATCAAACATACGAGAACCTACCTGTTTTTGTATTCGTTTCTTTAGTATGAAGTAGCATTTTCTTCAAATTTGATTTAATAAAATCACCAATCACTCATGTTAATGTGTCTTTGAAAACCAAGTCATCATTGAGCTATAAAAGATTGTGGATCAGGAGAGTCAGAAAAATTGTAAAGCCGATAACAAAGTATTACAATTATTTGATGAAGTACAGTCTTTGAATTCTTATATCTGGAAGTTTTTAACAATTTTTAACTTTTATCTGATTTGTTAAAAACTTCCAGATATAAGAATTCAAAGACTGTACTTCATCAAATAATTGTAATACTTTGTTATCGGCTTTACAGAACATCTCCAATTTTTCTGACTCTCATGATCCACAATCTTTTATAGCTCAATGATGATTGATTGTGATTGGCTGTCCTTTCCTCGTTGACACCGATGTAAAAGACCAGCATCAGCCAATGGAAAATAAACACGACATTTTGTCCGGAAGTCAGCATTGAGCTACTTACAATGAAAAATATCAAAAATTATAACAAACTAAAAATGTAAACATATTCAGAAAATCCGGTGTGACAAATGCTGGTCGTCATGCAGTGAGATGGGCAGACGAATTTGTTGCCGTCGCGAGTAGAACCTGGATGAGATTAGAACAGGAGCGTGGAGACAAGATTTTTTTTTTTAACAAAAATTGCAACCGACTTCCAAACAAAAACTAGCTTAAACTACAAAGTGAAAACTAATTTTAATTTCGGAAGTCGGTGTTCCTGTTTTCGTTTCTTCGTTTTTTGACACCGACTGCCGAAATTGAAGTTATTTTTCACTTTGTAGTGTTTTTGTTTGTAAGTCGGTTGTAATGTTTGTAATTTTTAGGGTTCCGTACCCAAAGGGTAAAAACGGGACCCTATTACTGAGACTTCGCGGTCCGTCTGTCTGTCTGTCTGTCACCAGGCTGTATCTCCTGAACCGTGATAGCTAGACAGTTGAAATTTTCACAGATGATGTATTTATGTTGCCGCTATAACAAAAAATACTAAAAACAGAATAAAATAAATAATTAAGTGGGGCTCCCATACAACAAACGTGTTTTTCCTGCCGATTTTTGCGATAATGGTACGGAACCCTTCGTGCGCGAGTCCAACTCGCACTTGGCCAGTTTTTTTTTCACTTTTTTGTTGTGGTACTTATTGGACCAGTTCTATAGGCTAGCTACCAATAATGCCCAAAGTGAAGCCAGAATAGATTAACCCAATAACATGAAACTTAAACAAAACCGGTGGAATGAGAGTATGCCAGGGTGAACTGTTCACACCTGCGTACCCCTTTAGAGCGTACCAGTGTGATGTTACGTTATGAAATGGTGTAAACAATAAACAGACATGCGATTGCAGCTATCCCAATTGATTTGTCGTAATTTTTTTGAAGAGTTCTGATCTCCTAAGTTCTTCATCAGATCTTGATGAAAATTAAATGGTTGAAAATTAAAAAAAGTTGTGTAGTAACACAAATAAAAGAAAATACAGTCGAATTGCCGCCTCCTATTTGCGAAGTCGGTTAAAAAGAGAGGCTGTGGATAATGACGATGTGTGAAAATTTATCAGTGTGTTTTGGGGAAGCACCTTTTTGATATCTCGGTGACGAATCCCCAATGCTCCTTCAAGTATGTAAGTGTATTCATAACGGCAACGTTTGTACTTAATTGTCTCCCATTTTGAAATCGTTTCCATTGTAAACATGTACTTAGTTTTACAATGTATCGCTGTAATATGACCTGCCGCCTTGACCCCTTCTGTGGTTAACTATTTGAACTAATTTCTAGATTCCGTCGTACATACCTACAGAGTATTATTTTATCAAATCCTGGCCACATTCCATATTAATATCTAAAGTTCTGTTTTAGGAATTAAATATCGAATCTGATGTTGTTTATCTCAATTGCCACGATGCTTGAGCGGCTGCTTTCTGCGACGAGTTTCTTTCTTTTTCTTTAACCCAAAAACTAACTAAGAAGAGTAGATAGAGTTAGTAGGTTATGTAAAACAAAAAGTTTTTCTAAGTTAAGGTGTTACAGTAACTAATAGAAATGTTTCCCGGGTAGAAAAGGATAATTCTAATTATTCAAAATTAATTAATTTATATAAATGAAAGTTTACAAAGATAAAGCGCATAAAAGTTCAGGAATGGATGGGGGGCTTCTGTCGTTACTTTGTCAGTAAAAGTGTAGCACGGTGTAAAGTCACACGATATTTCAACGCACTGTATCGTCGTCATTTTTTGGTTTATGTGACAAAAGAAAAAAACGTGTCCAATACTTTTAGGTAATCTAACTGACGGACTAAATAGTTTTTTTATCATCATCCCAATAGTGTGGGTTGTTTTTACTGGTCTAGAATTGGATATTCCAATGTTGTGCAAAGCCCACCCTCTTTTCTTGCACATCTTTGAACTAGCATTCCGGCCTCGACAATCTGGTGATGAATGATTTATGTTGGGTCATGTTTGAAAAAAAACCTACTATTTTAGTTCTCCAGTAGGTTCTACATACTTAGTAATTTTCGCTAATACTTCTGTTTACAATTCATACTAATTACCAGACAACAATGGTAGCCAGTGTTTTTGTTTCTAATTAGGGCATTGCCTTTTATCACGATTCAATACGTGGCTCATGAATACCAAACAGTGAATAGATATTACCAAAGCCTCAAGCATTTATTGAAACTTGAAATATTATAACAACAATAGGGTAGTTGTCATAAAATATATATTTAATCCGTCAGTAAAACTAAAAATATTGGACATATATTTTTCTTTTGCCCCGTAAACATAAAATTACGATGATACAGTGCGTTGAAATATCGTGTGACGTCACGGTGTGCTACACTTTATACTGACAAAGTGACGTCACAAGCCTCCACTCCTGAACTTTGATTTTTATTTATTTGAATAAATCAAAACATACTGGTCGAATATTATTTGCTAATCTCACTGACGGACTAAATAGAATTATATTTTTTCCACCCAGGAAACTTCCCTATGCCCGCAAAAATAAAACACCTGAAAGTTGTATCTTCATATTCTTGTGTTGTATTTTTCCTGAAAAGTTACGGATTTGGTTTGGTTGGAAATCAGCATGCATAAGTATTATATATAATATAAGTAATATCTACTGTTTTATATATTAATTAGATATATACAACAGTAGGTATTAGAACAGGCAAAATTGTTATCAAATAAAAAGATCCATATCTTCTTGTGAGGAGCTCGTGGCTAAAAAATAACAGCCGCACAGGTCGATCTTCAAGGTTAAGCAACGCTTGACGAGGTGGGTCCGTAGATGGGTGACCATTTCAACATATCGAGTTTCCTCCGTGCCTTGGAAAGCACGTTAAGCCGTTGGTCCCGGCTGTAATTTGGAGATCTTTGACAGTCGTTACGAGTAGTCAGAAGCTTGAGATCCACCAGTCTTGCCAAGGAGTAACGTGTTACCCAGTTACTGGGTTGTGGAGGTCAGATGGGCAGTCGCTCCATGTAAAACACTGGTACTCAGCTGAATCCGGTTAGACTGGAAGCCGACCCGCAATATAGTTGGGAAAAGGCTAGGCTGATTTATTGATCTTCTTGTCAATGATAGCGTGACGATTGACAGGGGAGAACAGTCGAAAATAACATGTTTCGCCGACCCTTAGTATCATGGAAAAAGGGCAGAAAGATGATGACATTTTCTTAAATTATATTGATATTAGCTGACTCATATTAATGACCGTATATTCCCCCGACCCCCGGCATAGGTGTGAGACGGAAAACCGGGGTGGTTTTTAGTCAGTACGAGTCTGACAGACCCCTCCGCCCCCCCCAGGACGGAGGTCATCCAATGAGGATTTTCCATCCCGGATCAAAAAAAGAAAAGGTTAATGCCCGTTACGTACATACAAGAATAGCAAACCCTATTCCAAAAGCATGAAAAAAGTCCCC
This sequence comes from Orthosia gothica, assembly GCA_949775005.1. NCBI lineage: Eukaryota > Metazoa > Arthropoda > Insecta > Lepidoptera > Noctuidae > Orthosia > Orthosia gothica. The sequence continues at coordinate 21,151,301 of OX459045.1, read as the reverse complement.
TGAATTCTCCCACAAAACATTTCCTCTAATAAAAACCACGCCGTTTTTACATACATTACATTACAAATAGTTACTTATATTATTTTGTGAAATGCATTGGTCATTGGCCTAGCTGTGGCAACGACCTGTAGGGATCAAGCGCGATGATTGACCGCGGTGACGTAGGATTGTGATGACGAAATTAAACTATTGCGTTGTGGTGATAATTGTTAGAGTCACCCCTTAATATAAGGCCTTTTCCATTCTTCTTGTATGTTAAGTGAATCTTGAACTTTTGATTCGGTCAGCTACTTCTTGGGGTATGAGTCAGAGTCGTCTAAAAATCCGTGGGTGTGTGCGTCATTTTCATCAAGTAATGTGAAAGACATGTTTTTAGGGTTCCGTACCCAAAGGATAGAAACGGGACCCTTTTACTAAGACTCCACGGTCCGTCTGTCTGTCTGTCCGTCTGTCACCAGGCTGTATCTCATGAACCTTGATAGCTAGACAGTTGAAATTTTCACAGATGATGTATTTCTGTTGCCGCTATAATAACAAAAACGGAATAAAATTAATATTTAAGTGGGGCTCCTATACAAAAAACGTGATTTTTTATGCCGTTTTTGTTTCCGATAATGGTACGGAACCCGTCGTGCGCGAGTCCGACTGGCACTTGGCCAGTTTTTTATTACGTGAATTCAAGATTTACTCGGCCGGGTGGTACTCAGATATATAACGTTCTCCCTTCCCGCAGTCGTTATTAAAGAACTCTTCGATTAAACCAGGATATGACAGTCGTTTCCTTTAAAATTCGTTTGAATACCAATCTTTTTGTAAGCGTAGTGATTCGGCAATGTACCACGTGACGTCTCGTAGCAGAGTTCTACGAGAAAATTTATGTAGCGCACTGTAGGTATGTTTACTGGCCGCACTGATAATTAGTTTGCCCTCTAAAATACGCAATCCTCAAGAAGGTTGTAAGACAACGGTATATTTATTTATTCAAATAAATTACTCAAGCTTTGCAATAATAATGTTGAGAGCAATAACCGTAACAAAATCCTAAGAATGTTTATTGCGTGCAGCGTAGCAAATACTTAAAACTTTAATACATTTTTGTACTGCAAATTAGTTGCCGTCTTGAACTGTAGTATTTGTTATAGTCACGCTTACATTGTAAATAGTACATGTAAATAAGGGATGCGATAAGTTATGTCACTCCTTGGTGAAATAGAGCGAGAAGATAGCGCAACTTGTTTTTCAGTATTCAATGAAAACGTTTAAACAATCCTGTTTATGAGTCAGGGTTGTAAATCCTATGTCTAGCAGACTGGTTATGTAAAACATTTATTAGGTTTTTGACGAAGTAATTATTCAAAGGTAGACACTCCGTATTTTGGCAGCTAATGGAACGAATTCTAATAAATCTTTGTCTCTCGATCGTCCTTTCTGTTTAATAAGGCAGATCTCAAAAAAGGTGATCGATTTGATTCTTTTATCACAGCAAAATACAAGTTTTCGATACTAGCTACTTTACTGCACAAATTCACACAAAATTGGCATCGAATCTGATCGTCATTCAGCGGAAGTATCGACATACAGTTAATTCTCATCTGAATGGGCAACTGATTTTTTAAGAAGTTTTTATCATATTGTTGTTTACTCTATTCACTACATCAACTCAATCAGGTGCCTTCATTTATATTAAACATACAAATATACAAAACACGTGAGCGAGGATAAATACATTAGGTCGCAGTCACCGTTTCATGCATAAAATTAGACACACGATAATTGATGATGCAAAACTTCGATCACACCCATGATTTGAGAACATGCCTCTTGACACGCGTCTTGATAACATAAAAATTTGCAACATGCTGTATTTAAAAAAAAAATACAAGTAAAATCCGAACATTATTAACAAAAATTTATGTCGTCAAAACAACATCTTAATATGTATTTGGAAACTTAAATTTTCCATTTGTGTTTATTTATTTATTAATTACAAAATCCACAGTTCTTAAATAATACTGTGTTTGTAAATCTATTAAGAATTTTTACATTTTTCTACATCAACCAACCAAATCAGTACCTGCTAAGTCGGTAAATCGATAGACACTATTAATTCAGTACACAAGCATTTTGCACTAATTTCTAACTTAATTTAGTACGTAAATGTTTGCGTTTTACGGATCAGTTTCACTTATATTCGTCAAGTTTCAGGTCATCATCATCATCATCATATCAGCCGAAATACATTTACTGCTGGGCCTGCCCCAAAATGAAGGGGTTTGCCGTAATCACCACGCTTGGCAGGTGGGTTGGCGATCGCAGTTTGTTGCAGAGAACGCTGCTGCCCATTCTCTGGTAAGTGGTGGTAAGAGGCGACTAAGGGACACCCCTTAGTCGCCTCTTACGACACCCATGGGAAGATATGAGATGGTGAAATTCTTTGCATCCGACATCATACGAAACTGGAAAATTTCAGACGTGTGTTTGAAAAGATTGTTGGCTTATTTCAAAGAATCAAAATGTATTGAGTACGAAGTTGAATAGGTTAATTAGTCGAGTATTGTTACAAAATAATATTCATCTCAGCCAAAAATCAATCTTTAAAATTTGATTCGTGTATGATAAAAGAACTGAAACAGCAATGCGTTGGTGCCAATGTTACCTCATATCAATTAAGTTTTTGCAATGAAATAAATTTGGAACCGATGGGCCATTGTCAGCTTTGTAAAGAGTGAGTTAAAAATCTAACTGGCCACGTCGATGATAAAAAACAGTAATGGATGCAGGCATTGCACGTTCGCGCGACAATGACCGACGGAAGCCGAGCGTCCGGTGCCACCTGCGCCAGAGCACTTCCCTACGCAACCTGAATTATTTCTAATTAATTGTTTGTCTGTCTCTGCAGAATAAATTATAAACTCTTGACGTAAATAGAACAACGAATCTGATAAATGTTTGTTAGGTCAAGACGTGTTCTGCTTTCATTTTTTCTTGTCTTGTTTGCAAAAAATATTAGCATGCAGTGTTAGCCTTTGATATGTAAAATAGGATACGTTTTGAGCTAGGTTTTCGTTTTCTTATGACACTAAATCTACTTCTATGAATTCTATTAAAATAATGGGATGAAAAACAATGTAAATAACGATGTTTCATAATTTCTATGTTGACGTAAACTGAACAGTGATTTCCATTAAATAAAAAGTGGTCATCCCCATTTTCCTCATGACAACACATTTATTCATATTTAGAGCGGTCAAATTGAATATTTCGATTCTCATTGACATTTTCATAAAATTCATGAATACTGTAATGGTTTAATATCATCGGATATTATACTGCGATATTCTGACTTACATTTATTATTTAAAGTATAAAACATTTTTCTGCAAATATTATGATAATCTTCTTACCATCCTACGCATTACATATTGTATACCGTGTGTCTCCATATAATATTCAATTTCATTCTCTGTTTCACTTTACTTTCATAAATGGGTTAGCATCAGAATTCATGAGGTAAATTGTTTTTGAGCACAGTTACTTATTGATGCTGAAAAACATTGAATTAAAATACTTTTATCAATATTGCTAAAAGATAGCGAATTATTACGTTAGTTGGAAAACAAGTCTCGAGTTCGCTTTCATGGATAAGAAAATTGAGATAATTCTTTGGAATCACACAAAAATACGTTTCAGTACCAGAACGAAATGCATACAATTTTCATTTGAGGAAAATAGACTAGTTATCCTTTTGTATGTTTAGCCTGCACTCGTAATAATTACCGTCGTGTGCCGTCACAAGTCGCACACGTCTCCAGATAGACTCAAAAAACCAAGGTTTAATTCACAAAATCGCATTTAAATAGTTTGCTAGGTTTGGACGTGGATCGACGTCTCAAACGCACGAAAGGTGGTTAATGAAACAAAATAAAGGCCCTTTTCTTCTCAGTCTCACGATTCTCGTTATGAGTCACAGTTCTCAAGTCCGTGTGATGACCAGCGGCAATTAAGTCCAAGGTTTCCCATGAAACCTTATCGTTTAAAAGCTTGCTTAGATTTTAATCATACGAATTATAACGAGTTCATGATTCTTGTGAATAAATACACTTTTAGAACCAGGAAGTTAATTTGTTAGTTAAAAGGCAATGCTATAAAAGAGTAAATAGAAGTAAATGATCAAATATTTAATTAACGCAGAAAATTCGCTTTTCATGATTGCGTGAAGTTGCTGCGTAGACTACCTTATTTAGCAGTAATTTAAGTTCTTACGAATGAGCAGATGTAATGTGTCATTTTAAAGCTATCTGGTTGTTAGCCCATCCAAGATTACTACATGAGATACACCCAAATCAGTACATACCAGTTAATCAATCAATCAAGATCAATCAATTAAGCCTTTCTAAGCCCTTTGCTGGACATGAGGACATATGTATGACCTAAGTGGCTTTAGATACTGATCTCTCGCTTATTATGTTTGAGTTTGAGAAGTAGATTTGTTGTTAATACAAAAAGTCATTACCAACCTACTTACACAAAATAATAGGCTACACAGGCCTCGGCGTTTGCAGTTTTATCATAATCTATGTTAGTTGCAAGAACAGTATAGGCACTGGTATAAGATTTGAAGCAACAAAACACATACTACCTTGCCACAATTTTCGTGCGTTCAAGCGTTTTTGCCATACCTGTTATTGGAATCAAATATAACAGCTCACAATGTTAGGACCCAATAATATTAATGCTAATACTTAACAGTGGTGCTAGACAACTGGGCTTATCCCAGTTGTAAACGATTCTTTGTGCCTATTGGCCTTGGTTGTTCTGTCTCCTGCTTGGTATAGAGGGCAGTGGAAATTTGTATATTTTCTTACTCTTCTGTTATTCCTTTCTGATTAATTTCGTTGCGGGAACCAAGACAGATGAGCAGTGGTAGCCCAGTGGTATCGGCCGTGACTTACAAGTTTTAGGTCGTGGGTTCAAGCCCAGGTAGGCGCTTTACTTTGTGTAAATTATTTCATCAACACTGCTCTCAAAACGGTGAAGGAAAACATTATGAGGAAACCGACATGTCCTAAAACCAAAAATTCGAAGACATGTGACATTCACCAACCCGCACTAGGCCCGCGTGGTGGTTTACGACCCATTCCCTCTCACAGAGAGGAGGCCTGTGTCCCAGCAGTGGGAACATTAATAGGCTGATGATGTGATGTGATGTGATCCAAGACAGATAAATTCATTCTCCGGGACTTTGTCCAGCTTCATTCTCTCGGCGCTTTTCTGGTGGTCGCCTAACCTTTACTGTTGATTCTGGCTATCAGGAGTTGCAGTGGTTTGGGAATAGTGCGGTGGAATTGACTCAAACAAAAAAAAAATACTACCTAACCAAAATACAAGATAACACTCTAATCTTTATTAATTTGTTTAATTTTTTTATTTCTTAAACATTATCCTTACCAAATTTTTCTCAGCTTTCGTAGTTTAAACAATTCTTCCAGGCATATGTCAAATTTGAGTCACCATTTACTAACGAATCAAACTCGGAAATTTTCCTGAAATACGTTTCGCGTTTATTTATCATTTGTCGTAAAGCATATAAGGACATAAGCGAGCAATCGTAAAAATAGTATCAAGAGTGAAAATGTTGGATGCGGGCACCCACACGTTGCGACGGAAGTAATGTATATGCAGATATTAAACTACCTACATTGAACTAAATAAGTCCGTGCCACGCATTATAATTAGTCGCTTTGTCTTTGTAAGTGCTTTGTTTTGTTTCAACAATGTATTTTGAGAATTTGGAATCTGTATTGTTGTAGAAAATAGTGAGACATCTGTCTCTTGTCGCGTTCCAATATCTTGCTGAGTGGTAGGGTTACAATAACGAAAAATTTGGCGCATGGTTGGCGCAGTGTTTGAGCGATTGACTGCTGCGCTGCGTGTCGCTGGTTCGATTCCCGCACGGAACAAATATTTGTATGACCTACAGATAGTTGTTCCGGCTCTGGGTGTTGTGTATGTGAGTTTATATGTTTGTAAACGCACCCGCGATACAGGAAGAAATTCCTAGTGTGGGGCAACGTTATTAAAAAAAAAAAAAACAACATTTGTCTCGATGATAAAACCATTTGAGGCATCATTATTATCAGCCTTTTAATGTTCCCACTGCTGGGACACAAGCCTCCTCTCTGTGGGAGAAGGAATGGGCCTTAGTCCACCACGCGGGCTCAGTGCAAGTTGGTGGTTGTCACATGTGTTCGAATTTTTGGTTCTAGGACATGCTGGTTTCCTCACGATGTTAAAGCAGTGGTGATGAAATAATTTACACAAACTAAAGGGCCTACCTGGGTTCGAACCCACGACCTACGAAACGTAAGTCGGGGCCGTTACTACTGGGCCAGCACTGCTCTCATTTTGCGCTTGGGGCATACAGGCGTAACATTGTGTATGTTATAAAAATTCGTAGCCTGCGTAGCAGATCTTGAGGGCACGGTATCATTGAGAGCTATTAATTACTAGTTCGCGGTCGCCACTCCTGAACTTTCTGCCCCATCGACCATCCGTTCTGCGAGCAATGTGCCCTGGTGCCCTGCCCACTGCCGGAAGACGATGCGTTGGAAGGCCTCTCACCAGGTGGACCGCTGACCTGGTTGCGGGGATTTGCTGGATGCGGGACGCACGGGACCGGTCAATGTGGCGACACTTGGGGGAGGCCTATGTCCAGCAATGGACGTCTTTCCGCTGATATGATGATGATGAATTACTAGTTTTGTAGTTCAAGATGTGCTTCACTGCAATTAGATCTACTGAAATTTCTCGAAAATTCAGTTCTTAGAGTTTTCTCGAAAAGAAACTTACTAATATTTCTCGTGGAAACCGTGCCCTTATATAATTCTTTCCAAGTAGAAATTTCGCTACAAGCTTTTTACAAGCTAGTTCGGGTCAAATCTTGCAACTGATGTTTAAAGCCTCAGCCAATTAAGATTCAATTTTGTGTACGCGTTTGGTTTGGATGACAATGCAGGTTAAGTTAAAAAGCTTGTTTAAAAAAAGGTTTATTTAATTGAAAAAATTAGTATATGTAGTATTCAATTTTAATATTATTTCTGATTCCATGCTATTGTGTAATTTGTGTGCTGGCGGCAGAGGACGTGGTATTTCTGCAAGGCATAAAATATTCTTTTTATAAGACTAAACAAAACAAACAGCATTTATGCACATCATTTTGAATGCAGTCATATCTGCGTCGACTTTGTAATTTGTAAGTATTTGGTATTCAATACAACCAAAACGTCTTTCAAATTCAGTTAAAACCATATTGAACTGTTGGATTAATAACGAATTCACATTCAATATAAACTACACAACATGATACAACCTGTTGTAACTTGGCGTAAGACTTAAAAATACCAATATTTTCTTAAAGAAGATCTAAATAACTTGCAGTTCCATGAATAAAAAGTTTATTTATCTTTACGAACAGTTAATCTGATTATATTTTAAGACACTGCAAACACAATCCCAATTTATTGGCTACAATAATTTAAGGGTTAAAGTTGAGGTGCCTTAACGGTAAGTAGACTTACGATTATGAACGGTCAGTAAAGAAAATATTCTTTATTATGGATAAATTAATCATGCCAATTAATATAAAGGCAATCATTGTAAATTCCTCTTTAAATTTATTTGCGTATGCAATAGTGTTAATTGTCTATCAGTTGTTAATCATTATAAGATCCTTGATTGTATCTCATTATCTGAGATACAATTCCGTATTATAACTCACCATAACTTGGCAACTCGCCGCGAAGTTAACTGTAAACTTAACTAGCCAGAGGATTGTAAAAAAACTTAATCGGTAACAACTGGAGCGAATCAGGTGAGCGCACTAATTGTGGAACGCCAATTAAAAACAATATTGTGCAATATTCGATAGGCGATAGAGTCACGGAACACTATGAAGTCACTTACCCTACATCGTTCATGAAAGATGTTATTCACCGGAACATTAATTGTTGTGAATAGATGTGCCCACGCATACCCGAAGAGTCTAATGACCACGAAATATCATGTTGGTACATTGACGTACAAGTGAATATGTTTTTATAAAATTAAGAGATTTGATATGTTCCCAAGCGTTTTGCAAGTCTGCTTTGTTGCATAGAAAAAGATAGAACAAATTGTTTATGTGTCTGCTATAAGCAACTGGCTTATCTATGGTCGTCTATCAAGTCACTATAAAATTATAAAACAGTATCAATTAAAAACATGTTTGAGAATAAAATATATGTTGTGTACTTATTCCGAAAATATGATCAGTCATGATTCAGAGATTTCATTAGGTGAATGAGCTGCCTTTCTCCGGGCGTTGACGTATACCAAAACTTAATTTGTTTTCCCAAAATATTTCGGAGGCAAAAAGTAATCACCCGGGGAAAAACCAGAAATCGCATATCGTAAGCATGGTCTTGTCCTAGTTAAGGAGCAGGCAACCGGTTTCTTTTGAGTAAATTTGAGTCTGAAAATAACTTGGAAAATGGCTAAAATTAAGGAGGAATAAAAGATTTATAAAAATGTGCAAAACTTAAAAAAAATTGGTACACGATTTTTTTGCCCTTGAAGGGCTTCAAAATAATAATAGGCATAAATTATGTTGATTTAAAAATATGAGCAGTCATTGCATATCAAAGATTTTCCCTTCAAATATAGGAAGAGATCCTAAGATACATTTAGTATAGACATAAATTAATCATCTATCAAATTCCTCTCTTCAACTGAAGGTGTTTACAGAAATTTTCGCCCACAAATTGATGGGTGGAATCACATGGTTTACGAAATAGTTATGTGCTTAGATGTCAATAAAGCTATGTAATTTAGTAGCCATTACATGCTTCGATTTGCTTCGCTCAACTAAATTTGGAATAGAGCGAACGCCACACATTCTCTCGCGCTCATGTTAGATAAAGCTGCCATTGTGAGTAGGTAGTTTGGTAGTATGGTCATTGTTGGTGGCAGCGCGCGTTATAAAGTCGTTGGATTGTGGCGAAAAGAGGTCGCGGGGGCGCGGGAGGGGACGGCCGTTGACCGACGACAACCTTATTGCGCTGAGCCATGAGCCAATGTCTAGGGTAAGGTCCTCGGACCCGAAGTGGAGTGCTGTTTTCATTGGTACGTTTCCGTGGGCGGCTCGACACGGTTCGATTTTTTCAACGTTTGCAAAAAGAGGTTGCATAATTTCAGACCATAAACGTTGCGAGCTCGTTAACTTTGTTTAATATTTGACACAAACAAATTATTCACGTATTGAGAATTGAGTTTAGCTTCGTTTTTGCTAATGAGTTTTCAATATTATATTAATAAATAGTTGCTGAATATTATGTATATAGGAACTTGTTTTAGTCTAGGTCGTAATGCTTTTAGACATACCTACCTAATTATTTATTATAATATTTTATATAATAATCGCGAGGTAATAAATATTTATTTTATTTTACTCAGTTTCGTTTGAGTTAACAAAATTAAAAAATAATAAAACGTTTGAAAACATATTAACAACATCGTTGCGTGCACGACGACATCGAATCGTTTTATTTCTATTAAGTAATTGCTTTTGCAACTTTTTTTCTTAAAATTTCGAATCAAAGTATGAAAGCTCGCGAGCTTTTAATGTGACGGCGATAGTTTGGCCATTCGCCTCAAGGCTAGATGTTTCCATTCGAGAGTGTAAGAGAGGGTAATGCCCTCCGAAGTTGTTTGTGGCAAAAAATGGGGACACTGAAGAGACCGGCTCACTTATTTTGTTTAAGTTATGAATCAGCGTGAGAAATAATACTAAATTAACAATTCGTTTTTGTTATTTCCATTGCCAGCTCTTATGCAAGTGGAAGAAAGTTTTATTTAAAGATCATAAGAATTTTCAATCCCGGATATCTACATATTATAGGATAATAAATTTATCTAGAAATAACTTGTCTCACGAAAGTTTTTTTGTAACTTATACAATATTAACCAAATGAATAATAAATGAAGTGCCCTGATACGTAAATCTGTGCTTCCTTGTGACATCCATCAAGACAAAAGGGTGTAAATTTATTAAATAAATTCAATGTATCTCCGCAGTAAGCCAACAAAGGACTTCAGGGACTTGGGCATGCAAACCAAAATCGAATTTCAAAATTTGTCCCATTTCGTGCCGGGATTCAAATTCCTTAAAATATTCGTATTTCTTTCTATACAGTGTTTACTCTTTTCCAGGATACTGTAGAACTGTAGAGAAATAGACCAGGCGGTATTAAACTTGATTGTTCTACCAAATGGTTAAAATAACCAACTACTCAAATAGTTTCCATATAAAAACTTACGTCTCTCAACAAAAAGCTTTTCGCCGAAAAGCATCAATTGATTTTCCACATCCAAGTCCGTTTAGATGAAACGACCGGCACCGTGCCTTGGTGGGTGCGCTTCTATACGAATTTAAAGGCGTCTGTACACCCCATTAGAAATTCTTACTGCGACCTATTAATACGAGACTTCGTTGAAGAGTACGACAACGACCTTAAAATCGAATTCAGCATGCAAACAGAACCCGAGCTCGTTGTAAACAAGAACGTGCCAAAAACCTTGATTTTGATTTTGGGAAGTCAGGGGCGAGTGACTCGGTGCTATTTGGGATTTGTTTTTCCTTCTTCTACGGAAAATGTATTGCGCAACAATTAAAGTAAATTGAAAATTATTATATTATTATTGTTAAATTGTTATTATTGAATTATTATATTAAATGTTAATTTAATTGGTCGGTGTGAATTGTAAGTTATTAATATCTCATGTAATTATACAAATATTGTCTCTCTGCGTGTGTTGGGTCAAACAGTTAGTGCAGAGAGTAATTGTAATACATAAATAAATGTAGCTTTATCAGAAAGGAATTGGCAATGTTTCCTTCGCTGTTCTTTTCTGATCAAGTTCGTTGCGTAATCCAAGACAGTTGAATCGTTTTTGCAGGACTCATCGAGCTTCATTGTTTCGTCGCTTTTTTGGTGGTCGCTACTGTTGATTTTGGCTTTCAGGAGTTGCAGTGGCTGGGAATAGTTTGACAGGCCAATCCAAAAAAAAACTGTAGGCACCTCTATGTTCAGGGTTTTGTACGGATTAAAGCTGCTGTTCATCATTCATTATCTTCTTTGCAGCCGAAAGAAGGGTGTTTTTAATTATTAATGTTGATATTCAATATGTTCCTTACAAAATTATTCAATAAAAAAATAATCTTGTGTCTTTTACTACAGTGTGAAGCAGTAAGCTCAATTATTAAGTGTAGGAATTTACTTCTTGTAATAAAATTATTGGATATTTATGCGAATAATGAAAATATTTATAGAATACTTATTCTTTTAACGGTGAAGGAAAACATCGTGAGGAAAACGGCATGTTCTAGAACAATAACTAACCAAGACATGTGACGTCCACCAACCCGAACTGGGCTCGCAAGGTGGATTACGGCCCATTCTCTCTCAATGAGAGGAGGCCTATGTCCCAACAGTGGGAAAATTAAAAGGCTGATGATGATGACTTATTTTTTTTAGTATTCTATAAATATTTTGATTATTTAACACAAAAATTGCATTTAGCAGAAGTTTAAGTTATTATCATGTTTTTCAGTTATTTTCTAGTTTACCTAGCCCGAAACCATGTCTGGGCATTCTTCATAAGTTTGTACCAACTCGGTAACATTTTTTAATATTCAGTTATATTGAGTCGCAGCGTATTGTACTTTTTAGTATTAATATATTAGGTACCCATGCAATTCCTGTTTAAAAAATAAAAATATAAAATTGTAACAGATTTGAAAGAGAAGTAATATACCTTGAATATATATGCGTATTTAGGTTTCAAGTCAAACTAGTTTAAAGTGGCCAGTTCAATAAAATGATAATTTCATAAGAAATCGTATAGAACAACTAAAAAGAATAGTTGCCCCCAGTAGCTCTAGAAAAGGTGACATTCTTATATGCAATGATAGTTGTTGAAATGCCGAAAAGATCGGGATTAACCTCGTGAAGCTCTTCTTCAGAGAAGAAGTTCTCTGTCGTTTCGCTCTTAGCAGAACGTTCGTGGTCACGTCGAGGCGTCCACATCAGTGGTACATGCGGACACAGTTCTCCGCACGCTCTTCTAGCGCATGTAAATTTCATACTTTAAAACAATCTTTACCACTGATAGAATATAACTTTGTCTAGCTCAAGCGTTTTCGTCTGATGGTGAAATTTTATTTGAACTCATAATTTGATATCCTTGACGCATAAAACACGATGTAGGAAAAACAAACCTACTTAGGTACGGTTATTATTCTGTGTAAACATTAACCATCTTTAAATTATTGACCGAACACACCCACTCTTTGTAAACGTTCATTCACCATATGCATACTTTTCGTATCAATCATACTTACTTGAATGTAGTCATCATCTTTGTCATCATTTCAGCCACTGCTGGACATAGGCCTTACCTTGACTGTAGTATAATTATTTAAATAGCTGTTATGCTACACAAAAAATGGATTTAATAATTGTCCTTTCCAGATCTTTTCCAAGTAAGCAACGGTAAAAATTCGGCTCCTTATATTCTGTGCAAATGACGTCAAACCAAGGTTGCGCAAGAGTGTAAAAACCTATGGTCGTCGTTTTTCAGGCTTATGACCGCCTGTAACGATCGTGTTTTTGTGTATGTTCACGCATGTTCTGCATTTGGTGTGAAGATTTTGATCTGTACAAAATCGTAAAACATCCAAGACTGGACTATAGCAACAGGGTTACCCTCGTAGCTTTATGAATTTGTAAGATAATTCAACCCTCTGCGGCTGAAATTATCTTACAAATCATATCCTTTAAATCCGTCTTACCTACCAAGATTTTAATCTAAAACTAAAATAATGGTTGTTAGACCGGAGTTACGAGGAAACAGAATGTTTACTTTGTTGCACAAGTGAATACACACACACACTCGGCTAAAACATACACCCTCACTTACACTTCACACTTACTCACCTTAACTGTTTTTCTGCACTACCCTTATTAAAATATTTCTCTCTTTTGTCCATTTTGTGTTTATTATCATTATTATTTTTTGTAATTAATTGCCACGTAGCTAGCAGGACTTGTATATATACAAACCAAGTGTAGTCTTTGGGTAACCAAGACATAGTCTGTACCTAGTTTAGGACCTTATGCTAATTTTTTTATTTCTTACCACACTATCTAATTTCATCATGTTATAACAATTTTTTATCTAGAATTGTATTATTTCTGCTCAAGGAAAAGAGAAGAAACATAAAAATTTGATCTTCACGAAAATTGCTTACGTGACTAATAGAAGACATCAACGAGAGCACAGACGTCAGCGTGTAGCGTTTACCTACCGGTCATGAGGAAAACCTCAAACAAACTGTTGTATTCAAGACGCAAGCTTTACTGGCGTCACACGGAGGCTCTTACAGTATCATATGCTAATATTATTGAGGTTATAACGCCAGAATCAGATATAACAAATTGATTAGGAACTGAAAAAACAAGGCGCAGTTACTTTGTGCGTAAGTAATGAAACGCATGTTCAGGCAATTTCATTAGAAATTTCATAAACAATTGAGACTTTATTGGGCACTGATTTGTTACAGCAATACTAATAAGCCTCGTGTTGGTCCCGCTTGGAATTATACTAACGATACACTCATAACGAGCAAATGATCGATCATTATTTAAAAAAAAATATGTAGTCGGTAATCGGTTTTCCACACGGTTATGCGAAATAATTGAATAACGTATAAAACAAGGTCCATAAAGCAATAATTTCTTTCGTAATGACATGCGATAAGAATATTATTATTAGTTAATAAGGTACGGACTTTGTAAATTGAAAACACAGTTACAGCGCGCAATTTTTCTAACATTTTACCTGGTTACCTATTTAGGATTCTGCGCATGAAGATGGGTAATTCGTCCCATTGGTTACTTTAATATCAATAACATAATAAGTAGACAAACATAAAACTAAAGCGATGAAGCACTGGTTAAGTCAAAGCTCCAGAGCCTTGAACACCGTCGCCGAGTTGCCAGCTTGTCGGTTTTTTATCGGTTACATTTCGGGGAGTCATGAGAGGACGGAATTAGATCATGCAATTCCATCGCACTGGAATTGCATGATCTAATTCCGTCCAGCTTGTTTCATCATTGGACTACCAGACGTACGGCGAAGCGCCATAGGTATATGGTAGACATTCCACCCATACGCACTAAATGTTTTGAGAATACTTTTATTATGCGACCAGCTAAGGAGTGGAATTCCCTGCCGGAGTCTGTGTTTCCCGATAGCTACAATCTAGGGGTCTTTAAGTCAAGAGTGAATAGGTTACTTCTAGGCAAGCGTGCTCCACCGTCGACCACATCATCGCTTGAGATCGGTGAGATAGTGGTCAAGCGCGAGCCTATAACGAATAAAAAAAAAGAACAATATTATGGTAACTTAATTGTAGCCCACAACTTGGATCTCTTTTTTTTATTTGAATAAAATGCGAAGCCATATTTAAAAGTCTTCAATTAACATTTAAAACCAGTCTGTTGTTCAAGAAACTGTTACAAAAACTACAGTTTCCCCTCAGGGACAATCGGTAAACATTTACATAATTTGTCTAACCTTGTAGTATTTTCCTTGTAGGTTAGGTACGTACGTATTCTGACGTACCGAATATTCAAAATGCGTTATCAATTTCCAGTAAAAAATTATAATTTATCAACACCTTTGTTGTATATCGGTCAAAAACTAAAACAAGGATAATTAAATTGACGTGGGTTGTGATATAAAAAAGTTAGAGGTTGTTCTTTTTATTTTTAAAACGAGTATTTTTCCGGTCTGGGTTTTCTACATGAATAGTTAAGGCCCATATTCCAGTCACTTTGTAGGACCTCCACTCGATTCAGTCGCAATGATAACGGAAAAAAACTTTCAATTAAAGTTAATCTATACTTAGTATATAATATAGAATAATATTATAAAGAGGAAAGATTAGTATTTTTGTATGTAAAGAATAAACATATAAACTACTGAACTGATTTAAAAAATTCTTGCACCATTATTAAGCTACTCTATCCCCGGGTGACATAGGCTACTTTTTATCCCTGTAGTCCCACGGGAACGGGACCTTAGCGAGTGAAACCGCGAGGCGTCCGCTATTAAA
Source organism: Orthosia gothica (assembly GCA_949775005.1). Lineage (NCBI taxonomy): Eukaryota > Metazoa > Arthropoda > Insecta > Lepidoptera > Noctuidae > Orthosia > Orthosia gothica. Next base: position 21,136,087 of record OX459045.1, on the reverse strand, counting down.
TAATAACCTACTCTCAGATTGATGATTCGGAGTGGAGTCGAGTTGGAGGGCATGACTTGGAATATAGGGGTTAGTAAGTGTATGTGTCACATATTTTGCCAAGTTTCCACCCAAATCTTGACCTATACAATGAACGGATATAGGAATATATACCTATTACCTGACTTCATCAGGACAGTCAAAATTATTATGGGGTTCTTTTGTCTGTCATATATAAAAACTTAAGCAGTCAGGAACAGGGAATGTTTGCTCCTCTCCCAATAGAATGTCAGGTAACTATAAATCTCGGGGAGGCTTTAAAATACAGACCTAGATTTAACTGTTGCATATTTGCTGATGTGTGAATCTACGCCGTTTTATCTCTAGTTCCATAAAATACCCGCAAAATTGGGTCAGTCTAGCTCAGGCGATAAGCTACCTGTCGCTGTCCGAAATGCACTTTGAATACCAAAATAGAATCTAAGTTGTGATGCCTGTCTCAGAATGGTACTTAAATCTCTGCTCACTATGGTGGGACGGCAGATACATAGATACAACACTAATCGCCTACGGGTTAAAACCCGAGAATGTCCTAATAACATATTTTTTTATCTGTCCTAAAATTTTGTTTTCTTTTTCGAAGTATGTTTTTTTCCTGGTTTGGAACGGTAAATAATTTCAAATAACAAATGATTATTTGTGTTGTAGTTATTGAATCATGAAAGCATTTAACTTTATTAATATCTAGGAGATTACATCTGTGGTGGGCGTAAAACGAGTTTTTTTAATCAACGGTCTCCTGGTCTCATCAATCTTGACACAATTTCATAAATTAAATCTAATCAATAAAAGTAAAATGCAGTTTTTTAAAGCTTATCCAAGTTAAGATATTAATGTCTGTTTTTAATTATTCTGACATGTGCTTATGAATCGTAAAAGTAAAGTCTGATCCTATACTTAACCCCGTCGCCAACATTAAAAATATTAAATTTAAATTAAACCTGTCTTTTAACTGCATTTAATAAAAACAACTCAATATAAAAGCAATAATAAATACGAATAATTTATTCGACTCAGGCTACACGTATTGCACTACTTATTATTTCAAAGAAATATTTTCGGTGCTTCAAAATCTCGGTCGCATCAGGATATAAACAACATAGTTTATATGTTAGCAAATAAAAACTTTATGCGGTACAACGCACACATACAAATTTATCAGGAACATCAAGATAGTATGATTTTAAGCTGTGTCTGTATAGCCATAACGTTGAAAATTAGTAATTGAATTGAATAACCGCGGGCAATGTAGGGTTGGCAAAGTCATAACGGATGTATTTTTCTGGAAAATTCTTGAAGATTTATTTTTTGATGACTTGTCTAACTAATTATGTTTATTTATTTATTTGATTCGGTTAGTGACCAATGTCTTATTGTCAAGTGTCTTAGCATGATTTGCCAAATTGATATTTTTTTCTATTCTATCAGTCGCAGTTTTGACCGTTTTTTCTTTCAAACATTCCAATTTTATTTTTTGTCAAGTAGGCATAATCAATAAATAATAAAAGAAAATATAGAACCAAGCCAATATATGTAGTAAGGTTGAGTGAGAGAAAAGCTTTATCATAGGTACTGTGATTTTTTTACATTTAAAAACATAATATGTAGTATCGAACGACGAATCGATCCGATAAAGTTACACAGTAATTCCATAACTTTACCCATGAAAAATTGAATGTGCTAACGCTACTATTTCACAGATTTTCCTTTCCATGTGTTTGAGGCCCTGGTGTGTGCAGGCTAACGGTATCGCTCACGTGTCTCCGCGAAGCCATCGACCCTCAGCGGCCTCCGCGCAATATACTTTCGCCCCACGCAAAAAGACCTACAACATACACTACAATCAAACAAATATGGACCTTCATCCAAAAAGTCAAAGCACATTTTTGCTCAAACCAGTGTTGCTAAATAAGTCGTCAATAAAATTCAAAATACAAGTCGCTTCAATTGATCGCTTGAACATAAATCCTTACATAACTGATTATAAAGCTTATTGCTTACAATATACAGTCTAAATTCCTTTGAATTTTGTCAAAGTCTCGAGAGTAAGGATCAGTTAATCTAGTTATTCATACATTTATGTACTTCATGTATTATTAATACTATATTACAATCAAATGAAAACAATATGAAGGTATTTCCACACTATTATTTATTATGACGCAAATGAAAACTCTAGAATTATATGATAGATATATGTATTATACCTAATACAAATTACAAGGATACAAATAAACCACTTAAAATTGTGAATACCTGAAATCTTAAAAAAAAAGTATACTGTTGTAAATGACTGTACAACTTTGATTTTATTTTATTATTGCTTGTTAGTTTATTTTCAAAACTATAGTATTACTGTAATTTAGTAAGCAGAGATTTTATCCTTGAAACATAATTATAAAAACATAGTTTTTATTTATTTATTGCAATTATTTTTTGCACTAAACTGTAAGTGCACTTACAGTTTGACCCAACACAAGCAGTAAGTCAATAAATACATAATTACGTACGATATTAATAATTTACAATTCACACAGACCAAACACAGGCAGACCACACCTACCAGAACATTTTATTATCTTACTAATATGCGAAAGTTTCGGACGGATGTATGTTTGTTACTCAATCACGCTAAAACGGGTGAACGGGTCTGGATGAAATTTGCCACAGAGTTATAGATTATAGTCTGGAATAGCACATATGCTACTTTTCATCCCGGTATAATGTTCCCTTGGGAAAAAAATATACTTTTCACGCGGGCGAAGCCGCTGCCAGAAGATAATAATATTATAAATGGGAAAGTTTGGTTGGATGTGTGTGTGGATGTATGTTTGTTACTCAATCACGCTAGAACGGCTCAACGGGTCTGGATGAAATTTAGCACAGATACAGATTATAGTCGGGAATAGTACATGGGATACTTTTTATCCCGGGCAAATGTTCCCTCAGAATAATTTTCGACTTTCACGCGGGCGAAGCCTTTGGCAGAAACTAGTACCTAAATGTAAATCAAAGTCTCTGTACGCTAGATAGCTTTTAAACTAAACAATATTATGTAATTTCATCAGAAAAATACTCGTGACATCTTTAAAACTATGAGTACAATTCTACATCCTGCCAATGAATCAATTCTAATGTTCGTGATAAGAAATAAAAGTTCAGGAAAGGATTTCTGTGCCATTAAAATTACTATTATTTTTCTTACGGAAGTCCCTTTCCTATCCTACTTACCATATAAAGATACCTTTATTTATTATGGAAACTTATACCAAATAAGTTTTAGTTACGTAGGTCTGTAGTGACAAGACAGTAACTTCAAATTGTCACCTTAAGGATTGATGACCTTTATAAAAGGCGTACTCCAAAAATGTTTAGACAGGTTTGAAAGATGGAACAGTTTATTAGGCTCGTCTCTGTCAGGGTGCCATACACGGGGTCATCTGGAGCTCATGTGCTGGTTTGGTCCCTGGGATGGTCACGGCGTACAGTGTGCTCTGGTGCGCTGGTGATGGGGGATACTTCCCAGAGGAGGTCCGGTGACGGAGAGCCGCGGCGGGTTCGCGTTGAGTGCTAACCGCGTGTTCCCGCCATAAGCGGCACAGGAGGACACCGTGGAGTTTTAGTGGGTTGGAGTCCAACATAACTGCATTATCTCCCCGTGGTAGTGCAGTAAGCAAGAGCATTTCTCCAAGAAAAAATATATAAAAAAAAGGCTTTTTTTCTGAGAGTTGGGCAAAGCGAACATGGGTATTTTTTTAATAGCCCTGTATCTGACTTCTCGGCAAAAGTCTTGCTCAAGTTCTTTTAGGATTTTTTGCCGCAGTACCTTGATCCAACCCTCGGAGTTCACGTCTCTGGTTCGGTCCAGGCTGCACCATTCAGGCATCGAACACCACTTCCAAGAAGACTGTGAAAGTGCGAAAATTAAGTTTAGTTAAAAAACTTTCGTAATATAAGAGTTTCGGTGTCAAGAGTGCATCATTATATCACTTATTACTGAAAAAAGTACCGGTAAAACGGGGTGAATAGGAACACAGGGGTGAATGGAAACAAAACAGTTTGATTAGGATTTTATCTTTGATACCACTTTATGGTTTCAAACAAAGCATCTTTTTTAAATAATTATTTATTATATTGGTGTACCTACTAAAAAGCTGCATACAAATTTTAAATAACCTGAAAATTGCCTTAAAAAGTTCCCATTCAACCTTGCGTTCCTATTCCGTTTTACGGTGCCTATTTCAATCAGCAACTGCCATTTCTGTCTCTTTTCCTAATGCAATACCTACTAAAAAGCTGCATACAAATTTTAAATAACCTGAAAATTCCCTTAAAAAGTTCCCATTCAACCTTGCGTTCCTATTCCGTTTAACGGTGCCTATTTCAATCAGCAAATGCCATTTCTGTCTCTTTTCCTAATGCAATACCTACTAAAAAGCTGCATACAAATTTTAAATAACCTGAAAATTCCCTTAAAAAGTTCCCATTCAACCTTGCGTTCCTATTCCGTTTTACGGTGCCTATTTCAATCAGTAAATGCCATTTCTGTCTCTTTTCCTAATGCAATACCTACCAAAAAGCTGCATACAAATTTTAAATAACCTGAAAATTACCTTAAAAAGTTCCCATTCAACCTTGCGTTCCTATTCCGTTTTACGGTGCCTATTTCAATCAGCAAATGCCATTTCTGGCTCTTTTCCTAATGCAAACAGCTGTAACGGATAAATAAACCGATTCAATATCAATACGTGCAGTTAATTAATTCTCCGACGCAAATGTTTTAGTCATCACACAGGAAAAACTAACGTTAATCCAGCTGCCTGTTTCCCTTTTACATAGGTAGGTACAATTAACCTTTAAAAGATAAACGGAATGCATTAGACGTTATTTTATTACCTACCCGCATTTCCACTGCAATATCCGTATGCAAGTAAGTTGTCATTATTAAAAAAAAAAAACTGTATTAGACGCTACATCAAGTCACTTGAATCACTTGCATGACAATCGTATTCAAGTAATTTGATTTTAAAGACAAAAAAACACTTCAGAAATCGGCATGAATAAAAGTGTTCTTACTAAGATTTTTCATTAACTATGTATGAGTATATGTGGAGTTCGTGGCTAAATAATAACAGCCGCATGGGTCGATCTTCAAGGTTAAGCAACGATTGACGAGGTCGGTCCGTGGATGCGTGACCATTTCAACATACCGAGTTTCCACCGTGCCTCGGCAAGCACGTTAAGCTGTTGGTCCCGGCTGTCATTTGAAGATCTTTGACAGTCGTTACGGGGAGTCAGAAGCCTGAGATCTGACACGAGTCTTACCAAGAGATATCGTTTTACCCAGTTACTGGTTTGTGGAGGTCAGATAGACAGTCGCTCCATGTAAAACACTGGTTCTCAGCTGAATCCGGTAAGACTGGAAGCCGACCCCAACAATAATTGGGAAAAAGGCTAGGCAGATGAAGTATGACTATATGAAGGTGAAGACGTGGCAGTTGATAACGAAGCCAATAGTTATCTTTAATTTATTAAAATTCGAACGAAACCTTAATAATAAACGTGAAAAACAACGTACGGCACAACGTGACCTAATATAAACATTTTTTTCATTTGTCGTCGCGTCCAGAACGGTTAATTTAACATTTATTAAGCAGTTGAGCATTACCATAGAGTCACGTGAAATGACTATAATGAAAAGAAAACAAAATGGCTTGGTAACAGACCATAGACTAGTGAGTGTTAGCCCGTATCCTCACTGGTGTAACGTGACCATATTATTTTTTTTATTTGTGGGACGTTCTGCTTAAGGTGCTTCGTCAGGCAAACGCTCCGGGAGAAAGGCATCAGCTGATTCAGGAATAGTAAGGGGACTTAACGGGCTGTGGTGATGCTTTAACGTTAAATTGTGCTATTCATCATAATCATCAAATCAGCCGAAATACGTCCACTGCTGGACATAGCCGCCCCCAAGCATCACCAGATTGACCGGTCATGTGCGCCTCGCATCCAGTGTATTCCTGCAAACATCACCAGGTCATCGGTCCACCTGGTGGGACTTCTTCCAACGCAACGTCTTCCAGTTCGCGGTCGCCACTCCAGAACCTTTCTTCCCCATCGGCCATTCGTTCTGCGATGCAATGCCCTGCCCACTGCCACTTAAGTTTGGCAATTCTTTGGGCTATGTCGGTAACCCTGTTTACCTTGCGGATCTCTACATTTCTGATTCGATAACGCAAGGAAACAAAAACAAAAGGAAGGAAGAAGACAAAAGTCTATGACCAGTGTGTGTTGCCAGTGATGACCTATGGGACCGAGACGTGGTCGCTCACAATGGGCCTTATCAGAAAGCTTAAAGTCACCCAAAGGGCAATGGAGAGGGCTATGCTCGGAATTTCCTTGCGTGATCACGTCAGAAATGATGATATCCGCAGGAGAACCAAAGTTACCGACATAGCCCGAAGAATTGCCAAACTTAAGTGGCAGTGGGCAGGGCACATTGCTCGCAGAACGGATGGCCGATGGGGCCGAAAAGTTCTGGAGTGGCGACCGCGAACTGGAAGACGATACGTTGGAAGGCCTCCCACTAGGTGGACCGATGACCTGGTTAAGGTTGCGGGAAGGCGCTGGATGCGAGACGCACGGGATCGGTCAATGTGGCGACGCCTGGGGGAGGCCTATGTCCAGCAGTGGACGTCTTTCGGCTGAATTGATGATGATGATGATGATGAACGCAAGGAAACGCCGAGCATCGCCCTCTCCATTGCCCTTTGGGTGACTGTAAGCTTTTTGATGAGGCCCATAATTGTAAGCGACCACGTCTCAGCCTATATCACCAATGTTAAACACTTATTATGGTTTTAGCGTTTTTATTCTTGGGAATGTTTTCTTAGTGGACTGTAAATGATATATGCTGGTAAATTGATACAATTTGCTTGTTTTATTAATTGTGCTATTGGTTCAGTTTTATTATATTAGGGAATTACTTGAACATTTAAAATTAAAGGATATCTGTTTTTATTAAATGTTTAGCAAGAATAACAAGTTGACTTAATTTTTGATTTGACTTGGTCCTTAAGTCGTAAAGAGAAAAACTATCGAAATAACTATTTGTACACCGACATGTAAAAATATACAAACAATTATAATAATAACGATTTTGCCGTTGATGTAGCCTAACGCCTAACATGTAGGTATCACATATTTAAAAAATAAATCATAGTGGTGACATTGGCTAGTTGAAGCAAAATTAAATCTCACCTCATTGCTAAAACCATAAATGTTTGGGGGAAAAGCAAAATTAAAAATTAAAATAGTTTAAATTTAGAATTTCTGATCTGAAATACTTTCGACTCACGTGTTTCACGTGCGGGAGGCAGTGGTCTCTAGGGTTCGCTACTTTCAGTCTTTCAATTTATTCAGCATGATGATAGTAAACGTGACATAAATGCAGGCCCAACAAAATGTAAATGAGTCCAATTTAAAAGTTCTTCTGTAAATAAAATTTGTTGGGATACAGTAGTCCCAAAAAGGATCATCTGTGTGTGATAGATAACTTATACGTTGGTTTGTTTTTTCATAACTCTTTTACTTTTCTAGGGTTCCGTAGTCAACAAGGAACCCTTATAGTTTCGCCATGTCCGCAGCTTTGCTCAGAGTCTCTTAGCACTAGAAACCTATAATTTGGCATGGATATACATATTATCACGCCGACAAAGTAGTAAAATAAAATCATTAATAAAAATGTTTTAGGGCACCTCCTGTACACGTAATCTGGTGGTATCGTTAGATAGGCCATTCAAAATGATTACGGGTCTGTGAAAACCATTTTTTGATTAAAAAATACATTTGCGTGTAAAAACGGTAGTAGTATATATAACGAAATTAAAAATAAAACTATCACAGCTAAGTAGGCTTTACAAGTTTACGAGTAATAGTCGATCAACTTATAAAATGTACTTATAAAAGTAAAAAAATGTTTCGAACGGCAAAGTTAATTTTGTCCCTTCGTTAGATCAATGTTCGGTGCTTTCATTGTTTATAAACGTTAGTAATGTTACCAAAAAAGTATATACAATGTACTTTGGTGTATGTAGCTGTTTATACGAAACCCTCTGTGAAACCCCCTTTGAAGCTCGTTCTTGGCGTATTTCCATAATTGTAAGGTAGATGCTGCTAGGTACAATTGCGAAATATGATACCTACGTACCTTAAAAAAGGAATAAACAAGAGAGTAACATTTCACACTGAGACAGCCCTATTCAAGGATAATAGTCACGTTTTAATAATGTCCATTCAAATTTTGTGAAACTCGCTTTGTTTTTAGAATATAAACTACTTACCAAGGGCATTTTCACAGTTTGAATTATCCATCTAGTCTGGATTTGCGATCCAATGCCATTTGTTTAATAACAAATTAACTGACCAATCAAATCGACACAGTAATATTGTTTTCTTCATGCCTAGTAACATTTTGCTAGCATACAGCTACCTAAGCTTTATCAGTTCAGTAGTTAATCTTACTGCTGTGTATGCCTCCCCTTTCTTCTGCCATAATTCCCGATTTATCTCTCATGTAGAGGCTCTACAATCGTGGCATTCGATGTCAGCGAAGGTGATAGTCGAAATTCAAAGATATCGCTTGTCAATTCACACAATTTTGCTTCTTTGACAATCGCTATCACCTCGCTTTCGATGATAAAATGTCAATTTTCTAGGGCCCGGACCCGGATGTTTCCCGTGCCCAACACGCTTATGCTACCGCTTATGCTTCAAAATCTGCTTCCTTCTGAAATACGACTTTTTTGGCTGAATTATTTCCAGCAGTGACTGTAGTAAAATCTACAGTAATAATAATAATAATAACATTCAAATTAACAATTTTTTCTTAATCTAAGTTGACCAATGACAATGAAATGTGTATCTAATACTGATCATGCTTAAGAGATAACTTTGAAGACTGATCTAGTATAAACTGTGTCACAGTAGACCTGGATATCAGTTATTTGTTTAGCATTGGCCTAAAACAGCAGAATAACATACTACTTGTATATTTAGTTAAACCTGAAGTCCCAGATATCATTCGATATATCATCATGACTTACAATATTTTTGAAACAAAAATAGGGTTATAAAATCTGGTAAATATTTTTTTTTTGGAAGGTGACTGAAAACAAATGGCTATATTTCATAGATATATTTCGAAATATGATTTAACTAAACTCAAGTAAAAAACGCGAAAATCTATGCATTGCAAAACAGGATAAGCAGTTACAAATGTCATGCTATTGAAAGATATCAATCCCTTTTGGCGAGTTTGTACAAATAGAGCCCTAAATATTTAATTTAGTTAGCTTTTTCTGGGGCGTCATATTAAGCAAAATTTTTCCAAGACTGCCTTTGCGAGAAGGAGCATATCTCTATTTTTTTTTTTTTTTTTTTACACCACTTAGGTGGCAGACAAGCACACGGCCCGCCTGATGGGAAGCGGTCACCGTGGCCTAGGGACGCGTGCAACACCAGGGGCATCACACTCGCGCTGTCGACCCCGCAAAAACCTTCTAATGCCCTTCTTGAAGAACCCCATATTGTAGTCGCTAGGGAAAACCACGGCAGGGAGATCATTCCACACCCTTAGCGTGCGCGGAATAAAATTTCTTTCAAACCTTACAGTGCGCACCGCAGGCGGATGCAATGTGTGAGGATGAATTCCCTGCCTGTGGCGAGCGGTGCGATGATAAAAAGTGGCCGTGGGCATCATGTCGAACAATTCATCTGAACACATACCATTATATAGGCGGTAGAAGACGCACAGTGAGGCGAAATCTCTCCTCAGGCTAAGCGGCTCCACACCGCCTAAAAGTATGGGATCGTCGACTATCCGCAGCGCATGTCTTTGTACCGACTCGAAGGGGTCAAGCTGGTATGCAGGTGCCCCGGCAAAAAGGTGACAGCAGTACTCCATGTGGGGCCGGACTTGTGACTTATAAAGAATAAGTCTTTGCCCCGCAGTGAAGTACTGCTTCGCCCTGTTGAGCACTCCAAGTTTCTTAGATGCCAACTTGACCTTGTCTTTGAGGTGATTACGGTACTGGACGTCACTGGAGATATCGACACCAAGGATCCCTATACTCGAGGAGATGGTGAGTGGTGTGTTCAGGAATTGTGGCGCTACAATAAATGGGGTTTTCTTAGCGGTGAATGCACAAACTTGTGTCTTAGTGGGGTTGAATTGGACTAGGTTTAGTCTTCCCCAATCGGACACTCCTGTGAGAGTAGTCTCGATTTCAGACACACTATTTATACTACTATCTATTTTGGAAATAACAGTTGTTGATTTCGATCTTCGTCGTTCAGTTTTGTAGCTCTTTGATGTATGTTCATTTATTGATATCAACCCACTATGCTAATGTCACTCTGTGTGCTTTTCCATGCCACCACGTGTTTGTTTTCATTTTAACATTGCAACATAACATAACTTACATTACCTACGTAGCGTTTCGCATATTGATTGACCCGTTTTCCAGATCTTTCTTTAATGGGTTGACTAGCTGATCCATTGTGAAGTTTTCTCTCTTGATTTACCCATTGTTTAAACCTTGTTCAATATAACGGTTTAAGTGACACAAGAAGTAGTAGGTATCATCATCTGCCTTCCCTTGTTCCATGTTACTTGGGGTCGGTGCAACACATTTTCTTTTTCCATACCGTCCTGTCCCTCGTCACGCCATCACTGACTTTCTTTTCTTTCATATCACTCCACACTTCACCTTTCCCCTCTCCATCCATTCACATTTATATTAATAACTCTTTTTGTAACATGTGTTTCATCCCTCCTCGTCACATGACCATACCTTGACAAACGGTTTCCTTTCAACTTTTCTGTCCCTGGCGCCATTTTCAAAAAGTAGTAGATATGATAAACTTAATTCAAATCTACATAAGTTACACGTGACGAAAATAAAAGAAAAGCTTCTAGATCTCTAGAATTTTCCATCGACGATCACGTTTTGTTAACCGTAATCACATCTCCGTGTTATTTTCGTCAATGTCCTTCGCACAAACTTATGCAGATTGCATAATGACGTCTTATAGAAGAGGTATGTACATAAAGTAACATAATTTTAAAAGAGGCCAGTCACGTGTCTATTACCGACCCCATTCGTATTGATTTCGACTATGAATACTTATGTAATGGATTCTGCCAACAGTAAAATGGACTACCAGGCCGAACGGGTCAATGGAAAATTGGGTGTTAACCTGCTGATGGTCTGTGTATCTACTTTGGTGTTTATACGACGTTGATCTATTTGTTGAGTTGTTGTTGTTAGTTCAAAATAATTTTCGGTTTAAAAAAACTACTTATTCCCAGCATCGGATAAACAGATTACTTGTGCAACTACTAGGGTTTAATTTCCTTGTTTCCAATTACACGAAATAATATGGATGAAGCATAAATCTAATGGAAGTCACTAGTGGCAGAAAAAAAATGTAAAACCCAAGAAAAATAAACTGAAGCGGCAGATAGATGCCTTAATCATAGCGTTATTTATGAGGCTTAAAAGTGTCGGCTAACTTCAAAATTAAAAGTCGATTTTTTATATATTGGTTTCAATTTGATTATATTTCTGCGTATATTTTAATATTCATATTATTGTATATTCTCATATTTCACTACACATTAACTGCCTGTCATTTCGCAAGAACTTGTTTGTTAAGAAATTGGCAATTTACTAACTAGTAAGTTTTCCCCCCCATAACATAAACCATGTTTATTTATTGCGAATAAATAATGTGTTTTTGTTCATTTCGAAATTACAAAGATATTGGTGGATATAGTGAGCTGGCCTATCTGCCGAATGTTACCCATACCCAATTGGTCTGATTCAACGCTAGAAGACATCGCAGCAGACCTAGGCAATCTAACTTCTTAGGCAATCTTTCTGTTTAGATCTAATCTCTGTCAATTTAACCCTTTTTCTTTTTTGTTTATCTCTCTTTCTATTAGTTTCATGTCATATTATGTATGTATGTTTGTATATAGGTTTATGCATTTATTATATTATTATAATCTTGTATATATTTATGTTTTATTCTAATAGCAGTACACCGACTACCCCCTTTTTATTCTAAGTTTTATTTTTTCAGTCCATCCAAAGATTGTCTGGTAGATATCGCTGTCAGCGATAAGACCGCCTTTGTACCCATTTATTTAAGTTTTTTTTTGTAAATGTCTATAATTTTATGGTGTACAATAAAGTATATTCTATTCTATTCTAACTAGTAAAAAAGCAGAATTCTGTCCAAAAAGTAGAGGAAGACTTCCACCGCAACACAACTACAATATAGGTTAGTTACTTATTAGAGATCCAAGTTTCGATGCTGATGTAAAAAAAAAATATTAAATATTTATATTGTGGGCTGTAACATCAGACAAAAAGACCGACTAACACTAGTGTAGTAAGGACTCCACGAAACAAAAGTTAGCATCCTTATGTGGTTATGTGTACGTCGAAGTCAATTAGAGGCTTTTGCAGCCATCAGTGTGTTCCAGCCGTTGGTGTAAGGCTTATATCATTTCTGCGGTTGGCGTTCGCAAGGGTGCGAATGACCGGATTATAAGGAAACGATCACGCGAGCCCGCCGGCTGTTCGACGTACTTCTAACCCGTGAGAAATGAAATGAGGTATACAACATTTGAAATAGGTCTCTTAATAAAGACTAGTATTCAGCAAGCGGTCTTGTATTCACTACCTTTTGGGTATATGATCCTGCGTCGATAGGTCGCGCACGTATTTAAAAACTAAATTATCTGCAAATCAGTCGAATTGAATCGCATTGCGTCCTTGCAATTTTGCTTAGTAAAAAGCCGTGTGATATAAATAAATCGAATTGTGGCAAGTCATGAGGAAGATCGCTAATTTTATCTCTATCTCTATCATCATCATCATTTAAGCCGAAACACGTCCACTGCGGGACATGGGTTTCCGCCAGGCGTCGCCACATTGACCGATCCTGTGCGTCTCGCACTCAGCGCATTCCCGCAACCTTAACCAGGTCATCGGTTCACCAAGTTGGAGGCCTTCCAACGCATCGTCTTCCAGTTCGCGGTCGCCATTCCAGAACATTTCGACCCCATCGGCCATCCGTTCTGCGAGCAATGTGCCCTGCCTACTGCCATTAAAGTTTCGCAATTCTTCGGGCTATGTCGGTAACTTTGGTTCTCCTGCGGATATCCTCATTTCTGATGCAATCACGCAAGGAAACTCCGAGCATAGCCCTCTCCATTGCCGTTTGGGTGACTTTAAGCTTTCTGATAAGGCCCATTGTAAGCGACCACGTCTCGGTCTCATAGGTGATCACAGGCAACACACACTGGTCATAGACTTTTGTCCACTGCGGTAAATTATCTCTATAACATATTCCTAATTTGGTTTTCAAACCATCATGCGTCACCAATGTTAAATTAAAATTGAAATTCGAGTGAAATATGCATTTTTCTTCATAGATTTAGGCATGCGATGTTAGATGTTTAAATTGACTTGCAAGTGATTTAAGTGTGAAACATGTGACAAAGCATTGTGCATCACAAACTTATTTGTAACTCAAATTCATGTTTCATCGGATTTATGTAGATTTCACTTTTCTTATGTATTCGTGGAAATAACCCAAGAGATTGTTGCGACACTCCTGCCGCCGTTACTTAAGAAATTATTGTAATTGACTGGTGTTTACTTTCTTGAAAATAATTGGCATTATTTATGTTATTTGCTTCTTCATACGGCTTACGACAAGATCATTTTATACCTTGACATATTTTAATGTAATTCCTAATTTCAAAATTTCAAGGCCACTGGAATAAGTGCAAATTTTCAACAGGAGAGCAGAATCTACCTGCTAGTATCCCATGCGTTATACTTTTGTCACTGTCAACCTGTCAAGTATATTGACCAGTGACGACAAACTGACAAGTGCCAACAGATATCAAAGTGATGTCAAGTTGAAGATTCTTTTGTTTTTTCCTCTTACTGGAACTTCAAACACTTGGAAGACTTAAGACTGTTAGAAGCCTGCTCTTTCTTATTGTCATATGGTCCCAAACTGCGGTCCTAGTGATTCCATTAGAAAAAGGCGGAAATAGTAATTGTAGATTTAGAATGAATTAGCGTTTGTTTATAATATGTGTCTTAAAATATCTCGATATTCGAGACAATACAAATCAGATTCCATCAGTCTCCTTCATTAAGTTTCGGTAAAAGGTCAATGTACACGTCAAGATCTACCAGTTTTGTATTTGAATATTGTAATCATCAAGAACGGGTTTCTAGATCATCAAATCAACGTTTAATTACTATCAAAATCAGCACCTGCAATAACTATTTCAATAGTTTACCGTATTAACTAGCTTGCTTTGTAAATGAGCAAAATAACTTTATAAACACACAGGCATTGTTCATATTTTACACAATCGATAGTGAGTGTTCATAGATGTGACCACAGACATAAATCTAACTAGATAACGCAAGTCCCTCCATCTGTATGAAAACCAAGCGTTCCAATTTTTTCACACATAATTTGAAAACTAACTTACTTACCAATGAAAGAAAACATTTCCAATGCCTCGGTCAACTTTTTCTATGCAGTCTTTACAGCTCAATATAGCATAAAAAGGCTATACAATATTTTTCTAGATTTCGGTGGATTTCCGGTGCCGATAATGCTAAATGAAAAGCTCAAATTATGATCATTGATCGTAATATTACTCCGTTTTTTGACACGCGAAGTTCATGCAATCGCGTCATCTAGTTAGAATTATATCTGTGGTAGATACAATCATTGTGGGTTAATATCATAGCAGTAACGTTTTTTGTTTAGTGCTTGATGGATACTGGATAGGCATATAAGATTGTATCTCAGCAGAGCTATTTGAAATATTTCGTTACAAAGATAAACAAGTTTTAAATCAAAACAAATAGGTACAGTATCTATGTCTCTTAAATTCATTTAAATTAGGTAGATACTACACTATACACGTGCAAAATTAAATTAGCTAGCGAAACTCTGCGTTCTAAAACAGACAGAGGAAACGAAAATAAAATATTAGACATCGGTACCAATAACATTTGCGGAGTTTCTCTAATAGATACAGTTGAAGTGTGTAAAACAAAAACAAGAGAAGTTTTAAAATGTATTGAGTACCGTTACGTAATAAAAACAATACGTAACTGGCAGTTTACAATTGACGTTCTAATTTTAAATTCACCCCAGGCACGTGTGTCCTTCGAGTATTGAAAATGTCCTGTACCGTTACCGTTTGTTTCAAATGCCCGACATATACAAATAAGATCGTATCTTAGATTGACTTACAAATTGGTCAAAGCGCAACTGAAAAACATACAAAAACTGTTACAAACACCGTGTAATAGTAATAACAATGAGACGTTTATAGCTGGTGTTCAGTATATTATTATATAGTTATGCTTTTTTTTCTGGTAAATTCAATGTCTCGGAATGTTCCTACAATTTTTGCAATATTATATAATGTTTTTACACGAATTCCTGTTTATCCGGTATATATCTAGTAGCCATGCAGAGGAGGCATTTACGTATGATGAAAGATATAGCGAAAAGCTCCAACATAATTCAGGACTGTAAGTGTTGACATAATAATATCTCCTTCAGAACCTCTCTTTAAAATCTTCTGTTTGGCTTGAATTCTCAATAGCGTTGAGAAAATAGTCACAGTTCATCCGAAAATGTAAGCTAGGCAACAAGAAATCACGATAGCTGATGTCCAGGATGCTCTGGACATGGAAGCTCTTTTGATTTACCCCTTTGTATACGATGCTATAACAAATTAATTCAACAACGCAAAACCGACGTCTCAGCCATCAAACAGCCTATTAAGGCTTCACAAGTTCACACGGAGGCACAGGTGCTGTGCTACACTCCCATTCATCTCGTACGTTCCCACGACCGAGTTATATTCATCCATTGTTCACCCCCGCAATTCATACACCCCATTCAAAAGGTTGGGGGTGAATCTCGTACAGGTAGTCCGTACAAGGTGTTATAAGAAATACGTTATGACCGTTGACTATACGTTATAAGCACAATACGGTAGTCAACGCGAATAATAAAATGTATATCGGAGTACGCTTGAAGGCTTTGTCATACATTTTAAGGATGGGCAGTAGCCAACGGTTAGCGAATGTTTGTCTTTTTTTTCCTGCAGCTAAATTATTGATGGCCTCTTGAGCAATTGCAGGCCTTAGCAATATTTTTTTTTATAGTGGGTTTTTAATTACAGAGAAAAGCTATCTTTAAGTTTATAATATAATTATGGGTTACTCAAAGGTTTAAGTGTCTTTACGGCTAGCCACTTTTATTAAATGGCATATAAAAAACGTTAAATAAATTCTACGTCACAGACTTTGTAGCCACGTGCTTCGAGTGAGAACCGGTAAATGTTGAAATTATAATTTCATTAATGCAGTTTGTGATAAATATTCATGTCATAAGCTATTACTATTAATTATAATTGTATACATTTAGAAGTTCTGCAGACTGTAACATTCCAGATCAGTATGAGCTGCATGAAAAGTGTTATAAAAGCACAAGGAAGTTGGTAACAATGGCCGGTCGGAACGGAAGTGTATCGGAGCTAACGGCGGCGACCATTATACGGCCATTTTAGAAAATGTACGCGCCTTATATTTTAAACGTAAATAAATTGACCTCGAATGTTTCATTTGACTGTCATGGTGGACGTAGGCCATGGACAAACTATCACTTTTGCAATATTCTAAACTAATAATTGGCTACACTGTCTGTCTAGTGTCTGGTTATGTATTTTACTCTCGGTTTCCGTTTGCTATGCGGTGTAAATTATCTTTGTGCAGATATATTATTACATTTAAAAGATAAACTTGTCTTATATGGGCATTTACATCCGGTTTCTTAAATTGAGAACTTGAACTTAGAACGCATAAAACTCAACTTTAAGGTTAAAGTTTGACAGTTATGAATCTATATCTATGCGGTTTGACTTATCAATCTCTACTTTAGAATATCATTCTAAAGTAGAGATTGATAAGTTTTCAACTGCAAATTTTTATTCCGAAACCAGAGTTTGTGTTACCAAACGCTTTGTCTAAATTCAGATACACAATAAAATATGACAAATCCAAGAAAAATGTGTAGATTTAAATTTACGTATCAATGTATAAAAACCAATCCCCGTTTCCATTCAAAGTCGAAGCAATAAATATGGCCCCAAAAACGCAAAAATAAACCGCCTACCAGAGTTAAGCCGCGACTTAAAGTGGACGTAGGACGTCCAGTAAATATGATCCAACAATTATTGTTTACGCACTATAAATCTCCCAGTATCCATGTTGTTATGCGGCCGAAACGCCATAAATCCTTCTGTATCGTAAACTTTAATTTAATAATTATGAACGTCATGACGCGGAAATCATGAAGCCGGTCGTGATAGCTAGCTATATAAAATGGGAATGATTCGCGTGGAACAATGGTTCGGGTTATCGAACTGCAATAGCATTTCGGTGAAGGTCCCAGTCTGCGAGGTCATTGCTAGATGCTGTTTGCCGCGTGATTTCATTCTAATTCGCGTCGGAATATGTTTTAGTTTTAAATATTTTTAACTGTTTGTTCGTTAATTAGGCGATGACTTGCAAAGAATCATGCGAACCATAATGAGTATCTATTTGTATAATAGATACTCATAGTAGTAGTAGTAGTAGTGTTTTAGTTATGTACTTAGATTTTAGATCTGTCAGTTAATAATCACTTAGTTTCCTTGACAACTGAATAATATTTCAATATCAAAAAATACTATTTCATCATTTTCACATGAAATTGTTTTAATTTTGTGTTAAATAAGATCTCTCTATGTTTGCATGTTTGACGAAATCTGTATAGTCTTTCACCAAAGCCTGAAATGAAGAAACTGAAACTTAAGAAGATGCCTTGGCCATGTAGTAAAAAAAATGCAGGCTGATAAATCAGAATGTTTAATCTAATTCTAGATTCGAAACTCAAAAATAGACATTACCGAATGTCAGCAGCTAACATTTAATCTGTTTTGGTCAATCCACTTATTAAAACTAAAGATTATTGACACTTTAATGACACAAGATATTCTTTAATTTGGACCGGAATGCCGATAAATAATGTATGCCAATTTATTTAGATAGTAGTATATAAATGGATTGCCTATAGACCAAAGGTGAACGGGTTCGGTTCCTTATAAACCATCTTACGTTTCATGGAAATCGATATTTATTACCTACGTGCGTGATCAGGGCTTGCTGGGTTTGTTCATTTTCTTTTCTTAGGTGGATGTGAAAATAATGAATGTATTACCTACTGGCAATTGTATGCATAAAGATAAGTTAAATTTGAAGAATAGCAATTTAAAATAATGTACTGTAAGGAGAAGGTTAAATTTAAAGTTTTTTAACAGATTAATGGACGACTCGGGGTTTCACCCGGGTAGGGTAGCTTCCCAACGGTGAAAGAATCTTTGAAATCGGTCCAATCGTTTTTAAGTTTATTCGTTACATACAAAAATACAAATCTTTCCTCTTTATAATATAGGTATAGATATAGATTTAAAAAATAAATAGAAAATATTCAATTTCAGAAACCTCAGTAATATCGAAAGTAAAGTTTCTTTTTAAAACTATAATTTCGCTGTATCAATAAAGGAACATCTTGCAAATTGGTCTCACCCAATCATTGAAAGGCTAAAAATATAACGATCAAATGCGGGTGGTGCCGTAAACCTAGCTAGTATATTAATTGTAATACGCTTATTAAAGACGTTGGCTTGCTAGCCTAAAGATAATAACGTAATTATATTATACGACAGCTTTAACCTCCAAAGGTGAACTTAAATATGCGGGACGCAGTTAATATGTGTGTACCCGACTGTACCTACGTATTTAGAGCTTGCCTGTCAAACGTGCAGTCCCACTTAACAAAGGCGTTTTGTTTTTAAATATTGCGTCATTTTTTCATTGTTTAGTATTTTTAGTTTACCTACAAGATATTTATTTTTTCTTTCCGAGCATAATTTACGTTTTAACTGGGCACGAAGTTATTCAGAGTATATATTGCTGCTGAAAAAAATCATAAGTCGTGTCTTAGGACTAAGCTCTCAGGATATATCAATTATTTTTTTTATAGGGTGGTGAAAAGTAAAGGTGAGTTGGTTTGGCTTTTTAAGGCCAAATCTAATCAAGCTCGCAAAAAGCTCATACAAAAATTTTGTCTTATATGATACTTACAATTTCATGGTTTATATTGATGAGCTTCTAAAGTGCAATTAAAATTGTCAGGTTAGGCCTAGTTAGGGTTTGCTTACATAAAGGACCAGAACAACAAACTTGCGTGTAATATTGACACTAAGCTTTGTTTACAAGCAAGCTTATCCAACGAAATAAGAGACGCTAATCACGAGCCAAGTCCTAATAAGATCTGAAAGGAACGTCCTTTAGAATACCTCACTTTATCTGGATTAGGTCACATACAACTGGAAGCGTCAAGGTTTGCGGTCAACCGTGGGTGTATAATTACTATATATTGAATGTTATGCTATTGTTCTTAAGTGACATTTTGGAATGGCCTCAATTATATGAAACAATACTCGAGGTTTGAATTTGATATGTTTTTTTCTTTACTAATTATGTGTTAGATATTATTAATGGATAAATGCTCTGTGGTCTAGTACTTACAACGTTACGTTGGATATTATGTTTCTCTGTCTGTTTTTCTGAATTAACTTTAGTTTGAGTTTTTTTTTTGTGTAATACCTTAATAATAATAATCGTCTAGCAGATTCTTAAGCTATTCACATTATAATTAACCTCCTCTTGAATATATAAAATCTATATGAGACTTAGCGTATTACGCCATCGTTGTATTAACACAATTTACCTTAAAAGGTAAATACCGACAGTTTTTATTATTGCACTCAGTTACCACTGCGTTTGCGGTCATATTAACCGTATTAAATGTGTAGTTTTATTATTATGGCTTGTAATTTAAGCTCCATAATACGTACACTGACTTTTGAAGAGGCACGGGAAAATAGCGCTCACGAATATACTTGAGCTCTTGTATGTATAAATAAATAAGTAGATACATTTTTCATCATTAAAGTCTTTATTAGAAGAGAGCTGGAGAGCAGTGGTAGCCCGGTGGTAACGGCCGCGACTTACGTGTCGTAGGTTCGAGCCCAGGCAGGCGCTTATCCCCCGGTGGGTTCTATTGTCGAGGCGAAGAGGCTCAGTAGCAGGCTTGGTCATCCACGGTGAAGCGAAGAGGAACCCAAGGAGGGGCTGCTCGTCAGAGCTTTTGTCGATTAAGCCGACGATGTAGAGGCCAACTACTAGTTTGTGGTGTCGCTTGGTAACAGGCGACATCGCAACTGAGGCGGACCGCGATGTCTTATGAAGCGTCCCAGGTCCCATACGATATCGCGGCTGAGGGCTGGAGGCTGCAGGAGAGGAGTGCCGGACTGCCGGTATTGCGGTGCGCCGCTCTCCCAACCTTCCGCGGCCTGGATGGGGCCGCCACCGTCTGATGGCGGACGCGGTGGGGCAGCAGGGGAAGAGGAGTTTCGGTATAGCATTGGCCGCTCTCCCTATTCCCTGCAGCCAAAAATGGTAGGTGGCGGGGCCATTGACCTTGACCCGTCACAGAGGGACCAAGGGTGCTATACACCGGGTCGTCTGGCGCCCATGTGCTGGTTTGTTCCCTGGGGTAGTCACGGCGTACAGTGTTTTCTGGTGCGCCTGTGATGGAGGTTACTTCCTAGAGGATAGTCCGGTGACGGACAGCCGCGGCAGGTTTGCGGTGAGTGCTAACGCGTGCCCGTGTTCCCGCCATAAGCGGCACTGGAGGAAACCGTGGAGTTTTAGTGGGTTACAGTCCCACATAACTGCGCTATCTCCCCGTGGTAGCGCAGTATGCATGAGCATTTCTCTATGCTAAAAAAAAGGGCAAGCGCTTTACTTTGTGTAAATTATTTCATCACCACTGCTCTCAAAACGGTAAAGTAAACATCTTGAGGAAACCGGCATGTCCTAGAACCAAAAAATCAAAGAAATCTGACATCCCCGAACCTGCACTGGGCCTGCGTGGTGAATTAGGGCCTTTCCCTCTCACAGAGAGGAGGCCTGTGTCCCAGCAGTGGGTAAATTAAAAGGCTGATGATGATGATGAAAGATTTTATTTGTAATAAGATTTTATTACCTTTCCGAAAGTCGTTTTTATATGGATCTTTTGATACGATTGAAGCAGCATGAAAGTGCGTATTTTTCTTAGCAAAGTAATCGTTAAATAAATTTTGTTAGTAATCGAACTCTGATATTATTTAGAGGCCATTTTACAAGAGGAAGTCCAAGTGTTTAAAGATCGTGAAGTTTGGTACCCTCGGTCCGCTAAACAAAAAACTTGGGGGGAAAATAAATACGTACCCGTACCGCAGGCCAGGACACCTGCGGTCTTCAATTATTGGTACTATCTTTACAAATAAACAAAGAGTCGACTAAATGCTTTCATTTGCATACACTCACTTTAAAAAGACTATTAATAATATTGAATAGATTATTTTTTATTATGTGTAATTGATTAAACAAGGATTGGTATCTTGGTTGGTGCTGTCTGAATAATTACCTAAGAAGGAGTGTTTTATAACTTATTTAGCAAACCACCTGCAATTAGACTAGATTCGGAATCTAAATGAAGTTTATGAATAGGTAATTTATTTATCAACCAACGTCTTCAATCCAGTAAATTTTTTTTACTTCTTAATTTGCATAAATAGGATTTACATCTTTTGTGCTAGTAATTCGGATTCTAAAAAAAGTTTTCACCTATTGGTGCAGAAAATATGACAAAAATGCAAGAAATGAGTAAGTCCTAGACGTGATGACCAAAATTCTTAGAACTGGATGTGCAGTTTGTATATTTTTGGCGTGCTATTTGTCCATGAATATTAAAAAACATAACAGCGAGTGTTATGTTTTTATATATTATTTAATATATAAAAACATATATATACGTCTACTATATAAATGTCGAGCATTCACCCCGCAGATTGATATTTTAAGACCTTACAGCTCAGAGATTCATGATATTTATCTCACCGTCTATATTCGATATTAGTGTTTATTTAATATTCAGAAATGAGCAATTTTTATACAAGTTAATGGTGATTAGATCGTTCAGATTCTTATAATTTCTAGTAATATATAAATAACGAATTAGACACACAGACAGAAGCTAAAAACTATAATATTTTATTTAAGTATTATGATATTATTAGATACTATAATAGATTCTGTCAGTGGCTTTGCTCGCGTGAATACACCCGGGTACTATAATATACCTCCGAAATAAAAACTATCCTTAAGGCTAAACACGTAACGCGGTTTTTATTCGCGCGATTTTTTTCCCCACTTGGAATTGTATGAAGCTGCACGCATTGCGGTACAAAAATCGTGCGGAAATAATACCGCATAAAAGCCGTACTTTGCCACAGAATCCACCGCACCGCGGTGCGTTTTAAACTCGCCCGAACATTTTGAGCTCTATGAACAGGAAGAAAAGGAAAAAAAATCGCGCGGCTAAAAACCGCAATGCGTGCTAAGCCTTATCTTAATCCAGAATATGCATAGTCTACTCGGATGCTATTTTCACCCAAGTCGGTTCATCCTTTGACGTGGGAAAAGGTAATAAACAGACTGACAGAGTTTCTTTCGTTCGTTAAATTAAACAGAATTATGAGCTGAAATTAGTAGTCTATTGTGTATTTTATATCCGAATGTTCTTAATAATAATTAAGTTTCTATTATTGCAGTTAGTACCTATTAATAATGTGTTATCTCATCGATTTCCTACTCTTAGGATAAGATTTTATGAACGAGTACCTAATAAATACTTTAATAAGTTATTAGGAATTATTAATGGGCTTACGGGTACCTTAATGGCAGTCATTAATATTGGTATTTCTCCAGGAAATTAAATCAGAATCATTATGATTGGTATGTATGTCTGAACTAATAAACGTTGTTAATATATTTAAATCCTCATATGGCCGTTATAATTATTACGACAGCTTAGTTCATTATAAAATAGAAAAAGAACAAAACCGTGTTGTTCCGCTTTAACGTATCCAATACTATTGATATGTAAACTAAGGAGCTAAATTGTCACGTGAAAACTCACGTTGTAGACACAAAAACCTTCACTTTGGTTACTCACCTCGCATTTGACAAAACACGAAATCTTACTGCTATTTACAGACTTGTCTATATAAATCGCAATATAACACTTTTTGTAAGCAAAAATCAAATTAAGAAACTACGAACGGTTCAAGATTCTATTTAGTAACGCCACCTAGAGACTAAAAAGTAAAACAAAACCCGACACGCAAGCTTACAGCACACACCAGTATGATTGCGCGGATGTATGCGTCTACATTCAATTCTAACCACGCACACAGACGCAAAGACATAGAAAAACGAACATTACGTACTCACACAAACACGAATCGTTACAGCCTCTTACGTGAAGAACGTAAGCGACTGCGGAACTCAAGATGGCTGACATTGGCAATGGCAGGTCGTTGACCCAGCGCTCGCGCAGCCTTCAAAGCTTAGATCTAGCATTAGAGTGGTTGTTATTTTCTGACGTGTTTTTATTTTATTATTGGACTGTTCTCTGCGCCGAATGTTTTTTGTTGCGCTTATCTTTTGAACAATGATTTTAATTTTGTTACGTAATTACTTATTGATTTGGAGTGAGTGGAAATGATTTAAGCTAATTTTCATGTCATGAAACTGTTCAATATAGAAGCTTGTATAGGCTATATAATAATTTTAATTTATCAGCGTAGTGAATTTTAGTTATTTAAAAGTACGACTGCTATCGTTTCAATTCACGCACGATTTCGTCTAATACTCCTGATAACTATAATTTACCGCAATAATAAAATGAGTTTAAACAGGTACACAAATAATTGATTTGAGTTTATTTATGGCATACCAAATGAACTCATACCTACTGTAAAACGCTTTTAAAAAATATCTTTAAGCAATACTTTGAATTTCATTTCATTGGTGAAAAATTAGTACCTAAACATATGTGAAGAAATGAATTTAAATGTAAAAACGAAAGCTCGTGTTTTCAATAAATCAATTTATCAATGTTTTCATGAGTTATTTGATTACAAAATTCTTGATTACAAACAATCAAAACAGACCTCAATTTTTCACGGTTCTCAGAACCAACAAAATACATAGTTGCAAAACCTCACATCCGGATTCAAAACGTCTACAAAAGTAAGAAATATCAGAATAGATTGTATATTAGCAGGCATGATTCCATGAACATTGATCGTTGCGGTGGTGGCGCCGCGGTGCGGTGGGTCGGCGCAACCGCGGAATGTGGCGCAAACTAACGGTGCGTGCGCAAGCCGCGAAAAAACTCAAGTTCACTATCACGGAAGATTGCGCGCCGACGACGCCATTACCGCTCGGTTACGTTGTCGCGCCGGCTACTAGGTATTATGCCACTATGTAAGTATGCATTCATTGCATAACGCGTGCTATATATATACTTTACCACGCATTTTGCATTGATTCTAGACTGATAATTAACGCTTCTGCACGATATTCATCGTGTTTAGTTGCGTTGATGTTGAATTCGTGTCGAATTATTACGTGGTTGTGGTATTTTTCAAAGAGTACCGCGACGACGCTAACACACTGAATATATTCAGTGTGTTAGCGTCGTCGCGGTACTCTTTTCAAGATACGCTTTTCAAGATAATAACTGCGCCACATACCGAAGTAACAAAGCATTTCTACAAGCTGTAAGCTATCGCTATAAGCAGTAATTAGAAATTATAAACTGCTATAAAACAAAAGCTGCAGTATTTTGATGGGTGTTCGTATACAATATTTTTAATTTTATGACACAAGAGTAAATAATTAGTTTCAAGAAACATGATTATAAAATATTATTTGCCGGACACGGGGTTTGTAGTGGGGCGTAATCTTAAATATAGGATTTTCGTGGTAATGATTGTGCAATTGGATCGCAATATTGCAATATCTGCAGGCTTATTACATATCTTTTGCAAGACAAAACGATAGCGATCAAACGCTTTATGTCATAAAAGGTGGAATTACATGCAGTGTAGGTATGGTAGGTCCTGTACAACCGTTTGCTAATAGCTCGCTGTTTGTCAAATGCACTTATTTAAAAAAAAAAAACCGCCAACAACTCAAACTTAAGTATTGAAGAACAATTATTGCGGAAAAATCGCTATCGTTTTGCTCCTGCAAAAGATACGTATTAAGCCTGCTGATCTGCCTTTAATTGGTAGTTAGTAACTTTTTTGTTGTGCACCGTTATTGAGTAGAACAGAGCAGGTATATAAAAATGCTAATTGTGGAGTAATCACAATGAGTATTATTCGGTTCACATTGACATTAGATTCGCTCTCGTAACGACCGACTGTTAGTTACGAGAAGCATCCGGTAGGCTTATGATTCATGGAAGTTATTTTGAAAAAATTGGAGTTCCGTGTTGAGAACACAGATTTTGTCTCATATATAGCCTGTAAAACTATCACATAAAATAAAATGTAGTCTAGATTCTAAGCTGGAGGAGCTCGTGGCTAAATAATAACAGCCGCACGGGTCGATCTTCAAGGTTAAGCAACGCTTGACGAGGTCGGTCTGTGGATGGGTGACCTTTTCAACATAGCGAGTTTCCTCCGTGCATCGGAAAGCACTTTAAGCCGTTGGACCCGGCTGTCATTTGAAAATCTTTGACAGTCGTTACGGGTAGTCAGAAGCCTGAGATCTCTGACAACAGTCTTACCAAGGGGTATTGTGTTACCCAGTCACTGGGTTGTGGAGGTCAGATAGGCAGTCGCTCCATGTAAAACACTGGTACTCAGCTGAATCCGGTAAGACTGGAAGCCGACCCCAACAATAATTGGGAAAAAGGCTAGGCAGATGTAGTCTAGATTCCAAGCAGCGTTTAAATTCTCTATATTGACTTCCACGGCCAATAGCTATGACTGAACATTTAAGAATTCTAACATTTGGAAGGTGCTCATAATTATGTAAAATGACATACAGACGTATTGTTCATGAGTTCATCTTAATATTAATTAAGCAGAATGATGTCAGATGCCACACAATAGGTTCAAATTAGATAAAGAACACCGCCATAAAAGCTTTACAAAAAATCACTTCAATGTTTTGTTGACCATCTGAAGTGGCTAGAAAATATATGTTGCTTAAATGAACAAGACTTGCAAGCAATTTTTTTATAATTACTTACCTCAGTAAACACTGAAAATCATACATCAATATCGAGGGCTCTCGATAAACGATCCGTTCAAAATAGGAACTGAGTAAAAGTTAACATAAGGAACCCCATACCCGCAGCGTGTCGTTCTTGACTTACCATATTATCTTACATCTTCTATTACCACTGTTATGACGTGAGAACCTCGATTGTTCCGAATGCTGCCACGAGTGTGGGTAAATCTGTTTACTCTTCAATGCTAATGGTGGCTAAGTACGCGTTTATGGTGCCTCCGACTACAGCAGACGCAGTCTTCGGAAATCTTTAAACTAGCTATACAGTCAGGTTCAGAGCCTAAAGCATTTTCTTTAAGGATGGGTTCGTCTCCTAGTATTAGTTTCTGTTAGATTAGCTTGGTTTTTAAAATAAAATAAAAGGGGAAAGAATCATTCGCACTGAACTAATCTTCAAAATGTTTGCCCTTCTACTTTTAGGTTATCACGTCTCTTTCTCCGTAAAAGACTTCTATACCTCGAGTATAACGCCGAGTTTCTCAGCTCTAAATTATCGCAGAATTATTGTGACAAATTGTCAAGCACTCGTTATATGCTGTAGAAAAATCATTCAACAAATCACAGCAGATAACGCGCGCTTGACAATTTGTAACATTAATTCTGCGATAATTTAGAGCTAAGAAACTCGGGGTAAGTGAAGTAGTCTGAAGCTAGATAGGTACATACTCAATGCATTTCATTTCCACGAGTAGTGGCAGATTGCCAGAGTATCGTGTCAGTACTGTAACCATTTCCGCGTTGCTCCACTTTTGCGACCGGATTGAAATAATAAGCAACTCAAGCATTCTGAATAAAGGATATCTGGGCATGACATTAAGATCTCGCGATAAGTAGAAACTGGAATAAGTAATATATTATAAGAAATGTTTTTTTAAATAAGAGATTTATGTATGATGAAAAGCACAAGTCAAAGCAAACTACAATAAGCCAACCTGATTTATCGCATTTGTAAGTCTGACAATGACGATTTCATGTGAATTGGTGCCCATGACTTTAAGTATGTCTAGGGCAATATAAACAATTGTAATAAAATTATGTAACAAGTGTTTAACAATACGTTATTGTTCCGAAAATAGTGACACTAAATATGGTATGTAACGAACATATTATAATGTGTTTACAAGTGAATGAAATTATATACAGTTTAATAATAATAATATACTGAACTTGATATAGTTATGAATGATTTATAGTGTTATTGTTCCTACTTACATAAATAAATAATCTAATATACGTCGGTGTTTTTATTATAAATGCCGTTAGGTGTATTTATGTCATTTTTTATGTCAGTGTTATTGACTATAAGATCAAATTGAGTCATAATTTTGAAAATAGGAACAGCGCAATGACCTAACAAGAGTAGGTACTATATAACGTCACAAACAAAATTAAACTTTAATTAGAAATGCAAGCAGATAAATGAAGTGCCAATACAACCTGCTATGATTGACATTCGATAAAGAAAATCTATTTACTTTGAGTGATGATACACGATAGAATCATTAAAAGAAGATCAGACAAAAAGCTTGATATAAAAAAAAAACAATCACTTTCTTTCCATTGTAAAATAATAACTCAATGCAGAGATCCAATCCGATTTCTTTTAAACAAATGACTATGTTGCAACCACCTGCACCTGTCACCAATTTTCAACCATAAAATAATACAAATCAGGTGCCTTGTTTTAGAAGATTCATTACCACTGTCCAATTTTTGTCCAACATTTCGATGCCACGAAAAATGGACTCTAAGTTAACAACAGAAAATCTGTTATCCCGTAACTAAGTAGGTTCTAATGACCTATATTTGTAACATATGGGTCGACAAGAGGCAGCTGATGGTAGGTCAGGACTCAAGAATGGGTTACTAAGCCAATAATTTCGGCTGCTATTATCATATATCGGTTTGCTTTATTTTTGGGACTGAAGGGATTGCTGCGGGCGTATATTGTAATAAGGTGTTCAGTATCTCCAACTTTTGCACCTTGTGTTATCAAATCTTAGCCATCTAAAAAGTTTATTGAAAAACTGGTTCAACAGGTGTGGTTAAGGGTTTTGCGGATTTTAGTTTCTATTTTCTTGGCCGATTTATTGACTTACGTTATTATGGTAAACAGGTTAAATTTCAGTTACTTTAAACGCAAGGTGGTGTACAGCTCAATACTTCCGAGAGTGATTTATTTTTGGTGCAAATTATAATGTTATTCCTACCTTATTTTGATCCCAATGTTCTTTATTGTTTCCTGGTAAATTAAATAAATAAGGATTGCGACAACGAGGCATTTTTGAATAACCTCAAATGGAAATCTCTGAAACTAGTGATCCTACTTTGAAATATATCCTATTATTTCATATTCAATTATGAAGAAGTAGCTTCTATGACATTGAGTTGTTCAACTAATTAGCAGCTTCTGATATTTTATAACCATTAAAACAAGCGCACATTTTTTTGCAGTATAACTGGTGTTAGTTCTAAATAGATTAAAACAACAATGTTATCGTTATTTATAAGGCAGTACATTTAACGAACTCGCGTCTAACGTCCAAACCAGCAAAAAACTTATCCGTATTATACATAGCCTTATGACGAACTAGACATGACAAATTACCTACGTATTAAATACTCAAGGTAAAAGGTACTTAATATCGATGAAGTTAAAATGTCAAAACCTTTTGTTAATGTCCTTATCGACGTTTTTATTAATTGAATTGCCTATTGTGATGCAATTTATTCAAATTATACAGTAAAAAATTAGAATGAGTTTGTGGAGTAAATGAATGTTTTATAATTAATTATGAATGACAATTTTTTTATCATGATATTTAAAATGCAAACTTGTAATTATTTTTTGCGATAACTATTTTTGCACGTCACCCAGTGATATGCTATTGCTACTTCATCTAAGTACTTTTGATATAATTTGGGCAAAATCACTGTTGTCACAAGAACAGTCTCATCTACTTCTCTATAGATCTTCGTCGGTGCATCTGCACGGTGCATCGTAGGAAACGCATCGCCCTACGATATTGCACCTGCGGCAGGCTCCCACGCTCGTGCACTACCTACTACTGTACACCACTGAGTACATTGTTACATCTTACCTAAAGTATTATCTACGTACTGTTTCACTTCTTACCTCTGTTTGTCTAGACTTGGATCTCATAATTATTATCTGTAATTAAGGAGGAAAATTAGCAAAAACGCCAGAAGGTAAATATTTTACGCACCAATTTTATTTCTTCTATATATTTAAGTCAATTGCCGCATGCATTCATCACTTGAAAACGGTTTGATCGATTTGTTTTTTGTTATATTCCTTTTTGTCAGGACAATGTTAATATAAAAAAAAATGTTTGGAAAATCCACTGGAAATTTAATTGCAACCACGCGAAGCCGGAGCAGCTCGCTGTTAACTGATATTTATGGAATTATTATTTGATTTTGATCTGAGAGCATTTCAATCATTTCTTAGATGCAGTGGTGTATATATAAATTCAATTGAATTTGTTGTTTCCTCACAGCATAGATAATATAATACTAGCATACAGATTTTCATCCCATACAAAGAAACCATGCCGATGTAACTAGCGTTTTTCATCTGATTATACCGATTATTTATTGTACATCGATCGCCTTCGGTTCCGTTCCACGGATATACATGGTGATCTATTATCTCTCTTATATTATCTGTGCTCATAGTTAATGTTGTCATGTTCATGCTTTTAATTTAAACTTGGAGGAAGCTTATTCTTGCAACAAACGATGACATCAAGTTAACCTAAAGCACAAGCGTCTTAATTTTTACCAGGCGTAAAGAAAAGATTACTAACATCTTACATTCTGAACAGCATCAGCCTTCACTTTAATTCTAACAAATTGTCTTCACAACTTAACGTAAGCGTTCCACTTATGGCTGCAACGCGTATGAAACATACTGGACTTGACAGTCTGAGTTAAACTTAAGCCGATTTTACAAACAATGTATCTTACCAAATGCGCCAACACTTTGTATCAGGAATAACAATGCATGTGGATATTACGCAGTTCCTAAACAATAAAATCATCTATATTATCATCATCTTCCTCACATCATACGGGATAGCCCTTCGTGAGAGATCTTCAGGAGAAGAACTAGGGAACAGTTCCTGTCAACATGAATCATAAATATGTATGTATTTTAGTTACATATTATATAGTATGTATTATTTGTATGCATTGTATGCTGTACACGTATTTGTTTAGTGTATTTAGTTAGTAAGAATTGAAATTTAAACTTGTTTTTGTTGTTGTGCACTTTTGTTCACTGTCCTAATTGTTTAAATCTCGCTATAACACTGAGGTTTGCTGTAAGAGAACCCAATTATGGATTAAGCTCGCTTTTGGACATAAGTTGTCCTTCTGTTTGTTTTGTATACAATGAAGAATATGAATATATGAATATCATCTTCATCATTATCTTTGACAACCTACCTACTCATTCAAAGCTGTAGGATCTTCGCTTCTATTTTTTGAACCAAGCTTCCTTGGTCAGTCTCAGCCAGATTTTACTCTCGGTCCATTCACTCTAATATTATAAAGGCGAAAGATTGCGAGTGTGTGTGTTAGTTAATAATTCACGCTCAAACGTTGAACGGCAGCCGAATTGCTCAATTGAATTCGGCAAGGCGAAGGGTTTGACCGCTATCAAATCGACCAATCACATGCGAGATGAATGACGCGATGTGGATTTCCGTCTGTGTGATTGGTCGATTTAGCGGTCAAACACTCTGCGTTGCCATACTCACTTGCGCAATAAGGCTGCAGATCTAAATGGAGGCAAAGAGATAGATTATAGTCAGGCATAGCACATTATGATACTTTTTATTCCCGGAATAAGTTCCCTCGGGATATTTTTCGACTTTCGACCACGCGGGCGAAGCCGCTGGCAGAAGCTAGTGTTATCTATGCTTCTGGCTGTTGGTATGCCCGCAATTTTCTATTGCCGTTTCTCAGTAACTAGTTAGCTATCTTTTTGATCTATCTGCCATTAAAATGTTAATACGTATTACACATTGTAGGATAATAATCCATTAGTGACAAAGTACAGACCACGCGTAAGATGTTACAATATCTAATTGGTACCTATTGAAGTCGATATTTAAATGTCAATGTGAGTAAATTAACATTAATTGTATTCTTCCTAGCTTGTTATAAATAAAGCCTAATTGGTAGGCTCTGTGTGTCAAATAGCCACAATAGTGTCGCGCAAGGTGCGTTTATAAATAGACTGACATTTAGTTATTCACTTCGGTCCTGCACACATGTTTATGGCTCTTATTTATTTAAAGAACAACAGGAAACTAGCCCAAAGTTCAAATAGGAGTGCAGTATTTAAATGTGCTAAAATATTTGGTTATTTTTTATTTGTGATGGGTTTGCTCTTGACTCTGGTCTAGGTCAGAGGTGACAGAGACAGAGTCGACGATGGAGTGAGCTTACCCAGAAGAAGCCTGTTCACTCTAACTTTGAAGAGATTCGGGTTGAATGCGTTCGGAAACACAGACGCAGGTAGTGAGTTCCATTCATTCGCTGTGCGTATTATGAAGGATGTTTGGAAGCGTTTGGTGCGAATTGGTGAAATGGCAACAAGGTAAGGATGGTAACTTGCAGTGCGTCTAGATGTCCGATGGTAGAAGGGTGGAGTGATTAGGTCGTGGAGTAAAAAATATTATAAACCTGACTGACAGGAGATGTACTACCACATCGCTACCGCTATTAGTAGGTTTATAATTAACGTCTTTGCTAGCTATATGAATTGATTAAAAAGTTTATTAAAATACCACATTCCTAAACTAAAGCATAAGCTAATATGCATGCGATTTACAGGCTCTACCGAAATAACACGTGGACGTTTTGACTTGCCGGTTTCATCATCGGACTACCAGTAACCAGACGTACGGCGATGCGCCATCGGTACAATGTGGAAATCCCACCCATACGCACAGAACGTTTTGGAAACACTTTTATTATGCGTACAGCTAGGGAGTGGAATTCCCTGCCGGAGTCTGTGTTTCCCGACAGCTCCAATCTAGGAGTCTTTAAGTCAGGACTGAATAGGTTATTTCTAGGCAAGCGTGCTTTACCGTCGACCACATCATTGCTTACCAACAGGTGAGATAGTCGTCAAGCGCGAGCCAATAGTATGTATATAAAAAAAATCTTTTCGACAACCGTTGCTAGAATAGAATATAAAGTTGTCTAGAGCCCAATAGAACATAAATATATCTATATAAACTGCCATGGCCAACATGGAATGCCCTAAATAGGCTGCGAAGCCAAGTGGGTCGCTGTATAGGTACAACCTGGTCAGATGGGGGTACTCGGATCATTTTTATCTGTTGTCCTGCTCTCTGTGCACAAACACCTGCACCATGAAGGATCTGTGCGAGGCCAGCGCTAGGGCTGTCAACGTGGCTGAGTTCTGGTCGAAGCACAACATCTAAATTAAAAACTAAAAATGGAATCATCGACATGATGAAGAAGAAGAAGAATATATCTATAGTTATAAATATTATAGAAACTATATCTAACGTGACCGCACGATGTAGTGACAACTCCGAACAAGACAATTTAGGGTTGAAGTTATAAATTAATTTAATGACGATCACCGTGATCAAAGATTTATATCTCGGAGTGGATTGCCGTGCTTCCATATAATTTTATACTTTACGGGTCTACGGGACCACCTTGTAGCGATAAAAGAGTATTTATTAATTGTTTCACTTAAAAGTACTCTCGAAATATGAACCGCGCTTAAATTGCAAAACCAAATAAATATAAATTGAATAAAATTCAATTTGGATTTCGAACAGAATTTATGCAGCAGGCTCCACTATATTTGGCCAGTATCATTTTCAACTTGTTACTGATTGTCATCTTTTTTATTATGCGCAGCAGAGTGCAACCACATAAAAGGACCTCAATACACCTTGAATCTCAATATTTCTCACGGTCAAACCATCAAACGCTTTCACAATTTTTTTGAAATCATATCCTCGTTGTTTTTTTGCTTTTCAATAAGGAACAAAAAAATTGGTAAAAAATCCCTTTCGATTTCCGCTCAGGCGCGATCTGCTATTATTCTTGTCATGTGTTTGTTTAGATTACTTTTTTCCCTCTGTCCGGATTTCACCGGAAGTTGCCTCTCAATGAATGTGGTTTAACATTTAATTTAGTACATTATAGTGGGCTTTGGTTAAAGTATTTGATAATAAGTATGAATGGGATGATTGCAGAGATGCGATTTATTTGAAATACTTCCATTTAAAATGCAAATACAAAATGCTAAATACCTATTTTGTATTTTGCATTTAAATACCTTTTAGTAAAAAACATTTTGTATTTTATTTGAAATATCTTTCGAGATGTATTTTGCATTTTTAATATTCATTTCAAAATGCAAAATACTTTGTGATAAAGTTTAGCCAACATTACCAGTCAAACAAAATGAGATGAACGAATAACTTTTATATTGCCGAATTTGACCGATAGAGGCGCCTGCTAGCCATGCGCACCCTTTTTTACCCGACTGCCGAAGGAGGGTACTGTGATTAGCAGTCTATGTATGTATGTTTGTTCCTATGTGGCGTTCCAGCGACCAAACACGTTGGCCGATTTTGATGATTCGTACGTCAATCGATTCTTCTTAACCCTGCGAGTTCACTGGCTACATTAAAATTGAAAATAGATAAATGGCAACTTTTGGGCGCCATATTGTGGCAGCCGAAATTTTTTTTCTTCCAATCCCGTCGTGAAGGATATCAAAATAAAGGGTTTTATTAAGAGTTTATATGTTTGAATGTACCTAATTCGAAAAAATGTTAACTAAAGAGTGTTCAATAAAAATAGTAATTCGAAAACGCAAAACACCTACTTAACTGCTTAAAAAGCGAACTAAAAAGACGTAAATAAGAAAAAAAACATGCTGTGCAGTCGGAGGATACATATTCGCGAGCAGGCTGACCAAAACCAGATGTATCCTCCAACTGCACAATCAACCGAAATAAATGGCCACACAATTCACAAAATGGAGCCATGGCTCTCTTTTCGTTTGTCTAGTTTTTACATTATTTTAAGTGAGTATTATTATTATTAATAACATAACAGAATCTATTGATACGCGTACTGATAAATATGACCAAAATGTCATGCATAATGCCATGTTATTAGACGTTTTTGTTCGGCTCGGCATTGTGTCTCTATTTCTCATGATAAATACCTAAAATAATTAAAAAAACTGAGATTTTGTCAAAAAGTATTTTATTTTGAAAAAGTATTTTGAAAATACCTATTTTGCATTTAGCATTTGAAATACAAAACGCAAAACTATTTGGTATTTTGCATTTGAAATAGTAAATCTGAAAAGTATTTTGCATTTTGTATTTAAATGCTTTTTTAAAACCATTTTGTACATCTCTGGATGATTGGATCGCTTAACATAAGATATTGTGTGATGCAAAAACCATAAAATTAAATTATGGAACAGGTAGGAGGATAACCCTCTTTTGTTTGTATGTTTATGATTATGTTATTTTTATTGATGGCTTCTACCATAATATTAAATTGTTTCCAATCAGGTACATTCAGGGTTTCATTTTGCTTTTGTTTATGATCATATCGTCCCTATATGAATACATAATATTTACCACTGTTCCGTTGGTTTACTCCAATGGTATTTAGCTACCGACGATCAAATTTTTATTCAAAAATTTATTTATTTTGCAGAATATAATTACATACCTAACATACATCTTAGAGGTCACAGGATTAGATAGTTCTTTAAGCCATATTCGATCATTCAAGGTGTGCTAATTATTGTTGAATACCTCTTGGGGCTGAAGTTCTTGGAACGTGTAGCCTTTATCAACTGTCAGCATAACCTATTCAAATTAGTTGCTCCATTAAAATAAAACAATGTGTTCAATTATTTATGACATGCTTGTATTAGGATTAGTTTTAATCACCGGATTTTTTTTTTTTTTTACGGTCGGACCATAATATTATGTATTGCATTAACACGTGGCCTGATTGTGGAACTAATTACAGTTTCACACTATTGTTTGACTGAAATACTAATTACATATTATGTAGATATGCTCGCTAATTGTTGTTTAATTTTATAAAAGTATATTATGTGTTACACGAGTTTGCGATGGTAGTTATTAGCACTTTTATGTGTTGAAGTCTGTTATGTACGTAAGGAATTTTGTTTTCTTGGTGTAATTGCGAAACATAGAATCAATAGTAATTAAAACAATAATTTTGACTAATAATAACATTCATTGCATTATTTGCATTGTTGAACAGAGGAACTTTTCAAACCAATGAATTAGGAATATCATTCGGATTCCGATAGAAACTGTGTTACGCGATTAGGGCGCTAGTCTTCAGTCGGTAACCCTCGAATTACAAAATTGAAACAAAAATGTCTTATACATATTCTATTGTACCTACCGCTGACACAGCTCTATATACCATTGTTATTCTAAATAAAGATATTATCCGTAGAATAACCGATTCTATTTTGTGTACCCGAAACCGACCCATCTGTACAAAGCGTTCTAACGCCTTAATGTTCTCGTTCGATAATAATGGATCCTCATTCACCCCTAACGTAACAGTTTGAAAGAAAGTTTTACGGTCGAAGATAAAAACGTTGAAAGTTAGTTGCTTTGCGTAAACAGGTAAATATTTTTATTGCCTCACAAAGAATGTTATCATCAAAAGGACCGCTCGGAACTTTCTTTCGGTAAAGTATCCGAAGTGATAACAATGTACAGATAAAATTTATTTTAATTGTTCGCATTTTTTGTTAAAATTTAAGATAACTGTAATCTGATTTTATCTGTGGAAGCTACCGCACTGACCGGCCAGGCTGTCTGCTGATATAGTGAGAATATTTACAGACCTACCTTTTTATAGGGTTTTTTTATTTTATTAGTGATGGTTTTGCTCTTGACTCTAGTCTAGGTCAAAGGTGACAGAGAAAAAGAAAATACTGTTTTGGGGAAAAATACCATGGACTGTAGGGTTATTACCTCACTAAAATCACCCTACTGATGACCATCAGCTTCAAGCTTTTACTACTTAAATACAATATAACCCTCTTTTAAATACCATGTGGGAAGGCCCTCATGGTATTTATAAGAGGGTTATATTGTATTTTTTTATATTAAGTTAATCTTAAAGAGACAATAACATAAATGATAAGATTTGTGACAACATTCATCGGCTTCAGACTACAAGACGCTATAATAATAAAAATCGTTTATTCAGGAAAAAAACACATGTACAGGATCAAAAAATAAATACATACATTTTTAACAGTAAAACAGAAAAAGAGAATCATTGGTACCTATGCTAAGCTATCTATGAATAGCAAGCTTCTGGCAGCGGCTTCGCCTGCGTGAAAGTCGAAAATTATCCCGAGGGAACATATTCCTGCGATAAAAAGTATCCTATATGCTATTCCTGACTATAATCTATCTCTGTGAAAAATTTCATCCAGAATGGCCCAGCCGTTCGAGCGTAAAGAAGTGACAAACATACAAACACACTCACAAACTCTCGCCTTTATAATATCATTAGTGTGATACAAGTTGTGGCTTGTAAAATGTGCACTAAACAATAAAACTGTTTACAGCCACTTAAATTGCGGCATTTTAATTACACCTTGTTCATCCAAAATCTATTTATAAAAAGAGAACGTAATAAAACTTACTAACTAAAGGATATACGAGAGCAAAATGACCTTTTTCAACTTCCCGTCAGTTGAATGATTTGCAATTTTTTTTTACAAACTCTTGGCCTCCTTTCATATTAACCTTTTTGGTGCGAATTCAGGAATTGGAAGAGTCACACCAATATCACATTCACCGGATGCAATATAACCCTTGCACACAAAAACTGAGAAATTACGTTTATTCGATAAACTCACAGTTTCCGAAAAAATTAGTAACAAATAGAGAGTTGTTTCCTGCCCTATTGATCAAAATGATGTGTGTATGGTGACAATGATTGGCGCACGAAAAGGGACCGTTTAGCATAGATATACCTATGATAAACGGTCCCTCAGCTGTACAAGAATTCGAGATAAACGCACAAATCTTTTAAACTGTTTAAATATACTTAATTGCGATGATTAAGCTGTAACTTCTGTATTGTGAGAATATTATTTCTTCTGACAAATATCCTTTATAAAATAATATTGCATTATGCCAAGACGGTTAGCGTAGTGGTTGAGCGATCGGCTGCTGCACTGCTGGTCCGGGGTTTCATTCCCTCAAGGAACACATGCTTGCGGATAGTTGTTCTGGATCTGGGTGTCTTGTGTATGTGAGTTTAAATGTTTGTAAACGCACCCACGATACAGGAGAAAAATCCTAGTATGGGCCAAAGATTAAAAAAAAAACAAGCGGCGGCAGGTCAATTCTTGGTGTGGATAAATATTTAGGATATGAGGTTTACATTTGGGATATACTTTTAGGTGTTCATTTCGGTTTTATTATTCTAATTTATGATAATGGCACATTTCCATTGCAGTTCCAATAAAATTATAACCTCAAAATAACATTACTAAGTTAGTCGTTTTAATAATAACAGTAAATATACGTGACAGTTTTTTTTCTATTCAAGTTAGTAAATTAATCAAAAAATTCGTCCGTATTGAGAGGACTATTTTTTCTAACCGTCCATATTATAATTATTATTTTAGCATAATATTAAAATACATTTTATTCGTTAATAAGAAAAGTATAAAATTTTGGATATGATAAAATTTTATGGCCACCCTATAAATAAGGTTTCCGAAAAAAGGTTTGTTGTTGCTAGGAGCACATCTGTCAAGGTTCCCACGGGCTGTTGGAAAGGATTGAACCCCTGCCAAGCCTTGATGGTCCTAATGTGATACTCTCAGTCTATCTTACCTGCAATAGTTGATGACATGACCCATTTATTTTCATTATAAAAATAAATACTTTTTTTTGTATAATAACTTTACAAACTAAATTTTTTCATACTAATGTACAGGAACTCGGGATATATACATATATCCACATGTAAATCATGAAAGCAAGAAAATAATTAACAAGGCTGATGCTCGTTGCATTAATTCCACCTGAAGAAAAGACATCAACGCATTTCAGGCAACATATTAATGAAATTGTAATTATTATGCTTAATTGAATTATGGCTTTAATAATTATGCTTAATTGAATTACGACTTTAATAATTATGCTTTATTTAAATAAAGTCGTTTTGGCTACGAGTTAAATATTCAAGTCTCATGTTTTTACTCTAATAAGTAAAAACATGAGACTTGAATATTTCAACAAAAAAACCATTGGGTTTGTTATTTGGCAACTGTATTTTTTGCACTAGAACTAGTTTTTCTAAAATTAGATTTCACTCATAGCTTAACATCCGTTAGTGCATTTATTAAGTAAGCTGAAAATGCGTCATCAGCGCTTTAAGCTTAGAAGAAAAATATTAGCAAAAATAAAATAATAGTATGTTAGTTAGCACTGGCCATAAATTAAACAAAGTAATAAACATAGTTTCTGTCTCGTTAATATTGTAGTTTAACAAGAGGATAGCTTTATGTTTTAATTTATTTATCTGCAAACAAATCACGTTTGGATTACTAAGCTGTCAGCACTGTAATTTTCTTGTTACTGTTCATAAAAATATGATGCCAACATATATCGTAGCTACGTACAACTATTGCTCACTTAAGAGTTTAGTGTTTGTGATCGTTATAATATAAACCACTAGCGGACGCCTCGCTGTTTGACCCGCGTGGTTCCCGTTTCCGTGGGAATACAGGGTTAAAAAAGACGTAAACAAGGAAAAAATCATGCTGTGCAGTCGGAGGATACATATTCGCGGGCTGGCTGACCAATATCTGGTGTATCCTCCGCCTGCACAGCATGATTTTTTCCTTGTTTACGTCTTTTTAGTTCGCTTTTGAAGCAGTCGGGTTTTTTGAATTTTTGATTTAACTTTTTTTATTTATAACTTTTTAGTTAAGTTTTTTTCGAATTAGATACATTTAAACATATAAGTGTTATATATTTTTGAAATCACCTCTTAAAACCCTTTATTTTGATACCCCACACGATGGGTATGGAAGAAAGAAAAAATTTGGACCCCACAATATGGCGCCCAAAATCCGCCATTTTTCTATTATCCAATTTTAACGTAGCCTATGACACTCGCAAGGTTAAGACGAATCGATTGACGTATGAATCATCAAAATCGGCCAACGCGTTTGGTCTCTGGAACGCCACATAGGAACAAACATACATACATACATACATAGACTGATAAACACATTACCCTCCTTCGGCAGTCGGGTAAAAAGTAGCCTATGTCACCCGGGAATAGTGTAGCTAACTAACGGTGAAAAAATTTATGAATTCGTTCCATTAGTTTTTATGTTTAATTGTTACATACAAAAGTACAAATCTTTTTTACTCTGAATATTCCACTGTCATCATCATCATATCAGCTGAAAGAAGTCCACTGCTAGACATAGGCCTCCCCAAGCGTCGCCACATTGACCGGTCCCGTGCATCTCGCAACCAGTGGATCCCCGCAAACTTCACCAGGTCATCGGTCCACCTGGTGGGAGGCCTTCCAACGCAACGTCTTCCGGTTCGCGGTCGCCATTCCAGAACCTTTCTGCCCATCGGCCATCCGTTCTGCGAGCGATGCCCACTACCGCTTAAGTTTGGCACTGTAAATAATTAAAATTATTATCTATACGAATATTTTTATTGATAAATAATATATACAACTGAATATTTCTAATCTTATGACTAATAACAAAACAAAATTACATACAAAAGGGAGAAGGAAAAGGGCTCATTGCGCATCAAAAAATTCGTCCACATCGATGTCAATGGGAAACGTGCCCAGAACGCTGGCAGCATTGCCACGTTGAATGGCAATGCTGATCCTTTGGCTGAAGAAAAGGCCAGACCTATGGTCACGTGAACAGTCGACTAACCGTTTACTTATGTCTCGAAAAACTCGGTGAGCACTTGGACCCCATGGACCTAATGTCTCAACCCCAAACGGCTCAAACATATAATTGCCAACTACCACTATTATTATCTATACTAAGTTTATAAAATATTAGTATAGATAAAAATGTTAATTATTTACAGTGGGGTTTTGCCGATAACAATTACTATTGCTAAATATTGTGAAGATTCATCATTATTTATTTATTATTTCCACGGATGGCCCTGTGCAACATCCAGCCAGATTGCAGCCCCAGGTTTGGAACGTATTATTTCTTTAAATTTAAATGTGCTCCTGTCAAAATTACTATTATTGAACGTTTCCATTATTCGTAATCTTCACATGTGGTACACTAACATTTGTGCCAATCTCGCAGCCTGATTGTGTAGTACAATAGCTAACCCTTTAGCGGTTTGTGCAAGCACGCCACATGACTTGCAATATTCATATTATCTTCGAACCGCA
This sequence comes from Orthosia gothica, assembly GCA_949775005.1. Lineage (NCBI taxonomy): Eukaryota > Metazoa > Arthropoda > Insecta > Lepidoptera > Noctuidae > Orthosia > Orthosia gothica. The sequence goes on along the minus strand of OX459045.1, from coordinate 21,095,087 downwards.
AGCGCAGATTGCACAGATTGGTCGCAATTCGCAAACGCATGTTAGCTTTTTTTGCGCGTTACAAAAGTACCTACTGCATTGTGGCCGACAGATGATTTCTGTTCCTGTATTAATGCGTGCTATTTACGTCATTATGTGTTTAGGGGTCAGTGGGAATTTGGCTAATCTGAAGATATGTACCACTGTAGTCCCTGAATATGCTTCACCATCATTGCATCGTCTCGGTTTGCTCAAAATGCTTCAGATTACATGTAACACTGCAGCAAATGGGCTCTGGCTGTTAAACAAATCATTCAGTCCCACTTTCTCTGTCTTTACTAAAAAAATTACATAGTTTCAAATTGTAAAAGGATACATAAAACTAAACAATAATAAAATTGCTCCAAATCTTCGCTTACATAAATATACTGAACCCTCTCGTCCATCTCATCATTTTCACATTTGCTTATAATATTATTGTGTCAATTTTTTCAATAGCTTCGCAATTGACAGGAGCACATTGCGTGTGTTTTGAGATGTCTGAGTGAAGCGCAAATGTTCACAAGGTGCACATGAATTGTCACTTTTAAATGATCAATCATTATTTACTTTTCTCTTTGCAGAGTATTCAAATGTGTGCTGTAGACATCTGTGGATTCGCGTGGAGGTTCGAATACGTCGAAGAATGACGGAGTAAAAAGTGATGTTTAAACTGATCGCCATATTGTGTGTATTGATCGTTTATCTTTTACTTAAGAAGCAGCATTTAACGTGTATGTTTTGAACATGAAGCTATAAGGATGTCTTTGCTATTGAGGAGCACACAATAAAAAATCCTTCCATCTTGTAAATCGAATAAGTGGGATTATTGCTTTTGTTTTTCATCACAACGTTGGAAATCTATGGCAGCCTCTAAAATATGATATTACCTGAACTGGTTAGTCTAGATGCCAAACCCAACTTCGGGTGATGACGATCGCTCTAAAGTTCATCCAGTTTATTCGCGACAACCACACCCACAGCAACCTAAACCGTGACTTAGCCATTTTATTTAGCTACTTATGATACAACTGTCACGCCACAATGGAAGTCGACCGGTTGTTGGTGCTGCCAGCTTCCGCCCATTTCGATACAAGCTATACAAGTCAATCGCAAGGCGCGACTCCGTGACATTTACGCACCGGATATTTTAATAAACACTTTATTGTAAGCTACTAAAAGAACTTGTTTTACTCAATAAAATTAGTCAAGATTTATAATCACCTTTTACAAACCTTCATTTTTTCTCCTGGACGGAAACTTCAACTAGTTGTGTTAATGGTTTACTGAATCCAAAAACAAATTTGAATTTAAATTGGCTTAACTTTTTGCGAGATTTATTGACATTAGTTTCATTAATTGAATTAGTGTAAGATATCTCTACATGTTACATCATCCTTATTTATAAAATCTCTGAACTTTAGGGACTGGTTGACTGATGCTTAAATCAAATATGTTTTTACCTTCTTCACGTTAGCTTTGTTTTCGGTGACAATTGCAGTACCTCCAACGGCAGAGGTTGCTAAATCAGAAGTTTATTTCATTAGTCGAAAATTCTTCCATACAAACGTAGTCTAGAGATTACTCCACTGTTTGACGATGTACGTTAAAAATAAAAAAAATATATGAATTTTTTCATCATTATTCTAGTCCTGTATGGAAACAAAAATGTAAAAAAATAATATATTTGAAAGTTATGAGCGTCGAAAGTTCCATATTTTAACACTAATTTTAACGCATCTTTGGGCAGAAATTAATACCATAAGAAGAAGGAAAAATGCAAAACGGCTTCCATACAGGGATAGATTAATAATTCAACAATGCAAATAATGTTATTTTATAAATATACATTTAGTTGTTTTTTCATGATATCTAGACTCCCAAAGGTCTATTTATAAAATTTCACGCGTTCGTTTTCGTCCTAAATCATCATCCATTTCGATACAAATTTGCAAAAATGCTAATTCGTACGCGAATTAGCTTCTTACTGCTCATCACAGTTTCTATTTCTTTCGCATGTGTTGACGGATAAGATAGCATGCATTTTAACCCCGCGCACAAAATAGTTCGTGCCGTCGACTAGTTCAACCTTAACGGCTAGTGTGTTATATTTAATTTATTATCTTTGACACACATTTATCTCGATGAACTCTCCGTCTGATTCCAGTTTCTGCAGTAGATAGATGAATAGACAGGGGTGAAACTGGCTGCGGTACGAATCATATGCTGAATTAAGTTTTTGGTTCTTAAGAAGGTAAATAATTTAGGTCAAAATAATTTATGAGAATTTCATAGTTAACTTCTGTAAAACACACATAATGAACGAACTCTTGTCTACATACAATATTTTATTCGTTGGTAGGTATTCTAGGGACTTTACGAATCATAAATATCTTTAAAATACATTTTAAACCTCACAATAGGGTACAAATCTTTATGACGTCAGTTATATCTTTTAATACATTTCACAATAAAATTTAGTGGTACTAAAGTTTAAGCATCGCCATTTCTATCTATAAATTATTGTTAGATAATTTTAATTGCTATTTCACATAGATAAGTTAATATGCCTTGATAAACATAAATATTAACCGGTTGAATGCCGTTATTACTGTAACAATTAATAAGCCATTGTGTCTCGCGTGGATCCATGTTTCGGGCACTCAATAGGTTAATTCATACTTACACATACTCCCACTTAAACATAAACACTGTTTAAATCAAGAGACATTTGAACGCCTGTCGCAGATTATTGCACTTCTAAAGATTTGGTTCTGATGAGAGAGTTGGTTTCGGTTTTTGAACGACTCTGAGTTCTGATAGATGTCAACTTGACATAACACTAGGTGTTTTTGGGGAGTACAAATGAAAATCAGTGAGGAAGAAAAAGGCGAGGTTGGTCAGTGGCAAAGTATTCTGTGACCGGTGGATTGGTGATAAAACTTGAAGAGAAATACTGTGATAATTACCGATTCTTCGTGTAGATAAAACTGCGTTCCTGGTGGAATTTTATTTACGTTATTCTCCATTACTTAATGTGATTGGTTACTTTGTAACCGTACACATAAAGAAAGACGTTCATTTGTTATCCATGCAATATGGCTTTCACTGACAAGTACTCAGTATTTCTTACAATCCAAAAAATATGGTTAAGGGGGTCTCGACAAACTGACGATTTCTAGAACGTTTGGGATTGAATCTGCTACCGAAATTTCAAATGATCATTCCCAAATATTTTGAATTTACGTCATTCAAGGGGACTGTATTCACGCAGAAATTCTTCCTCACTAAATACTATCTAAAATCAATTACTGATGACCAATCACAGACAAATAATGTAGGTACTGGTACCGGGCTTACGTTAAGTTGAAAGACCGATTAAGATGTTTATTTAGCCTTAATTACCGAACAAATACTCCATCGGCATGTGTATTGCGATATGTTTGTGGTACATCGTCTGTGGTCCTCTCTTGTGGGCAAACATGTGTCTGGTATTTAGTAGCCTGCTGTTAAAGGAACAATGGCGGACGTTGTTTAAGCTTTGCTTGGAAAATAGGGACTAATTGCGTGTTACCTAAGCTATGTAGCAGTAAATTAAATAATACATACTTAGGCTTCTAAAATAAAACTGCAAAATTACATTTGTTGAGCCCATAGTCACTCAATTCAAAGGCTTAAAATGTCGTCTCTCTATGTAACATTTGCATTGTATGACTACTTTTATTACCTTGGCTACCACATGTAAAAATAAATGTATGAGTATGTGTGTGTGTGTGTGAGTTTCTTCCTTCCTTAGTAAACACGATGTACTTACCGTGAGCTTGTAGTGTACAAAAAGCTTTCCCTGTATTTTTTTTATTTTCCTTGCCATACAATTCTAATGAATGGGTTACCTTGTTTGGATATGTAATAAAAATCTCAGACACAGGATACGTTGTACAGGAATGCGAATCTGCAACCGCACCTACTTGTGGGTACTCAGCATCCCATCCATTCTCGAAGTCATCGAAACTTCTTCAGACACATTTTGGACAGTAATTTCAGAAAATATCTGCACATTTTCTAAGGAAATGTTTCGTACCGTGCATAAAGACAGCCTTAAAAGTATCAAGACGTACTGCATCAAATTAAGGTTTTCCAAAAACTTGTCTCTTGAAAAGTTTCCTCAAAAGTAATTAACTTTAATAGCAGAGATAATGACATAGACGTAGATCGACATCAATTGAGAACAGTCTAGGAGTTGTTTCAATAGTGTTTTTTGCTGTAGGTACACACAATTTCCGCGACTTGACTTTGTCCTTTGCGGTGAACAGGTGCCTCTAACTAGCGATGAGAGTAATGTGGATATGATTAATAGAATTAGATATTTCATTTCTATGTACATTTTCAAAATATTTTTTTCATTCGGAAGTTTAGTACCGGGATTTGTTTTTGACTAACTGAAACTGACCACTGAAACACATGACCAGTGTGTGTTGCCAGTGATCACCTATGGGACCGAGACGTGGTCGCTCACATTGGGCCTTATCAGAAAGCTTAAAGTCACCCAAAGGGCAATGGAGAGGGCTATGCTCGGCATTTCCTTGCGTGATCACGTCAGAAATTATGATATCCGCAGGAGAACCAAAGTTACCGACATAGCCCGAAGAATTGCCAAACTTAAGACGGTACCCTGACCAAAAAATCGGCATGAGATATGAGCATTCCTATTGGTCTAGCGGCACTGGCGGCGCATGAATTACAGTAGTGAATACGCCCAGATTTTAGAATAAAATCTTTATAAAATCGAATTTTGGTCTTTTGAAAAAAATAATTCTACAAAAATGTTCGTTATTAAATTGTCTATCCATTAGTGTTAGTACAAAAAATAATTAATGAACACTTTACGAGGAGATGCATAATATCAATAATTATTCCTCATTTTTATGTTTTTTTGGAAGGAGGTTAGTGAAATATATACAACATTTAAAAAAAAACTAAATCTACCATTTTAGAATCAATATTATGTAGAAATTTAATGTACTTTTATTAATTGATATTTCTTTTTAAATAACGAGTAGATAGCTCCTAAAAACAGCACAAAAAACGGCTTGCGCGGCGTTTTGCTCGGGGTAACGCCTTAAGTGGCAGTGGGCAGGGCACATTGCTCGCAGAACGGATGGCCGATGGGGCCGAAAAGTTCTGGAATGGCGACCGCGAACCGGAAGACGATACGCTGGAAGGCCTCCCACTAGGTGGACGGATACCTGGTTAAGGTTGCGGGAAGGTGCTGGATGCGAGACGCACAGGATCGTTCAATGTGGCGACTGGGGGAGGCCTATGTCCAGCAGTGGACGTCTTTCGGCTGAAATGATGAATGATGAACTGAAACTGTATTCAAGTATATTGAAGCTTGTGAGTAATTTTATGAAAACTAAAGAAATCTTTAAACATTTCAGTTATAGATGACAAAACAAATTATAATTTACACAATCCAATAGAAACTGAAGATCCGGTATTATTCATACGTATTTTTAGCATATTCGTGTACGTTAGCAACCTTCAATTAACACGTAAATATTTCCGTAAAAATTGTATAGTCATATCCACGCTATTTCGTCGTCTATTACAGTGGGGTGAACGGCCTCCCTTGTCCTCTGCGAGAGCTGTAACTCTTAGAGGCCTCTCGCAAGTCCACAGTTTACTTTGTTACTTTAGCACCACACTTTGAACCAAAACGATAGTTTCTGACGTTAAACTGCCCATTTAATACCACTAAAGAAGATATAAAAAAAAACCTTTATAAATACTTTTTAAAGTGATGCATCATCTTTCCACCAAAAGCAACAAAAAATTGAATGAATACAGTCTAGACCACTTAAAACATTAGCTTTACTATATATATTTACGTCTGGAATTCTTTACGACTGCAAATTTTGAAGTCAAAAACCGCATTAAAGTCACGTAAAAGATGTATTTGGTGCATCAGTGTAATCTTAGAAGTTGTTGGTGTGATGTAAAATTGAGAATTATCGATATCAAAAGAGCATTAGCATAAATCTGTGCGAAATAAAACTCGCTAAACTAGCTCCTAAATTGATTCTTTGGCCATTTTTATCCGTAACTAAAGAACCGTTACTGATTTATTTAATAATAATTCCGATGTTGTTTGCCTCGAAATAATAATGGGATAACGTATATTCTTTGCTGAAAGTAAATAATTTGTAAGAACGCCATCGAGTAAACTAGAGTTACGTGTGCAAACATTGTCATATTACGAACAGTTTGGTGTTGATGGTGTTAATTTGTAACTATATTAAAATGTCCAAATAACACATGACATTACTGGTATCTGATTGGATGATAAATTCAAGTCATTTGACGCGTGTTGAAATTTGCGAGAGGTAAAAAATATTTGGCTTGTTTTAATGCTATCCATTTGTCATAGTTTAAATACTGGTTAAACATTCCAAGCAAGGTTTGATTGTTTAATGTTTTTGTTGTAAGCAAAGAACATCATTTAATGTATAGTTAAAGTTGTTTATTTCATATAGCACGCAATAAAGACTTTAATTAGTGTCTGTAGTAAATACAGTACATCTGTGAATCTAAATCTAATCTGACTGCAGGCAGGGAAAACGCTTTGACTTTTTGTATGTTTTCGTTTCCTTTTCCGATCCTTATCAAAACCATTTTCAGAATTTCCATAACCTTGTAATGTTTTTCACAATAAATATTTACCAACGTTTGGTATTTGTGTTGTTGAATAAATCGTCGCAAGGCGTAAAATGTCGAGACGAGTTTCGCTCGCTCGCTTCAGCTTCGAACCTAACCTATCCGTGTGGGGGTGTCCTAAGTTCCCAAGCGCGCTTCACTCGTTCTTGGACTAATTCATTGACCATAATTATCGAATTTCCCAACTGTTACGGAATATTCATAATGACCTGACAATGTGATACATACAGTACTTTAAATCAGTATTCATTACATTGCCTGATTTGACTTGACTAGGTTCATAATGCCCGGGCATTAAAAGTGCCCTGATTAATCACTTGGTCCATGACATATATATATATTATTAGTGTAGAAGTATACTTCAACATTTCAGGAATCAAGTGACGTCACCTCGATCATCACATCCGGCACCTTAATCGGGCTACCATAATGATGGATGTCGGAAAATGATTAAGGCTCTGGCGCGCTCAGGGACTGGTCTCTGGGCCCCTGCGACTCATTGCTGACCTACTGACGGAGTATTGACCCCATGACGCTCACTCATACTATTTTATTTGCCATTCATTCTTACACAGTCTTGTTTTAACGAAATTGTTGTTTACTTGTACTCATTTGAGACTTTTTTTTTCCTGAAGGCTTCGGCTGTGATGTGGTGCTATCGTGTACCAAAACAACATAGTCGTTACACGTGGCAATAAGGTCGAATCCAGTCAAAAAATTTTTTGATGGCCTTAATCATTAAATAAATATTAATTCAATAAATTTTTAGTGGTACTTTCACAGGATAGGAAAATTGCGCAAACTGCATGGAACCGCGTCAGTGTATTCCCACTGTTAGAATAAAAAAAATACAAAATATAGAAGGAGCTATTATAGCAACTTTATATTACTTCGTTGTTTTAACAATTTGTTTTGATTGGAAAAAGTAAAGTCCATGGCGCAAACCTTTAACCTGGAAAATGTCTATACGATTGACATCCACGTTATATTGCAGATTTAGCTATTTTAGAAGTATTTTTGTACTTGTACTCACCATTTCACTTATGAATTGAGTCCACACGCTATTATGCCGGTTATCTGGCGTTGTATCAGTAAAAGTATCATAATATTGTGACCTCATATCAGTTATGTCACTCGATTTCGGTCACTAGCGCATGTGTGACTTAAGTTCAGGTCAGGCATTGTCATTACTGAACCTTTTTGGAAGTGAGTTATGTGAAGAAGTCAATGAAATGTTTTAAATTGAAATGCGGGCACATCTGCTTTATTATTGTGCACAATACTTATCTAACAGTTTTTACAACTATGATTTTCACAGATGGTCAATAGTTTAATTTAATTATATTGACATATAATCGTATTTTACACATACCACGAAATTTTCTACGCGTGCATCATATGAATTTGCCATTATTCATGCAAGAAAAATATCCTCGTGTATCGGAATTTCACAGCTTAGTGTGTCCTCAATTGTTTTCCTTGTAATCAATTTCGAAGTATTCAAAACTCTGTTTTGAGGTACTATACAAAAGAGCAGAGATCAGGAATATACGCATTGTTCATGCCTCATTTTTAGGCAAAAGCCTTTTGTCAAGGTCGCCATGTCACCTAAATATAGGTTAAAACGCAGTCGAGAGGCATGATTCGCTCCCAGCTCTTACATAACGGTTTTTTTTTTTCTCAAATCCTCTAACGTCCTTGATACTGATTTGCTGTCATATGCTGGCAAAGTCAATCAAATCATTTGATCTGAGAATTGACAGTGGCTAAAATTGAATAGGCCTTCGAAGCCGTAGGTTTCTGCTATTTATATATGATTGCGTGCCTCCATGTATTCTCCATTGAATGTACGTAATGATAGTTTCATTAGATGTAATCTTTGCATTTTTCCCTCTCGCTGGTAATCGAGTGGCCACGGTGCCCACGGCAGGGCCCCATCAGCTGACCCACTTTGGAGCCGGAGTATTGACCTCTGGCGATGTATTAACCAGTCCAAATTTTAGTGTAGCGCATTTTTAAGAGGCTTTATCTGTAATTAAGTACTGTGTAATTTAAGGTTGCATGAAATTATAGCAGCGGAGAGCAGTGGTGGCCCAGTGGTTATGGTCCCGACTTACGAGTTATAGGTCGTGGGTTCGAACCCGAGCAGGTGCTTCACTTTGTGTAATTTATTTCATCACCAGTGCTCTCAAAACGGTGAAGGAAAACATCGTGAGGAAACCGGCATGCCCTAGAACCAAAAATTCAAAGACATGTGACATCTACCAATCCGCACTGAGCCCGCGTGGTGGATTATAGCCCACTTCCTCTATTAGAGGAGGCCTGTGTGCCAGCAGTGGGAACATTAAAAAGACTGATGATGTGATGTGATGTGATGCAATTATATTGTAGGTACCAGTTTTTCTTTCCAAGGCTGCAGAGACTACCCACCATCAGTAAAGAGTACAAGTTGTGCCAAGCTTGATTGTGATAACTAGGTAAAAAAAACATAAATTAGAACACTAAACTAATGATATCAATATTTTACTGTATTCGATTATGCAAATCTTTAATTACATGATTAGTCTGGCGATCTTCGGCAGTTCGCAACTTCTGAGAGTCGCAATTAAAATAATGGATATTCTTAATTTAGACCTTACCACAAAATAGATAGTATACAGAAGGGCCACTCACGCAGTTTAGAAAATTGACAGCTAAACTGCTAAACTTGACAGATTCACTAGGGTTGCTACTATATTGATTCCAAATAAAAAAAAAAGAGTAGGTTGCCCAAGTAACAAACATAAATACATAGATTCGTCTAAACATACATCATATCATGCTTACATGCATTAGAGGTTAGACAGGGCATCAAATATCCATTTAATATCACGAAACATTTAATATTACGCCACATACGATGAATATTGGAGAGTAAAAAGACGTAGTAATAGTGATCCCACTTAAAAAATTAAATTGTAAAAAGCTCCAAGCTCGACAAAAATATAAATGTGAAAAAACAGGTACCTAATAAAATCAAACAACCAAAGATGATCTTAATAAACAAGAAGAAAATTATGCTGTGCAGTCGGAGGAAACATATGTGTTAGCTGTATGACTTGAACCTTATTATTATGACAAGTTCCCAATTTCATCTATGGGCTTAAAATAATTTATTATAATCCTAGATAATGAATTTCTAATTTGTCATCTTGAAAGATTAATGACCTTTATAACTTAAAAATAATTGAAAGAAAGAATTAAAAACAAAAAAGTAAATTCGGTCTGTAACAAATAATAAAGGTAACCCATCCAATGCAACCAACCTCGTTACAGTACTTAATGTATGAATGACGTGACAAACGCCTGCACAAAGCAATCATGACAGCCGCGACTGAGCTCGGTCCAATATTGCCCAATATTCCCTGTAAAACCGAAATGTCAAAGTGAGAGTGGCCCCTCTGTCTGCGGCGCGCCGCCGCTTCCGTACTTTGTGACCTTACCAATTAATGTCAATAAATCATGAGCCGCCGCCATACATTATTGGTGTGTTTATTGATTTGATAAAGTTCCATAATAAATCAATTATTTTAATAGTAATGAGTAACTCTTCGCGTGCATACTGCATTCCTAAGTTGAGATAAAATATCAAATTGAATTGAAATATGGTTAGGTTATATCAAAAAACTATTTAGAGAGAATTCGACGATGCAGTATTATGGGATGATGAATTATAACATTACTGAAATTTACTTTGATATGTTAATTCAGTTTCTTCGGTATTTCTTTACGATATATATTTAAAAACATTGCCCAACCTTGTTCTTTATTTTCAAGCCCAACATGACCACTTAATTTACTTGTGGGAACTTCCACAGATCTTTGAAGTGATAAAAAATTTGATTTCCTTTGGTCCAAAATAGGAATAACGAAGTTAGACACCGCTGCGTTAAGTATAGTCTCATCTTATTTGGTCGGCCCAGTTTTTATGATGACATTACATATTTGTGGTGGTAAGTATTGCTTATAGGTACGTAGATGTGTCATGTACGAAGTTCAAACAACGAGTTAGTGGTTCGTCACGTCAAGTTTGTCTTGGTTCTTCGAATTTAGCACGTATCTGTGCCGTCGTGATGTTGAGGTCGAAGACATCTGCGCTTTGCTTTCTCATTAGAGCGTTACATTTCTGTAAGTGTCATAATGTCTGTATTGGACGACAATTTTCAAGTATTGTTTTAGCTTTGAGACGAGAATGTTTCAAAAGAATATATTTACATTTGACAATATAAGTTGCGAGTTAGTAAGCAATCTCGAGGTTCTAGAGCTAATATTATGTCGTTTGTTATATATAACAAGTTAGTACGTTAGTTTGCCAAGAATTTTTCCTTTAAATTGTTGCTATTTGAAGTGTAGCAACGCTCTTAAAAATTCTAAATTGCATTGTTCCCGTCTTAGTTAAGAAAAGCAGGAACGATGAAATTTCAGACAAGAGCCTGTTTTATACGATAGTGTTTCATTTCTACATCACTGGACATTTGAAATGCCTTACATATTATGTTTTGGTCTTACACCAAGAATGTCAGATATGGACACAGCATTTCTTTGTTCCTCCCACAACCGATTCATGAAAAAATACAATGTGTCACGTATATCATTTTATACATTTACAATTTATTTACTTCAAAAACCTAATGTTAAACATTAAAATTAACATTTAACCAGACGTGTTGAACTGTTGACGTCCCGTCGTGTTCTCCTTAACAACCATCTGAAGTTTTAATGTACATTACATGTGTTATTAAGGCGAACTCGTTACAGACAGTACATGGGCAGTGTTGGCATTTATAAAGGTACTTGTTAAGAATCAACAATGTCGTGCGGCTAGTATTTGCGGGACGAGCAGGATACGAACCGGTCCGGCGCCGGCGCAGTCCTCCTGGTAAAAACTAACATCCTACCAGTACTTATGGTTAGCTGCTCCTTAAGGCTCGGTCTGATATCTTGCTGTTTTATAGTGCGAAGAACTGTTTTTGTAAATTTTCCGGGAAATCATTTATGAGCTGTTTTGACTACTTTTTTTCCAGTGTTCCACACTTTGTTTTTCGTAAGTAATTAATTGACTGTGTGTTTTCGATATAAGATACTCTAATGTTATTGAAAAGTTCTCACAAGTCTGATTGTAATCGTGAAAATCTAAGAAATCTTATGACGCTTCTCATTTTACATGCCACGATAACTTTGTACGTAAGAAATAGAAAAATCTAATTCATAATCCTAATTAATTACTATGCTACCCATACACTATATCAACAAGTATCATTCGTAAGCATCAAGTTTAATCATTATAGCCTCAGGGGCGACGATTTTCAGTCTTACTAGGGATGTGCCCAACAGGCGTAGCACAGCACAGAGGAGGTTCCGGAGAGGTATTTTAAGAGGTAACAGGGCCCCTTACAAGTGCTGATGGTGATTATCGGGGTGGTTTTAGTGAGGTAAAATCCCACACTCTCCCTAGTCTTCCCTGGTCTTCTGTTGGTCTCCCCAAAAGCCCCGGCGCCTTTTGAAGATTTCCCACGAGAATAAAAAAAAACTTCAGATTTAATTATTATTATGTAGGTATCTAAGTAGCCGTCAAATCCAAATTCTTAGATGGTCACGACCTGTCATCTTGTATTTTTCAGTTTTGCATAAAAATCATTATATTTTTATGAAAAACTGAAAAATACAACGAAATCTTTACACAAAATAGAAATTTTGCAACATGTAAATGTATTCACATCCAAATTACACTGATAAAATTGTTATATTGTATAGTCATATTTACTTTACCTTACTTTACTTAGCTCTTAGCACCTTTCTCACTTGACAGGTTTTAAACAAACATTTTTATGTTCGTCCGGAATTAGTTCAACACTTAATACAGCTTGACTTATCGACTTTACTTAATACTCACGTCCACATTTCTAAGTTAAGTATTGCAACATGTCATACGGGTTTTCACGACAAGTTGTATCTGTAACTTAACGAATTAACTGATATCCGTGTAGTAACTTGGATCAAACTTGTAAGCTGTCAAGGATAAGCTTGAGATTAAATAAAAGGCAGATGCGATATCAATTCGAATTTTGTTTGTTCAATAAAAAAATAAATCTATACTAATATTATAAAGCTGAAGAGTTTGTTTGTTTGTTTGTTTGTTTTTTTGAACGCGCTAATCTCAGGAACTACTGGTTGGAATTGAAAAATTATTTTTGTGTTAGATAGTCCATTTATCTATACTAATATTATAAAGCTGAAGAGTTTGTTTGTTTGTTTGTTTGTTTTTTTGAACGCGCTAATCTCAGGAACTACTGGTTGGAATTGAAAAAATACTAATATTATAAAGCTGAAGAGTTTGTTTGTTTGTTTGTTTGTTTTTCTGAACGCGCTAATCTCAGGAACTACTGGTTGGAATTGAAAAATTATTTTTGTGTTAGATAGTCCATTTATCGAGGAAGGTTATAGGCTATATAACATCACGCTACAACCAATAGGAGCCGAGCACAAATGAAAAATATTGCAAAAACAGGCAAAGATATTCCTTTTTGAGAGCTTCCATTGCGTGCGCTGCGTAAAAGGTTCAAGTTACGCAAATATCATGTATGATGGAAATGTTCCTCTTTAAAAGTTCTACAAAAAAGTCCGCGACAGCATATGTCTATCTTTTAAGATTGACTCACAATAGCAACTTTTATGTTCTAAATTTTAATTATATCGCCGCTGCCGGTAGAAACAAAAGTTGGTTACATTCGTATAGTAGTATTTTATTTCTTATTCAAATAAATAGTTCAAGGAGTTGGTAGGTAGGTAGGGTAGGGTAGGGTAGGGTAGGGTAGGGTAGTGTAGGGTAGGGTAGTGTAGGGTAGGGTAATGTAGGGTAGGGTAATGTAGGGTAGGGTAGTGTAGGGTAGGGTAGTGTAGTGTAGGGTAGGGTAGGGTAGGGTAGTGTAGGGTCGGGTAGGGTAGGGTAGTGTAGGGTAGGGTAGGGTAGGGTAGGGTAGTGTAGGGTAGGGTAGTGTAGGGTCGGGTAGGGTAGGGTAGGGTAGGGTAGGGTAGTGTAGGGTAGTGTAGGGTAGGGTAGGGTAGGGTAGGTAGTGTAAGGTAGGGTAGGTAGGGTAGATAAATGTTTGGTCTTTTTATGGCAAAACAAAGTTTGCTGGGTCAGCTAGTATATTATATGATACAGCAAAAGATCACAAGGGTTAAAGGTTCAAAATGCGTATCTTCCAACACCGGGGAAAATACAATTTATAAACCAGCCAAGTGCGAGTCGGACTCGCGCACGAAGGGTTCCATACCATAATCGCAAAAAATGGCAAAATATTCACGTTTGTTGTATGGGAGCCCCACTTAAATATTTATTTTATTCTGTTGTTATAGCGGCAAAAGAAATAAATCATCTGTGAAAATTTCAACAGTCTAGCTATCACGGTTCATGAGATAAAGCCTGATGACAGACGGACAGACAGACAGACAGATGGACTACAGAGTCTTAGAAATAGGGTCCCGTTTTTACCCTTTGGGTACGGAAACCTAAAAAATAAGAATAATCTACACAAACATAGTATGGAATAACATTAAAATCGTATCGTATAATTCCAGTTGCCACCATTATTTAGTAAAGCGATTACCAAGTATCTAATCTGAGCAAAAACCAATCAAATTCCTGAAAAGATGTCTTTATATTGCGCTTTTGTAGTGGTTCGAAATTTGATTGCGTGGTTTTACAGCAGATAACTGCATTTCCTCAATTACGGCATCAAATAACTTTATCATCGTTTGGTAAAGTGATGTTTGAAGTGCTATAACCATACTCATAACTGGCTATGTTAAATGCAGAACGTATAAATAATGACAGTCCACTATCTCCGAGCTAACGAAGGATAGAACGCCTATTTCCTCCACAGGATGTTGTTACACGCGCGGGATATTTATGTAGACACCCGCATTATTTGCCTGATCTAAACATAATCAAACATCCTCATTAGTGTTGATCTCCTGGTACTTTCATAGGCAAATGTGTGAGTTGTTTTAATGGTGAATTGTTTTCTTGTTATTATTTTAGTTGACCAACTCATCATCATCGCCTTTTTTAATGTTTCCACTACTGGGACACAGACCTCCTCTCAGCGAGAGGGAATACGCCGTAATCCACCACGCGGGCCCTGTTCGAGTTGGTGGATGTCACATATCTTTGAATTTTTGGTCCTAGGACAGGCCGATTTCCTGAAGATGTTTTCCTTCACCGTTTTGGGAGCAGTGGTGATGAAATAATTTACACAAAGTAAATTGCCTGCTTGGGCTCGAACCCATAACTTACAACTTGTAAGTCGCGGCCGTTACCACTGGGCCACCACTGCTCTCAGCTCAACAGAGAGTAGAAAATACCACTCCATTTTTTTAGAACAGACAGTTATTGTCCTAGACATAGTACCCGTTGTAAAGCGATATACTCCACCTATATCCACGGTAGACCTAAAACTGTCTCCGGTAAACTGTACAAGTTCAAGACAGAAGCCGCCCAACCTTCCGGTGACCACAGGCGTGACGGTAACATTACCCATACGAAGAACACACACACTGCAATTACATAAACTGTACAACGTGAAAAACAAGTGCCTCACTAGCTAGCCGAGCTACCTTAAACAATTGATGACTGCAATAGAATGATAAATGGCAGCGTGGGTAATAACAGCGGCAACAACATCAAATCACTAGGGATGAGCTTACACGGAGATTTGACACGATGCAACACTGCGCGTTATTTTTCAAATAGCGAATTATATAATATGTACACTTTTATTTACTGCACAAAAAGGTACACATTTCCTTGAGACAATTCGGCTACATTCTTATTTTGAATTCTGCGGGGTGTATTCGAATCCTCTTAATGAAATCTGTTCCTTTTGAAGTAGTAAACTAAGTTCCATGTTGCATTGCTACCTTAAAAAATGCACACGGCATCGCGTCTCAGTGTATGTTGCCCCTTATAATAGCGGCAACGACATCAAATCACTAAGTAATATAACATTGCGCTGCATTACACAAGCGACGGTAATTTTGCGACGTAGATCGCGGCCAGGCGCGCCGCTTGCGCACGTCCAAACATAGACCAAGGAAACTTGCAGTAGGTACCAACTTGGGGTACTGCTGTAATTACGCTTAGTTAATTGTAGGTGACGTGTGAGTACCTAAATGGGATTGTGCATGTGCACTACTGCTGTATAGCTTTGGTGCAGAACACTCTACTATTGTGAAATTGCCTAGACCGTCTTCCGAGTGATTAGTTCTATGTGCAAGCCATGGTGTTTAACATATTTTCAATCCATGTAGAAATGTCCGGGATAGATCATTTCTTATGTCAGTGGTTTTTCCACTTATAAAAATAATCTTATATTGCAGTTCCTCAAAGCCCTGCCAAGAACTCAGGCCCTTGGTTTTTGAAAGCCTATTTAATTTATTCAGGTTGGTCCATTATCAAATATCATGTCAAGTGATTTGATTGGCTATTGTAATGTCATTCAAGCAATCATAACTGGTTAGAATTAACAGCAGATTTGGTAATCAAAGCCTTGATCAGGACTTCAGAAGCCACGGGAGTTAGGCATAATAAATTGACTATAGTGACAGTTGACAACTAGAGTGAGTTTGACGTTAGCAGTTTACCCTGGACTCGATCGGATTAGTTTGCTGATGCGAGTTGATTTCATGGTTGCTAGAAACTGCTAGAATGTTTATTCTCAGAAAAAATATCCCTTTCGATCTTATTCAGCCACCAAACAGCCCGACTGTGCTTTAGTGTAACGGTACTGGCAAACTAGACTTCAGTTCTTTTTGTCTGGGATGACAAAAATAACACTTTTAGCAATGCAAATGTCCTTAGGCCGCTTTCAGATTAGCTTCGTAGTTAATCTTACCGCTGAGCAAAGTGCTTCCCCCAAGTTCTTCCAGGAATACTTCTCCCGCGAACCAGTCACTGTGGTATGCGTCTCGTTCGTCTCGTCACCTTTTACCTGCCCGATCACTGTGGAGCCTTCCATCTTTAAGCATATATTGTCTGGAGACTTATACGCAGCGTTGCTGTCGACTCGGCTAACGAGATCCACCCAAATGTGTATTATAATTTTCGGAACGCAGCGCGTACGTACCAATTCAGAACCGAATTAATTCATGTCTTTTTACTCCAAGAATGCTGCATTTAATCGCTCTTTGGCAAATTTTAAGACGGAAACTTTTCTGACTCGGTGAGCGTATGGATTAACAAACACGTTGATATAATAAAGCCTACGTAAAAAAACCAACAGTAAAATGCCTACACGTACATTTTCAGTTTTATTCTATGTCCGCGGAGGCGCGGCTGCGACGGTGGGGGGTAGAAGTTGCGCGGGAGTGGAGCGCACCGCTGCGCTGTCACGGTCAAGGACAGTATTAGCTGCTACGGACACTATTATGATCGCACTTGTCGTACTGTTCCACACTACTGTTATGTGCATATGTTACGCACTTCATTTATTACTTAGCCATTCGTGTTTTATGTACAAATGTAATACGTCTTGTTCGTTGTTTTATGTAAATTTCTAAGTTGTAGGTGCAAGAGTTATGATGAGTTATGAGTTTAAGCCAGTTTTATAAAAATATCAACAGTTATACTCACAAATTTATTGACAAAAATGGCGCTTAGTATAATACAATACAATACAAATACAATACTCATTTTGGTCAATGCTGAGAGCATACTTTAATAGAAGCTACATCTAATTTATTTATAGGAAAGTTTACAGTTTAAAACCTATTTATTGTGAAGGTAACAGTATCATGCTGCGGTTTTCCTGTTGATTACATTATAATATGATATTTTTCTTAGAACATAAGGAGGTAAATTGATCGTATTTGACCCTTTGTTTATTGTTTTTCTTAGACAGTATATTCACTTGATCTTCATGTACTTGTTTTGTGCTAGATAAAAAATTCCAAATCATAATGTTATTCCAATTAAACCATGTAAAGGCACTTTTGAATTGACTAGGTCGGTTAGTCAATAAGATGAGATGAAGCTAGTTGCCCGTTGCAAAACGAGAGATCTACTAAATCTCTAGTGAGAACAACTGTAAGGATATTCACGGACACTCTTTTAAATCAGTAAATATGTAGTTACAAAGTATTAATTAGGTACAATAATCTTGTTGAAATTATACAAATTCTTATGGCAATGAGTTTCAGATTCCGCTCGGTTGACATTTATTGTCATGGACCAAATGATTATTCAGGGCACTATGTATAATGCCCGGGCATTATGAGTCTGGTCAAGTCAAATCGGGCAATGTAATGAATACTGCATAGCCCTCTCCATTGCCCGGAATTTCCTTGCGTGATCACGTCAGAAATGATGATATCCGCAGGAGAACCAAAGTTACCGACATAGCCCGAAGAATTGCCAAACTTAAGTGGCAGTGGGCAGGGCACATTGCTCGCAGAACGGATGGCCGATGGGGCCGAAAAGTTCTGGAGTGGCGACCGCGAACTGGAAGACGATACGTTGGAAGGCCTCCCACTAGGTGGACCGATGACCTGGTTAAGGTTGCGGGAAGGCGCTGGATGCGAGACGCACGGGATCGGTCAATGTGGTGACGCTTGGAGGAGGCCTATGTCTAGCAGTGGACGTCTTTCGGCTGAAATGATGATGATGATGAATGAATACTGATTTAAAGTTCTATATTTATCACATTGTCTGGTCATTATGAATATTGCTACGTAACTGTTGGGCAATTAGATAATTATCTACAATGTATTTGTCCAAGAGCAAGCAAAGCGAGCTCGGGAGCTTAGAGCACTCAGAGACGGATAGGTAAGGTTCGAAGAAGATGCTTAGCTCCCGTCATCTCCTTCATATTAGCTTACTTTAGACCCTGCAGACAGAAATATTTCAATAGTTTTCATCATATTGCCTACTCGTACTAGGCATTTTTTTAAATTGCCCGTGCATTATGAATAATGCCGTATTAATCAATTGGTCCATAACATAAACACATTAAAAGTGTCTAGGGATCAAGTACGTTTTAGAAAATCGCCGCAATTGAGGATTATTATTTTAAAATTTTTGGATCGGTACTAATTAATAAATATAAATAATTCTTTTTAGTGAATATCACTATCTGAATAGAGAATTTTTAAATTTTGATAATAAATAGAAAATCAACTGTCAATCAGAATTAGTATAAAAGTGTGTAATAGCGTTATTATAAAACCATTACAATTTCTGCATTGGAACTGAAAAAAATTGCATCAATATGGAGCGACGACCTCATTTGACACGAGAAGAGATGATGAGAGCCGTCGGAATGTTGCAAGTTTCAGGCAACGTTCTGTGGCTGTCACTCTTAGCACTACACAGAGCGTCATAAGCCGCCTCTGGACACGCTATCGTATCACAGGCAGTGCGACATGGAGGTCGATCTCGCAGACAGGACCGGTTCGGAAATCGGAATCGTACCATGACCGCCATGATGTTGGCTACGAGCATCCACAGCTCCAATGACCAAAAATAAAAATGGCAAAAATATAAAATGCCCAAAAAAAAACCAAATCATAATAACGTCCTAAAACCTTTCCAAAAAATTTAATACTTAGGGAACTTAGTAAACTAGGTTTTGTCAGCAACGAGTCAGAATTATTCAAAAAGAGGTTCCGTGCACATTTGTATTTTTTGACAGATACCATACCATAAAAATATACCTATATAAAAGTTTAATAGATTGGATAAAACCACTTACCTATGAGGAAACCGAGGCACTCCTGGAACACCTTGAGTAGCCGAAATATACCACATATATGTATATCATAACATAAAAGTACACACACCATACCACACCACACACCTTATCACACACACCACTCACACCACACCACAAACCACATCACACACCTCACTACACAATACGCACCATGCCACACATCACTCCACATCGCGCGCCTCACCACGTACCACATACTACTTACCACACCACACTTTACATCTCGTAGAGGTTGAAATCCGGGCTGTCTTCGGTGTAGTGTCGGGTAAATTTAGCTCTTGCGTCATTTGCTAGATATTGCTATTGGGCATTTTGATAATTTATGCAATTATTATAGTAACCCGCTGAGAGTTCCACTTGTAGCACCCCGCAATCGGAAGGTCCGTTTACAATGGGCTCGCAAACACAGAAATAGGGAGGAAGAAGACTGGCGTGTTTGCTTTTCCGATAAATCTCGTTTCGGTATGACGCCGGATACAAGACGTACTCGAGTTTGGAGGACCTCATACAAGACGTACTCGAGTTTGGAGGACCTCTGTATGTCAAGAACGTTTGTAATTTTGTCAGGAAGTTTATTTATATGGAGTGGAACAATAATGGTTTGGGCCGGTATTTGGACCCGTGGAACAACCGATCTCATTTGGATCAGGGGCAACCTCAATGCCCAGATTTATGCGGTGAGGATTGTTTAATACGTGATCATCCCTTTCTCTCTCATCTTTTTCGACGCCGGTTGGTTCATTCGTTTCGACAAATGCACAATGTAGCGTTGTGAGAATCTCAACTGAAAATAGTCGAATTATACTAATATCAAAATTAGTCGGTTAAGAGCGGACTCTAGTCAACAGGAATTTGAAAAATAGGTATTTGAAGAAACTATTGCCGTCGCGTCACCTCCAACCTCACCCCGTAAAGTGCGAAAGGGACAACTGCAGCTCAGGCTGATTTTACCTACAAAAACTTTTGACTAAAAGACGTTTCGTATTCTGCTGTTTTCTTCATGAAAGCTGGTCTGATCTAAAAAATTCTTATGTCAAAATTTAGAGGAAAAGTATATCTATGCTTCTATCATTTCTTTTTTTGTTAAAAACTTATAAATTTTGTCTGAAAGTCTTCTGAACATGGCGGTGAAAACGGGCATTTTTTTCGGATTTTTGGATTGTCATATTTCTTTTTGTGATTATGTTTTGGAAAAAAGGAAATGATACAGGCACGTATTAAGTAGACCTAGATTTTATGGAAAAAAGTCATTGCTCTAGAGGCATTATCCACGAAGAAAACAGCAGAATGTGTTTGTATGGAGAAAGTCTCACTAGAGTCCCCTCTTAATAGTTACATCTCTAAAAACACGGCACAACTCTAACTTTCCCGAACGCTGTCAATCGCGCATTTCGATGCCGGTGGCTTAGCGGATAACGTACTTTCGATCCTCACGACTCTGTGTGCCCCGATTTAGGGGCTCTGCGTACGGGCGTACCTTCCGGCTTATGCGCTACCCAAGGACGTAGCGGCGTGCGCAGCCTACCCTGCGCACCCCTAACCGCTACAGTCCCTGCGGCCTACCGCTAAGCCGGCCGCGGTCTACTGCCCCACGTCTGCCACGTGCTGCCAACTCTCCTTGTACGGGCTGAGGCTTGACCTTTCTCCCACTGCTGTACGCTGCCAACTACCTGCACGCTGCCTACGCACACCGCCAGGTCCTTGCCTGCCTACCTGTGGCCTACCGTCGTGCGAGCCGGTGCCAGCGCAGCCTACCCTGCGCACCCTAGCTGCTACAGTTCCGGCGCCCTATCGCTGTGCCGGTGCTGACTGGTCCCCGCGTCTACCACGTGCTGCCAAGGGACGGTACCTACTTATATCTTATCTGCGTGGTGGTTATTGTTCAGAACTGAGTTGCGCTTAGAACCCACGACCTAGCTGTGATATAGAACCTATAATATATGTATTAACATATCAAGCTGTTTTCTTAACTTCCTCCTAACTATCAGTTAGCGGCCTGCGCAGCTTACCTAGCGCAGACCCAGCCGTTACAGTGGCGCCAAACGTGGGGCCCGTGGGTACCATTCCTCAAAGTGATTTTGATGAACTGATTTTAAGCATGCAATCACTGCGATTGTTTGATTCGTATCAATGGTGGAAATACAGATTATTATTTTTTATCTTTATACTCCAAAAATGAGGATAAAAAAGTTAACTTAGGTTAATTGCCCACAATTTGCAAAAATTGCTATTATTCTTATTTTTTTTACAAAATATAGGGATAAGTTGATAACTTAAGCATATGAATTAAAGTAAGAAGCTAGTCTGAAAGACTAGATTCGGTATATATTAATTGGATACTTTTTATAGTTAACAAGTAAAATTTCAAAATTTAAAAAACACACATTTATCTTGCGAAAACACCTCGATTCAAACAGTAAAACGCCCATAACTTGTGAACGGCTGAATCGATTTTATTAAAACGTAGCTAAGAACACTTTCGATAAAATAAACTTTCAAACAAAAAAAACTAAATAAAAATCGGTTCTTCCGTTTAGACGCTTTGATGCCACAGGCAGACACACATATACACTGATACACAGCAACACACGTGAAACATAAAACACCCCTCTTTTTCCGGCGAGGGTTAAAAATGTACTTGATTCCTAGACACTTTTGATGTAGTGACTAGTAGTGTAACAGATCCACAACGAAAATAACTCTTATTGATACGGCTTAAAAGTGATGTCATTGTCAAATTGACAATGATGTTCAGTTAAATTCTACACTACCACCACCATACGAACCAACCTCCACCAACCCACCAACTACCAACACCACCAACCTTGATGACCGACATCAACTCAAAAACCAAACACCACCACCAACCACCAACTTCTAAAATTACGTTTTTATAGTTTGCAAAAAATTAAAAATAATTTAAAGTCAGGATTTTTATGTTTGACATAAAAGTGGGTGTCAGTTTTAGTCAATGAGATGTAAACTCTTTTAAAAAGCTCGCTATAAATATGTAGTATTTCGTTAGGGTACAAAAGTGCTGTCGCACTGTCCCAAAGCTTGTGGCTAGAATGTCTTTGTGGAAAAAGTTCAACAGTTCACTAGCTTATTTTATACTTTAAATTCTATTCTATAGGTACATTAAATCAGTCATGAACCAAACAATGAACACTCAAGTTTGAGATACAAGAGAATAAAACATTTCTTGGAAAAATGTTTAGAGAATTTATAATGCTACAGAATCGAGCTTTAACGTCAATAATTTAAAGAGTTTAACGAAAGACAAACTGTTTAGTTTGAACTCTATAAACAATACACATTGCTGGACATAACACTACTCATAACAAGAGCATCTAAGAATCATTAGCGCTATTCTAAGCTGAACACATTAATCAGCCAGCTATTAATGTTAACAAGGAAAAAATTGCGATTATCAAGTTTAAGACAAAATCTAATAAAACGTCCCGTTAACGGTTTTGTTAGAGACAGAGTAGTAAACCCTGAATGCAACGATCTGACCTAATTGCACTTGTAATAGACTTAGCCAGACTACTCCTGAAACGGTAAACCTCCAGCACCATAAAATACCAACTTTTTACTACAACCGGCAAGTTCTTACACTGTATCCGGTAAGTGTGTGAAGAAACCGGCTGGAACACTGCTGTGACTGATAGAATTAACATTTGATGGTAATCGTTACGTACATATGACGACGTATTGAGCTATACATCTCCAGTAAAAGCAGAGCACGCACTGTATAGAATTCCAGCACAATCAGAGGTCAGTTTATTCTGGAAATGTAGGTTTGACTTGATATGTGGCCGTGCGTACTATGGGAATCTCATAAGAATGAATTGTTTTTATTCATAAGAATCGCGTTAACTGTTCACTAGATTTTTACGGCTTTGATTCACATTAAGGTAGTAGTCAACGCTCTTCGCTTTTTTTTGGTAAATTAATTAATTCGGTGGAACCACCTGCCTTCTTTGTTTCTTAGATAATTACTAGTTTGGTAGGACTCCGATGTTCTGACTTAATTTTGCGCTTTGAATTTATATTTTTTAATTAAAACGTGCTCATGACACTGTACATTTTTACAAACTTTAATGTTATGAAAATTCTTCCAGTGAATTTTTCAACAATTTTCTTTCATATAATTCTCAAGTGATCCATCGCTATGCGGCGTTCGATTTTAAATTAACTTAAATAGATTATGTCACTTAAACTAACCAAAATGAAAAATTTATGTCTCGAAGACTGAAATTTCTCACGAATTTACCACAAATCGTACCTATTCATCATGGAAAATCACCACCGGAAATTGTCAGCTCTAAATCAAGCCGATGTCATTTTATTGATAGAGAATGGAACGGGGCTTTTCAATGCCGAGGTGCTTTAACACTTTGTGGTCTTCGATAATGGCTTACCGAAATAGAATTCGTTCATTTCAAGGCTTGCTTGCTACAACGAAAATTTGAGTTCTCTATCCAAAAATAATATAAAATCTTTCAACATCTGTTTCAACAGTGAATTTTTACGTTATTGATGATAAAATTGGCAAGAATATTTATACTTTGGACTTTACACGAGTCATTTTACTCTTACAAGGTCTTATTATAATGAATATGTCGGAATGAACTTGGCAGGAGTTCTTCTTTAGGCTCGCGAGGCGCTGACTGATGAATCTTTTCATTGTGAAGCTTCATTCAATCATGAAACACAAACAATCATTGAAACAGGTTACAATAAAAGACAGAGACAGATTTTTCTCCCTTAAACCAACACCAATCCAATATTTTTCATCCAACAATCTTGATATTTTTTTTCGAAAAAAACGTTGTCTTGTTATTTTTTTTGTTGTTAAAGTAAATTGAATAGGCTGGCAGTTTGCCAGAACTCTGCAAATTGAAAACAAAGTAATTATTAAGTAGAATTTTAGGACAAGAGAATGATGACGATGATTAGGATTTGAGGATACCTAGAAAATTAAAGTTACCGATCGGCACAAAAGTCTATTTTTTTACGCAGGAGGCCTTAATTGTGCGGTCCGCGTTGACTAATTGACGGGCTCTACACAGTTCAATTTTAAATGGTTTTTGTTTACAAATGGCTGGCTTCAGTTAATAAATACGTCGTAATTACGCGAGTGCTGTGACCCCGTTCCAAACGCAGAGACGCGGCGAATCGGAGATAAAGCTGGTCCAGTCGTGGGGCACAAACATAAGATCTGTCAGCAATCCATCAGTTCGTTTTTGTTGCCATTCAGCACACGTGTGGGGGCGTTGTTACAAACAGTTCCACACAATGGCTAACCTTGGGCTTGAAGTTCATTAATGGCACAGTCGAGCACTTGATCCAAATTCGAACGGACTTTTTTTACAAAGTACACGAATAACATGGTTATTTAGTGATCAACAGCTATTGTTTGCGGTTTTCATTGTGTGTGTGGTTTGTTAGTACTGGGCCGATAAAATTGATTTGCCTACATACAGCTAGCGCCATCTACGGATGATGATGTGAACAAATCTACAATGAGGCAATAATAATCTAAGTCAAATTTAAACGAACATAATGCGGCAGTAACATAGTTT
Organism: Orthosia gothica; assembly: GCA_949775005.1. Classification (NCBI taxonomy): domain Eukaryota; kingdom Metazoa; phylum Arthropoda; class Insecta; order Lepidoptera; family Noctuidae; genus Orthosia; species Orthosia gothica. The sequence continues at coordinate 21,069,958 of OX459045.1, read as the reverse complement.
GTTTTTCGACAGGCATCTCCGAAAGTACTAAACCCTTTTAAGTATTCTTTGGCTAAACTCACACAAATGGCTTTGGCACTCCGTTTAAAATTCTCTTTTAATTACGGACAAATGCACGTGCTTGTAAGATCTATCACGAGAGCGATGCAGCGGGACTATTGTAATATTTCTTCAAAATATAACTATTAACTTGGTAGCTTAAAGTTCATTGCTGTAATAAATATTAGTACCCCATCAGTTTTGTCTAATGTTTTACTAACCCTCAGTTTCCCAGCTCAAAATTATCGGAGAATTAATGTGACAAATTGTCAAGCACGCGTTACCTGCTGTGATTGGCTGTTGAAAAGTCATTCAACCAATCACAGCAGATAACGCGTGTTTGACAATTTGTCACATTAATTCTCCGATAATTTTAAGCTGGGAAACTGAGGGTTAATTATCAAGATGTAACATACCTGCATAACATAGACATATATATTCTGCTCAAAGTCCATGGTCATAACATGCAAAGTAACAAGGTAATAAAAATGCGAATTGGGTAAGCCCATTAAAATAAATCTAGGTGAAATTAATAGCTCTTACAGTTACGAGGTTTATAGCAGATATATAGCTTTATCATTAAGTGATGAGTCAACTTTAAGTATCTTCGCCGCTAACTTAAATCGATCCTTGATTAATATCCAAGTCCTATAAAAACATCTATTGCAGCTATATTAAGGTGCCGATTCCCTTGAGTAGCTGATTTTAAAATGAGAATCACGTCTAAACGGCTAGTTGTAATTTATTGGAAAAAATATATGTTATATTAGACCATTTTCTTAATAATTTCATCTGAGCAAAGTTTGAGTTTTATTCGTATAGCATAGTGTAATTAATTTGTAAAGTTATGCCTCATGTTTGAACAAATAAATTATCTTTATCTTTATCTTTAAAACGGACAAAAACACGACAATCACAACAAAACCGCTGGGCGTATTTTAATGAAATCGCCATATCAAAGACAATTTAATTATCTACATTTTGATCTGAAGTTTTTTTTTAAAGTCATAGAATAATAAGAAAAGTACAAAAATCTACTAAATTTCGGGTCGCGCGGGTGAGAAACGAGGGCGCGTTTTGTTACCTCAGGGTCGTTGACGTTAGTCGTCGTCTTAATAAAACCTGAATTATGAAGACTTTTCGTGCAGGAACGTCTTGATAGAAAATAATGAAAACAAGCCTAACAGCCCGAAGCCTTTCCCGTTTTCCACAAAGAGCAATAGATAAATTTAAGGATGGAGTTATTTAAAACTTAAAAACTTTTTGACACTACTTGGTTCGTATAATTTTTACCTGTAATAAAGTCGATCTATATATGCAGATCTATATGTTAAACAGTGGACGTTTTTCGGTTGAAATAAAATAAGAAGAAGAAAGAAAGAAAACATAAATAAAGAAGGAGGAAAGAAAGAAAGATATAAAGGAAGGAAGAAAGAAAGAAAGACAGTAATGATAATGAGGGTTGATCTTGGACTTTTAACTATTACATTCATAGTTTTCCTGCAACACATCCACGGTTACTTACTTCAAAGTAATTACTGAACTAAGTTTACAGCGTTAATAAATATTTAGAAGTAGATTTACGAAGTGATCTTTACTTATACTTGTATTACCGTAATTGACATTTAAAATGTTTTACAGGTTCAAACCTAATTTCTCGTAAGTTATATATTTACACTAGCTGCTGTATTAGTACTTCGCCCAATATCTTTGTAAATTATAGCCTACGCGTTATTCTCATGTATAAGCTATATCTCTGTAAAGTTTCATCAAAAGCCGTTAAGTAGTTTTTGCGTGAAAGAGAATCTAACATCGATCCATCCATCTTCACAAACCTTCACGTTTATAATAGTAGGATTGAACTTCACGCTTTTAGCAATATTATTATAGTAGAAATTTCAAAATGAAAAAGCAAGTGTGGCATATTTTGAACTGACGCACTCAGAATTGTCATTTTAATATTGAACTTAAATTAACCACCGCAATTATTACACGTGCGTATGTCACATGTCCCTCCAGTCAACCCCACCTCAAATCATCAAATTGACAGTCGGGGCTTTTTCTGTTGTCATGACGAGTGTATATCTTTGCATTCAACAAAATATACCATATTTTTATACTGCAGCATTCTGAAATATCATCATCAATCATGAGTCTTTTAACGTTCCTACTGCTTGGAACACGGGTCTCCTCTCTGTGAGAGAGAATGGGCCGTAATCCATCACGCGGGCCCAGTGCCGGTTAGTGGATGTCACATGGGATCTTCTAGGGCATACAGGTTTCCTCACGATGTTTTCCTTCACCGTTTTGAGACTGTTGTTGTTGGTGATGAAACAATTTGCACAAAGTAAAGCGCCAGCCTAGGTTCGAACCCACGACCTACGACACGTAAGTCGCGATCGTTAGCACTGGGCCACCACTACTCTGAAATATACTCTCATCCAAATAAAATGTGATTAATTATTTTTAAATAACATATCTGCGTACTCCAGAAAGAGGGCAAAAATGCTAATTAAGTTACAGGCAGAGTAGAATCACAAATGTATGCCTTGCCTCCTCGATGAGTGGCGGCGGCGATAAGATTCTTCTGTATTTATAAATTTTTCATTAACAATAAACTCATTGTATTACTTAAATCAGACTATATTAATTGGATGTGACGATACTGATGCAAATGCCAGAGTAAAGTTTATTTATTTATTTATTTATGTACAAACAAAACACTTAAAAGAGAAAGTACATATAAAGAAAGAATAACACAAAGGTGCTGCTTATTACTAAAGAAATTTCTTCCAGCAGACCTACGACAGGAGAATTTGATAAGAAACATAGACACAGTGTGTATAAGTACAAGGAAAGATAATAAAACTAAACTAATACGAACATAATATATAAAATGACATTACATGCCTAAACATTATTATAAATTATATAAAAATACATAACTACTATGAAATAAATAAAAACTTATAGTATATAAGATTACGGGAGTGTTCTTTGACTTGCTTTTTAAATATAGAGATACTTTTTGCGTCACGGATTTTAGGTGGAAGTGAGTTCCACAGTCGCACTGCATGAACAGAGAAGGAGTGGGAATAGAAACGAGATTTATGGGATGGGAAATTGAGATGGAGTTTAAGGCGGGGTCTACACAGGACGCCAGCAGGGCGAGTAAACGAAAAACGGTCCGGTAGGTTGCAAAGTTCTACATTGCAATCAAAGGGCAACAGTTTTGGGTAAATAAAAGAGTCAATTCCTAGCGAACCACTAGCAAGTTACGGTGCACATTGTGTTGAAGACCTTGAAAATCTTTCAGAAAACTCTAGAAACCACAAGTTTTTCAAAAGAAATGTGAATCTACTTACAGTCAGTTGAAATCTGTTATAATATACATATATATAATGTACATATTTCAATTGCTAAACTATCGGTGGGTAAGTAGACGCGTCTGAGCAGTTTTTTGTATTGCTAATTTGAATTGAAAGAGATTTTTGTCACACCACAATAACAGTGAATAAGGAAGCATAATACGTTTCATCTGTTTTTATAATTCTGTTTCTTTCAAAATTACACTCTGTATGATGCGTGTCATGATATTAACCCAGCAAATAATCTGGGTATATGGGGTTCCACACGACTCATATTATGCGTAAGACCTAAGTGATGCTGAGTGATAACTGGAGCGTCGCTGCTGTTCGAGTTCATAAGGTCAGTTAGCAACCTTATGGTCGGGACATATTTTTTGCAGATTGGCGATCGGAAGCTTCAACTATGCTGTTAAAAGGTTGGGAGACTTCTTAAATCATACATAGAAACAAAGGCTCTTTTGAAAATGAGTTCATAGCTCATTTGCGTCCGGCGCACTCCGTGTAATCAAATATTTTTTTTTGTGGCACATTTCACCGCACTATTCCCAAGCCACTGCAACTCCTGAAAGCCAGAATCAACTGTGGCGACCACCAGAAAAGTGCCGAGGCTATGAAGCTCGACGAAGTCCCAGCGAATGAATTTAACTGTCATGGATCCCGCAACGAAATTAATCAGAAAGAATACCGGAGGATTAGCAAAAAATACAAATTTCCACTTCCCTCAATATCAAGCAGGAGACAGAACAAACTAAGCACAAAGGGAAACTTTGCAGGTTGACTAATCTCTTCCTACGACTAGGACAGGTAGGAGCAATTACCGTTTAGTTAATGTGACATTCATTAACAGTCTTGCCTACTCATCCGACTAATAGTAGTTCCGCTTGAAAAATTAGACTTCTGCTAATTTAAGCCTCTTTACGTAACGCCGTTCTTCGATTTATCATGAGTAATTTGTAATTTGCACTGTGCTTGTAATTTGCACAGCTGCAATGTGCTGCTCGAGGCTCCCGTGCATAATACATGTTAAGGAAAACGATTGATGGACGACCAGTCGTTTTCATTTACACATGTGTTCTTAATTGGTTCAATACTATCTGTTATGGTAATTTACATGGATAAGGCATATCTTGTAAAAGTAATTTGTTTTATTGGTTATTTTTAGACCTATCGTCGTCTGTAGTTTTTTAATAAATGGTTATTATTAGCTCATGCGTATTGAGAACTGTAGTTGTTTATTAAAATCTTTATTATACCATGTTTAGAAAGTTATCCTTATCTGCTGATACAGGAATATTTAATCATCATCATGATCAGCTTATAGTGTTACCACTACTGGGACACAGGCCTCCTGTCTCTGAGAGGGAATGGGCAGTAATCCACCACGCGAGTTGTGTGGATGTCACATGTCTTCGAATTTTTGTTTCTAAGACATGCCGGTTTCTTACGATGAAGATCTTCCACCGTTTTGAGAGCAGCGGTGACGAAATAATTTACACAAAGTAAAGCGCCTGCCTGGTACTGGAACCCACGATCCACAAGTTGTAAGTCGCGGCCGATACCACTGGACCACCACTGCTCTATAATAATATTCCCTCAGGCATTTTTACAAATCATAAAATAGAACGGGTTGATATGAACAATTAAAGTAGTAGAATTCCGTAGAATGACCACTATTTCTGTAGATAACCATCGCATAGCAAGATAATGGAATATCTTTCATGTCTCGTTCATTTTAGCGTAAAAGAAAGAGTTTATCTGTTTCAATCCCAGTAATGTTGATTCTTAATTTTAATTAAAATGCACGTAATTACAGTTTAATTTCTACTCGTTAAATTCTTAAAATTATATTTTTACGGCGTTATCTTCATGCATCTCTAGCCTATGTCACAAAAATATATACAACATTATCCCCGAGATTATACACGTAATGGGCATATTAAATAATGTTGTACATCTTACATATTATACTTTACATGTAATACTTCAGCCGCTACATACATAAAACATCATGATATACCTACATGTATACATACAGTTATGCATGTATGCATGAACAAAGTACAGTCGACAACAAAAAAATATTGAACACATTTGCTACCGATTCTTTTTCATAAAATCTATGACACGCAATTCATCAAATTGACGTAAGCTTTTGTTATTTTAATTAAGCCGAATAATCATCACTTGTACATACACTTTGGCCGATAAAACATGTGTTTCTTGCTACGATAATAGTAACGACTGTACAAATACTGTTATAAATATCATATTGTTGTTTGACAGGACTACAAATACGGTTTTTTGTTCTTGATATCTCCACATGTGTTAAGCATTGTCTGTTTGGCTAATTAAGTGTTAATATATGCTGGCCTTGAAATTAATGGATAGCGAAATGAACTAAAAGTTCCAAGACGGCATGGTTGGCGTAGTGTTTGAGCGACCGGCTATATATAGTACTAACATTAGAAGCGGGACATTTACCATGTTTACTGTTTGTTGCGAGTTTCCGATATTTCGGTACTGTTGCATGCACCATGATCACGGATAAACTGAAATATCGGAAACTCGCAACAAACAGTAAACATGGTAAATATCCCGCTTCTAATGTTAATGTTAGTTACCATGACAGTTTAACTACTAACTAACTGATATCAGCTATATATAGCCTACAGATAGTTCCGGATCTAGGTGTCTTGTGTATGTGAGTTTAAATGTTTGTTAACGCACCCACGATACAGGAAGAAAAATCTGGTGTGGGGCAAAGTTTTTTCTTAAAGAGAAAAGAGAGACTAGGAGAAATCGGTTGGCAATCGATTGATGGTTTGCTTCATAATATTTGTGCTATGTAACCTTTAAAAGTGTTGGAGCATAATATTCATTTATTTAAACATTATTATATGAATTCTCAACAGTTTAGTGAAACTTTTGTTGTGATCAGTCATCATCGGAAAACCCTCACGAAAGTGTAGACTTCTTTTCCTTATTTTGGAGTTTCAAGTGATTTGACTGTTCAGTTGATATAATCTTTGACGTTTCCCTTTTTGCGGACTTGAGTATTTATAATGTTTAAATATGTTAAAATTTTCACAAAGAAAAGTCCCAACATAGCACGTTGCTACGTTAAGTCATGACATGCCCCCGATTTTTGAATTAAACATTATTTTAAGTTGAGTATTTTTCAAACTATACTTTAGCCTGAAAAGCTGTCAAATTTTGACACTAAAGTAGACTTTGACATGACCTTGAATCCGAATACTCAATTCAGAAATCGGGCCATTACCAACCATATATGAAATAATAAAATAAGCTTAAATAAATATTAATTCAGCTGTACAGAGTTATATTCTGTTCAAGCTAAATAGCAAGTAAAATCTCAAAAAAAATATCTAGACTTGTATTTCCTTATCTAGCACATATTACCATTCATTTCATAAATTGCCCTTGAAAAAAACCTGACCTTGAGCACAGTATAGGAAACAAAACGGCATATCTATTCTGAATGAAGGCGGTCCGTTGGTCGTGGTGTAACGCGAATGCTAGGCCAAGGCCGTGTGACATAACACCTTACGTGTCGCGCCGTTACTTGCGCGCGCGCACCGCTACGCTGACTTTAACGACGAGACAAGCTTTTTATGCGTATGCACTTACTTGAGGCTGCTACGTGTAAAGTTATTTATAAACTTGAATATTATTTTATTTTTATAATGTTTTAATATCGAACGGAGTTTGTGCTTTAATAGACCTTAGGTATGCGATCAAGATTATACCTATTTTGTCAGTAAAGATTTTAACCGAAGTTTTTAACTGAGTAATTTCAGCAAATAATTATTTCACGCATGCACTTACTTACGGCTAGGCGTTATATGATACACATTATATTTTATATAATAATTAAAATATTTATGCTCAGGGGTTCACTATTTAGTGTTTTTTTTTAAATAAAATCTTTCATATTCAATTATTTTACGTGTGTGAAGTCTTTTAAAAACTTTAATATTATAAAAATCTTTTTTGCAAAAAAATACTACCGACTTCCAAATGAAAAACTACAAAGTGAAAAATAACTTAAATTTTGGAAGTCGGTGTCTTTCGTAGATACCATTTTTTTGCAATATGGACACCGACTTCCAAAATTTCAGTTATTTTTCACTTTGTAGTTTTTCATTTGGAAGTCGGTAGTATTTTTTTGCAAAAAAGATTATTATTTTTCCCTTTTTAGTTGTACCTACCTAAAATAGGCAAGTTGTTTAGTAAAGTACCTATAACGCTAGAATAGATCACCCGAATAACATGATACTTGAACATAACCAGTGAAATGAGAGATCTGCGTACCCCTTTAGTACGTACTGGCGTGATGTTATGTTATGAAATGGTATATACAATAATCAGACATGCGATTGCAGCAATTCCGAATGATTTGCCGTTATTTATTGAAGAGTTCTGTTGTATATCTCCGAAGTTCTTTATCAGATCTTCACCAAATTAAAATGGGACCAATTTCGAAACATATTCTTTCAAACGACAAAAGAATTTTCAAAATCGGTCCACAATTGACGGAGATATCGGTGAACATACATAAAAAAAAAAAAAAAAACATACAAGAAGTCGAACATAGAACCTCCTCCTTTTTGGTAAGTCAGTTAAAAATGAGTTAATATTGAATGGTGCTGATTTGTAATAGCGGTATGAGATAAAGGTATTTTATTTTTATTATAATAATTATGCAGAGATGTTTCCCAACTTTACCGTTTTATTTATTTGATCAATACTTGAAGCACATAGATAATTATTTTCAGCACGGTCTATTGCCGTTTCCACAGACTTTTATTTAAAAAGAACTGCAGTAAGATATCAAGATAGTATTAAGTAAGATAGAACAGTATTCCGAGCAATCAGTTAACATCCCTATTTCCATTTCTAATTAGTGGAAGAACAAATCTTCCTCATCGATAGTAACATAGCGTGATGGGAATTCAAATCTTATCCGACGATTAATGAGTTGCTTTAAATAACGGACAGGTTTCTAACTGTTTATGAGTCTGTTTTATAAGATTACTCGGAAATTACTCATTTGAATGATCTATAATTATGCGTCATCTACAAGTCATTCTACATTGGTATGCATTATATTTTCCGATTTGCTAATTGTTTCATTAGAATATAGCCTTGGGACACCTATCTAGGTTTACTACTGGCATTTTATTAGGGTTCCGTACCCAAAGGGTATAAACGGGCCTGTTGCCTGCGCCTGTTGTATGTTTGTTTTAATTTTCATGTTCGTTTTTGTTTTTTTTTTTATCTTGGTGTACAGTAATGTACACCAAGATAAAAAAAAAAAAGAACATAAGAAAAAGAGAGCATATATAAATAAACTTGACCCTATTACTAAGAGTCCACGAACCGTCTGTTTGTCTGTCTGTCCGTCTGTCACCAGGCTGTATCTCATGAACCGTGAAAGCTAGACAGTTGAAATTTTCGCAGATGATGCATTTCTGTTGCCGCTATAATAAAAAAATACTAAAAACAGAATAAATAAATATTTAAGTGGGGCTCCCATACAACAAACGTGATTTTTTTGCCGTTTTTTACGATAGTGGTACGGAACCCCTCATGAGCGAGTCTGACTCGCACTTGGCCAGTTATTTTTAAAGCGTTTTGAAGATAACTCCTGTGGATATGCTCTACACAAATGTCAGCAGGCGTCCGGTGGATGCGAAACGCACAGGACTGATGAGTATTGCGGCGCTTGGGGGAGGCCTATGTCCAGCAGTGGACGTCTTTCGGCTGAAATGATGATGATGATGAAATGTCAATGTAGCCTCTATCAAATCAATAACAAGCTGTAAGTACTACTGCAGTTAGATGAGGATACAATGGGATTTAGGACCACAATGGGATGTGATATGTGTTGTAATGATAAAAACACAAAAAATACAAACGGGTTAAGTAAACTGATATTTAGCGGAGTGGAAGGTGGAGACCTACTTACAAAATTCGGTCATAGTCTGCAAGCAATGAGCCAGTAACATATTTATCCAGATTGCAATCTTTAAACTTATTATTATGCGTGAGTCAAGTCATTTACGTATTTATTTACGTCGGAGTTTACCGCTTAGCTGTGTCTCGTAAAGAGGAAAATTTACAAAGATAAACACGTGATAACGGTAAAAATGTAAAGTCGGCAATTGCTGTAAATGTATCTTCTTGTTTCAAATTCAAACCGTTTGTGGTGGACGTGGTGGTAATAGATACTGCTGGTGACCTGATTTATTTGTTAGATGAAGTTATTATTTATTCAGGTTAGATATTAGTTTCATTATAAGAGCAAGGGATTTTACTTTTTAAGGTTCCGTTCTTCAAAAGGGAAATGGAACCCTTAAAGGCTTATACTATCGATTTGTTAACTGTCCGTGTTTGACATTTTTATCAAGAACTCGTGGAGTTATCAAGTTGAAATTAATATCAAATTAGTGCCACAATCCCTTGGAACTCTGAAAAACATCAAAATTCCTTATTTGACACTGGCAAGGTAATCAAAACCAATAGGGTACTTCTCGTTGACCTAGAATCATTAAATAAGGCAAAGAGCAATGTCTTATAGCACAAGTGAAGAAAAAACCTGAAAACCTTAAATTTGTAGCTACATCTATAAAACATACCAATAATAGATTATTAACTTATTTACAGTTTGTAAACTGACTACGACTTATGTCGATGTATGGGGAACAGTAACAGTTTTCCAACGGCAAAGTAAATGTTATCCCTTAATCCAGTTTACCTTTTCGTGACAGCAATGTTCAGAGGTTTCATTATTTAAGAATTTAAGTAGGGCCAAGTGGCGGACAGTGTAACAAAAAATCATTTAAATTTTTAGAAAAATCAACCTTTATTATATCCTCTTCTTATAATTTACCATAAAAGCAGCAGTCTTTAAGCTTCATATTAGGCTTGATATAATATCGAATTTATACTTAGAAACAATTATTTTTTTAGTTTTTTGAGATCACAAATTTGTACAGTTTAACAGTTTTAGGGGTACCTTATAACAAGATGGGGTACACTATAATAGTAGACTAAACATAAATCATACGAAATAAAATATGAAAAATAGAAAACCTTTAACCTTATTTATGGTTTTTAACATATTTTTGGTAATCAAAATCAAACATAAACAAATTTATAATATGAAAATATTTCTTTTACTCTTCAATTCTTCTCTTTTACTCTGTGTCTGTGTCGAATAAATGTCCTTTTTCTTTTTTTTAAGGGTAATATTTTTCATTCTAAGAATATTACTCTTGCTGATGATGCTGACTGCTGATGTTAATGTTGTTTTTCAAATCCTATTCCAGTCTCGTAAGCCATCCTTGGTCAAAATTTGTACTTAATGTTGTCGAACGAGGTTTGTCCCTTACTATCACGCATAAACTTGTACCGTCCTTGTGTACCTCTAGATACTCAATAAAACCATGGCGATCACAATATTATGTCGTTTATCACCAATAAATGAATAAACATAAATTCCCATAATCCAAGCTACGACATATGAGAAAAAAGTGGGCAATCACCTTAAAGCTTCCATTATTGCTTCCCAAAGCCTAATAAATCTTGATGATAAAACCGCAAATGCCAACACATTACGCTGTCGTTACGTCTCCGTGTCGTACCGCGTCGCACGGCGGGAGGCGACCAACGGGACCGCCAATCAGAGATTACGTGGAAAATAGCGTGTCTTCCCATCACAAATAGAGAAACAAGGCGCATATGTAGCTTCTAGAAAACATAAAATTAACTAGCAAAATATAATGGCGTTGTTTCAGGCTTCAAGTATAACCATCTCACAAATTTTATTTAATTTCACACTAAAACTGCGCGAAACTGTATCCATAGGTAGTAAAACCCAGGTTGTAGGAATTTGTGTACTGTATTGTTTAGTAGAAATAAGCAATTGTACATATTTCACGTTATCTTAACTAGGATCTCTATTATACAATACGTTAGAAGAACGGTTAGAGTCAGGCGGTTTCCTTTTGACGTCATTGTGTGCATTTGCCGTTGAATTCCTTGCATCAGCTGTCCTGAGAAAAACTGTATTATTAATTCAATAGCTTACAATTAAAATGTGAATCTATACTGGCCCTAGACAAGTGACATTCCGTCAACAATCAAACCCTCGGGTCACCCAGATCTTACACAGATGTTTTGAGGAAACCAGGAGCTTTAATTAACTTCTGGAGGGAGGTAGGCTGGTTGGAATAACCACCAAACGGCCGCCATGGCCCACGCACAATAGTCCACTTGAAGGCCTAAGTGAGGAACCCAAACCCCCTAATATGGAACATTCTGTCAACAAAAACAAAAAGTACGTAAGTGCCGGCGCGCCGACAAAAGCGTGGCGACAGCTATTGGAAAAAACTGAAATAAAAAAAAAAACATTTTTGCAAAAAAATACAGAAAGAAAGTTATTTTTTCACTTTATAGTGTTCTCAGTTGGAAGTCGGTAGTATTTTTTTGTAAAAAAAGGGGTTGTTTTATTTTTCAGATTTTAGTTGTACCTAATAGTCAAGTCTTAAGTATATACTTATAATGCCCGAATAGATTTCCCGAATAACATGAAACTTGAACATAACCAGTGAAATGAGAGTGTGCCAAGGTGAACTGTATACATCTGCGTACCCCTTTTGATCGTACTGTCATGATTTTATGTTATGAAGCCGTTATTTATTGAAGAGAATTTTGTATATCTCCAAAGTTCTTCATCATATTATCACCAAATTAAAATGGGATTTCAGAACAAACACTAGCGAACAAAAAAACAATTTCAAAATCGGTCCACATTTGACGGAGATATCAGTGAAATTACACAAAAAAAAAACAACCATGAAGTCGAACATAGAACCTCCTCCTTTTTGGAAAGTCGGTTAAAAATGTATTGAAATGTCAAACGCTATCGATATGTCACGTGATCAATCCAAATCATTTCCAATCCAAATAATTTTGACATTTCAAACAACGCCATCGCTACAAGTAAAATTTCGAAATTTAAAAAACCCCCTATACATTTATCTTGCGATAAGTAAAATTTCAAAATTTAAATTCCCCGACACATTTATCTTGTGAAAACACCCCGATTCAAACAGTAAAACGCCCATTACTTTTGAACGACTGAACCGACTTTATTCAAACATAGCTAAGAACACTGTCGACAAAATATCCTTTCAAACAAAAAAAACTAAATCAAAATCGGTTCATCCATTTAGGCGCTATGATGCCACAGACAGACACACAGATACACAGACAGACAGCAACACACGTGAAATTTATAACACCCCTCTTTTTCCGGCGGGGGTTAAAAATCAATTAACAGTTCTCTTGAGCCTCTGTTATTTGTTCCAATAAGAATATTTTCGTAGCATCATTCGAATTACATGATAAAATTATAAATGTTTTTATTTCTGTAAGTTGATTTGTACAAACACTTTTACATACATACATAAACACACGCCGTTTCCCATGGGGGTATGCAGAAACTACAGAGCCTGCTACGATCCTTACATACTTATTTTGCTTCACTCACATTCATACATCTAGTCATACACACGCGCTGGTTATGAGTACTGCGCACCTGGCTTTTTTGAAGAACATCATCAATAAGGTCTATGTATGCCTTCCTAGGGCGTCCCCTCCAGGCGTTTCCATTCACGTCTGCCTTGTAAATACCTTTCGAATTACTACGAATTCAACCTTTTTGAAATTTATCTATTCCTAGAAATACATAAAACTAGTCAATCCTCGATTTAGTTGGTCTTTCTGCCGCAATAATGAACACCTTCGCTGGAAATAACATTAATGGGTTGAAGAGCGCTACCACAAGCTGCTTATTGCCAATCATCTCTGCTGTTATTGGTACCTAATGCGTTTATAAATAGTACCTACAACACACTCAAAGAGAAATAGGCTAGGACTGAGGGTAGCTGGGAGCAGTAGTGACCCATGCAGTGGCCGCGACTTTCAAGTTGAACTTTCCGTGGGTTCAAATCCAGCCTGGCGCTTTAATCTGAGTAAATTATTTTATCACAAGTAAAATTTCAAAATTTAAAAACCCCCGACACATTTATCTTGCGAAAACACCCCGATTCAAACAGTAAAATGCCCATAACTTTTGAACGGCTGAACCGATTTTATTCAAACATAGCTAAGAACACTGTCGATAAAATCATCTTTCAAACAAAAAAACTAAATCAAAATTGGTTCATCCGTTTAGGCGCTATGATGCCATAGACAGACACACATATATACAAATACACAGATACACAGCAACACACGTGAAACTTATAACACCCCTCTTTTTCCGGCGGGGGTTAAAAACAAAATGATGAAGGAAAACAACGTGAGGAAACGGCCATGTTCTAAAACCAAAATTTCGAATATATGTGACATCCCATCCCGGCCCATTCCTTCTCACACAGAAAGGAGGCCTGTGTCCCAGCAGTGGGAACATTAAAAGGCTGATGATGATGATGATGAGGCTAGGACTTTGCTGCTGGTAAAGCTTATTTTCTTCTTTTTCCTGTCCGTGTCCCATGCTACTTGTGGTTGGCGCAAAATGTTTATTCTTCTCCGTTATTCTCTGCCAACCGTCACGCTAGCCATCCAACTTTTCTATGGTATTCTTTTCCTTCACTCACATCTTTTTCAGTATCATACGTTTCGACACTTTTGACGCCTCACTTCACTCGAATTTATTCAATGTATATTATAATATCTTATCTATAGGCCAATAAGCATTTTATTCCTTGACTATCAAAAGATAAATTGCGGATGACTTTTGAAGACCCGGTGACCTTTGCGAAGAGATAACTGTAATAACACGGAATCAATTTCGTAGTTTTATTTTCGCACTAGCCTTGGAACAATGGTTTATATCGTAAAAAATCGCGTAGGTCGTGTGAGTAATGGTTTTATTATAGCCTGTCTGCAAAGGCCCTTCAGAGTGACCTTAGTTTAACATTAAAGATCGTTTAAAATGATCTCTACTAAGTCTTTATCTTATTCATAGGTCAAGTAATAAACACGTACGTGATAACTGGGACTTGAAAAAATGAGGCTCATTATTTTTGCTCTATTTTTTGGCACCAGAGTAATGTTAAAGAGCTCTAAAACTTACTGACCAATAAGTTGTGAGATAGTATAAAAAAGCATTTTCAGGATTGATCGTCCGGATTCTTTGTTTTTTCCCGTAGTCCCTACTTTCCTACATGGAGTCCCGAGTTCCCAAGTACGCAACATTATTGCTATTTCGATATTCACTTAAGATACTTTAACCTTTTTGATACTAGGGATAGAAGTTTTAATTATATGTGGAAATCTGTGTGGTCACCCACGTCTTATGCTCAGCTTATCTTATTTATTATTAGGAAGAAGATACCAAAATGCATTTCTTATTCAAGAATACGGAAGTTGCTAAATCAAACCGTACTAGCTTTTAAATAAACAAATAAGACACTATAAAGATAACGTAACTTCCTCTCGAAATTATAATGACTTAGTTCATTAACTTCCTGCGGGAATGTAATAATATTCCGAGACCAATTAATAAGCTTAATAATCGCAGCCGTCATCCGGGTTACACTGCATCTATTAATACTCGACGTCTCAGGCCGTGATAAGCCGGTCGGTTGTCCGGTTAAACCTGTACCGTCGTCCGCTACCAACTACTTGCGCTGTTCCTACATCATTTTCTTTGAAATTTCGTAAGATTAACATCTGAATGGCTATTCTAGTCTGTATTAGTGTTGCGTATAAAACGGTAAAAACATAATATATCTATCTATGCATTTATGCCACCGCCGGATGCAAATGAATAGTCATTGGGGATTTTGCTATTTTTTTTTGTGAGAAATCAATGACCAAAAAGTCGTTTGTCATCATGATATTAGAAACAAACTGATTTTGCAAGCAAAATATAAAGTTTTAGATGTGCAATCTCAAGTAAAATACCCAATCCGAGACCAATGTGGACAGTTGCTGTTTTGTTTCGTAAATTAAAACTAATGTTAACTACCAGACAAATACCGGTAGTACAGCCTAAGAGCAGTCTAGCTAAACACCTTACTCAACATTACAGTCATGACGCAAAATACTTCAACCAGTCTATACGGTAGCTAAGTCTAAAGCCATAAAGTCAGTAGAAGATAGAAGCGATCCAGATAAAGACACAAGTTAAGATGTCCACAGATTACAGCAACACCATCCATTGGCCCAGCTTTATTGGCTCAATTTACTCAACAGTTAATTTGTGACCGTTGTACTTGACGTGAATTCGCAACTCAATGTCTGCTCTGCAATGAATATGCATTTTCTGCACATATTCTAGATGTTTTTATGTGTACTTGAGAATGTTTTATTTGCTGTGGGTAGGTTTTTGATGTATCATGGTGATACAGATATACTATCTAGATATAATTCTGTGCACTGTTGGTGATAAACATCCAAATAGGTGGTGTGATGAGCTGCCTTTTTCCCGTGGGGGTAGGCAGAAACTACAAAACGCCATCCTTACATACTTCTTTTGCATCAGGTGAGATAGTGATCAAGCGCGAGCCTATAACGAATAAAAAAAAAAAAAAACTCACGTTCATACATCTAGTCATGCCCGCAAGCCGGTTAAGCTATATAAAATAGTATAATCCTGCATAGTTTTGCATACATTGCTTTGGGCAACAGTGATCTCACTATTTTGCTGTAAGCATCAAGAACACAGTTGCCAACTTTTTTGCATTGTAATGAAAGCAGACAGGTCATCGACATTGAAAACCATATTCAAATGAGATAGATATGTTAGACTATTTTGAATGTCGATAAAATGATAATTGTTTCATCAGCTGGAGTTATCCAAGAAAAAACTTACGATTCCAACCCCATTACGCATTAACAACCAGAATATACAAGACTTTAGGGAATGCTTGATAACGTAAACATGACACATAAAAAGATCCTTAGATAAACACTATTTGACATGCGAGAGACGAACGGTGACTGTAAACAACGAACTAATAGACAATTAAAACTAACTTAGACACTTGAGGTTTCTGAAGACGGCTCTTCCGAAGGTAAATGTGTTGTCATTAGCCCCGTTTAGTGCCAGAATAAGACTTTGTAAACAGTTCGAGATTGTTTGTCAAGTCTCCTTTCGAAATAGGTTGATTGTATGCAGCTTATTCAGGTCTGTGACCTTAGGAATTGATATTAATTCAATTTTGTTTTGAAGTTGATTACTGAGTAGGAATAACAATTGCATAAGCTTTGACTTATAAATGAGTTCTACGGTGGTGCTTTGAATTGTCATCATGCTTAGGTAGGTACCTCTTTTCAAGGGACATAAGTTTGCTTTAGGAATACTGGTGAATATCACTACGTTCAGACAAAAATCAGCGAAACCAAAATGAAAAATTTTAGCAGTGTCATCAAACATAATTAAAGAAACTTCTCTTGCATAACTCTGGAAAACCACAACCACTTCCCGCCCCAACCTGTCCTCAAAATCCTCGATTGTCCTCGCCCCTCAGTCCCGGTGGAGACAACGTAGATATTTGGCGATAAGTACAGTTACTTATCGATTCGGCATTGTCTCGTCCTGGCATTCGAAGGCACCGAGTCGCACGTGCCTCGAATTTCGTTGCATCAGTCGTGAGAACCGCCGGTGAAGTAACGCATGTAATGGTAATGAGGATCTGTCCGCGAACTTCAATTCTAACCTCTACAACGTACTTGTGTCACGCCACGCAATAAACTGTTCTGTTTGAGATTACTATTCTGCTTTTGGAAATATCGTGTCGAATAAAGTGAATGATCAGGATTGAAGTTAACGATTGAAAAGGTTTCTGCCCGATGGAAAAGGTTAAGCAAAGGAAGTAGTAGTTGGTATGCTTTTATCAGGACACCCTTTTGATATCGGCATATCTTACCATGGTCGCTAAGCTATTTATCTTAGTTCTATTAGTAGTCTTCGTATGCGTAATATCTACGTTTGGTAATCAGAATATCGTCTATGATGATGAATTCGTTTTCTCAATTCAGAAAAAAAAAAATAGCCAATTAATACCAAACAAATTCACATCATTTAGTTCATTGCTTACATAATTCAAATGAACAGCTCATGTATAATATTACATTAACGGCAATTCATGATGAAAAATTTATTGAAAAGGCGAGTGTGTTCAAGAATTGGTATAGAACTTTAGTATACGTCCCTACAAGGTCCTGGCCTAAAAACATAGGAAGGCTGTGGAATAAATGAATTTTAGTCAAGCCATGGTACGAAAAGCACGTGCAGAAACACGAACCAGCGGCAGCGCAAGGCCAACGTGATTACTCTGGCCAACCTGCTAGCCATCCTTTCAAACAATACTGCAGGCCACGTGAGCTCGATCTTTTAATCTTTGACCCATTTTCATTTATGACTATGATAATCATTGTAGAGTCAGCAGCTAACTCTATCAATGACGAGACACTAAAATCGCATAAATCTATATCTATGCTAATATTATAAAGAGGAAAGATTTGTATTTTGGACCGATTTCAAAAATTCTTTCACCGATGGAAAGCAACACTATCCCCGGGTGACATATAGGCTACTTATTATACTACCATTCCTACGGGAACGGGAACCACGCGGGTGAAACCGCGAGGCGTCCGCTAGTATTCTATAACTTTACAACCACATTAAGTCATCAATCTTGATGTAGCGTAGCACACAAATTATGGGAGAATGCTGAACGTGATTAGAATTGTAAGCAAACATATAAGTGAAACAGAAGAGGCCGCAAAAAGAAAAAAATAATTTTGCATTTGAACGTGTTGCTATTGCAAATTTACCTAGCAACGAGGAACTTCACACACTAGACTCGTAGCGGAAGCTGCGCTCGATCAGATTTAGTACGGACCTTTGTTGAAACCCATTCTCATGATTCTGTACTTTTTTATATAAATACAATGTGTGAATGCTATCGCTTATGAAGGTCGGTCAAAATTTTAGCGTTTTGTAACAATGGTCAATCACAATAGCACGAACGAATGCCATCATTCATTTGAATTAATTCATTGACATTGGCAGTGATACCATATTATCTAATAGAGTTACAGGTTTAGACTAGCGTACAAAGGGTGCGAATGTATTTCAGTTTTTATTTCACTGTATCATTTTTACTGATCCTTCTATTTATGTTTTTCGATGGCGTTGGCGGAAATCAGGTGAACTTATAAATAAATTCACTGAGTCCTTTGCTATTTTTTGAATATGGAAATGCAATGTCGTGTGGTTCATGGTATAATAACATACTCCGTATACTTCGCCTGGTATGTTCTTCCCAGGATGGCCTAAGCCTACGTCATGATAAGTGTTACCATTGATTGTCCTTTTTAGAAAATTTAGGTACTTTCTCATGTAGTTAATGAAAATGAAATAAATTATTAACTAGCTTAACTATTAAGTAACTCATGTGATTCATCTATGTTCATCTATGTCATGTATATTTGGTGTTAAATTAATTTTTATTTTGAATTATTAGTTCATAATTGCTTTGTTAAGATAAAAAATGCATTTTGCTCGGGTATTTCAATAACACACAGTGGCAACACATCGAATTGACAAGTGTCATACTGACAACTAGCCATTTCATCGCTATTGTCGTGTCACTCACACCTATAGCGTTGTTTCGCTCGGTGAGAAAAATACTGTGGCTCCCAAACATTTGTGATGAACCCATGAACTTTGAAAGATACACAAGAAAAATTGTTAATTGTTCCGTAAACTGTAAAAACAGCAGTATAAAAGGCGGTGTAATATTTCTTTTCTTTTCCCAATGAAGAGACGCTATCATATGCGTGGCTTCAATATTGTAACTAACTTCACCTAAAATAACTGGTATGTGCCTTTCATTAATTTATTATTTTATTTATATACGCGTTGTAAATTCCATAATTTAAGGCATAGTTGTGTCAATATATACGTCTTTACGCCCGAACTTAACCTAACCTAATTAGTTTTTGACTTATTTTAGTCAAGTCAAGTTTTGTGGGTTTTCGTTCCGAACTAAATAAAATACTAAAATGCAATCAATTAAAAGAAAGCAAAGTAAATAAATACAAAAAGTATCAAATATGACGATTTATTAAGAATTATAAAACATTTGTACTTATTGTATTAATTTTATCTTTTTCACCACAAAAAAAGTTTGAGAACCGCAACGCAATTGATGACGTAGTCTTAGGCCAATCACGTGACCCAGCTGTCACGGGAAGAGACTACCATGTCTTGTTCTACCATGGTGTGGTTAAAGCTCTTTCCTACTTCATAATTTACTAATTTTAGTTCAGTACACAGCAATATCCTATTTTTTTTATTCATACGCCCTCCTCAAAAGCCAGTGCAGCTAACGAAACTAGTAAAACTAAAGAGATCTGAATTATGGAAACATTCACACCCTATTCCTCCACACTTCATCCACTCCGGCACAGAATCTGCCCCCAGGAAACGAACTGCAGTGGCCAATCTGCGCATCCCTAAACCGATTGCGGACCCAGGTTGGCCGCTGTAAAAACAACCTGGGCATATGGAATATCATAGACCCATCGAAAAGACAGTGCCAGTGTGGGGCCCCTTCGCAAGATATGGCCCACCTTCTTGTCTGCCCTTCATGCCCGACCACCGGCATCTTACGGGATTTAAACTTAGCAAATAATAGAGCTGTCCGAGTAGCTACATACTGGTCGGACAAAGTCTGATTGGTTGTATAGTTTGAGCTAATCGACACGAAAGACGAAATAAGAAGAATTAGCACCCTATCATTCGTGGAACCCATTTTACGGGACAAGCGTCAACCATGGACTTATTTTGTTATAAAAAAATAAGTAGAATAGACGACATAAAACTGTAGCGCCGACCAGCCGTACCAAAACCCTTACGCAGAAATATGCAAAACTACATCAAATTACCGCAATTCGAACTATTCATAGTTTTGAAAGAAATAAACGGAAGGCCATTTCGGTGTCTATATATTGTTCAACAAATTTTTTGTTGTGTCCCTTGAAACAAAAGGGTGGACGAAAAGAAATACTCTTCCTTTAACTTTCTATTTCACTGCACCATATAATTTATTGCGTCTGAACTGTTACAAATATAAACAAAAGTGGTGCATTTGTATTCTCAGTTTTACTTTTAACAGTTTAACAAGGTAGCTTTGTAAAGTTGTCAAAGGGATTCGTACCGTTGAAATTGTATACAGAAAAATAAAGGCAGATATGGTATTGGACAAAAAATAAGTATACTTTTGTTTAAGTCACTTTCTCTATTATTTTAATATTTTGTGGTATGCGGTTACTAATGAACCGTACGAAGGTTTGTTATCTAGTATGAACCCCTCTGAGACCCATAGTTCAATTGAAATTCCGCCTTTATTAATAAATTCTCCTTGATATGCATATTATCTTCACTTAATGCAATCAGTATAATCCATGTACTGTTGATAACCCACCGACAGAGCCTTGCAGTTTATAGATTACAAAAATTAGTAGAGATAGACCTCTCGCGAGCCATGTAAGCTACCCACGCAAGGAATGTTGCTAAACTAAAATAGTATGCGAATATTTTTGAGCTCATATTATTACATAGAAAGATTCAAGTTTTAAGAGGCCCAGTAGGTTTAAACACGTACATCTATACATAAGGGAATATCTCAAAGATAGCCGGTACTCCATCCCTGTCACGCTTATAGCACTCTCTTTGGGTGAAAGGAGATAGCTGATAGAGCGGGCTCTCACGTAAGTTGGCCAAAGTGAAATGACCGCTGTTGACCATTTTGGCAGTTGCGTCATCCATCGAGGCTTGAATCCAAAGTTTTTTATTACAATACATGACACGAATAAAATAGAGACAAGATGAAAGCAAATTATGAGAAGACGTACAAATAAGTTTTCAGTATGCACTTGAATAAGTAATGAGGTTTAGAATAACAGAAAAAAGTACACGTGGTCGATTACGTGTACATTTTCACATAATCATCTGTCTTTTTATAATTTGCTGCTGCAAAAAAATACTTCTTGTATTTTGAAGTTGGTTTGAAAAGTCATTTCAGTAAATTTATGTACAGTAGCTTGGATACTTTGACAAAGTCTTGATTGAAGTGTAATTATGAAACCAAAATGGCTGAAGCTATATTTGGGTACCTAGCCCAGGTAATAGATCCACCAATCATGGCTTAGGTAGCTATTTTCAATAGCCATAGTAACAGATACAAAGATGTTTAAATAACAAAGGCGTTATGTAGGTAGTGCGAATTAGTCACATCTGGATTCTTTATCTCAAAAACCGTGTTTTAAACTAAGAACGCGTTCAAGTTCAGCGACAACGCGCTCTAGACGCGGCTAAGGAAGGATGAAGCCGACCTACTTGTGGTTCCCTGACCTCCGCCGCAGCCTAGCAGTGCGTTCTTTCTCGCTCTGGCATGCACAGTGACACCTACCGCTATCTCTGTCACTCCCGGAATATTTTCGCAAACGCATTTGGAAAATGGCGCACCGCAGAAGCGCGGAGGCAAGTTGACGAGCTGCGTGACAATGAGGTTTTATGGGTTAAAGCTATGACTGACTGTTTTGTATTCGGAATAGATTTGAGGAATTTTAGATTATTTAGATAACGAAGAGCCTGAACTAGAAGTTCGGTTGAATCATAACTCCAGAAATAAATGATTTATTTACAGTTATTCAGGACAACCAAGACAAGACAAGACAAGTCGGTAACATACCATCGCACCTGTATTTTTCGAAAGGGTAGGCGCTAGTGTATTAGTACAGCCACATTTCCTCAGACATGTTCTAGGTCCAGTGTTACAAGGGGCGAATCTATCAACCAGCATCCGAAAATTCAGCCAGGCTATGGGCTGCTTCTGGGAAATTGCCAATGGAAAACGCAACAGGTTGAGAAGTTTCCTACGTCCTTGTATTTTCTTTAATCTACTGGGGGGTGACCACAAGCTCTTAGAGTAAGGTTATTTTGAGATCGAGTAAGGGACAGATGTATCTGGCTTGTATACATCTGTCACTTACTCGATCTCAAAATAACCTTACTCTACGAGCTTGTGGTTACCCCCCAGACCGACCTTAGCAAGGTTCTGGTTTGATCAATTAAAGGTTAAACAATGACAATGACGTAATAGGATTTAGTTTTGTCTAATTCATCACAATAATTTAGGAATTTTTTATTTCGACTATTGGTTTCATTTTGAATGATTTCATTATTGAATTAGGTGTGTCCGCGACTTCATACGCGTGTTTATCGAAAACTAAAATTTACCCTTTTCGACCACTTTTTAACAATAGAACCAACCATACAATCAAGACCATAGTGGTGGTGAAATGCACAAGGCCATCTATCGAATATGGATTTCAACTTTCAACATTAGTTCTATTTTAGTGCGAGTGTCTGAATTGCGTGTGTTGTGATATTTTACTTCATGAACATTTAAAATTCATATATCTTTTGATAGAATGAACCGATTGCGATGTTACAAAAACTAATTAATACTTTAAGTTACGCTAGAATTTTTGTATATAAGTTATCTACCATTGGATTCGTACATTTTACGTGATGCGTGCACAACTAAACAGACTAACAAATAAACGGACAAAAAATCCTTATATGCTGGAAATGGGTTATCCTTTAACACACTGGTATTTTTTCTGGAAATATTTTCGTACATCAAAAATATTTTTTTACGACTAAAACTACTTTTTAAAAACGACTTGTCTACACATTAACGAACATTGATATGTTTTTCAATATTATTTTTAAGATTTTTGGCTATGGTAGCTACAAAATAAACAAAATCTAGACTGGTAAAACCAGCTAAGGCGTGTCATGTAAAACTACATCTGTACATTATTGGTGCTTAGAATAACGTGATAGAATGCCAATAAAACAGAAAAATACCTCGTTAAATCTCATCAAAGGTTATTGACACTGCTTCGAAGATGGCGCGTTTGGCTTCATACCTACTGTCTGGATAAAATTATTTAGTAATTCGCCAGCCTGCATCCGGTTTTGTCAATGACATGTATTAATATAAGAAATCACTGTATAAATATAACGATTTGAATTTTAGAATGCCTTTAAAATTGCTAACTTTGCTCCTGAATATGGTTGTGGTCATGGTCACCGGTAATTTACATTTCCAAGTGCAGTATTTATTCCAGCTAGATTTATTTGTTGGGCTTTTTAGATGTATGTGCGACCGGCAGGCTTATTACGTATCTTCTGCAAGAGCAAAACGATAGCGATCAAACGCTTTATCTCATAAAAGTCGGAATTACCTGCAATGTAGGTATGGTAGGTCCTACACAATCGTTTGCTAATCGCTCGCTGTTTGTCAAATGCACTTAGTTAAAAAAAAAACCGCCAGCTACTCTAAAACTTTTGTATGGAAGAGCAATTATCGCGCAAAAATCGCTATCGTTTTGCTCTCGCAAAAGAAACTTAATAAGCCTAAGGATCTTCATAATATGGCCTGAATTTTTCTATAATATTATCCTATGCAAGGGCTTTGATCGAATCCTTCCATCTTCCTTGTCAAGGCCGCGCTTGTTTACATTGATCAGGATACCAGGAGTGAGATAGATTAGAATAGGAAAAAAATGAGATGATCTAGATATTAATGTAAAGCTTAATCCATTGCATGGCATTGGTTCCTTTTATATCAAAATGACAGAGGAAAACCCAGAAATTACGAATCGGAGTTGAACCGTTATCTCTACGGACAAGAACAGAACGTTGTCAGGAGATGGAAATTCAGATGTAGGTAATCATAATGAGACGCCAAACTGCACTGGTTGCATACCTATCAGTTGTATATTTTCCGGTTTTGTTTGAACATATGTAGAAAGGAATGTGATCTTAGCTAGTTCTAAAAGCTTTTTGAACAACTCGTTCGTGCTGAAAATTCTAAAGGTATTATATTTACATAGAGATACATAGGTTAGTACATACTATTTTATACTTTATTAAGATTACAATTGAATGCAAAATAATTTCGGATTTGTCCATTGTGTAGAAAGAAGCATTCAAAGAATTGCACATCATCCTCAATTATTTGGCAATTCAGTGTTGGTACACCAAAAAAATACAGCATGCGAAATAATTATTTATTCATGCGCCGTGTCTCATCGAGCTCTTCACAAGACAAGAAGGATTGGAGATGACGTAAACATCTTCACGCCGTCGGCCACAACAGTATCAACCGCAAACGGGACAAAGGCTAAAAGAACATAACTTAGCCATATAAAGAAGGACACGAGCGAACTGAATTTCATTTTCTAAAACCCGATTACACGGGCGAGGTGACGCAAGGCAGCGGAGGTCGGCCGCGACACAACACTCGAAAACGAAAGGTGTTCGAAACTGAAATCGAAGGGAGTGATCCCGTTATCCTGTGCCGGACCGCGGAGATGGAAAGCTCCCGTTAAAGCGTTAACGTCATGCGATGCAATCATGCAACAATGACTCACGGTGTGACTCCCGCGCTCGACTGTGCTAGGCACTCCTTAACTGCTCTAACTGTACTCCCTTGCGTCATTCTCAAGGACGTTTTGACTTAACCCACTTCGTACGTGGGCTGGTATTAAGTGGATTTGTAGAAACAAACTCATTTTCTGATGGTCTTCGCGTTTTCGATTATAACGGTGGTTTCCTCGTTCGTACGCTGCTCGTAATTTGTTATTTTCTTGCGATTGAGTCCCACGTTGCGGTAATTTATCTTGTCAATTTCTACGTTGTATATTATTTTTAAGGATCTTCCTCATGTACTAGCTGTTTCTATTACTGCCAGTTAATTATCTATCTACCGCATTTTATACACTATGTTGCCTGATAATATTATGATCTTATGTGAAACGAAGATCCAATTTTGAGTCATAAATCAAGATCAATTCGATCCTCGTTACGTGCTTAATCTGTCCCTGAAACTGCGCATGGACGTGTTGTAAAGTATTTGTGTAATATTTTATTAATTTTAAAATGTATTGCATAAGACTAGGTAACTTCGTTTTTTGTGAATAATGAACGGCAGTTTCCCAAAGTTTAGCACAGCTTAAATTCCAATCAACATTTTCCAAAACAAAATTTTCATATAAGGTTAATCTGTAATGCATTCGTACGCGCTGGCTTTTATATAACGTTTACAGTTCACGGCAAAGTTACATATTTATTTAAAACAGTCGAATTCGTTATAAAACATCGGATGCTGTTCAAGTTTCGTAACGTTTTTACCCATCTTACCTCACAAGGACTTCAACTCTACCACGCCTACATGACTTAAACCTTACTTAATCGTTACATTCGACATTTCCTGTTCGACAAACAACAGAATCAGTAGAAAACATAAACCCCGACACCACGACCCACATATACTTGGGCAAATTAAGGCAGATGATGATGATGGCATAAACTGCGACGCAAAAGAACCAACACTCTAATAGAACATCTAAACACGGTCGAATAGATTTAGGATTGTCCACACAACTCTTTCACGACGGCAATGGCATTGAGTCGCGTGTCCCACTTTAATATAACGGTGCTTGACGAGTCCTGACCAAAACACTCCGCCGCGGCCGAACGCGAATATATCCGCTAATTAACCTGTTTCACACTCGGAAACTCATTATGAGGGCTTTAACCTTCATAGTTTTTCACATAATAGGTAATTAAATCGTGTAACAAACCGCTGGCATCTAGTCTGTTATTATCTTTAAGTGCCGAGGTGAACAATGAGAAGTTCTAGGTTATATTTTGCGGTGCAAGCATGACGGTATTTTAGGTTTGTTAA
Organism: Orthosia gothica; assembly: GCA_949775005.1. Taxonomy (NCBI): domain Eukaryota; kingdom Metazoa; phylum Arthropoda; class Insecta; order Lepidoptera; family Noctuidae; genus Orthosia; species Orthosia gothica. The sequence goes on along the minus strand of OX459045.1, from coordinate 21,043,677 downwards.
TTGAGGAGCATTGAACTTCACGGAAATAATAAAATGCTCTGCCTTGTTGAACCTCACGAGGCATAAAAAACTTTGCAGAAAAAGAACAACGTTATGTCTTTGGGTTTGTTGAAAGTCAAGACACTAACAGATGAAAAGAAAACTCCTAATTTATCATTAAAGACTGGAGGCTCTGAAGGTGCTGTCAGCATTTTCATATGTTCTAGAATTCCATATACACCATTTTGAACCTAAGGATATTCTGTTTTATCATCACAAGATGCCATCTGTCGATAGTTTTAGCAGAATATGAGATATATGTTCATGAGAATATTTTTACAGTGGCATTATCAAGTTTCCTTTAAAATTATTGTGTACCTACAAGTCTTGAAAATCACCGTAGATTACTATCTACGTGTCTATCTAAGTGTCTTCTACTGCAAATGACAACAACAGTTTTTTACAAATGTGTGACATAATTCCTGAGTTATTAGAAGTAAGTAAATTGAAGAACCCTCAAAGATGGGAATATTACCTACTGGCAAATGATGAAAATTCTCACTCAACAATTGTTGCTCTATAAGTTGTTTTGTAGTCGAGTTCAATCACCTCAAAAATTTGGTAGGTATGTCCACTCTGAGTTTATCGGCTTTTTAAGCGCCTGATGGAAGATTAATTTATTTTCTTATTTCCAAGTTCTGTTGCCAACAGAATTAGGCTAGGCGCTTTTATCATCTGTTTTCGACCATTAATCTGGTTGCCACCATATTCTTAGCTCCTGAACTAAAATATGAACGCCTGTTGGAACTACTTTCAGACAGTCAACGGCAACTACAGATTGATAACAACTAGTCTAGATATACCTGGTTGAAAGTCGCCCAACCTTTCGGAATATTTAAAAAAAAATAAAAAAATATGGGAGCTGTCTGCTGGAAGGTCTGTTTTCCTGACAATTTGCACTTAAATAGCATCAAGTATATATTTAAAGTGCGATCATCAAAATTTAACAGTTTTGTGAAGCTCCTAAATCAAATAGTTGAGAAAATAATATATAGCGCCATCTACAAGCAGTAATTTGTACTCTTGACGCTACTATACTGACAAACTCAAGGAAAAAGGAAACGTAGTAACGAAAATAAAACAGCAACTAGTCTGCTTGTATATAGATAGATGTCGCTGCTATAGCTACTTCAAAACTGAGGTCAAGCAACGCAACATAGATTAGAATCCTAATTTTTAACCGGCTTTCCAAGAGGGAGGAGGTTCTATGTTCGGTTTTTTTTTGTACTTAAATATGGTCACGATTACTCCGTGAATAATATGGACCGATTTTGAACATAATTTTTTGTTTGAAAATATAGTCTCGAGGTGGTCCCATTGTCACCAAGTCAGGATTTGATGATGAGATCCCATGGAAATCGAGGGAACTTCTCAAATTTTATAGGTATACATATAGCGATTTTGGTATTTTCATCAACATAGCAAGCATTTGCATTCATAAACTATCATTTGGTGAAGTGGAACTGATGAAGAAGACCACAGATGGCCACTGGAATTTCTCAATGATAAGTATGTTTTGGTATAAGATATCTCAAATTGTTAGATGACTGTGATGAAGCAAATATAAATATTTGTTTATAATGAAAAGGGTACCATCGAATTGATCAGGTGATGAAGCCGGAAGGCACCGAAACTCCGTACAACAATGTATCCCAGTCGTGTTTAGGCTTGTTGGAATTGTTATGAGAGGGCTTCTGGCTATAAATGATTTCCAACCAAACTAAAAAGAGAAAAATTAAAAACTTTTTAACAAACAAATTAAACCGACTTTCAAAGTAAAAACTCAAAGTTTCACTACAAAAATAAAACTAACGTTCCTTTCGGAAGTCTGTGACAAAAACGAAAAATATTAGATACACCGAATTCCTAAAAGAAAGTTATTATTCGCTTTGTAGTGTTTTGTTTTGGAATTAGGTTATTTTTTTTTGTTTAGACGTTTTTTATATAAGTAAGTATCTGCTCGGGTGAAAATAGAGAAACCGACTTTTCTAAAAATGAAACCTAGCTAGATCGATTTATTGATTAAAACTTCATGCAACGTACAGGTACATAGTCGGACTTAATGCCTGAGGCATTCTCTACCAGTCAACCAAGGGTGGTGGACAGATAACATGGCAGGTGCATAAAAAATAGAAATAATTATTAAAGGAAAAAATTGTAGACTAAATATATATATAGTTAAAATAAATATACATTTCCTATAATAAATACATATATATATATATACTTTTTTTAAGTATATATATATATATATATATATATATATATATATATATATATATATATATATATATATATATATATATATATATATATATATATATACTTAAAAAAAGTAAAAGAAAGGTGATTGAGACGACTCTGCTATTGGTGTAGAAAGTAGTGCCGTAACTTCAGCTTAAATGCATATTGACTGGTGGCCATCCTGATATCGAGAGGTAGCGCATTCCAGAGAAGAATGGACTGAATATGAAAGGAAGAGTGAATAAAATCAGAAGTATGAGAAGGACATAGCAAGAGAAGCCCGAAAACCCCCGAAACCCCTGCATACTAAATTTCATGAAAATCGTTGGAGTCGTTTTCGAGATTCAGATTATATATGCAAGAATTGCTCGTTTTTGGCATTAGCTTGAATTTTATTTCGAGGTTTATTCCTATTTATACAGCCAAACATCGTTATTTTCGGGTGCTTTAATTGACGAAAGAAAAATAGACAAGCAATTTATTTTCTGATGTTTGAACATCAATAAAAATCCCAGTCCCAATACCTTTGACAAATTACGATTCAGATGCTGCAAATTGGTACGTTCTATATGCATCTTATAATAATATAATAATGACTTCACAGAATTAGTTATTTTCCAGTAGCAGTTTATATGCACACATGTATGGTAGATATTGCATTTACATCAAACTCGTGTAACTACTGGTTTTCCGAGCATTCTTGAACTTTTAATCAGGGCACAAGGTAATCTCAACAGCAACCGGTCATGTGTAGCGTTTATGATTTGTTAAAGTTTCTATTGACATTTTGTTATGTTAGGAGGTTTTAATCGTGTTCTTAGGTTTATGATTTGTTAAAGGTCTATTGACATTTTGTTATGTTAGGAGGTTTATCATGTTCTTAGGTTTATGATTTGTTAAAGGTATATTGACTTTTTGTTATGTTAGGAGGTTTATCGTGTTCTTAGGTTTATGATTTGTTAAAGGTCTATTGACATTTTGTTATGTTAGGAGGTTTATCGTGTTCTTAGGTTTATGATTTGTTAAAGGTCTATTGACTTTTTGTTATGTTTGGCGGTTTATCGTATTATTAGGTTTATGAATTAAAGATGATACAAACGTCTTGACGCAAAAGTTAAGTCAAATTACCTTTGAACCTACCGTATTTCAGGATTCAGACCATGAAAATGCTGCTGCTCATCTGCTCTATATGTCCTGGTGTAAAGCTTAAGTTTTTACTACTGTGTTATCCTCTGAGTTTTCTTGACGATTTCTTGAATATTTTGCATTATCAACAGAACTCTAAGTCAAAATGAGGACTTAATTATGCAATATCTAAAACCTAATTATAAGGTTTAAGTTATGTAACTTAAGTATAGGTTTTGACGGAGCTATTTCGTATTAGTTGGGATTTCGGATGAAAAGTCGTTTAACAGTTATAGTCAAGGTAAACAAGGAATAAATTGTAAGTTTCCATTTGTTTAAGCAGTTTAAATTGTTAGGTAGGTGTCGATAGGTCGGCGTATAATTCCATTGCGCCATTAATCCGCAGCTACAAAAACAACAAAAAAACTGTACCGAAAATAGAATGGGACCGGAAGAAGTAACAGTAAACAGAAACGGTGTGTTCATATTTTAAGTGTGTTAGTTGCAGTGCACCATGGACTTATAACTCCTTACCTATTTAATTTTCCTGTCCATGAAGTCTAACTAGTTGATATCGAATCGCTATTAGTGATAAGACCGCCAGTGTACCCTGGGGCCTTCAATGACGTGTCAATGTTATAGGAAATCTGTGAAAACCAGAAACTGTATACAATTTCTAGGAAATCTATAGAATTCCGGGTAAATTTAGGAAATGTGTGAAATGATAATTCGAACCTTAAATAAAATTTACACACATTTTCTAGGATATGTGTATATATACTAGGATTTGTATACAATATCTAAATGGTTCAAGGAAATGTGTTAAATAAACGAATTAATGAATAAATACAATAATATATTATTATGTTAATATAATTATTTATGTATTTTATTAGTTAGATAGTTTAACAACCAAATTTAATTATTGTTCATTTTTTATTTTTATTTTGGACTCCTACCACTGTTGTGTTCTTTTTAACCCAAAGGTTGACTGGTAGAGAATGCCTTGCTGCATTAAGTCCGCCTATGTATCACCATTGTACATGAAGTTTAAATAAATTAATATGCAAAACTTGTTTTATTAAGATTCTTAGTGCAATATTTTCATTCCTATTATGAAATGCTAAAAATAAATAATTGGTCACAGATTATAAAACATTGAGTATTATAAGACTTAGTAACAATTAAAAATATTCTGTCAAGCAAACAATCTTCAATCAATCTTCTTTTTAGGGTTCCGTAGCCAAATGGCAAAAAACGGAACCCTTATAGATTCGTCATGTCTGTCTGTCTGTCCGTCCGTATGTCACAGCCACTTTTTCCCGAAACTATAAGAACTATGCTGTTGAAACTTGGTAAGTAGATGAATTCTGTGAACCGCATTAAGATTTTCACTCAAAAATAGAAAAAAACAATAATTTTGGGGGTGCCCTTACTTGAAACTGAAACTATTTTTTTTTCTCCATCAAACCCATACGTGTGGGGTATCTATCTATGGATAGGTCTTCAAAAATTATATTGAGGTTTCTAATATTATTTTTTTCTAAACAGAATAGTTTGCGCGAGAGGCACTTCCAAAGTGGTAAAATGTGTCCTCCCCCCCCTGAAACTTCTAAAATAAGAGAATGATAAAACTAAAAAAAATATATAATGTACATTACCATGTAAACTACCACAGAAAATTGAGAGAGAGATCTAGTAAGTAGTTTTATTTTAATACGTCATAAATCGTAAACCGCAGTTTACCAAGTACGGAACCCTTTGTGCGCGAGTCCGACTCGCACTTGGCTGGTTTTTTTTTCAGGGTTGCACCCATCGCCGAAGAACTTACCGAATCTAGGCTTAGATGATACGGGCATGTAGTGCGAAGACCCAATGACCATATCGTTAAAAAGTGCCTTTCCATGACGACACAAAAGAGACTGAGAGGTAGACCGCTGACCTCTTGGATGATGAGTGTCCAGAAAGACATGAAGTAGTGCGGTCTATCTACGGACGATGCTTATCAGCGGAATAAGTGGCGCCTCATGGCCAGGAAAGCTGACCCCGAGTAACGGGCAGTGGTCAGGTGGAAGAAGAAGAGGAGCAATAAACTTCCTAGTCTTTTTCCAACATTGGGGTCGGTCTTACCGGATGCAGCTGAGTATCAGTATTTTACATCAAGCAACTGCCTATCTGACCTCCATAACCCAGTAACTGGATAGTACGATACTCCTTGTAAAGACTGGTGTCAGATCACCTGTAACGACTGCCAAAGATTTACAACTAACAGCCGGGACCAACGGCTTAACGTGCTTACGAGGCACTGAGGAATTTCGCTATGTAAGGATGGTCAACCATTCACGGACCCGTGAGATCGAACCGTGCGGCTGTTATAATTTAACCACGAGGTCCTCAATCAGAACAAAATTAGCAGTTTTAAAATTAAAATTATGTATATATTTTCTTCAGAACTTGGTGAGCAAGATTCGGACGCCTTAATGAACCAAACCCAATCACACGACGCGTACGCTGTGATTGGCCTCTACGATCACGCGAGCGATTGAATACCCAATACCCCGCGCTCTCTCGTATACTCCACAACGGGCCGATACCCTGTTTTTAACAGCTTTCCTATTGCCGTTTAGGGATTATAGGAATTCTATAGATTTCTTAAGAATTGTATAGTATTTCTGATTTCTTCATACATTTCCTATAATATCAACACTATCATGGTTCCACTGTTTCCTTGCAGAAAGTTGAAAATTTACATGGCCCGATTTAGTTTTTAAAATATGATCTGATGATATCTTTTCGTTACACCCTGTATTGTCCCATTGCAGGGTAATAGTCTCATTTTTATTTTTTCCACTCAAGTCGATCCAAAGTCATATTTGCCAATCCCGCCATTAAGCGACAAGCACAAATTAATGCTAAAGTTTAAATGAAAACTTAAAACTGCCCGCAGGCATGATGCTTTCGACTCTCTGAAATTATTTTGTTTTCTGACAGTTTAGGTCACTCTTCGTCTACCGTACATCAATAACTTAGAATTAAATAGGGACCCATCCACTAACGTTCATTCCTGCCGGAATCTACAATCCTTAATATCCTTATGGCATGAACGCCAGTGGCTTTGCAAGAGCGAGAAAGAATGACGGTATCATCCTCCCTCCCGTCGCGAAGGACGCTACACGATGACGGAACAAATTAATGCCCGTAGTGCAAATTTGTCCTGCGTGAATGAGCGCGCGTTTGCAATAATTTCGAGTTCTTTCAACAGGACATGTCAGAAGAAATTAACGTTAGTGGATGGGCCGCTAATCTGCATAAAATGATAGGATTATAACCATCCACAGAAACGTAATCCCTTGGTTTGACTGGCAAGATTCAAACTGACTGAAGTATACCTAACGTGTGTATGGTTAACGAAGGATTGTTTTTCCTATCGGGCTGGCTTGTCATTATAAAGTCAGGGGAAAGAATTTAGGATTGTGGTTTAATTATTAGTGGTTTGATCGGTTTCGTTTAATCCCTTTGCGTTTCCGTACAGTTTGTACAACAGGCCAAGTTAGAAGAGATGAATGTTAGTGGATCGGGATAGCCTAATGATGGCTACTAACTTCAACGAAACTTACTGAGTAGCTACTAAGTAGTTAAAATAACCTTTCACAAGATGATTGAATAAGAAGGCATGATTTCGCTTTCATTAAAAATACTCTTTCCATTTAGTATACCTTTGATTTTCAGCTCAGCTCTGAGTACCTGAAAGGAAGAATTTGTTCTTTACTATGTTTTGGTTCCTACATTATTAGCAACAGCCAGTGTAAAAAAATCATATTGAGGCACTTTTACCTTTTATGCCATATTTTTTAAGTTACCACTGATAATGTTGAGTCTGTATTTTTTTTTCGTTTTGCTCACGCTTGGCAACTATCTCACTTGATTGCAAGCGATGATGTGGTCAACGGTGATGCACGCTTGCCTAGAAGTCACCCATTCACTCTTGCTTAAAAGACGTATGGCGCATCGACGTGCGTCTTGTAGTCCGATGATGGAACGGGCTAGGTGGAATTAGATCATATAAACCCATCGCACACTCCCCGAAATAATGCAACCGATAATAATACGGCAAGCTAGCAACTCGGCGTCGATGTTCAAGGCTCTGGAGCATTGACACGACAAGTACCTTATGCTGATGAGCTTCTTAGAACGTTTTTCGATCAACTCAAGTGCATAAAGCTGGTATTTGTCAGATCCGTCCAAGAGATGAGAACAGTACTCCATGCATGATCTGTTCGTTTGTCCAACGTGGCACGATAACCAAAAACCTACCATGGTTGTTCGCTTTATGAATTATTATTTGGTTTCTTTTACTAAAAATCATCGAGAAAAGATGATACAGACTGGCAATTTTATAAAAGCTCAAATATCCTTACAGTTTAATATACAGACATACATATATGTGATGCATATACAATTTGCTAATTTATGTTAAAACCACTAGCCATAAAGAGAAAGAAATAAGCATTATAGTAGTCGCTGAATATGGAATAGCAACTTCTTGGAAGACCTCGACAGTATTATTTATGTCTTGTACTACTGCTATTATTAAAAACGCGAAAGTTTATGAGGATGGATAGATAGAATTTTGTTACTCTTCCTCACAAAAACGGCTGAACGCATTTGTATGACATATAGAATACAAATAGTTCTTAACTTGGATTAACACATATAATTTTATCCCGTTAGTATATTCCTTTGTGATAATTTTCAACTATCATGTGGGCAAAGCCGTTGAAAAAAGCTAGTTCTGTGTGTACTTTGGTATCGATAGATTAAAATCACGTTATAAGACGTAATATATTATGACGAGAACGCAATATTGTAGTCTTATTAGCCATACCTACTCACCCTCATCTAAGGAGTTACACTGTATTATGCATACATACAAAGACAAATTAATAATGACTATAATTTACCTTACGCAGACGAGTTCTACTAATATGACGTCAATCGGCAAGATCTCCTTCGCCATGCGTCATATAGATCAACTTAGTAGATTTATCTTTTTGTTAGCTTTTTTGTTGCCTATTTTGTCTATCAATCTTTTTTAACAATATATATTACATTGATGCTGTAATCAGCTACAGTTTCTGTAAATAGTAATTTACATATTTTATTTTAGGTACTAGGTACTGTCGCACTTATGTTAAAGTTCTTTCCTATAAGTTTTTCTCTATACCTTCTCCAACCAATAAATCAAGAACAAGCCAAATTTGCAACAAGAACTTAAGATTAAGTTTAAATAAAGCAAACAATTTCTTCAATGCAGTATTGCTTTCCCATGTACCTTATATCGTACTTAGGTGCCTCCTTATATGGATTAGTGTTACCATTATTTTCTTAGTTCCCAATCTTAATGCTCTTTCAATTGGGTCAGCTCTCCTTGTGAGGACATAATGAATTATTGTTACCAAGTACTTAACCTTGAAGAGCCTTGACCTAGTATAGATACATTCCTACTCTTAATACCTACATAAACAATGACATATATAATATATCGCCTCGTTCATATTATTGGAAGTTTTTAGTTAGATGTACCTAAACATCCAAGTAGGGTACAATGATTAGGCCATTACGATGATATGTGATTGTGATATTATAATCATGTAATTGGTCCTACAAATAACGGATGGATATTTATGCTGTACATTGTTAATTACACAATAGAGAGTATTTATAATTTTAACAGTAGGTAATTTCAATCGTAGGCTGTGTACACTGTTAATGGAATCCTAACGATGCGACGGCGACGTAGGTTGATACCGGCCTCAAGTTTGGGTACCATTTCCTCTAGAAACAGATTTAGATACCGAAGTAGGCCAGTATTACGCCTACAAAAACTGAAAAGTTTCAAAATATTCCAAAACTCTCGATTTCTAAAATATTTTTGTCAAAAATGACCTTCAAAAGATTAAAAAATATGTGAATGTATTGCTTTTTGTATGTCACACATTTAAAAACGTCATATTTCATGAAATTAGCATTAATCACACTGTCGTGCTGTAACTACCGGTAAATTTTAATAAATTGTGGGTATACCTAGAGGTCATGGTTAATCAAATCATGAAGTCTTTTTCGAATGTTTGTACTTAAGTTGCCAGTTGTTTTAAAAGTCCCCACAATACAGTATTTACTTCCCTTTAGCCGGAGTTTGTTGTTTTCTCAAGACCAGCTCAGAATCACCATGGAGAGAACCACTCAATTTCATGGAGAGAACCACGTGTTATCAGTGAAGCCGCAGACCAAAACACTGTTCACCCTGGCTAAAGAAACCATAACTTTGCAGTTTGTATCAACAGACTGCTGGCTGAATAAAACACACAAGGGTCTAAGTTACAGGTTTATTAGCCTGCAGCATTCCCCCGGCATCTATAAAATATGAATGATGGACAGCTTCATGAATGAAGCACACATCAAAATACCATAGAAAAGAGACTAACCAACTGATGACATTTTCCCTAAGTACTTTCTATGTGAAGTTAGTTCATATTGTTTCTGCATTCGGAGATGCAGTATGAGTATGTAACACAATTAGGTTGCTTGAAATAAGAAGCATAAGGTAAATGTGTAGTGAATTTAATGATACAAAAATATTAACAGAAATAATAAGATTGCTTGACCAGAAACATACTGAAAACCTGGTAGGTAAATTGAAACAATAGACACATTGTTTTTCATAGAATTAGAATTTCAAATTGCCGTTATACACGTAGATAGCTCGATTAATTTGGAATCAAACGAGTTTTTTGTGCATATATATCGAGTTCAGTTTCACATATTTGGTAGCATGGGGTCGTCGTTTTTTTAGAAGCAACAAATATCATTTTCGCGTTACACGCCGGCTTTTCATTCACATCGTCGTATATAAATGCTAAGTCGAACGACAGGCCTGGAGGGATCCTCTTGCATCGAGAGAGGCTCAAATTCGTAAACCTGATTTGTTCCAGATCAGGAATGACTTTGAATAGTCTTATGAATACTGGTTCGAGAGTCACATTGCAAAACTTAATGCGCTCAGGAGTCATAACTCCTCGCTTGTATTCTAATCTGAACACACTCGGGTAGGATACAAGGCGATTCTCACAGATGTACGATGCGGTTTTGTGAAGAGGACTCGAAAAATATTTAGATATTTCTATGAACCTTGAAACTTCAGCCTTGAAAGCTTCGCTCGAATTATATTTGTGTGATACTTCTTCAACGAGTTCAGTTTTTGTTTCCTCCTGGACTGGCTGTAGGTTTGCGATTGTGGCGAAAGAATCCGAATGTACAAAAGATTCCAAACTTGGCATCTGACGGTTTTTTTTGTATGGCGGAGATTTTTTTCTGATATACGGTTTTTGATTCATGGCTAATTATACTAGGCACTAAATAGACGTAAACAATTTAACATACATACAATAAATTTAGTATCATTACAAGTCCCCTCCAAAGACCCTCTGAAATAATATAAAATGGAGTTACGCAGTATTAAATCTGACACACAAGTGACAAGTGTATTTTTTTTACTTTAAAAAATTTGGTTTTCTTTTTTGTCTTGATGTCGAAAAAGGTAGTAACAAAATGTTTAATTTGTTAAATAATACTTATTATACGTACATTACTCCCAATGGTAGTTCCTTAACAATTATCCCGATTGTAAGAAGACTGGCGAAATAATGGCTAATGTGTCACCAGGAACACATCGAAGAAAATACATATACCTATCAAAATGTTTCAGAAGACTTTCATTAATCCCCAATATTTGGCTCTCACCATGTGGGGTGTAGTGGGGTGTTAGCGTCGAATTCCAGCCAGTCGGCCTTACAGGCGGCGGAATCTCTCTAAGTAGTTAAAATCGTTGACAGCCTACAAACTCTCACCGGTGGCTCCAAGTAGCTGTCTTGCACGCAGCGGCCACACCCCGGTAACCACGTCGGCTCGTGGGCTAAACCTGGTAGAGGGGGGCTTAAGTGTTTCGGCACTTAAGTCTTGCAGTTGCTCCCTGCATAGTGCACAGGATCTGTCTCGGCCGCAATGGCAATCCACCACCGGTGGCGAGGCAGTTAGGCATAGTAAAAGGCCTTAAGGGCGGTGGTAGGAGACATACAGTTACCGTTCGGCCAGATACTGGATGGCGGGTAAACCACCCGCAATAGCATTACCAAGAAGGGTTGGTGTCAGGCTGGGGGCCGACTGTAAAATATTTGCCAAATCACCTGCAACATGTTAGCTGTGAATGTAATGAGCGCAGGGGCAGCAGCCGGCCCCTGTGGGAAATGGACTAGGGTTGTTGCACCTCCCCGGGCGGGGGCAACGTAAGAAGCGAGCTCGGGAAATGATATTGAGGTATGCAAGTTGGAATGTTGGGACTATGACTGGAAGGGCTAGAGAGTTAGCGGATGTATTAAAAAGAAAACGAATAAATGTAGCCTGTTTACAGGAAACGAAATGGAGGGGAACCAAAGCGAGAGAAATAGGTGAGGGATACAAGTTTTTCTACTGTGGAAGTGACGGGAAAAGAAATGGTGTGGGAATAGTGTTAGATAGTAATTTGAAAGAAAGCGTGATGAATATAAAAAGGATTAATGCCAGATTGATAGTTGTGAAAGTTATGTTAGAGAATGTGATGTTGAATGTAGTTAGTGTGTATGCACCGCAGGTAGGGTGTGATGAAACGGTGAAAGAGAAGTTTTGGAAGAATTTTGATACAGCCTTAATGACCATCCCTGTGCATGAGGAATTGATAGTTGGAGGAGATTTTAATGGACATGTAGGTAGAATGAGAGGGATTTATGAAAGAGTTCACGGGGGATGGGGATTTGGGAATACCAACAACGAGGGAGAGGCGCTACTTCAAACCGCTACTGCATTTGACCTGGCAGTAGATAACACTTGGTTTCAGAAAAAAGACGAACATCTTATCACTTACAAAAGTGGTAACCACAAGACCCAAATCGACTACCTTCTCGTCAGACGCAACAGCATACAGCATACAGCAAAAATTGCAAAGTGCTGCCAGGACAAGACTTGGTCTCTCAGCACAGACTCCTGGTTATGACACAAGTAGTAAGAATACAGTGTACAACAAGCAAAGAGCGTCCTCCTCCTAAAATAAAATGGCATATGATAGAGAAGAATGATTGTGCGAAGAAGTTTCTAGAGCGAGTCGTTGACAAAATGATAGAGATGGGAGACATGGAATATCGAAGTGTAAACGAAAGTTGAAAGGAGATTGCTGGGTGTAATAGGTGTGCGGCGAGGGATATTTTGGGAGAGACGAAACGAAGGGGCACGATAGATAGGGAAACATGGTGGTGGTCAACAGAAGTACAGAATGTGTTAAAGGAAAAGAAGAACAAATTTAAGGAATGGCAAAGTGTATTTGGCTCTCACCATGTGTAGTGTCACCATACATAAAGGCAGAAGATATGTATGTAATTGTTTTCCATAAAGATATCGCAGTCGAGATTGTGATAACAATTAAAAGAGTATGGCATGATTTATTCATTTACTTATTAAAATAACATAATTATAACTACTGCCTTCGTTTAGTAAGAATGCAATATACTTCGACACGTGGCAGAGGCATTGTCTTTAGAAGAATGCAGTTCAAATGATAACATTAGCGCAACATAATCATTATTGTGAAGTGCCCGTCACATCACAGTCAAATAAGGTGAACCGAAGCGAAATGAGAAACTAGACTTAAGTTTCTTGTTTCACATGACTTTAAAAATATAAGCACAGGTTGCTCCATATACCATTTCAGAACTGGCGTTTGTTAACCCCGTAGCAGTAGCGTAGCAGCCGCGTAGCAGCACTACGCACCCCTATAGTTGCGTAGACACCGCACGTATACTCTACGCACGTAGATCTTTTACATAATCTTTAGGCATCAAATAATTAGGCAAATCGTTGTATTCTAATTTATTATTGCGACATAATTAAGTAGTTGTGACTTTTACAGTAACACAGATTTACATAGATCACGAATAGGTCGTATGATGTGGAATTAAATACGCGCAATTTCTTAGAATATTAAGTAAAAAAATATTCATATTAAAAGCAAAGTAGCCATTTCCTGTATTAATGCTAACTGACCTCGGAGGTATTGGATTCCATTTCCTAGTCGGGATATAATTCATATGGCGTCCAGATATTTGTTCCAAATGTGGGTGGTATACATGTGATTTGTTTTAATAATAAGACAGTTTAGTAAAGAGCGTATCCTTTAAAAAAATCTTAGAATGTATAAACATTCTTTTTTCAAACTTAAACGTACTTCTTATCTGAAAAGTGACTTTCAGCGCATAACCATAGATTGTTACTATTGTTATGCGGTGAAAGGGTAGGTGACCGCATACATATCATTGCCCTCAGTGTTATTGTGTAAACGTTTACACCAGGTTAACAAACTGAGCTTACACGGCATGTAAACATGGTCTGACTTTGCGGCAATTGTATTACACATGCTTGGGCAAATGAAATATATTGTGTATAATACTACCTGGTAACTGCATACTAGAGGTTTTATTTTGGACCAATATATTAAGAAGTTGAAGATGCTGCCTCGCCATAAGCATATGTCGACAGTATGTTACAAAAGAAAGGAACGAGATCCAAACCTAATCCCTTTTTAACCAACTTTCCAAAAAGAGGAGGTTTCTAGATTCGACCGTATATATGTTTTTTTAATGTGTGTTCGCGGATAACTTCGTCGTTTATGAACAGATTTTGAAGATTCTATTTTATTTGGAAAGGAGATATCCCAAGGGTGGTACTGTAATAAGGAAACCAGGACCTGATGATGGCATCCCAGAGAAATCGAGGGAACGCCTCAAATATTATAGTCAACATGTTGTCTTCCGTTTGGACTCTATGATGCCACAGACAGACACACAGATAAACAGCAACTTACGTCAAACTTATAACACCCCTCTTTTTCCGGCGGGGGTTAAAAATGGAAAACAATAGGTACCAAAGACACTGACTTCGGTTAAGAAAGTAATTTTTCTCTTTGTAGTGTTTTGTTTTGGAAATCGGTTTGTTAATATTCTGTCAGTTTTTGAAAAGATTGTCATTAAAAACTTAGAATGAAATATTTAATTATTTACATGTTGACAAAAACTATAGATTTAACAGGTATATAACACCTTGATTGATGCTTACAATAAGCTGCAAATATAATTGTAATAATTTAAATTTTTAAATATTTGTGGTCAGGGAAATTTAATAACGTTTATCTAATTGACACACAAGTTCAGGTATCCATTGTTATAGCTAATTCAAACAGAAAAGATAGAGAGAAAATAATTATAGTTTTGAATTCAATCTACCTACAGAAAATGTAAGTTGGCATGCCAATTAAATAAAACTTATTTCGCTAACTTATACGATAAGCAGCAGATGCATATTTTACAATGCACTCAATGATTTAGCAGTGCTTTTTGTTATCAATTGCAAAATTAACGAATTAATTAAATTTAGCAAAACATAACAGTATTTTCATTAGACAGTATTTTCATCACAAAACCCAAATCGATTACTTTCTCGTCAGACGCAGCAGCATACAGCACGTCAAAAATTGCAAGGTATTGCCAGGAGAAGACTTGGTTTCTCAGCATAGACTACTGATTATGGTACAAGAGGTACAAATGCAGAGCATAAAAAGCAAAGAGCGTCCTTACCTAAAATAAAATGGCATATGCTAGAGAAGAATGATTGTGCGAAGAAGTTTCGAGAGCGAGTAGTAGACAAAATGATACAGATGGGGGACATGGAAGATCGAAGTGTAAATGAAAGTTGGAAGGAGATTGCTGGTTGTATTAGGAGAGCAGCGAAGGATATTTTGGGAGAGACAAAAGGAAGGGGCACGATAGATAGGGATACATGGTGGTGGTCAACTGAAATATAAAATCTGGTAAAGGAAAAGAAGAAAAAATCAAGGAATGGCAAAGTGTAGAACAGGAAAACGCTAGTTTGAAAGCTGAAAAAAAGAGAGAGCATGATGCTGTGAAGATAAAAGCCAAGAAAACCGTGGCTATAGCGAGAGCAAAAGTTGTCGATAAATTATACGACACGCTGGACAGTCCAGCAGGCCAAAAATACTTGTACCGGCTTGCTAGAGCTAGGGAGAAAAAGGTGAGACATGTTTGTCAGATAAGATGTATAAAAGATGAAGTTGGAATGATTATTTCTGATGAAGAAAAAATTAAGGATAGGTAAAAGGACTACTTTGAAAAACTGATGAATGAGGAAAATTACTGGAGTGGTGTGTTAGAAAGTTAACCTGTGGATGAGGGGTTAGTGAGAATGGTTAGTATGGATGAAGTAAGAATAGCAGTAAATGAAATGAAGAATGGTAAAGCAGTTGGTCCGGACGGAATACCAGTTGAAGTATGGAAGTTATTGCGCGTAGATGGATGGACGTGGTTAGCTTTATTCTTCAATAAGTTACTGCGGGAAGAGGCCATACCTGATGAATGGTGCAATATTTCACTAGTGCCCATCTTTAAAAACAAAGGTGATGTGCTGGAGTGTAATAACTATAGAGGAATAAAGCTAATGTCACATAGTATGAGAGCTTGGGAGAAATTTATTGAAAGGCGGCTGAAAGAAAAGACTGAAATATCCCAGAACCAATTTGGTTTTATGCCTGGTCGAAGTTCAACGGATGCCATTTTCATAATTCGCCAGTTGTGCGAGAAATACAGAGGTGCACATAAAAACTTGCACATGGTGTTCGTTGAGCTCGAAAAGACATACGACCGCGTTCCTCGTGAGGTTTTGTGGAGAGCCCTTAAGAAGAAAGGAGTGCCTGAAAAGTATGTAGAGTTGATTCGAGCGATGTACAGTCGATGCAGTACCGAAGTTAGGTCTACTGTGGGCAATACTGACAGCTTCAGTGTGGCAGTCGACTTGCACCAAGGGTCGGCCCTCAGTCCCTACCTCTTCCTGTTGATAATTCCTTTCTCTGTAACTATTCTTCTCCTTTCTCTGTTCTTTTGATATTTATTAGTATATTATTTTATTTGTTTTTGTATGTATGTATTTTATGTTATATCTAAGTAATATTATCTAATATAGTTTCGTACACTGACAGCCCTATGTCTATCTCGTCTCATTCAGTCCATCCAAAGGTTGTCTGTAAGAGATTGCCCTGTGCGATAAGACCGCCCATTGTACACTTATCGTTATAAATGTTTAGTCCTGTAATTATTTAAGTGGTGTACAATAAAGTATATAATAAATAATAAATAAATAATAATGGACGCACTGACGTCGAAAATACAGGAAGAGGCACCCTGGTGTGTGCTATTTGCCGATGCCATTGTGCTGGTTGCCGAGAGTGGCCTAGAGGTCCAGAGCAGATTGGAGGAGTGGTACAGATTGGAGAGTGTTGGCCTGAAATTGAGCGGAAGCAAAACTGAATACCTGTTTTGCGATTTTGGCGGTCTCTCCAGTTCCGTGCCCATAGCTCTCGCTGGAACGGCCCATACCAATCTGCTGCAACTTCCGGTACCTAGGGTCACTTGTCCGGTAGACCGAGATGTAACGCACCGGATCAAATCAGGATGGATGAAATGGCGACAGGTCACTGGAACAACTTGCGACCCACGGATGCCCCTCAAGTTAAAAAATTTACAAGTCCGTGATTAGACCTGTCATACTGTATGGATCAGAATGTTGGGCTGTGAAAAAGATGGATGAAAGGAGATTGCATGTAGCAGAGATGAGAATGTTGAGATGGATCTGCGGCGTGACGAGATTGGATAAAGTGAGAAATTAGTATATTAGAAGCAGTTTGAAAGTGGCTTCAGTGGCAGAAAAGTTGAAGGGAAACCGTTTGTCCTGGTATGGTCATGTGATGAGGAGGGATGAAACGCATGTTACTAAAAGAGTTATGGATATAAATGGGGATGGATGGAGAGGAAGAGGAAGGCCAAAGAAAAGATGGATGGACTGTGTGAGGAGTGATATGAAGGAATAGGGAGTCAGTAATAGCGTAACTGGGGACAGAACGGGATGGAAGAGGAAAACGTGTTGCGCCGACCCCAAGTAACATGGGATAAGGGCAGGAAGATGATGATGACAGTATTTTCATTAGGTAAATTATACATTATAATAAAGTCTATGTAATACTTATACCTTGTGACTTGTCGTTTTGAAAGTGATCGAAAAACAATAGGTAGGCACTTCCATCTTTAAGAAATCAATCTAATTATAATAATAATAAATGTTTATTTCCAATAATTAATTAATAAAGGTTACAAGTGCAGTAATAAGATACAACATAATGTGCATAAGGTATTATCTCCTGGCTCCCAAACTAGGTTTATAGCCTGTGACTTGGGGACCAGTGATTCCATACGGGTACATAGAAGGTCAAACATCTGTTTTCACCAGTAACATAGCTAACACAACAATATCATCATCATCATCATCAGCCTATTAATGTTCCCACTCCACCACGCGGGCCCAGTGCGGGTTGGTGGAACAACACAACAATATAATGACTACTTATGTGTATAAAAAGATAAGAAAAATAATTAAAAATAAAACATGAGTGAGAGTGAGTGTGTTGTGGTAGGTGTAGTATGTGGAGTGTGTGTGAGTAAATGTGGAGTATGTATGAATGTGTGTGTGTGTTATATAATGAAATGAGGGGAGTTCTGTCTTAGGCATATGGGAAGAGCAATTTTTCCGTTTCGTCATACGATTTCTCAATCAGCCATTTTTAACTGAATTTTTGCATTGGTGATAATTTAAGCTGTGGATATGGAGAAACTTATTGATTTTATTATATAAAATATAGCTGAGGTAGATGAATTGGTGTTGAGCGAAGGTAGTTTTTGACTAACTGGTGGAAGGACAATATCTGCGCAACGTTTAGTACTTACTGTGAAAGGCAGCCGATGTTTCCTTAATACACATTGTAACACATACAACCCTCTCACAGACAGAACCCTGCAGTAAATATTTACTTACCAGTTCATATTTAAACATAGGAATTTGATTATTAGCTTTAAACATTATAAATCATTTTAGTAAACGTAAACCATATTAGTATCTCGGGCAGTACAAACAAGACCAAGATTAGGTTACAACTCATATACGGCACTGAATGTTACTCTACTATTACAGAAGAATAATCACTATTACGTATATTACTTAGTTCAATAACCGACAAGCACTAACTCTATTTAATTAAACTAGTCTGGCGATCTCTCATTCTAATTAACTTTTTAGTCAAACACATATAGACAATATACACTAGATAATATTTATGAAAAATCGGCCAAGTGCGAGTCGGACTCGCGCACGAAGGGTTCCGTACCACTATCGCATAAACGACAAAAAATGCACGTTTGTTGTATGGGAGCCCCACTTCAATATTTATTTTATTCTGTTTTAAGTATTTGTTGTTATAGCGGAAATAGCATTATCTTTGAAAATTTCAAGCTATCACGCTTCATGAGATAAAGCCTGGTGACAAACAGACAGATAGACAGATGGACAGTGGAGTCTTAGTAATAGGGTCCCGTTTTTTTACCCTTTGGGTACGGAACCCTAAAAAGCAATAAACCGCTTAATCAAATTAGGTCGATTCACTACCCCTAATTTTCACTACTTTCTGCGTTTGCAGAGCAATTAGTAGATTAAAATTCTTTGGCAAATATAGCAAAGGATTATAATAATTTTAGCGCATCATAACTTTCTTTTGAACCGCACTGCGTCGCTACCTACTTACGTTATACGTATCGATTTTTTCCTAGGAGGTTCATAAATACTTTATGTAGAGGTTGGGCAAAAAATCGTGGATTAAACGAGACAATGCAATACTTGGGGTTATTAGGAGAAATAAAATAAATGAAAAATTAAAAAAAAATACTATTTTTGGTCCTTTATGACCTACTGCAAATAGCACCAAATATTACCCTGTTTCATATGATCCACGATTTTTGGTATATTATCTACGTGTTTGGAATTTATTAATAATAGCTAAAGCTTACTAGGTTACTTCCATTTCATGTCTTTAGGCTCACAAGATAAGCGCGACGCAACAAAGTGGCAACAATAATATATAGGGGGGGGGGGGAGGGGGGGTTCCCCTCACGTTGTCGCTTTATCGTATCGCGACATTCGCAAAATCGTATGCAAATTTCGACAAAATGTTAGGTACCCTACTTTCTTAACACATTTTTTTTTACTCGGTACTTAAGGATTTCTTTGTGGAGTCAGAATCCTTAGTATTAACTAGGTCGGTGCTGCAACGACACTATAAAGTAGTTTATCTCTTGCTAGTAGTTTATGCAATGTGCATATAATAGGGGTTATTAAAACACGAGTTTGTTAATAATATCACACAAGTGTATCGCACATTGACCGCTTACTGAAATCCCACAGATGTTAGAAATACAATCACACTCAGTTTAGAGACGGATTTCTGATTCATTTCGTTTTTACTACCAGAAAGGAGGACGAGCTGCACTTTCAGTCTGGAAGTAGGTACCTTATCTCAAATTCGATTTGTAACACATCCAAGAGCAGAGGTTATGGTCGTAATTTTATGGAAACTTCACGACCTATGTTATTTACGGATACCGAACGAAATAGCAATGGGTATCTACATAGTTCGAAACATTAAGATTGAAAAATATTTGATAAAAGCTAAGGTTTATGTAGGTTTAACAGTTATTGTTATTGACAAGTAATTGGCAATTAACAAGACTCAAAGTATTGTATTATTAGTGAATTAAATTATTTAAACAATAACGCAACCATATTAATATGGCAGCACTGTAAAACTCATAATTATTTGTTGCGTTGACCCTAACCATTATTGCAGGAGGTCATAAATAATACTTACACATGAATTAACCGCCAGGTAGCCTTAATAAAATACAATGTTGGTCATCTTTAACTACAGGATTATCTACGGCAACTCAAATTAGACTTCATCAATCTGCGAACATCATAAATATTGGCAGAAAGTATTAAGGCGGTACCCCGAGCAAAACGCCGCGCAAGCCGTTTTTTGTGCTGTTTTTAAGGAGCTATCTACTCGTTACTTAAATAGAAATATCAATTAATAAAAATACATTAAAATTCAACATAATATTGATTCTAAAATGGTAGATTTAGTTTTTTTTTAAATGTTGTATATGTCGCAGGGACATGATGAAAACAGGGAATTGATCAAATCTCTAAGCGATTTGATCAAATCACGGAGGATGTTAAAATAATAACACGTTTTTATCATTTCCCTAAACAAATCTGGTGATTTGACAAATCCCAATAAAGAAATCTAGTGAATTGAACAAATCTCAAAATTGGTTCAGTGAAATGACAAAAATAACTTTTCTGTAGTAATTTAAAGGTTTATTTTGTACTTTGCTTTCCGAGGTAATCGGCTGCGTTATGTTATATGGTCAAAGAATCAGTCCAAGAGCGAGCGAAGCGAGCTCGGGAACTTAGGGCACCCCGACACGGACAGGTTAGGTTCGAACGAGATGACGGGAGCTGAAGTGAGCGAGCAAAGCGAGCGAACGCAGCTCCCGTCATCTCGTTCGTGTTAGGTTACTTTTGACCCTGCAGACAGAAATAGGAGCCCCGCGCAGCGGGGCTACGTCGACTTTGTTACATGTTTTATTATCTTTTCACTGAATCAATTTAGGGGTTTGTTCAAATCACTAGATTTTTATTGGGATTTGTCAAATCACCAGATTTGTTTAGGGAAATGATAAAAACGTGTTATTATTTTAACATCCTCCGTGATTTGATCAAATCGCTTAGAGATTTGATCAATTCCCTGTTTTCATCATATCACGACGACATATATATTTCACTAATGTCCATCCAAAAAAACATAAAAATGAGAAATAATTATTGATATTATGCATCTCCTCGTAAAGTGTTCATTAATTATTTTTTGTACTAACACTAATGGATAGACAATTTAATAACGAACATTTTTGTAGATTTTTTTTTTCAAAAGACCAATATTCGATTTTATGAAGATTTTATTCTAAAATCTGGGCGTATTCACTACTGTAATTCGTGCGCCGCCAGTGCCGCTAGACCAATAGGAATGCTCATATCTCATGCCGATTTTTTGGTCAGGGTACCGTCTTAAGTCAAGCCCATTAAACCTTTGTTAACAATATTATTAACAAGATGATAGGGTCGGACATGCACCTTAGTCACTAATTTTAAGGTATCCTTAATATGAAGACACATCTGAGAATTTAGCACAACGTTCAACCGATTTTGATTTCTATTGCGTTGGTATGATATGATATGACAAAAGACAGCTGTAGTGAACAGTTAGTTTTGGTAATAAGTTTATGCTTTTAAGGCTATCCGTAGTTTTATGGGATATAACTCAAAATCAGTTGAACGGACTGTAAAAAGGGTTGCAAAATTTTCTAATGTTATTGCAAATGGAGTATAGTAAGTATCTACAGCTACGGATCAAATCACTCTACCTAGGCTTATCCCAACTATGTTGGGGTCGTCTTGCAGTCTAACCGGATTCAGCTATCTGCCCTTGCCTATCTGACCTCCGCAACCCAGTTACTGGTTAATACGAAACCCCTTTTTCAAGATTGGTGTCAGATATCCTGGCTGGCTTGCTTCTGATTTCTGACATATGCATTATGACAGCTGGGACCAACGGCTTAACGTGCTTTCCGATACACGGAGGAATCTCGGTATGTTGAGATGGTCACCCATCCACGGACCGACCTCGTCAAACGTTGCTTGACCTTGAAAATCGACCCGTTCCACAGAATAAATAATAGTTGCCCGTGCGCCTGTTATTATTAAGCCACGAGCTCCTCAGGTACGTCTACTGATATTTAAGCAATAAGATGCAATGGTTTGGGAATACCGTCACCGCGCTAGTCGATCCACAAGGGTGACCATATCAACATACCGAGTTTCCTCCATGTCTCGGAAAGCACGTTAAGCGTTGGTTCCGGTTGTCATTTGAAGATCTTTGACAGTCCTTACGGGTAGTCAGAAGCTTGAGATCTGACACCAGTCTTGCCAAGAGGTCCCATGTTACCCAGTTACTGGGTTGTGGAGGTCAGATAGGCAGTCGCTCCATGTAAAACACTGTTACTCAGCTGAATCCGGTTAAACTGGAAGCCGACCCTAACATAGTTGAGAAAAGGCTAGGCAGATTGATTAGTTTGGGAATACCGTCAAAGTTGAAAACGAGCCTAGAAGTATGGTAGAAGAAAGGGGAGGCCTGTACTACACCCACCAGCTGGTTTCGAGCTGGAATGATTGTGGCTGGCGCAGGCAACAACATTCCTGATCAAATGCACGTATCTCCTCCATTTCCTGCATTCCATTGCAGTTTTTAGGGTTCCGTACCCAAAGGGTAAAAACGGGACCCTATTACTAAGACTCCGCGGTCCGTCTGTCTGTCTGTCTGTCTGTCTGTCACCAGGTTGTATCTCATGAACCGTGATAGCTAGACAGTTGAAATTTTCACAGATGATGTATTTCTGTTACCGCTATAACAACAAATACTAAAAACAGAATAAAATTAATAATTAAGGGGGTTCCCATACAACAAACGTGATTTTCGTGCTGTTTTTTTGCGATAATGGTACGGAACCCTTCGTGCGCGAGGCCAACAAACGGCAAAAAAAATCACGTTTGTTGTATGGGAGCCCCGCTTAAATATTTATTTTATTCTGTTTTTAGTATTTGTTGTTATAGCGGCAACTGAAATACATCATCTGTAAAAATGTCAACTGTCTAGCTATCACAGTTCATGAGACGAGAGAGCGAGAGAGCCTGGTGACAGACAGATAGACAGACAGACAGACGGACCACGGAGTCTTAGTAATAGGTTCCCGTTTATATTTTCTATGTAGTTCTTTATATGTAGGTTTTATATTTTCGATGTACAAAAACGACTTTTCTACAGATTTATTATATGTATTGATATGATATGATGATGAATCGTATTGAAACAATCCAAACACTTTGGTTTTTCACACGCAGAGCAAAATGTATTCAAGCGTTTAGATTTTTTTCTTGTCATACCCACAGATTCGGTTGTTGTAAAATGGTCGTAACAAGGTCTGCATCTCTTTAGGGTATCTCTGAGCTTTCCTTCCGTTTTCTCCAACTTGTGTTTTGGCTTTTTTTGTGAATGGGGCCACCCTCCTCTGCAGCGACATCGGGTTGATTATCAGTGCTGGGCTTGCTAATCATCTCTTTTATAATTTGTGCCCGAAATTCTAAAATACTTAGTCTTTTTCCTGCTCCAAATTTTTGGTGAATAACCCAAGCATTTACCAACATTGTGCCACAGACAATTCAATGATAAGCTTGCGGTACCACTTTAGGGTTTTTCTAAGTATGGTATAGTACGACGCTATCTGATCAGAAATATCTACCCCCTTTTTCGCATTATTATAATCCAAAACAGAGTCTGGTTTCTCCACGACAGTGTCACAGAGAGTCACACAAAACAATTTACCTAATATTACGATTACTTGCTTATTAGAAAGAGAGATAAAGCATAATTCCTGTCGGTGTCCACCGGTGGCGCACCCCGCCCGGCACGATTTTTGGTTCATGAGGCGGTGGTGTACCACCGGTGGCCATTTGGAGATTTGCGCCGTTGGATACCTACTTATGAGGTGCCGGTTTGAACATGTTAAATTATTATAATTCAACCCGAATGTTTCATCGTCAATTTTTTTTTTTAATTAGTCAGTATTCCCGTGACATGAGGAGGGGAGGGGTCCCCTCCTCACGTCGTGTTTCTCATTACGAAGGATTGTGATTCCCGCGACGGGAGATCAACTTTTCTGTGATGATGTTTCTCCAACTGTGTCTGTCCTTAGCGTCGTGGAGTGCATCGTGCAATTGGGTATTCAACGTTGAAAGGATTTGCCCAGACCATATTATCTGATCAGGTGGTATATTTCCTACTAATTCTGATTTTTGATCTATGATAGTAGACACTTTTGTTGCTCCTTGGGTTTACCCAATTTAAACACAGTTGATTAAAGGGGAAAAATTTGAATGTCTTTTTAAAGTTGACTCAACAGGAAGTTCTTTTATTTACTTCTGCTATCTATGTGAGCTTCAAATATTTTATGCTTTTTATGTTTCCCCGTCGTACATTTTTTATTAAGAAAAGAAGCTTTATCAAAAGGTCTCGCTACGTCCTCATTTTCAGTGCAGCCCCATTTTTTTGGGAATATGGAACATAAATATTAATAAATGTTGTTTATTTTTACCCCAATGCAAAAGAAGGAGGGTTTCGAGTGTTACCTTTGGTACGTCTATTTCTTTGGCACTTCTCTAACCAAACCAGCTTGATGGATTTCATGAGATATCATTTAATTTGTCGTGGTACGCTGCACTCAGGGTGTCAGAGTGAATTCAACTGACAGTATCGTATTTTATTGTGACATTTTCGTATGGAATTTCCAAATTAAGCACTCAAGGAGACGTTTTCTAACAAATACATAATTTACTAAAAGGAGGACAAGGTTGATACCTAACTACCTAATAAGACAAAATATTGCCACTTATTATCCTGCAGTCGGGTTTAGACTAGTCGACCACCGTCGTTTATTTTTATTAGTTTTATCTCAGATTTGACATCACATTTGATGGTGTGGCTTAAGGTTGCACTAGTCGAAAATACTTACATACAAACGTAGTCTAGAGATTACTCCACTGTTTGACGATGTACGTTCAAAATAAAAAATGATATCAGTTTGTCTCATCATTATCTAATCCTGCCCGGCGAGCACGGCCTACTGTGACGTGGCTTAAGTCACACTTTTTATCACAGTTTGGGCGATAAAGCCATTTTGTCATAAATGCTAGCACGGCGGCGTGAGATATTTTTTTGACTTGTGGCATAATAACTTCTTGACTTTTATTTTTTTTCTTTTTCGGAAATTTTCCAATTTTATAGCAGTTTCAGTTTAATCTTGGCCATAAAAACCATTTAGGTCCTGAGAAGCATAGCCCTACGACTTACTGTTTCCGAATTATGGGCCTCCGAATCTCATTTTATTTTGCATAAAACGCTCTATATTTCTAAAATGGTATCTCGAAAACGTTATGTCCTAGGCAAAAAATTATCAAAATTTGGCTCCCCCTTTCCTACCACCATGCTAACAGTATCCCAACATGAATTTAAGTTTTTTTTTTTACATTTCATGGTTTTCGACTTGTAAAATCTGTCATCATCATCATTTCAGCCGAAAGACGACCACTGCTTGACATAGGCCTCCCCCAGGCGTCGCCACATTGACCGATCCCGTGCGTCTCGCATCCAGCGCCTTCCCGCAACCTTAACCAGGTCATCGGTCCGCCTAGTGGGAGGCCTTCCATCGTATCGTCTTCCAGTTCGCGGTCGCCATTCCAGAACTTTTCAGCCCCAACGGCCATCCGTTCTGCGAGCAATGTGCCCTGCTCACTGCCACTTAAGTTTGGCAATTCTTCGGGCTATATCGGTAACTTTGGTTCTCCTGCGGATATCATCATTTCTAACGTGATCACGCAAGGAAATTCCGAGCATAGCCCTCTCCATTGCTCTTTGGGTGACTTTAAGCTTTCTGATAAGGCCCATCGTGAGCGACCACGTCTCGGCTACGTGATCACTGGCAACACACACTGGTCATAGACTTTTGTCTTGAGACACTGCGGTAAATTGGACGAGAAGATACCACGCAACTTCCCGAACGCCGCCCAGCCGAGTCGGATTCGACGGTTGACCTCTTTCTCGAAGTTGGACCTATCTAACTGGACCGTTTGTCCCAAGTAAACATAATCGTCTACAACTTCGAGTGTAGAGTCTCCGATCTTGATAGGAGTGGGTGTTACATGGGCGTTCACCATGACCTTGGTTTTGTCCATGTTCATTTTAAGACCCACTCTTTCGAAAGCTCTACTAAGGTCATCGGGCATTTTACTGAGGCTCTCCATGGTCTCAGCCATGATCACTATGTCGTCGGCAAACCGAAGGTGAGTGATGTACTCGCCATTAACGTTGATGCCAAGCCCCTTCCAGTCCAGAACCTTGAAGACGTCCTCCAGCGCAGCAGTGAACAGTTTCGGAGAAATGACGTCTCCTTGTCTAACGCCGCGCTGGAGAAGGATTGGTTTCGAGGTCTGATCCTGAAGACGGACTGAAATGGTGGCGTTTTTGTACAGACATTTCAACACCTCAATGTACCGGTAGTCGATCTGGCACCGTTGGAGAGACTGCAGTACAGCCCAAGTCTCGATCGAATCGAAGGCTTTCTCATAGTCCACAAACGCTAAACAGAGAGGCAGGTTATACTCTTCGGTCTTTTGTATAACCTCCCGCAGCGTATGTATGTGGTCTACGGTGCTAAAGCCTTTTCGGAATCCGGCTTGTTCGGGAGGCTGAAAATCGTCAAACCTGCGCGCGAGACGATTCGTGATGACTCTTGAAAACAACTTGTAAACATGGCTAAGAAGCGAGATGGGCCTATAGTTGTTCAGCCGGGCATTGTCGCCCTTCTTGAAGAAGAGTACCACCACACCCCTGCACCATGCCTGTGGCGTTTTGCCCTCGAGTATGACGGAATCAAAAAGCTTCTGAAGGGCCTTGAGGACCGGTTTTCCACCCGCCTTCAGGAGTTCAGCCGTGATTCCGTCATCACCCGGCGCCTTGTTGTTTTTAAGCTGTTTCAGAGCCATCCTAATCTGGTACAGGCTGACGTCCGTGATATCTTCGGTATAGTGTCGGGTCAATCTAGCTCTTGGGTCGTTTGCTAGATTCGCAACGGGTTTACTGGTTGACGTGTACAACTGCCCATAGAAACTCTTGATCTCCCTCAGACGCTCCGGTTTGGCGGATACAATTCTGCCATCATCGGTCTTCAGTTTCGTGAGCTGGCTCTGCCCAATAGCCAGATCCCTTGAAAAAACCTTGGAGCCTTTATTTCGCTCAACAGCGTCTTTAATACGCTCGGTATTAAAGCGGCGGAGGTCTCTTTTCAAGGATTTAGAGATCTGTCTATTGATCTGCCGGTATTTGCACGCCTCATCTGAAGACTGCAGGATCATCTCACGCCTCTCCTTCATAAGCTTGAGGGTATGATCAGAGAGCTTTTTGTTTCTATCTGTGTGGTCTTGAAAAACTTAGACCCGACTGTATGGACAGCTTCCACGAACCCGTCGCTGTATTCGTCCACGGAGCTCCCCAGGCACTCGAAACGATTCTGGAGTTCGAGCTGAAAGCTGTCGGGGTTTTGGACCTGAACCTAAAATATGTCAAGTCTTACAATTTGTCTTAAATGCTAGCACGGGACAACCATGTGACATAGTTTAAAGGCGCGACATGCCTTTCTTGTTGCTGACTTCATAGTGCGAGATAATCTGAATAGACGACCAAATAAAATAATACGTACAAAAGTGTGCCCTTCATACAAATAAACAACTTTTTGATTTTATTGGAAACAAATTAATAATTGACCCACGACCATTGACTTATGCACACTTTATTTTTCTTTTAAATGATAAATGATAAAATAAATGCGTGCTCGCCGAGCAGCAACAAGAAAGGCATGTCGCGCCTTTAAAATATGTCACGCGGTTGACCCGTGCTAGCATAAATGACAAATTGTAAGACATGGACAAATTTTATCATGTCTTGTCACAAACGTCTTGGGTTTGACACAAAAATGTAAAAAAATAATATATTTGAAAGTTGTGAGCGTTGAAAGTTCCATATTTTAACACTAATTTTAACGCATCTTTGGGCGGAAATAAATACCATAAGAAAAGGAAAATTGTAAAATGGCCTCCATACAGGGATAGATTAGTAATTCAACAATGCAAATAATGTTATTTTATAAATATACATTTAGTTGTTTTTTTATCATGATATCTAGACTCCCCAAGGGCTGTTTATAAAAATTCGGCGCTCGTTTTCGTCCTAAATCATCATCCATTTCGATACAAATTTGCAGAAGTGCTAATTCGTACGCGAACTAGCTTCTTACTGCTCACCACAGCATCTATTTCTTTCGTACGTGTTGTCGGATAAGATGGCATGCATTTTAACCCCGTGCACAAAATAGATCGTGCCGTCGACTAGTTCAACCTTAAAAAGAGATCTTGGTTATTAATTGTTTTGCAGTGTAGATTTTCTGCTTCATCTTGTTATAAACCTATGATCCAAGGTTATACAAACCAGTTGGTAATTTTGCAAAGTCATGGACACAATAATTCTAATTATGCAATGTAGTTACATGGGCTCAAAGAATTAAAGTTAGTCAGTTCACAAACAATCTAAGAAACAGGTCTTCAAACCAGTAAAAAACACTATAAAGAAACGGCCTGGAGCATCTTCTCCGGCATGCTAAAAGTAGATAATTTTACCATCTATATCTGCAAAGCAATCCTCGTGATATAGATACCCCTTATGACCGCGATCTCCTTAAACTTTGTTACGTTAGGATAAGGTTAAACGCCTATGACCGCTTGAAATGGCGCAGACTTCTATACGTTACACTAAGCTATAAAGTAAAATAATATAATAAATCATACTGAAACTTTTACTTTTTTTAGATATCCTTTAGACAACATGAACACCCTTCAACCAAGACCACGTTTACGTCATAAGATACAAAAAGAAATGCATCTAATGCATTTGCAAGGGCAAAGGCCATTGCCCTTGGGATGCACTGATGCACACATCCATCGAAAAAGATAGAAACCTTTAGAAGCTACTGCAGAAAATCCCGAGGCCGCCTTCTGACGTCAGTCGTGTGGAAATATACCCTGCGAGCACACAAACATTAATTACGAGTGTATAAATAAAAAGCTAAGGCTAAGTATAACTTGGGCTATTTTTAAACCTGTTCATCGACATAACATTGATGATAAACGAGTTAGTTCTGCCTGAGCACAAGGATATGATGACCTCTCCTTAAGTTCATGTAATTGTGCATCTCAATTGACAGCGATGCAGACGGATCTTTTGATGCCCAATGAGTCCTGCCCCCGGCCCCTTTTATATCCGTTTGAACATCATTATTATTGTTACTTACAGAAATAACCGTCAGAGAAAGAGCTAAATTTTTTGTCGTATCATCAAATGCAAAATTACATTGACATAGCGATGCTGGTTTAAAGTTTCACTGTTTTTTAGGGAAATACATGACGACGGTGTACTAATCAAAGAATAAATGCAAATAATTTTATTGACATATATAGGTCAAAATTATTCTCCAGAAGGACAAATGTTTGTTTCTCGAATATTCCACAGGCTCTCGACGGTTTTCCAACTCCTGCGCATCGACGCTTTTTTTGCCAGCAAAAAGTTCCAAGTTCCATCTATGTTTCACGAACATGTTATTTAAACTCATAATTATATTTATGACTACGGTAATTATGGCAGAATTGCATAAATTCCGCCGCAAGTGTTAAGCAGTTGAATCCAAGGACGTCCGATGACTGAGAAACTATAATGGCCAAATTGTTATGAATTACAGAACCTTATCAGTTACCTACTGCTTATAAAAACTGTTGAAATATGCAATATGTTAATAATAAAGCACGCTCCTACAAATGTTTATGTGAATAATTATAATTAAATAAATTAAATTCGTCAAAACTTTTGCATTATGTTTGTAAGGTACGGCAATTTACATTTTTCTTTCTTCTCGGCCGATTATTTTTTGATTATGTTAAATTTCTACATAGTATTTTTTCCTCAGTTGTTTGCCCGGGTATTTCCTTCGCCAAAGCCACAAGTAAAAGCTTCAGGTAAACTTCAACTGAAGATAATTCCTTCTTGCTTTAGAATGTTTTACAAGTAGGTAACATGTTTTAATTATCTTCGAAGCACCAATGGAGTTAAGTAATACAAACAGTTAACATTGCTTTTTCAATCCAAAGGAATACCTAACTAACCAGCGGCAATGGAATGCAATGGCGACCGCGACAATGGGTTGGAAGACCTCCTATTAGGTGGACCGGCAAAGGTGCGGGAATGACGCCAGGGGTAGGCCTATGTCCAACAGTGGACGTCTTTCTGCTGAAATGAAGATGATGATTGAAGGGACTTAGTAACCTGAAAATGTTCGCCAATTTTATGTAGATATTTTGCTTATGAGCATACTCATAAGCAAAATATCTACATAAAATTGGCGTAATCCTTTAAGTAACACGTCTGCTCATATGAGAGGCATTCAAGTTAAATAACAGTATATGTACTTCTAATGTAAAATATGCTAAAATAACTACGCTCACTTCCGTACTTCTATTACTCTTGCAAACTGGACAGGTAATAGCAATAAAAGTTTTTTTGTGCAATGAATTTTCTCATTGATGTATAAATTAATGAAGGTCGCTGCGTAATTTTATCATCACAACTTCAGACATAAGATGCGACACGTGTCTGAATATGGCCCGAAGTATGGCGATATTTCTCTCTATAGAGCCTCCAAAAGGCGGATCTCGTTTCTAGATTCAAAGTTTATTGTATTTATTTATTTTTTGTTAATGTATATGAACTGAAATATGAAGACTGGCCCACTATGTACATATTAACTTACTACAAAGATTTGTAAAATATTGCGTAAATAAAAACTCACACTGAATGGAGCAAGCTTTTACGTTTAATGACTTCCTTATACAGGAAATCTGAAATAAAATTAACAATTCAATTACTATGAATATACGGAAACTGCCACTATAATATTTGAAAAAATATGTATTTTTTGTAGTGTTTATGTAGGTTAATCAGTTATTGACAAGTAACAAGACTCACAGTGTTGTGTTATTTGTGAATTAAATTTTTTAAACAATAAGGCAACCCTAGTAATATGACAGCACTAAAAAATTCATAATTGCTTGTTGCGTTGACTCTACCAATTATTGCAGGTATAAATAAAAACATAAACAAAAATTGACCGCCTGTAATCTTAATAAAATATAACAAACTATCTGAATCTTTAACTACAGGATAATCTACGGAAACTCTATTTAGACTTCATCAATCTGCGAACATCATAAGTATTGGTGGCAAATATTAATTGAAGCCCTCAAAACATGGTTAAAAATATTATTAACAAGATGATAGGGCCAGACGTGCACCTAAGTCACTAATTTTAAGGCACCCTTAATATCAAGACACATCTGAAAATTTAGCACTACTATACTCCATTTGAGATAACATTAGACATTTTAATAATCCCATTTTACAGCCCGTTCAACCGATTCCCGTTCTATTGCGTTGGTGAAATGACAAATGGTAGCTATAGTAAACAGTCAGGTTTGGTAACGGGTTTATGCTTTTAATGCTATCCTTATATTTACGGGATAGAAAGGTCTGTAAAAACTGTTGTAAAAATTTCTTATGTTATTTCAAATAAATTATAGTAAGTACAGCAGAAGGTGAGACGGTATTTCACGCCGGAACAGCTGCTCAACTTGTATCAAGCGCAAGTTCGATCATGCATGGAGTACTGTTCTCATCTCTGGGACGGATAAGCCAAATACCAGCTTGACGCACTAGAGTCGATCGAAAAGCGAGCCAAGAGGCTCATCGGCGATGAGGCGCTGGTCAAGTCAAAGCTCCAGAGTCTTGAACATCGTCGCCGAGTTGCCAGTCTGTCGGTTTTTTATCGGTTACATTTCGGGGAGTGTGCGATGGAATTGCACGATATAATTCCACCTAGCCCGTTCCATCATAGGACTACCAGACGTACGGCGATGCGCCATCGATACATGGTAGACATCCCACCCATACGCACAAAACGTTTTGGGAACACTTTTATTATGCGTACAGCTAAGGAGTGGAATTCCCTGCCGGAGTCTGTGTTTCCCGATAGCTACAATCTAGGGGTCTTTAAGTCAAGAGTGAATAGGTTTTTTCTAGGCAAGCGTGCTTCACCGTCGACCACATCATCGCTTACCATCAGGTGAGATAGTGGTCAAGCGAAAGCCAACTGACGATAAAAAAAAAAAAAAAAAAAAAAGCTACCGATCAAATCACTTTAACTCGGCTTATCCCAACTATGTTGGGGTCGTCTTCCAGTCTAACCGGATTCAGCTATCTGCCCCAGCCTATCTGACCTCCACAACCCAGTTACTGGGTAATACGAAATCCCTTTGGCAAGATAGGTGTCAGATTTCCTGGCTTTGGGACAATCCCACCACACTTTTCCCAAACCATTGCAACTTCTGAAAGCCAGAATCAATAGTGGCGACCACCAGAAAAGTGCCGAGGCCAATAGGCACAAAGGGTCGTTTACAACTGGGGGGTTTGCCTGGCTTCTGAGTATCTATAATGACAGCCGGGACCGGCTTAACGAGTTTTCCGATACACGGAGGAATCTCGGTATGTTGAGATGGTCACCCATCCACGGACCGACCTCGTCAAACGTAAGCAAAGTTAAAGATCGACCTGAGCCACAGAATAAATAATAGTTGCCCGTGCGCCTGTTATTATTAAGCCACGAGCTCCTCAGGTATGTCTACTAATACTTGGGAATACTGTCAAAGTTGAACCACGAACCTTGAAGTATGGTAGAAGAAAGGGGAGGCCTGTACTACACCCACCAGTTGTTTCGAGCTGGAATGATTGTGGTAATGAAGATGCAATGCACACGTTTGCGTTAGTATCTAATGACGAGGGCCAACTTAAATCCCCAAAAATAATAGATACCTTTTTTCCTTAATTCACATTCACTTTTTTGGAAACACCTTTGATTTTTTTATTTTATTAGTTGCATTTTTAACATTCCACTTATTTTATAATAAGACATAGACCACCACCACTACCACCAAACATACCATACCATTCTATTGTAGTATTTTAACAGAGTCTACTAAACTTTTGACGGTGATTATAATAAAATAGTTATAATTCAACACGAATGTTTCAACTTTTTTTTTTTTTTATTAAATGGATGGTATTTAAAAGTACTTCAATTTATTCCCATTTCATTTACCTAATTTTGCCTGTGTTCCACCAAATATACTGAATGTGCACCAAAATATGTTCATATAAGTCGACGTAGCCCCGCTGCGCGGGGCTCCAATTTGTGTCTGCAGGGTCAAAAGTAACCTAACACGAACGAGATGACGGGAGCTGAGTTCGCTCGCTTTGCTCGCTCACTTCAGCTCCCGTCATCTCGTTCGAACCTAACCTGTCCGTGTCGGGGAGCCTTAAGTTCCCGAGCTCGCTTCGCTCGCTCTTGGACGGATTCTTTGACCATAATTTATTCGTAGATCAACTAATATTTGGTGCACGATCAGTATTTTAGATGTACCTTTAGATTTTTGGTGAACACAAAAATATTATCCTTTTTTAATTAGTCAGTATACCCTGATGTGAGGAGCCCCTCCCGGGTTCCCGCTTCACGTCATATTTCTCATTACAGAGGGTTGTGATTCCCCCGACGAGAGATCAACTTTTCTGTGATGATGTTTCTCCATCTGTGTCTGTCCTTAGAGTCGTGGAGTGCATCGTGCAGTTAGGTATTCAACGTTGAAAGGATTTGTCCAGAACATATTATCTGATCAGGTAGTATGTTACTAATTATTTTTTATTTCTTATTACTACAGTATTTCCAAATTAAGCGCTCAATAAAACGTTTTCTAACAAATACATAATTTACAAAAAGGAGGAAAAAGTTGATAAAAAACTACCTATTAAGAAAAAAATATTGCCACTTATCATCCTGCAGTCGGGTTTATACGAGTCTACCACCGTCGTTTATTTTTATTAGTTTTATCTTAGATTTGGCATCACAATTCATGGTGTGGCTTAAAAAGAGATCTTGTTTATAACTTTTTTTGCAGTGTGGGTTTTCCGCTTCGTCTTGTTATAATTACCTATTTGAGGTGTGTTTTATCCAAGCTTATACAAACCAGTTGGTAATTTTGCCAAGTCATGGATACAATATCTGATTATGCAATGTAGTTAACTGGGTTCAAACAATTAAAGTTAGTCAGTTCACAAACAATCTAAGAAACAGGTCTTCAACTAGTAAAAAAAACACTTTAAAACTGCCTGGGGCATCTTCTCCAGCAAGCTAAAAGTAGATCATTTTACCATCTATAACTGCAAAGCAATCCTCATGATATGGATACCCCTTATGACCGCGATTTATTAAACTCTGTTACTTTAGGTTAAGGTTAAACGCCTATGACCGCTTGAAATGGCGCAGACTTCTGTATTAAAAAGAGAAAAAAAAAACGTTTTACAAAAACATACTACCGACTAACAAATAAAAACACTACAAAGTGAAAAATCACTTAGCTATAAAGTAAAATAATATAATAAATCATACTGAAAAGTTAACTTTTTTTTAGATATCCTTTAGATAACATGAACACCCTTCAACCAAGACCACGTTTACGTCAGAAGTTACAAAAAGAAATGCATCTAATGCATTTGCAAGGGCTAGGGTCATTGCCCTTGCACTTGCACTGATGCACACATCCGTCAAACAAGATTGAAACCTCTAGAAGCTACTGCAGAAAATCCCGAGGCCGCCTTCTGACGTCAGTCGTGTGGAAATAAATACCCTGCGAGCACTTCATTAATTACATTAATTACGAGTGTATCAATAAAAAGGTAAGGCTAAGTATTTATTATTATTATTTTATTATATTCGAGTTCTTTGTTTTGCTTCTCTTTTGAGTGAGTATACGACCATACACACGGGCCGGCGCCAAGTGTGTAGGGGGGAATTTAAATTGAAAAGGTGGATGATAATGTAGAGGAAGTCAGAAACTTTCGCGTTAAGCGACAGGTATTGAGTATGGTGGCTTTTTGGAGCATGTACACTGTGTTTGAAGGATAGATGTGTAGAGTATCAAGACTTTGCGTGAGAGCCTTTGGCACTACACCGGTAGATGAAAGTACTACTGGGACGATGTGAACGGTTTGCGCTTTCCACTGAGTTTTTATTTCTATGACGAGTTCTTGGTACTTACTAAGTTATTCGAATATTGTAGTTTGAATGTTGTGTGAATTAGGTATAGCTATATCGATTAGGTGCACTGTTTTATTTATTTTGTCGTGTACAGTGATATCAGGTCTATTATAACGTATTGTTTTGTCTGTAATTATTGTTCGGTCCCAATATACTTTTTGATTACTATTTTCTAAAATAACTTCTGGTTTATATTTATAATACGGAATCATCTCACCTATCAAATTATATTTGTATGCGAGTTGTTGGTGTATGATTGCGGCAACTTGGTCATGTGGGTGTTTGTAATCTGTCTGTGCGAGAGATTTACAGGCCCCTATTGTGTGCTGTTATTATTATTAATAATCTATACCAATATTATAAAGAGGAAAGATTTTTTTGTTTGTTTTTGTTTGTGTGTTTGTTTGTACCGAATAGGCTCCGAAACTACTGGACCGATCTGAAAAATTCTTTCACCAATAGAAAGCTACATTATTCCTTAGTGACATAGGCTATTTTTTTATCCCGAAAACGGGTCCTGTGGGGTGGTCCACGGGAGCGAAGCCGCGGAGAACAGCTAGTAATATATATTATTATGGTTTTTAAACTTCAGTTTCTCAGGTAAGAACGTGGTGTTTTATAGGATCTCACGGTTGTGAACCAAGGTGAAATCCTAATTTTCTATTTCACCTGGTAAATTATTTTGTACTGCACTCAAATTGTAATCTAAATCTAACTGTAAAAAATTTCTTACTATTCGGCAAGTGTTTAATATTGCAGCTTTTTGTTGTGTTAGGTATGTGTATTTTGATAGATTGAGAACATTAAAACTATTGTTTATTTGTTTCGGAATAACACCTATTGTTGATATGACTATTGGAACTATTGTAACTCTATTCATTTTCCAAACTCTGGTAATTTCTACTTGTAACTCTGTGTACTTCCTAATTTTTTATGAGATAGTTTTTTGTATATTATTAGTGTTTGGGACTGCTATATCTATTATGTATGTGTGTTTGTTTTCTTTATCAACAAGTGTTATATCAGCAGCCTAATTGTGTAAGTAAATTCGGCAAAGGAAACAATCTGTTTCTTTCCCAAAAACACACAAATACACAAAGAAGTTAAATCTTTATTCAACTTCTTTCGTTTTCAGAGTGTATGTGTGTGTTTTTGGGAAAGAAACAGATTGTTTCCTTTGCCGAATTTACTTACACAATTAGGCTGCTGGTCTGTTGTAATAAATAGTGTGATCTGTAATTATTGATTATTATTAATAATTTTATTTTTATTTACTCGGTTATTTTTACCCGGCTGCAAGGAAAGGGTTATGTTTTTCGCGCGTATCTTGTATGCATGTATGTAATATTCTTTATTACCTCGTATCTTTCAAACCACTAGACGGCTTTTTATAATTAAGACATCCTTAGATAGGTCTTGGCCGCCCAAGTGTTCTTAGATAAGTGCCGTTAAAAATAACAAACATGGCGGATTTTGGGCGCCATATTGTAGAGGTTGCAATTTTTTTCTTCGCAACCCATCGAGTGGGGTAACAAAATGAAGGGTTTGGTGTTTTTATGGCAAAACAAAGTTTGCCGGGTCAGCTAGTATTTTATTATTAGACAAACCATTATTTATTTAAATAATTCTGTTGTAGTATTATTATAGAGTCTAATATACACTTTGTAATTGCAAGATTCAATATTTATAATACCTACAACCTGAATGTTTCGTCTTCAAACATATTTTTTTTAAAAGACTGTATCCCCGGAAAAGATAGATAGATATAGAAAAGTTATTCGCGTGAGGAGGGGACCCCTCCCCTCCTCACGCGATCAACTTTTCTGTGATGATGTTTCTCCATCTGTATCTGTGCTTAGTGTCGTGGAGTGCAGTTAGGTATTCAACGTTGAAAGGATTTGGCCAGACCATATTATCTGATCAGGTGGTATATTTCCTACTAATTCAGATTGTTGATCTATGATAGTCGACACCTACTAGAAGTATTGCTCCTTTGGTTTACCCAATTTAAACACAGTTGATTAAAGGTGAAAAATTGAAATACATTTTTAAAGTTGACTCAACAGGAAGTTCTTTTATTTACTTCTGCTATCTATGTGAGCTTCAAATTTGGGCGCACGGTTTGCGCAGTGGTTGAGTGTTTGACTGCTGCGCTGCGTGTCGCGGGTTCGATTCCCGCACGGAACAAATATTTGTATGACCTACATGTAGTTGTTCCGGCTCTGAGTGTTGTGTATGTGAATTTAAATATTTGTAAACGCACCCACGATACAGGTAGAAATTCCTAGTGCGGGGCAAAGTTTAAAAAAAAATGCTTTTTATGTTTCCCCGTCTTACATTTTTTATTATGAAAAGAAGCTTTATCAAAAGGTCTTGTTACTTCCTCATTTTCAGCGGAGCCCCTTTTTTTTGGGAATATGGAACTTAAATATTAATAAATGTTGTTTGTTTGAATTGTTTTTATTTAAGTGCTACC
Source organism: Orthosia gothica (assembly GCA_949775005.1). Taxonomy (NCBI): domain Eukaryota; kingdom Metazoa; phylum Arthropoda; class Insecta; order Lepidoptera; family Noctuidae; genus Orthosia; species Orthosia gothica. The sequence goes on along the minus strand of OX459045.1, from coordinate 21,005,790 downwards.
TTTAGTACATCTATTTCTTAGGCATTTCTCTAACCAAACCAGCTTGATGGATTTCATGAGAAATCATTCAATTTGTCGTGGTACGCTGTACTCAGGGTTCTAGAGTGAGTTCAACTGTCACTATCGTATTTTTAACCGACTTACCAAAAAGGAGGAGGTTCTACGTTCGACTTCTTGTATGTTATTTTTTTTTGTTTTTTTTTATGTATGTTCGCCGATATCTCCGTCAATTGTGGACCGATTTTGAAAATTATTTTTTTGTTTGATAGAGTATGTTTCGAAATTGGTCATTTTAATTTGGTGGAGACCTAATGAAGAACTTCGGAGATATACAACAGAACTCTTCAATCGCATGTCTGTTTACTGTTTATACCATTTCATAACATAACATCACGTCAGTACACTATAAAGGGGTACGCAGATCTCTCATTTCACTGGTTATTTTCAAGTTTCATGATATTCGGGTAATCTATTCTGGCGTTATTGGTAGCTTACTAAACAACTTGCCTATTTTAGGCAAGTACAACTAAAAAGGGAAAAAAAAACATATTTTTTGCAAAATATTGTGATATTTTCGTATTGATCTTCCAAATTACATAATTTACACAAAAGAGGAAAAAGTTGATAACAAACTACCTGTACAAATTCTCAAAAAAGTCTGAGGAGCCTTCACGGCAGTTTACGGTTTACACCATGAAAACGCCGCGCTCAGAACGAGAAACATTTATTTTTGATATATACAAGGGGGGTCATGAAAACCCTGAAAATCTTAACACCGCGATGTAGCGGAGAGCTAAAAATGTACAGCGTCATCTATTGATTTGATGCGAATTTAATAAGAAAACAAAAGTGACATTTCTTGATGTTTGAATCTACACATTCCGCCCACCATGGACAGAGTGTCCATAAATTAACACATTATAAAGAGTTACACAACATATTATCCGCCCACCATGACAATAGTTTAGTTAGTACCAACAACAAATAGAAATATCAAAACTTAAACTAACACTTCATAACATTTTTTGTGATAAGTAGCCTTTGAATACATAAAGCAAAACAAATTTCAAAACTTAAGTCTAGATGGTGACAGGTAAAATAATGAGCTTAGACACTGGTCTCTTTATTATAGAACCCTTACATTTTAATGAAACAACGCGTGTAAGTTTGTCCACTCCAATATGCTTGTCAGTTATAATGCCATACAACCATCTTGCCGGTGGTAGATCATCCTCTTTAACCAGCACTAAGTCTCCCACCTTAGGTTCTGGAGTTATTTGTGTCCATTTATAACGATGCTGGAGTTGTGTAAGGTATTCGTTTGACCATCTACGCCAAAAGTTTTGCACAAGGCGTTGTGTGAAATGCCATCTTTTGAGAGTACTCAAGGTTGAATTTTCGTAATTAGCATCCGGTATCAGTACTAAAGGCCCACCCACAAGAAAATGTCCCGGGGTAAGTGGGTACGGATCTTCTGGATTTGAACTTATTTGTGTTATCGGCCTTGAGTTAAGACATGCCTCTATTTGGCACAAAAGAGTCGTCATCTCCTCGAAAGTGAGTGTGCTATTGCCGATGACTCTTTTTAGGTGATGTTTTGTGGACTTCACTCCAGCTTCCCAGAGTCCACCAAAGTTTGGTGAATGGGGTGGAATGAAGTGCCAGTTGGTGCTGTTTGTTGCAAGCCAGTCAGCTATGTCATTCGCTACTACCGAACCTTCCCGTGATACTAATTTTTTGAGCTCTTTATTCGCTCCAACAAAATTTGTGCCATTATCACTCCACAGTTCTGCACAATGACCTCTGCGTGCAACAAAACGCTTAAAAGCAGCCAAAAATGCTTCTGAGGTTAGATCACTCACGACCTCCAGATGAATTCCACGAGTGGCCATGCAGATGAATAAACAAATATAACCTTTAGTGGAGTGATGGCCACGTACCTTTGTGGTTCTGATTGCGATAGGTCCTGCGTAATCAACACCGCTTTTATGAAAAGGGCGGCAAGCAGTGACACGAGCTGATGGTAATTGGCCCATCAATTGTTGGTTCGTTTGAGCCGCATAACGAATACAAACGACACATTTACGAAAATGCTGCCTTATAAGACTTTTTACGTTCATGATCCAATACCGAGTTCTTATATAACTCAGCATGGACTGAGGACCCCCATGAATAGTACGCTCATGGGCATCTGCAACAATCAAATTCGCAAGATGTGAATTAGGAGAAATCAGTATGGGATGCTTCATTTCATCCACAACATTAGCCTTCTGCAATCGCCCACCAACTCTAAGTATGCCTTCGCCATCAAGGAATGGATTAAGCGAAGTAAGTTTACTGTCTTTATTTACATTACCTAATCTCCGTAAACTCTTTATTTCGTTCAGGAATCTTTCCCTTTGATCCAACCGGATACAGGTAAGTAATGACTCCTTCATTTCCTTAGACGTTAGCCAACATGTGATTGTAGGGCTAGTGCTAGCCCTATTTAAGGTTTTAAGAAACCTTCTACAATATGAAATTACTCTTGTCATTCTATTTAAACTTGAAAACCTTGACATTATATCAATGTCTTCAATTGTGACATGACATAATACCTTATTTTTCTTTTCTTCTAAGTCGATTTGTTTAAACTTTCCTTTACTGTAGTGGACTGTATTTTCTTGGAGCCATTTAGGGCCCTTTTTCCAAATAGTGATTTCGGAAATATCCCTCGGATTTATGCCCCGCGATACGCAATCTGCTGGGTTCTCATCGGACTTGACATGCGCCCACTGACTATTGTCCATTATAGTCAAAATTTCCGAGACCCTGTTTGCGACAAACGTTTTCCACTTGCTAGGATGACTACTCAGCCAAGCAAGAACAACACTAGAGTCAGTCCAAGCGTGGATATTTTCCTTTGAGATACCCAATACTTCCGAGACTTCTTGGAGCAATTTAGCTAATAAAACCGCTCCACAAAGCTCCAAACGAGGTATTGATACTTGTTTTACAGGGGCAATCCTTGATTTGGAAGCAACCAGATTCAAATGAACCTTACCGTTACAATCTACTGTTCTAACGTAGACAACGGCTGCATATGCTGCATTGGAAGCATCACAAAACCCTTGTAGTTCCATGTGAACATTATCTCTGCTTGCCCCGGTCCATCTCGGAAGTTGAAAACTAGTGAGATGAACGAGATCCTTACGATATGAAAGCCAATCTTTGAGTATATCAATTGGTATCTCGTCATCCCACCCTATACCAGCAAGCCATATTCTCTGAATAAAAATCTTGGCCGTTGTTATGACGGGCGCAATCCAACCAAGTGGATCAAATAATTTGGCCACATCCGAAATTACCTTACGTTTGGTCACAGGTGTTTCAAGCGACGGTAGTTGGACAGTATATTGGAACTCATCATTAGATCTGTTCCAGGTTAATCCTAGAATTTTCATAACAGAATCTAATTTCAATTCTAGGTTTTCCTTGCTATCCTTACTGTCTGTATCAATTTCTTGCAATAAATCATTGTTATTACAAGACCACTTCTGAAGCTCAAATCCGCCACAATTTAGAAGGTCTTTTAATTGATGAAAGATTTCAATACCTTCTTCAACGTTTTCGCAACCTGTCATGAGATCGTCGACGTAGAACTCCTTTAAAACCCTGTCTTTTGCTAAAGGGTATTTATCACCCTCATCATGCGCAAGCTGTTGCAGATCGTACAGCTAAGTATGGTGCTGAAGATGTACCAAATGTTACACGCAGTAACCTTAGATGTTGAAGTTCTGAGTTCACATCCTTACGCCAAAACCGACGTTGAAAATCAACATCTTCTTCAGATACCTTTACTTGTCTATACATTTTTGCTATGTCTGCAACAAGACATATAGGATAACAGCGCCAACGCATGATGATGTGCCTCAGTTCAGGTTGTAGCCTTGGACCAATCATCATGTCTCTATTTAACGATGAACCATTGTTTAGAACACATGACGCGTCGAATACAACCCTCACCTTTGTTGTGGTTCTATCATTTTTGATGACTGCGTGGTGTGGCAGATAGATGGCACTAGTATTCTCTTTCTCTAATTCTGGAAGCACTTCCATATGACCCAACGTCAAATACTCTTCAATAACATCAGAATATTTTATTGCAAATTCAGGATTCTTCAGAAACCGTTTCTCGAGCAAATAAAATCATCATCAAAACTTGTCCACCATCAACTCAGTTCGTTCCTTTCCAAACACAAGCTGCTAAATCCCTTCCAATCTGGTTTTCGTCCGGGACACAGCACTACCTCAGCACTTGTGCATATTACGGACGACATAAGGTCAGGCATGGAAATGAGAAAGTTAACTGTACTTGCTCTACTTGACTTCAGCAATGCCTTCAATACGGTTGACTTCGACATTTTGCTGGGCGTCCTGACATCTTTTGGCATATCTCCTTCGGTAATTGACTGGTTTCATAGTTACCTGTTTGGCCGCCGGCAGCGTATTTGCATTGAGGAATCTTTCTCTTCTTGGTGTCACACCTCTGCCGGTGTGCCGCAGGGTGGCGTTTTATCTCCCCTACTTTTCGCGCTCTTTATTAATGCTATCACTCAACGTTTATCTTCTTTCTACCACCTTTATGCTGATGATCTCCAAATTTATACTCAAGCCCCTCTTGGCGAGTTATCAGACGCTATTGAGACTATTAATACGGACCTGGCTCGAATTGGTGACTGGAGCACTGCGTTTGGGCTGAAGATCAATCCGACGAAAACTCAAGTGGCAGTTGTGGGAAGTTCCCGAACGGTCTCTAGGATTGATTGGGCGACACTTCCCCAGGTTTCTTTCAACAACACCATTGTTCCTATAGCTCATACTGTGAAAAACCTGGGGATTTACATCGACTGCACCCTTTCCTGGACTAAACAACTGCAGGAGGTCAGTCGTAAACTGTTTGCGTCTGCGGGCTCCCTGAGACGCCTTCGTAACTTTCTTCCCATCACCACTAAAATTGCGATAGCACAATCTCTTCTTCTGCCTATCCTGGACTATGCCGATGCCAGCTATCTCGATCTCACCCAAGACCAATTGGACAAGCTTGAGCGACTTCAAAATCTCTGTATAAGGTTCATATTTGGCTTGCGCAAGTATGACCATGTTTCTGAATTTCGAACCAAGCTCAAATGGCTTCCTATTCGCCTTCGCCGGAATGCCCACATACTTTCATTGCTATACAATGTGCTCTTTAATCCTTCTAGTCCTTTTTATCTTAAAGAACGCTTTCAGTTCCTCTGTGACACACATTCTCGGTCCTTGAGATCATCGGAAAACCTAAAATTAAGCGTTCGTATGCATTCCACATCCTTTTTTGAGAAATCTTTCTCGGTTCAAGCAGCTCGCTTGTGGAATGCATTACCTATTGAGGTAAGGCGTGCGCAAACATTACCTTTATTTAAAAAAATGGTGAAGGAGCATTTCCTTTCTCTGTAACTATTCTTCTCCTTTCTCTGTTCTATATTTGATATTTATTAGTATATTATTTTATTTGTATGTATGTATTTTATGTTATATCTTAGTAATATTATCTAATATAGTTTTGTACACTGACAGCCCTATGTCTATCTCGTCTCATTCAGTCCATCCAAAGGTTGTCTGTAAGAGATTGCCCTGTGCGATAAGACCGCCCATTGTACACTTATCGTTATAAATGTTTAGTCCTGTAATTATTTAAGTGGTGTACAATAAAGTATATAATAATAATAATAATAAGCCAATAGATAGATAGATAGCTAATAGATTCCATAAGCCTGAGATCCCTCTCTCCAAACGAAACCTATAAGTATTTGGGTATGTCGGAAGCGTTAGGTATCAGCACTACTGACATGAAGCAATCGTTGAGGGAACGCTTCTTTGGCCGCCTGAAGAAGGTACTCAATAGCCTTCTTTCGGGCGGAAACAAGGTGCGCGCCTTCAACGGTTGGGTCATGCCGGTATTGATGTACTCTTTCGGCATACTCAAATGGACTCAAACGGAACTCGACGCCCTGGATAGGCGGGTCCGTACATTGCTGACTGCAAATCGAATGCATCACCCACGATCGTCGGTCATGAGATTGTATATCCCGCGGAAGTGTGGAGGCCGAGGCTTTTTAAATGCCAAAAACCTTCACAACCGCGAGATATGCAATCTCAGGGAATATTTTCTAAACACAGACGCGGGTATGCATCGAGATGTAGTAGCAGTGGACAAGGGACTCACCCCGCTCTCCTTGGCGAATGAGAACTGGCGCAAACCTGTAGTGCTTGACACTAACGACCGCAGGGCGGTATGGCAGAGTAAGGAGCTTCACGGACGCTTTTTCCGGGCCCTTCATGGGTCCGATGTAGATCAGTCAGCGTCCGTAGCCTGGCTGCGTTTCGGTGACCTCTTTGGGGAAACTGAAGGTTTTGTATGTGCAATTATGGATGAAGTTATCATGACGAATAACTACCGGAGATTTATTGTGAAGGATGGCACGGTTGACATCTGTCGGGCATGTCACCGTCCGGGTGAATCGATCCGCCACATTATCTCTGGTTGTTCTCGTCTAGCTAACGAAGAATATTTGCATAGGCACAACCTTGTAGCCAGGATTATCCATCAGCAACTTGCTCTGAAATACACTCTTGTGGCATCGGAGGTGCCGTACTACAGGTATGTGCCCGACCCAGTTCTCGAGAATGGCAATATCACATTGTACTGGGATCGGTCCATCATCACTGACAGGACTATTGTAGCCAATAAGCCTGATATAGTGGTGGTGGACCGAATCGAGAGGCGTGCAATGATTGTTGACATTACCGTCCCGCATGACGGAAACCTCGTGAAGGCCGAGAAAGATAAGCAAATCAAGTATCTTGACTTGGCTCGCGAGGTTGTCGACATGTGGGAAGTGGATACAGCGATCATTGTACCGATAGTCGTGTCAGCCAATGGCTTAATAGCCACGAGCCTCGACCAACACCTTAGGAGGCTCTCGTTAGGCGGCTGGGTCAAGGGCCTGATCCAGAAAGCAGTATTGCTGGACACGGCTCGTATTGTTAGGAGGTTCCTCTCTCTGGAGCCCTGACCGCCGGTAGCTTGGACCCTGTTCCCGATACCGGTGGGCCTCTATTTTTTATATTTTTAAATGTTTTTTTTTTTTTTTGTAATTTAATTTATAAAATATTTAAAAATTTAAAGAATAAGAAAAGAAAGTGAATAAAGGAGATAATAATAAAATCGTTTCCGAGCAATATCGAATGAGTTGCCAAATTTACACTCGGGATCCTTTGACTTGAAAGGCAATCTTACTATATAGCGACCTGCTGAATCTCTTTTAACAGTTTCTGCAAAGAAGTCCTCACAGGCCTGCTCTTCCTCTGACAAAAACCTTTTGTCAGAAGAAGGTTCCTCTTACTCCCAGAACTTCTTTAACAAATCATCAGTCAAATGAGTGTGCATGTTCACGATTTTATTTCTTTGCAGAGAACCTTGCTTGATTTGTGAATGTATACAGCCAGAGAGAATCCATCCAAGTCTGGTATTTAGAGCCACAGGCAACCCAGGTGAACACTTGATAACACCATCCATTATAATCTGGCAATACACTTCTGCTCCTAGTAAAATATCAATTTTATTCGGAGTATTAAATGAAGGATCAGCTAACTTTAGATCCGTCATTTGAGGTGACAACGCTGTCAAAACAATCTTCCTCTCAGGAAGAAGTGATGTGATGTTCTTTAGAACATGAGCCTTCACAACAACTATAAAGTTGGGATCGTGGCGTGACTGAATCCTTATGTTTACAAAACATTTAGAGTGTAAAGTTGCACTCTGGTCACAGCCAAGTCCTGAAATAAAGCTCTTGTCTGTAATCTTCTTCAGACCAAGCATTTGTACCGATGACTCGGTAATAAACGATGCTTGAGATCCTTGGTCTAAGAGAGATCTTAAAACGAAAGTGCCTGTTCTCGCTTCTACCTGTACTAAGGCAGTGGCCAATAGCACTTGGCTTTTCACACTGGAGAAACAAGACACAACGTTAATTGGATTCTCGGTCTGTGGAGTTGATGGTGGAGATTGATCCGTACCATCATCCTCTTGATCACGTAAATTGTGACCTTTAGGGATTGACTGATGAAAGAGAGAGTGATGCCTCTTCCTACAAATACGACAATTGGTTGACTGACGACATGAAAATACCGAATGATTTGAAACGAATCAGTTAAAACACAATTTATTGGTTTGAATAAACTTGCGACGTATTTCAACGTCTTCCCTTGCAAACTTTTTGCAATTCATCAATTTATGGTCTTCATGACAAAACTCACATTTTGAATTTGAAGTGACATGCATAACCTTAGTTGCGCGAGTACTATTTGACTTGTTAACCTTATTATCCAAAAACTCAAGAGATCTGAATCGCTGCTCTAAGAATTCTTGCAAGTAACTTAACTTAGGTAATTCGTCATTGAATTTACAGATTTGAACTTCCCATAACTTTCTTGATTCAGTATCAAGTTTCAAACTCACAATGTAAATAACAATAATATCCCAAGAAGAAATATCAATATCTAAATTTTTGAGGGCGTTTAAACATTCATTTGTTGTATCAAGTAATTCTTTAATGGCACTGGATGATTCTGACTGTATTTTTGATTCATGAAACGTTTTAAAATACAAATAGCAAGGTGTAATTTATTATTATAGCGATGTTCTAATTGATCCCAACAGACTTTGTAATTAATGGCCGTGATAGGAATATGCCGTAAAAGTTGCTCGGCCTCACCTGTTAAATAGCCTTTGAGATAGTGAAGCCGTTGAACGTCGTCCAATGCTTTGTTGCTATGTATTAACGATATGAATAAATCACGAAAACTTGTCCATTCGGTGTATTTACCGCTAAAAGTAGGAATGGAAATCTTGGGTAATCTAACACTAAAGGATTGACCGACGTTTGACTCATTAACCTTAGAACTAGACAATGTAACAGTATTAGAATCTATGTTAAACCTAAGCAAACAATACTTTATTTCCGTTTTATAGTCCGTGTATAGTTCTTCAGTTACGTCATATGCATCAGTTGTGTAATAAGTAGACTTAACCAATTCCTTGTGATTAAATTCCGAAACGATGACTCTATGTGTTTCGCGATATGAAGTCCAATAATTTTCCAGTGTTTCAAGCCGAGTTTCCAAATAGGATTGTGTTAACCTTTCCTTTGGAGATTTCTTAAAATTGACTCTGGCTTTTAATATCTTTGATTTCACATCTTCTTGAAATGCAAAATACTTATCCATTTTTTAAGAATGTATATTTAAATTTGCAATTTACTTGAATCACCAATCTCAAAAAAAATTGCAAGTCGATGAACTTTTTCACTTCTGAGGGAAAACCGGCGTGGATTCCCCGTCTGTTCACTTTTTGAGAAACTATTCTAAGTCCAAACAACTTCTAAATTTTCTAAGTCTATTTCTTCTTGTTTCAATACAAGAAGTTCTAATTTGCTTGAATTTTATCAAAGATAATATTGCAAAGAGTACTCACAGTTTCACTTCTTCATACTTTACTGAAATCGGTTCCAAATTATCCGTTCCTTCCGATACTGATCCAGTACTGGATATGTCGCTGCGTGGTTCAACTTCAATCAACCAACTTATCGTCCATCCAGCTCGAGGGACCATGTACAAATTCTCAAAAAAGTCTGAGGAGCCTTCACGGCAGTTTACGGTTTACACCAAGAAAACGCCGCGCTCAGAACGAGAAACATTTATTTTTGATATATACAAGGGGGGTCATGAAAACCCTGAAAATCTTAACACCGCGATGTAGCGGAGAGCTAAAAATGTACAGCGTCATCTATTGATTTGATGCGAATTTAATAAGAAAACAAAAGTGACATTTCTTGATGTTTGAATCTTAACACTACCTAATAAGAAAAATATTGCCACTTATTATCCTGCAGTCGGGTTTATACTAGTCTGCCACCTTCGTTTATTTTGATTAGTTTTATCTTAGATTTGACATCACATTTGATGGTGTGGCTTAAAAAAAGATCTTGTTTATAACTTTTTTTACAGTGTGGATTTTCCGCTTCATCTTGTTCTAATTACCTATCTGAGGTGTGTTTGATCCAAGGTTAAACAAACCAGTTGATAATTTTACAAAGTCATGGATACAATATCTAATAATGCAATGTAGTTAATTGGGTTCAAACAATTAAAGTTAGTCATTTTGCGAACAATGTAAGAAACAGGTCTTCAACCAGTAAAAACACTTTAAAGAAACGGCCTGGAGCATCTTATCCGGTATGCTAAAAGTATATCATTTTGCCATCTATATCTGCAAAGCTGACTGAATCTGACTCACGAAGGACTCATTTCGGAGGACATCGCAGTGCACGCTGGTGTCCGTCAGGGCTGTCTTCTTTCGCCCTTCCTTTTTATAATCGTTCTCGACGGAATCATGTTACGCACTCACGATAGCAGGCGTCGCGGGATAGAGTGGGGATTGACCAACGTCTTGGAAGACCTGGACTATGCCGATGATCTATGCCTGCTGAGTCATACACACGCTGACATGCAACCGAAACTACGAACGACCTGCGCCAGGAGGCGGCGAAAACTGGGCTCAAAATTAACATCCGAAAGACTCAAGAGATGCGTACAGGTGTGAAGAATTCTACACCGATGTTAATCGGCACAGAGGTTGTGGAACGCGTCCACAAATTCACGTACCTCGGGAGCGTCGTGTCAGAAACTGGAGGATCTGAAGAGGATATCGCTTCTCGGATTGCCACAGCGCGAGCTACCTTCGCGCAGCTGAGACCTGTGTGGCAATCGCGGAAACTGACCCGAAGGGTTAAACTCAAAGTCTTCGGGTCCAATGTCAAATCCGTGCTGCTCTACGGGTGCGAGACGTGGAAGGTAACAAAGGACATCTCGCGCCAAATCCAGGTCTTCGTCAACCGATGTCTTCGTCGCATCCTCGGAATTTACTGGCCCGAGATCATCTCTAATGTAGAGCTGTTGGAGAGATGCAACGAGACCCCGATCGACCGACAGATCAAGCGGCGTAAATGGAGTTGGATTGGTCACACGCTCCGGAGGGATTCCGATCACATTCCTAAACAGGCCTTAGATTGGAATCCTCAAGGAAAAAGGAAGCGAGGCCGTCCCCGACAATCTTGGCGACGTACCGTATTAGCTGAAGCGACAAGCATTGGAATGGCGTGGAGCGAGGTGAAGTGCGAAGCTAAAGACCGGTCTCGATAGGGGACATAGGATCTTAAGTCAAGTATGACCGCGATCTTCTTAAACTCTGTTATGTTGGGTTAAGGTTAAACGCCTATGACCGCTTTAAATGGCGCAGACTTCTATGTATGTATGTTACACTTAGCTATAAAGTAAAATAATATAATAAATCTTACTCAAAAGTTAACTTTTTTTTAGATATCCTTTAGATAACATGAACACCCTCCAAACAAGACCACGTTTACGTCAGAAGATACAAAAAGAAATGCATCTAATGCATTTGCAAGGGCAAGGGCCATTGCCCTTGGGATGCACTGATGCACACATCCGTCGAACAAGATAGAAACCTCTAGAAGCTACTGCAGAAAATCCCGAGGCCGCCTTCTGACGTCAGTCGTGTCGAAATATACCCTGCGAGCACACAAATATTAATTACGAGTGTATCAATAAAAAGCTAAGGCTAAGTATAACTTCGGTTATTTTTAAACCTGTTCACTGACATAACATCGAAAAACGAGTTAGTTCTGCCTGAGCACACAAGGATATGATGACCTCTCCTTAAGTTCATGTAATTGTGCATCTCAATTGACAGTGATGCAGACGGATCTTTTGATGCCCAATAAGTCATTCCCCCAGCCCCTTTGTTATCTGCTTGTTCATCATTATATTATTATTATTATTATTATTATATTCTTTATTGTACACCAAAAAAATATATATACAGGACAAAAAACATAAAAGCAAGTGTACAATGGGCGGTCTTATCGCACAGGGCAATCTCTTACAGACAACCTTTGGATGGACTGTACGAGAGGAGAGGAATTTAGGGTTGTCAGTGTACAATATAGTGTATATCTTAAATAATAATACTTAGACATAATAATATAAAATACATACATACAATAATAAATAATATACTAATAAATAACAAAAATATCACAGAGAAAGGAGAAGAATAATTATAATGAAAGGAAATGCTCCTTCACCATTTTTTTGAATGTTGGTAAGGATTGAGCACGCCTCACTTCAATAGGTAATGCATTCCACAAACGCGCTGCTTGAACTGTAAAAGATTTGTCGAAGAAGGATGTGGAATGCATACGTATACTTAATTTTAGATTCTCCGATGATCTCAAGGACCTAGAATGTGTGTCACAAAGGAACTTAAAGCGTTCTTTAAGATATAAAGGACTAGATGGATTAAAGAGCACGTTATATAGCAAAGAAAGTATGTGAGCATTCCGGCGAAGGCGAATAGGAAGCCATTTGAGCTTGGTTCGAAATTCAGAAACATGATCATACTTGCGCAAACCAAATATGAACCTGACACAGAGATTTTGAAGTCGCTCAAGCTTGTCCAATTGGTCTTGGGTGAGATCAAGATAGCTGGCATCAGCATAGTCCAGGATAGGGAGAAGTAGAGATTGTGCTATCGCAATTTTAGTGGTTATGGGAAGAAAATTACGGAGGCGTCTCAAGGAACCAGCAGAAGCAAACAGTTTACGACTAACCTCCTGCAGCTGTTTGGTCCAAGAAAGAGTGCCGTCGATATAAATCCCCAGGTTCTTCACAGTGTGAGTTATAGGAACAATGGTATTGTTGAAAGAAACCTGGGGAAGTGACGCCCAATCAATCCTACAGACAGTTCGGGAACTACCTACAACAGCCACTTGAGTCTTAGTCGGATTGATCTGCAACCCAAACTCAGTGCTCCAGTCACCTATTCGAGCCAGATCCATATTAATAGTCTCAATAGCGTCAGATAACTCTCCGAGAGGTGCTTGGGTATAAATTTGGAGATCATCAGCATACAGGTGGTAGAAAGAAGATAGACGTTGAGTGATAGCATTAATAAAGAGTGCGAAAAGTAGAGGAGATAAAACGCCACCCTGCGGCACACCGGCAGAGGTGTGGCACCAAGAAGAGAAAGATTCCTCAATGCAAATACGCTGCCGGCGGCCAGACAGGTAACTATGAAACCAGTCAATTACCGAAGGAGATATGTTAAAAGAGCATAGGACGCCCAGTAAAATGTCGAAGTCAACCGTGTTGAATGCATTGCTAAAGTCAAGCAAAGCAAGTACAGTTAACTTGCCCATTTCCATGCCTGACCTAATATCATCCGTAATGTGCACAAGTGCTGATGTAGTGCTGTGTCCCGGACGAAAACCAGATTGGAAAGGATTTAGTAGTTTGTTTTTGGAAAGGAACGAGCTGAGTTGATGGTGGACAAGTTTTTCAAGGACTTTGGATAGGAAAGGAAGAATAGAAATGGGACGATAGTCAGAGAAAGATGCAGGATGAGATTTTTTGGGTAGAGGAATGACTTGGGCATCTTTCCAGGCTTGTGGGAAGACACCACTGGAAACAGAAAAGTTGAGGATGTAAAGGATAACAGGAAGAATGTCATCAAGGATGGGGATAATCATTTTACGGCTGACACAGTCACTACCAACAGCGTCGGAAGTAATTGATACAATACTCTTTTTAACATCACAAGCAGTAAATTGACTTATGACAAAAGGGGGAAAAACAGGTACCGGAAGGTTTGAAAGATTACTTAGCGTAGTAGCTTTGGTGGCCCCATCCAGTACGGGTGAAGTAGAAAAATGACTATTAAGTAAATTGAAATCTAAGTCTTTAGGAATCGTGATATGAGACTTTTTTCCGATACCTAATGATTTGAGAAAATTCCAGACCTTAGCTGGATCACCATTTTGAACTTTACTATGGATATATTGGCGGTTTGCGATTCTACACACCTTGCTGCAGTGGTTCCTGATTGAGACGTATTTTTGCCTGTTGACGTCATTGGGCCTAATTTTAAACTTAAATTTAGCAGCTGCTTTTTTACTTAGTAAAAGTTTAATTTCTTCAGTCAACCATGGCGCTGGAAGATGCTTAACTCGCACGGCTCGAATAGGTGCATGTTTGTCGTAAAGGTGAATCAAGGTAGAAGTCAAGATTTGAACTTGTTCATTGACGGATGATGATCCCACCAGCGGTGTCCAGTCAATGTTACTGGCATCCTCTCGAAGACAATCAATGTCCATGCCATCAAAATTGCGAAGCAGATGAGTTTTGAACTTATGCTTAGGTGTTCGAATTTTATATGAAGTGAAAATTAGGTCATGATAAGAAAAGGCGTCAGCTGAACATTGACCATGTTTAGTGACATGATCTAAAGATGAGACTATAATAAGATCGAGAAGTGAGGGAACAGAGTTAGGAAAATGGTGAGTGGCACCAAGATCGAGAGTAGAGAGATTGACAGATTCAATAATATGACGAAGAGAAGAGGAGCGGGAATTTTTTTTAAGAAGACATGTATTATACCGTCAGAGAAAGAGCTAAATTGTTTGTCGTATCATCAAAATGCAAAAAACGCATTGACATAGCGATACTGGTTTAAAGTTTCACTCTTAGGGAAAAAAAAACCCGACGACGACGGTATACTAATTAAAGTATAAATAAAAATAATTTTCCTGACATAATAATAATAAAGCTTTATTTATTCCTTACACATAGTTTACATTAATTCTAAACATTATTTGTAGTGTTAGTATTATATTTATTCTAGTTTGTTAGTATAAATGTTATTAAACTGCGTTAACGCGTTTTGTAGTAAGGACCGCTTTGGCGGTGAAAGCCTCCTCCAATTCCTTCCATTTAGCTCTGTCTCTTGCCAGTCTGCTCCAGGTATTTCCCACCGTGGCAACTATGTCATCACTCCATCTTATGAATGGCCTTCCTTTCCGTCTTTTCTTGTGAATAGGGTACCAATTAGTGACAATTCTGGACCATTTGTTCCCTGGAGATCTTTGGACATGCCCAGCCCATTTCCATTTATGGGTCATTATGGTTTTTGCTATGTCTTTTACCTTGGTAATTTTCCTGACGTCTTCATTTCTCACTTTATCGCTTAGCTTAAGGCCCAGGAGACTCCTTTCTATGCTATTTTGGCACACTTTGACCTTATGAGTCTGTTTTGTTGACAAAGGCCATGTTTGGGCAGCGTAAGTGAGACAGGGCACTAAACATGTCTGCATAGCTTTAGTTTTCAGTGTAACTGGTAGATTACTCTTGAATACCTCCTTCATTGCCCAATACTTGTTCCAGGTTATTTTGATTCTTCGCTCTACTTCTTTATCATTGCATGACTTGAAGGATAGTAAATGTCCCAGATAAATATAGTCTTCGGCGTATTCGATTTCGGTTGAGTCTGATTTTATAATTATAGTATGCCTATTTGTCATTAATTTAGTTTTCTCCCAGTTAATTTCTAGACCTACTTTTCTGCTTTCTTTGCTTAGTGACTGTATCATAAATTCCATTTCTTTTGGGTCTTCCGAGAGCAGTACTATATCATCCGCGAATCGCAAGTGCGAGAGGCGGTTGCCATATATTTTTATCCCTCTATCTTCCCAGTCAAGTCACAGATTACTTAATAGTTACTACGGTCAAGTGATCTGAATATGTCTTCGAGTACAGCAATGAAGAGTTTTGGAGATAAGGGGTCGCCCTGTTTCACTCCTCTTCCAATTTCAAAGGCTGAGCCATACTCATTTATTTTAATTCTAGCGTTACTTTTGTTGTATATTTCCTTCAATATATTGATATAGTCATGGTTCACTCCTTGCCTAGATAGAGTTCGCCAAATTTTCTGACATAAGTAGGTCAAAAACGTATGTTCCAAAAGGACCAATATTTGTTTCTCGAATATTCCACAGTATCCCGACGGTTCTCCAACTCATGGGCATCTCATAATTATATTTATGACTACGGTAAGTATGGCAGAATTGCATAAACACCGCCGCAAACGTTTAGCAGTTGAATCCAAGGACGTCCGATGACTGAGAAACTATAATGCCCAAATTCTTATGAATTACAGAACCTTATCAGTTACCTACTGCTTATAAAAAAACTGTTGAAATATGCAATAAATATACAATATGTTAATAATAAAGCACGCTCCTGAAAATGTTTATGTGAATAATTATAATTTAATAAATAAAAATATGTCAAAACTTTTGCATTATGTTAGTAAGGTACGGCAATTTACATTTTTCATTCTTCTCTGCCGATTATTTTTTGATGTTGTTAAATTTCTACATAGTATTTTTTCCTCAGTTGTTTGCCCGGGTATTTCCTTCGCCAAAGCCAAAAGTAAAAACTTCAGGTAAACTTCAACTGAAGATAATTCCTTCTTTTTTTAGAATGTTTTACAAGTAGGTAACATGTTTTAATTCTCTTCGAAGCACCAATGGAGTTAAGTAATACAAACATTTAACATTGCTTTTTCAATCCAAAGGAATACCTAAATAACCAGCGGCAATGGAATGGAATGACGACCGCGAACCGGTAGACAATGGGTTGGAAGGCCTCCCACCAGGTGGACCGGTAAAGGTGCGGGAATGCGCTGGATGCGAGACGCATAGGATCGGTCAATGTGGTGACGCCTGGGGTAGGCCTATGTCCAGCAGTGGACATCTTTCTGCTGAAATGAAAATGATGATGGAAGGGACTTAGTAACCTGAAAATATTCGCAAAGATATGCTCATAAGCAAAATATCTAAATAAAACTGGCGTAAACCTTTAGGTAACACGTCTGCTCATTATGAGAGGCGTTCAAGTTATATAACAGTATATTTCTAATGTAAAATATGCTAAAATATCTACGCTCACTTCCGTACTTCTATTACTCTTGTTAACTGGACAGGTAATAGCAATAAAAGATTTTTTGTGCAATGAATTTTCTCATTGTTGTAAAAAGTTCTTGAAGGTCGCTGCGTAATTTTATCATCACAACTTCAGACATATGACGCGACACGTGTCTGAATATGGCCCGAAGTATTATTATTATGTTGGTATGTTAATACATTCAACAAATGTTTGTAAAAATGTTCTTAGATAGTAAAAGATTTAAAAAAATAGTGTGGTGATATTCTCTATAGAGACTCCAAAAGTCGGATCGTCTCTAGATTAATAAGTATCTGTTATCGTATTTAAGTGATTTTTTCAGCGGACAAATGGGTAAATGTACTGAAATATGAAGACTGGCCAACTATGTACATATTAAGTTACAACAGTGATTTGAAAAATATTACGTACATACCAACTTACACTGAATGGAACAAGCTTTTACGTTTAACGACTTCCTAGAACAGGAAATATGAAATAAAATGAACTATTCAAACACTATGAATAAACGTAAACTCCCATCATAATTTTTGAATAGGTATTTTTAAAAGTTGGTAAAAGAACCAACCGAATATAAAAATAAATATAGGTAATATTCATTAAAAAATAACCCTGCACTTTGAACAGCTGATGACCACGTCCTCAACGTGACTGTTTAGATTTTTATTTGAGCTATTTCAGTTAGAAATACGGTAAATTATTCGCCACCTTGACCCTCTATTTAACCTGTACAGCGACAAACTGTGTGAAAAACAGTACCTAATAAAAAATCATTATCTACCAATACGATTCATTATTCAGAATTTGTGGTATCTTAGTTTCAGGTTGAACAACGACCTGAAACCTAATTTTCTCTGTTTTTACTTTCAGAAACAGAACAAAAAATGTTGTAAGATTTACTTAACTTTTCATGTCCCTGGCGACCAAAAATGCTGAAAGTAACAAAAGGGCCGGGCCATTACAGAAAAAAATAAAAAACTGAGAATCGTAAAAAGGTTGTTCTATTTCATGAAAATTATTCAAATGATGAGAAAACTCGAGTACGTAGGTACAGTTAGGTAATTTTTTTATGAATTCCAGTAATATGGCTACCCATGTAGCACCCTCAGAAAAAATACAAACGCAAAAAAGTTAAGCACGTTTCACAAAAAATACAAGGCATAATTTATACCTTATGAGTTGATTCGGATAATTATTTGAAACACCAAATATCACAATTATTTTAACATCTTATAGATTACTACCTTTGTACATAACGAGCCTACTGTACGTCCTTTTACACGAGCAGCCTGTGGGCTAGATATACGCAAAGATCGTACAACGCTCGTCGGGGATGTTTGCGGATGCGCATGTAGATTGTTTCTACACAACCATGCGCTAAAGGTGCGTATCCATGGTGCGCAGGGTGTGGGGCAGCTCCAACAGTATCCTAAGTATGATTTCATGTCACCAAGACTGTGTTTTCGTGGGTCGCTGTTGTGCCATCTCACATGGGTTGTCGCAGCTGTGAGCCACTGTTATTTAGTTTTTGTAGTGTCAGTTTGTTAATATATGTGTTACTAACATAGTTGTAAGTTTTACTAGCCATCTTTTGAGTCATGGATACTCGAATAAAGAAAATTTTATTCTATTCTATAACACATGATGTTTCTGTGCAATCATCGTTAAATACACTAAAATGTTTTAAAATAAACACACTACAAACACATTGTATCATAAAATTAACAAATTTCGCATACTCATTGTTACCTACTCGTGGACAATACCTGTCTATGTAAACTTTAAACTGTCATTTTACTACCAAATGCGAAAATAATCAGGAAATGTTTAATTTACATGTTTGTAGAAACGAAAAACACAGTTCCTAAAAAATATTGATACTAATACTGTAGAGTAGGTACTACCTGAGTACGCAAGAATTAAAATGTTAATATATATTTAATAAAATAAAAAGTATGGTCAAATTTATTTATTTATTTATTTTAGTACATGGAGGACTTACAGCTAATAAATACAGGTAAACAGACAGCCAATTACAAATCCTCACGTATAAGTCAGAAGAGGCTTTATCTCTCAGCATATTGCAGTAGGTAACACGTCACACACGTATTAAGCGCAGCTTAAAGAGATATTACTGGGCACACTTTTAGTTCTGAAGTAACTTGACATTATGGTATTTACGTATTTATAATATAAGTACTAGATGACGCAAGAAAAGTCTGCGCGCGACTGGTGTCGTGCTTAATGTTGCCAGCATAACTAATCTTTTTTCCATCATTTAATCAATAGTAATTTTTCTTACTCGAAACTTAAAGTGTCAGGGTGGACTGTATTGTTGTTGATTTGTTGAGTAAAACTTCAGGCTTCTTGTTTCTTAATTATATTTCTTGTTCCCAGGGTGGCTTGCTGCTGATGGTTGAGTGGCGAAATGTTGAATGACAAATGTGCCGCAAGCCACCCATCCTTTATACATTTTTGCTTAGCGCAAGTAAAAGGGTGGCATAGAACGCAGGTACTTTCCGCTCGGCCAATCGGAGCGCGCCGCGCGCGCCCCCGCCCGCGCCCCCGCCCGCTATCTACGCATCTGTTCTAGACAGGTCGGGACAGGTTTCTACTTGTCGGATACTGTCCGCGTGGTGTTTGTAACCGCGCTCTATGCCATCTTACAATAATGCTTACTCATATACTTATGTCTAAGGGAGTAATACAAACCTAATCTAATTATTTACATGAAAAAGCCCTACTTAAATCTGTCTTTATTCAATACTTAAATCTAAACCTTAAACAAACATGAAATCATACTTTATCCTAGTTATCTATTTACTTAAGTCTATCTGGGTTATTTATTTACATCGTAATCATATATATCAGAATTACATAATATTACGTAGCTAAGACGTCCGTAACATAAAGTAATTTAAGTTAAGCATTTAATTAATTATCGAAGTATCTTCTCGTCCAATTTACCGCAGTGTCTCAAGACAAAAGTCTTTGACCAGTATGTGTTGCCAGTGATTTCCTATGGGACCGAGACGTGGTCGCTATCAATGGGCCTCATCAGAAAGCTTAAAGTCACCCAAAGGGCAATGAAGAGGGCCATGCTCGGAGTGCTTTTGCGTGATCGCATCAGAAAAGAGGATATCAGCCGGAGAACCAAAGTTACCGACATAGCCCGAAGAATTGCGAAACTTAAATGGCAGTGGGCAGCGCACATTGCTCGCAGAAAGGATTGCCGATGGGGCCGAAAAGTTCTACGTTCTTGTACGATGCGTTGGAAGGCCTCCCACTAGGTGGACTGATGACCTGGTTAAGATTACTGGAAGGCGCTGGATGCGAGATGCACGGGATCGGTCACTATTGCGACGCCTGGGGGAGCCCTATGTCCAGCAGAGGACGTCTTTCGGCTGAAATGACGATGATGATTTATTAGTACTAAGTTTTTCTACTTGCATAGAAGATGATGAAAAAAGCTTCATGAAATTATTGTTAATCTTTTATTAAATACTTAGTAGTAAGTGGGCTAACTATAACGCCTAAAACAAAATAAAAATGATGCATTATATTACTTGATGCTGGTCCTGTCCCGCTGGTATATATAATTACCACCCAAAAACCAATACTGTCAGCTACCGGTAGTACGAAAATGTAGAGAAAATTTAGTATAATGGTATCCCTAAAAATTACTTGTCAAATTAGAAACGCTGGCTCTTACTTTGGAAAACGGTACCGTAGGCCCGTTATTGTCTTGTTCTTCTTTACAAGTACGTTTGAACTTCAAAAAAGCACCCTTGCCAGCACTTTAAATTACTTTTGGCATAATGATGGTGATTATTTACTTCGGAAATGAATAAAAATACGGAATACAACACCACAAAATAGCGCGCCGCCGCTTACGTACTTTGTGACAACACAGTCTCTTGACACTGGAAATAAACGACATGATGCGCTGTCTTATCTCGTGTGCACTCTACTGTTTTCGCATGTCTGTCACTGTCGTGTAATTCAAATAGAAGTAACTCGACTAAATTCATGCATGTGTAGATATGTAGTAATGAGATAATTTTGGAAGGTCGTACTCTCTTAATATGAGGTCAATTTAGACAAAAACTAAGATAACATTTGTTACTCCTTGACTTGCTCTTCACTTAAATTGGCGCTGAAATGATGATTATGGTATAGGCCTAGATAACTCTGTGCATGCAAAACCGCTTTATGCATAGATGATTAGATAGACCAACAACTATCATTCTGCAGATTTATAAATCAATCACATCTAAGCTATGCGAGTGATTTATTAATCTGCTTTAGTTCACTGAACGTTTAAGGTCTTCTGAAGGTATCTAACAAAATTCACGAATTCTTGATTTCATGAAAAACTCACACGCTTACCGTATAACGGTCCAAACGCTTACTACGTGTAACGGTCTAGTTATAATTTTATTTTTATAAGTATATTTAAAAAAAACTGGTGATTTAAACCAAATTGTTTAAATTATATTTTAATCTTATCTTCTTTTAATTAGAATAGCATAGCGATTTATATGAGTGTACTTCACTACTGTCAGTCTTGTGTAAGGTATAATAAATTTGATTGCGATGCGGAGGAATATTTTTATGGCTTCTGTTGTAAATTGTATATTATTTTACAAAGACATAATGTAAATATATATTTCAGAGTAACGCTATAATCTTAAAAGGGCTTTTTACTTACAGAAGTATCTTATCTTATCTTGTGGAGGGGCCGAGAAATAACTCGGACACTTCGACCCATGGGATCTATTGTGTTCCCCTAGATAACTTACTCAAACCCTAGATAACGTACTTCAGTTTCATCAGGAGATGAAACTGAAATACTACACAAAGTAAAATTCAAGTAAACTTACATTAAATCTATTGCATAGTCTAAATAGTGTATTATTTGTACCTACTACTTATAAAAATGATGTGAAATCGACAAAAACAGACTATATAACGAGCACAGAAAAACATGTACTTGGATTAAAGCTATAAATAAAAATAGATACAATATTTCTAAAAGCATACAGTTTCTCATAACTCAATTATCGGGCTGTTAACGTAATCGACGAATAGTCCCCAGTTATCTGCTGTGATTGGCTGTTGAAAATTTATTCAACCAATCACAGCAGATATCGCGTGCTCGAAAAAATTTCACATTTATTTTGCGATAATTTAGCGTCGAGAACCGGGCCTTAACCTTAAAAGGAAGTCAGAAACATTATTAAATCACTTTTGTTCAGTCACAAAGGTTTTTTTAATGAAGGAAGAGATAAGTAGGATGCAAGGGTGCACGATCATGTTTGTTTGATGAAATAAAATTAAAAGAGCCAAGACGTTGAAAGAAAGGAAGAGCATTGCTCTTCTAAAAACTGTAAATACTCGTATCAAATCGACGAATTTGCAAAGGGCAGTTCGTTTTAAGGTGTCAGTACCAAAACGCAAAAAAAAAAATACTTTAAAACTGCTGACTCACAACGATGCCGTAAATCAATAAAGGACGAGTATGTTAAGTTTAAAACACTTTATACCTACTTATTCCTCGCTAGCTCATACAATTTAAAAGTGACAACCCCCCAAAAAATCAGTTTAGTCTACGAAATAAAAAATCAGAGCATAGAAATAAAAAAAAAATACCGGTCATCTGTCCATCAGACCGAATCGGATTAGAACAATGGTAATTTCTATTGTGTCTGGAAATGGACAGTTGAAGGCCAAACATTATACTTTTTTCAGATTTATAAAAACTCACAACATAAGTTTAAAATGTATTAAAATCGTCAGGCCGAAGTAAGAATCGAGCCTGGACCCTATAACTCACAACACAAGTCAAGCTGTTATACCGCTGCGCCAACTTCACTTGACGTTTAGTGAAATTCATCGATATATTCATGAATCATCCATCACATCATTCATTTCGGCCGTGTCGTTTATATAATAAAATAGATATTGAAGAAGATTAAGGGTGAGCTTATAATTTTGTTAAGTAAAATATGGTATCGCATTATAGCATTTATTTACTCGTGTGCTTGTGTTGTTTGAATAACGACCTAATACTTGACTTATTATTACAATAAAATTATATCTCGAAGTAACTTTTTTAAAGTGAAAATAATCTTTTGAATTTACTTCATTGTAGAGAAACCCAGTTCGTTTATGAGTGTGAAGGCATCTAGAAACTGGTGAAGTGATGTGTAACAGCCAAGGACCACGTCCGATTGCATATATATATGTCGCATCAAGGCTGGCCGATAGATGCAAACCATCGGGAAGTCAGGATGTATTCCCTTAGGTTAAGACATCGTGTGTGGGCATGTCAGTGGGTACAATCGTGCAAATGAAATCACATAAGTGATTCGATACACTGGGTTTATTCAAATAGACACAGTTTCAATCTTGCTTACTAATATTACGGATCGACACTGATTTTACGACGTGTTAGCTCTACGGCTGTCAGAACTCAACTGCCATATTCTACTATCCCCACAAGCAAGTCGTTAGAGTTGCTTTACCGTCAGATGGCGTGCTTGCGATTTGTTTTGACGTCCGTACTATTGACTAAACCCGACATATAAATCAATCCGTGATTTTGTGTATAGCCAAACCACGGATTATTTTACAACCACCCGATATGGTGCTATAAAACATGGCATTTCACTTACAAGACATTTACACGTAGCTGGAATCCATAATTAAAAGCCAGCCAAAAAAAAATTAACTAACCGAAGCTCATCGTAAAGCCACTCTAAGATTTGAAACCATTGCAATTTGTATTAATAATATGGTAAAAGGAATGAGATCAAGATTAGAAGAAAAAAAAAAATTAGGCTACCCTCCCCGTTATTAGTATAGGTTTGACCCCATAAGTTAAGTTTTAAGTATTTATTTTTTTGTAAACAGTTTTGAAAAATCTCGAGAGATGTAAATTGTTGTTCTGTTTGTTTCAAACATGAGTAACACAACTTTTGTCATGTGAAATCTTCAAAACTAAATTCAGATTTTTTTCAGTAAGTAAATATTTACAAACATATTCTGCCTACGCCCATGGGAAAAAGGCATGAGTTTATGTAAACTCATGCCTTTTTCCCATGGGGGTAGGCAGAAACTACAGAACGCCACCTGCTATGATCTTTACATGATTATTTTGCTTCACTCACATCTATACATAAGTGTAGGCATCAGCACGCTTTTGTGAACGGGGAGGTTCGAGCCTTCGGAGACATCGACTGGTCACCGAAGGCTCAATAACTACAGAAAACTTCATTGATGGTACAGAGATGGCGCGCACGCAGCGCACCTAAACATCGTATTATATCCTCCTGTCCATACATGTCGCTTTTTATACATTTCTAGGGGTGAGGTTTCTCTGCAGCTGTATTTACCTTATGGAGAGAAAACTGTCTAAAATCAACAGTTCATCGTGCTGACTAGTGACTATTTATATATTACTAGACTTTGCCAGGATAGAATCTATAAATAACAAAATAAAACAAACTAATTATCTCTCTCTCTCTACAACAACATTCTTTTTTTGTAGCAGTCATTTACAGGCGGTGTTTTCATCTATAGAATTTCAAATCCCACTTTTTTTACTTCTGCAGACTTAACATGGACGAATTCTACCTAGTAGTACGTAGATAAGGTTTATTTATCAAAAACCGAGGCATCAGCCGGTAATTTTCAAATTAATTGGTTAAAAATCTAGAAAAATCGCTAGTTCAAAACACAAGACACAATTCCGTGGGATAAACCAGCAGCAAATCATTGCGAACTATATATGTCCATCCGCAGTTTTTGCCCTATTTGTCTATTCATAGCCAATCATTATGTTATTAACTATATAGCAGTATTTCTTTTTGAAAATAACTTTTTGCTTACCTGTTTGGAATAGTACACAGGTAGAGTTAATGCCACAAGTAATTTCTGTCAGGAAATGATTAATTATCCATTAATTTGCCTCAATCAATCAATTTCAATCATTTTAATTTTTGTCAATAAAATATTTGTATCTTGTCGCACTTGGCAATGGGGCTCCCCGGCCCCGATAGAAATGACTGATACCAGTCGGGGATACCCTCGAATAAAACACTAGCTATAATCTCCCGGGTCCTTGACTCAAGATAGCGTTTTATCCGATACGGTGTGGAGGTATAAACCGTTTCCCATCGCTCTATTCAGTAGAAGGCTATCCATGAGGATTGCCACACACAAAAGAAAAGCTTTGCACGCAAGTACCTAATTTAAATATGTATCCAGTAACATGAACAGTCGTAGTACGTAAATGAACAAAAACATAATTAGCCGCCTCTCCTATCGGCACCCTGAACACAGTCAATATCGCCCAAATTAAACGAGGCAAACAACGAGTCTAGGTACAAACACGCGGCATATTGCAGACCCCGCAAATAGCCGCGTGGAATGCTAACATGCTCGGGAAAATGCTTACTCCGAACTTCTAGCAAATTACGCTCTCAGCAGTTTTTTATTCAACCTTTCTTTTTGTTTGTAATCTACGAGAAACAGTTTGCTAGATATCTGTTAAGTTAAAAAGGCCACTGGAGGTTACTTTGCTCCGTATAGAGTGTTAGAAATAAAAGAACAGAGAAAAATAGTTTATTCAAAGCAAACATTCTAATCCAGAACAGGAATATTACAAAAGACAAAGTCAAAATTATTTCAATGAGGCCAAATTTTTCAAGCTATTTTTACTCAAAATAAATTGAATAGCCAATTAATTCACTTGGATAATTTTCCTGAAAAACTTCTCACTCAATCAATCAACCAATCTACAGCCAGTCTTCAGACCCGATGCAGCTGAGTACCAGTCTTTTACAATGAAAGTTATGGGAGTCAGTGATAGCGTGACAGGGGACAGGACGGTATGGAGAAGAAACCGTGTTACGCTGACCACAAGTAACATGGGATAAGGGCAGGAAGATGATCACGACTGTCTATTTGCTCTGCAGTAACCAGTAACATGGTAACACGGGCAAAACATCTCATTGAAATCAGTTTCATAGAAGCAGCTAAAGCAGGCAAAGACTGAAGCTGGTCTGTTTTCAACAGTGCCAAAATATTCACAAAACTATGTTACCTTCTTCTTGGACTGGTAGCAGTTGGAAATAAATAGATAATAGAGAATCGAAAAATATGGCGTGTTGGGCAGGTCTGTTTTGTGAGGTGTCCTACTTATGTGTTTTCCTTGTTGTAAATAAAGAAACTTCTGGTTTATTTTCTTTCAAAGTACATAGTGTCGGTTGTGTTATTGCCCCATTTGGTAAATTGAGGGAGGTAACAAATGGATTAACCACCCTATAAATCGGTTACAGGGTTGGAAAGTTGGTTATCACTGGAAAGGAAACAAAACAAAAATCTCTGTAGGTACGCGTAGGTAGCTATGCAAAATTTAAACATAAACCATTTATTTAAATTAAACCATTTTAGGCTCATTGAATTGTCAGAGTCGGTCAGTCAGAAAAATGAAGCTAATTTCTCATTTTAAAGCGTACATCTTTATGGAGAAGAACTGAAAGAAACTCGTAGACACTCTTTAAATCATGTTATCATCATGAACCTATAGCAGTTTACTGGTACATTGATCTCGATTTTCGGCAACTATCGTCCAGCTGCTACCCCCACACTGTGAATATCATCGCTCCACCTAGCCTGGCACCTAGTGTCTCACGCTACATTTACCCATTCATGTTCTCCACTCGAGAACACGTCTACCCCGACAGTCATCGGTTCTACGGCTAATATGGCCGGCCCATAGCCACTCCAGCTTTTTTTTAAATATATTATAGGCTCGCGCTTGACCACTATCTCACCCGATGCTTAAGTGATGATGTGGTCGACGGTGAAGCACGCTTGCCTAGAAGCAACCTGTTCACTCTTGACTTGAAGACCCCTAGATTGTAGCTATCGGGAAACACAGACTCTGGAAAGGAATTCCACACCTTAGCTAATGAAAGTATTTCCAAAACGTTTAGTGCGTATGGGTGGGATTTCCTCCATGTACCGATGGCGCATCGCTATACGTCTTGTAGTCCGATGATGAAACGGGCTTGGCGGAATTAGATCGGGCAATTCCAGCTTGCTTGTTCTCTGAGCGATGTCGACAACTTTGGTTCCCTGCCGGATCACCTCGTTCCGGATTCGATCCCTCAGAGAAACCCCAAGCATAGCCCTTTCTATAGCTCGCTGAGTGACCTTAAGCTGATGGACCAGCCTAAGGTAACTCAGCCGCTTAAGCTCACTCATCCGTCAAAATTATATCACGTTATGTATTACAAAAATCCTGGTTCTGGTTACATTATTCTTGTTGCTTTTAAGAGAACATTGTAAATTGGTTGGAAACGTTGCGTTAGGTACATAATTATATTTCCTTTGCCTTTTCTGTGCATGTCTGATGCAGTTCAAACACAGTTCAAAATTCCAGTAGGTATCATTTGGTAATTCATTTCAGTCGGTCAAAAAAGAGACATTTGAATGCATTTGTGTATGTAAATTCATTTAACTTATAAAAATAAATGCATAATTCAACTATGAGTTTGCATCGAATTTTCCTATCACTTGTGTGTACTTCACAATTACGAAATATGTTTTTTTTTCATATACACGAAGATATTGCATATTGCACCGATCCCGAATAAAACATGATAAGGGTTTGAGATGATAATAATGTAGATTATAATTGAACACAGAAAAGACGGACACTGTTTGTCCATGATAGTACCAGTAAAATACGGATTAAAAAGGTCGCAGAAGGATTTGTCGTGTTCAGAGGGAACACGACGAATCCTTCTGCAACCTTTTGTTCTTTCTTCAAATATATTTTTTTAATTTAAAATAACTTTTGTAGAATCAATCTTGTTAGCTAACTATGCATTGTCATCGAAACTAAACGTGTATGCAAAATTTCATCGTAATCGGTTGAGAATAATTAATTGCTTTAAAATTCAGTTGCAATATTTGATCCGAACATTATACATACATACATACTACAATAATAAATTATTCATAAAAAAAGTTTTTTTAATACAAACATTTTTCGTATTGTTCTCAACAAATACTTTCATTTGATATCCATATCATGTCAGTGCACACAAAACAACTAGTCCACCATCTTGGGCCGTCCGCCATATTGGGTTTAGAATGACGTCACGCTAAGTGACGCAGTTGCAAGATTTGACCCGAACACAATTACATACATACATACATTGCAAGTTAAATAAAAGCTTTTAAAAAAGGCAGATAACGCACTTGCAGAACCCTTGAGGCGGTGACCCTTACCTTCAAGTGGACCGCTTGCCTGTTTGCTACTCTATATCTCAAAAAACACACCTTACATTTTGATGTAACTTTTCTTCTAGATTAACAGAGCAGTAATTTCTTTCATCAAAATGCCAATAGGATAGATTTCTGCTCATCTGGTTCACTATTGCAGTTTAGTTCAGACTCATTTATGAAAAGGGCTACATGTTGAGATTAGTCTTCAAATGTAGTTAATTTTAACAACGCTAGCCGCAAATTATTATCTAATGAACACTTGAATATATTTCTAGACAAAATCATATTTTACTGGCATAAATAACACCACGAGGGTTTCATAAGCGCCTTTACAAATTAGCGAACCAATTTATTATTTCCTTGGACTTTCCTGACAATACATACCTAATATCGTCAAATAACTTACCTCGATTTCTGAATTATGAATTTGATGTTGAGTATTTGTCAAACTCTACTTCCACCAGCAAACCTGACAAACTTTGGTATTAAAGTAAGGATTGACACATTCTTAAGTCCTAATACTCAATTATGAAACCAGCCCTTCAACAATAGATATATTTCAACAATGACGTATTTAGTAAACTTCCTCGAACAGAAAAATTACACTTTCTGTTACTACGAGTATTTTCGTTTTCTCTACAAGACAAATATTACCTTCACAATTGTGTTGAATATTTTTTTTAATATTATGAGAAACGATTTTGGGTATGTCCACAAAATAAACAAATTTTTCTTTGCAGTTTTTTAAAATAAGATTTGCATACTAATGTAACTTACGAGTATCGGGCAGCCGATGACGATGCTTGACGTCATGCGCGTGTATATAGACAGTTGCGCAGGAGTTTCAAACATAGTCTGTAGTGAGACACGTTGAGTGTCGTTTGGGGATAGGACAATTTGTCTACCCCGCAGTGGAGGTGATTCTTAACCAGAGGTAGGGAGCCATTTTTTTTTATATAGTGTAATTTAGACATTTAAAAATAACGGTTAGATTTCACAAGTTCAAAGTTAATAATTAATTGGTTCAATTACAGGTAACTATTGGACATATTTTTTATTATTTTCAAATATTTTATTAACTTTTTAAAGTGTATAAACTAAGTTTTCTTTGCTTTTATAAAAGTGATCAATACCTAGACCTACTGTCTAATTGTGCTTTATCTAAACTATGTTCAAACTAGTTCAAACTAACCCTAAACAGTTTAACTTGTGAAATCAACTGTGTGTTATTGAGATTGTTGCACAAGGCTATTACCAGCAATGTCCATTCCACTTCTCTCTTAAATTGAGGATACGGTTACTGTCTACTTTACTCATTTAGCTAATACGAGTAACATTAATATTTTTGTAACATTCACAATGACAATCGTAATTCACCTGATAGTCTACAAGAAAGGACTTTTACTTTCCATAATTCACTGTCGCGAGCCATATTTCATAATTTCCCCCGCGTAAATAAAATATTCTCAAAATATTTTATAAAAAAATCTTCATTGCCACTAACAACTGCATGTATAAACTCAACTAGCTTCTGCCAGCGGCTTCACTCGCGTGACATTCGAAAATTATCCCGAGGATACATATTCCCGGGATAAAAATTTAATCTTTCTCTTTGCCAAAAGTCATCCAGACCCGTTTAGTCGTTTGGGCGTTATTGAATAACAAACATATATCCATCCAAACTTTCGCCTTTATAATGTAAGTAAGATATATTTTAGTGTGAGTGTGATATTAGTAGATAATATTGCAGTAATGTTCAAAATATTAGTCAATCCAGATCTTTCACAATATGATTGATCCGAGCATCCATCCACAATTTAAGTGGTGGCCACTTGTCGGTGTAGCCATTCCCATCGTGTTCTAACCAGTGCTACTTGTCTATACTATTCCCTTTCATTTGTACTGTGTACAGAATAGAGTATACTTAACTACAATAGAATATTCTTACTTACGTATAGTTTGTTCTTTGTCTGCCTCCTTTTGCAATTCTCTGATATTCGTCAAATATCTATCTTGCTAAAATATTTACACTATAACCGTACCTCTCCTTTTTCTGTCTATTCTGAAATTACAAATATTGTTAGTAATATTATATATTATTAGGTGTTTATCAATTTATTAGCCACTTTGTATATTCAAAACACTTTATCACCCTCAGGCTTTTAGATTCAAAACCTTTATAAAACAAATGGTAATACAAGACTGTTTGAATAACTTATTACAAGGCTTAACTACCTTATAAATGGCACAAACGCACTATCATGCTTAGGTAAGGATATTTATCTTTACCTTAATACATTCTAATGAATGGTCGGCTGAGCATAAATTAGGCTGTGTTTGCGGAATAAACAGCTTAATAAATTAAATAACAAATGTAAATTTTGCATTCATTAAGAAAAATCACGTTCAAGTTCATGGTCAATGCTGGAGGATCTAGGTTATTGCAAAGTGTCTATAACACATTCGCGGTAGATAGATACTTTTACTTTCGGCAACTCGATAGATAAAAAAAAAGTTCATTTTCAATATTAAGTTATATAACGTGTATTTTTTCAGTATCTATCATTTTTCTACTAGGACTGAATCCCAAATCCGAATCATTGATTTAAAACTAACGTCATTATCATTACTCAATCTTCTTTCATGAAATAACCACAATGTTAGAAATTGTGAACCTAAATTCCTTAATTAGTTAAGTATGTACGAAACACATGCTAAAACTAATGAGTAAATTATTCAAAAATAAGCCCATAATTCATAAATAGCTGATATATATATATACCATAACCATTCGTTCCTATATATATATATAGGAACGAATGGTTGATTGATTGGCTTTAGTTTCGATAAATATTATTCGATGTTTTATTCCATAAATGTATTCTATCAAACTTTTAGTACCGCGTAAACATAGGCGTTATATATAGCTTCGTCAAAGCGCAATGCTTGAATACAAATAAATACTTGCATATTAGGTCTTTCGGAAACTTCACGAGACTTCACTAAAGTTTCAAAATTTCCTTCACTTGAATGGACCATTGTGTGTCCCACGAACATAAATCTGTAAAAGTGTCTTAAACGTAAACTTAGAGACGGTTTTCTATGGCGTACCGTTTGGCCACACAATATCGAATTTATGGGGATATTGAGGCACTAACAAAGTTCAACAAAATCTTTAAGTACCAGCTATTCCATAAGGTACTTCGTAAATTCAAAGTATTACATAAAGTCAAGCTCTAAAGTCTGTTTAATTAATAACCACAGAGCCACATCTTCGCGGTCACCTTGGGAGAAATATTTTGATTTAATTTTGTACGACATAGTTTTCAGTCTGAGGAAATATATTTTTACTTAGAGGGAAGCTTTTACGATTCTTTACATTTATGATAAACACGGATATAAAATTAATCGCTTCAATTACCTGTTTCTATTTAATAATCCACGAGGACTTAACATTGCACAAAAATGTTAATAATTACTCTCATAATAGCACTAGTTTAATAGTTATTACTTATAGGTATAATCCAATATGTAGATAATCTGTAAGCTATTTGAAATTCAAAACACGTTTGATATTCAACAAATAATTAAAACATACGTACGTAGAAAACTAAATTATTGACGTATTTAAATTTCAATTAACATGCCTGTTTGTTTAAAGTTTACGCATACTGAAAATTGTTCAAGTTGACAACTTACTTTAATATTATTATTCGTCTGTAGTCACGTGGCTTCACTCGTGTGATATTTACCTATCTAACACTACATCCTTGAAGCATATCTAAATGTGCTTATATTCGTGGAAATTTATGCACTGATCTCATAAACCAAAAGTAGACTGAGCTATAAGTTATACACAAAAAACTTGCCGTTCATATTCTCAAACAGCCACATTTATTATAAGTACCTCGAGAGTCACAACAGGCCACAAGGCGTAAACAGTATTATTGGTATATTCGCTACAGCCATTCAGCTCTAAAGAAACAATTGCAACTTAGCAAATTTTAATCCAACTTCGTCAAATGGCGTCGTCGGCAAGAATAGACACAACGTTGTTATTAGATTATTTTGACCTCGCCAAAACTACGTTATGCTAACGAAACCTAAAAGTTCCGTTCAAAACAATCCAGTTATTAATAATTTTATGGAACCCCTATATGCAAAATCTTTGTTTCCTAAAACAGTTCTATGTTTAGATAGAGTGGTAGAAGAGGTAAATTATTTTTTGTTTATCTATATTAAGTTTGTAAAAAAAGGCAATGTCTACAAGAACTGATCCGATTACGTCAATCATTTCACTGATTCAGCAAACAATACAATTTTAATTGTAATCGGTAGTTAACTATGTATCTTATTCTAATTTTATATCCGTTGTTATATTATCGAGTAAATAGAATAACAATATTAGCATTTATACTAAACCATTATCGTAATTAATAATAACTAGACTTTTAAACAAGTGTCTATGCATAATGTTATGAACTTAAATAGTACTTATTCCAGGCTACAAACTTGTTTCAAGTTACGTTACAAAAACTTATGACCATGTTATCTACTTGCTTATCTTTTGTACCTGATTGTTAAATCTAAGATTAGTCAGGAACCACGTTTTAGAAATAATTTAGTTTATAGATAAGATCTATAATATGTGTTGATAATTATATCAAGATTATAATCTACGTTTATCATTTCTATATAGGTAAAAGTGAAACGAGACACTATGGCGACACCATAGGCACTGTGCACACACAAATCATATAAATTAATTCTGCTTGAGGCTCATACATTCCTAACACGCTTTGTTTGATGCCCACATTCTTAACGCTTATTATATTCTACAGCTGTAAAATCATCTCAACATGAGCTACACAGCTGCCGAGAGCGTGGTGCCCACCAGCACGTGGGCTGCTACCAGCCTGTTCTATGTCCTCCTGGTACCTGCCCTGATCCTCTGGTACGCCTACTGGCGTATGTCGAGGAGACACATGTACGAGCTTGCAGCTAAACTGCATGGACCACCTGGCCTGCCACTCCTCGGAAACGCACTGGAGTTCACCGGCGGATCTCACGGTAAATTATGATACTTCGTTTTTTGTTGAAAAAGTTATATAATGCAAATACATGAACACGCTGGCAGGCATCTAAACGGTATTATTTACCAACAAAAACAGTCATATCGTGCATCACAAAAGTTAACCGTAAAAATCAGAAATATTCATACGATGAAACTTTGATTAAATCCTCCTAAAACAAATCATTAATTCTTTAATGCTAGAGAAGTATAACGCTAAACTGAATAAGCTTTATTCTTTCTACAGACATCTTCAGAAACGTCATCGAGAAGAGTATTCCTTTCGATGGCGAGTCTGTCGTGAAACTCTGGATCGGACCCCGTCTCCTGGTGTTCCTGTACGATCCTCGTGACGTGGAGCTGATCCTCAGCAGCCACACACACATCGACAAGGCTGATGAATACCGATTCTTCAAACCCTGGCTCGGAAATGGTCTCCTAATCAGTACTGGTGAGTTTATCTTTAACAAGACAATTCATTGTTATTACACATAGTCCGTTGTCAACATAAGTCCGGTGTCGACTATTTTTGTGCTATAATAAGGAACCGAAGGGAAAACGAATGCCGAAGCGCTAAAAATAACCTGCTACAATCTACATAAAGGCAGATCTATATATATATAAAAGAGAAAATATGTGTAAATGTTCCTTATAGACTCCGAAACGGCTGGACCGATTTCAAAAATTTCTACACTATCCCCGGATGACGTAGGCTACTTTTTTTGTCGGGATCGGTTACTACGCGGGAGACACCGCGAGGCGTCCTCTAGTCACTTATAAAAAAACTAAATTAAAACAAAATTATGTATGTACTTCATTGTTACCCTTAGACACAGTCACTGCCCAAGTCTTGATGTTAAACCGTAATAAACTTTGTAGACGATTACAGAATTTCAATTGGCGAAGTTTTATTGAGGAAAAGATTTTTATCTTAGACCTAAATTCCAGGAGGCAGCGTCTATGTTCACAAATAAGGTCGTTCCTTATTTCTACTTTATGTACACATTAGACATAAACAAAGCAAATCCATAAACCGAGTTCAGGAAATACTTTACAGCCGCATAACGAAGTCTCAATTAACTCGTAATTATTATCGTTACGAGCATTGATTAAATGAACCCGTCTTGTGTATCAATCTGATATATTTTTCTTTGTAATCTCAGGCCAGAAATGGAGGTCTCACCGCAAACTGATCGCTCCCACCTTCCACTTGAACGTGCTGAAGAGTTTCATCGACCTGTTCAACGCCAACTCCAGGGCCGTTGTCAACAAACTGAAGAAGGAGGCTGGAGAGTTCGACTGCCACGACTACATGAGCGAATGCACCGTGGAAATCTTGCTTGGTAAGTAGATTTCTATCTCGGTACTTATGAAATTAGATCAACGCTATCGACTTTTCTAAAGGTAGAAGAGGCCGGAGTATTTGTACCATTACTTTTACCGTATTGGTACTAAAAAAAACATTTTCGACTATTGGTGTTCGATAAGCATTGTAGAATTTGCCTTGTCATTACGGATAATAGGTACCTACCTATTACCGCCAGTTTTGCGTATAACATTGAAAAGCTTAATTTCAATACTAATAGATGGAAATGAGGCGGAAAAATACACCCAATTGGTTCAACTTATTCAAATATTATAAATACAAAAACTCTATTGTATTCATTGGAATCAATAAATTACCCGATTTACCGATCAACAAGTTTTTTGAATAATACATTCTAATTAGTTAGAATAACATTTCATTTCAATGTTATGTCCCCTACGTACTACTAGGCATGCGTAGGATCATTCAGTTTTTGTTACCAATGGTCATATGCGCGTGCGGCGAATACTTAATTATAATTTAAATATATTCCCTCTCAATGACTCGTCTACTCAGTGCAATTCACTTTTGTTTGGTCTTAGTCAAATATAGGTGTGTCTGCTTTCTCATTGATAACTGCATCAAAAACTAATGAACACTATGCAATTCATATGCAGATCGTTTGCCTAGATTTGCGAGCCACATTTACCTGAATATTAAAGATAAATGTGAAGGGACATAAATATGATTCAAGATAAGAAAACAAACAAAAACGCTTAAAACTCGCTCATTCGTGAATAATAAGACTCAGATTAAACAAAAACACCCCAAAACTAGACTGAACGCGTTAAGTGGAAATGGTCTTAAATCTCAAGGTGTTTGCACTAAAATAAAGCAGGATAAAGAGCATTTTGTATGCAATGTCACGTAGCATGGCACGCTGTGACAACACGGCGGCCCTCACATGGACAGCAGACCGTGTTCTTGAAGCAAATGCCGCGAGAACCTATTAAATCGTTTGCGAAATCTACGAGACGAAGATTACCTACGTGCTGATTCAACTCACTCTTATACAAAATTATGTTTAATGCACAAAACTTGACAGTCGCACCGCCGCCGCCGCCGCTGCGCTAACTATTGCATATTGCATGATCGTATTATGCGGTTTTAAGAAGTAGTTCTATGCAACTATAGGTAATGCCTAGATTTTCAAACTACGCAAATGTACACTTATCACGTAGCTAATAATCGCCTTATTGCGTACAATAATAATAGTCATTAAAAGGAACTTGAGATAAATGGAACACTAAATAGCAGTATGGATTGTATCCGTGATATTTATGGTGTAATTATGTAGTTTGCTTTGAACAATTTATCCGGTTCAGTGCAGACCCGCCTAAACTTGTGGTATAGTACCTCCTATTCTACAAGTTTTTCCTTAAGCAGAAAACGGAACCTCGAAAGGAACTAAAAAAAAACCTTTGCGTGTTAAGTTTCGACCTAATTTAACATTATAAGGATTAACAAAACTTAACAAAAGCTATTATTCGAGGCTTTTATTTCTATTATTATTAGCTATAAACGTTGTCGCTATCAAAATTGCTAGTTTTGCTAATCTACCAGTCACGCTATCAAAATGAAGCAACATAATAATCGACTAGATTAAAATTTTGTAATTTGAGTCTTTAAGTCCTGCATTGTAGTTAAGTTTTATAACGGTAGAAACCCCATTGGTAGATATGCAGCTCGGTGCGAGATTCAATAAAGAACAGCGTGCCAGAGGTCATTATTATATCATAAAGACGAGTCTCTACGGCCAGTGTTGATGAAAGTATGATTGAATCATTGGTACGTGCGTGGTACCACTCGGCACTGATTCACAGGCACGTAGTACTACCGGGCGGCAGGGCAGGCGACCCCCCACATGCTCACGTGCTAATGGCCAATATTCGCCATTCCCGGCCACGATCGTTACGTTCCTTTATTGTTATCCTCCTTACGCAATTGTTTATTCAATGGAGGTCAAAAACTCTTTCTTTTTAATATTAATAGCAGTGAGCGACAGCGCGCTCGGCGTTTACGGCAGATTTAATATCAGTTGATGTTTAATCGGCTTTTTAACAATAATATTAAACCGCGTTAAGCGTACTCTAAAATATCGCCCTAGACATAACCATCAAACAGCAACCGGCCAGCTATTACAAGTCCACTGAGCTTTTACAGTTTTACTTTCATTTGAAAACTGCTATCATAATTTCCTACTGTTACTTTTGCCTATAACCCTAGAAAGTACCTGTAGATATATAAATTAAATGTGTGCAAAGTTATTTTCATCATCCATTTGTTAAAAAAGATATTTTTATTTATTCCAGAAACCGCAATGGGTGTAAGCAAATCCACACAAGACCAGAGTGGCTTCGAATACGCTATGGCTGTGATGAAGATGTGCGACATCCTTCACTTGAGACACACTAAGATCTGGCTCAGGCCAGACCTTCTCTTCAAACTCACCGACTACGCTAAGAAGCAGACCAAACTTCTCGATGTCATCCACGGTCTGACCAAGAAGGTAAAACACATTACTTATTAGTTCATCTTGTTAACTCGAATTAACTAGCCGTCCTAGACCCATGACCTATTTATTGGACGCTACTGGGAACTATTTATTGATGCGACCATCAAAGGTGACGGAATAAACTAGCATAATAATGAACCGCATATAAATACCTAACTATGATTTGATTCAAACTACTGAAGCACTTACCTCATTGCACTTATGAATTTCAAGGTTATCCGAAGGAAGAAGGAGGAATTCAACTCCGGCAAGAGGCCAACAATCTTGCAAGACTACAACAACACCACCGAGGAAGCCAACAAAACTACATCCGTGGAGGGTCTGTCGTTCGGACAGTCGGCTGGTCTTAAGGACGACTTGGATGTTGATGATGCCGATGTAGGACAGAAGAAACGTCTAGCGTTCCTTGACCTCCTACTCGAGAGTTCACAGAGCGGCGTTGTTATTTCCGACGAGGAAATTAAGGAACAAGTAGACACCATTATGTTTGAGGTAAATATTCTAAATTTGTGGAGTCGACTACATCAATGTATGACGAGATGGTAGAATGTATAATTATACTATAAATTTAATGTTTCATTCAGGGTCACGACACAACTGCCGCTGGCAGCAGCTTCTTCCTATCAATGATGGGCGTCCACCAGGACATCCAAGACAAAGTTATTGATGAGCTCGACAAGATCTTTGGTGATTCAGACCGCCCAGCCACATTCCAGGATACTCTGGAGATGAAATACCTAGAAAGGTGCCTGATGGAAACATTGAGAATGTTCCCCCCAGTGCCAATCATTGCGCGTCACCTTAAACAAGACATCACTCTTCGTACGTATCTAATATTTACCATTTTTCTGTATTTATGGAACATTTATAACAAGCATCTTTAAAACGTTATCATTGTACAGCTTCCTGTGGAAAGCAAGTGCCCGCCGGTACCACTGTGGTAGTGGCGACGTACAAGCTGCACCGTCGCCCCGACGTGTACCCCAACCCTACCAAGTTCGACCCCGACAACTTCCTACCTGAAAGGTCTGCCAACCGTCATTACTATGCATTCGTGCCTTTCTCCGCTGGACCCAGAAGTTGCGTCGGTGAGTACATAAAGAATAAGCTCTTAAAGAAATATACCTACGTCGTGCTCTATATTGTTGTACTAAATCTGTGTGCTTCTTCCAGGTCGTAAATACGCCATGTTGAAGCTGAAGATTATCCTGTCTACGATACTCAGGAATTTCCGCGTCCACTCAGATCTTAAGGAGGCTGACTTCAAATTGCAAGCTGACATCATCTTGAAGCGTGCTGAGGGTTTCAAGGTCCGCCTGGAACCACGCAAAACTACCAAAGCATGCTAAATAGTTGCATAAGATTCCTAAATTAATTTTAATTTTATGTAAATATACGGCGGACGCATGGCTCTCGCATTTTTGTTAAGCCTGTTCTGATAGCACAAAATTGTTTTGTTACATATTGTTATTGTCAAAAAAGATGTTATATCGGTGGCAGACCCTTTACACACGGGAAGGTTTTGAAGATGGTACAACCATTTGCATGTTTTGCTCAATATTATTTAACTATGCGGTTAGTTTAGGTTCTTTGTAAATAGACATTTAAATTATACCCTTTGTACGTTGTACGATGAATGAGACGAACTAATAAACTTTACATTAAATGTAAACTATATTTTATTTCTAAATATCCTAACTATACTCTAATTAGGTGCATTGGCCCCTAATTAAAAAATATTACTCAGTAACAACTCTTTTAGTATGAGTATCTATAACACGACTCATTTCACCGTAGCTGCTGTGTCGCAGACTGATGTCATGAACGGTTGATGCCCTGGTTAGCTCCGCATCTTGCGCGGATATATCTGGCGCGCTGACTGTAGGCTGATTGGCTGCTAGTTGCATCCTATAAAAATTTAATGTAGATGTGTAGTAAGTACAGGAATATTAATTCGTGTACACTTTTATACGCCATACTTAAGTAAAACAATTATATACCATAGAACATCCAGAGGAGTTCGTTTGTGTGCGGGGCACGGACACGGCAAAAAGTCGTGGTGTTGTTTCTTGATCCACCAGCCCGAATGCGACAGTTTCCACTCAATCGTTTTCATTTTAGCGACAGAACAATCGCCAGCCTCTTTCAATAAACTAAAGTAGGAGGCCATAAGTTCTTGACCTGTAACATAAATTAATATCAGCAAAAATCGTATAATAATATGCCACATATTGTTTTTTTTTATGGACTTCGCCTGCTATGTAAACCACTGTCACTATCATTAAGGGCCCCGCACAGCCGCACACAAAGCAGCCTAACCAACGTATGTGAGCCCACGTACTAGGCGGCCACAAATTCCTGGCTGCAGCACTCAACGCGCCTGATTTACGGCAGTCATTAGATTCACAGCAGCTCATTGACTGCGCGCAGCCCGAGCAAGTGTAACGAATGCATGTAGCTGCCGTCAGTTTCCACTCACTTGTCGTCTGGCCATCGATTGACTGATATAATTGGCTGCTCAATATTCCGGACTGGTTAGTGTGCGGGCGGCCTAAACTATCTCCGATAACTGAAACCAGCGTCTTTCAATATTCGGCCCAGCTTTGCTTTACTAAGCAAAAAGGCAAAAACCCATATCTACTGTGTATGATTGAATTAGAACACAAAATATAACAGGTTATTTACCTGCAGAAATAGCCGTCATCAGTCTTGATTGTTCAGCTTCTTCTTCGTATACTTCTAGTGTGTTCTGGTATATCGCGGTCGTGCTCTCAGGTGTTTTTTTTGTATCCTTTTGCTTGTCAACGACGTTAGCATTGACGTTAGCATTATCAACGACGTTAGCATCTTTAACCTTTTATAATTAATATATATATATATATATATTTATCTTTTTTATATCTAAACTAGATGCTGTCCGCGACTTCATTCTTATGGAAATTCCAGACTACAATCTATCTCTGTGCTTTTAATCCAGATCCGTTCAGCCATTCTGACATTTTTGAGTAACAAACATCCATCCAAACCTTCGCATTTATAATATTAGTACAGAAGATATTAATATCCTTCTATTAGTAAGGGCAACTGATAGAAAAGTTGCCTTTTGAATATATTCATACGGCTAGTTTTGCTAACTATAAAGAATAACTATAAAGTAAATTAAGCATTTGTTAAACTGTGTACCTTTTTATCTACCTATCTGAATAAATAAAATTCATAGACTTAAATAATAATGCATACTGGTTCAAAATGAAAGCCCATGAAGCAAATAAACGCTTCAGCCAGATGCTGGGTGCCCAGTTCTGGCCTCTCCCTCCTCAGGTGGAGCTCGCCAAGCAGATGCAGCGCCCGCCCGAGGTGCCGCCGTAACCCATGCTCCATGGCACTGGCACCCATCTCCGTCAGCAACTTGGCGGCTGCTTCATGCTCGCCCAATCTGTAGCAGATAGGTTTTATTTAATAATAGTTTAGGTTAGTGAAAAAAATGTTTGCAACTTGAAAGAATAGTGAGAAATAAGATTTCCTACCAATGCCGCTAAAAAATGCTATATCTTATTGATGATGTTAGACGCAAACAATACGAGAATAAAGAAGAAATCTAGGTAGGTAGGTCAGTTGTTGTAGGAAAAAATCTATGTCTTATAAGCCTGACAATAAATGTTGCATTAAACGGTTAGCTTATTCAGTTGAAGTGCATAAAATTATGGTTATAGTATATTTAATTACCGCAAATTCAATAGAAACGGGCTTGCAAATGTAATATTCTTGTTAATATGTATTTTATGAAAAGCGGAATATTACTGGTATCACAAGTCATCGTAAAACATGGTAAATAACGCTGCAGGTGTAGTCACATTACGAACTAGCTAGGTACTGTTGTTTGTAAATAGGTAGGTATAATGGCTAACTAATTGTTGTACTTCTTTATTTTCTTTCGGTGACCTAAATCAAAAAACGCGTGCTCTAAAAACAGTGACAGAAAATATCGCGAGGAAATCGGCATGTCTAAGAACCAAAAATTCGAAGAAATGAGACATCCACCAACCCGTACTGGGCCCGCGTGGTGGATTAAGGCCCATACCCTCTCTCA
This sequence comes from Orthosia gothica, assembly GCA_949775005.1. Lineage (NCBI taxonomy): Eukaryota > Metazoa > Arthropoda > Insecta > Lepidoptera > Noctuidae > Orthosia > Orthosia gothica. Next base: position 20,964,485 of record OX459045.1, on the reverse strand, counting down.
CAGAGAGGAGGCCTGTGTCCCAGCAGTGGGAACAAGAATAGTCTAATGATGATAATGATGACCTAAAGCAATATATGTAACTAAGAAATTTTCAGCTATTCCACTAATCTTTAAGCTTTTGTTATATAAACTTTAAACAATGTGTATGTCACACAAATATCATCTTATATTTACCTGACCCTCTGTTTTGCTAAAACCACCTCCAAATTTTATAGTTCCGCTGCAGCCTAATTGCGTAAGTGAATTCGGCAAGACAGGTTTTGACCGCCATCAATCTTATTTATTTATTTGAAATATAGCACAGCCACATCACATGCATTACAAATCGGCAAAACAATCTATACAAATATTGGACCAATGCATATGACAAGTACGGCGTACATAACACTCATCGTAACATTGCTGCCCTGAGATAACTATGAATTATAAATACAAATCAGAAAAAGTAGATTAAACAAAAATACAAATGGATAAGTACCTACATATAAATCTAACTTAAATAATTAAGATATTATTAATAAAATTGTCAGAAACCAAAATCATAATGTAAATAATCAAAATTATAATTAAATTATATTATAATCTACCAATCATATAGACGGAAATCCACATCGCGTCATTGATGGCGGTGAAACCGGCGGCATTGTCGAATTCACTTACGCTTTTAGGCTGCAGGACAATCTTATCAAGCCCTCTTGACACCAACGTACCAAGTGTCCAAGTCATCTCAACATCTCTTCGTAGACTGACATCTGCTATACTTAACCTCCCTACCATCAATTTAAACAACTCTATTAATTCTAAAATAAAAAAAATTGAGTCACGGATCGTACCGTTGCATAACAGCTGCCATGTGCATTCTAACGTCGCAAAGCCCTTCAATGTTCTGACTCTCTTCGTGTATTTTGAATGCTCTCTCCAGAGTCTTTTGTGCGTTATTTAAGTTGTTCATCATTAACTGACAGATGCCGATTTCTATTATTGCTTCTGCTGTTTTGTTTATGGCACCGGCTACAAAAAACAAGTAAGTGCAATAAATTACTTCTAGCTGAATTAATGAACTAGATCTAGGGACTTTATTTAAAATGGATGTTAGTAGCCCACTTATTTGACTTTGAGCAACGAACGAGCTGGATATTACATTTCGACTGAAGAAACCTTTCCACTGAATGTTCCAAAGTATCCTGGATTTGATAAAATACTGCTTTACTTAAATATCAACAACAAAGAATCATCGAAACGAAGAAATCTGTCAGCCTATCTGCTAAAAAATTACCCTAAACTGCTTACCACAGCATAAGAATGAATGCCTCACTAACCGTCTTTGGCTCTCCTCTCAGCCAAGCGAGCTAATCTCTCAGCTCTAGGAGTGTCCGACTTCCGCACCGCCCGTGTTTTGTTAACGAGGACCCTGAACAGTTGTAAGGCAGAGCTTCCAAACACGGTTTCAGGAGGAACTTCGTCTCCGACTTTTTCAATTTCGTATAGCGGCCATTCCTACAGACGAACAGAAGTTCTAAATATACTGCATTGTGTGAACACAATATTTAGAAGTGCGTTTTGTACTAAATCATAACTATTAATACTAAGTTTATTAGTACTAACATAGGTCATAAGATACATTTTCGCTAACAGCCTAGTATGTAAGTACTAACATAGGTTAAAAGATTTATTGTTACTAATACCCTATAAGTATTTTTTTGTCAATATACCTTTTGTTGTCTGATTTGTATTATAAGTGAACTAGTTTTTGCCTGTGGTCAAACCATTCGCAAAAGCTAGTTGACTTAAAATAAGAGTGAATGTTGAAAATAATCCCACGGGAGCGTGTTCTTGGGACAAAAAGTATCTTAGAGCCCCTTCACACACAACGCGACGCGTGTGTCGCGTTGTCGCGGCGTTGCTCTTATGTGTGGCAAAAAGTAAACCATGGTCTACCAGTGTCTCAAATGTCATCTAAAGTCGATCATCCGTTGAGGCAAGATTGATTAAGGCGTTTCCATACATACATAAACTCACGCCTTCTTTCCCCCCAGGGATAGGCAGAAACTAGAGAACGCAACCTGCGACGAACCTAACATACTTCCTTTGCCTCACTCTCGTTCATACATCTAGCCATACACGCACACCAGTTATAAGTACTGTGCACCTGGCCTTTCTGAAGAACATCACCAATAAGGTCTATGTATGCCTTTCTAGGGCGTCCCCTCCCGGCGTTTCCATTCACGTCCGCCTTGTAAACACCTTTTGTTAGTCAACCTTCTCTTTCTTCAATCCAATTATTTCTTCTGAATCATGCAACGGATGATACGGCTTTCTCTATTATAAAAAGCTATAAATGAGGCAGGTTTGTGTTCCCCTCAACGGTCCAAAATTCGAAACCAAAATGGCCGACCGTCCATGTTCCCCAGCGCCATTTTGCGCTATCTCAGAAAAACGCCCGGTCTCAGAAAAACGCTGATTTCTCGGCAGTTTTGTATAGGAACTATGTATGAATGTTATTTCGTTAGAATCGCTATAAAATAAGCTATTAGATTTCACAAGGATTTACCCAGTTTACCTTGTAATTTATTTTGTAAATATTGTGTAAAGTCAGTATGAGGGAAATTATTTAAAAACAAAAAAACAAAATAAAAAACATCTAAAAAAAGCTAGCGGCGTGTTTTTTTTTTCCACTATGGTCTCAGAGGGGTTAAGTAATATCGTCCCGTGCGGACAAGTCTCTCGTATAGTTATAAGAGGTTATTCCAAATATGTTGTCATTATATTAATTCAAATCTCCCAGTAGTCGCTATCTAGAATAACAATTAGGTTATACGAAATGACTAGCAGGTAAGCTAGGTATGCAAAATGAGATAAAGTTGTGTCGCATTCTTAAAGTCCTAGAAATTATCATTTGTATTATTATTCTTGAGAAAATATTTACCTATTTGTTAAATACTATTCGCAAACTTCGTAGTTCGTATTTTTTTGTTCTCCATATGTAAATAATACTACAAGGGAAAAATATTATACCTACGGAATAACTTTAATCAAATGAATTAATAATTAACCTTGCCAATAGCAGCATCTCTCACTTCTGTCAGTAACGCAAATGGTTCTTCTGGATCAGCTCCTGGAACTAATACATACATTTTAAAAAATAAGGGCTTCCGTTTCTGTGTTCACCAGTTGGCGCCACTGGCGATTAAGGTTCTTAAATATAGCTTTTAAACGTTGTTATTACGCGCACAGAAGCATAGTTTGAATTAAAATCATTTCTAATGCCGTAAAAGTGCTATTGAATATAAAATTGAGTAGATATGCTGCAATTTCGCACATTTTTTTTTTTAAAGTAAGATTTTTTTCGAATCGATAAGAAGACGACCAGCGCCCCTAACGGCAAATTGAAACCCTCATTGGAAAACCTCGGCAAGTGTCGGTAGTGACATCTATAAAGTCACATCTCGTTATTAGATTTTCTAGTACAGGTTTCAGACAAAAAAGACATACACATTTTATGTAAAATCTGATGATTGCCAAAATGAATAATTTAATTTTAATTTAGTCAGAGTTACCCGAAGAGCCCTTTTTCGAAGAAAGATGATGAACATTCCACCCTGTTCCTAATCATCATCGAGGGCTGGAGAACTATTATCCAGTCCTTACACCCATTTCTTTGTGGTCAGAGCAGCATGTAACTAGTCATGTAATTTATCACACAATCCATCCATCTTTTACTTAGGTTTGGTTCCACCCTGTTTGCCATAAATCATTTGGGCCACGTTTCTCGACGCTATATTATCGCTAAACTAATATGACAAATTGTCAAGCACGCGTGCTGTGATTGGTTGAATAAATTTTCAACAGCCAATCACAGCAGATAACCGGCGATTTGAGATATTGGGTGTTACCCAAACATACTGGCAGTTTAATAAAAGATAACTTACACTTGTCCAGCAGAAACTTTCCATAGTGGTACTTGCAACAAGCTTTCAACCGACCCCCATCGATAAGGTACTGACTAGATACAGCAATCGATGCATGAAAGAATTTTTCGGCTAACCATAGAATACCTTTTTCCCTTTCAGAATAGTAGAGCGCTAGACTGAGTAAGTGCAGGCATTCTTTCTTAGGGTTTTCTGGTGGATAAATAAATAGATATTATTAGACACTATATAATTAAAAATAAAACACAACATTTATTAAAGCAGCCATTCTATACCTTGTAAGGCACTACCCTATTGTATTAATTCGCTTCACTACCAGGCACTATATGTACCTAATAGGTAAAACAGTTCTTATAGGTAGGTAAATTATTTGTTCTAAATTCAATATCACAAGTTGTTAAAAAGGATTTTTTTACGAAGAAGATAGCGAGCCTGCAGTAGTTGTTTTTGTATAATAATCCAAAATATTATTATTTATTCTTATACAGGTACTCATCATCATCATCATATCAGCCGAAAGACGTCCACTGCTGGACTTAGGCCTACCCCAAGCGTCGCCACATTGACCGGTCCCGTGCATCTCGTAACCAGCGGATCCCCGCAACCTTCACCAGGTCATCGGTCCACCTAGTGGGATGCCTTCCAACGCAACGTCTTCCGGTTCGCGGTCGCCGTTCCAGAACCTTTCTGCCCCATCGGCCATCCGTTCTGCGAGTAATGTGTCCTGCCCACTGCCATTTAAGTTTAGCAATTCTTCAGGCTATGTCGGTAACCCTGGTTATCTTGCGGATCTCTATATTTCTGATTCGATCAAGCAAGGAAACTCCGAGCATGACAAACGCACTAAAACCGCTGCCGCACCGGGCGTATTTTACTGAAATTTTCACCATCTCAAAGACAATTTAATAATCTACAGTTTGATCTAAGGCTTTTTTTAAGTCATAGGTAGAATAAAAAGAAAAGAAAAAAATAGCTTAGTAAGAATCAATTGGTACACACCATTTTCACGTTCTCTTTCAGCTTTCTGCAGAATGTCTGAGATGTGTTCCAAGTAATCTTCCCTCTTTCTAAGGTCCACTACAATACCGATATCGTCTTCGTTGACAAGCTGGACGTTATCGTAGATGAGGTCTTGTAGATAGGATGCTGCGTCTCTATGCCCGGATTCTTTAAGTTCCCAAATGAGACATTCGTGTAAAGGACATTTTTGCCTTGAAAATGTAAAATTTTACCATGAAAAATCATTTCAATTACCTAGTAGTCTCTTTCTAACAAAAGTTAGTAATCGACGGTAATGATAAGTGATTTTATTTCTGTAAGTTGGTTTGAACAAACACTTTTTCATGTCGATCATATTTTTAAAACTAGGTGAGGTCGGCGTTTCCTATCTTATTACTCTGAGAAGAAAGGCTGAAACAAACTCAAGAGGTCACAGTATCTTTTAAATACCAGACTAAATCTTGGTTAGATCATGTGATGCCCATCATGTAGAATGATGTCTGAAATGGTCTTTTGAGAAAAGAACCAGCCAGATTGAGTGGACCTGTCCAGTCAGTGCACGCATTTGTCAATAACCAACTAACTATCAACAACAGCTCAACTCAGAATTTAAGGAGCACAACGATTCGACGAGCTCAATCCCAAGCCTTTTTTAACCCCCGCCGGAAAAAGAGGGGTGTTATAAGTTTCACGTGTGTTGCTGTGTATCTGTGTTTCTGTGTATCTGAGTGTCTGTCTGTGGCATCATAGCGCCTAAACGGATGAACCGATTTTGATTTAGTTTTTTTTGTTTGAAAGTTGATTTTGTCGAGAGTGTTTTTAGCTATGTTTGAATAAAATCCCTCTCACAGAGAGGAAGCCTGTGTCCCAGCAGTGGGAACATTAATAGGCTGATGATGTGATGTGATGTGAATAAAATCGGTTCAGCCGTTCAAAAGTTATGGGCGACAGTAAATGTTTGAATCGGGCTGTTTTTGCAAGACATATGTGTCGGGGTTTTTTGAAATTTTACTTGTCGCAAGATAAATGTGTTGGGGGTTTTGAAATTTTGACATTTTACTTGTTTTGAGTCAAAATTAATCACAAGTGATTCGATTGGTTGATGCAAATTCATTCAACCACGCTAACGCTAACGAGCTAACGCGCATTTGACAGTTTTTCACATTAATTATATTATGATTTTTGTTCTAGAAGCTGGACCTAAGTTTTAGCATACAATATTGCACGCTGACACATGCCGACAGCATGGAATTATACAAGGATAGTCCACATTGTGAGCTATCATGTTTAAATTCTGTTAGGCCTGGTAACTCGTGCGACTATTGATACTACTACCTATATACTTGCGCATGCGCATTACAGCATAAAAACAATTACAGGCGACACCGACGCCGCAAACGTCTCTGATGCTTTGCAAAGCCTTGGCAGCCCCATCGATTGAGCGAAACGTGTAAAATTATACCTAAAGGGATTCATACGTCGTTGGCGAATATTTTTCGCTCAAGCTGCACGAAGTTGCCTTACAGAATGCCCTAAAATTTACTATCTTCTTTCTCGTCTGCTGTAACACATGCAAACCTGCGAATTATCTTTTCCAAGCGTACGGATTAGAGTTCTCAATTTCATTTTAACCAACTTACCAAAAAGGAGGAGGTTTTATGATCGACTTCGTTTGCTTTTTTTTTGTGTGTGTTCACCGATATCTCCGTCAATTGTGGACCGATATTGTTTTTTTTTTGTTTGAAAGAGGATTTGTTCCGGTCGGATCCCCTCGATCTGATCCCCTGCTGGTTTTTTTTTTTAAATTTCCTTTCTGATCCACTACAAACTTTGACATTCCGGTCTGATCCCCTTACTCTTTTTGACAGACAAGTACAGTCAAGAGAAAACAGTTGTTTATGTAATTTTTTTTTTTTTTTGCGCCGGTTCGGTCGTGCATAGAGTACTGCCATGCTCTCACTTCTGGGACGGATCTGCCAAATACCAGCTTGATGCACTTGAGTCGATTGACAGACGGGCTAAGAGACTTATTGGCAACGATGCACTGGTCGCGTCAAAGCTCCATGCCTACAACATCGACGCCGAGTTGCCAGCCTGTCGGTTTTTTATCGGTTACATTTCGGGGAGTGTACGACGGAACTGACACAATTTGATTCCGCCTAGCCCTTTCCATCATCGGACTACAAGACGTCCGGCCATGCGCCATCGGTACATGGTGGACATCCCACCCATACGCACAAAGCGTTTTACTAATACTTTCATGGTGCGCACTGATAAGGAGTGGAATTCCCTTCCGGAGTCTTAGTTCCCTGGTACCTACAACCTTGGGGTCTTTTAAGTCAAGAGTGAATAGGTTACTTCTAGGCAAGCGTGCTTCACCATAGGCCACATCATCGCTTACCATCAGGCGAGGTAGTGGTCAAACGCGAGAAAAAAGTCAAAAAAAAAATTAAAAAATTTGATTCTTTGTTCCTTATTACTAGCGTACACGTTTTCATTACAATAAGAATTACGAACATAATTATGTGTTTCAATAAACCCTGTACCTATTTGCGGCTGACTGTCCAAAAACCTGTTAATAGGTAACTAGGGGATCCGACCGGAATAAAATATTTAAATTAGTTTGTGATACCCTGCACGGTGGATCAGACCGGAATAGAAAATATTACAAAAAAAACTGATCCCCAGGGGATCCGACCGGAACAAATCTGAAAGAGTATGTTCCAAAACTGGACCTATTTTAATTTGGTGAAGATTGATGAAGAACTTCGGAGATATACAAAGAACTCTTCAATAAATAACGACAAATCTTTCGGGATTGCTGCAATCGCGTGTCTGTTTATTGGTTATACCATTTCATAACATAACATCACGCCAGTACACTCTAAAGGGGTACGGCTGCAATCGCGTGTCTGTTTATTGGTTATACCATTTCATAACATAACATCACGCCGGTACACTCTAAAGGGGTACGCAGATGTGTACAGTTTACCTTGGTACACTGTCATTTCACCGGTTATGTTCAGTTTCATGATATTCGGGTAATCTATTCTGGCATTATAGGTACCTTACTAAACTACTTGCCTATTAGGTAGGCACAACTAAAAAGTGTTTTTATTTTTATAATATCAGCATTATACTCAATGCCTGTGACGAAGTGACTAAGGAGTTTAATTTGTTCCACTTGCTCAAAAAAAAACTCCGCGGTATTTTGTACCCGCCTCAAAAACAAGCAAAGCGAAGTTAAAAATTGAGGAGTCATGCATATTATATTAAAAATTTTCCCTTTTTCAATAATCAGCTTTCGTGATGGCGCGATGCAATTCGATTTATATCACAACGATAAGCGATATTTACTAAGCCAAATTGTAAGTATGTTCACATGGACGCAATGCGATACTACAATTCAATTTATATCACAACGATAAGCGATTTTTACTAAGCCAAATTGTAAGTATGTTCACATGGACGTAATGCGATGCAAATCGATTTATATCACAACGATAAGCGATTTTACTAAGCCAAATTATAAGTATTTTCACATGGACGCAATTCGATTAATATCACAACGATAAGCGATTTTACTAATCCAAATTGTAAGTATGTTCACATGGACGCAATGCGATGCAATTCGATTTATATCACAACGATAAGCGATTTTGACTAAGCCAAATAGTAAGTATTTTCACATGGAAGCAATTCGATTTATATCACAACGATAAGCGATTTTGAATAAGCCAAATTTTAAGTATTTTCACATGGACGCAATGCGATGCAATTCGATTTATATCACAACGATAAGCGATTTTTACTAAGCCAAATTGTAAGTATTTTCACATGGACGCAATGCGATGCAATTCGATTTATATCACAACGAAAAGCGATTTTTACTAAGCCAAATTGTAAGTATTTACACATGGACGTAATGCGATGCAATTCGGTTGATACGCACTTGAATTTTCTTAGAAAATAAGTGTGCGATATCGCTTATTTTATTTTATTTATTTAGGTAACCAACAGCGATACTTAAAAATATTTTACAAAATATGCGTATTACAATTTGTATGGCCGATAATAGGTTTCCCTGTGTAACTGGGATAAATGTTATCGACACAAAATTGCGTCGCGCCATCGGGAATGGGCCTAACAAGATTTGCGTAGGTGATCGATCGAATAAGTCCTATTTTATCGCACATTTGTGTCAACATGTTCAATTTAGTTCCAAACATTCATACCTTCGTACGCCATTGGAATCGAAAAGCACCATAGAAAACAAAGCTTTACTTCGAAATGCTTCCAAACTATTTTTCGTCATACATGCCATTAGTTTAGGCAATTGTCTCTTCCTCGGAAACGTATTAGAATTCATTATTGATTTTTGATTTCACCTTCTATATAAACTAGTTTGAAAAATATTAAAATAAATTATAATGTTTCAAAGGTGACAGGATTAGACAGTAAACCGCACAGAACATATATACCCTAAGCCGGGAAACAGCGTGTCAAAAATAAAAGTAAATATTATTATTTAAAATTTTCTGACTGCCGATTTATTTATTTTCTTGTTTTGTGTGCAAGGAGTATCGATTATTCAAACAAAAATTTAGGCATTATTGTATCCACTTCTGCTTGAATTAATAAAAGTAACTGGGCGACCGTACTCTGCTTGGGTGTAAATAAAGAAAACGACGTTTTCTAAAAATGAATCCTAGCTAAATCGATTTATCGTCCCCGAAACCCCCTGCATATTAAATTTCATGAAAATCGTTGGAGCCGTTTCCGTTTAAAGATATTAGATAGATTCGGTTCGGAAGACGAGTTGGGAAACTGACTACATGTACAAAATGACGTGTTAGTGAAAGAGACTTATTTGAGATAGTGACGAGATACCTAGTGTGACGAGTTGTCATCACAAACTAAAATTCACTTCTTAATATATGTGTAGAGGCCCTAACAGATTTTCTAGGGAGCGCCATCTTCACTTAGTACATTATTACCTCAATGTCTTCACTACCCTATTGTTATAGTTTCAAGACAAAGGTAAATGACCCCAAATAATATAATACAATAAAAAGGCCTTGTTAGTTTTTATGAGTGCTCTCGTTAAATTTTATGATGCATTCGGCAGAGCTCTGTCCGACCCCACATCATAATAAGTCAGTGAGACCTGAGAGTCACCACATTCTAAATAAATACGTGGGACACTCAGAAAGTTTTGCGAAACTAAAAAAAATTGTTCTATACGTACATATATTTTTATTAAATCTTTTCAAAGTACTTTCCACCAGCCTCTATACAAAGATTCATGCGCCTAAACCAGTTTTCAAAACACTTTTTCCAGTCCGCCGCAGACACCTCGTTTACAGCCTGCTCGAACGCAGCCAGCGCATCTTCCGGCGACGAAAATTGTATCCCTTTGAGCTGATTTTTTATTTTTGGGAATAAAAAGAAGTCACACGGTGCTAGATCAGGGCTGTAAGGAGGGTGACCCAGGAGTTTGACTGGCGTGCTGTCCAGGAAGTCCCTCGTTTTGAGTGCGGTGTGCGCAGGTGCATTGTCGTGGTGGAGCAGTAGCCCGCGGAGCCCTGTGTTTGGTCGCTTGTTGCTTATAACAGAGAAAACTTCTGGCAAACATTTGGTAGTATACCATTCGGCATTAATGCTTCTTTGATCCCGTAAGGGAATTGATACCAAGTGGCCAGTCAAATTAAAAAAGCTAGCGATCAAAATCTTACCCCCGCTTCTAGATCGCTTCACTTTGGTAGGCGTTGGCTCATTTTGAAACACCCAAACAGTCGACTGGCGCTTGGTTTCTGGGTCGTATTGATAAATCCAGGACTCATCACCTGTAACGATGTCGTAAACACGCCGAGACGAGCCTGCTTCAAATTTGTTAAGCATATCACGGCACCATTCCACCCGGGCCTGCTTCTGAGCATCGGTGAGGTTGTGCGGCACCCAGCGTGATACTATCCTCCTCACGCGAAGATGGCTGTGTAGAATCTCGTGAACGCTTCCCGATCCAATCTTCAATATGTGTTGAATCTCCTGATATGTAATTCGCCTATTGTCTTGGATTAAATTTTTCACTGCTAGCACGTTTTCTTCGGTAACAGCCGTCAAAGGGCGACCGCTTCTTTCGTCATCCCCCAAAGTTGGTCGACCGCGCTTGAATTCGTTATACCAACGATACACGGTTGCCTTGGAAGGGCCTTCATCCATGAATGCCATTTGAAGTCTATCGTACGATTCATCCGGTTTCAGGCGACACTTGAAATCGTATAAAATCATAGCTCTAAAATGTTCCCGGCGCAGATCCATATTTCAGTGAGACACAATACTTTGAATTAACTCGCAAAAAATGTGGAGGGAAATTTTGAAATTGGAACTTACTTATTTTTACTTATAAATAATCATATTTTCGAAAAACATTATAACTGGCCAGTCTCTCATATATAAAAACTTTTTTTCGCAATACTTTCTGAGGGGCCTGGTAGGTACCTACATCAAATAAATATTGTGGTAGTGTGCTACATTTTGTGTTTTGATCATTGAGGTAATAATATACTGCGTACTAGTACATATTATCTCAATGGTTTTGATATTGTTATTATTACTTGATACTTCGAAATGAGTGCTCTTGATCTCGATATCCATTAATGGAAAGCGATAGATGACGTATACGACGGAATGAGCTTGCTCTGCATAAGCCTGTTCACTCCAGCTTTAAATGCTGACGGATTTTATATTATTGGTGGATAAAAAGGAATCATGATCTCAGACTTTTGTCATTTCTTTCATTTTGAGACTAATGATATAACTCCGTCTATGGACATGTATAAAGAGATCTTCGTCACGTGCGACGCACGAATGTGTTGCAACATGGCTCATTACATTCTACATGATTGTATATATCGCCGCTATAAGGCAATACTGCTCACATTCACTATCGGCTGTAGTTAACTTGCTCAGAACATGCCCGAATTGGATGTAGGCATTATAATTATAAATGTCTTCAAAGGTATCTTGTTTTCCCATGGCTGATCAAAACAAATTAATGATATGTGGTTGATTATTTTGCTCTTGTTCGTTAGATTTTATCCTTCCACTACAATTTTCATAATTGCAATCAATTCGTGTATTGATGATTAGGTGGCGTAGTTTGAATACTAATTTATTAAGTTTATGAGTTGATTCATTGTGCCACAAATAACTCGACCAAAAAAGTATATAAAGTTAACAATCGACTCGACCAGAAAAAGTGTACGAGTGTATAAAATATAGGTCTTTTGTTTCAGACAGAAAGATAATTCTGTACTAAGCATAAAAAGCCACAAATTCGATTCAACTAGGTACACGTTGGTTAATTGGATGGATGGAAGCGGAGACCTAGCTCTGTAGTGCAACATAGAAGAATCCTATTTAGAACTGATGTGGTGAGGTGCCTATTTGTTAACATGCTTAGGTAATACACTACTTGCCATTGTGGACTCAGTTCTCATTGGGCCTCTTGCGTTTTATGATAGGACAGAAAATCTTTTCTTTTTCTAGAATGTACCTACAATGTTTGCTGTGGGTTTACTGTTTGTTTCCGAATGTCATATCCCCGATGGCTAATTCCCCGAACGAACAAAAAATAAAAAAATATCTAAAGTCTGAATCGCCAAAATTCCATAGCTTCGATTTATCACAATTTCGAATAGCCATTAGATCGAGCGTCCGTTTTGCCGAAAAGCCATTCCAACGATAGTTCTATGCATCGAATGTCTATTGGCGCAACGTGCCAGTAAGTCGAAAGCTATTCAACCTAAAATATTCGAGAAGACTAAAAGAAGGAATAAAAAGTGGCCCAAAAATCAAACTGGGTTTTGGGTTCGGGTGGGGGTTCGAGTGAATAAAGACTGAAAATTATTAATAAATCCGTTAGCTGTAGTTACCAATTTTCTCTACATATTCAAGAGTTTTGAACAATAGTTGTTCACTACTGTTTATTTATTATTATTTACTGGCTGAGTAACTCCGAATCATATATTCGTTCTTGCTTTTGTATACACCTAGTAATACCCAGGGGATTTTTGTAATAGTACAAGACTGCTGAGTCTTTTTAAGGTTATGTGTTATACCTTCGCAGCTCTCTTTCACTGAGCGTATTGACGGAGAACACGTCTTTTCGGCCCGAATCCTCCAAGCCAAGTCTGGTTAAAGTTGATACAGGAATAAGTATCCTACCAGCCCGCCTCGACGCTGGCAACGTTTTTAACATAACGTAACAAAAATTTACACAATTTTAGGTACGGCAATTTACTAGGTAAATGCTAAATTTATTTATTCAACTATTAAGACACCAAGTTTAAATTATTTCACCCTTTTTGCAATTTTATTTGTAATAAGTGACGGTTAGTTATCGGTTTTATTTTAAGAAATCGGGTGGGTTAAGTAAATCGTCACCGAAAGGTCGTTGCACTAAGGTCTTGTTGCCTATTTATAAAAGGAACGCAGTGTCCAACGGGACCAAACTAATTTCATCGCGAACGGTACACTTACATAACTTTTTAACCGACTTTCCAAAAAAGAGGAGGTTATCAATTTGAGTGTTTTTTTTTATGTTTGTTACCTCAGAACTTTTTACTGGGTGGGCGGATTTCGATGATTCTATTTTTATTAGAAAGCTGGTGCTTGTCGTGTGGTCCCATTTAAATTTCATCAAGGTCTGATGAATAACTTTGGAGATATACATCAGAACTCTTCAATAAATGACTGCAAATCACTCGGGATAGATGCAATCGCATGTCTGTTTATTGTTTTTACCATAACATAACATAACACCACACTAGTACGCTCTAAAGAGGGTACGCAAGTGTGAACAGTTAACCCTGGTATACTGTCTTTCCACCGGTTTTGTTTAAGTTTCATGTTATTGGGATAATCAATTATGGCTTCATTTTGGGCATTATAGGTACCTAGCCTGTAGAACTGGTCCATTATGTACCACAACTAAAAAGTAAAAAATAAAAATAAACTTTTTACAAAAAAATACACCGACTTCCAAAAACACTACAAAGTGAAAAATAAATTCAATTTCAGAAGTCGGTGTCAAAAAACGAAGAAACGAAAACAGGAACACCGACTTCCGAAATTGAATTTATTTTTCACTTTGTAGTGTTTTTATTTGGAAGTCGGTGTATTTTTTTGTAAAAAGTTTTTTTTAATTGATATATATAATATTGGATTGATATATGATAAGGAGACCGTGGTTATTCATTTTAATTAAATTAGTTACAATACATTACGCAGGCTATAAAATCTAGAATTTAGAAAGACTATTATTTATCAATCGTTTCTATAATAACTGTACAAAGAGACTTATTTAAAAAAAAACTGTGAGCGGTTTAGAAACTGACTCGCAGATTCTTCTTTATCTTGATTGTTTCTTTCTTTTTTGTTCTTTTTATTTTATGTCCTACGCAATTACTAAACAATGTCGAAATTTTTATAAATAAGGGCACTTATATCTACAGCAATATTAACAGTATCCTAGCCAAATAAAAGCAAATAGTTCCCTTACAGTTGATTGGGTGTGACCTTGAAATGAGGTAACATTATCACTCCGGCGACACACGACCCACGACCCAAATGAAACAAATTACAGATGCTTAGGACGCTGCCACACATTTTTTGTATAACGTTACATAATTGGGATCTTGTTGCTACAATGTCATAGGTAAAGACAGAAAAGTATGAAATAAGGTGTGCATCAGAATGGCGGGTGTATGACTACAAATGGTCATGCTATATGCGTGAGAGCAATGTACGAGCAATGTACCGAATGTACGTAAAATTTGAAGCAATGTACTATTTTAAAACCACAGTTTTTTGAAAAAGTATTTGAGTCGCCATCCTGATATCAGAATGGCGGGTGTATTTAAAATCTGAACAAATTACCTACTATCTGAGTGTGAAATGCCTACCGTAGCAATGTACGACCAATGTACGTTATCATATTAAAAGCATAACCAGATGCTATCAACGGTTAAAGAGTTATTATAAAAATAAAATTTCTCCACATTTAGAGCCTGTTTAATTTTATTAGCAACAAGTTGTGTCTACGTAATACGTTGCTATGTCTAAACTAAAGGGATTTCTTGTGTGAACAAATGTCCATTTTGGCCATTCGATATGCGTGAGAGAAATGTACGAGCAATGTACCGAATGTACGTAAAATTTGAAGCAATGTACTATTTTAAAACCACAGTTTTTAGAAAAGATATTTGAGCCGCCAACCTGATGTTGGAATGGCGGGGGTATATTCAAAAGCTGAATAAATTACCAACTGGCTGATAGTGAAATGCCTACCGTAGCAATGTACGACCAATGTTTGTTATCATATTAAAAGAATAACCAGATGCTATCAACGGTTAAACAGTAATTATAAAAATAAAATTTCGCCAAATTTAGAGCCTGTTCAATTTTATTAGCAACTTGTGCCTACGTTATACGTTGCTATGTCTAAATTATTCGCCGTCCAACCTGTCATTTTACACTTTGACTGTTCAAAACGAATCATTTAGTGATGAACTAATGTGGTAACCGATTCTATCACATATAACAATTGAATTTAACAATGAAAAAGTTTCAATCGATAAAACACAGTTATTTTATTTTTGCTTTATACCTGACTGCCGAAGGAGGGTAATGTGTTTATCTCAGTCTGTGTATGTTTGATGTTCCTAGTGGTGTTCTAGATACCAAACGCATACGCCAATTTTGATGATTCATACGTCAATCAATTCGTCTTAATCTTGCGAGTGGCACTGGCTACATTAAAATGGGAAAATAGAAAAATTCCGGCTTTTGGACGCCATATCGTGGCGTCCGAATTTTCTTTTCTTCAAAGCCCTTCGTATGGGGTATCAAAATAAGTGTGGCGGGCTCTGGCTTGACCACCAACTGGGATTTTAATTTTGATAACACAAATATTATGTCCATAATGATTGAGGAGCCATTTTTTGTATCTTAATTAAATTAATGTACTTATTTAGTGACTTCGAGACTTGGGCTGTACTGCAGTCTCTCCAACGGTGCCAGATGATGATGATGATGATTGAAGTGTTTGTACAGAAACGCCACCATTTCAGTCCGTCTTCAGGATCAGACCTCAAAACCAATATTTCTCCAGCGTGGCGTGAGACAGGGAGATGTCATTTCTCCGAAACTGTTCATTGCTGCGCTGGAGGATGTATTCAAGGTTCTGGACTGGAGGGGCCTAGGCATCAATGTTAATGGCGAGTACATCACTCACCTTCGGTTTGCCGACGATATAGTGGTCATGGCTGAGACCATGGAGAGCCTCAATACAACGCTCGATGACCTCAGTAGAGCTTCCGAAAGAGTGGATCTGAAAATGAACATGGACAAAACCAAGGTGATGTTGCATGCCCATGTTACACCCACTCCTATCAAGGTTGGAGACTCTACACTCGAAGTTGTGGACGACTAAGTCTACCTGGGACAAACGATCCAGTTGGGTAGGGCCAACTTCGAGAGAGAGATCAACCGTCGAATCCGACTCGGCTGGGCAGCGTTCGGGAAGTTGCGCGGTGTCTTCTCGTCCAAATTACCACAGTGTCTCAAGACAAAAGTCTATGACCAGTATGTGTTGCCAGTGATGACATGATCGCGTGAGAGAGACGTGGTCGCTTACAATGGGCCTCATCAGAAAGCTTACAGTCACTCAAAGGGCAATGGAGAGGGCCATGCTCGGCGTTTCTTTGCGTGATCGAATCAGAATGTAGAGATCCGTAAGAGAACCAATGTTACCGACATAACTCGAAGAATTTCCAAACTTAAATGGCAGTGGGCAGGGCACATTGCTCGCAGAACGGATGGCCGATGGGGCAGAAAGGTTCTGGAGTGGCGACCGCGAACCGGAAGACGTTGCGTTGGAAGGCCTCCCACCAGGTGGACCGATGACCTGGTGAAGGTTGCGGGGATCCGCTGGTTGCGAGACGCACGGGACCGGTCAATGTGGCGACGCTGGGGGGAGGCCTATGTCCAGCTGTGGACGTCTTTCGGCTGATATGATGATGATGATGACTTATTTAGTAGTAAGTTTAAAAATTTTGAAGGTTCGTTCCTCGATTTTGTAGTATGTTACTTCAACATATGTGCTGTGCAGTTATATAATATAAAAATAAATTGAGTTTATACAACACAAAAAGTTATATAGACATAAAGGTGGCTCCTCAATCTAAATTGATTTATTTATTTATTTCAACCCTATCACATAAATCTTTACAGGATTACACCCAATAAGATTAATGCGCTAACTACAGTAAACCTAATATTTTACATAACAATAGTATCTAAACCAATTTTAGGTTAGCTTAATTACATATTTTTTTATTTATTTTTAATGTTTGGATTGAGGAGCCACCTCAGAACTAGGAACATAATCGATTAATATTTATCATAATTTGGTATGATTTTGTAATATTTGAGAGTATTTAGTACACAAAAAATCTGAGTTCGGTTGCATTAAAATTAAATAAGTTATCATCGTCTTTTTAGTTCGATCTTAAGCAGATGTGTTTTTGATTTTTTAAATTAACTATTTTTAATTATTACTTATTAGTTAATTTTTTTTTTGGGATTAGATATATTTAAACATAAAAGTGTTATATATTATAGATACACCACAAGAAGGGCTTGGAAGAAAAACATATTTGGGACAACAATATGGCGGCAACAATCCGGCATTTTTCAATGTTCCAATTTTAATGTTGCCAGTAAAAATCAAAGCAAAAATAAAATAACTATGTGTTTAATCGATTAAATTTGTTTCATTGTTAAATTCAATTGTTAAATGAAATCGAATCGGTTACCACATTAGTTCATAACTAAATGATTAGTTTTTGAGCTGTCAAAGTGTAAAATGACAGGTTGCACGGCGAGTAATTTAGCAACGTATAACGCAGGCACAAGTTGCTAATAAAATGGAACAGGCTCTTAATGTGGAGAAATTTGATTTTTATAATAACTCTTTAACCGTTGATAACATCTGGTGATGCTTTTAATATGATAACGTACATTGGTCGTACATTGCTACGGTAGACATTTCACACTCAGATAGTAGGTAATTTGTTCAGATTTTTAATACACCCGCCATTCTGATATCAGGTTGGCGACTCAAATACTTTTTCAAAAAACTGTGGTTTTAAAATAGTACATTGCTTCAAATTTTACGTACATTCGGTACATTGCTCGTACATTGCTCTCACACATATCGCATGGCCAATATGGACATTTGCTCACACAAGAAATTTGGCGAAATTTTATTTTTATAATTATTGTTTAACCGTTGATAGCATCTGGTTATTCTTTTAATATGATAACAAACATTGGTCGTACATTGCTACGGTAGGCATTTCACTATCAGCCAGTTGGTAATTTATTCAGATTTTGAATATACCCCCGCCATTCCAACATCAGGTTGGCGGCTCAAATATCTTTTCTAAAAACTGTGGTTTTAAAATAGTACATTGCTTCAAATTTTACGTACATTCGGTACATTGCTCGTACATTTCTCTCACGCATATCGAATGGCCAAAATGGACATTTGTTCACACAAGAAATCCCTTTAGTTTAGACATAGCAACGTATTACGTAGACACAACTTGTTGCTAATAAAATTAAACAGGCTCTAAATGTGGAGAAATTTTATTTTTATAATAACTCTTTAACCGTTGATAGCATCTGGTTATGCTTTTAATATGATAACGTACATTGGTCGTACATTGCTACGGTAGGCATTTCACACTCAGATAGTAGGTAATTTGTTCAGATTTTAAATACACCCGCCATTCTGATATCAGGATGGCGACTCAAATACTTTTTCAAAAAACTGTGGTTTTAAAATAGTACATTGCTTCAAATTTTACGTACATTCGGTACATTGCTCGTACATTGCTCTCACGCATATAGCATGACCATTTAAAGAAAGAAAGAAAGAAAGAAAGAAAAATATTCATACACCCGCCATTCTGATGCACACGAAATAAGAGATATTAAAAATAAAATAAAAAAAATAAATATACCCAACCCTGTCATTTTAATTTTAATATTGGTTGAAAAAACCACGTAGATATTAGTTTTTCTTCGGTAATGTAGGCATTTTTTTTTATATTAGGTGCTTTATCAAGCCAGTTAGTAACATTTAAAATCAAGGCTTGTTTTGCGCTGACAAACAGTAATAATAAAAAAATAAATGAGCTTGATAAATAACCAGAAAGCCTCAGTAAATGCTCAGTAAATAACTCAGACACATTATAAGTTTCAGCAACAATTTGAGAAAAAAACGAGGTTTCTTATTAAATAAATAAAGCCATATTTTAGGTAGATTCACTTTCGCTCTCAAATAATGTTAATTATTTCTGGAACCAGAAAAACAAAAGCCGGAAAGAAACCCTATGATTCGTAGCATAATGCAGTATTTTCAATAGCTGAGCGAATCCTAAACCTCGTAAAGCAGGCAGTATGTTTTCAACTAACCTTTTTCAGGGCCGTTTCAGGCTGGCGCCGAAAGGTCGCGCGTCGCGCCGCCTCACTGAGTCGCCAAACTATTCCGATCAATTCTACCCCTGTCTCTCTAATCACCACCATTACGATTTACAGTCGATACATATAAAACGCAAATAAAGCAATGATTGTGTAATTTATACGTTTTCTTTGTTTAATGTAGGCTCTAAAAAAAGGTATAGGGTATTTTTGATAGCCTCGCTTTTAACCATTATCTTACCTGATGGTCAGCGATGAAGAAGGCATGCCTAAAAGTTACCTATTCACTCTTGACTTAAAGACTTCCAGGTTATCAATCAATCTGCCTAGCCTTTTTCCAAGTTTCCTAAGTTGGGGTCGGCTGCGAGTCTGGATTCAGCTGAATACCAGTGTTTTACAAGGAGCGAATGCCTATCTGAACTCCATAACCTAGTAATTGGGTAATACAATACCCCTTGGCAAGACTGGTACCAGATTTCAGACTTCTGACCGCCTGTAAAGACTGTTAAAGATCTTCAAATTTCAGCCGGGACCAACGGCTTAACGTGCTTTCTGAGGCACGGGGGAAAATCGCTATGTAAAGGTGGTGTGACCCATCAACGAATCAATCTTGGCAAGCGTTGCTTAACCTTGAAGATCAACTCGTGCGGCTGTCATTATTTAGCCACCAGTTGTACATGTATTAAATAAATAGGAACTATTTTATGAATATGAAAAGTCTAGCGAGTGTTGGTTCTTATCTTTACAAAGAGGCGCAATGTAAAGAAGTCATGGTCCATTATTACTGGTTAAATATGAGTATAGGCAGCAGAAAAGATACCGTAGTATAACATAGTATAGTACAAGATAGTATATAGTATATACCTACTAGCCAGCGGGTGATTTGGCTAGGGAGAATAACATTCATTTTGGCGACTGAAAAACAGTATTAATTACCTATTCCATCTAAATAGTTTATGGTTATTATGTTATTATTCTATATTTTATCACATACTAAACTAAAATTGCAATTTATTTCTCTTTTTATTTTTTGATCATTCAGCTCGCTCTTTATTTGACGATGACTCGTGACTGTCTTTCAGAGTACGAGTAGTGTCAGTTTGACTACTTTTAACTTCAAATTTCTCGGTAATGTTGATATCCACTTCCGAAATAGCAGGTGTCACTACAATTCTTGTAGAGTTTTCACTGGTACCACCTCCGTTGTCGCTTTCTTCAGCATTTTCGTCACTTAGTTTTCGTCCTTCTTTATTCTTCTTTGCATTTTTTAATGCCGTAAGCATTTCTGAAACAAAACATTTTGTATGTTGCATTACAATAATACAATCAATTCCTTCGTCTAGGGTTTGTCCCCATCAGCACATCACGATGTCGTCAACGTGGAACCACAATATAAAAATAAAATTGATACTATAGTGAAACGGTGCGGTGTCGGGGACGTAACGTGCTAATTCACGGTACGGAAACGTCGGCGTCGCCAAGGAACGACGCGTCGTACGTCGTTGGAAGCGGTACGTGGCGGTGCGCTGCGCACGCTCAGTTGATGTTTAAATGTCTTGGCGATAAGTTGTGCAAAAAGATGTCAGAAATGCAACAAAACTAAATATCTGTCAGAAATGTTGTAAAATGTACCGGAATTTTACAAGGTACGGCACCGTATAACGTCGCGGCATCGTGACGTGCATTTTTACACATTTTTGCACATTCGTGCGACACGGTTACGTAATAGCTAGTTACGCCAACCAGCCGCGCCGCGACACCGCAAGTCCACGTTGACGACGGCGTGACGTGGTGATGGGGACAAGCCCTAAGTTGCCCCAGCTTCAGAGCTATTCATTTATTATTCCAAAAACTCACTGTGTATTTTTTCATAAACTCATTAGTACATAAAAACGCTTGAAAGATTCGCAGTTAGTCAATGAATGGTAATTGCTTTTACTGGTGTGCGAATCGACAATTCTAAAATCATGTAGTAGGCAATTGCCACATATTTTATTTTAGAGAACTAAAAATAAAAAGTACAGTCCTACTAATCCATCTCGGCAATAACATAAAGAATTAATCGAAATTAATATATATTTTACTTGAATCTAGGATAGCAATGCATTATATAAGTAAGATATGCGCGTTAGATATGATAGTCAAGCGTCATACAATAAGAGGGAGACAAAAATAAGCGAATATTAAAATAAATAGCTCTATACGCTACCACGCTCATTCGCATTGGTCATGGGTTTAGTTTCATGATGTTAATTTTATGATGTTAAGTGTGTATTTAACATACAGTGTATTGATTTGGCCTCCTGGTAGTTTGCTTCCTGATAGTAGAGAATCATGAAGAAGTATTTGCAGGAAATTTAAGAAGTAATCATAATCATTAGAGACTAACGGAATACCAGGACGTCAGAATCTAAAATCTCCCGGTACTCTTTTTATCGCTCATGATTCCAGCCTAGCTTCCTCATGATTATAATCTCCTAGTACTTACAAGTAAAGTAAAGTAAATTTAAGTTAGTCTTCACCGTTAATGATTCCATCCCTGTAAATACTAAGACTTCTTCATGATTCTGGCTTCCTGGTAGTTTGGGTATAAATGATTATTATGTTCAACATCTACCCAAAAAAGCAAAAGAGGAAATAATATTTTTATCATGATATTAAACCCTCTACTGAATTTAATTATTTTGACCTCCTAAAAAAAATAACTTCCCAACACTAGCAACTAACAACCTACTGATCTGTAGGTGAATAAAATAAAAAAAATAAAATAAAATTTTAAACAATAAATTATTCCACTAACGACATTTGCGAAAAATGTCGAATACCTCAGTTGCCGTTTTTTTTCAGTTGAGGAGCTCGTGGCTAAATAGAGGAGCTCGTGGCTAAATAATAACAGCCGCACTGGTCGATCATCACGGTTAAGCAACGCTTAACGAGGTCGGTCCGTGGATGGGTGACCATTTCAAAATACCGAGTTTCCTCCGTACCTCGGAAAGCATGTTAAGCCGTTGGTCCCGGCTGTAATTTGAAGATCTTTGACAGTCGTTACGAGTAGTCAGAAGCTTGAGATCTGATACCAGTCTTGCCAAGGGGTACCGTTCTACCCAGTTATTGGGTTGTGGAGGTCAGATAGGCAGTCGCTCCATGTAAAACACTGGTACTTAGCTGAATCCGGTTAGACTGGAAGCCGACCCCAATATAGTTGGGCAAAGGCTAGGCAGATTGATTGACCTCAATTGCCGTTTAAGTCCCCAATGTGGAATACGTCGTCAAATTATAATATATAATAGTTATATTAATAAAGACATTTTTGATTAATTAGTGTCTAATTTCATATAAATAACAATATTTAACCCTTAATACTTCTGTACTTGAGTGTACTTTATCTTAACTGTATTGCATAAAACACAATGTGTGTACCACTAGCCTACTACACACTTTTGGTGTTGTCGATTCGCACACCAATAAATTAACTTCGTGCAAATCGCTACAGAATTCATAATTCATAATAATCTTCGTGCGAGTTCAAATCCGAATCATCCAATAACCATATAATTCAATTACCAACATTGAGTGTTGAATTACGCGATTCTGTAGGTTTTATTATATGATTTGTAAGTGGGAATAACGTGAATCTTTTGAAATCCAAGAAGCCGTCTGCCGGCTAATCTCCATCGGATATCCTTTGGCGTTTGAACTTGAAAACCAAGAATTAGTCAAACTAATCTAAGCCCACTCAGGCCTGATTTATTCGGGAAGCTTTAGCTTTTAAATGATGGCGATTTATCCCTTTGTTTACTGGCGAAACAGTTGTATTCTTAGTTTCTGTGTCACTCTCTGAAACACTGCCTGGAAATAAGGTGCCTTGGCTAACATAAAACTTAGCAGGTCTTGGGCAAAACGATAAATTATGATATTAAATCGCTAAAGGCATACCTGAGTACAAAATCTTAAAATAAAAATAATTATTTATAAAACATTAAATGTTTTTTTGTCACCATCCTCAGCCCACCAACCTTCCTGCTCGTCTCTACAAATGACGCACATTTCTAATTATACGCGTGTGTTTTCTAAACGAATGTGCAGAAGCCATTCTGCCGCCGTAATGAGAAAACCTTCATTTCGCCAAACCATTGGAGCAATGGAAGCTTTTCATTTAGCTCCTCCAAGACAAGAGGCTACGGTAACTGTTATGGTCACAGCAGTGAGAGCGCTTACCTCGTCGAAAGCTCGCAGAAAGCGGCATGATTTGTCAAGCTTTTATTGCCTTTAATTTACGAAGCCATCTTGAAAGTCTTTTTCTATGGTCTTTTTATATTTTACCATTTTTATTCTATTTTGACACAAGATGTTTGACAAGATTACTAGCTAGGACACAGTATATAAATATCTATAGATTGTGACAGGTACTGTGGTTATGAGAAGGGTTACACTATTACAGAAAAGTTATTTGAGTATGGAACTAATAAGTTTAGATAAATAATACTGTGGCATCATAACTCCTAAACGGATTAACCGTTTTGAATTAATTTTTGTAAATTATGGGTATTACCGCAAGATATCTTGCCTTAATTACGTGTTTCATAGATTGTTGATCGAAGCGTATCTGCTACTAGATAAATTAAGTAACATAAAAAGCAAGCTATAAAAAAAATTGTCGGGACTTTTAGAATTTTTACTTGTACTTTGTTCAAGAATGAAATGCCAATTCTTCTCTTTTCTGTGTCTACATGAGCTACCAAGTTCATGATGAACATTAAAAAAAATAATTAGCCAACAATTATGAGAGAACAAGCCAAGATACCTACATAGATAAAAAGCTTAGATCAAGAAAAATATTTGATATTGTAACACAAAAGAAATACTTTAGGTAATTGGATCGCCTGTCACTCAAATTCCTGAAGGCGAAATTGAGTCAGGCTTACCTACATAATTTAATCATGAATTACTTGAAGAAATTAGCATTAGAAATACCTAGTACATCTCTATTCATCTTTATACCAATCTAATTACAATTTTGTTATTCAAGTACATTAGATTTAGATGCTATTTTTTGTCGTTTCGGCCAATATAGTTAGCAAGTGAACTAGTTTGTATAATTGGGAAGTTCACAAGGGATGAAAAGATTGATGAGGATACGGAAAGGAGAGTGAATGCTACAAATAAAGTGAATGGTGCTTTACTCGCAGTTGTGGCCAGCCAGACGATGATTAAAGAGGCTCGACTCACTGTTCACAATAGCGTGCTGGTGCCTACACTTATCCATGGAAGTAATTGTTGGGTATGGCAAAAAATATATGAAAGTAGGATTAATGCGGTACAAATGTTTTTCTTCAGAAGTATGTGCGGTGTAACTTTAAATGATAGATTGAGGAATGATGTAATAAGACGACGTTGTGTTTTAAAAGAAGATGTAGTGACAGACATTTAGAAGAGTATGTTAAGATGTTTTGATCATGTTGAGAGGAGGCTTCGTAAATTAAAGGCGATTAACAAAAGGTATCTACAAGGTAGACGTGAATGGAAACGCCGGGAGGGAACGCCCTAGAAATACAAGCATAGACCTTATTGGTCATGTTCTTCAGAAAGGACAGGTGCGTAGTACTCATAACCGGTCTGCGAGTATGACTAGATGTATGAACGTGAGTAAAGCAAAATAAGTATGTATCGTAGCAGATAGCGTTCTGTTGTTACTGCCTACCCCTCATGCGCAAAAGGCATCAATTTATTTACGTATGTAGTTAGTAAAATCAGCTTGTGGCCAAATGGTTGGGATCTCGAGAGAATAATAGCTAATTTTAATGATATTGATGAGTTTATCGTCACGATATAGGGCGAATACTTTTCATCCGTTCCGTCATTATTAGCCATCATCAAACAGCTCACGTTTGTTGAATGGGAAATTGACAAATTATAACTAATTAGCTAGTACATCAATCTTATGGTTTAAACATTAACTTCTACAAAATATCCTGGCCGCCAGCCAGATTGTCTTTATGTTAAAATATTTAAATTCATCAGAATTAAAATTTCTTAGCAAAGTAATTTAGCTCCTTGGGTACCAATTCTATGTAGCACGCGTCTCACATGTTACCTACAAAATCGTTGACATAATAATTAAAAGCACACATATCGTAGAACCTCATTTTCGCCGGAATGTTGTCATAATTTGTCACCTTCAGTTTTCTACCAGCAGTCCCCTCGCGTTGCAATTTGTCTTCATTACGATTTTCTAAATCACTTGGAACATCAATCTTCGTGTATAGGGTCTTCATAAGCTTTGAACAGTTTATTTTTGACATGTTTACTGTTTTTGTGTGAATCTTTAATAATGAACTGGGGGTTGTGTGTAACGTTTCTTCATATATTGCCGTTTATTGTGTTTCTCAACACACCCAAAAATGATTAGAAATTAATGTATTTTTCGGAAAGAGTAATTTTAATCTTCAAAAAGATTGGAAAAGCCGTTTTTATTCACTAGAGGATAAAGTAAATTGAATTTAGAACATCGTGTGCACTAAGTTTGTGAATTAAAAAAAACATTAAACCTATTTACTGCTACCTCTATGGTGCCGAATATATCATACAACTTTTTTTTAATTTGTTAAAAACTCAGACTCGGAACCTTCTTGGTGATCTTTTTTCAATTTGCTTTGTACGCGGTTCTAACCATGGTATAATAACATACTCCGTATACTTCGCCTGGTATGTTCTTCGCAGGATGGCCTAAGGCTACGTCACGATAAGTGTTACCATTGATTGTCCTTTTTAGAAAATTTTGGTACTTTCTCATGTAGTTAATGTAAATAAAATAAATTACTAACTAGCTTAACTATTCAGTAACTCATGTGATTCATCTATGTTCATCTATGTCATGTATATTTAGTGTTAAATTAATTTATATTTTGAATTATTCGTTCATAATTGCTTTGTTAAGATAAAAAATGCATTTTGCTCGGGTATTTTAATAACACACAGTGGCAACACATCGAATTGACAAGTGTCATACTGACAACTAGCCATTTCATCGCTATTGTCGTGTCACTCACACCTATAGCGTTGTTTCGCTCGGTGAGAAAAATAGTGTGGCTCCCAAACATTTGTGATGAACCCGTGAACTTTGAAAGATACACAAGAAAAATTGTTAATTGTTTCGTAAACTGTAAAAACAGCAGTATTAAAGGCGGTGTAATATAATTTTTTCTTTTCCGAATGAAGAGACTATCATATGCGTGGCTTTAATATTATAACTAACTTCACCTAAAATAACTGGTATGTGCCTTTCATTAATTTATTATTTAATTTATATACGCGTTCCATAATTTAAGGCATAGTTGTGTCAATACGTCTTTACGCCCGAGCTTAACCTAACCTTATTAGTTTTTGACTTATTTTAGGCAAGTCAAGTTTTGTGAGTTTTCGTTCCGAAATAATATAAAAATACTAAAATGCAATCAATTAAAAGAAAGCAAAGTAAATAAATAAAAAAAGTATAAAATATGACGATTTATTAAGAATTATAAAACATTTGTACTTATTGTATTATTTTTATCTTTTTTTCCCCAATAAAAAAGTTTGAGAACCGCAACGCAATTGATGACGTAGTCTTAGGACAATCACGTGACCCAGCTGTCACGGGAAGAGACTACCATGTCTTGTTCTACCCTACCATGGTTCTAACCATCTCCCTCTCTCTCCAACATTCACGCTAAGGGAATCCGATGAATCGGTACAACTATTAAGTATGACAGATAGTTTACCGAAAAACAGTACACAAGTGACTAACACCAATATTACAGTACCAAACAAAAATATTACACTCAATTTAAATAACTGTAGCAACGTTACTTAAAAATTTTCTTAATTATACCTTAGTATTATTTTGTTATAATTTAAAGATTATTCTGTAATACTTACCTGTCATAATGTAGTAATTAATACCTAAACTGAAATAAAAGTGTACCTATCTTGTGATTGTAAACGTTTTTTTTTTGCATTTAGTCATTTCCTCGCTGAGGTGGAATGAAAAGTTACGTGTTGCACTCGAGTGCAAAGATTTTTCACCTCGTGCTCTTTTGATTCCCTCGCTGACGCTCAGGATTCTAATTTTGAATCACTCGCAGCGCTCGTGATTCAATTTTAGAATCCTTCGCTTGCTCGGTCATCAAAATTGAACACGCGGTTAAAAAGCAACTTTGCACTCTTGTATAACAAATAACTATTGTTAATCTTCAATTTTTGGACGAGTGTTAAGACTTCTTCTCGTTCTTTATTATGTAGAGCAGACTATCTTTATTAGTGGATGGTAAGAAATTCGTATAATGATACAAATAAAACGTTTTCGTACCACATGCTCAAAAAAGTGACATTCTATGCCACAAAAAGCGAACATAACAATAGTCATTTTTAATCTGTTAAAAACAGGGAAAGAAAATTGTACTGAATTTCATTCATCCTCTAGGGGGAGAATGTGATTTAAATTTGGAATACTTACCGAAATTTATACTGAACTACATCTGTGTTTTCACCATTGAGTTTGTATATAAAGCATTATACATCTTTTTGAAAAAGGAATACGCATTTATTATACAGTTATGATTATTAAATAAAATTACGAAAACCGACGAGTCCGTATGAGCTTGATGCCTTTGCTTTTCCGACAAAAAAAATTAGTCTAGGAAGTTGCCGCGTTTTTGCTTTCTTCAAATACATAAACGTTAAGTTTATTTTAATTTATTTTTATATGTCATTATTTTTAATAGATGCTTATCTCATATTATTATTGTGTAAATTTTTTCGCAAATGGTACGAAAAGTAGAGTATTTTCCTCGGTGATAAAGCTGTCTTTAGTCTTGGGTGAACTTAAATCCCTCGCTTCGCACGTGATTTAAGTTTTTAACACCCTCGCTATGCTCGGGAGTAAACCTCGAGTCCTTCGATACGCTCGCGATTTAAATCGTAACCCGCGACAGAAGACACTGCTTTATCCCCTTGGTTAATAATCTACTATTACATTACAAGTGCTGCTAAGGATCTAGCAGGAGAAAGTGGTTTAAAATCCTCAAGTAATCTCACTGCACGTCACCCTCCATCTCGCGTAATCCCTGAAAATTGTTGGATATGGTATCCCGCCCGCCTGCTATCCGTAATCCCATCGATGACAGGTAATAAGAACATACACGCTTCGTGTATTTGAGATGAAGCTCTATTGACAGGACTTACGATGTCTGTTGGAAAATCCACTTCAACTGACTAGTTAGATTGATTATGTAACGGTATACGTACATTTTTCGATATAAATACCCATATTTTACCATATTTGTCAACTTCATCTTTCATTTCTACCCACATTATTTTTAAATAATTTAATTTTTTATTCCATTACATTGTAATCTCCGTGTCTGATTGTGAATATCCACGGCATCACTACTACGGGCCTATTGCTTCCATCACGCCGTAATCGTGGAAGCTCACAGGAGTTTCTGGAACGCCCCGTAACACCCTTATTTGTTGACGCGTTCCAGGGTTCAAGAGCGCCTGCTTCCACCTGCGGCTTGAATCAGGACAGAACTGCACCACTGAGGGATAAATAGAATACAGCACCTAATTGTAGAACTGCCCGAATACCACCATTGTTGCCCCTCCGGCTTGCCTTGGCTTTGGGAAATAAATATATTTGTTAAATGGGTTCCACCTTCTTCTTATTTCACGCCTTATCCCTAGGGACGTTGGAAGAGGGTGGGAGCATAACCGTTTCAATTAGGGGTTATGTTTTCTAAGAACTTATAGTGTTGAAATTCAATAACGGCTGTAAGTACTCAGGTCCAATATTTTATATCTTTTGTGCTGTGAATAGTGTAACACACACACAAAGACAAGCACAAAGCAACATGATGAAACGAGCATTTTCATAGAAATTATTCTATGAGTTTCAAAGCCAAGGTCAAACCATTTCATTTAATTAGGCTATCTAACGGCACTTTTGAATGTCAACATTTACAGTTAAAAAAAAAAAGCTGATTCTACAGTATTTTAATTCGTAGAACAAGTTCTATCAAAAATTGTTCTAAGGATAACAAACCCGTCTGCGATATAACGAACACATGCTCGAAATCTGGTTCACACAATAAAACAATCGTATTATTGTCTCCATTAATAGAGTTTTCAGACGCGCGGTGACACAGTGTCGTCTACCGACACACAGGCGCGGTGCGTGTCGGCCACTCACAAACCACGACTGCATTGCGAAACTACAGCGTTATTTAAAGCTATAAAGCCGTTAGTACAAACATTAGCTTCGTAATTTATATCCTTTTCTCGAGTTCTTTGCTAGAGTCAATATTTGGGTCAGAAGACACCAAATTAGCTTACTCAAACCAACAAGGAGGAATAGGAAAAAGTTACTGTTATTTTGGCAATGGCCTGAAACAAGTCGCTGAATCATAAACAAACTGATAAGTGTACCTACCTCAGCTGACTTACGAAAGGTTTCCGATACGACCTAACCTATACATTTTTTTTTCTTTCTCTACAAAGTTCTACCAAGCAATTTAATATCCGCAGAAAGTCTATTTACACAATACACTTGAACACAAAGGACGGAGTTCCCTCCACATTTACTCCGGAGTGTCACTTATTGTGATACGTCCCCCTCGTCCCCTGCGTGGTCAATGTTCCACATAAAGCTGCAATTACCGTGCTCATTGCTGGCTTAATGCAGTACATTAGAGACAGAGTAGCTACAGTTGAGGGTAACAGCAGAGAATATAGTGGAACTTAGCTTGAATCAGCCTTAGAAGTGGAAATTAACATTCAGTTGCAATACTAGTGTTAATTGAAATTGTTTCACTGTTTAATGGTCGTTAGCTGCGCTGAGGTAAGGTAATAAAAGTTTATCCGACAAAAAGGCGTGAGCGTGAAGCGTCAAAGCGACAACGATACGACGACCATTTTATATCGACTTCCATTTTTTTTTTTTTATGTGTTTTCGCGGATAACGTCGTCGTTTATGAATTGATTTTAATGATTATTTTTTTGTTTGAAAGGAGATATCCCAAGGGTCCCCATGATAAGGAAACCAGGATCTGATGACGGGATCCTAGAGAAATCGAGGGAACTCCTCAAATATTTTAGGCATACATACAGCGATTTTGGTATTTTCATCAATAATGCAATCATTTGCACTCAAAAATTATCATTTGGTGAAGTGGAACTGATGAAGTAGACCACAATCGCCACTGGAACACCGAAATAAAACAATGTATCCTAGTCGTGTTTGGGCTTATTGGAATCGTCATGAGATTTACTTTGGCTGTAAATGATTTTCATGTTAATTGGAGGTACCTACTAAAATTAAAAACAGGGAAAATAAAAAACTTTTTAACAATAAATCAAACCAACATCCAAAACAAAACTGTTGGAATATGAGAACGCACCCATATTTATTATGTTGCCAGTACTGATTTTGTACCAACTATATTGGCTATACCTTTTTTTAGTCTTGTCACTTCGTCTGTTCATGTATGTAAAGTTTTTCTATAATATACGTGAGGCATTTTTTATTCAAGTTCAAGTTATTTATTTATCAACCCAGTTATTGCCAACATGGTAGCACAGCGTGGTTAGTGGTTGAAATTATTAACTGACAGTCGAATAACTCCGTGAACTTATAAAAAGAAAAACCGGCCGGCGTGTTCTGAGAGGTTAGGTACCGCTCTAACCCCGAAGTTAGCGTCATTATTGAAAACTCTGTTAATACATGAAAAGGATGTCCAATACTAGCCACAATCCCTTTCACATAGACAGGCTCGTAGGACGAGACAATTATGCGAGTTGGAAATTCGCCGTGGAGGCTTATTTTAAACTAGAAGATCTATGGGACTGTGTCGATGGAACCAACAAGGATGAAAAGAAAGAAGTAAAGGCAAAGTCTAAGCTGATACTCCTACTAGATCCTGTCAACTACGTGCATGTACAGAGTGCAAATACATGTAAAGAAGTCTGGGACAGTTTACAACAAGCTTTTGATGACAGCGGGTTGTACAGAAGAGTAGCCTTGTTAAGAGATCTCATCACAACTACATTGGACAGCTCACGAACCGTAGACGACTATGTGAACAAGATCATGTCAACTGCTCACAAACTCAGGAACATAAAGTTTGAGATTGATGATGAGTGGCTCGGTACACTCATGCTAGCTGGCTTACCTGAAACATATAAGCCAATGATAATGGGTCTGGAGAGTTCAGGGATAAAGATTAGCGCAGATTCCATTAAAACGAAGCTCCTGCAGGAAGTTCAATGCTCAGAAAGCACAGCGTTCTTCACTAGGAAAGTAGCCAGTCAAAGGAATACTGCTAAGGTCCAAAACAATAGAGGGCCCCGATGTTATAATTGCAATAAACATGGACATTTTGCAAAGAATTGTCGTGTCACAAAGAAGAAAAATGAAGAGAAAGCAGACACCAGTAAAAGTTTTGTTGCAGCATTTTCAGCTTCACCAATGACTATGAATACGGACCAATGGTATGTGGACTCCGGTGCCTCCATGCACATGACTAACAGATGTGACTGGATGTATGATATGGCAAGTCCACCGATACCCACCATAACAGTTGCCAGTAAGACACCGCTACCTGTGGAGAATATAGGAAAGGTTAATTTGTATATAAATAGTAAGGATCAAATTCAGGTAAAAGATGTTTTATACATTCCAAAACTTGCTGCCAATCTCCTATCAGTAAGTGCAATGGTGAAAAATGGCTGTAAAGTAAATTTTAGAGATAAATCATGTGATATTTATGACAAAAACAATAAATTCCTGTGTTCAGCTATTCTAATCAACAATTTGTACCAATTAAATACTCACAGAGAAGTTTTTTCAAACTTAACATGTTCAAATAACTTTTATGATGTTGTCTTATGGCATAGACGCATGGGACACCTGAACTTCACAGATGTAAACAAGTTACCAGAGTGTGTAGAGGGAGTCAGCCCATTTCAAGAACAAAGTAAAGGTATAATCAGATGTACTACCTGCCTCCAAGGTAAACAAAGCAGATTGCCATTCAATAATATTGGTTCGAGAGCATCACAACCACTGCAGCTCATCCACACTGATTTATGTGGACCGATGGAGCAAATATCTCTGGGAGGTATGAAGTATTTTATTACCTTTATTGATGACTTCACTAGAAAAGTATGTGTTTATTTTTTGAAAGATAAATTGAGCATATTGGAAGTATTTAAAGCTTTTAAAAGTAGAGTAGAGAATGAACTTGGTACTAAGATAAAAATTGTTCGGTCAGACAATGGAAGAGAGTACTGTAACAAGGAATTTGATGGGTTTTTAAGTAGGCATGGGATTGAACACCAAACTAGTACCCCATACTCACCCCAACAGAATGGCCTTGCAGAGAGAATGAACAGAACATTGGTAGAAAGGGCCAAATGTATGTTACTTGATGCTCATTTGTCAAAATTATATTGGGGAGAGGCCCTAGCAACAGCGGCTTACATAATGAATAGATCACCTACAAAGTCAATTGATGGTAAAACACCTATAGAAATGTGGTCCGGTAAGAAACCTGATTTATCTAATATAAAGATTTTTGGCTCTGAAGTTATGGCTCAAATACCTAAAGAAAAACGCCAAAAATGGGATGCTAAATCTAGAAAATATATCTTTGTTGGTTATTGTGAGTCTACCAAAGGATACAGATTGCTAGATCCAGGCACTAATAAAATCATCAAGAGTAGAGATGTTGTATTTTTAGAAAGTGTACAAAAATTTGATAATTCTGTGTACTTACCTTGTTTACCTGACAGCAGTATGGAATACAGTCCTGGAATGCAGACACCTGAAGAACCCTGTAAGGAAGAAATTCAACACAACTTGGACCAGAGTTCCAGTGATGACTATCAGTCCGGAGATGATGATGATCCATCCTATATACCAGAGAGATCAGTGGAAATTCCGACTCCAGCACGTAATATAAATTTACGTCCACGCAGAGCAGCACGGTATGTAAAGGAGGATGACCCGGATGTGAGTTATTTTTGTCCTATATTTGACTTAAATGACCCTCAGACTCTTGATGAAGCTCTTTCATCTCCGCATGCTGAGCAATGGAAGAAGGCCATGCAGGAGGAGTATGACTCTTTGATAAAGAATAAAACTTGGTCACTAGTAGATTTACCAACAGATAAAAGAGCTTTACCATGTAAATGGGTATTTAAAAGTAAAACAAATGAGAAAGGAGATATTGTTCGATTTAAAGCAAGATTAGTGATCAAAGGATGTGCTCAAAGAAAAGGAAATGACTATGATGAGGTATATGCTCCCGTGGTCAGATATTCCTCAGTTCGATTCTTGCTTGCTCTAGCTGCTAAGTATGACCTGGAAATGATTCAGATGGATGCAATAAGTGCATTTCTTCAGGGTGACATTGACACAGATATTTACATGTCACAGCCAGAATGTTACAAAGAAAATGCCCAGGTATGTCACCTCCATAAATCAATCTATGGACTTAAGCAAGCTAGCCGGCAATGGAACCTAAAATTGAACAATACTTTAATTAAAATAGGATTAGAAAGGTCTAAGATTGACCCATGTATTTATTATTCAGTTAGT
This sequence comes from Orthosia gothica, assembly GCA_949775005.1. NCBI lineage: Eukaryota > Metazoa > Arthropoda > Insecta > Lepidoptera > Noctuidae > Orthosia > Orthosia gothica. The sequence continues at coordinate 20,930,369 of OX459045.1, read as the reverse complement.
AAGTTTAAAATGATATATATTGCAGTATGGGTCGATGATTTTCTTATTTTTACAAATGATAAAGATACAGTTATAGAAATCAAAGAAAAATTAATGTTAGAGTTCTGTATGAAAGACCTAGGTGAGATTCAGCAATGTATTGGTATAAACGTTAAAAGAAACCGTGAGGCAGGTGTGATTATGATTGACCAGGAGAAATATATCAATTTAATTTTAGAACGCTTTGGCATGTCTGAGTGCAAACCAGTGCGTACCCCCATAGAGGTAAATATAAAATTTGATAAGAAACCTGAAAATGAAAACAGCAATTTCCCATACAGGCAAGCAGTTGGTTGTCTTATATATCTGGCACAGGTAACACGACCTGACATCACATTTGCAGTGAATAAATTGAGTCAGTTCTGTAATAATCCAGGGGTTCAACACTGGCTTGGAGTTAAAAGGATCATGAGATACCTTCAGGGCACAAAGGATCTCAAGTTATGTTATGTCAAAGAAGACTAAAGCAATAACTGGGTATTGCGATGCAGATTGGGCAAGTGACCCATTAGACAGGAGATCATGCACAGGTTACAGTTTTATCTATCAAAATGCATGCATATCCTGGAGTTCCTGTAAGCAACAGACTGTAGCCCTATCTACAGCAGAGGCCGAGTATATGGCGATGGCGTCGGCGACCCAGGAGGCCTTGTGGCTTCGTCAACTACAAGAAGAACTGGGCCAAGGCCTGGACAGTGCGTTAGTTATTTATAGTGATAATCAAAGTGCAATAAGACTGGCGTCAACAGATTGTTATAAACCTAAGACCAAGCACATAGATATTAGATTACACTTTCTTAGAGAAAACATATTAAAGGGTAAAGTTAAATTTCTATTTATTAATGGTTGTAATATGATAGCTGATAATTTAACAAAGGGTGTAACACTAGAAAAACATTTGTATTGTATAAGTAAAATGGGTTTGCGTTCAGGAGGGTGTGTTGGAATATGAGAACGCACCCATATTTATTATGTTGCCAGTACTGATTTTGTACCAACTATATTGGCTATACCTTTTTTTAGTCTTGTCACTTCGTCTGTTCATGTATGTAAAGTTTTTCTATAATATACGTGAGGCATTTTTTATTCAAGTTCAAGTTATTTATTTATCAACCCAGTTATTGCCAACAAAAACACTACAAAGCGAAAAATAATTTTCTTTTCCGAAGTCGGTGTCGAATAACGGAAAACAATGGGTACAAAAGACACCGATTTCGGAAAAGAATAGTATATTATGCAACTAGTGAATAAAAGGCGGATTTAAAGCGAGGGCCATAGATGAATCACGAGCAAGTGAAGGATTCTAACGACTGAATCACGACCGTAGGGATTGATTTATGACAATTGAATCACGAGCATAGCGAGTGATTCAAGTGTTAGAATCATGAGCGACGCGAGTGATTCATGGCCCTCGATATAAATCCGTTTTATTCAAGAGTTGCATACTATATTTTATACCATGACTTCGAGAAATAGAAAGATTTAAGCTAAAAGCACAAGGAATATTACGAGTGATAAATACATGGTTTATTACCTTCAAAATTTACATAAAATGTAAAACCCTGACCCGTGAGCTAGGTAACAGCACCTGTGTTTCAGGGGCCAGTGACCACCTCCGGTACGTTACATAATTATAATTAATTAAATACCATTTCAATTAATATTAGAATAACAATCCAAACAAGTATTCAATAAATATCTTAGACTAAAACCAAAATCATTATTAAAATCCTAAATAACAAACTCAAAATTAAAATCGAAGAAAGAGTTTGTGTATCGAGCATTTTTTGCGCAAGGAGGCGCAAGGAGGTTACATAGCATTGAGATGGACACATACATTGGTGTGTTCCAAATTCAAACACCAAAACAGTGATTAAAAGTGCTTTTTATTCACTGTTTTCAGTGAATAAAATAAGCTTTTTAGAGGTGGAATGGTATAATAGTATATTATGCAACTAGTGAATAAAAGACGGATTTAAAGCGAGGGCCATAGATGAATCACGAGCAAGTGAAGGATTCTAACGACTGAATCACGACCGTAGGGAGTGATTCATGTTGATTGAATCACGAGCATAGCGAGTGATTCAAGTGTTAGAATCATGAGCGACGCGAGTGATTCATGGCCCTCGATATAAATCCGTTTTATTCAAGAGTTGCAACTATATTTTATACCATGACATCGAGAAAAAGCAAGATCTAAGCGAGAAGCACAAGGAATATTACGAGTAATAAATAAATGGTTTATTACCTTCAAAATTTACAAAAAATGTGAAAACCTGACCCCTGAACTAGGTGATGTTATCTGTGTTTCAGGGGCCAGTGACCACCTCCGTTACTTTAAATAATTATAGTTAATTATACACCATTGCAATTAATATTAGAATTACAATCCAAATAAGTATTCAATAAATATCCTAGACTAAAATCAAAATCACTATTAAAATCCTAAATATAAAAAAAAACTCAAAATTAAAATCGAAGGAGTTTGAAAGTGGAATATTCTCTGCACAAAAAGTTTGTAGCGAGTATTTTTTGCGCAAGGAGGTTACATAGCATTCAGATGGACGGCTAATACATTGGTGTGTTCCAAATTCAAATTCCAAAACAGTGATTAAAAGTGCTTTTTATTCACTGTTTTCAGTGAATAAAATAAGCTTTTTAGAGGGGGAATGGTATAATAGTTATTTATGCTACAAGTGCGGAAGGTAGGTGATTTCCGATGAGTGGCATTTTTATTCACGAGCGAGCGAAGCGAGTGAGTGGATAAATCGACACGAGTCGGAAATCATCTTACGTACGTGTATCATACAACATTTTACTATGCATTGTGCGAGGAAATAAATAAATTAATAAAATGAAATTAATAAAATGGCGGGCTTATTCAAGCGCGTTCAGCATATCCACAGATTAACTAATAGTTCCTCGGACATATCTACTGCGCATGTGCGAATAGCTGTCACATCGTAACGCAATAAGGCACGAGCAAAATAAACGTTCTGCCAAACAGATTTAATAAATGTTTAAAATTAATTTATTGATCAAAATCTAAATCTAGAGTAATTAAGAACGCCTAAAATAAAGTATTAGTTTTATTTTACCTTCTATATGAATGATAATCTGTACATAACTAATTTTTAAAACTTTTCTCAAATAATAAAAACTCTATGCGTCGGGCTGACGTTGGAGTTAAAAATTAAAAAAATACAGGAAAGTAAAAAGCACTAGTGAAAAAAAGTGACACTTTCCGCACAGTTTGGCTGCTTGGAAAACCGCTCTTTTCGAGGACATGCATTGTAATAGTTATTTATGCTACAAGTGCGGAAGGTAGGTGATTTCCGATGAGTGGCATTTTTATTCACGAGCGAGTGAAGCGAGTGAGTGGATAAATCGACACGAGTCGGAAATCATCTTACGTACGTGTATCATACAAAATTTTACTATGCATTGTGCGAGGAAATAAATAAATTAATAAAATGAAATTAATAAAATGGCGGGCGTATTCAAGCGCGTTCAGCATATCCACAGATTAGTAATAGTTCCTCGGGCATATCTACTGCGCATGTGCGAATAGCTGTCACATCGTAACGCAATAAGGCACGAGCAAAATATACGTTCTGCCAAAAATATTTAATGAATATTTTAAGTTAATTTATTGATCAAAATCAAAATCTAGAGTAATTAAAAACGCCTAAAATAAAGTATGAGTTTTATTTTACCTTTTATATGAATGATAATCTGTACACAACTAATTTTTAAAACTTTTTTCAAATAATAAAAACTCTATGCGTCGGGCTGACGTTGGAGTTAAAAATTAAAAAAGTTCAGGAAAGTAAAAAGCACTAGTGAAAAAAAGTGACACTTTCCGCACAGTTTGGCTGCTTGGAAAACCGCTCTTTTCGAGGACATGCATTGTAAAGTTATTTTTCCCTTTGTAGTGTTTTGTTTTGGCAGTTGGTTTAATTTTTTGTTACAAAGTTTTAATAGATTTTTTTGTGTTAAGATGTTTCCTGCATGTGTGAGGGTGATTTTTTGAGCTACCAAAATACATGGTTTGATATTGGGATAAGAATAATTTCTGATTTTGAATTAGCTACAAGTTCTTTAACATGTGACTTCAAAAGAGCAAAGTGTGGTAAACAAAAGACTGTCGTAACATTCGATGAATATGGGCTTATTCACATAATCCAAGGAACGTGTCTAACACATTACTTATGTGTACGTACACAAACCTGAAACGTGGAATAAAGTCTACGTGGTCTATCTGCCTACGTTAACTTTTACGTGATCTACGTGTTTACGTAAATTCACGTGGAAGCAAGCTTACGGCGTAACACGATCGCATATCCGTAGCAAAATTGCAACGGGAGGTATGCAAATTAAAACGCTTGAAAGATCTTTCAGCGATACTAAAATTAACATTCTGCATTCTGCAGCTTTATCGGATGTTATGTTACCAAGATATTGTGAATATATTTGTTACAGTTTGCTTTGATGATTCTTTTGCTTTTATAAGAAAGAAGTGGAGGGAGGCTATTGCTTATTATATTTGTAATATTAGTACTAGTTATAATGATAACAATTAAAATAAAATGTACTCGGAATTTTATTTTTCAGGGCACATTGCTCGCAGAACGGATATCCGATGGGGCAGAAAAGTTCTGGAGTGGCGACCGCGAACCGGAAAACATTGCATTGGAAGGCCTCCCACCAGGTGGACAGGTCATCCTGGTGAAGGTTGCGGGGATACGCTGGATGCAGGACGCACGGGACTGGTCAATATGACGACGCTCGGGGGAGGCCTATGTCCAGTAATGGAAGTCTTTAGGCTGATATGATAATGATGATGATGACTCGGCATTTCTTTTGTACCTTTCGCGCGAATGTATCTAAATAAACTATTTTCCCCTTTATTGTGTAATAATTTTGCAGAAAGATCCTTAGTCCATTTACGTACATAGATTTAGTTGACCTGTCTTTTCTTTATGTTTTCCTGATTATTCTATTTATAGGAAAGCTTTTAACGTCATAGTTATGTCACTGGGATATTCTGTAGGTATTCGACTAACGCCTACTTATGCAAGAAAAGCAATAAAAGCTTATCCGAAAAGATCCTGCCCCATTACGACAACATTCAATCTTTATTTACTTTTTAGTGCGAACTTCGCGAATCTTAGCTTTGACGTCATCCATAGATCGAGCTCGAATCTCTCTTGCTTTTATTTATTACTAGCTGTGCCCGCGGCTTCGCTCCCGACAACTGGCTACCTACCCTACCCTACCCTACCCTACCCTACCTCCTATCCTACTCTATTCTACCTACCTACCCTACTACCCCTGCCTACCCTGTGTTAGCCTTCCCTTTAGTCTTTCATGTATCAGAGCGCAATGTTCGCAAAAAGCATGGGATAAAGAATTAAAAAAAAAAACTGGTTGGGTAAAAATAAGTACTGGATGGGTATCCTATCTATCATACGTTGGACGACCCAAAGTCGTACCGGTCCATAACATTACTTCTATCTTTGGGAAAAGTCCTGGAGAGCCTTATCACTTAAAATTTAATAATAATATACCTCCAACAATTATTTCCATCCGTTCGCGAGCATCTAGCCAGGACGTGGCTGGAGATGGATCACTGTGTTGCCCAATTTCTCACAGGGTATGGTAACTTTAAAAGTAAATTATTTTCCTCGTTGCCTCGCCTTTATGTCAGTGTTTAACATCTGACTGCGAATATGTTCAATCTGCACATCAAATCATAACGGAGTGTATTCTTTGTCAGAATGAACGCAATATTATGTTGGATAATGTACAGGCTGCATCTAGAGTTGTTTACTATTCGGACCTTGTAGAAACTAGAACGAATTGCCGTGCGTTTAAGCGTTTTTGCCATACCTATTATTGGAATAAAATATGCTCACAATTTTAGGAGCCGTTCATATTAATGATAATTTTTATCCGTGGTTCTAGGCAACTGGGTTTATCCCAGTTGTAAACGACCCTTTGTTCCTACTGGCTTTGTTTGTTCTGTCTCCTGCTGGGCATGGAGGGAAGTGGACATTTTTATTTTCCCTACTCCTCCATTATTCTTTTCTGATTAATTTCTTTGCGGGAGCCAAGACAGTTAAATTCATTCGCCGGGACTTCGTCGTTGTCGCCACTATTTATTTTGGCTTTCAGGAGTTGCAGTGGTTTAGGAATAGTGCGGTGGGATCGGCCCAATAAAAAATAAAGAATTTTCGTTGCAGTAGTCAGAAGCCAGGCAATCAGATACCAGTCTCGTCAAGAGGTCTCGTGTTACCCAGTTACTGGGTTGTGAAGGTCAGCTAGGCAGACGCTGCTTGTAAAAAACTAGTACTCAGCTATATCCGGTTTGACTGGAATTCGACCTAACAACGTTAAGGAATTACAACGTTGAGGATTAGATACAGGTAACTCCTGTCCTCACACTCACCACGAATAGAGGAAAACTTTATGATTGTCCAAACAAACAAGCCAATTTTCGCGAACAAAGTTGTGAGAAGGGTAGACAGACGCCTTATTTTTTTTGTCCTTTGATTTGACAACCTAAAATACAGGCATTTCCATACATATTACAAAATTATCATTTATATGAATTCATATAAGTATTAGACGTTTTTTCGCAAAATTGGGTCCTCAATACCTTGGGAACACGATACGAGTCGTTGGATACGGCTCCGAAATGAGGATAGAAGAACGAACTGTGTATGTATTGTGTTGGCAGGATGACGTACATAAAATGTTTATGTTGGAAGTTTTGTGTGGATTAACGACTGGTGCAGTGGACGGATACAAGAGTACCTTCTGTACCTCGAGTTTTATAACGAAAACCATCACAATGTTTTTTGGTCGACTTGCTTCATGGATTCTCAAGTTCTAAGCACCTTTGCAATTCAGTGAAATGGGGGTAAGTGTGATAAAGGTAGCTATTTATTTTATTCATTTTAATAAAGTAGATAGAAGCTCGCTAATCCGAATGTTCAAACCAATATTGTCGTCACAAAATATATTGAAAAGTTCTTGAAGTCAATGACACTCCCTATCAGTGACTCGAGCCGATACCCCGCCGAGACAGTACCCTAATTTATACAATATAGCGATGAAAACAAGTAAACCCTTTCTCAGTCTAATATCGAGACCTATCAGCACGCAGCAGAAGCCTACACTTTCGTTTTCTGAAATCTCTAAGACAATAGCTTACCATCTATCGTTCCCCTGTCTCTAGTGGATATTTATGTACAGGGATCCTTTTTGTACAAATCGTCAAACCAGATTACGAAGTACATCGTCAGGATTTATTGGTGTACCCACCAATAAATCCTGACGATGTACTTGTTTCATTCGACACTAACAAGTAGGTAATACGTTTCACAGATTTGAGTGAGGATTTATTTTCGAAACCACTGTCGCATTTCTTAGGATCATTATTGCCAAACTTTGAATTGATGGCATACGGCTCCAATATGGCTAAACACATCATCATAAACTACACTTGAACAACAAAGAAACTTGTGAACACACAGTATGGTGCCTTTCATATTGTAATAACAAGTCATATACTAGTTATTCCTGAAGAAGAACAAACGATCACACATACTGTGCTGAAATCGGCCTGTATTACCAAAATGATTTAAGATTAAATAAAGCTTCAGAGACACCTTGAAAGAAAATTCCTTATTTAGGTACTTATTAATAAACAAATTTAGAACATCTCCCACACCTACAGTTCGAAGTTGTGAGCTAAAAACGAACGATTCCGGTTTTTCTTCTAAATTCCATTTATACAATTTAAACTTAAATTTGCCGCCTATTAAATGAACGATGAACTAGTCTTATCGCCTATCGGGGACATTACCATACCCTATATTAATGCAAATGAGCCCTGGCAATAATCTAAGTTATGAGTACCTACGTGCTTGTTTTACCAAGAATCTTCCTCAAGAGTTAGCTTACTTCGTACAACAGCGAAGTACCTACTTATGAGCAGGTAACTTACCGGAAAACCAAATCAAAATATCAAATCCATAGGTTGTCATACCTACTCATAAGTTTCAAGGAACTGATATGATGCAAGAATAAATTAGCCGCTTTTGGACAAAGAAATATTAGAAGGACCACCGACAAAGGACGCTTCGCGGAGAAGGAAAATAGTATAAAAAAGACGATATAAATGTAAGACATAGATTAAAACTACTCTGTGGGAGCCTTACAACTTTTGTAAGAGATCATTAAGGTATCCAGTTAAACATAGTACATATCTTTCTGCGTATCGCCTTGGCATACCATCAGGGAATTAACTGAGGTACAACCGAGTACAAAACTCCCTCAAATCACCTAAAGACATTAACTCAAGCCTTATTATATTTTAACCTTTCGGGATTTCAAGGGAAACGAAACATAAGATACAATTTATTGCTGACCTAAATCCAATAGGGAATTTATCGGCCTATTACAGTAGTCACAGCGGATCTTTGTGTCTCTGAATTTAGGCTCTGCCAACCATTGCGCAATAAACAGTTTGTCATCGAGTCTTCTTTTTAGCGTGTCGATGGCAAATATGAAAAGTTAAATATTGTGTTTGGCCCAGAATTCAGCCACGGTAACACCAATCGGTGACGCAGTCATATGGTCTTTGCAAGTACAGGTGACAGGGCATGCTGCGCACTCCGTGAGATGGGCCATGGTCTGCCGAGAGATGCTCTATAAGCTCTGAAGACTAGTGCCATCAGAGAACCCTCACCTGTGGAGATTGTCCTTGCTGCGGCCAACCTGAGTACGGAGTCTATTTAGGGTTTTCCAGGTTGACCACGGCAGAGTGTGCTCAGGCGGAAGGCTCTCCAACGGCCCGACGAAATTTTCAGGAGGCTTGAGTTTCTCTCGCCAAAAGTTGCATCTCGCCGAAGAGGAGTTGCCATCACATAGACCCAAGCATCCTAGAAAACTTTTCCGGCTTTTTAGACGCTGGGGCACTGAGCTGTTATTATGCATTGGGTGGCGTGGGTCGTTTTCTAGTTTCGCTCTCTCTATGCGACTTGCTATAGTCATCGAGTATACTGCATAGAGTAAGCGAGATAGGATAGATAGGACGATGCGACAAACGTAAGCGAGTGAAAGAGACAGTTATACAATGCTGTCTTCACCTTCAACATTGACACAAAAATAGCTACTGCGCGGCGTCTTGCAGAGAATTCAGAGACACAAAGATCCGCTGTGAGTATTATACCTTAGTTTGGTACTGTGCGGAGTATAGTGTCGGGTAAGGTGTTGATATGGTTTATGGAGAGCGACTGTGATCGTTCGGTCATGACGGTGATACATACTGGCCTAGGAACTGCTCAGTGTTTCCTATTAAGTCCAGAGTAAAGTAATACTTAGTACAGTAGTGATAGTAATTGAATCTGTAACGAATAAACTGCGTAGAAGTTACAGGGGATATTTCTCTAGTTTACCCGTATCCCAAATTCTGCGCCCACAACTATAATTCTGACACCTGTATGTCACTAAATAGGTCAAATCACGATCCTATATACCTAGGTCTGATTCGTAAGACAAAGATTACTCTGTGGCCTTTTGTAAGAGATCATTGAGGTATCCAGTAAAACATAGTAGTATGTATCCTTCCGTGTATCGCCTTGGCATATCGTCGGGGAAATCATTAAGCTGAAACCGTGTACAAAAGTCCCTCAAATCACCCCGAATAAACTATAGCCACTAATTTAAGCCTCTTGCCCTGCTTTCCGATCGATTTCAGTTCATCAAGCTGGTATTTGGCATATCCGTCCTAGAGATGGGATCAGTACTTCATGCATGATCGAACTTGCGCAGCTGTTCCAGCGTGAAGTACTTTCTCACCTTTGCAAAGATTTTGGCCTTTTCGAGCCTTTGCCTTAATGTATGGGCCAAAACAACAATGCAAGGACAATTTTAACCGTCAACCACATCATCGCTTACCATCAATTGAGATAGAGGGGTCAAGCGCAAGCCAAGAGAATAAAATAAAATAAGATATAAATGAATCCTTTCGGGATTTCAAGCAATACGAAACATAATATAGCTGACCTAAAGCCAATAGGGGTTTCACTGTAGTCTGCCAGCATCGGCCTATTACATCTATTATTCTGTCTATTCAACATTTCACAGTCAATAAATGTAGACACATAAATCACTATGGCCGTCTTTTCAGATGTTAACAGCTAATGTAACGTATGCATGTATGTAATCCTAATATTATAAATGTGAAAGTTTTGTATGTTGGATGTTTGTCACGGCAATAACGCAAAAACAACTGAACCAATTGGGACAGGTACACAATAGTTTATAACCTGTTTAGGGACTCAGCCAAAGTCGCGGGCAGAAGCTGATCTTACATAGAGTCAGGTTAGCCCATAAATGTGCTTGGAAGAAGTAACCGCAATAAAACTGAAACAAAGACGCGGGTCTCGAATTTATATCAAAAGTTTTAAGCTCCCTAACATACGTTGCAAACTATTCCGTTTCTGTTAAAAAGACAACACATTGCGGTCGTGGTAGTAAATCTCTATTACATGTTGACAGTAAAACAGAGTTGAATAGGGTTAGAAACATACGTCTTCTTTGTAGGATAGACACATCAATTATAAAAAGAAAAGTTTTAAAGTTCGTGTGTGTAAAGTTGCATTTAACATTATTTAATATTGACAGAATCTAATTTTAGTAAAAGTTATCTGTCCTATATAAAGCTACAATATTGCCAAGTGCCATATACACTTGGCAATGTTGTATATAGCTCTATATGGGTGAAAAAAACATTGTATTCGGATTTGTACTCTTCCACAGATTACATTTACCAAACAAACAATTTTAACTCTTTAAAATACCTATTCGTTTTTGCCTCTCCATTATGTACAATAACAAAATATTCGTGGAACTTAGCACATATGTAATGTTTAATATATACCTATATATGTAACTAAAAATTCAAACGACAATATTGTTACGTGACCAATGTGCAGAATACACATAAAATATTAAGTAGAGAAGATACTAACCAAAAAGATTACGCTCATATAATATATGGGCTGGCCCCCATAATATTTTACGCAAAGACTAATGTCCTTACAATTAATTAATATTGTAGGGGATGAAGATATATTGCTGGAAGTCACGACAAATTAACGTTTTAATTGTATCTACTATCCAGAGATTTATGTCTGTTTCAGTACGGATATAGATACATCTGCACATCTTGAAACATACTCCCTAGAAAAGTGACTTAACTTTTCAATCTTCACTTGTTCAACATTATTTTCATCAATGTTCAACATTATTTTCTTGCTCTTGGCCCTTTCTAAAAAAGTACTGGTTATATATACATAAAATTCCGTTTCTAATGCCTACACAATTATGTTACTACTGCTTATAAAACTATTTGTTTCAAATTGAACCATCATTATATTTCTTTAAAACGAACATACATTCTGATAAAACACACACACAGGTAACTACCGATAAATCCAGCCCCAAAATTATCAGAGACATTGACAGAATTTTATTACCATTTAACAATCATTACCGTTCAATATTAACCCATAACTTAATAAGCATTATGTATAAAATCGTTTACCCACTATAAAATACTGCCTAATGGCGTGTGGGCCAATACTTAAGGGCGCTTGCCTTTCATAACACTATTTCAAAAACATCCGATAGCAAAAAGCTTTATAAACTATAACCCATACAGCGACAAAATAACCAACCAGAGCAAAATTATGGTCACAAAACACTGCAAATGGAAAGCACTAACGTAAACAATGTTCGGTATTTTCGAATAATAACACAATAGAGCCATAAAGGCTATATTTGGAGCTTAGTATCATAAACCTGCGTGAAATATTGTGCCGACCTGCTAAGCTTTAGTTATCGTGAAAATGCAGATATTTCAGGTCCCCGATAAGTTACAAAAAAGGCTCATCGAAGTGCAAAACTTTTGCACCTGGCTTCGGTTTTCATTTTTAAATTCATCTACTAAATTATTCTTACTTCACCAGCTAACCAAAATGCGGTTTTCTTTTTTAGGGTTCCGTACCCAAAGGGTAAAAACGGGACCTTATTACTAAGACTCCACGATCGATCTGACAGTCTGTCTGTCTTTGTGACCGTCTGTCACCAGACTGTATCTCATGGACCATGACAGCTAGACAGTTGAAATCTTGACAGATGATGAATTTATGTTGCCGCTATCACAACAAATACTAAAATAGAATAAAATAAATGTAATGTAAGTGTAGCTCCATAATTTTTTGTGATTTTTTGCCGTTTTTGGCGATAATGTTACGGAACTTTTCGTGCGCGAGTCCGACTCGCACTTGGCCGGTTTTTGTCGTTAAGTCATGGAATGAAAGTTCATTTTTACGCGTCCAATGATTAATGGTCCAAAAGTATGCCGATATTAGAAATGGTTTTGTATTAACCTACAAAAAGGGAATTTATAGACCACGCTTTGTATATTAGAGACAGGTATGTGGGTTCAATGACCAAGTTTGTAACCACAATGCCTAGAACTATATTTCATGAAAATTGGAAATGTGACTAGGCACTACTCCGAACAATATTTATTCTTGGCGCTTGTGAAAATTGCCCGTCACGATGTGATTGGAATTTTTTAGCAGTCAACATGTAATCTCTACAGAATATGAAATTAATATGAAGAGAAGGAAAATGTTTAGATAGTTTATTTATTTATTGATAGAAACACCAACTACACATTTACAAAAAAAAACTTACATAAAACATCATTTTGTGCAAACATGCTAACATAGTGAACACAACACATACAAATTTGATTTTTAGTTAATACACTGAATTAAATATGTAAGACTGATAAATTACGAGTAATAAGAACAAACATAATTAAATAACATAACTTATTTAATTATGGATTATATATAAAATTATTAAAATAGAAATGATAAAATATTATAATAGCTAATAATTGAAAAACATTTGATTAAAACAATGTATAGTAATCAATAATTATATAACTTTTTTTTGTTTATCTCGGGACCTTGGGGTCCCGGTATTTTGAAAGGCACGCGAGGAGCCGAAGCCAATTCGTAGAGGCCCCATTAGGCATGTATCAGGAAATGTGACACCTACCAACGATTAACCCGGTATACACTACGCAATTGCACCCAAGGACAATGCCAATATTTTATTTATTATTATAGTTGTAGAAAGTACGTAGGTACTTTATCAATCCAAGATAGTTTTAGACTTAGTACTTATTATAAAGTTATTCATAATAAACTACAGCAGTTGAGTTATGCTACGTTTGCCAGCGCAGATGTGTAATTTATCTTCAATGCATATTCATCGCTTTGGCTTTAATGTCTTTGGTTCATTTCAACTTAAATTGTTTCCATGGTAAATATTCATTAAAATATTCAAAGGATATTTCTAGGTCTTCCTTCATTACGTTAGACATCCAATTAAAATCGTTTGTTTAAAAAATATGGGTTCTCATTATATTATGAAAAGAAGAAAATACTCGTTTCCCAGCGGGGAGGTCGCTGGAGGAAATGAATATTTCCTTTGACAAACAAATGCGAAACATTTGGAGTTGAACGCTGTACAGGATGCAAATTTGCTCTAGTCGTATATTAAAAAAGATGCTTGTGTTTTTGTCATTAATCAAGTATATAAGTTAGACATACAAGTAGTACTCAAACCAAAAACTAACTAACTTCGTTTTTATATGAACGCAAATGAAGAAAAAGGAGCCTGTAAGAATCGTGATAGGTATTATTCTGATCATTTCCACACTCCCTGTGCAATGGAATTGCATGATCTAATTCCACCTAGCCCGTCTCATCATCGGACTACCAGACGTACGGCGAAGCGCCATCGGTACATGGTAGACATCCCACCCATACGCACTAAACGTTTTGAGAATACTTTTATTATGAGTACAGCTAAGGAGTGGAATTCCCTGCCGGAGTCTGTGTTTCCCGATAGCTACAATCTAGGGGTCTTTAAGTCAAGAGTGAATAGGTTACTTCTAGGCAAGCGTGCTCCACCGTCGACCACATCATCGCTTACCATCAGGTGAGATAGTGGTCAAGCGCGAGCCTATAATGAATAAAAATATATATATATATATAACTTACCCCTTGGGAAAAACTTTAAGTTTATGTCATAAAAGTATTGTCAAAATCACTTTAGCAAATAAATTACTCAGTATTTCCTATTTCATTACGGAAAATCCCTATTGTAAATTCTATTCATGAACTTTAATAAAATTCGTTGCAGTATTTTTTTTAACTGTATAAAACGATGCACATTTGCCTAATTGCGAAAAAAACAAGCATAAGCACGATAACTGTTAAAATCCAATTAAGGTTTTTGTGCTAGACTCAAAATACGAGTAGGTTTTATTTTTATGCAAGGCGTTTTTTCCCCTCCTTTTTAGGGTTCCGTAGCCAAATGGCAAAAAACGGAACCCTTATAGATTCGTCATGTCTGTCTGTCTGTCTGTCTGTCTGTCTGTCCGTCCGTATGTCACAGCCATTTTATTCCGAAACTATAAGAACTATGCTGTTGAAACTTGGTAAGTAGATGTATTCTGTGAACCGCATTAACATTTTGACACAAAAATAAAAATAAAACAATAAATTTTGGGGGTTCCCATACTTGAAACTAAAACTAAAAATATTTTTTTTCATCAGACCCATACGTGTGGGGTATCTATGGATAGGTCTTCAAAAATGATATTGAGGTTTCTAATATCATTTTTTTCTAAACTGAATAGTTTGCGCGAGAGACTCTGCCAAAGTGGTAAAATGTGTGTCCCCCCCCCTGTAACTTCTAAAATAAGAGAATGATAAAACTAAAAAAAAAATATGATGTACATTACTATGTAAACTACCAGCGAAAATTGGTTTGAACGAGATCTAGCAAGTAGTTTTTTTTTAATACGTCATAAATCGTAAACCGCAATTTACCAAGTACGGAACCCTTCGTGCGCGAGTCCGACTCGCACTTGGCCGGTTTTTTTCTTGTTAGTAGGTAGTAATTTTTTTTTCACAATATGGACTCAAAACTTACTACCAGCCTCGAGGACCTTGAGAAGTTGTTTGGATCAAGAATGCAGGATTATGAAGCAAAATTGCAGAAGGCTAT
Organism: Orthosia gothica; assembly: GCA_949775005.1. NCBI lineage: Eukaryota > Metazoa > Arthropoda > Insecta > Lepidoptera > Noctuidae > Orthosia > Orthosia gothica. The sequence goes on along the minus strand of OX459045.1, from coordinate 20,915,156 downwards.
CTCTGGTACTCCATCGGCTTCACCTGACATTTCAACAATTGCAAGTGAGTTCTCAGACTTCAAGCAGTTTGTGTATCAAGCACTATCTAAATTAAAATCTCAAATTGAGCTGCTTGCTGTTGGGTTTGACCGGCATGAGACTGCAATGAGAAGGAAGGTCCTGTTATTCCATGGTGTTCCGGAGAGGGACAGTGAAAAGTTGAGTGAAGTGGTCCATAGCATCTTGTCCAACCAAATAAAACTGACAGAGTTGGTTAAGGATAAGAATGTTATCCATGTCTGTCATAGACTCGGATCCTCAAAGCAGAAGGCCCGTCCCATACTGGTACGTTTTTTTCATATGGAGAGCCGTCAGCTAGTGTGGGATAGCAAGAAAGCACTCAAGGGCACCGGGATAACCATCTCCGAGTTTTTAACGCAAGCGAGGCACCGTTTGTTTGTGACGGCTCGCAAGCACTTTGGCTTGCTTATATAATTGCTGGTCCACGGAGGGAAAGATTGTCCTTATTTGCCCAGACAAATCCCGAAGAAGGATCGATACGGCAGGCGAACTTCAAGATCTGATGGTCAAATTTCCGTCCTGCTTGGTTGACTCTGGAGGCTCTGCGCAAACTGTGGGACCTGGATCTGCTGTGGTTGCAACATCGGCTGCGACCGCTAAGAATTTGAGGAAGTCGCGTCTGCGCAAGTAACTTTATTCAATTTTGTTTTTATTGTCAGTCCATTCTCGTCACTCCCTAATTTAGCCGTATAGCACGAGCGACTCAATATTTCTATTCCTAGGCCGCCGGTAGTTCATAAAGTAGTTTTTAGCTGTCTCACCTTAAAACTTTTAATTTTAATTTATTAACCGCCGGTGTTATGTTTTTATTATTTACTTTGCTTTGACTTGACACTTGACAGAATGTCATCATGATATTGATTGACAGTAGGCATCTGTTGATCTGTCAGATAGCATCTGTCAGTTGGTCGTATTGCGTTTTGTTTCTGCATAAAATGCGACGCGTAAGTCGTTTGAACTCGTTTGTTTACGTTTCTCACTGTATACATTTTTCATTCTTTTGGTTGTTGTTTAGATTTATTTTAGTGTTTATTTTATAGTTAAATTTGTAAAATTTCTGCCAATATACTAGCGAGTTGGGGTGGTTTTCTAATTGCAAGAAAACTTTATATTTAGTACTATTATAGATTTTACTTATATTATTTATATAATTGTATTATTATTTGGGTGTATATATTTATTTTATACATTATGAATGATTTTAATGACAGCTTCTTCTCATGCTCTTCTTCTGATAGTTTTGCTAGTGCGGACAGTGACACTACCTTGCCACTCACTTTACATGATAAATTATATTCTGTTTTCTCTAATGATCCTAAAAATCTGCATATTGTGCACATAAACGCCCAGAGTGTTCCTGGTCACTATTCTGAACTTCTGGCATCCTTTAGCAGTGCCAACCTGGATGCAGTATTGATATCGGAATCTTTCCTGAAGCCTTCTCTCCTCTCGACTCACTATTCACTCCCCGGCTTCGTCTTAATACGCAACGACAGGACTGGCAAGGGTGGAGGAGGTGTAGCTATGTACCTACGTGCTGATTTGCCCTTCAGGGTGGTTAGTTCATCTCCTTCCCTTTATTCTGAGTCGGCTGAATACTTGTTTGTCGAAATATGTATTCATCACACGAAAGTCTTGCTTGCAGTGTTCTACAGTCCTAATCTTCATATTGACTACTTCAATTCTCTTGACACCACTCTCAGCGATCTATGCCCCATGTATGAGCACATCATTTTGATGGGTGATTTTAATACTTGCTTGATTAAAAATGACTCTCGCTCCCTTAAACTCCTTTCACTCTTGTCTTCGTTCAATCTTCAAGTCTTGCCCCTCTCTGCAACTCACTATTTTCCTAATTGTACGCCTTCTTTACTTGATCTAATGATCGTTTCCTCTCCTACTAATGTTTCTACCCATGGCCAGCTTACTGCTACTTTCTCTTACCACGATCTTATTTATCTTTCATATCGTATCCGTGTTCCCAAGCGTAAACCCCAGCTTTTACATCTACGTAATTACAAGGGCATTGACTTGGAGGCATTGCAGCGTGATGCCGGCAATATCGATTGGTCTCCTCTGCTCGAGAACGATGACATCGATGGTAAGGTGAAATGCCTTAACTCAACCATACTCAACTTGTATGACCAGCATGCCCCTATTCGACGAGTCAAAGTGCGACATAATCCTGCGCCATGGATTACACCACATATTAAAGAGCATATGGCCCGTAGGGACAAAGCTAAGAGCAGATATAAGCGCCGACCTTCAGACTTAAATCTCGCTTACTACAAATGTCTACGTAACCGTTGCAATCATCTGTGTCAGGATGCAAAGAGGCGCTACTTCCATGAACAACTCATTAACCGCAGTTCGTCCGATATATGGAAATTTCTTAAATCTGTAGGCATAGGCAAATCACCTACTAACCAGTGCAAGGATTTGAACCTCAATGATCTCAACAAACATTTCTCTCTTCTTCCTTTTTCTCTTGATCCGCGCGTCAAAGCCGCTACTTTAGATAGTCTTTCTGGTATGCCGTTGCCACAATATTCAACCTTTAGCCTTAGCGATGTTACTGAGGAGGACGTTAAGAAATCTATACTTGCAATAACTTCTTCAGCAGTCGGTGATGATATGTTGTGTTCCAGAATGATTACTCTTATACTTCCCTTATTGCTCCCTGTCCTAACTCACATCTTTAACCATTCATTCACCTCTTGCTCTTTTCCGTCGGTTTGGAAGCAGGCTCACATCATACCTTTACCTAAAACTAATAATCCATCTCTATTAACTCACTTTAGACCTATCTCTATACTTCCGTTTCTATCTAAAGTTTGTGAACACTTAGTTCATAGACAGTTATCCTTTTTCTTGGCGTCTAACTCGATCATTTCTCCCTTTCAATCCGGTTTTCGCGCGGGTCACAGCACTGTCTCTGCACTGTTAAAAGTAACTGACGATATCCGCTGGGCTATGGAGAGTAAGTCCCTTACGGTGCTTGTACTGCTTGACTTTAGTAGCGCCTTCAACTCAGTGGATTTCGACATTTTACTAGGTATTCTTAAATCTATCAATTTCTCTTCTTCCGCTTTAGCTTGGTTCAACTCTTATCTTCGGGGACGCTCTCAGTGTGTTCGCCTTGATGAGTCATTCTCTGATTGGTGTAGCCTCACTGAGGGTGTTCCTCAGGGTAGCGTACTATCACCTCTGCTTTTCTCAATCTTCATTAACTTTGTTACCAGAGTTATCTCTTCTAGTTTCCATCTTTACGCAGATGACTTGCAGCTATATCGGCATTTCTCTATAAATGACGCTGGTGCGGCTATTGCAGCAATGAACCAGGACCTGGCAAATATCAGCATATGGGCTAAGTCATTTGGTTTGCAAATAAACCCTAGCAAATCTCAGGCCATGGTCATAGGCAGCAAATTTGTTCGCAATGCGGCTGACGTCACTTCCCTGATGCCTTTATACCTCGACGGTGTTCGCATTGACTAAACCGAAACGGCAAAAGATTTGGGGGTAATCATTGACTCTAATCTTTCATGGCGTGCTCAGGTCAACGAGGTCAGTCGTAAGGTACATTTCTCTTTCCATTCGCTGAAATGCCTTCAGAGTATCTTGCCCTTAACGACAAAAATATCCTTAGCGCAAACACTTATTCAGCCGATTATAGATTATGCCGACGCCTGCTACCTGGATGCCACAGAGGAGCTATTAAATAAGCTTGAGCGCTTGCAAAACTTGTGTATTCGCTTTGTTTTTGGTCTACGTAAGTATGATCATGTTTCTCATCTTCGCAAGGAACTCAAGTGGCTCCCAATCCGTCTTCGTAGGAACACTCGGATTTTATGTCTCCTGTTCAACATCTTGCATAACCCCTCTTATCCTTCCTACCTGCGTGAGCGATTCTCTTACGCTCGCCCCAGAGATGCACTATGTAGATCACATCTCAAATCTCTCCTTAAATCCCATCCACATAAAACCAGTTACTATTCCTATTCCTTCTCTGTCCATGCTGTAAGATTGTGGAACTCACTTCCGCCTAGCATCAGAGATTTAAACACTATCTCACTCTTCAAAAAACGTTTAAAAGAGCATTATCTATCCTCTCAAGTCTGATCTTTATTTATATATATGTGTATGTATATATATTATACATAAGTATCTATATATTTTGCAGTTATGTATTTATATTTGTATATGTCCACCATCACACTATTTGTGTAGGTGCGCTAATTTTTATATCTTAGTTTATGACGTTCACTTTTCTTATTTTCCTGTTCTCACACACTATTGTCTACATTTCTTTTTAATTTTTCCTTTTCGCGGGTCTGCTGGCAGAAATTTCTTAAGAAATAAGCAGTGCCCTTGTACTCTTTTGTCTTGATGTGTTGTCTTTATGTATTATATTGTGTGTGTACATTAATTATTAAATAAATAAATAAATAAATAATTTTTCTTGCGCTTATCTAAATAAATAAAAAATTCGTTGTTGGCCTATAAATACAAGGCTTTCGAGATGACTCAGAGTACCGGGAATATAGCTGTCTATTGAACATAGCTTTTTCCCGGGGCTTCACTCCCGTGGCCCACCCCGCTGGACCCGTTATTTTTCTGGCCTCTTTCTTTTTTCGGGGTTCAAACGGGTGTTGTGTCTGGTCCGGGTAACTGTCCAACGGTTATTTTCGGACTATTGTATACGTTCAAATCGCGCCAAAAACTTTGCTTGCGCGATACAGGATTTTTGTGACGTCATGTCATTAGTTTGTAGGTGGCGGCGTTGATGGCGCTATATCATCACGTTGGGGTCACCAGTTTAGAGGCATGCGGAACAGGGTAGAAAGTCCCGCAAATCTACATTGAAAGGGAGGATCCTCCGACCAGATGGGTGTTGTGACTGGTCCGGGCAACTGCCAAGCAACTGCTAAACGGTTACTGTCGGACTATTATATACGTTCAAATCTTGCCGAAAACTTTGCTTGCGCGATGCAGGATCTGTGAGTCGTCGAACATAGGCTTGTAGCGGCGTTGATGCCGCTACAAGCCTATGTTACTCTGGAATAATGTAGCTTTCCATAGGTGAAAGAATGTTTAAAATCGGTTAAGTAGTTTTTTGAGTATATCCTTTACAAACACACTTACAAACAATCAAATATTTCCTCTTTATAATGTAATGGTGTAGATTGATAGATTGATGAATTTTTTTTTGGCATCTGTGCCGATAAATGGGCACCAATGCCTCTCTTTTTCAATACAATTTCCACAGACAATTTCATAGATTACTTTCCAACTGCCACCCCTGACAATGTCATAAAAACGTAAAAAAATCCTTACTTTATTGTAGTGTTGACTTACTAGGATTGCATACCGGGACAAATAGGTACAAAATCGACTAAAACTACATAAAAGGATAATAAGAATACAAAAGAGTTTTCGCTCTAATAAGGATATTAAATTATTGGCGATTGACTGCTGCGCTGCGTGTCGCGGGTTCGATTCCCGCACGGAACAAATATTTGTATGACCTACAGATAGTTGTTCCGGCTCTGGGTGTTTGTGTATGTAAGTTTATATGTTTGTAAACGCACCCACGATACAGGAAGAAATTCCTAGTGTGGGGCAACGTTTTTTTAAAACAACAAACAAACAAAAAAGAATAGATGAAAAAAGAAAATCAGAAGACATTTAAATCCAAAAAAAAAAAGTGAAAAGAAAAGATAAAATATGGCCTCCAAATATAATATTACCTTAAAATGGCCAGTACATAATATAATAGGTATTATTTTCTAACCTAGGTTTTATTGTTTTTTCAATTTCAATACAAACTTATTGGTCCGCAGAAATTGCCTAAAACTTTATTTTGAGATTTAGGCATTTTTGTCACTTTGTTCCCTTAGTCGCGTTATTTACGAGTTGATCACATAACTTCACACAAATAGGTAAAAAGATGTTTAATTTCATGAGTTCTACCCACTTTCACCCCTGTATTTGGTAGCAATTGTTATTGTCGTTTTGCGACACCGACTTCCGAAAGGAAATTTATTTTTGCTCTTATTTAGTGTTTTGTTGGAAGTCGGTTATTTTTTTGTGAAATAGTTTTTACTTTTCTCTTTTTAGTCGTCTTTGTGGTCACTAAAAAGTGAGCAAGTTATATTAAAGGATTTATAAAATACCCATAATCACTCAATTTACAAATTCATGCTGTTTATCGTTAAGTAGTTCGGTTGTATGTTTGATGTCTTCAAAACTACTTAACCGATTTTGATGAAAATTATACTGTTCCCTAAGTTGAAAGATACCTAATCCAATACAAAAAGAATAATCACGATCCGATAACCAGTTTCGGAAATATGCGTGGACAAACATACATACATAGAAACAAACATACATACACTTATAAAATTTGGCACACCTGTTTAGAAGATTACATAGAGTAACATATGTTAATATTAAGCAATGCAAACAATATTACTTAAATACGTGTCGAATTAATAACCTCCGTTTTTTAGTTAGAAATCGGTAAAAAACATTCTGTTGATCATGAACTCATGACCGATCATGATTGGGAATTTCTCATAAGTATAATTTACCAAGATATCACGTGTGTTTAGGGTGCTTGAACCACTAACATCAAACTAAACAATAATCATTGAGTACATCAAGATACGGTAAGACAAGAGCATCAAATAAGACAAGAGCAGTTGTGGCCCAGAGGTTACGGTCCCGACTTACGAGTTCTAGGTCGTGGGTTCAAACCCGAGCAGGCACTTTACTTTGTGTAATTTATTTCATCACCACTACTCTCAAAACGGTGAAGGAAAACATCGCGAGGAAACCGGCATGTCCTAGAACCAAAAATTCAAAGACATGTGACATCTACCAATCCGCACTGGGCCCGCGTGGTGGATTATAGCCCACTCCCTCTCTATGATAGGCCGCCTGTGTCCCAGCAGTGGGAGCATTAAAAGGCTGATGATGATGACATCAAGATAGCAACAAAGCGCATGTTATCATATTGCTAGCAATAATAGAACAGTGTATATCTAATATGCAATTAACGTCGCCACCTACTAGGGCCAAATAGTTTGACCAAATGTACCATCGAAAACGAAACGAAAAGAAGAAGATGCAATTAATACAGCTTCTTCAAATCGTAGTTAACTTAACCAATGGTTAAATATGTTAACCAATAGTTGCAAATTTTGATAATACACCATTTTTTGACAGTTTGTTAGACTAACAATTGACGAATATTCGCGTTATACCGATTTTGAAACCATTGGTTGAGGTGATACGATAATGATAAAAAAACTGTGCCTAAGTTAGTTGATCCACGTGTCCTTAGTAATCTTATTATTAACAGTTACATACATAAAGCGCCTAATATAAAACTGTTTCTTCAATTCGCTATCCTACGATGCCAACACGTTATTTCTTTTTACATAATAATATACTCAACACACAAATATTACAAAATTGAAACCGTGAGAAAAATAAAATCGTTTTCATGGTGTCAAGAGAGAGCTTTTCCACTTGATATCATGCAAAATTTTCTTTCCGGGATTTTTTTTTGTGTGTGTGGGATGTTTACTAAGTACTAACTACAAAAGGAATGCTGAGTTCTGAGTTTTATTACAGAATAGTCGCTTCGAAGATTCTTTTCATTTAGGAAAATTAATTACATGAAACCTTCATGAAATTACATTAAACCTTTCACAGTTTCAACACTTCCCTGCTGGTAATATAACGTTTATCGGAAAAGCCTCTTCATTTGGTAATCCTAAATACCCGCTAAACATAGCCTCAAGTCTCAAGTAGAATCTTTTTCATGTTTTCTCAGCCGATAGCAACGATTTAAACGCTCATATATTTGAATACCCAATTGCTAAATTCGAATTGTAAGTAGAATAGATCGATCGCTGCTTCTCGTTACTATGTATTTTTAACCCCCGCCGGAAAAAGAAGGGGTGTTATAAGTTTCACGTGTGTTGCTGTGTAACTGTGTATCTGTGTGTCTGTCTGTGGCATCATAGCGCCTAAATGGATGGACCGATTTCGATTTAGTTTTTTTTGTTTGAAAGGTAATTTTGTCGAGAGTGTTCTTAGCTATGTTTAAATAAAATCGGTTCAGCCGTTCAAAAGTTATGGGCATTTTACTGTTTGAATCGGGGTGTTTTCGCAAGATAAATGCGTCGGGGGTTTTTTAAATTGTGAAATTTTACTTGTTGAGTATGGAAATGGAACTACACTGTTCATGTTTTTTATTATGGTTGGCAACATTGCTCTGTAACTTTGTTACTAGTAAGCCGCTCCATTCCTTTAGCCTATTGGGATAAAAAATTCCTTTATCATTTAGCTGTCAGCAGCAGCATTCAGCATTCAGCTCTGGAGCCGTCCTGATATCTACAACCTGGGAGTCTTCAAGTCAAGAGTGAATAGGTTCCTTCTAGGCAAGCGTGCTACATCATGGACCACATCATGGCTTACCATCACGTGAGATAGTGGTCAAGCACAAGCCTATCAACATTTTTTTTTATGCTATAATGTAGGTTTCTGATACAGAAGAAAACGGATCCCTCCTTTCTGGAGATATTTCATACAAAAAAGCCTTAGCTCTTTATATTATTAGAGAAGATTTGGACGACATTATCTAGGTAACTAAGTATCTTACTCTAACAATATTAATAAATAAAGAAGTCCATTTTTCATTTGGGTAAAGAATATCGTTTATTACAGCGACCTCATTTAGTGTTCTGTCTGAAAATGATAAATTGAGACAGAACCAATGGAAGTTCTGCCTGTAACAAATCATCTTTTAAGTGTTCTTAACGTTTATTTATTTTATAGTAGAAAATAATAAAGTTTCCAATTTTCATAAATATTATTCGTAAAATAGGTACTTATTTTGTATACTGTCAGTATCCAGCCCTAACAGAGCCAGTGCCTGCTATTGTTACATAAACGAATTTATTTAGGCAATTTCTGCGGATAAATTTTGTATTTCATTTTCGCAAAGAGAAATTGTTATGTTTTAGATAACCTAATAAACCCTATTTGGTAAAAAATAACCCATTTTATTATGTACTGGCCGTTAAAAAAATATTTAGATGACATTATATTTTTTATTTACTTTTCTCAATATATATGGCTTCTGATTTATTTTCATCTGATTTGGCCAATTATTTAATATCTTAATCAGAGTGAAACCTCTTTGGTATATATTTTACTTTCTGTGTAATAATAAATATCAATAAAGACTGCACATAATACAAGGACTATCAATAGGCCAAAATTGGAACTAATCGTTTGTCATTTATGTCAAGTGTCAAGAGAGTGTGCTATATACCGTGTTTTTATTCGTTTCCGAAGTTAATAAGCGCTATCATTACGCCAATAGTAGATTGTATTATAAGGGAGAAAAATAATATTTTTACGGCGAGGGCGCTTTTTTGAATCCAGAGCGAAGTGAGGGATTCTAGAGTAGAATCCCGAGCGTAGCGAGGGATTCAAAGTACGTCGCCCGAGCCAAAAATATATTTTGCGCCCGAGTGATACACTCTACTTTTCATCACCCACTATGAGAAAATAAAAGCGCCTCATATTTTATTGTAATATTATTATTTAATAAAACATAGAGTAACAACTAAATTGAAATAAAATAGTATCCTTTATTAAAACAACTAAAAACTTATATTTACATTTGAGACATTTTCGCAATTATGAAAATTTATTGTTACAGTTTTATTAGGAATAGAGATTGTTGTAGATTTTATATTCTGCGTGTTTGAAATGTCCGAATCTGGATAATTTTGAGGAAAATGTGACGGTGAATCTCGATGTTTGGATGTAGATGGGCGCGGCGACAGTGGTATGGATGGATTAACTGAAGGTTGCAATTCAATGTTTTCCACGATGCGTTCAGATGTTTTCGCCTTGTTCTCAATGGAATCTTCTATATACCCTTCTGCTACAGCACTCGATTTCCATCCTCCATGTCGCTTGAGAACAGTTAAGTCCGCTCCAGTATCTGCCAAAAGGGTATCAGAAGTACGACGAAAACAATGTCCTGTATACAGCTTGATATCTGGTAACTTCAAATAAGTAGCAATTTCTTGTGGCATGTTAGAAATTTTATTTTTTCCCATCACTTGTTTGAAGCACTTGCCATTTTGATAACGGATGAAAAACCGATTGGTCTTCATAGCAGCAGGACGCAGGTCCAGGTATTTCTGTACAATAGTTTTGTATTCTCCTCGTATTACGAAGGATCGGTCAATTTTGGTTTTTGTATCGGTCAGCTTTACTAACAGTAAATCATCCGAGTGATTTATCGACATCATCAACAGTTATTTTTAAAAGTTCATTGCCACGACAAGCTCCATGTAATCCGAAAATTAAAGCCACCTGTAACAAAACCGAATGTGAATAAGACAAGTATCTATCAAAGTACCTACAGGTTACAATAAAATGTGCATTTTTATACACTATGATTATATTTTACAAATCCACCGTAAACATAGTTACCTACTTACTTTTACGGCAAGAAAGACTTTGTCGGGTGCCTCATTAAGGAAAGTCTCCACGTTTTTGACTGAGAACACTTTGGATTTTTTAGGTTTAAATCCATCAGACATCCTCTTCAGGTACGCTATTAATTTCGAATAAGTGTCCAGTCGTTATTAGAACTGACTGTTGATTTTAGCATTGAGTATGTACTCCAAAGAGTGGAAGGTTGTTTAGTTTTGGCTAAGTACTGGAAGTAGGCCAAAAACACAGATTCTGAAAAATTCTTGGCGCCTCTTGCATTTCTCCATTCAATAAAATTACCATAGGCTTTCATATATTTCTCCCGGGATTTTGCAGGTAATAGATTATCCATCACATTTCTTGCGTCAGTTCTAATGCTTTCAGGAGTTAATTCTATACTTTCACTGTCACTTGAAGAACTCATTTTTCAAAACAAAAATGAATTTCTAACAATCCGTGAAAATTTACGAAAACGCGGGCTGTAGTTCGCGCTTTTTTAATTTGTTTTTTTTTTTCATTCATCCGGCGGCGTGACTATGGGCCGTCGTACCAGCCAGTCTTTATTCAAACAATATTTGCGTTCGATTTCTTTGGTGCTGAACACTAAGATGTTCCAAATTCAAAAAGTGCGCGGCAAAGATAATTGCGGCGCACTTATAAAGAGGATTAAAAACTCATTACTGCCCGCTAAAAGTTTCTTATAGAAAACACCACCTTTGGGTGCACATAAAGGCGAACCAAGTCGTCCTTTTCGAATAGATGGGATGAAAAAGTAATTTTAAGTGCTGGCAGGGATGTTTTCTTGAAGTGAACAAGACAATAACGGGCCGACGGTACCGTTTTAACCCCCGCCGGCAAAAGAGGGGTGTTATAAGTTTCACGTGTGTTGCTGTGTATCTGTGTATCTGTGTGTCTGTCTGTTGCATCATAGCGCCTAAACGGATGAACCGATTTCGATTTAGTTATTTTTGTTTGAAAGGTAATTTGGTCGAGAGTGTTCTTAGCTATGATTGAATAAAATCGGTTCAGCCGTTCAAAAGTTATAGGCATTTTACTGTTTGAATCGGGGTGTTTTTGGCAAGAGAAATGTGTCGGGGGTTTTTTAAATTATGAAATTTTACTTGTACAAAGATAGAGTCCGCATTGCTTATTTGACAGCTAACTGTTAGGGATACATTATACTAAAATTGCCCTACATTTTCGTAATACCGGTGCCTGACAATATTGGTTTTTGGGTGGTACATAAATATACCAGCGGGACAGGACCGGCATCATGTTATGTAATGCATCATTGTTATTTTGTTTTAGGCTTTTCTGAACGCACCCTCACCCAAATGTGGCAGCAGCTTTTTCAAAAATTATTTAAGAAGAAATTAAAAAGAATTGAAATTGAAATGGACGGTATTTGCCACTGCAGGAATAGAATAGAATAGAATAGAATAGAAATATATTTATTCGACACAGGCACAACACAACAGCAACAAACATGGAGTAAAAGACAAAAAAGAAATGCAAAGACAAATTGCGCTGAACGTGCCCATACCGAAAGGGTTACCAACTCAGCATTTGCTGGGCGTCAGACATCCAGCGCTGGTTTTCAGTTGGCACCCCACAGCGACACACGGACGTGGGCAACAAAATAAAATAAAAATATAATTTATACATATTTGACTTAGGTGATACAATAGGATGTGTATAAAGTGTAAATAAATAATGTACAATGAAATAATAGAAGAATAAGTGTATTGAACTACAATGTGTGTGTGTGTGTGTGTGTGGGTTGCAGCGAAAAAGAAAACAAAATCATAAATAAAAATCATTCACAAATACCCTACCAACCAACCAACAAAGAACAAAAATAAGTCACCAGCATGGTGCTCAAAGCCTACTAGTAGTAAGTCACATTATCTCCTTCTTTAATCACCGCCAAGGCCTCCACACCAAATATTACTGCTTCCACACCAAGTAGGTAATTTAAAAAGGAAAGGAGTCTGCCAGGAAACAAAAATGAAAATGCGAAAGTCACAGAGTTCCCGGAGACACAGATGCAACGGGCTCACCACATCCAGCCCATCTATTAACTAGAATTGGGTTAAGTTGTAATGGTGAGTTTCTATACTATTGTGTTAAATGATAAACTAAATTAAACAGATGTATACTTATTTTTTTATTGATAACATGATTAGATTAGTAATAATTTGATATATAATAAATATTGGTTTAAATAAACGATTTGTCAATTCTAATGTCATTAAATTCTAATTGTGAATTCAGTATGAATTTTTTAAGTTTCGTCCTAAAATTAATTATATTTTGTAGGTCCCTAATTGGTGGGGGAATGTTATTCCAACATTTGGAGGCTGCGTACCTAAAACTTCCTCGGAAGGCTGCAGTACGGTAGTGTGGGGTAGCCAGCTGTTGAGAACAACGCCTAGCCTTGCGCTGCCGGTGACTATTTATCCAGGCAAGCTTCGAGTACAGGTATGACGGACACTTATACTTGATGACGCCGAAAAGAAGACAGGCCAAGTGCAACTTCCGACGTGATTTCATTTTTAAAATATTATGCTTGTTAAGAAAAGGTGCAATGTGGTTCCTTGGTGGTACATTAAAACAAAAACGCGCGCAAGCATTTTGTACCCTTTAATAATAATAATAATATATTTAATAATAAAATATTTATTTAAAATCATAAGGCAAAATAATCAATACAATTTTGGCTTAAGTCTATGTCATGTTCACATTGTGTTATGTGCCTGAACTAGGTAATCCTGTGTTTCAGGCGAGAAGAGGTACATTTCTTTATTTTAATATTTATTTTAAATAATCACAATTAATCAAATATAATAATCTTCTAATCTAAGGTAATATTTTAGGTGAAAGGTGTAAATTATATAATAAAATTCTTATTTTCTAACATCCTAGATTCTTTAAATAAATAATATTCGTACAATATCTATTTTAGGACACTTAATAACTTCTCTGTATCTTCGTAGGACATATTTTGAAGAGCTTCTTTGACAATTTTCTTACAGTTACAATAATTTAGGGAATAAATATTTGTTGTTGCGTTTAGTCTGTTGTAAAGTAGTGGTCCGAGGAACACATAAAATTTGTCTGTGAATGCATGTTTTGTGCTATTTGTAGGGCAAACTACATCGCTCCGTCTTTTTTTAGTATGTTCAATGTGATAGGGGAGGGCTGCGTGTTGTTTTAACACGATGCTCATTATGAATAACTGGCGAACTGTTAGTACTTCACAAGATTTATAGAGGAGGTTAGTGGGAAAAAGGAACGGGCGGAAAGTAGACACCTTGAGGATCGCTCTTTGCGCTCTCTCAATAGGTAGTAATACAGTTTTACCCACCCCACCCCATGAGGTAATGCAGTAAGTCAAAATTGACTGACATAGAGCAAAGTAAACTTGTCTAATTATTAGTGGGTCTGTAATATATCGTAGCTTTTTGAATACAAATATTAGCTTACGGATTCTATTATTTAAAGCTTCTAAATGTTGTTTAAAGGAAAGGGTTTCATCAATAATGATACCCAGGTATTTTATTTTATTAGTCATTTTGATATTGGGGCACCCGCACTGGCTATCATTAGGGTCTTTACAATAATGAGCATACATGTTTGAGGCAATATTAGATGTCTGTTTGCGCATCGTAAACCTAATGTAATTTGTCTTATCCGCATTTAATGTTAGTGAGTTATGTTGAAGCCAATTATTTACAATATTGAATCCGTGTTGCGCAAGTTTGTACACTTCATTTTCTGAGTCTGCCGAAAAAAGTAGAGCAGTGTCGTCAGCGTATGATACAATTATGCCATGTTCTAGCTTAAGATTACAAAGGTCGTTTATGTATATCAAAAACAGAGTAGGCCCTAAAACACTTCCTTGGGGAACACCAAAGGATGTGCATTTTTTATCAGCGCTGAGCACATTGCCAATCTTTACGCACTGGGTACGGTCTTCTAAATAACTTTTGAAGAGTTTCAGCTGGGTTCCTCTTATACCTATGGTCTCAAGCTTGCGTAACAGGATGGGGATGGAAACTGTGTCAAAAGCTTTGGCGAGGTCCAGGAAAATTCCTACTGTGTGGTTACCCTTGTCAAGTTCCTGTGCTAGGTAGTCAGTCAGATGATGTACGGCATCAGCGGTTGAGACTGTAGGCCTGAATCCAAACTGCCGCTCGGATAAAATTGATTTATCCTTCAGATATTTGAACAATCTTTTATTAATAATTTTCTCCAATATTTTAGACATACAAGGCAGTAAAGAAATAGGTCTATAATTTGTCACTTGCTCTTTACTGCCTGATTTATAGACAGGGAGAACAACTGCTTTTTTTAGACATTCTGGAAAAATACCTTTAGACAAACAAACGCGGTAAATATAAGTCAGTGGTGGTACTAAAATATGCCTGAATTGTTTAATAATTTTATTGGATATGTTATCCCAACCAACTGCACAGTCGTCTTTCAAAGTCGTAACTATACTTTCTACCTCAGTCTCATCAGTATCCAGCAGCCCAAAGGATGTTAATGTAGTGCTACACATAAAAGGAGTGCCTGTTAGGAAATGTGATTGACCCCGAACTTTTTCTGCAAGACACTTTCCAACATTAACAAAGAAATTATTTGCCATGTTAGCAGATGTCAGCTGTGACGAATGTGTTTGTAATAAACCTAATGATGACTCATTTTGTTTCGACGTATAAGTTACGTTTTTAATATATTGCCAGATCTTTTTACTATTTGTGCCAGCCTTTTCCAGTTCAGTTTTATCGTAGTTGCATTTAATTTTTCTCAGGAGATCATTACAAAAGTTTCTGTATCTTTTGTACGACATTTGTAATACTGCATTATCTGGATTCGATTTTGCTTTTAAATGCAGTTTATCTCTATGCTTCATACATCGAATAAGCCCTGTCGTGATCCATGGTTTTAAGTTGTGATTTTTATTGCTCAACTGCGATATAACCGTGTTTTTCAGAATTGCATGACGTACATTTTCTATTACATACAACATGCAAAACTGCGGGTCAGCGGAATTATAGACTGGTTCAAAATCGATGACGCGTAAATCATCCTCAAGTCTATTTATATTTAATTTTGAAATGGTTCGAGTGTTTAGTTTAGGTAATTTACAATTAAGGGTTAGTAGGGCAGCATTGTGATCGGTTATTGTTGAATTAACAACGAGCGCAAGTGAAGGAAAAATCGATTTAAGCATAATATGGTCCAAACAAGAGCCACTGTGATGTGTAGGAAAGCTGTGGGCGGGAAAGGCACATAAGTTGAGGTAGTCCTGAGCTTGTGCATTAGCACTTCCTGAAAGAATATTGATATTAATATCACCAATTAAAATGGTGTTTTTGAAAGATGACAGGTTTTGCAAGGTGTCATTCAAAGAGTCAGTAAAATTGCTCGTATTTTTAAAAGAGGGCGGTCGATATAACGCTAGTATAGCAAACTCTGATTCAATTTTGATTAATAATCTGTTACAGTCGTGCATATTTGGTTCCTCAACAGAGACATTTAGATGATTTCTTACAAAAACAATCACTCCATCGTTTTGATTATAATTTATATTAGTTCTATACATATTACATCCCGGAATTAGTGGTATGTTATATTGCTTGGCAAGCCAGCATTCGGTTAAAATAATGATGTCACAATGTATGTTTAGCCTTTGTAGAAATGTACTGAAGCTATCAAAATTCTTAAAAATACTGCGAATATTTTGTGTTAGTATGGTTAACGGATTTTTGTAGCCGGTTATATACTGTTTGCAGTTTTCAATGTCACAAACCTGGGATTCGGACACAGAGAAATTATCTAAGTCATCAATTAAATTATTAATCATATTAATGACAGCAAAAATAATAATTATGTAATACAATAAAATTAACAAAACAAATAAAAAACAGTAAAAAAGAAACAATAAAATTAAATAGGTCAGAAAACAACCAATTTACGGCGCTCTTAGGCGCCTCCATAATCAATGGAATTGATGTATCTTTTTTCAGCCATTATTTTCGCGGGACAATCAGCAGAACCTGTGCTGTGCTTGTCGGGCTTTTTAAAATGCATGCAAGTAGCGCATTTTGGTTCATTTGCTTTCTTTGAACATTCTTTAATAGAGTGCCCTTGATCGCCACAGTGACCACAGGTGTGGGTTGCCTGCCGACATGACTTGGCAGCATGTCCATACTGCTGGCACTTATAACACCGAGTGACCAGAGTAAAATCCCTTACAGGGCATGATAACCAATTCACAAAAACTCGGTCTTTTGACATCAGGGCTCTGCGTATGATTGCTGACACTTCTACCACATAGTTACAGGTCTCAGCGTCCTTCTTACCTGATTTGTGGCTCAACTTAATTGAGGTCAAAAACGTCTCAAGGCTGCAGTCCTGAAGTTTTTCGGCCAGATTTTGGTGGAATAGACAAGAAAAAACCTCTTTTTCTGTCATGGATGTCGGTACTCCTATAACAACCACCCTAGGCTTCCTTTTATGAGGCTCGTCGACTGTTAGGTCTGACTTCGATATCTGCACCGATTGTCTCAGCTTCTCGATGTCGTCCTTCGTCTCAGTGCTGATAATAACACCCCCGTTCCTTGTCTTGCGTAGGCCTCTCACGTGAAGCTTCATCTGTTCAGGGTGAATTATTTTTTGGACAAGAGATTTTGTCTCATCGCTGGTCTTCAATTTGTCTTTTGGATAGATGGCCACAGAACTTAAGTTTATTGGCTGTATAAAATTGTTGGCACCTTTTTTTACCATGTCCGCAAAAGTAGTACCTTGAGCAGGTGTCATGAATTCACCTATACTCTGCTTAAGTTTCTGTAGTTGCTGTGAGAGGTCAAGTTGCTTCTCAAGGTTTTGTACAGTGTGGTGGTATTGAACAGCTCTCGCCTTGATGGACTGATATTGTACGGCCATCTGCGATGTCCCGTTACATACTTTACGGCATAACGCATTAATACGTAGCTTCTGTTCCGTATTCATTTTACCGTCGGCTACAATAGTACATACCTCCTTCAGGTTCTGCTCGATGGTTATCATCCAGTTCTGAATATCTGGCGTCGAAATAACTTCAAGGGCATCTTTTGTTCTTTGGTGCAGCTCCTGGGAGGCTGGAGCGGCTACGGGAACGGCTGCGGGTACAGGGGTAGTGGGCGGGGAGCGAGCACACCTGCTGCTCCGGTTGAACGGGCTATCTTCCATTGTGATTTAATGATGTTACAGTTTCTTAATTTATCTATCACCGGTCATTTTCACAAATTACACGCTTAACACCAACCTAATCTTCTTAATCTTTGAATTAATCCTACAGTACGTGCCAGAAGTCGAGGTCCCACAACAGTATCAGCGTAATTTAACTTGGACAGAACAAGACTCTCTACTAGCTGTACACGCAGATCTTCGCTTAAATACGGGCGCATCTTATACAACACTTTTAGGCGGTAGAAGCAGTTTTTTTACACAGTTTGCAATATGAGCTTCAAAACGGAGTTCTTGGTCCATGATCAAACCCAGATTTCTCGCCTCACAAACACGATCAATACTTTCGCCCATTACGATCACGTTAGCAAGACCACTGTTTATAGTATTGAGTTGACTTTTTCCACCAAAAAGCATAAATTTAGTTTTAGCCGGGTTGAGTAAAAGGGAGTTTTGTTTCGACCAGTCCACGACCCTGTCCAGATCCTCGTTCAATAATTTTACTGCGAAGGAATAATTGAAGGTTTTTTTTTCTTTTAATTTCATTTACTTATCTTGATGTAGATGGCTGCTGCCTTTTTCATCTGTTCCTGCCAATCATGTAATAAATTGATCAGAGTTAAACCTCTTTAGTATTTTTTTTATTTCATTTTAATGTAGTTTTAGTCGATTTCATACATGTCTTTTTTAGTCACGGTATCCAAACCCTAAAAATTTCAGGACCAAAATAAAGAGGAGTTTTTGGCGGAATTTTTCGAGTGAAGTTCAGCGCAGCGGCTGTTTTTATTAAAAGCAATTTTTATGCTAATGGCAATTGTGATGAGAAATTGGTAAATTTTTGTCTATCAAGTGATCATTGAAAAAGGTGGAAATTTATAGATTTTTTTGATTCGGTCGAATTTAGTGAGTCCATGGACATTATAGTCCCCGTCACGAGTCAGACGCGTTCCAGTACCACAAAACGTTAGACGACAGTGCTCTATATCGCTAAAATAATGGGGATAACACGACCAATTGAAATTGCTCGTTAGTTTCGTATTACACGTATGTTACTTTGAGTTGATTGAATTTGGGATTATTTGTTGTTGATTGAATTGTCGCTACGTAGCTTAGTAAAATTCTTTATTTACAAAATGTATAGCTTTTCGTGACGGGAACTATAGGTGTTTGGGGGTAGGTGGAACAGGGTGTAAAGTCCCACAAACCTCCATAGAAAAGGGAGAATCTTCCGACCAGACGGGTGTTGTGTCTGGGCAACTGCCCAACGGTTGTTGTCGGACTATTGTATGTGTTCTAATCGCGCCGAAAACTTTGCATGCGCGATGCAGGATTGTGTGACGTCATGTATTTAGTTCGTAAGTGGCGGCGTTGGTGCCGCTACAGATGCACAAATAAAAATAAGCTAGTACAAAGATATTTTGGTGTTTTTGATAAACTTTTGTGAAATCGTCAGTGAAAATTGCATTAAAAGAATAAGTTGGAGGCGTGATTTCCATTTCTGCAATGTGCCTAACGATCCATTGCCGAACCGACGAAGGTATATTGAAAGGACTTTAATTATAATTTGCTTGACTTTACTCATTTGCCTAACCTCATAATTTAGTAAAAGTATTTAACTAAAATAATAAATTAAACTTCATGACCCAACAATACATCCATAAGCAAACAGGACGTTCGCATGAAATAGTCCATTAAAACTGCTAATCAATTTACACACTTAAATAAGTCTTACTTATTTCTTAGATCATTCCGTGAGATTAGAGCTATAACATAAGGAGGCTAAATACTGACCTTCACTTGGTAATTGGAATAACTTGGCAACGAGCTGGCATTTCTATAAAATATAGACGAGACGAAATGGGTCAGACAGCCTCTGTAGCTCATAAGATGTTTATTAGCGTTTGTGTCTTGCATTAGTTAAAGAGACAGCCTTATAGTTTTCCTACCTATTGAAGAACGTGGATCATGCGATTATATACCATCTCCAATTCACTTCAAAAACAAAAACATAAATGATTTTATAATCCCCGGCACGTAAGTTGGCAATAGTCATAAGATGCGCAGAAGTCGTTTTTAGGTCTCTTTGGTAGTGAAGCGGGGCGCGTTGAAATTTCAGTTGACACAAGGATCGATTGACCAATCGCATCTCGTCCACGTTCCGTGCGTTCTATGTGGCGGTTGGTCAGTTCGTGCAATATGCGCGACACCACACTACGCCAAAATTTTGCCAACTTACATGCCGGGGAATATACGAATGAGGGCATGAACTTGTCCGTTCTTCTCTACGTAAGTTTTTCCGAACGGATATAAGATAAGATGTTGGCGATGCTTTCTGAAGTCTAAATTGTCCAATATCTTAATCCTTCATATTCTTATTTTTCCGAATTCTTATTTTTACATATTCCGATTTTTTCATATTCATTTATTTACACTTTCTCATTATTACATGTTTCATTTTATTTCACATTCTGTATTTTCCACATTTAAGTACAATCACAAAAAAAAAACTTTGTAACAGATTTTGTTCCACACACAATTCAACTTGTGGATGACCAAAATGTGCTTTGATTTGTGGAGTTGTTCTAGTGAGCGTCATAGGACAACAAACGCTTTAGAGATTTGGAACTTCCGTGTAAATAAAAAGGTAGGAAGAAGTAATTTATACTTCTTCATACATTTTCTGAAAAAAGATGCATCATATTTTTTTTATCAGCGTATACTGTCCCACTGCTGGGCAAAGGCCTTTATATTATGAAAAGATAATTAAACTTTACAACCAGGGTTACCGACATAGCCCGAAGAATTGACAAACTTAAGTGGCAGTGGGCAGGGCACATCGCTCGCAGAAAGGTTCTGGAGTGGCGAACGCGAACCGGAAGACGTTGCTTTGGAAGGCCTCCCACCAGGTGGACCGATGACCTGCTGAAGGTTGTGGGGATCCACTGGTTGCGAGACGCACGGGACCGGTCAATGTAGCGACGCTTGGGGGAGGCCTATGTTCAGCAGTGGAAGTCTTACGGCTGATGAAATACGGAGCAAAGGCATTGATGATTTATATAAAAAGCCCAATATCACCTGAAGAATTAAAAAAAAATTATAACATGTTGGTTCAAGTAACAGTATACGTGATCCACAACACTTCTTTAAAAAATAACAGGGTCCATTTTATTTCAGAAAATGTTTGAAAGGTAATTAATTATTTTCACCCATCTTTTTATACATGTACATCCGTAGTATATAGTTTATATTTTGCTCTAGACCTCTTCCTTTTTCGTTCTTTGATTTATTGACTAAAATAAATAGTTTTGATTTTAAGTTTGATTATCTGATGAAAAAAATTATGGCAATCCGTTTATTTTCCTTTTTGTATCGAACTGTACTCATTCGGAAAATTTTGGTGTAAGGACAATAAAGAATAGAGAAACTTAAGAATTCGGAATTATAAGAATTTGAAAAAATAATAATTAGAAAAAATAATGTTGCGTATTTTAAAGAATTCGTAAAATAAATAATCTGGATAATCACGAATTTGGATTTTATCGCTGACACCCTATAAAAAGATTCAGCCGTAGTTGTCCCCCAGCGACACCCTGAGCCGAGGTTCGACCACACAGGGAGTAGCCCTCAGCGTGGTCGCTTAGGTTAGCTTTTTGTGCCTGGCTGGAGGCTATAGTTTAGTCTCCACAGGATCACCCGGTTAAGCAGTAGCCAATCACTTGGATTGAACTGGCCAAGTGCGAGTCGGACTCACGCACGAAGGGTTATACCATTATACCACTATCGCAAAAAACGGCAAAAACATCACGTTTGTTGTACAGGAGCCCCACTTAAATATTTATTTTATTCTGTTTTTTGTTGTAGCGGCAACAGAAATACATCATCTGTGAAAATTTCAACTGTCTAGCTATCACAGACAGACGGACCGCGGAGTCTTAGTAATAGGGTACCGTTTTTACCCTTTGTGTACGGAACCCTAAAAATGAGGGCATGAAATACGTAGGCATACGTAACCTTTAATTAAACCCATACTGCTACGATACACCAAGTCAAAAAAAAAACATAGCTAACACCCTACTTATTTGCATATACAGTAAGCTTTATCTTTTATTTTATTCCCTCAACAATAATCGTAAAAGACGAAAAATAAACTTTATGATGTCTATTTGCTCTGACGAAGGACAAATTAGTAATTCGCTTGGAGTAAATAATCCTGCCTTGATGTGTGTATTTTGTTTTATCTGGTATTATTTGAATGAATGAAATAAACACATACAGCATAAAATATATATCACGCTGTAGTCGCCGAAATATTAGGCAGAAGTACACCCATTCGCCATTCATGTTTAAGTACCATAATATAATAGGGGACATTATATACCTACCCTACACACCTAATTACAAAAGCTAACATTACCAAAACAATATTTTCTAGTCTTCTAAGTTACACTGTACCAAATAACAAGTAAAATTTTAAATACCCCTGACACATTTTTATTTCATGCTACATAATTTATCTAGTATCAAGACACGCTCCGATCGACAATCTATAGAAAACGCAATTATGACACGATATCTTGCAAAATCAGACCGATTCAAAGAGTAAAAAGCCCATTGCTTTAGAACGCTTAAGCGTTTCACATCAAACATAGCTAAGAACACTTTTGATAAAGTCACCTTTTAAACAAAAAACCTAAATCAAAATCGGTTCATCCGTTTAGGAGCTATGATGTCACAGACAGATACACGAATACACATATACACAAATAAACAAACACACAGGCACACACGTCAAACTTATAACACCCTTCTTTTTCCGTCCGGGGTTAGTAAAAGAGGTACAGAAACTAGAAAAGAAGTTAAGATAATGTATAGGTCACGTACTTAGTTAAGCTAACAACATATTTTCCTTGAAAGATATTAAGGAAAACCACATCAGCGTGCACCCTGTGTAGCCACATAATAGAGAAACTTTAACCGAGGTAAGAACAAAGTTTCCACAATCTTAGTATGATAGTTGTCAGTGTTTACAACTTCGTTAATTAAATTGTGAACTGGAGCTTTCATACCGCACTATTATATAAATTGAACAAGAAAATTACATTGTCGACCAAGATAAAGATGGGAAGACGAAAATAAAATGTTAAATGAAGTCTTATAATCAAGGTTTTAATGTAGAGCTTAGACCATGTGGCTCTGGAGCTGCGAATAATAAAAACTAATTTTCATTGCGTCTGCGAGTCGGCGTATTTTAATACGTGCATTAAGTATTGCGTCGGGACCTATTTAATTAAGTTTTATATAATGAAAAATCAGATTTCATTACTTTATGTTTTTTCAAATAATTCTACCATGCTTGAGTAGATTGGATTGGATAGATTTCCCAAATATGTTGCCCACCATTATCCTTAACCGAATCAATGGTCCGATTAGTAGACATTTTGCGTCGCCAAGAGCTAACAATAATACTGCAGGCAGTAAAAACAATTCCCTAGTTCAACGACTGGGGTGTTGACTGTCGATCGAAAGGTCACGGGGTTTCATGATAAAATGGGGCAGGATTCGACCCCATTTTATCATGAAACATCTAGCACCAGCATAATATTTTGCTTAGTCGACCGGGACCCATGAAAACGTAAAATAGCGAAATATTGGTAGAACGTGAATCCATCTAGAATTCCATTTACCACGCGAATGCAATTTCAAACTTTGGAAAATGTTTTACATTTTATGCGGAACACTGAGAAACATAACTTTCCTTTCAGCATTTAAACACGAAATACTTTAAAACACTAAAATATTATTTTAACTATCATGGAATCCACCAAATGCTGCAATCGATAGCCTGGTGATATTACAGCCATTATTTGTGTAAGCGAATGTTTACAAGAGCATCTCTCAGATAGCCGAGTTTACGCAACCAGATGATACTGAGCAGGGATTCGACGGGATTCAAAGCCGAGAATTTGCTATGTGACGTCAGTTTATTTTATTTCGTAGTGCGATATCTTGGCTTTGTTCATGACGTCACTTGTTAGGTATTTATCTTATTGAATGCTTATTGATCTGCGCAAAATATGGAATATTTTAGCTAGTTTCTATCCCAAACTATATGGAACATGAAGAGTTTCTCTCGACACGAGGCATAAAACCAACATTTCCCAAGCTGTCTTTAATAACTTCTGTTTTGTTGCGATGAAAAACATTCTCATATTTGGCGTATGAACACTTCGAGCCTGCCACATATGGCAAATTATCTTTTGATAGATTTGTTTTGTGTATTCTATCGGGCGGAAAATTTTGTCCAAAGCCCTAAGTAGAACACAATATGGGTAAATGGGCTAAAGGAACAACAGAATGGACTTAATTTTGTGTGAGGATTAAACCCGACCACATTTGGTTAAGCGCTTATATAAAATGACATTCACGTCGGCTCCAATGTTGTAGGCATTAAATCTTTCTTTTAGCCACAACACATGTGTTACAACGACAACAAACACCGTCCGGCCATAAATTTTTAATTAACTTTGCCAACGTTTTTTTATCATTTTACGACAAGTTCGCAAACGTGATGTTTATGCGAATATTTATTTATATAAAATGGAATGTTTTGGCTTTTTCAGCAATGTGGCAAATATATCATTAAAACTTTTTGCTGCTAAAATGTTTCATACAGAATTTCTTCCGGTATGGACGCGGAGTTCTATAGAAATTAAACTCCATTAAGACTGCAATTTACTGATCGAGCGAGTCGCGCATACTGATTATCAAATTCTGACCCGCTTTTTAATAAACGCGTAGCAAAATCTTTTAAACTAAAACCTCAAAGTATGTATGATAGGTAAATCCGGCGATTATACCTATCATAAATTTGGTGACACTTTTAAGAGGGCAAGAAATAAACAAAATCCTTCACTTCAGTAAAATCCAGTTTAACAAAAGCAACAACATTATATCAAAGTTATGAATAAACCAAAGTCAACATTCCACTGTACAAACGTTTCCGGACATGTGGCTTAATTACAAATCCCGCGTGGTGTGTGCTCGCTGCTCGCCGACAATTACGGCAATTTAGTCGCACCCTTGTTAATTACGGTCGCACCTATCTATCACACATCAGTAAATCGATGTACATATCACTAGTTGGACACTCACCAAAACTGAGATACCAAGGGAAATGTCGGTAATTGCGTTTACATATTTCTGGAAAGGGATTTGGCATTGTAATAGTGCCAGGTTTTGAAGACCGGTGTGGCATTGTTTCTTGTCCTACTTATATAAAATAATTTAAATTCCTAATGTAGAGATTTAAGCAAAAATTAGCAAACTGGAAGATGTTTATTCATACACTACAAATTCAGCCCCGTTATTCTAATTTATTTTTGTGCAACATTAATAACAAATATGTAGTTATTGTGATATATCTTCAATAATTATAAGAAAAGTAGTCAGTATTAGTAGTCTATTCTCAACTCATTCTAATATTTAACGCCTTTGTTCAGCGTAGTGGCAAATAGCCGACTGACAAGACACGCTTCGCTGCCTGCAGATATATGTATAATATCATCGAAACTTTTTAGAATTAATGTAATTTTACCAACTGAAACAATATTGTCTTATGATGTCTTCCATAATACAAATCACATTAATGACACTTTCATTAAAGCTAAAAGTATTTATTAAACTGTTTACGATGTCTCAGACATCTGTTGATAGTGTCCCATAAATCACAAGTTTTACTGCTCTTCACAATGGTCATTTGGCTAATTTTATTTAACTATTATTTTACTGCTGTCTGTCTGAGGAGACGGCGTGCCTACTTCAGGATTCTTCGCTATTTGGCGCACCGGTAACAACTGCCGCATTCATGACCTACATAAGATTTGAGAATACCTTGTTCCGCTGCTCCCAGAATAAACGAAAGGTATCAAGTGTACGACCGAATTATATTAAAAAAGAAATAGGGCGTAAGACATAGTTCCCTTGAGACTTAAGAATATGAATGTCAAAACAATGGAATATAACAAAACGATGTTTTAGTATAACTTCCCTGTTAATGCAAAGGTTATCGTTCTGGTAATTTAATATGAAAATGGCAATCTCTTTGAGCGATTCAGAATGCTTCTGCGGAATAAGTTTACGGCTTCGGGTTTTAACTGGCATGAAAATTAACAGGCTAAACGTCGGGTTCCAGAACATTTCGATTTGTAAGCGCTATTTTGTGCGGAGTTCCTAAAGAATTTAACGAACTTCCTAAAGTTTTAACACAAACAAAGTTGTTGAAAAGTTATAAATAAAATATTATATTATCATCTACAATGTTTATTCTCTTACTTTATATAGTGCGTGCTTTTCTAACAATAAATTAATTCTCAAAAACTTATGAATCTAAACATATTTAAAGAAACCATTTCTAGATCAATCGAAATAATGATTTTCATTCGGGTTGATACATAGTTTTTAACAGAGCGAAGTACGACCACGACGTGCTTAATATCTGAAAACGGAAAGATA
The DNA here is from genome assembly GCA_949775005.1 of Orthosia gothica. Classification (NCBI taxonomy): domain Eukaryota; kingdom Metazoa; phylum Arthropoda; class Insecta; order Lepidoptera; family Noctuidae; genus Orthosia; species Orthosia gothica. The sequence goes on along the minus strand of OX459045.1, from coordinate 20,888,818 downwards.
TCAATTATTTATTCATGTCTTTAGTTAATTAACACAGATACGACTAACATTAAAATGGGTTTACGTACACTTGTAAAAGCTTGCAAATCAATACTAAAGAATCCACTCGCTGTTAGTTTACAGGGTATTTGGGCTCTGAAAATCAAACAAAAGCTCTGAGTTTTACTTCTTGATGACAAAAAATACCCAGATAACAAACAACCACACCTTATCAAAACAAGGAGGAATCCTTTCCTCTCTCCCGCTCCTACATTGTACCAATGGCTGTTGTAAAGGGCGTCACCTACTTGCATGCTCTGAAAAATAACAAAAATATTTTATTCCTAATAAAGCGGATAAAAGTCATGTCAGTGAAACCTCCCTAGAATTTGATATCATATCGAACTTCAGAAAATTAAACCTTTGTAGATGAACATGATTAAAGTTAAATACACTGTTTAGGTTTACCAAATGTGCATTGCAAGTAACTATGTATAGATCAATTGTACTCACTGCTTTCATTATAGTATCTCCATAATAACAGTACAGAAATATTTGCATTAAACCGAAAATTAATAATGCTGTGAAAGACGCCATCATAACAATATTTTCGACCACCTAAAATAAGTTAATAATATAGAATCGGCTATCTAAAATATGTTAATGATTCTAAAAATAACAAGCATAATTTAATAAAAAGGAATTTTCAAAATTTGTTACCAAAACGTTAAATCCAGTCAAACAAATAGTCAATGAACTAGTAACAGCACTGACTAATATTGATTTTGAAAACATTTCTTCCAATAAATTAACGCATCTGAAAGAAAAGGTCGGTTTTTTATTCTTTACTGATTCGATTTCGGTTTTTTTTTCTTTTCTTTTTCGATGACAACACCTATCCAAACAAGCCATTCTGCCAGACAAACAGCTCATTTTCATGCGGTTTTTTGTCTTGCTGATGTAAGCAGTGAAAATATGAGAAGTCTTCTTCACATTCTTCTCCGATTGAAATGCCGGCAACTACAAGGTACTAAAGCAAATCTTTACCTCATCAATTCGATATGACGAACAACCAAATTTTTGAATTTCAGTCTATCAAATATATGTGTGTTTTCATTCACAATTCTCTGCATGTCATAGGTAAGCCATAAAAACTGAATATGAACGAAGGTACAACAAGTATAGAAGAAACAATCTGGACCATACACCATAAATATGGTGATAACAGCTGAAAAAAATAAACTTTATTAGAGTAATTCTTCCCAAGAAAGCTTCAGAAGAAACAAATGAAATTAATCCTATAGTCAATGATGACTGAATTCACAGAAACATACACAAAATATGTAGGTATAACTAAACGAAGCTGAAAATGTGAAAATTAATGAATGTGTAAATATAATTTTAAAATCTATTGAAAATTGTTATAGATATTCTAATAAACTCTTTTAACTTATAGTATAATCAGCTACTTACCTGCACACACCTGATGAAAGTAAACCCAAGGATATATCCAAACATCAAATTCATTGAATGGATAATACGCTACAAACGGCATCTCAAGTTTGACTTCATGGGTCTTGAAATAATTCGGGACAATTATAAACGCAGGTGCCGAGGCAAACATTCCCAAACCCGCTATAATCAAATAGATTATTCTTTTGGAGATGGTTCTCAGCATTGAAACTTCCGTGTCAATCACTTTCTTTTTAAAGTGATTTCCTTCTTCTTCAATGTCCATTTCATTCAGAAGCAGGCTTTTCATAGTATCAATAAATTCGAAATTATAATTCTCATAGTATAGAAAAGAGAGCGTCTTAAAATTACTTACTAAGCAAGTAACGAGGCAAGGAATTAAACGAGTTATTTCCAGAAAACTTTTCCCAGCTGTAATGGCTTCTAGAAACCATAACATTTGTGCTAATACTTCTATATTCAATGTAAAGGAGAGAAAGACATAAATCCAATGATTTAGCACTACTTCTAAGATAGTTTTATTCTTATCTCTGCTATCTAGGCTCAAACCTAGTAAACTCAAATACAAATTCACTCTTTTTAAACATTTTTCATACTCTTCGAGCATTTTTGTAGCTGTCAGTGTCAAACTTTGGAATAAACTGTCGGAAAACTCTACAACACACCCGATTAAATATACTGACTTTTCTTTTGAAATATAGAATTAAGTTTAATGCTACAGTATGCAGCAGAGATGTACAAAAAAAATACAGTGTGTCATCAAAAAAATAATTTTGGTCAGACTGAAACAAAAAAATCTAAAATCTGTAAAATGAGACTAATTTAAGAAATGTCTTATTATGAAATTACCATAAGTGTAGGTAACTCCAAATAATTTCTTTATACGATATGATATGATATCATTAATATTCAGAGACGTAAAATTTGCCAGTCAAGCATATTCAAATTATATGATAATTTCGCAAATTTACCAACTCTATTTGCACATAATTAGTCTTCGGCATATTTTATTTGGTAGTTGTATTTGAATCATGCTGTAGCAACGAACAATTAAAACGAATAGAACTGTGGTACGGACGTGCATTTAAAGGTGTAAATAAGGCCTCACGGGGTAATTACACAGAGCCGACAATAAAAGAAAGCAATACCTATATAATTTTCAACCGACATTAAGTAGGGGTTTCACTAAGATTGATGTGTAGGTACAACTGAAGTAAAATTACTGATGTTTAAAAGGGGTAAGTAATCGTAAAGTTTTTATGAATTTTACAATAATTTTTTGCCATCTTCGTTTTTTTTCGGTTATTTCGATATTATCAGTTGTTTTTTATTTCTTTAATATTTTAATTACTATAAGTAAATTTCATGTGTATATGATTTACTAAATTAATTTAAAGAAAACATGTTCTAGTATTATATAATTTTATTGTTTTCTACAAAAGGAATAACCGTTTATATATGTATTTTATTTTCTCTAATAATTATTACTGTATACATTTAATTTTAACTAATTACCAAAGTTTTGACAAAAAAGTAGATATTTTTTACACTTAAGATGTTAATTTCGAGCTACACGCTTATTATCGCCATCTCTTATTTTGCAATTCAAAAGTCTTTGCATTATTATATTTTGTCTAAAATCAGATTACCGCATGGGGCTCGTCTGAGGTGGACCTATATAATTTTATTGCAAATCGAAGTGAAAAATAAATTCAATTTTAGAAGTCGGTGTCAAATAAGCAACGAAACGAAAATAGCAACACCGACTGCCGAAATGATACAATTGAATATTTCTAAACTTATGACTAATAACAAAACAAACTTATATACAAATGGAAGAGAGAAAAGGGCTCATTGCGCGTAAAAAAAATCGTCCACATCGATATCAATGAGTAAAATCAGATTTTTTTTTTGTGCCATAAAACAAATTTGTTCATGATAATGTAGAAAATGTTCCTTTATTACTTTTACAAAGAATAACTGTACACAAAAAAAAACACGAATAATCTGTGTGGATTCCTACAATATGAGTATGGATCATATGAGCAAAACATCAAAGTCATTACTAAACTTACGAGCTCAGAGCATTGATACAGAACGCCCACGCGGCCTTATATCGCGTTGAGTAGGGTTACGTTAGTTAAGATTACGCGTATGTGTCTACCAATACATGATTATAACCACTCCTCGCATCTTATTATAACTAGTATTTAACTGGCATGAACACACTACAGACTAAACGATGGATTCGAAAACCTTTCGATTTATCAAGCGCTGTTTTGTTCCTAAAAGCATTCAGCTAACTTCCTATAGTTGTGCGTTCAACAAAGTTGTTGAAGAGTTTGAAATAAAATATGGTATTAACATCGACAACGTTTATTCTCTTAATTAATACAGTGTGCGCTTTTCTAGCAATAATGACCAAAAACAATTAGATCTACTCTTGTTTTGAGGAAACCATTTCTAGATCGATAAAGATTTTCATTCAGGATGATACATGGTTTTCAACAGAGCGAAGTAAGACCACGACGAACTTAATATCTGAAAATAGAAAGGAATCAGTTATTTATTAATGTCTTAAGAAAATATACACAGATATAATATATTCAAATAAGCTCACGTACACTTGTAAAAGCTCGCAAATTAATACTGAAAAATCCACTCGCTGTTAGCTCACAGGGTTTTTGGGCTCTGAAAATCAAAATTGTCTTAGTTGTATTCTTTGTATCACTAAGATGACAAAAGTATTTCCATAACAAACCTTATTAAAACAATGAGGAATCCTTTCCTCTCTGCCATTCCTACATTGTACCAATCGCTGTTGTAAATGGCGTCACCTATAGCCATGCTCTGAAAAATAAAGAAAATAGTTTATGCCTAGAAAAGCAAAAACAGAACATGTCAGTAATAGCTTCTAGAATCTGATCACATATCGAACTTCAGAAATTCCCTAAACCTTAGTAAATCATTTATTCAAGATTCAAATTAAACATGGTTTAGAGTTACAAAATGTGCATAGGTAGTGTCTATCTGTGGGTATAAAAGGTACTCACAGATCTCATAATAGTATCTCCATAATAACAATACAGAAATATTTGCATTATACCGAAAATTAATAATGATGCGAAAGATGCCATCATAACAACATTGTCGACCACCTAAAATAAGTTAAAGATTATACAAATTATATATTTATGTAAACATTTAACTAAAATAATTGTTCAAAATCTATTACCAGAACGTTAAACCCAGTCAAACAAATAATCAATGAACTAGTAACAGCGTTGACTAATATTGATTTCGAAAACATTTCCTCCAATAAATTGACGCATCTGAAAAAGTTAGATGTTTTGCTTTACTGATTAAACGACAACACCTATTCAAAAAAGCCATTCTGCCAGACAAACAGGTTTTTATGTAATATTGTTGTCATGCTGATGAAAGTATCGAGAATCTGAGAAGTCTTCTTCAGATTCTTCTCCTGTCGAAATGTCGTAAACTATAATGGGAAAGTGGTCTTCTATCGTACACGGGGCAAATTCGTACACTCACTGTACGAATGTGCCCCGTGTACGAAGGGTAAATAAAAACAAATAGAACACAAACGCGCCTTTGCTTTTGTGCATACCTATACGTGCATAGACATACTGGCCCGTCGGGCCACGTTGTTTGAGCTGTGAATAAGTAACGTGTTTCTGCGCGTAGTAAGTACATTTTTTACCGAAGTTAATTTCGCAATTGTAAGTAGAATTTTAAAGTTTTTGATAAAATAGTTATTATGAATTAAAGTTAACACTGTTTATTTTGAGCTTTAATTGTAATATTTATCATACTAAATTAAAATTTATATAAAGTTGTAATTTTATTTTGTGCAGGGCCTGGGGCACATTCGGACAGTACTACCTGGAGCACATTCGTATTAGTTAACTTTAATGTTTAATGTGTATGTACATGATTTTAAAGTGTAATTAGTTCAAAAATAACAACCTAATGTTTAATTATTTATTTTAAGTTAAAATTGACAAAGATTAACTACAAAAATCTCATACAAAATGTGAATGTGAAAATGTTTTTTTGAGAGTTGCCTCAAGAAGAATTTACTAACGTCAAGTTAAATATTATTAAGTTAATTTAATACAAATTAACGAGTTTAATTGGTTTTTTAATTATCCTGTATGAATCATTATGTACGAAAGTACCACGAGGGGTGCATTCGCAAAAATATTTTGTCGTAGAAAAATGGACATAACTTTTTAACCTTTTGACATAATACTTTCAGACTTTGTATTAACTACATTATATATTTGTTATATTTAGGTGCATAAACTAGATAATTTTGATAATTAATCATAGAGTAAAAAAAAAAATGTAAAAGGTGTACGAAGGATGACCACTTTCCTTAAAGCAAATCTTTACCTCATCAATTCGATATGGCGAACAACCAACTTTTTGAATTTCACAGTATCACATCTGTGTGTGTCTTCATTCACAATTCTCTGCATGTCATAGGTAAGCCATGAAAACTGAATATGAACGAAGGTACAACAAGTAAAGAAGAAACAATCGGGACCGTACACCATAAATATGGCGACAATGGCTGAAAAATAAACTGTATTAGTGTAATTCTGCAAAAAAACAAATCTTAAAGTCGCTAATAATATTAAAAACAAAATTAAAATATTAGTAAACGAAGCTACTATCTTCAGAAAATGTGGAAATAAATAAATGTGTAAAGATAACTTTAGAATCAATTGAAATTTGTCGTAGATATTCTAATAATATCTTTTAACACAAAGTAGACTTACCTGTCCACACCTGATGAATGTAAATCAAAGGGTATGTCCAAACATCAAATTCATTAAATGGATAATACGCTACAAACGGCATCACAAGTTTAACTTCATGAGTCTTAAAATATTCCGGGACAATTATAAACACAGGTGCCGTTGCAAACATAAACAAACCCGATAAAATCAAATAGATTGTCCTTCTGGAGATGGTTACCAGCATTGCAACTTGCGTGTCAATCATTTTCTTTTTAAAATGATTTCCTTCTTCATCCATGTCCATTTGATTCAGAAGCAGGCCTTTCATAGTTTTAATGAATTCGTTATTAGAACGCGCATAGTATATAATACAAAGCGTCTTGAAGTTACTTACAAAACAAGTTATAAGGCAAGGAATCAATCGAGTTATTTCCACAAAACTTTTCCCAGCTATAATTGCTTCCCGAACCCATAAAAATTGTGCAACAACTTCTATGTTCACAGTAAAGGAGTGGGATAAATAAATCCAGTTACTTAACATAAGTTCTAAGAAAGTTTTATTCTTATCCCTGCTATCGAGGCTCAATCCTAGGAACCTCAAATACAAATTCACTCTTTTTAAACATTTTTCATATTGTTCGAGCATTTTCGTAGCTGTGTCAGTTGTCAAACTTCGGAATAAACTGACTGAAAACTCTTTAACATACCCGATCAAACAAACAGACTTTTATTTTGAAATATCGTATTAAGTTCAATGCTACTTACTGTATACAGCGGGTATGAATAATAAAATTACAATACAGTGTGTAATTAAAAAGTAAAACTCGTTCAGAGGACTTTACCTAAAAAGCCTTTTAGAACTATACTTAATTGTAGGTCTAACTTCAAGTGTTTACAGAACACGGAATGATAATAATAATAATTTTAATTAGTAGGTAATTTGCATGTGTATTTGATTTACTTAACTAATTTAACTGCACAAAATAAAATCATTTTGAGTACGAAATAATAAAAGTAATTATTAATAATATTAAAATATTATTTTTTAAATTATCAATTATTATTAATTATATCGTCTTCTTCTTCTTTTCGAATCGAATAAAAAAATTAAAAATAAATAAATTGCTAATACATTAATCGTACATTTATTTATTTCATAAGAGCGAAATGGCAAAAGTTTTCGCTCTTGTCGAAGTTCATATAAAAGGGGGTCTTTTATATCATTATTCCTGATTGACACAGCTTTTTTTATCCCGAAAACGGACCCTGTGGCATCCCACCGCATCCAGCCGCGGAGAAACCTAGTGTTAAATAATACAAAGATGTACTGAGTATCTGTGTATAAATAACCGTTTTTATAAAATAGACTATATTAACTTACACTAATAAATGCTGGTAAATTAATTTTAAGAAAACCATAAGCTGGTTTTGAGATCAAACAATAAACCAAATAAGTAGAAATTACAAAGCAAGCAGGTAATATAGATGCTTTTCCTCTTTCGGTAGTCGCTTGGGACCACTGAACCAACGAACCACTCATAAAATACTTAGCATCAGTTAATGGCTTCTGCTTGGTTACCAACTATTCACCCTAATATCTCATAAAAGTTTATTACATTCCCTTATGTTTAGGTAACTTGTTAGCTTATTTAACTATTCTCATTATAGTTTCGAATTTCCTCTCATTTCGTTATTTATTTCTAATTTCATAATAACGTAACTCCAACTGAAGCAAAACAATGAAAACATAGATATTTTCTCTCGGCCGCTCCTGCTTCTTACCAACGACTCTTGTAAACAGCATCGCCTGCTCTAGAAAAACAACAAAACATTACCACTGAAACTAAAACAAATAATACTTCATACAAGTAATGTTCACTTACAGATCTCATAACGTAATCATTGTAATAACCGTAAAAGAATAACTGGAGCAAGCTGAATGTTGCGAAGGAGGTGAAAGGTGCCATTAGAGCTAGATTTTCTATAGCTTCGAACAAAGTGTTATAAAATTTATGAGGGCAAGGTGTGGAGTTAAAAATATTTCAGTAGTTTTATTTCATCTTTCATCCTTTTTATTTCATCAGATTGCATTCGAAATCAAAGAACCTGTGAAAACTTTGATTAAAGTTGACTTAATTTCTAACAACTCCGCAAATCTGAAATATTCACAGCACATCACATCATCAGCCTATTAATGTTCCCACTGCTGGGACACAGGCCTCCTCTCTGTGAGAGGGAATGGGCCGTAATCCACCACGCTGGCCCAGTGTGGGTTGGTGGATTTCACATGTCTTCGAATTTTTGGTTTTAGGACATGCCGGTTTCTTCACTATGTTTTCCTTCATCGTTTTGAGAGCAGTGGTGAAGAAATAATTCACACAAAGTAAAGCGCCTGGCTGGGCTCGAACCCACGACCTACAACTTGTAAGTCGCGGCCGATACCATTGGGCCACCACTGCTCACCCCTGGGCCACCACAGCTCATCTGCTTATCTGAAAGATTGTTCAATGAAAATAAGTAGGTTATCGAGCTAAAATTACATTGCGCCGTCCATAATTTGTACAATATAAATAAACAACCAAAGACAAAGAAGTAGAGAGCTGAAAAAACTTTAGGTCCAAATTAATAAATTTGCCAAAGTGGCGACAAACTTCTGACTCGTTTTGGCAATGTTCCACAGTGACTCAAAAAATGAGGATTTAAATAAAGATTCGTACGAACTGAGAATACCCATTTATACGGTCAACAGTAAGAATGGGTATTCTGTAAGTAAGTAAGAGATAGATATTTTGAACTGTGTTTATTAAGATATTGAAATACACTCTCAAATGGGTACGAACTTTTATAGTCTCTATATCACGTACGTGTGCACATACATTTCGTTTGAGCACAAGCATGGCTGCAACTCTACCGAATATAATGGAAATTCCTTTACCAGAAACTAAGGAACGTCATACCAAAATAGCTGATCTAGGAAAACAATGCGATGTCGATCGGAATTAACTTTCATTATTACGGATTCCATTACCTGCCGAAATGTTTGCACTATTATCGTTTGTAGAGCAACATACCGCATAAGCTTAATGTCAGGTTGGTTCCTTGCATCTTCTTTCACAATCTGCTCCATGTCATGTTGCAGTATTAGGAATTGAATTTGAATAAACGCATGTTGAGTAATGAAGAAGCAATTAGGTCCATAAGGTTCCGTATCGTGTCGGATATACAGAACATAGTACCGTACCATATTTTTCCGCGGCTGTCGTAAAATTTAAACAAGAGACTTACCAGAGAATGGGCAGCAGCATTGTCTGTGCATTTTGACAACCATAAACAGAAAATAATGCCACCCATGCTGAAAATATGTGCTAATAGGTAAGTAAGAATTCCTGTAAACAATGTCTGATAAAATGATGTAGGTAAATAATAAATTTTCCAAAAGCTCGATATCATTTCAACACTTCTATGTGGAACGGCTGCCAATAACAAAGCCGTAAGAACGATTTATATGAGGTCGCGGTTTCGCTATAAATCCACCATTATGGCAGCTCATATAAACCACTGATCACACGATCGAAATGCAATCAGTACCCGAGAAGTTTAAAGTGTAAATATTATTTATTCAAGATGGATTTCCCAAATCCGTGCATCATTTCACAGAATTGCACTGGTTATGTTTGCCTATCTTGTCGTCGTAAGCTTTATTTATAAACTGAGTCATTTTTGGGTAAAGTTTATATGAGGAAAATAATTCTAAGGCAATTTTACCAGCCCACAGTTGATGAAGATATAATATGAATTACATTTGTATTTCCAACTCACCAAACCATACAGGGAATGCAGAACGAGATTAATTCTGTACTTAAATAATTTGAACCACTGAGCACATTCGGATTCGGATTTTGAAGACAAAAACGTCAGCCCTGTTTTTGTTTTCTCTACAACTTCTTTGTCATTCTCTGTTTTCTTCACTGCAAGTTTCTCAGCACGTTGACTACGTTATTCGCGTGGTGCATATGTCAGATAAAGTAGTAAACTTTTAAATCTGAAATTTGACTTAAAGTAAGCCAATAAGTAAGAAATTATCCACAGAGTGCAGCCAACAACCAACCCGTATGAACCATATGGTTTCACCAGTAACACACAAGTTGAACGAGACCGGGTGAATGAAGTAGATCCAATGTTTTCGTAAACGGTGCAGAATAGTTTTATTACTATCATCACTGTCTATACTCAGACCAATTAATTTTAAGAAATGTTTATTCTTTTAAACATTTTCGAAACTGCAGCAGCATACCTATTAGTTATTGTCTGTAAAAACAGTTTAACAGGATACTGATCGAAGAAATAAAATTGCTGCTAACCAAAACATACAAAAGAAATCTGCATCGTTTTTTTTATTAAGTGAGTAATTACACCAGTCTAAACAAACATGATTATAGAAATAAACAAGTTATGCAAAAACTTTCATAGACATGTGAAACTCTCAAAGCATTGTAATTTTATCTGTATGCTGTTTATTGATTTTATTGATTTTTTATAAAATATTGTGTAAGTTCAGTATAGGCTATACTGCCTTGAGATAAAATACAGTTTTGCATAAGCCGATTTACCTTTTGCATAAGCAAATCAGTGTTTTACTCATCTTTCGTCTATTGTATGACAGTGTATTTTTAAAGGCAAGCGACTGAATTCGCAGAATTTAAATAACGTCTGAATTTCCTGGTAAGTTTTACATCAAGATATTTATAATTTTAAATCCAGTCCACCACCTGTATACAAAACAAACGCTAATAAACAATTTAAACACAAATTGCTTCATTATGTCGTATGAGTAAGTTAATAATTACCGACCCATTAACTTAATGATGGGTTAAGCCATTGTTTAACTCAATAAAAATATATTTACTGCCAAACAATAATCACATACATAAATAAACTTTTAAATTGATTGACGGATAGTTTTCATTTTCACTCCAAATCGACTTATCATTCTGGCAATCAAGACTAACTTTGTAAAGTTATTGCATTTATTTTATATTTCTAATAATTTTTAGTAGGTACCTACCTATTCATCTGTTACTCACTTCAACACAAGAAGTATAATAAGCATGCCCACTTTATCTTCTTCAATCTTTTTTACAATTCATCAACAGAGTCGTTAATCACTTTGTTATTGTTACCTAAATGGTGTTGAATGCTTGTTTTGAGTTCAAACACTTTGATGTTACACCTGCGCCGTTAAACATTTACAACAAACACGACTCGACGATCACTCCCTAAGCGTAGATGATCCCAATACATCAAAAGTGTCACGAAATAGTATAAATCGACGCATTTGCAGAATGGGGTCATAAACCAAGCAAATCGCAAGGGTGCGGCGACGAATCGTAACATCAAATCTGAATGCGAGTATTGTGGTTATGACAAATTGTGTCGCACACCTGCGGCCTTGCAACGATCCAGAGTTGACATAGATTTAGTAAATGGAAGCGACCCATTTGTCAAACCCATTGTGGCGAAATAGAAAGTTGAAACCGGATATAACAAACTAACATTGTGAAACACTGAAAGGAAAAGAATAGCCATTACGCAATTACACTGAGTTGGGCAACTTGTATATAGATAAATAAATAGGCACCAAAGTGTAAAACGAAATAATTTATCAAAGTCAAACTTGTCAGAGTTGAGGATAACACAAAAATTCTGAGAATTCTGAACATTCCTTTGGGGCTCTTCGTTCATTGTCGTTTGGCGCCATCGATACTCGTATTTTAATTTTTATTTCAGTGCGGCAAACTTGTGCTATTTTCACGAGAAAAGAGTTCAAAGTCTTTTGTTGTAGGTAGCTAGGTAATTTATTTAAATTCCAAATGTTCCACGTAACACTACACTCATCGCTTCGTCAATTTCGTTTGGCAAGTCATTCTTCAGTTTCCTCAGAAGATGTCAAGTCAGACGTAAAAATACAAGGACACATCAATATTAATTTAGTTCAGAAAGATGAAACTGACTCATTCTCAGTAAAAACAAGTTTGAAACAAGAAATGATTGAGGATTAATTAGCTGAATCATAAATATTGAAATACGATTCTATAATATTGAACTCCAATAAAATCAAACATACCTAATTTCGTTTGGTTACTAACCAAATACAATAATCTACTTAATTAATCATAAATAGAAATAGATGTTTCCGATAAACTCAAGAAGTATATCATAAAGTTTCAATATTTTCCCATTATTCCATAGGGGTTTCCGGTAGACAATAAATTCTAATATGATTTATTTTCTGTTCTCAGTAATCGTAAGTGCGTAAGCGCTAGTTTCGACAGCGATATATTTATGAAATCAATATTGGAACGACTTGAATGAAGCACCGACAAGGAAATGAGTCACGGACATGCGCGTACAACGGTGGTATTATACAGAAATATAATACAGGAATAACTGATTACCAAATATAACATTTGAATAATTATATAAAATTATTCATCAACAAACTCGTCCATCAGTAATCCACAACGCATTAATGAAAATGTATGAGTGGTTATTTATTAAAAACAAAGGATTTGATGTCGAGACATGTATTTTTCCATTATCGTTTGAGATTATATTAGTTTGAGAATGCACGGAATCTTATTTTGTTTTGTCTACAGATATTAATTAACCCACGGAAGTATAACTGTCTGCCTATTTTGCAACAAGAAATAGAATCATTCTGTTTAAATCAGTGCGAGTAACTGTTTTCCCTTGAAGATCCTTAGATATAAGATAAGCATTGTTTTAGCAAGAAAAGCTCTAAAATAATATATAGGTACGCTATTACATTTCGTAGCCTTCGTGGTGTAGTAAAAATAACTTCTAAGTATCGCAGTTCAAATTGGATAAATAAATCCCAGTTAGATAAAAGCTCATAATAAAGCTCAGAGAGTTCAAATAAAAGGATTATGATAGATGAAAGCTGCTACGTCGGTAATGTTATTTTATGAACTACCGCTACAAAAAACATAAACATTCATTATGAATTATAATGGCGATAAAACACGAGTGTTCGTTAGTATCTCAACGCTAAGCGCTCTATAAAGAACACGATTATTAACAAGATGTTTTATGTTTTATTTCGGACATTGTATAAAATATCGAGCTATCGACGCTGTTCGATATAGACTAAAGAAATGTTTACATAATAAATTACAATTCAATTTAAATAGGTATATATTTCATAGGACTGTAAAGATAGAGCAGAATACAAATACACCGCCAGAAATACCAAGCATTGATACAAGATAGTTGAACGCCAAGAAGAATAAGAGGATATTACCAAATGAGTGAATAGTTACGAGTAAATACATGTGGTTCGCATTACGTTATATTAATGACTTGTAACTAATGATCTCGTATAATAAGATTTATCGCGCGGGTGTCCGAGAAGTGGGTGCTCCGAGTATGGATGACCTAGCTAGAATAACGTTTTATGTTGATTGCATGTATTCATGAAGTTTTTGTGGTCAAAACATATATAGTGATAAACTCTTTCCTTTCTTCAGCGAATAGTTTACTTAGTTAGGTACTGACTTTTTTTTATTTATTTATTTATTAAAACCTTATGCACAAGTACAAAGGCGGACTTAATGCCTTAGGCATTTTCTACCAGTTGACCTCAGGGTGGTGCAGAGATAAAATAAGGCAGGTGCAACTAAATGAACGAAAAAATTGAGAAAAAAATTATATATAAAAAGAATATATATACTTAGATACATACATACATACTAAACAATGTAATAGAGAAACCGAAACCAGCAAATCAATTCTGTGATGATTCTGCAAACTTCTTGCGAATGTGCTCACGTGCCTTAAATTTAAAAGAGAACCGACTGGTTGCCATCCTGATATTTTTTTGCCTTAGGATAAGATTAATGTATAGGAAAATATAGTTTTATCTAAAGCCACGAACCAGCTAGAGGAATGGTTGAACATCGTATTATTATGATACATCACAGATCACGGAGAGTCGGAGATGTATCAGCGGTCGCAGCTAGAGACGGCATTGTCACTACTTTCCATCCAAACCAAGCGTGTCAGTGAGTGTCACCGATCGCCCAGAAACTGATGACCCATGAACATTCTAACTATAACGGTGAAAGCTGAACCTTGCATTGCAGTCAACTGTATTTTGACTTTTCAATTGTGTCATCAGGGTAGATCTTCCCGGGTTGGTCACCAGCACTGGCAACACTTACCATATACCAGATTTAAAGTTTGATACTTTTACGCCCAATCTCCGTTCCTCCAAGTTCCATAAAGATTTGACGGTTCGTGATTGCCCAATATCTAGACGGTTTTATCAATGTTTGTACTGTTAGTAAATAAAACACGTTTATAAACGCAAATAAATTTATTGAACAATCATTTATTTAAATTCCAGCTTTAGTTCATATTGTGTATTTAAAGTAAGAAACTGCATTAAAAATACGACCATTATTCTATCTTCGAGTATAGATAGACTGTTACATAAAATTACACCATCTGCCAAAATGCTTACACTATTACAGGATGCGACGTGATATTAGTTACAGCGAGATATGTAGCCCTGTGATTTTTTGTAAACAATATGTCTTTTCAAACGATTCTGTGATGGGAAAGAGAAGCGGCCATCTGTTCATAGCGCGAACACATACATACTCATATTCATTTCACTCATTCGATGGCGATGGCGAACACGCCATTCGCTTTTGCTGCCAGCATTTGGCTTGACTTAAAATCTAGTTTGATTCTGATAATGATTCGGCTAAACGACTTCAAATAAAATTTAAGTTCATTTTAACACGCTTTTATTAGCTTGGTATGTATATACATACCAAGCGTATCTTTATCAATATCAATATGTATCTATGAATCTATGTAAAAGAATCTTTGAACGTGATTTTCACCCCCTTCAAAACATCGGATTCATTTGAAACTTTGCACTCTTATCAAGGACTGATGACAATGCAATGCATTTATCAATAATTTAAAGTTTGTAGCATTATCCTTACCAGGATCTTCAAGATTAGCGATTAAACTAGAAAGTAAAAAAAAAATAGTTTATAAAAAATATACACGTTTTAATAAAAAACCGAACTAGTGTAGTGTAGAAAACAGTTTTCAATAAATTTGTGAATAGTGTCATTAACAAAAAAAAAAAATTATTGTAAGAAAGGGATATATATATATATATATCTTTTTAAGATATTTTCAAAATGACTAATCTTTTACCAAAATCTGTCAATAAAATATTATAAGAATTTGACATGAAGCACCCCAGGCTTTTTTATTTTTTTTTGTAAATCACACTATTCTTAATTTAAAGGAGATGGACAGAAAGTACATTCTATTTACAAATACATAATAAATAATATTGTATAAAGAAAATTGCAAAATGAATTATTACACAGTTTTTTACCTCTCTGAACTTGACGTTTTTATTTCAAAATAAAAAGTAGTGCAAGACGAATCAAAGTACCGTGTGTCATCTTCCGCCATAATAGTCCATAGAGAAAGATAAACAATATATTATTGGACGTTCCTCACCACGCACGTAAGTTATTAGACGTGAATTGTACGACAAGTTCTCTTATTAAGAACATTTTATTCACACGAAACTGTCTCTATTGGTATTGTTTGCATTTATTAAAATGATTTTTTCGTATTTTGATGCGTTAGTTATTTAGTTTTTTTTTATTTCACACAAAATAAAATACTTAAAACGGAATGCGACGTGTTTGACAGCCGATGTGTCAGACTTAATGTTTTTGTCTATGTCTTCAAACACTTCAAAAGCAACGTTCACTTCTTACAGTAACAGTTTGTTTTTGCGATTTAAAAAAAATATATAAGGCACCTTTAGAAGTATACATAAAATAAATAAAATAGTTAAGCTATTTTTTGTTATTAATGCCACATTTTTGAGGCTCAACCAGACTCAGTTTATAACATGCTTATCATTATACAGCTTGGGAGTCCATTACTTTGTTAAAATGACTAGTAATGAGATTGCCCTGTGCGATAAGACCGCCCCAATAAAATAAAATAAAAAATATCTTATTAGATTTAAATAAATAAAATAAGAAATAATTATATATCGTACACTTTTTTTATTGTTTTTCCTGTATATATATGTTTGTGGTGTACAATAAAGAATATAAAAAATATATAATGCTAAAACCATATCAAATAACTGTATTCTCACAACTGTTTGCTAATTTAAAGCGCCTGGCGTTTTTTTAATAGCGAGATCATTATCTGTACACTTATTGCAACGATCTGAATTATAGGATTAATGAAACTGTTTTCGTCTAGTATGTTGTTGTGACGAGTTTTTGAAGTTTTTTATTTATAGCAATTGAATGTGCTCATATTCACGAATATAAAACAGCAAGAACCATTGTTGTAAATTAAATTCGATACCTATGCCGAAGCCCATACAAAATCTGTCCATGTCCTTTAATGAATATTATATTCTACTTTTTAGTTTGGTATTCTATTAAAGCGTGTTTTTAGTCTTTATAAACTATTATTTATTATCATGATATTTATATTGTCGCTTGCTTATTCAGGATTTGAAAGGGCATTAATATAATACAATTCCATACAGATATTCAATTTCATAAAGGATTTCAAAATGCTACTTATGAAATATAAGTAGCATTTGGAAATCCTTAAATCCAATATAATAAAACATACACACAATACTTAAAACTAATTTCACACAATCAACTATCGTTTTTAATAAACGCTATTTTCATTGTAAATTAATAATAGATAACTAACTTAAATGATTCCTTTCCAATTTGTATCCCACTTTTGCTGAGCAAGCAAAAGTAGTATGTGCTTATTAATACATATATTCATAATATTAGCTTTAATCTCGAATACCTACATTAAATATTATGGATATTCACCTACCTACGCGTACATACATGACATATTTCGTACCTTATTATCAATCCCTATAAACTTGTTCTTACACAATTTAACACACGTCTCAGCCAGCGCCTTAAGTTAATATACTCGTACCTACCTGTGATTACCGTCAGATTTTACAGACACGTCTTCGCTTTGAAGATAAAAAAACTAACCTTTACAATTAGAAACGGCATACTTGATGCACCATGATCACGGATAAACACGTCTATCCACAATCATGGTGCATATCGAAAACTCGCAACAAACAGTAAACATGGTAAATATCCCGTTTCTAATGTTCATGATGACAGTTTAAAAACTAAAAAAAAAACTCTATACAAATCCAAAGTAAATCTTAAGTCTGTAAAATTTTATATTATATGAATTTTGTTTAATATTAATGAAATGTGTGGTTGCGATATTTTAACCATCTTCTAGACACTGCCAAGTCAAGGATTTCGCAGACAGGCGCGACGCGGCAATGCGACAACCCTTTTATTCGTAGAAATTCGCTCTTGTCTGCAGACTCAAGGCTCTCCTTCAGACAAAATATGTATTACGCTACTAATTCATTTATTTCGCCTTTTAAATATTTCGCATATTTTAAGCATATATTGATCTAGGCACATATTAAACAAAAAATCTTTCAATATGTTTTCAATTCTTCTTCTTCTTCAATTAAATTATCATAGATAAATAAAACAAATAAATAGCAATATAATGATCATGATTCTATATTAAGAACGTCGTAGTGCCGTCTAAATCGCTAATAAAATTATTAGAATTATACATATGTAGGTACATACATAAATATTTTGCAGATGCTACTTTTTCTGCATTTCAACTACTGTATAGTACCTACATATACAACTTATTATATATAATACTTACAGCATATTTGGTGTTCTAAATGCAGAACGTCTGACTATGATGATTCAACTCTATTATACCTGTTCGATATCTAATTGGTTTGATTACGAATAATTTAGAGTACTTTATTTTACATACATCAATGAACAGACTTAAATATGTATACAACTACATTAGATTAAAATAAATTATAAAAATATTTGATGTTTACATGAACAAATTAAACATCGAATTAGGTATCACCTCTGAAACGGCTCTTATTTAAGCCCAAATCTTTTTTTTGCGTAGAGCTCTCCATTGTATTGCCGTGTGTTTTTGTCATGTGTTGTATTTGTATGGCTGTTTATTATCTAAAGGTGTAATACATCACGTTAATGATCGCACGACAGACTGGCTACCGACACGACAGTGCGTCGAACTGCACCATTTATTATTTCAAAACACAGACTAATTCTAAAACTATAAAACTATTTGCAAATACGAAATGAATTGCAAAATACGAATTCATAATGTCAGGGAATCCATGCATCATATAAACACTTTTACACACTAAACTATTAGCGAGAGTAACCATCAAAAATAAATGTGTTCATCACACTTGTCTAGACAATACGCCGCCGGTCATAACAACGTCTTAACAAAAAACGTCAAACAAAATCTTCAATAAACACCGAGTCACTTCTTTTTCTGACATTGGCACGCGAACAGAACCACATGCTCTACGTAGTTTCGCATTACTTCTCCCAATAACACTGCCCTAACAGTATTCATAACGAGCCAGTGTTTTAACGATTATGTATTGAGTGCCTTAATTCGAGCGAACAAGGGTGCTAGCCTTGAACTTTGACGCATAATGTCTAAATATCACGCGGAACGAGAGGCCGTGTTCAAGCCTCATATTAGAATTGGAAATAATGGCATCAGCAGTGGCAATAATGGAAGTATTTCTTTATTAATCGGTGATTGAACTTCTGTCAATGACGCCCAAAGTATTCAGACAATTACTTCAAGCCTCTTGGAAATTCAGCTATGTTCTATACTGATGACTCGTAAATGACGATCTGAACTATTGGAGGTTTCTGAGTAGGCACTGGGGCTGTGATGTCTCTGATGACAGCTTCCACAGCCGCCTCCCACTCCAGTCTTCGTTTGTCAGTGAGACCATTCCCACCGGCGCTGCTTAATCTTGGCATGGTCACCTATAACAAACAGTCTGAAATTAGATACTAAAAATACTTACGTGTTTAAGGCATTTGTCACACCACCGACGATCAGCGAGTAGCGAGTAAAGCTAGAAACTAGTAGAGTTGGTGAGCAGCTAGTAGTGAGCGACGGTGTAGTTTCGATAGTTTTACCGCTCGGCTATGAGCGAGTGTTTATGTGCGGCGGAATACTCGCACCACTCGCTCGGGTCGGCCGCACTATAAAGACCGCTGGTTGGTCTCTCGGCGTGAGTCCTGGCTGGGCGCCAAGCGAGCAAGTGATCATCGCTGAGCGAGTATAACTTTCATTGCTCTTGTCGCTGCGACAAACTTGTGATGAGAGAGTACTCGCCGGCAGTGTTCAACCAGCGATCAACTATTACTATATGATTGTGTCTCTTTTATTAACTAGGGGTCTTATCTATCTTTTATACATTTCTTCAGCGAGAAAATAGTCGATAGCTAATCGCTTACTCGTCGGCGATGGGACAAGTGCTTGAAGATCGTTTAGAATACAAGCTTGCATACTTAATTTTAATTCCTTTTGTTGAAGCAGCAGCAGAGCTAAATAAATGTTCAGAATTGGACTTGGCAACTCTTCCGTTCAAAAAATTCAACGAGCAAGCTTAATTGGCACTAAAAGAAAATAACTTGACGGCGAGCTCCATTTGTTACCCTTGGAAACAAATGCTTTTCTCTGTTTTCAGTTCATTCTTTCAGGTTTAAAAAAACTAGGCTAAGTATTTACAATATGTTTTTTTAAAAGAATTTAATGTTACACGACTGTTTGTGTAACGTTTCAATCTTTAAACTATTTTTATTTTTGTCTACATTCCCTCAAAGCGATTGAAGTTTTAGACCATAAAAAATAGGATAAGAACATTGATACTTGAGACGAACACTATTTTAAAGAATTAATTCGCACATCTCTGCATCATTTAACAAACTTTATGATGCCACTACTATTCGTGTACCGCAAAGAGTTATGTATCAACAATGTTGGTAACCGCACGTGTTGCATGAAAACTTTATGTATTTTATTGGCCACATTTAACCAACGAGGAACTCTAGTATTCAATTTTATTACTACCCGCTATAATGTAGGTAACTATTCCTTTTATACATTATAATATTTCTTTGGGCGGAATATGCAAACGGAGGGTATAATAAAGTATCCATAATTTAATATTAACTTACAACACGTCCTCGGAAACAACATCAATATCGTTCATCGTATCGAGAACGGGTAAGGAAAAACCTCTATCAAGTTGGAAAACAAAATCGGTCAACAACTACGAAACTGTCGGATCTTTTGAATGAAGGTCGCAACGCTGACGCACTTTTATAATAGTTCCCAGTTTTATGACCACTAGATCGGAAACTATAAAAATACGCTAAGACATTCATCTTATGGATTGTAAAATTCGATACTGATATTTTTGCTGCGATCGTATCAGACCCATATATCTTATTTAAAGCACTACAGAGAATACCTATAACAATTTTTAACAACTCCTATTTTTTATTTGATCTACTTTTAACTTTAAAAACGGATAGCCAGCATTTTCAATTTAGAAAAGCATTAATACTTATCCGCAGTGTAAAAGCATTAGAAAATAAGGCAAGCATTACTGCACGAACCGTGAATTTTATTGGGCACTAAAGCTAAAAGGGTGTATGTATCTTGCGACATTGAAGCGGCCTCGATCTGGCGTTAGGCAAGCTCTATACAAATCATTACAAGCGAAGTATCGATTGATACTCTCAAACTGCGCTGGAAATGATAGTAAATTATTTCATTAGCATCAGAATCCTAATAAAGAATTAACTTTGCTGTTCTGGCGAATGGACTATGCAAGTCGTGCTTCGTTTTGTGTTCATTCCGCATAGTGATGGTAATTACTTACAACAGCGGAAAAATTGTAAGCTGCAAAATAAGAGGACTATATACATATGTATATTTTAACTGTGAATGATCCCAAAAGCCAGAAATAGAATTACTTTGTCGAAATCTGGCAAAATACCTTGGGAGGTGAGGTCCGAGGTTTTACCATAGTATCGGGACCGGTATAGCTTTTCTGTAAAATATATATTTTGTAATCTATACTTTCCACTACATCTTTAACTGCTTGCGAAAATCATTGTGCAGCCAATTAACACATCCTTTAGTAATCTTGTGACAGACTAATTTTAAAACAAGAAGTATTTTATTATTATGATTATTCACAAATCAAAATAGTAGCTCACATTCCGTGAAAAACAAGTAAAACTAAAGGATGGAGTTGACCTCAATAAACATGACACACAATCGCAGCAGTAAGAGTTTAAGGCAATTATTACATCACTTGGGTTGCAAAACATTTTTATATCGCTGAATCATTGAAAACTCATAAAAATATCTTGTACAGCTCAAATATTTATAACATTAAATATCTTAACTACAAACTACAACTGGATGAATGTTTACATGTTTAAACATTTACACATGTGAGCACTTTTTTGCTTCTTTAAACAAGGCATCAATCAGAGAGTCGCGCAAGTAGTTCTGTTTATACTATCAACGAACATCTGTCATCACAAATCTCTGATCTCCCGGCTCTCGAAGCTTTGAATGCATTTCACTGCAATTTTGTATGTCAACATTCAAATAACTTAAGATTCATTTCAGTGGCCCCATTTGCGTCAAAGTGGACATAAATAGCTACTTACCACGGTGAGTACTTTGCGGAGGTCGCTGTGCAGCGCGGAGACATCGACCCCTCTGCCGGCGTCGCCCAGCCTTCGCAGAGTGTCTGCCAGCGGGCCGGACAGCGCCCGGAGCTGCTGCCAAGACTGCGCATACTGCCGCCGCACCAGCTCGATTATCGTCGACGTAAGTGCCAAGCCGATTAAAATGTATACCGTACATATCAACATGTACTTCGGTCTTTCTGGGAAAGGTGAAAAAGTATTTTGAAACCGGCCCATTCACTTTACGACATAAAGCAAGATTTCAGCTTGCAAATAATTTCACGTCCAGTACTTAAGACCTCAAAAAAATATATGCTTACTAGGAACGATATCTCCGAATCCAATAGTGGTCATGGTGATGAAGCAAAAATAGAATCCGTCGTAAAAAGTCCAGTCGTCTTCCCACATCTTGAACAAGCCTGCCCCAGCTGACAAGTACAGGAACAGAAAACCTACAGCCCCAAAGGCATACAAGGATCTTTGTCCAGCGGGATTTGCTTCGGAAATTCGACTGCAGCATTCTGAAGTAAACAAAGACGACATGTTTTGAAAAATAATGTTGCTTGTATGTTTGAAATAACTCATCTATGTCAGCTTACGAAATAATACTTACTAGGCATCGCTGGTAGTTGTTTAGCGATGATAGAGACAAGCGTCGCGAACACTCGTCCCAAGTCAGCGATGACGGTCAGCGTCAGAGGTATTCCAATGAGCGCATATGCGATACAAAACAACCTGCCCCAGAAGGTCTCCGGGACTATGTTACCGTAACCTAAAAACGGTATTAAAGATTAACAATTTAATCGTGTTAAGTGATGAAGATAACAAGAGGGGAACAGGTTTCAGGTATGGTCATCTTTTGTTGTTTGATATTTAAAGGCGTTTTCCTAGCCCTCAGTCACGCCTTTTAATTTCGGTTTTTAGTTTGTTGTAACTAACATCCACAAACATATAAAATACCGTTTCCAATCCCTGTATGCAGACCTCAGGTGGTAATTGAGACTTTTAACGTTAATTGATAAGCGTATGCAATTAAATTACAAGTACAGAAAATGAATCATCATCATAATTTCACCCGTAAGACGTCCACTGCTGAACATAGTAGTCCCCCAAGCGGTGCCACATAGATCGGTCCTTTTTGCAACTAACGGAGTCCCACGGACTTCATTAGACCATTGGTCTACCTTGTAAGAGGCCTTACAACGTTACCGCTTCTGATACGCAGTTGCTGATCTAGTACCGTATGGCCCCATCGACCATCAGTTCTACGAGCGGTAACGTGGCTGTGGGCTGCCTGCCCACTGCCAAGGTTTAGCAATTCTTGAAGCTATGTCAGTAACTTTGGTTTCAATTCGATTCGATTCTAAAATATTTACAAGACAAACCGTCCTATCAGCTTACATTAATTTTATATGCAATTATTTAAACAACGTTTTTTTCTCTATTCACGTGATGATTCGAAAATCCTTGTTCAAGTGCCAAATAAATAATATGCTTACATCGTCGTACACACCTATTGTGGTGAGCACAGTCGAAGAGAAAAACACAGCTTGTAGTATACTCCATTTTTCTTCCAGTGGTGGAAAATTATTCTCCACTTCTAACGCCAACCCGCTCGAGGACGCTTCTTCTAGCACCTGTATAAAATAATAAATTAATATAGTTTAAAAATTTATATGACTTAATTATTGGAAGATTATATGGAGTAAAAGGTAACGGTTTTGGTGGGACAAGACACAGATTTATAATTACGTTCAAACATTTGTCGAACAAATCCTGCTCAAACTAATCTTACGCTATTCAATTTTGATTTTTTTAAACTGCATTGTACAAATACAGTCTTTAATAAGTCTATGAGAATCTAATTCCAATGCGATCCTTCGAGAAGTTGCAAAAATCTTACTGAGCTGTGGATGTTAAAGTAAAATAGAATCGAAAACATTTATTCAACATACACACAACACAACAACAACAATCACAAAGTAACAGAGAAGAATAGTAAAAAAAAGTAAAAACAAGGTTTAAGAATTATTGTGCCGGGCCACCCTTTCGGTGTGGGCACCACACCGAAAGGTTTACCAACTCAGCATTTTGCTGGGCGTCAGACACCCAGCGCTGATTCGCAGTTGGCACCCCGCTAGTTACACACGGACGTGGGTAAATAAAATAGATACTTAAAATAATGTCATAATGTTAATATGTAGGTGCTCTTGTTTAATTAAGTAATACAAGTTTATGATTGTTTTAGAAGTTATGCACAACCTGGATATTCGAAGCTTAAATTCCATACATTGTTCTAATTGTATTGTCACGAGGAACTTACCCTTTCATACACCGCTAAATAATCGCTGAGTATTTTTTCAGTACCATCAGTGTCCGTACCATTATTGCTGCGCTCAGACACGAAACGGATTAGGTTCCACCTCTCAGTAAGCAGCCTCTCTCTGTGGAACTCCTGCTTGGCCATTTCAGCGGGATATTCCAGTGCTCGGAACACCTACGCAAAAACAAATAAAAACTTAAGTTTGATGTAGGTAGTGATAAACATAGGTAAGGGCAGTTTTTTTTTTATCTTGCGCGTAGAGCAGTAGAGGCCCTGTGGTAACGGCCCCGACTTACGTATCGTAGGTCGTGAGTTCGAACCTAGGCAGGCGCTTTAGTTTGTGTAAATTTTTTCATCACCATTGCTTTTAAAACGGTGAAGGAAAACATCGTGAGGAAACCGGCATGTCCTAGAACCAAAAATTCGAAGACGTGTGACATTCACCAACCCATACTGGGCCCGCGTGGTGGATTAAGGCCACCTACACATATTACCTCTCTCACAGAGAGGATGCCAGTATCCCAGCACTAGAAACATTAAAAGGCTGGTGATGATCTTGCGTGGAGTCTCAAATCTATTAATATATGGAAAAAAATAGAATTTGGTGAGAATTATTTCGATATTTATTAATTTATACAAACATTGATATTTCTCCTAGGACGCTTTATATGTAGATAATATAGCTACATAGGTCTTCCTTTGCAATACTGGTGTCAGGTTTTATGACTTGTGACTATCGTAAAGACTGTCAACGATCTTCAACAGACAGCTGAGGCCAATGTTATAGGTGCTTTTCGAAGCACGGAGCGAGATTTCTCCGTACCTCGAAAAGCATCTAAAGTTCGTCTTCGGGCGGGCTTCGAAAATAAATCGATCTGTGCAACCACGTGCACCACGATCTCCTTAGTTGATGGTCTACCCTTGTGCCAAATTTAATTGAAATCCACCCAGGCGTTAAAGCATGGCTATACAAATTCGCAAACATCCAGATTATCACATCCTGCTGTAACAATACTTTTTCAACGCCCTCGAAAACTGGATCCTACCTCACCGCTTTTAGGCACCCAATGTAATGAAGTGTAAAAAAAAAAAATATCTTATCTTAATTTATAATTATCTGTATTTATAATATCAAACTAGTCGCCGGGCAGCCCCCACTGGTCGCCGGTCAGGCTCCACTAAAATCGAGCGCGGCGCACGCAAACAAATCCTCGAGCCATTTCTCACAATAATCATACTATCCTACTAACATTATAATTATGAACGTCTGTAAGGATGAATGTGTGTTACTCTATCACGCAAAAACTACTCTAAAGCGGCAGAGGTAGCCGTGAGCCGAGGCACCTTCACCGTAAACAGATTTGAATGAAACTTAGCCGAAAGATAAAGTATGTGTTATATAGACAGCTAGAATACTTTTATTCCCCTAATAGATTCCCATGCATTACTGTGATATATCGTATATTTTTTGGGAATTATGTCATTTACTGACCTCTACGCGGACGAAGCCACTAGTTTATAATTAGCAGAATAAATGTATGTTCACCTCAATGATATACTAATTCTGATTTTTTAAATTGATAGTCTCGCATTTGAACTCGATCTCATCTGATGGCAAGCGATTATGTGGTCGACGGCGAAGCACGATTGCCTAGAAGTAACCAATTCACTCTTGAGTCCTTGACTAAAATACTCCTAGGTTGTAGCTATCAGGAAACATGGACTCTACCAGGTAATGCCACTACTTAATTCTTCCTATATTACAAAAATCTGTTACTGTGCGTTAATCTCGCAAAAACTCGCTCGGCACTATACTGGCGTAGTATAGGTTTTTTTTTTTAAGAAAAAACATTACAAAAGATAGTTGCGGTGGTACGAAGTTCACCGAGTTATATATAGATATTATCATATGGAGCTGGATGAGCAGCAGCCTAAATGCGTAAGTTAATTCGGCAAGGCAAAAGGTTTTGACTCCATCAATCGACCAAACACATGCACGGGTTTCCGTCTTTGTGATTGGGCCTTTGATGGGGTCAAAACCCGTTGCCTCACCGAATTGACTTAAGCAGCAGGAATCCTTTTAAAAAGGTCCTAGGTAACCTTTTTATAAGAAAGTGGAAAGTGGAAGAAGAGTAAAAAGGCCCATTCCCTACAGTGTTTTATTTCTATATTTCTGAGGGCCTCCTTATTCTAACCATATAGAAGTTACGTCAGCATATAAGCCAAAGTAAAGGAATATAGGTTTTAATGCCAGTGATTAAGGTTGAAGTAATCAACGTGTTAAATTCATTAAAAGCGTATATTTCACAGAATGATCTACATTTACTATTTGCTTAAAGCAGACATGATTTATTAAATGGTAAACAATATTATTAAAAGTTTCCTTAAAATCATCACAGGAGAATATATTATTCTCTTGTAAGGATTTTAAGGCAAGACACAACTTTAAAAGTCCTTGAATTCCTCTTCAAAAAGACAGTTCGTAATCTTTCGTAGTTTTGTTTGAGGTATTTCAGGAAAATTGCTGGTTTCACCCGGACCCTGCGCATCAGGCATGAACGGAGGTTCTGCTGTTTTGCTCAGGATATTCGACCAGTCTAGTTCAGTGAACCATGCATGACTTTTAATGGGAAATGTACCACTTTTCTGAGAACCCAAACGTTTAGATGGTTCCACTTGAAGAAAACCTCTTATTAAAGCCTTACAGTCTGGCGACACAGTTTTTGGAACTTTATAAGAGCCATCTAACACTTTTTCGTAAAGTTTGCTAGGATCTGATGAAAAAAACGGCGGGATTCCGACAACCATTTCAAATATCAAAACACCGACCGCCCACCAGTCGACGGAGAAATCGTACCCCTTAGACATAATTAACTCTGGTGCCAAATATTCGGGTGTTCCACATAATGTCCAAGTTTTTTTCTTTATTATTTTGGCAAAACCAAAATCGCACAGTTTAATGTACCCAGTTTGGTCTATTAATATGTTTTCTGGTTTAATGTCTCTGTGAATAATGTGACAGTAATGCATGTATTCTAACGCCAACACTATTTGACTGCAATAGAATTTTGCCAAGTCTTCGCCAAAACTGCCAAATTTCTGTAAATAAGTGAACATTTCTCCGCCACAAACATAGGGCAAGACAAAATATAAATACAAGTTGTCTTTAAAAGCAGCATCTAGTTCTACTATAAATGGAAATTGAATACAACGAAGAATTTCCTTCTCAAGTATCAAGTGTTTTACGTGTTTTCTTTCAACTACTATGGTTTTTTCGACAACTTTCATTGCGTGGTAGTTGAATGTACATTTGTCTCTTACTAAAAATACTTCTCCATAAGCTCCGTTACCGATCGCCTTGAGTCTGTCGTAACTCTCTGGGTTTTTATCATGAGTAGGGGGATCTTTGGATCTTTTATTAAAATCCTCTTTTACCATTTCTAAATATCGTAAGTGTTCTTCATGACTTTGTTGAGAGTATGTAGGCATACCTCATAACATGTATTTGAATATTCCATTTAAAAATTCAATCCAAATAACTAAAATGCCTCGAAAATATAAGTAAATAAAACA
Organism: Orthosia gothica; assembly: GCA_949775005.1. Taxonomy (NCBI): domain Eukaryota; kingdom Metazoa; phylum Arthropoda; class Insecta; order Lepidoptera; family Noctuidae; genus Orthosia; species Orthosia gothica. Next base: position 20,860,958 of record OX459045.1, on the reverse strand, counting down.
AGTATACAACACACAACTCTCGATGTAATGTCATGTGACTATGTCATAATGACATATGACCAAATCACTGTGACGTTATGTTATTACCACAGTCCTCTATAAATTTTTAAAGTTATTTTTTTTAATTTTCACTATGGTTTTGACTGCCTCGGGTATTAGTAGCCACAAGGTCTACTACGTCAATCGGTCTGCTGGGTCGGGCAAAGTGAAAGAATTTCTCACTCATAGTTATTATGTTAGTTTGCCACAAACAGTACGCCAAACACGTGCCAAACACTGACCACAATCATTCAACACAAACACGGCATCCACAGGCTTGGCGAACGTGCTAGTATATTCCGGATTGGCAAACATGGCAGACGACGAGCTTGTTGTGGCAGCGATTACTTTCGGGTTAAACTCCTCAGACATTTTTCCTTACAATTTAGCTTAGGATACACAAAATGTTACGATTCGTAAAATTGACCTCCACTATTAACTCCGTCCGCCACCCGCAAGTTTGCGCGTACTACTGAACTGAACAAGCGTCTGGATACATCGCAATCATGTTGGTCAAACACCCTTTGATTTTTGCACAAAAACCGACACCGATGCCGAACACGGGCGAACACAAACAAAAACAGGCACATACAAACAAACACCCATCCACACGTTCGTGTTTGTTGTTTTGTGTTAGCTGTTTGCCATTGTTCGCCAAGCGTGTGAAGACATAGGACTTTAACATAACCGCCGAATAGGGCTGCTGAAAAAATCATTTTTATAAAAAAATACTACCGACTTCCAAATAAAAACACTAGGTACAATGTGAAAATTTATTAGCTTTTTGGTCGTAAGTTGGAAAAAAAGGAGATACCTTATGTAGATACCTTAGTACCTACTACTATTTATTTTCGTTATGAACACCGAAAATAAAGTTAATTTTCACTTTATAAAGTTTTTATTTGGAAGTCGGCAGTATTTTTTTTAATCTTACGATAACCTGTCGCTAAATGCAAAGAACAAAATGTCTTTTATGTCTTGAATCAGTTGTAAAACCGTTATTTTAATACACACGCCGGCAAAATTAGCGGAAAAACAATAAAATGTTTTTTTTTATAAATATGATTTTATTTTAAAAACTTATATTAAGATACTTTTCTTTACTTAAAAATACACCTTTTAAGAAAAATAGTAGATCGCATTTAGTACAACTTGTGAGTATTATGATTGTATGGGTAAACTGCACAATTTTTTTTTTATTTTTTTTTTTCAATTTTATTAAGGAAAGTTAAAAAAGTTAATTTAAATACCATTTTTACAATAAATAACATAATACAAGATTGAGTGTTTTCTACACATACTCTTATTAAAGTTTTCATCCGCCTAGACATGTTGAGAATAATTTTATTATTTTTTTCCTTTGGTAGTCTCTACCATTTCAATACAATGGCGTTTCACAGTTCACCCACATTGACAGATGTAGAGATTATGATTTTTTTACTTCTTTTTAGCGCAACCTAGGCAAGTTCTATCAGATACTTATCTGTTTTCCTCGATGACGATTTCAAAACTGCGATATCGACTTTATTAAGAAGAGCTGAAGTTAAAAAAGTGTTATTCGACCGAGTATTAACCTACAGTGCGACATAAAAGTGTAGAAATTAAATGAGGGCGCCACAATCGCTCAGATAGCAACCCAGTTAGTACGACCCAGCTGATCTTGATACTTGAATAGTATTATTTATTTATTGGGTATAAATAATGAGTAAATATATTAAATAAGTATGTTTATTAAATATTTGATAATTATGTAGTAGTAATAAAAGAACAACATCACAAAAAATAAGTGTTTTTAATAATCAATTGCTTTCAATATAAAGTCGTCCAATACGTTTGGGGAACGACCCTTTCTGTGTTTAGCTGGTGTTGAGAATTTCCCACCGTTTTCAATGCCGTGTTTCACGATTCTGCGCACTGTGCTTACAGAAACACCTAAAACAAGCAAAGAAAAAATCACTGTCAGTCCGATAAAAGAAGTTCCGCGGTAAATAAACGTTAATATATTTTAAAATTGATTCTTTCCATTAGGTCAACAAATATGGTATAGCAAAACAAAAATATTTCGTATCCGCAATAAATTACATTAAATTATGTTACCTTACTATCAACGTTGTGAATTTTTTTTTTTTAAGGTCTTGGACCATACCGCCTCGTCTTCAGTGCAATTTTAACATTGAACAACAGAGTATGCATTAGAATACGGGTGTAACAGATTCTAATGTTTTTTGGAGTATTTGGCAGCAAATTGTAACGAGTCAGCCTTCCCAGTAAGCTTAGCGGAGGTAGTCAATACTACAATAAAATTCTCCGCTCTACTATCCTAAGATCGCTTCTGTCAATTATTTCACATATTGTCCAGTTGCGTAGACAGTTGAGACACAAAACTACACCAATTTTATATCACAATATCCACTAGGAATCAATTTGCAAATAATATTAACAGCCGCTGAACTTCACTCGAAAAAATCCCGCCAAAAACTCCTCTCAACGTTGTTAAGTCGCGCTATAACTACAACGCTATTAGTTTATCTTAGCATAACCTCAAAAATGGTAAACAAATAAATTGTAAATGATATTTGGTTCGAAAATTTTGCTCCCTGAATGTATTAATCGTTTGTAATTAACGTTTAGTGCAACTTTCAATAGTTACTTACCAGTAAAATCTGCTGTACGATGGTAAACATCTTCTAAGTTGGATAGAAGCTTCCCAGCTTGGAATTCGGCTATACACCGCATATAAACTTTGTAAACTATATCACAGGCAACTCCACGAATTACCTTATTCATTTTTGTCCACTGTTTTTCTATCTACACACAGAAATATCACACGAAAACTAAAATTCTTACGAAAATCGAAACCGATCGAGACGAATTGACAGCTCAAGTACTCATTTTAGATGTTGCCAGAAAATGAAAACTTTTAGTTCCCACATATTTAACTTCTACTCTTTTATGTTGCACTGTAGATCAATACGAAGTGACCATAGACAATTGGACAAATGGTACCACATTTTAATCTTAAATAACTCTTCTATAGATATCTGCAACAAGATTCTTTTCACCTATCTCGATCAAGTTCGTACGAACTCCCAAACATATCCTTCCTGAATCCAATATTGGTCCTCTACCATGTGCCGATGTAGGTTAAAAAATTACTGATTATATTGTTTTTATTCATGTTTACACATTCATTACAACTGTAACTGGAATTAATTTAATTGGAGTAGATTTTTTTGTGAAAGATTCAAATAAACATGTTTTTTTATTTTTAACGTATAAAAAAAACCACAAAATTTTGTGAAATCTTACCTTTTTATGTCCCAAACACACTGTATTTTTTATTTAAAATATTTATTTTTCACCTGTTTTTGATTTTATATCGAAAAAAGCACCCTAATTTACAATCGTAAAGTCTTAAGGCTTTGTTACTTTTGTTCGTTGAAATCTCTACTTTCAGATGGTGTAAAAAAATACATTACTAGGGTAAATTACCTCAAAAAATGCAAAAAAAAACTCGAGTTTTTTTTATGTGATGAACATTGTGCAGTTCCAACCACGCTGTTCCGTGGTTCCAACAATATTACAAACATGTGTTGAATTGATTATTTCCTTTTTTTTTGAAGTCGGTAAAAATAAACGATTTTTTTATGTGTTTTATAACTACATATGTCCGTGTTTTTTCATGCCAAAAGTCGTCGTTGAAAGATCGGTCCGGTTTCGTATTCGTTCTGGCGCAATATCTGGTCGGTGCCTGTCAGTCACACCGACGGTGACTGGACGCGGGAGGTCGAGCATGCATGCGATCCGATACTACAAATGGGGGCAATTACCATCAGCCCCCAAGATGTAGCTCGTGCAGTCCGTCTGTTGCCCAACTGGAAGTCTCCAGGGCCAGACGGACTACAAAACTTTTGGATTAAATGGTTCCAAAGGTCGCACAGATTACAAGAAGCCCTATGACTCAGTGCCACATACATGGCTCATGAGGGTGCTGGAGTTGTATAAAATTGATACTACTCCTACTACTACTCCTGACGTCATGTAAGGGGCAGTGGAAAACGGGCCTTCACTATCTTGTATGTCGACAGATTCAGGAAAACAGCGAGTCTATATGGATCGAGCGCGGAATATTTCAGGGCGACAGTATGAGTCCTCTGTGGTTTTGTTTAGCCCTGAACCCTCTTAGTACACGGTTGGAGGGTTCAGGCCTGGGCTATCGGTTAAGGAGAGATGGTCATATCATACCTCCTTTACATGGATGATCTGAAGCTCTTTGGCCCCAACAACTTGCAACTGATGAAGCTACTGAAGGTAACAGAAACCTTCAGTGACGCCATCAGGATGGAATTTGGTGTGAACAAATGTGCAGTCATGCATGTAAAGCGAGGGGAGATTATGGAATCCGTGGGAATATAACTCTCGTATTTCATACACCTTCAATCCCTTTCCTCAACCGAAACTTACAAGTATTTGGGTATGTCGGAAGCACTAGGCATCAAAGCTACTGACGTGAAATAGTCGTTGAAGGAGCGATTCTATCGCCGCTTGAAAAAAGTACTATATAGTCTTTTCATCATCATCATCATCATTTCAGCCGAAAGACGTCCACTGCTGGACATAGGCCTCCCCCAGGCGTCGCCACATTGACCGATCCGTCCGTCTCGCATCCAGCGCCTTCCCGCAACCTTAGCCAGGTCATCGGTCCACCTAGTGGGAGGCCTTCCAACGTATCGTCTTCCAGTTCGCGGTCGCCACTCCAGAACTTTTCGGCCCCATCGGCCATCCGTTCTGCGAGCAATGTGCCCTGCCCACTGCCACTTAAGTTTGGCAATTCTTCGGGCTATGTCGGTAACTTTGGTATAGTCTTTTATCAGGCGGCAATAAGGTGCGCGCCTTCAACGGCTGGGTCCTGCCGGTCTTGATGTATTCTTTCAGCATACTCAAATAGTCTCAGACAGAACTTCACGCCCTGGATAGGAGAGTCCGCACATTGCTTACCGCAAATCGTATGCATCACCCACGGTCATCGGTTATGAGACTGTATAGCCCGCGGAATTGGACCCTGCACAATCGTGAGGTATGCAGTCTTCCAGGCCGCTGACGTGGGTATGCATCGAGATGTGGTAGCGGTGGACAAATGCCTCACCCCGCTCTCCTTGGCTAACAAGAACTAGCGCAAACCTATAGTATTAGATACTAATAACCGCAGGGAGGTATGGCAGATCAAGGAGCTTTACGGAAGCTTCTACTGGTTCCTACATGGGCTTGATGTAGATCTTTTAGCATCAGTGGCCTGGCTGCGATTTGGTGACCTTTTCGGGGAAACCGAAGGTTATGTCTTTGCGATTATAGACGAAGTTATGATGACAAACAACTACTGGAAATACATTGTGAAGGACGGCACGGTTGACATCTGTCGGGCATTTCACCGGCCGGGGGAATCAATCCGTCACATTATCTCCGATTGTTCTAGTCTGGCTAACGCAGACTATTTGCATAGACACAACCTTGTAGCCAGGATTATCCATCAGCAACTTGCTCTTAAATACAATCTTGTGGAATCGGCAGTTCCTTACTATAAGTATGTGCCCGACCCAGTTCTCGAAAATGGCAATGTCACGTTGTGTTGGGATCGGTCTATCATAACTGACAGGATTATTTTTGCCAATAAGTCTGACATAGTGGTGATAGACCGACTAGAGCGTCGCGCAATGATTGTTGATATACTGGTCCCCCATGACGAGAAGAACCACGTGAAGGCTGAGAGAGATAAGAAAAGCTTTATCTGGCTCGCGAGGTTGTCGACATGTGAGATGTGAATACAACAGTACTTGTGCCGATAGTCGTGATGGCCAATGCCGTAATAGCCAAAAGCCTCGACGAACATCTGTGGAAGCTCTCGTTTGGCAGCTGGATCAATGGCTTGATCCAGAAAGCGGTACTCCTGGAAACAGCGTGTATAGTTAGGAGGTTACTCTCAGGAGCCCTGACCACCGGTAGCTTGGACCCTGTTCCCGATACCGGTGGGCTACTATTTTTGTTTTATTTTTTATAGAATAATATTGAAAAATGTAAAAATATGTAAATATAATAAATAAATGGCATAATAAAGTTTATTTAAAATCATTAGGTAAAAAGTTTGCTTAAATCTGTGTTTCAGGCGAAAAGATTTTTTTTTCTAAATAATCACTGAAAATGAAATATAAGGTCTTAGGTAATTTTTTTTAAGGGTGTTTATAATATAATAAAATTCTTATTTTCTAACATTTTAGAGGTACTTAAATATAAAATACATAAAAAGAAGAATCACTCTGTGGTCAATACCTTAGATAAAGTACCTATAGATGGAGCCATGGCGTGGCCGCACATAAAAACAACAATAACAATAACACTTTGGCTTTTACAGCCTAGAACACTTCAACCCACCATCGCACTGACACTTATTATCTATAAATAGCCCAATTCCTTGTCTCAATAAATACTTAATCCCGTGAAATCACAAAAAAATCAAACACGACCGAGTTAGTTTGTCAAACCTGCCATGATATTAGCGTTTGACAAACAACAAAAGCCGGTCATGGTGACAAAGACAAAATATAATCTTTTGTCCTTATTATTTACATGGGGCTGCCAATTAGCGATCTCGCTCTATCAATCAAGCTCATTTTAAGGCTAAATCTATAGGTACTTTATCTAAGGTCAATACCGTATATATAAGTTTCTCTGTGGTATATAATAAGTACTCTGTGAGTCTCAATCTATTATATATTAGTCTATGTCTGTCTATGTCTGTGAGTTTCTCCATGTTCAATACGTCACTCACAGAGGAATTATTTTACAAAATAATTGTAATATTCCGCATGTATTTGTAACTGTTCAGCATTGAACGTGCAGGCAGCATGAACGAAATAGGCTTTCAGTCTGGATATTCACAGGCAAAACAAGAGCAATACATACAATATTTACGTAAGTTGAATCAAGATTTTATAGATTCATGGAATGAAAAGTCAGTTAATAATGCAGCATTGAATGACTTCCAAATATACAGAGGTCTTGGTACTGGCGCCTTTGGGACAGTCTATCTCGTGAAGCATTTAAATTCTGGAAAATACTATGCTATGAAAGCATTAGAAAAGGATAAACTTGTCAAATTAAAGCAAATTGAGCACAGCTATTACGAAAAGAAGATTCTTTGCGGTCTCAACTTCCCTTTTGTTGTTTATATGAAGTTTTATTTTAAGGATAACGTGTATATTTATTTTGTCTTACCATTCGTATCTGGAGGAGAAATGTTTACTCATCTACGTAAGACAGGAAAGTACGAAGAAAAGGCATCGAAATTTTATGGTGCACAAGTAATTCTGGCTATAGAATACCTTCATTCGTGTGATCTGGTCTACCGTGATTTAAAACCAGAAAATATTTTAATTGAAAGAACGGGATATATCAAAATTACAGATTTTGGGTTTTGTAAGTTGATACGAGGCCGGACATGGACGCTTTGTGGAACTCCAGAATATTTGGCACCTGAAATTATACTCAGTAAGGGTTACGGGCAGTCGGTGGACTGGTGGTCGCTTGGAGTCTTGCTGTTTGAAATGAGCGCTGGTCATCCACCATTCTATTCTGCAGATCCTATGAGAATTTACGAGAAAATTGTAGCTGGCAAATACAAAACCCCGAAACATTTTACTGCAGAATTAAAAGACTTAGTTGGGCGTGTTCTTCAAGTACAAACATCGAAACGTTTCGGCGTACTTAAAGATGGTGTTTTGGATTTTAAGAACCATAAATGGTTTAATGAAATTGATTGGGACAATGTTTTGAATAGTCGGATTCCACCCCCATATATACCGAAAGTGAAACACCCCGGAGATTCAACAAATTTCGAACCCTTTGAAGTTCCAGAAAATCTAAAAGAAAGTTCGATATGCCTTTACGAAGAAGATTTTGCTGATTTTTAATGCAACCAATGATGAAAACAAGATAATTATGTTCTAAGGTGGGACTGAAGTGAGGAAATAATTAAGTTTAAGTACCGTGTATTGTTTAAGAAATGCTTAAGTTTCAGGTTTATATGAACCTTTATGTGATTTATTTTATTAATAAATAGACAGTATTTGCTGTACTCACTACTCACGATAACACATTCTTGATGTTTTCATACTTTAAATATTAAATAAATTTATTACGAGCTGTGTCAACTAAAATTAATTTAATTTTACCACTAGACTGTTGCGTGCGACTCCACCAAATACTCCATAATTTACTATTTACCGTTTTAATTTGTTTTCTTAATAATCATTTTATCTGCGTTATACCTAACAACGACTCAATGCATGTGTTGTCGCAAAACTAGTCATGGTTCGATAATATTTTTGCAAGAAGCAATAAAATATAGCCTCGTATCTCCACAACGTAATGCCACAGATTACTAAATAGTTACTGGTAATGCACACAATTCTATCTAGATAATAAAAAAATCGGCCAAGTGCGAGTCGAGTGTCGAGTGTGAATCGCGCACAGAATGTTTCATATAAACAGCTACATACACCAAAATAAATAGATAACATTACGACGTTCATAAAGAATGAAAGCACCGAACATTGCTCTAACGAAGGGACAAAATTAACTATGCCATTCAAAAACTGTTGTCCCCATACAACAATATACAAATTTTTACTTTTTCAAGAACATTTTATAAGTTGGTCGACCATTACTCGTAAACTTGTAAAGTATATGCTCTAATAGTTTTCCTTTTAATTTCGTTATATATACTACTGCCGTGAATTTTTCACATATCCAAAAGCAATCATTTAGCTGGCAGGGGTCCTCCCCTGCCAGCTAAATGACATGAAATTACTAATTTTTGTTAGAGTCAAGTGTCCTGGACACTTGACTCTAACAAAAATTAGTAATTTAAAGCTTAATTTGATGATTTGACCAAAAATTAGCAGTTTAAAGCTTAATTTGATGATTTGACCCGTAATATTTCTGAATGGCCTATCCAACGATACTCCACAGCCCCACACCATGGGATACACGAGAAAAACAAAAACGTCCCCACGTTACGTATATAGGAGGAATTTTTTGGTGTTTTATTTTACCACTTTGTCGGCGTGAAAAATATGTGTATCCACGCCAAAGTAAAGCTTTCTAGTACTAAGAGTCTCTGAGCTAAGCTGTGAACGGACGGATGGACAGACGGACATGGCGAAACTATAAGGGTTCCTTGTTGATTACGGAACTCTAAAAAGACAATATGCTCTGACCCTAACTGTAACAGTTGTAGGCACTAATTTTGGCAGCATTATGTTAACAACAGTCCACAATACAAGAACAACAATTTTGGCAAGGGCTTTTCACACATTTCGTCAAGTGACACCACCAGGTTGGCCCACCATATTGACATGGGGCTTGATACCTTGTTGTCAAGGTATGTGTAAGCTGTAAAGATTCTTTGATTTTTCGTTTCTGTGTCTTGCAAAACGAGAGTCGAGCGCGGTAACTTTGCCTTCCTAATTACCCAAACAACTGGAAAACCTTATCCTGCACGTCCCTTCGGGGTGGTATTCTTTTACTTTAAGCCATTATAAAATTCGTATTAAATACAGACTACTAAAGGAAGGCGGTCTTCGGTCAGAAAAAAGCGTCTCTTTCACTGATATCTCAAGTAGCTGTAGAATTGTACTAAATCCACGAGTACTCATCATTTGCCATCAAAATGTAGGTACCCGGCGCCCGCCGGTTATCTGGCAGTTGAGGATTGTGAAAAGAAAAAGTGTTGAAAAGAAAATCAATCAGAGTTGTACTCACCAATCCTCCTCCGCCTGTGTACAGCATGAGCGCTACGAACAGCCCCACGTGGGACAGCGCAGCCCTGGGCTCGAAGCTCCCCCACTTGGACTTGGGAGGCGTGCCCATCAAGGTCTCCGTCTCCCATGACACGTTCTTCACGTTTTTACACATATTGTCAGGTCCTTTTCACTTTCACAAATAACTTCACCATTTCTTGTTTGTGTAGAATTCAATCACAGCTGGTAGTCATTTTTGGGAACTGTAAGTGAGCAAATAATGTCGGATTATTGAATTTTTACTGAAATTCATTATATGGGCAAAGGGGGACAACTCTTTAAATAAAATTACTGTATATATTGTACCCAAACACAGGTTTTAGGTTTTATACATGAACAAATTTCTAGACAGACTGACCTAAAATAACAAAATTTGTCGCACTGCAGTATATAATTTATATACTTTAAATAAAAAACGGTAACTAAGGGGTATTACCGTCAAACCCAACTCAAATATTGAAGAAATCGGTCGGACCCAGATCTTTAGGTCCTAAATCTTGTTACAGCTTCACGAAAGTTCTTGATTTGTAGCGTACCTACTCAAAATACCTAGTAGATAAAGTTAGATAAATAATAACTTCTCCCTTTTTATCCATTAGCCAAGACTTTAGTTCTAATTTTACTTAATGCGAAGGTTTGGAAGGATGGAGGTAAATGTTCCTTACTTAATCACGCCAGAACGGTTGAACGGATTTCGATGAAATTTGACACAGAGATAGATTATAGTCTGGAATAGCAAATATGGTCATTTTATCCCGATATAACGTTCCCTTAAAATAATAAAACACTTTTCACGCGGCCGAAGCTAGCATATCATAAAGTAGGATTTCCGAAAATAAAACATGATGCAAATAAATTACTAATTGATAATTCCTAGTTGTTTTCTCATCCACCGTGACAGTAAAAGTCTTATTTAATTAATCCTAAATCAACCACTATAATCCAGAAAAGTAAGACTTAAAATCGTGAAAAGAGGTATTACATTTACTATAGAACTCCGACTTCTGAGTGAATATAATCGAACTTAGTAATTTACTAATATTACGTGGTAGGTAATACAATTAATTAGAGAATGGATTACTGGATACTATATGATGGAAGTGTGCAACTAGAGGTACGTCATAAAATGTACCAATTCTTGCATAATCTATATAAAAATAAAACTTAGTAAACACATAAATTATGAAGTATGCCGAGTATGGCTTGCTATTTTTTGTTTGAAAATGTTCATAAAGTCCGATTAAAGTTACAAGAGGAAATATTTTTTTTAAATGTTTGCCGGAATACATAATTAGTAAACTTAATTCTTTTGCGACTTTTGATGAACACAGTTTGATCAGGACAACGTATATCGGGTTAACTGGTTCCTACATAAAAATACACATTCATTCAGAGGGTGACACTGAACTTTACGAAAAGTCAGCAATAGTACAGAATTTAAAATTGTGCCCAATAAGTAGTCACAAAAGCGTTATTCACACCAACGCTTCTAGATCTCCTTAGGGAAATAAAGACATGACGTGTTCTATCAACTAGCAACACATTTAATTAAAACTGTAACCAGATTAAGGCCTTTTTTATTTAGCCTATTTTACCCGGGTCATAATAACGAATCGATTGACATCTTATTCATAAAAATCGGATGAATAGTTTAGGCGCTACAGAGGAACATACGTACTGCTAAAATCATAACTCTTCCTTTTGGCTTCGCCGTAGTCGGGTAAAAAGAGCAAGCCTACGAAAAAGATTTCACTAAGATATACATAATAATATTATGACTGAATATATATTCAGTCAGTGCGTCCTGAACAAACTGCTGATGCGGACGTGCCCTAATAACTGAAATAATGTGAACAAATTCTCTCTTGCTAGGAGTTAGGATCATGGAAGCGCGTGACTGTATTACTGAAAATTTCATCTAATTATTTTCCATTGCTACAGCAGAAGGCAAGGTGAGGCGGTGATCCCAATAAACAACGTTGCTCATTTAGTAAATGTAACAAAATATGTTACAATATTTACTTGACAGATGATACCCAGGAATCCAGATGATAGATGAAAACAGAACACTTTAAATGATCCCTCTCTTGCTTGACTACAGTCTCAGTTAAGCAAACATAAGTACAGTACGACCGATGAATCTAGGCCCGTCTGAAGTTAGCACCAAGTGGTTGCACGATAGTAATACAAAACAGCAGCACGCCATCGCAAAGCCAGACGGGCCACGACTCATCGTTCGCACTGTACCTGACGACTGCAAATCGGTGGCTTCATAATCCAACCTTGAGCTGCCCTAGCATAGTTTAGAGTTTCAATAGATTTAATAGAATAGGAGGCCAGCTTAGAGGTACTCGTACATACCAACTGCAACTGTTTTGTTGCCATCATTCACTCGCGGCCTACTGTTCAGTATTTAATATTCTATTTGATTTATAGTTGACTAGTAGTGTTATTATTAGTACTATCTTTATAAATGATAGACTACGTTTCATTCTGATGTATCAGCTGTATTATTGTAAAGTTTCATAAAAATCGGTTCAGTAGTTTATCTGTAAACGATTAACAAACATCCATCTATCCATACAAACATTCGCGTTTATAATAGTAGTAGGAAGTACAATTAAATTTGACTTATCTTAAAATTCTGATAAGTCAAATTACTGATTATATACTATTCGGACTGTCTAACTGCAAAATCTACAATAGCGCACTCATTCGCCTCAAACATGTGTGTCCCGCCTGACTTGGCAATTCTGACTGAAGAAGTCAGGTAGTTGCCAAGAGTTGACTTTCAACGATGTATTCAAAACATTCATGATATTGTCTGTGTTATAATATCTACTCATTTGATGTGGAATAGAATGTATAATAATATCTTCTTCTGCCTATCTCTAATCCACTTTAGGTGGATGTGGAAGACAGTCGACTATCCTAATTTCTAGAGTTTCTTGAGCGTTCTGCTGTACGCTTGGGATTGTGCAATTAGCTTCATCTTTCTGACTGACCGTCTCCTTGATAAATTAGTTTATTGTCCGTAAGGTTGATTAATAAAAAATATTGGATAATTATTTTTCTTTTGACACGTAAACATAAAGTGACAACAATATAAAGCGTTGAAATATCGTGTGACGTCACGCCGTTAGTACACTTTACATTGACATAGTGACGTCACAATCACGAGCTTTGATGTGCTATAATTAGTAAATGTTTATTGATTTAGTAAATCAAAAAAATATGTATTTGATAATCTCACTGACGGACTAAATAGAATTATCATTGGTCTACCCAGGAAATATCCCTATTCAAAAGTGCCTTAATGTTAAATGGTATAATTCTTATAAAAGGTTTCAGTTTATTAACTAAACATGCACGTTTTTTAAATAATTGTTGGTATGTAATCCTTACCGCTTAGTAAATGAGTTGTGGTATTTATCAGACTTTTATAAATGAGTGCGATACGATCGAATTCGAAGGTGTGAGTAGAACCTTTTATCTTTGCCCTGGAATGGACTGTGATGAATAGAGAGGTTAATGTAGTTGATTTCGCTACAAATAAAGAGAAACGCTGAGGCATGGTTGATGGTATGTCTACGTGGCCTGCTTGTTAAGCTTCCACCGTTCCTTCCTTCCATCCGTTTTGTTTCGAAGTTAAAGTGGTTTCTAATTATGGAGAGGCAGGTTTATGTAGGTAAATAACTCCCTATAAGTGTACAAATGAAATGGAACGCTCCTGCTGACTTGCAATAAATGAATATGGTAAGATAATTGCTATATAAGTTAAACAATATCGGATGTAGTAGTAGGTATATTTACTGTAACAAAAGGTATTTATATTCGATTAAATCTAAAGTTAAATTCAGATCCGAACATTAAATATTTCGTTAAAGTTATTTAAAATAATTAGGTTCAATCTCTTTAGTTATCTCCTGATCATTTGGTAGATAAAATAAATAATGACCCTAGTAGGTTGGTTACCATGATTATTTTTATCCATACCATGATTTTCAACACCATGATAAACACTACAAGAAGTAATACATTTTTACAAGGAGTTAATAACTTTAGATAAATTACCTGCAATGCCGTAGAGTTACATAAGTAGAACCAGATTTCCAGTACGTCTAGGTAATGCCATGAAAATGGGCAAGCGGCGGCGGCGTGTTGTTTATCATGCCAATACACTGAAAGCACTCGGTTTATGTACCTAATAAAGTACTACTTCAACCCGAATACGTACAGTTTCCTCAAGGAAAAGATCGTTATGTTTGATATATAGACGGTCTTGGATAGCCGGAGTTGATCCCCTTTATCAATATTAAAATGATTAATTTGCTTACTTACACAAGTTAAAATCCTGTTTTATTTTCTTACAGCTTACTTATGACTGAATAATAACTACGAACATTTGTTTTTTAAACTCATTTACAATTCCACTAACACATTCACAATCACAAGTTGTCACAAAGTTAGAAAGTTCCGCACGATCGTTTGCTCTGCAAAACGGGAACGGCGAGCATCCTTGCCCGCCAACGACTCGCGAATAACTAAAATTGTTCAAGCTTTCACATCTCTGAAACTAGCTAGCGCACACAGGATGGCTTTCAGCGCCCCGTATCGTATCGCTGTAAGCCTGGCTGAAAGGTTTTAGTGAACAAGTACTGTATGGATTTATTATAAGACCGAGGGAAGAAATAATTCCGATATAGGTACATATCTAGAGAGTGCTGGTGACGTTACGATGATCAAACCTATATTACTTATAAATAGAAATATATATTTTAAGAAATAGTTGCTTAGCATTTTTTGCTTGGTTTGATCTTTTTGTACTTGCTATCTACTGCACTTAAAATATATATATTATATAATGATATATTTTTTTAAAGGCATGAAGAGAAAAAGTCTGCAAAGATCAATCTGACTAGGTTTGCTTGTAAAAATATAATGTCGACTTCCAATAACGTTACACCTTCATAAAACACAACTATACATTATATATTCGATAATACACAGCTAATTAAGACGACAAGGCCATGACCACCCCGAAAGAAATCTTTATTAACTGCACGCGTGCGCCTGATCGTTTTCTCTGATTCAAAACGCACCTCATTAAATAGTCGTGTGTTTTCCGGTAGGCGTCGGACTAACTGTGATAAAAATATGAATAGTTTTAATGGAATTACGTAACCAAATGGTCAAACAATCAAGTCGGAAGAGCCCAACAATCCAACATTCCGGAATAATGCCGAAGTTTGTAGATTATTAAACCTTTGAAATTCTGATCGTTTTGTACCCCATGCCTGAATTAAGTATAAGTACTTACTTAACTTAATTAGCTTTGATTCAGAAACTGCGTTTCAAACCAATATAAACCCACCGGTACCTATTAATATAAATTTTATGGATGGCTTCGAAAATGAAAATGGTTGCAATTGATAATATTCTAATGCAGGTGATAACTGGTGAAACTCTGAGCTTATACATAACTACTAATATTTTAAATTCAAAAGTAACTGTCTGGATTTATATGAAATTAGGCATGGAAATAGTTTGAGGCCCTGGGAAGGATATAGGACAGCTGTTATCCCGGCATTCTTCCTTCAGGGGGTGGAAAGGGGGATGGAACTTTGTATGGTGAAACAAAGAAAGGCGGATTTATATTTCTGAACTTTGCTGTGTTGACTGTATCTACAATTTAATCCAAAATAGGCTTGGTCACCAGCCGCAATACCAGTAGTGTCTAAAATTAACGACTTTTCGTGAATTGTAAACGACACTTCTGGTTGTGCTGCTGGTAGTGTCTTTGCCCAAAAATGGGACACCTAAAATATTAATGCGCAATTAAAAATTAGGCTGTGTGAAGTACTAATGCTACGCAGACGTAGTCGCGGGCAGAAGCTAGTTATTTCATAAACATTAAATGAGAAATCATCATTCATGTTCTCGGGTTATCCTGATTCATTAAATTGGAATCGCTCTAAACATTAGGGCCCACCCATAACACTGACGAGCACCTATAATCTAAGCGAACCCAATTTCGATCACTAATGAGGGTACATGCCTCCTAGTAACCATCGGTTTGCTTAATTATTATGCATTTCTAGTAGTAAACATCATAATGTGCCTGGTGCCTGTAGCCTTCAGGATCAGGTATCCTCTTAAAAAAACCGACACCCCAGAGTAGTTTATAACGTTACTCCTTACTTAAGCAGGTATAATTATTTTCAACATCAAGAAAATACTCGTCCGTTCGTTTGTTTTATACCCGTCGCGTTTATTTTATTGCTTTGGGTTTTGTTGTCCATTATTTTCGTCAAATAATAATTGAAACAGTAATACAATATGAATTTGCCATATTCGTTATTTCACGGAATAGAAAATGGAGATCTTTATTAGACTTTATTTACGTTTCAACAATTCGTTACAACAGCCATTTGTGATTACGCATGGCTGATGTAACTAATTGTGTGTCCGTTTATTTAGGTGTCTGCAATTTCTAAATTACAATACCATATGGTTTTAAAATAGAATTGATCAGTCGTCTAACCATACTAATATTATAAATGCGACGGTAACTCTGTAGGAATTTGGATGAAATTTGGAACACAGACGAAGGTCCTGGATTAGGACATAGAGTACTTTTTTCCAGGTGTATGTAATAATTACCGACCCTTGTGATAATTATCGACTTTCAGGCGGGCGAAGCAGCTGACAGTAAAATAAAAACAAAACGAACTAAAATTGTTTCACCAACATTTTCTTTTTACAAGCTCTCTTTTAATGGCATATATTATAACTCGGCATCTTCTGGCGATAGTCTTCATAAATCTGCTGCAGACATAATTAAAAGCTATATCTCACTGGGTGTCAGGCCAGGGATAGCTGTTAGCTCTATGCAATATAGTATTGTTATTTTGAGGCTGATTTATCTTCATATGTAGAGAAACTTCGGGGCATTTTATATATACAGGGCCCAAATTATTTATTTTTTCATTCATATTTATTTTGTTTTATTGGTTCACCAACAATTGTTTAGTTTTAAGCTAATGGTGGCATGCAAAAAGTATATGCATCAGTGCAACAATCACTTCCAGGTAAACTCCGCATGCATTAAGGAGCTGTACAAAAATATTAAATTATTCAAATCAAATCAATTCATTGTTTATTTGCTCAAACATTAGTATCATACATAACAAATTGCCAGCATGAAGAGTTGTTAAAATAAAAACATCATGGAGGGTCAGGTTTGCCTTGGGCAATGACATGCAAATATTGATACACACAGACAACATACAGTTCAATATAATTAGTCTAGATTATCAAATTTAATAATAATAAAATATATGCAAATGTCAGTCAAATAATGCAAGTCTAAATTACCATTCTAGAATTTCAGATAAAAAATTATAAAAAACTTCAAATTAATAAATCAAATCAAAATAATGATTCAGTGTCGAAGTATGAGTATAAATACAGATCATGCAATTTGTTCAATTACATATTTGGAGTAAAAAAAAGAAATAAAAAAGAAATAAAAAAATAATTAATTATTAAATTACATATTTTTATGTTTGGCCTTTGCGGCATACAAACATATTTAAATGTCAATGGAAATTAAAATGTCTTACAATACAAAATATGATTATAATAATTGTGCATTTGAATAAATTACTAAAATAAAACTAAAAGGTTAAATGTCAATTTGAAAAAAAACTAAGTATAAGCCTCTAAAAAATTAATAATCATGTTAATCTAGTTTTAAATTACTTATCAAAAAGTCTAAATAATTAATACTTATAGCAACATAACCTTATTTACCTAATTGTTATGTTATGTATCATGGCTTTTAGTTTGCCGAAACTTTCAAAGTGCAAATCAATTTGATCACTGCTGCTATTTACAACCTTGCATAACCTTGCATAGGGGAAATTGGCACCTAGAACCGTCATAGTCAGCCGATAGCTCAGTCAATAAGCTGAGTTCAGCTAACAGCTGAGACTGTACAAACCGACGCCTGCTATCCAGAGGGAAACGTCGGACGACACCAGCTACCAGATGGTTCGATTAGTCTTTTTCCCTAGCGTCTTCAGACCAAGGGCATGCCTACGGGCTCCCCTCTTCAGTTACTATTGAATATAGTATCGTTATCAACCTTAAGATATGTTGATAGCTGCTATATTTATAAACTAATGATAGGTTAAGATAGGATAGATGGACCCCTTTTACGCATTTCGATACGCACTCCCATTTGGTCCGTTGTGCGTGCAGGCCTTCTCTCTGTGAGAGGGAATGGGCCGTAATCAAATGTTTTTGATTTTTTGTTCTAGGACTTGCCGGTTTCCCTCAAGATGTTTTCTTTCACCGTTTTGAGAGCAGTGGAGATGAAATAATTTACACAAAGTAAAGTGTCTGCCTGGGGTCAAACCCACAACCTACAACTTGTAAGTCGCGGCCGTTACCAGAGGCCACCACTACTCTTTTTATAAACAAATATACGAGTAACTACATTCTTTCGAGTTATTCTTACTACCCATGAAAATTCAGATTACTGCAAGATTACTGACTCATTAGGTATTTCAAGAAATCTCAGCAATGCATTTAAATTGCTTTTGACGAAGCGGAAGGAGAATCGGCTTCATAAACCTTCCGTGTCAAATGTCAATGGCGGTAATGGAAAATACTTACACCGAAATACAGTTTCTGGTAAACCCTGACATATAGGAAATGCCGATCAACGATGCATGGGAGCTACTACCTACCACATTAACACCTACTTGATATTATCATGAAACAATACCTAATTAAAGCATGAGTTATAGATTTAAATACATTCCGTTCTGTTTATATCCGACAAAAAAAACGGAGAAGGTTTCTCAAGTCAACCCGTATAAACAGGTCTGGTAATTAATGGATAACCTTGACATATCTCATTATAGACGTTAGGGCCGTTCCAAATAAATATGTTAATTATATTTTTTTTGTTATTTTTAGGACTCACGTGTTCGTCTGTCCGTATGTCCATCGTCTGTCACAAAATTTGGTGTCGAAGAATATTTTAACTGCCCATTGACCTATTAACTCGAAATTTGGTGATAATGTTTATTATCTATACTAATAATATTATAAGGAGGAAATACTTTTTTGTTTGTTTAATTTTTACCGAAAAAGCTCCGAAACTCCTGGACAGCTTTCAAAGATTAAAAAAAAGAGAGGTCTTATTGCAATTAGTAACCCAAAGTAGCAAAATTTTGGCTCTTAAATTCATTATTTGGCGTGCGCTGAGAAAACTATTGATGATATAAATCCTATAATTATATATTTAGATATTCTTAATAAGATACATAAAATTAAGTACTACATGATTAAAGTACTCATTATTAACTACAAAAAAGCCGCGAAGGATTAAATCTTACTATCATATTTAAGTCACAATATCAGCTTTTGAGTTCCAAAATTTAATTAGCTCGCCGGTAGAAATAAAAGACTTGTTGCCAGTGATAACCTATGGCTCTGAGACGTGGTCGCTCACAATGGCCCTCATCAGAAAGCAATTCTCTAAGAGCGACTAAGAGCCCTTTAGAATATCATGATATGATCGGTGACTTCTATCAAGTTTATCCATGGTTCCTTGAATCAATCAATCTGCCTAGCCTTTTCCCAACTATATCGACCCCAATATAGTTAGGAAAAGGCTTCAAGTCTAACCGGATTCAGCTGAGTACCAGTGTTTTACACGGAGCGACTGCCTATCTGACCTCCACAACCCAGTAACTGGGTAACACGACACCTCTTGGCTAGACTGGTGTCAGATCTCAGGCTTCTGACTACCCGTAACGACAGTCGAAGATCTTCAAATGACAGCCGGGACCAACGGCTTAACGTGCTTCCGAGGCACGGAGGAAACTCGGTATGTTGAAAATGGTCACCCATCCACGGACCGACCTCGTCAAGCGTTGCTTAACCAAGATGATCGACCCGTGTGGCTGTTATTATTTAACTAAGAGCTCCTCCCATGGTTCCTTGAATATGATATAATATTTCATAAGAAGAAAATCTCTTAGTTTTTGGAACAAAACCCTAATCTAGCTAATTTAGCTACCTGTAAAGGATCAAATGAAATGAAATAGTTGGCTAGTTCATTTTCAGAGATTTTCAAACTCTGCAGACGTAAGTAATGTGATATCGATAGCTACCCATCACGTCTGCGGAGTTTCACTAATTGAATTTCACCAAGTACTCACACTGAACGACGCGAAAATTCGCTTCAAGCTCCCAAAATCGCAGATCTTAATCCAATGCTTTGATTATCCTTCTCTTTCGCCAGTAATTCGTTGAACTCTTACAAGAACATCAGTTCATTCACACTTCTCCATTTACAAGTATAATTGCACAAGTTGATGGCCGCGACTGGCTTGCACTGCGGAAACATTCACAAATTGAACTTGATCTGATATTTAACAACACTAAACCCTCGGAAGTTAATTATCGATGAATCACAAATTAAACGCAGGTCGAGTTATGCGATTAATAATAGTAACAACAGCCTGTTACTGTCCCACTGTAGGGCAAAGCCCTTTTTAACCGACTTTCTAAAAAGGAGGAGGTTCTATATTCGACTTTACAAATGTTTATTGTTTTTTGTGTATTTTCACCGATTTCTCAGTCAATTGTGAACCGATTTTGAAAATATTTTTTTGTTTGAAGTGTATGTTCCAAAATTGGTCATGGCATTTTAAATTGGTGCTTTAAAAAAAAAATAACAACACGATATTTTTTCGGATACTCCTCCAAAAGTACACAGAAAATTAGATGGCTATAATTTCTTCACAACTGAAATAGCATATCTAATATATAAAATTCTCGTGTCACAGTTTTCGTTGCCAAACTCCTCCGAAACGGCTTGACCGATTTTGATGAAATTTTATATGTATATTCAGTAGGTCTGAGAATAGGTCAACATCAATTTTTTTTTTTTTTTTTAATGGGTAGGGTAGGTATGTAGGGTAGGGTAGGGTAGGGTAGGGTAGGGTAGATAAATGTTTGGTCTTTTTATGGCAAAACAAAGTTTGCCGGGTCAGCTAGTGTAAATATAAGAATATTTTGCAAACAAAAATGTCCAAAAGAAGGTTCAATATTCATATTCTGGTCACGAGCGGGCCCACGGTACTGCGTTAACATTGGGGAATATATACATGCCTTAATATTTGTTAATTAATAATTGGTACTTTTACTTACTTATTTAATATTGGTACTTTTAATTTCGTTATATAAACTAAAACCGCGTTTTTTTTACATATTCAAAAGCAATCATTTAGCTGGCAGGGGGCAATTTTTGTTAGCATCAAGTGTTAACACTTGACGCTAACAAAAATTTGCAATTTAAAGCTTAATTTTACGCAAACGGATCCCTGAATCGAAAAATGATTTTCACAGATACGTAATATTTTTGAATGGCCTATCCAACGATATCCCACACCATGGAATTGACGAAAAAAAAGCATCCCACTTTACGCGACAGGAGGTATCCTAAAAAAAATGTTCTTTCATGATTTTATTTTACCGCTTTATCGGCGTGATTAATATGTATACCCATGCCTAATTATAGCTTTCTAGTACTAAAATCTCTGAGCTAAGCTGCAGACGGTCAGACGGAAATAATCTTACTTCTGTTGTCCATCTGCCATAATTTAGTAGATCATATAAAAAAGCCGCTTCTTAAGCTGATAGTGCTTTGGGTACTCTCAGCTTAAGAAATAAGGATCTGTGTAAAATTTATGTAAATGTGCTGTGTTAATTTAATATTCAATTAGTTTTGTCTATAAATCATAAGAGCCAGGAAATGACATCAAGGTCTCTCGTCTCGATTTATCTACTTTTAATTGAACACTGAATTGATTTTCGAAGTAAATTGTTTATCGTGCTTCCTAACTCAAATGAATCGAACAAGTTTTTTGCAAATTAAAGTTTTATCGTTTATTAACTAAAGCATTTTTTACAAACAATTATTGAATATATTAGCATACCAACACAAACCATCGCGGGTTTAACAGCGGTTAATTCAGTCCTTACGCGGATGGTACCCTTAAACTTACCCACTTTTGGGACTCTTTGTGAGAGAGGGTGGTCCATTAATCCCTCAAAAAAGAAGGAAAACATCGTGAGGAAACTGGCAAGTCTTACAACCAAAAATTGCTGTGCCTATGTCTCAGCAGTGCGAACATTAAAAGGCTGATGATGATGACACAAAGCAGCTTTCTGGGTTCGACACCACGACCTAAGGACATGTAAGTGAGGTTTGTTACCACGTGGCGACTGCTGTTATCTTGGATGTGGACCTTAAGTACAGACGATTCCTCTTTGTAAATCATTTTCATTTATATGAACATCGCGTGAATATATTATAGGTTAACATTTCCTGCTGACTAATATGTACAAGCTTTTCCCAGAGTCAGGAAATATAGCTATTCCTTACCGCAAACTTCTGGTTATTGTTTTTCTTTTAATTAACACGCTGACGTCGCACAATCAATTGTTTAAATAAAGACAGTCACAATTAAATCACTTCCTATGATTTTGCAGAACATTGACATCTTAAAATAAACCAAGAAATGAGTTTTACCTTCCGCTACGTGTATATTTTATTTATTCAGACTATTTATTATGAAAATCGACCTTTTATTGTAAGTGTATATTTCAACTTTTTCATAGCAATTATCTCCATACTGTATAACTTTAAATAGAATTTGACTATAAATGACCGAAATTCTTATGTTAAAAACATTGTCTGTATAGTATCATCATCATCATCATTTCAGCCGAAAGACGTCCACTGCTGGACATGGGCTTCCCTCAGGTGCGTTTCGCATCTACCGGACGCCCGCAGCCTTGACCAGGTCGTCGCTCCACCTAAAGGGCCTTCCAACGCTGCGTCTTCCGGTACGCGGTCGCCACTCTAGAACTTTTCGGCCCCAACAGCCATCCGTTCTGCGAGCAATGTGCCCTGCCTACTGCCACTTCTTCGGGCTATGTCGGTAACCTTGGTTCCCTTGCGGATGTCTTCATTTCTGATTCGATCACACAAGAAAACTCCGAGCATAGCCCTCTCCATTGCCCTTTGGGTGACTTTAAGCTTACTTATGATTTCCAACTTACCACAGTGACTCAAGACGAAAGTCTATGACCAGTGTGTGTTGTCGGTGATTACTTACGGAGGACAGAGACGTGGTCGCTCACAATGGGCCTCATCAGTATAGTATATTATAGTATAATCATGTTTAGCAAATAAATAAATCCATACAAACCTAAGTTATGTTATCTTAACTATTAATATTATAAATGTAATGTGAGTTTGTTTGTGACGCTGTCACGTCTTAACGGCTGAACGGTTTTGGAACTTACTTGGCACACAGGTAGCCCACGTCCTGGATTTTTTATTTTTTCCTGTATTAGTTATTGAACATAGAATACTTTATATCTAAGGAGTATCACGGGAACAGAGCCGTGATTACTAATGTAAGATAATAATTAGATATACCTCATGGATTGAACATCAAATAGACTATTAATAAGGGTAACTTTGTACGCACATTGAATCTTCTAGATTTTACATAAGCTAAGTACAGTACCTACTTTATAAAGATTATAAAAAAAAAATACAGGTTTTGAAGCAGAACTGTGAGAAAACAGTCGCTAGTTAGGCGTATTATAATAATTACATCATTTCAACTTTTTCGAAACAGATAATTAATTTTGCGATTCTGGAAGATATTAGATCGTTAAGGCGCTGACACTCCTCTGTAGCTGCTTTTAAAATGAGAATCACGTTTAAACCGCTGGCCATCATTTATTTTTTAAATATGTCGGCAACACGAGAGTTTCCTTCCATATACCCTCGTACTTGTGGGCTTATCGTGGGTTATGCATGCACGAGGCAGGTAACTTATGCAGTTTTAGAGATATTCCATTGTCCAATTCTAGTAGCAAGTTGACGCGCCAATTTTCACTAGCCTGATACTTTTAGACGCAACTCCACCGGCACCAATAATGCCACTTATCACACGTAATCGCCATACGTCCCGCTCCAGTCCTCCCCAGCAATATCGTACTCTCTCTACCCAAGTCAACTCCGCGCTGCCGCGCGCCTTCCCTCCAAATTGTCTGTCACTTTGCTCTAGGATTCAAATCCTTCACTAGCATTGGACACTGGAGAAAACTAAGTGTTACCAATCGAATAAAATCTAATTGAAATTTGAATCAGAAGCTAAATGTTGCCAATAAAACAAAACTGAATTAATAAGTTTACAAGCGATATTTCTTCGTTCCCAACTATTAATCATTTACCTTCCTCCGATACGGCCATCTTGCCATTCAAACGGTCCCACGTTTGATGTAGAGCGATGAACAACATCGTTACTCAATTGTGATGAATAACAAAAACCAAGAGAACAAAAAAAATAATTAAGTACCTAATAGGTTAAGTTCGGCCGCTCCTGACCAAAAAAAAAATCTTACGTGGTCGTGACATCTTCCACGTGAAACCTTCAATCAACACCTTATATTACCAGCCTACAACAAAAATCAAGTACTTCTTTACTCATGAAAACATAATTCTCATAGCTTTTACACTGTTCATTTGTTTTCTCCATGTAAATCTAGGTCTCCACACCGTACAGCGTACACAACCATCGTCGTACTCTCGAAACAGACACCTCACCGTTTAGACAACCATATTAACACTAACACATTCTAAACGGTTACCGAAGCACCAGAGGTACCAGGTTCCCAACAGACGTCAAATCGGTCTCGAAGCACTTAGTGTGCCAGAAACAACCCAAACGCCCAACACAACATACCATGCCACATACACAAAACAAGGGGTCACCGAGGCCCCAGAGGGACCAGGCTCCCCCAGACACACAACAGGTCACCAAAGCCCCAGAGAGACTAGGCTCCCCCCAGACAACAGGTCACCAAAGCCCCAGAGGGACCAGGCTCCCCCAGACAACCGGTCCTCTCGAAGCAACAAGACTGCCAGATACCCATGCCACATACATTAAACAACAGGTCACCGAAGCCCCAGAGGGACTAGGCTCCCCCCCATACATATCCAGCAATGTTTCTTGGTCCCACAGCAATTGCTGTGCCTCCTGATGGTCAACCCTGTGACCATCCTGCAACCAAAGTCATCCTGACCAGGCCTCGTAACCCATCTCGGTTACAGCAGTCATCTTTTGACCACTCACCAGCCCACCTTAGGCTACAGCAGTCATCTCTGACTACTCACCAGCCCATCTTAGGCTACAGCAGTCATCTCTGACCACTCACCAGCCGTTCTCAGGCTACATCAGTCATCTCTGACCACTCACCAGCCCATCTTAGGCTACAGCAGTCATCTCTGACCACTCACCAGCCTATCTTAGGCTACAGCAGTCACCGCAGTGACTACTCTTCACCGCACAGTCAGTCCTTTGACCATGCACACGACCTCACCATTGCTAGATTGATTTGAATCAGTCTTCACCATAGTACATTCAGTTACGTCAATGGGTACTTGATCTTTCAGATTTTCTCTATCTTATCATGAAACAAACAAAGCCTTTAATTCAACACCACCATTTAATTCATAATTGCCACCATTCAGAATTGCAATTCACTTCCAAACAGCACCTTTAAACCAAAATGAAATTTGTTATTTCAATCTTTACTATCAGTATCAATCTTTATTCTGAATACAACGGCAACCTCACATTCAGGATTTCATACACAGCCAAAAGCATACTCAAGAACTCTATTCTATGTTCATGATTTCATACACAGCCAAAAGCATACTCAAGAACTCTATTCTATGTTCATGATTTCATACCAAACTCTCAGTACGATAGGTATAATAACTTACAACACCAAACATTACCAACTTTGCAAACTAAAAATTAAATCATGCACCGCACATCACCGACTTTACATCTGTGTTAACATTATCTTATCCAACTTAAATGAAATAACACAAAATAACGTTAGGTATATTCACAATGACCAGCACAGACTATTCAACTATTCAACAAGTTAGCACAGCCATTACTGACAGTATACTTTAAATTCCAAACTTATTATTCAAGTTAGGTAGGTACTAGACTTCCTACATGACACCACACAATTCACAAATACAAACCTTTATTTTAAAGAGATGCTACAATTATTAAAATTTTTGAACAATGTTCAAGATTACCGAGGCCAAGCATCGTTGAACAACACAGAACAAGGAAAACATTCTTAGTTTCCTCCAAAAAAACAAAAACCCATGTACCAAGTACATCAAATAGAACCCAAGCATCTCATCCGTGGTCTACAATTCACAATAACTTAGCAAATACCTTTGCTACACAGAATGCACTTTCAACTTAAAAGCCG
Organism: Orthosia gothica; assembly: GCA_949775005.1. NCBI lineage: Eukaryota > Metazoa > Arthropoda > Insecta > Lepidoptera > Noctuidae > Orthosia > Orthosia gothica. Next base: position 20,834,661 of record OX459045.1, on the reverse strand, counting down.
AAGAAACTCTTGACTCCGTCATCTCTCTGACCCACGAAACTGAGAAACCGTTCTATGTGAATTAAAATGTTGCCAATTGAACATCTATCTCATCCTCAGCCACGACTTGGAACAGTTATTGGCTCTCGAGCATCTCATAATACCTGAACACGTCTTCTCGACACCATCTAAATGTCTAGTTGCACTTGTCATTCACCGTAGTCAATTTAAATCATTTTTATTCGTAGGTATCATTAGAATGACATGTTATCAGTTGGTTAGTTCTCTACAATGCGATATATAACAACTACAGACATTAACTTTACCTTTATTCAACCGTTGGTAGCAACAAAACTAAACGCCAACTATCTAGGCTATAGTAACGTTAATCCTCGTGATGTTTGCAGGTTGTAAGATTTGCAAATCGAGTCGAACAACAAACTATTTCACTAAACTTTAACACCGGTTTGAAAATAAACTTGATCACATAGCTCTTAACTGAAAGTTATGGCATGTCTTTGAAACAAAGCAAAAGTTAAAAGTCTAATCCTCACAGTGACTCACACCTTGTAACGATTTATTAATAATCTAGTCTTTATCTAGTAACTTTTAAGTTAAAAATCATATCAAAGTTATTTGTTTTGTATCATCAAACTTTTTCGAATGTTGACACTTACTTGTCACTGTCATTATGTCATATAGAGATGAGCAAGGGATGACGTTCTGTTATCGATTAATCGACGAATCGATTTTAAGGACAAAAAAAATAAATAAACATTTTTTCAATCGATATCCAGTACTGAATCGATATTTCACCCTAGAAAATCGAGATAAGATTTTTCTGTTTTGATATGAACCAAAATATCATTTAAAAATAATTGAATGTAAATCACAAACATAACATTCAAGGTAAACAAAATAAATATTGTTACCTTATACCTGATACTTTAATTTAGTTGTAAAAACAACCCCAATCGGCCAAAGATGTTAAAAGATCGACTATTATTACGATTTTTCTTTTTGCGTTCCGTAACTGGATTCAGACTTGTATTGAAAATACCAACGCGAACAGTTAGAAAGTATGTTATTTTCAAGGAAAAGCATATTCACAAATTCCCTTGGAGATCAAATCAACAACAAACTCAGTGGTAGTAATATTTACGGTAAATCTGAAGTGACACCTATTAATAAAAAATGCATGGCTAAAATTCCTAGTGTTCAAACATATAAAAAAACGGATTGCTAATATCTTTACTTCTCGATTGTCAGTAAACAACAACCTATTTATTATCTGTGTTTATGCTTGTGACAGCTTTAGTGGTCACAAAACCATGTATTATTGTTCTAACAACATAATAATGTAATGAAATCTCATTTTTTTTTTGCGTTTCGTCCTCATTTTCCAATGCTCCGAGTACATTAGAAACATAAAATTGCGAAAATCGTTTTGTTGTTTATTTTGTTGGTGAATAAAAAAAGATTAAATACTTGATGAAACAAAATATTTCAAAGCTCGAACAAAGCAAGGATATCAATAGATGGCGTGACATGGACTGACTTCTCATTCTGTCTATGTAAAAATTAATTGTTCATTTTTTAATTGCTCATAAAAAAATTCATGCACCTATTCAATAAGTTATGTATTTCAAGCAGCATAGTACGGCTAATGGGCCCCGAATCTAATTTCGATGATTATTGAAAGAAACATACAGTATCAACACCACACAGATAGCGCTGTTTGAATTTTTTTTTTTTTTTTTACTCTTTTTATGTAACTTACATGACACATTTCCATGAAACAAAATAATGCAATAGTTATAGATTGCAATGAATGCAAAAGTTAATTGTAAAACTTAGGTAAATCCAAACCCAATACATACTTCGGCTGCCACAAAAATGAACAGCTGCACAGATTGTTGAATGCAGATCAATCAAAGTAACATACCTTAAGCCTGTGCTCCCGGATGGGTCAGGCAGCAGTGCCGACCATGCTCACATGCACAAGTCCAGACTCCTAGCTGCTACCAGAAAATATTAAATGGATTGATCACCGCAGTGGCATGTATAACACCACTAAATTTCCTCTTTCATAGCGCTGTAGGCTGCGGGTTATGTGTTGCCTTTTGAAATGGAACCTGAGCTCCGCACTTGTATCACCACACACAGCTGGTCACAACAGGTCTTGTGGTATCCACAGCAGCCATGTTGAAGGGCTCAGACGTCCATGCTATTTGTTGCATATTGTACGAATGCCTGAAAAATTCATGTCTATGAGCAAGTTTTCACACAAGCGTAATGTTTTGTTGAATCAAGTTGTAGCTTAAGGATGTTTGCTCTCTTGCACTGTATTTACACAAGTCGTCTTATTCTCATGCGAGTTCCGCTGACAGTATGAAACTGGCTAAGTTTCTTTTAGCATCATAACGAAAATAGAAACTTATTTTAAATTTTAGCCACTTTATACTAAGAAAAACAATAGGTATTGTGGCTAAAGTTCACAAGGCATTAGATAGGTACTAATTATTGTCAGAATACTTAAGTTTATACTTCCCTGTACATCTGTACACCACAGTTGTTTGCCCAGTAGGTATCTAGTCAGGATTGGGCATCCATGTCATCATTAACATTATCTGCAACCCGACTTCGCATGTTGTCTAGGATAGGCCACACTATTCGGTTGAATTCGGGCAACATGATATTCCTGTCTCTAGTAGCCGGCGAGTTGCAAAACGTCTCCATTAGGTAGGTACTTCCATGCCATTTTGTTGCGCACCAAAGTGCGCGCCAGCCATTACTCGTCTCATTTGATCCAGCATCGCCTTGTGCGTGCATTGGTTCATACTTCTGATGTCGGAAACACGAGAGTTTCCTTCCATATACCCTCGTACTTGTGGGCTTATCGTGGGTTATGCATGCACGAGGCAGGTAACTTATGCAGTTTTAGAGATATTCCATTGTCCAATTCTAGTAGCAAGTTGACGCGCCAATTTTCACTAGCCTGATACTTTTAGACGCAACTCCACCGGCACCAATAATGCCACTTATCACACGTAATCGCCATACGTCCCGCTCCAGTCCTCCCCAGCAATATCGTACTCTCTCTACCCAAGTCAACTCCGCGCTGCCGCGCGCCTTCCCTCCAAATTGTCTGTCACTTTGCTCTAGGATTCAAATCCTTCACTAGCATTGGACACTGGAGAAAACTAAGTGTTACCAATCGAATAAAATCTAATTGAAATTTGAATCAGAAGCTAAATGTTGCCAATTAAACAAAACTGAATTAATAAGTTTACAAGCGATATTTCTTCGTTCCCAACTATTAATCATTTACCTTCCTCCGATAAATATATATGACGTTAGACCATTTTCTTAATAATTTGATCTACGATTGTTTTTAGTTTTATTCATATAACATAGTGTAATTAATTTGTAAAGATAATTCTGACACGGTTAAAAAAAATGACTATCGCACCAAAACCGCCGCGCGCATTTTAATGAAATTTGTGTGGAACGAGTGCGTGTTGTTCCATCAAGGCCGTTGGCGGCTGTCGTCGTCTTAAATGTTCTTTTTTTTGCAATAATTAAGTTTATTTTAGGGACAAAAAACTATTTATTCAAAATATGGTCTAATATTCATTAAAAATAAAATAGTGTTTCAAGGTTACCAATAAAAATTAAGTTATTTATCTATTGATTATTCGTCTGACATGCTGGCAGGTTGCTATGTTATTATATACTGGCCACTCTGGTATCCTTGGTTTAAAAATAAAGATCAACGACCATACACTGATCTATTAAGTTCTTAGTTTATCATTACTTAACACATTGAGTTCTCAATCTAAAATCTATACTAATATTATAAAGAGGTAAAGTTTGTGAGTTTGTGACGTTGTAAGGGGTAATCTCTGGATCTACTGAACCGTTTTTGAAAATTCTTTCACCAATAGAAAGCTACATTATTAAAATTATGCAAGGAGGCAGGGCAGGCAGGGTAGGCAGGATAGGCAGGGTGGGCATGGTAGGCAGGTTAGGCCGGTTAGGCAGGATAGGCAGTTTATGGAGTTTCTTGTGCATTATGGAGTTTCTTGTGCATTATGGAGTTTCTTGTGCATTATGGAGTTTCTTGTGCATTATGGAGTTTCTTGTGCATTCTTCTCCATAACAAGCTAATTTCCGAATGTACGGTAGAATCAACTTTTATTCCATGTAAATTTAAATTGTGACATTCAAAAGTGCCGCTTGAAATAAATATCTTTTCTCTTTTGTAGGCAGGGTAGGCACGGTAGTCACGGTAGGCATGGTAGGCAGGGTAGGGAGGGTAGGTAGATAGGTAGCCAGTTGACGGGAGCGAAGCCCCGAGAGTCAGCTAGTTTTAAATAATTTGTAATGTTGGTAGGTAGGTACCTATCTCAATCACACAATAATGAACCACACACAGCTCAGGAGCTGTGTCCTGTGTCCCATGTCCTATGTCCTGTATGTGCACATAAGAATGAATCTGCTTCGTTGCAATGGCAATAAAAAAAATACGATTTATCCTCAAGAACAAAGAAAAAAATAACCCAGCCTCGTGGGACCTTTTGTCAAAAGTCTAATAAATTTGTTTACTTTACAAATTAACGATCAAATAAGAAAAGGCTAAAACAAATTTAAACAATACTTTGTTTTATAAACAGTAACCGTTTGTGATGATTAGGTACTCCTAATCAACACAAACGGTTACTGTTTATAAAATTTATCCGTTTAAGTTGATTTTAGCAAGTTCAGCATAATACAGTGACTTCAGTTGTACGTAGTAGTCCAGTAAAAAAAAAAAAAAAAAACAGTTAGGTACTGTATGTATGACACAACTCGGAAATACATGGTATTATGGCACATGTCACGTATTTGCTAAATACGACCGCCAATAAGTGTGACTTGAGTTTCAACAAAAACATGCAAGATTTTATTTATCTATGCACAAAAATTTTCTATTCCTATGGCCTAAGATAAAGTTATGGAAAAATAACATAAGGAATCAAAAACATAACCCATTCAAATACTTGGTCCCGTCAAAAACACGCTACGAAATGCTACGAACGCGTAGCAAAAGAAAGACTTTCTCTTGCTACGTCGTAGCATTCCTCGTACTACGAATAAAGAGACAAGCAAAATTTAAATAACCCGCGACTAAGATGCCAATTATATAGTAGTGATTGCGTTTTAGAGCAGTGGTGGCCCAGTGGTAAAAGGAGAGCAGTGAGGGCCCTAGTGGTAAAGGCCGCGACTTATAAGTTGTAGGTCGTGAGTTCGAACCTTTTTGTCCAATTCCTCACAACTGCTCTCAAAACGGTGATGGAAAACATCGTGAGGAAACTGACATGTGACACCAACCCGCACTGGGCCCGCGTGGTGGATTACGGCCCATTCCCTCTCACATAGAGGAGGCCTGAGTCCCAACAGTGATGATGATTGTGTTTTATATGAGATAAACATCTGTAGTACTGTAAACTCTTCAGCCAAACAATAACAAAAGTAAATTTTAAAGAAAAAATACAGATGTTTATTTTTTACAACCATGCTTGCTTGTAGCTAATCAGGGTTGTCTGCTGATGCAATTTCCTTATAATCTGAGAGTTATAGGTAGGAAACCACTAGTTTGAGGCTAGGTACAAAGACATTATAGATCGGATGAAAAAAGTGAAGACTACAATAATCATAATTAGCAATTTTAAGCAAACATTAAAGTTTTAAAACTTAAAAGTTAAATTCAGTCTTTCGGAAATTTTTGAAATATCTTATTTTATCTTTAAATATGAACCGCAAACAACTAATGAGACACGTAATAATTTAGTGTTGCAAAAATATACAGAAATAATCCATAATCCGTAAGCGGGAGGGGCAAATAAATCACAAAATCTTAGTTCTTTTGTGCCGACATTTCTACTCAAATCTCTTCATGAAAATATTCCATCAATAAACGACTTACAAAGGATTTTCCTTTTGGTAACCCTACCTGAACCACTGACCGGGCAAATGCACAGCATAATCGTCCTTATGAGTAAGAGACATCGTATACAATTGCGTACACTATTTAGACAATTACAATGATCGAGATATTATATCGGACGGAAAAGAGAATCGACGAGTTAACATAAATAAGTTGACTCGATCCTGGCGAGGCACAGTATGTGCTGAGCTCTTGTGCCAAAAAGTAATAGGTTACACGTTACCAGTAGTATTTTTTCAATTATATTTAACGATAATTTAACCGAGACAAAAAAATGTTCGCTGTAAATAGTTTTCTGATTCTTCTCCTAACGTACATCACTAATGGCGAAGATGGAATTTTACGTAAGTGAAAAACGTTTGACAGCTTTAATAATTAACTTAAAATAAATTAATTACTAAAAAGGAGTAATTAGTTAATAGTGCTAGATATTTTTGCAAAATTATTTTGATTTACCTATGCCAAAACTTTTATATTTTTCAACCGACTTCGAAAAGGAGGAGGTTCTCAATTCCATTCTATGTTTTTTTGTATATTTGTTACGCGATTACTATGCCAATTATGAACCGATTTTTCATAACTTATTTTTACCTAGGTATAGTCACCCAGTCATTTTTATTTTTTCTTATCTTTTTCTATAATCTGGATTTAAACCTGGTTCAATACGCAATACGCTCACATTTCTTCGCATGTATTACATATACAAAAAAATGGCAGAATAAATACTTGCGGGATGTTACGATAAAAAGAATTTTGTTTACCAGTTTCAAGTAAATTTCGAATTCCTCATCTGTAGTAGATTTTTAATACATTACTATAATTACTTTCTTTATAAACAATCACGTAATAAAACTGTGTATTATTAAAAGCTTTGTCTAAATTTACTATAGGTAATACTAGTTTAGCAACAAACTTAATTATGTGTAGGTAAGTAAATAACTCCTCATCTGCCTAGCCTTTTTAGGGTTCCGTACCCAAAGGGTAAAAACGGGACCCTATTACTGAGACTCCGCGGTCCGTCTGTCTGTCTGTCTGTCTGTCTGTCTGTCTGTCTGTCTGTCTGTCTGTCTGTCACCAGGCTGTATCTCATGAACCGTGATAGCTAGACAGTTGAAATTTTCACAGGTGATGTATATCTGTTGCCGCTACAACAACAAATACTAAAAACAAAATAATATAAATATTTAAGGGGGGCTCCCATACAACAAACGTGTTTTTTTTGCCGTTTTATACGAAAATGGTACGGAACCCTTCGTGCGCGAGTCCGACTCGCACTTGGCCGGTATTCCAATTATTGTTGGGGTCGGCTTCCAGTCTTACCGGATTTAGCTGAGTACCAGTGTTTTACATAGAGCGACTGCCTATCTGATCTCCACAACTCAGTAACTGGGTAACACGATACCTCTTGGTAAGACTGGTTTCAGATCTCAGGCTTCTGACTACCCGTAACGACTGTCAAAGATCTTCAAATGACAGCCGGGACGAACGGCTTAACGTGCTTTCCGAGGCACGGAGTAAACTCGGTATGTTGAAATGGTAACCCATCCACGGACCGACCTCGTCAAGCGTTGCTTAACCTTGAAGATCGACCCGTGCGGCTGTTATTATTTAGCCACGAGCTCCTCCTCCTAAGTAAATAACTCGTAATTATTAAAAATTAAAACTATTTATTTACGAAACCGATTTGTGGCAGTATAATTACAAGTATTAGTACAAATTTAGAATATTATTCATTAATACATTGTAGAAAAGATTTAACATTGACATATGTCAACCTTCCGACTGGCAAACTTCCGAAATGCATAGCCGAACTTGGGTCTCTTAATAACAACTCATACAAGGTGATTATGATAAGAAAGGATTTGACATTGCCGACCATAAATTATGATTTAAAAAAAAAACAAAAAAAGACACTGACTGTATCTAGAATGTTGCTTTGCCCGACAGGGCCAATAATTGTATATTTAGCATGTTATATTTAGCACCTGTATGTACTTTATGGATGCAATAAATTTCATTTAAATTTATATTTATATTGTAGAACGTTGCAAATAAAAAACGTAACAAAAAACACTAACGTTTATTTTGAAAATTTTAATTTCATCCTCAGTCAATATCTCAAATAAAGATTTCTAGATTTTGGCGATCTTATGACAATGTTTTTACCACAAATCTTACTTAATATGATAAATGCGAATGTTTGGATGGATGGATATATGTTTCTTTGTTACTCTATCACGCCAGAACTGACTGAAAGTATCCGGGTGAAATTTGGCACACAGATAGATTTTAGTCTCGAATAGCACATAGGCTACTTTTTATACCTGTAAAATGTTCCTTTGAGATAAGAAAACACTTTTCACGAAGCCGCTAGCAGAAGCTAGGAACGGAAATAAATAAATGCGTATAAACTCTGCTACAATTATCACGCTTAGCAGACCATATATAACAACAGTAAAATTAGAATTAAATAAATAATCAGTAGGTTCTGTGAACCTCCACTTAAGTACTACTGAATTATTTCAGCGTTTAACTTGCTAGACTTGGCTTAACACTCATATGTTAAAATACTAAATATCTCATGTCACACAAATATTTCAGTGCTACCAAATACCCTCTAAATCTAAAGATAAGGAAAGCCTCCAGTCATAACAGTTTCTGTTATTGCGAGTAAATAAAAAACTCGCTGTTTCAGATCTCATATCGCAACTAAACATCACTCTCTTTTTCGATAACGAATAATTTATTGTGACACATCCTAGGGGCTGCCCGTACAGCTTCTCAAAGATCGAACTTTAGCAGATGTAAACAAATTACTTGTGATACTGAGGCCAAAACTTCTTACCGAAGCTATATTTAAAAAAAAAAAAAAGTTTTACAGTCTGTGAATGAAATTAAGCTATGTCGAAAAAATTAATTACAATGAGTAAAAAAAGGCAAGTTTCTAAAAAAACGTAACTTACCTACTGATCTAACTTATTAACTGCATAAAATACTACAGAAAAAGAGGATGCATGGTCGTGGTCATGGTTCAAAATAAGTTCAAGTTCAAATATGTTGACAACTCCTAAAATATTTGCAATGTCGCGCAGAATATTAATTCTCGTCAACCATCCGTGTGCAGTTAATTAACACTACGTAAAATCATTAAAATTAAAAGGAATAATCTTTCTGAATAATACTTTTTTTATACTAACTTTTTGTGTTCTGGGTTTTTTTTTATACTAAATACATTGACTTTTGTACCTTTAAAATATTTGAAGGCATTCGACACGAAGGAATTGACGAACAGTAACTAATAATGTCAATAAGCAGTTTTAATATTTAGCATAGATACTTATAATAGAAAATGGAACATGTTATTGGTTGAGCACAAAAACAAGACCCGAAAATAAATAGTATGATCTTCAATTAACTTAATTCCTCAAAGAGTCTCCCAAGGTAGGATTCTCGGACCCTCATTACTTTTCTAAATTATTTAAGTTTTCTTCTTAGGCCAATTTGTTTGTTTTACGCTTAAATGTGGCAAAAATAAGAATATAATATTAACTTATAATTTCCTAACCAAAGAGCAAAGGCCGTTTCTCATACATCAGGGTAATATGCAATAATTAATTAATGTTTTTATCTTAGCTATTATCAATCAATATTTTTATTGGTGGGTTGATTAAATCAAATCATTTTGTTTTATATTCCATAGGCCTACATGGTCAAAAAAACGCCGACAAAAGGTGCTCGGTTCGGGTTGGTCGTTTCCTATGGAGAAGAACCGGCAAGAAACTCCACGGTTACTCTTTTAAAAAAATGGTTTGTTTTTACAATATTTCCATGTTACAGCATTAGAAATTAGATATGGGGGGACAACGTAGGCCCGGCAATAATCCGTTAGAAAGTAAAAAAAAGTTTATATCTATATTATATAAAAATATATAAAAAAAAAAAACTGGTAAATAAAAAATGGCAGATTTTGGGCGCCATATTGTGAGGCACCAAATTTTATTGTTTCAACAAAAAGCCCGACTTCTTAAAAAGCGAAATAAAAAGATCTTACCAAGCAGAAAATCATATTGTGCAGTCGGAGGATACAAGTTCGCGAGCTGGCTGACCAAAACCAGATGTATCCTTGTTTTTATGGCAAAACAAAGTTTGCCGGGTCAGCTAGTATTATATAAACAAAAGAAAAAAGAAATTAAAACGAGATAAAAAGTTAACAAATGTTTACAAGCATCTAGAAATCTAGAAGGCCTACAATGTTCAGACAATCACAAAACAATCGATAAAATTATCTATACAAAGGTAAAATAAAAAGTTTAACAAGACTAAATTTAACTTTGAAGATTGACCTTCAATAGATCAGATAGTAAATAAGTGCATAATAAAATGTGTAGGTAGGTATATGTTGAAACCTACCTACACATTTCTTCAAGCTGATCATCAAGGTCCACTAAGAGGTTTGAACTCTCCAATAAACATATCTTAACTTTATAGTTATGTAACAACTTACCAAGCTGCATTAAACAAAGCTATTGCAAAAATCGTTTCTGCAAGGGACTGGAATTACAGCACAAAATAAATCGAGATTTTTTGCATACCTACTTACTTAAATTTAGTAGGAAGGTCAACGATACTGTAGCTTTGACTTGTGTAACATTCTTTGTTATTATAATTTATTAGTATGGTTTTTGGCTTTACTGTTTTTGTTAATATACTCGGGCTTACAATTACCACAGATTACTTATTAGTTACTACGTAACAGATCCTTCACTCAGTAGAAAATGTCCAATACCTATTGCTATAATAGCCTACTCCGTTGCGTCAGCAAACGCTGCATCCTAAAATGTGCCTAAATGCTCAAGCGTACAGTTGTGATTGCTTCGCACCGCGCGATCCCACAGCAATCGCAGGGCTGCCTCTTCGATAAAATTCTAGGGGTCTTTATTTCAAGAGTGAATAGGTTATTTCTAGGCAAGCGTGCTCCACCGTCGACCACATCATCACTTACCATCAGGTGAGATAGTAAAAACAACTTTTTGTGTCTATGTTATTGAGAACTGTGAATATGTTCTGACTTATATGTGGCAGTTTAAAATTGTATCGTTTATAAAATATATTTTTTATAAATTGGTGCTGATTGTGCAATACATCTAAATAAAACATAATTATAGACGTCAATGTGTAGGTAAAATAATAAAATCCTTAAATGTTACATGTGTTTTATTTTTATATAATTTATGATAAATTTCTTACCCTTTCTAAATTCTCGGTTGTTAAATTTTAGTGTAGAAAAAATCCTGAATGTAATAAAAAGTTTTATGAGATATTGTTTTAGAAAACAAAGGCAGGGAGAATCAAAATGTATGTCATGCAAAATTTCATAAAGAGACCAGGCCTTTGTTTCATTTTTTTTTTCAAAATTATGAATAAAAATAGTCTCAAGTTCTCTTACATAATTATGAAACGCATCTGTTGGCACTTTTAACTTTCCGTAAAAAGACGATGTTTTGTTGAATGCTTTAAAATGGATAAACAATCTATTCGTAGATTCATTTAAATCGGGAATGTTCTGTAATTCAGCAACAAAGTCAGGACAGGTATGCTTCTTGCTACATATAAAAAAGTAAATAACCCGATATATATGTTATGGCGTTATCAGTTGGCAAGTCGAAGCGGTAATCAGTTTCACCACTTAAATTCAAAAGCGAAGGTATACTGCGGCGTGACCTATCTGCATGCGTCTGTGGTCTCAAACATCCATTGTTTTGTTGAGACAGGTCGCCGCGCCGCGCAACTTGTGTTGGAAGTTTCGTAGGTAGGTATTTGCGCGACTGTCCGTCAAATATTATCACAATTTTATTCTAATAAAAATAGCTTTTTAAACGTTGTTAAAATAGTGTTTATGATAAGTATAACGTTTCTATGTAACAAAAATATGTAAATCTGTGACTGAAAGGCAAGCTAATGCTTAATACCTACATAATAAAAATAATTTTTAAACGACAAAAAATAGTAATACTTACCCTTCGTCATTGACAGGTAAATGGAAAAATGTTAGGTGTTTATCCCTTCTTTTACTTGATTTGCACCCATCTACAGCACATAAGGCACCAGACGGCATCGTAGGTACGCGTACGAACGAATGGAACTATTAAAATTGAACAGAGTGCGTGCGCTCCGCTTGCGAAAACCGCACTGAATTTGGTCCGCTAGAGGCCCGAGACCGCTAGGTCGGGCGGTAGGTAATTATAGCGCGCAAGTACATGGAGTGACGGAGGCCTGCAATTACTAAATACCTTTGTTGACAATTATTTTTTTATTTACAATCATAATGCCAGCCGAAAGGCGTCCAATTCCAATAACTTCTAGACATTACAGAAAACTCAAAAACATGAAGACAAACGTTGAAATTGCTCACTCCATATAAAGAAATATAGCACCGTTAGCAGTAACGTGCTAATAGCAGGGTTTTGTAAACAGATTGATGCACTGAGCGAAGAAATCGACGGACGATAAGATAGCAAAAATGAAATTGATTCCTTAGTTAATTGCATGTCTTATGTGTTGGTACTAACACTAGTGTTTAGGTTTCTGAGCAATAGGCTGTTGTTGAGACGAAATAAGATAGGCAACGATCTATATCAATACCTGGTTTATCCCATAGCTTCGCTCCCCTGGCCCCACAAGATGCGTTTACGAGAAAACTCCAATGGTACTTGGCGTGTAACTTTCTAACAGCGAAAGAATTTTCGGAAACAGATCAGTACTTCCAGAGATTACCTTGCAAAGAAACAAACAATTAAATTTCCTCTTAATCGTTAAATTAAATTAAGGTATCAGTAAATACCAATTTAGTAGCAATAAATTTTCAACTGACACCTATCAAATAGTCTATCACAGAGGTCGTGAAGTAAAACCTGAACAAGCACCTGACTGCAAATGTTCCACATCTAAATAATTGTAATACAAATTATAATAAATTATAATATATCTATAAATAATAATATATATATCTATCAGGTCATGTCATTATATTAATCAAACAATCAAGACTGTCATAAGCATACAGTATTTGGTAGTGGTACTAAAGTCGTCAATAGGTATACGAAAATATACCTACGTAATAATAGATTGTTTTATTAATTTAGGTAACGTTTTAATTGTTCGAATAACGTCTACCCAAGTAACCAGTACTACCTATTTTTCACGGTTTCATCCATTCACGTTTCAGGTTGGCTACCTAGCGATGGAATCGCATTTTATTCGAGACTAGCTGTGCCCTCGGCTTCGCTCCCGGCAACTGCCTCCCTTACCCTACTTACCTACCTACCTACCTACCTACTTCTTACCTAACCTACCTACCTGCAAAGACAGTTTTGCTTCGCGCTACCTAGTAGCTCTCCAGAACACCACACCGAAACGAAAACATAAAAAATAACTATCCATAGCGGGGACTCGAATCTCGGCACCTTGGGTGTAGTAGACCACCGCTTTTGTCATTAGATTATTCAGGCAGTAGCGGCGACAAAACTAAGAACCACATTGCACACACGTCAATTTCTTTATTGACATAAGTAGTATGATTAGAGACCTAAAACCTCATAAAACGTATTGTTTTTTTTCGTGCATTAGGTCCCGAATTATTATTTTTACTCTAGTCACACCTAAAATAGCCTTAAAGGTATGTCCTTGATTCGTCGTATAGAGTTAAACTCCCTGCCTACCAGCCTACCCTACTTGACTTGCTACCTACCCTACCTACCTGCCTACCCTACTTGGCTTGCTACCTACCTACCGATTTTTTTTCTAGTGTCTGTTTGGCTGCCAGCAGCGTAATTGCATTGAGGAATCTTTCTCTTCTTCGTGCCACACCTCTGCCGGTGTGCCGCAGGGCGGCGTTTTATCTCCTCTTCTTTTCGCACTCTTATTAATGCTATCAGTCAACAACTATCGTTTTATCTCCTCTTCTTTTCGCACTCTTATTAATGCTATCAGTCAACGACTATCTTCTTTCTACCACCTGTATGCTGATGATCTCCAAATGTATACCCAAGCCCCTCTCGGAGAGTTATTTGACGCTATTGAGACTATTGATATGGACACATTCACATTGTGTCTGTTATGTTTCAAATTCGTAGTATCATATAGATTCCTGGTACAGACCGAGACAGACTCAATACATTACCGACTGAAAATCTCATCCAGATTCCACTTTTGTTGTTTGTTCATAAAAATTAAAGAGTAAACTATTTATTTTCCATTTCAGCTTCCTACATCACGCCGTGTGACTTCAAGAGTGATAAATTCATCGACTGTGTCAAAGAACAAATTGAAATCGCTCTCCCGATATTCACGAAAGGCATCCCTGAATTAGACGTGCCATCGATAGATCCCGTACACTTGAAAAACATCGAGATACTGGGCAACGGACTGAACCTAATCTTCTCTGAAGCTGCCATGCATGGGCTTAGTCAATGCAAATTGACGGATTTGAAGTAAATTGAACTACGTATATATTTAACTATTGTTGTTTTTAAGAAATTTTACAAAATTAGGAAACTAAAGAGATATAGAGACCCATCGATGCCCACGTCCCAGTGTTCTTTGTTTTCTTTTCTACAAACTTATTCATCCTATATGGCTGTTTTTATTTCTGTTCACGTACTTCGTATTTACACAACAACTTTGTATGCAGAAGAGCCAAGTACTGTAGTATTTTTCTATCCTGTATCATTTTAATCGATAAACAACAAACACCAAGACATCGCTATACATTGTATGTAAATTCATCATTGATTGCATGATCTAATTCCACCAAGCCCGTTTCATCATCGGACTACAAGACGTACGGCGATGCGCCATCGCTACATGGTCGACATCCCACCCATACGCACTAAACGTTTTGGAAATACTTTAATTATGCGTACAGCTAAGGAGTGGAATTCCCTGCCGGAGTCTGTGTTTCCCGATAGCTACAATCTAGGGGTCTAGGTTATAGGTTACTTCTAGGCAAGCGTACTTCACCGTCGACCACATCATCGCTTACCATCAGGTGAGATAGTGGTCAAGCGCGAGCCTATAATTTATAAAAAAAAATGTTCGAACTCCTCGATACCTGTGCACTAAACTGCAGTGATTGTCTAGCATGAGTAACGCAGAATCAATAGAATGAGCACAATGCAATAATTCCATGCCACAAATCATACACGTGTACCTTCCTATATGTAATAGCTTATAAACAGTTTCCGCGATATTTTATATAGGCAATTTGTCGAAGACTGCGTTTTTCTTCTAATTACGGGTAATTGGTTGTGGTATCTATAAAACTACTAGCTGACCCGGAAAACTTTGTTTTGCCATAAAAAGACCAAACATTTATCTACCCTACCTACCCTACCCTACCCTACACTACCCTACACTCCCTACCCTACCCTACCCGACCCTACACTACCCTACCCTACCCTATCCTACCCTACCCTACACTACCCTACCCTACCCGACCCTACACTACCCTACACTAGGCAATTTGTCGAAGACTGCGTTTTTCTTCTAATTACGGGTAATTGGTTGTGGTACCTATAAAACTACTAGCTGACCCGGAAAACTTTGTTTTGGCATAAAAAGACCAAACATTTATCTACCCTACCTACCCTACCCTACCCTACACTACCCTACACTCCCTACCCTATCCTACCCTACCCGGCCCTACACTACCCCACCCTACACTACCCTACAATACCCTACCCTACCCTACCCTACCTA
Source organism: Orthosia gothica (assembly GCA_949775005.1). Classification (NCBI taxonomy): domain Eukaryota; kingdom Metazoa; phylum Arthropoda; class Insecta; order Lepidoptera; family Noctuidae; genus Orthosia; species Orthosia gothica. The sequence continues at coordinate 20,818,937 of OX459045.1, read as the reverse complement.
TAAACCTCACGGAGCCCGAGACCTTTCCAACGAATGCAAAACCGTTGAAATCGGTTCGTGCGTTCTGGAGTTATATAGCGTCAGGGAGGAAAACCCGACTTATTTTTATATAGTAGATGGGCATCGAAACAATGATTGTACGTTTTTGAGATAAGTTCTTTAGAGACTAGATATGATTAAATTTCTTTCTGCGTAGAATTTGAGGCAACAGAAGATTGGCTCCATAAATAATATGACTATTCTTATACTAGGATTCGTGAATATTGAGCTCAGAAATAATAAAGTTTTCTCATATTGCAGAGAGAGTCAGTCCATTGTTTTTGCCAAACGAGTAAATGTCTAGTCTAGTCTAGTTATTGACCTTATATTTTTACTGTTTCAGGGCAGAGATCAGTAAAGCTGAGGGGATATTCTCATTGTCATTCAAAGGCAACATGAGCTTAACTGCTCAGTACGTTGCCGATGGCAGAATCCTAATTCTACCGATCGTAGGAAAAGGAGACGCTTTTGTTAACGCACGTAAGTACAACCTACGTCATTATAAAATTATTTTGACTAAAGCATAAACTATGCATTAGTCAAAATAATTCCTTTCTTTCCGTGCAAAGCATTTTAGTTGGTAATTATTCAGTTTCGTAGTTAGTGTTTTATACGTCTTTGGTTTAAGACTACATACCTATAATATAGTAGAGGTTTATCTGTTCTTTCACCAATTACATTAATGGTATGCTTCTTCAGTTTCTACATTCCCAACTTAAACTATATAAAAATAAACAGTAAAGTTTACTACCGCAATCCACAGAGGGTGTCGAAGTACGCATCGACAGCAAAATGGTTAGCAATGGCGAGTACTTAAAGTTAGCTGCACCTAAGTACAAGTACACTATCGAACGAACCACATTCGACCTAAAGAACTTATTCAACGGGAACAAGCAGCTTGGTGAGTATTTAATGAAAATTCATTTCAATAATAAAAAATATATAAAGTGGCTGGACCGGTCCTGAAGACAAAACTTGTTTAACTGCCCCAAATAGTGCTACTTGAGTATATCGATATTTAAATCTGAGATCTCCGTATGCGCTTAAGGATTGACAGAGTCTGTGTTTCGCGATAGCTACAATCTAGGGGTCTTTAAGTCCAGAGTGATTAGTTTTTTCTAGGCAAGCGTGCTTCACCGTCGACCACATCATTGCTTAACATCAGGTGAGATTATGCTCAAGCGCGAGCCTACAGACAATAAAAAATAAAATATTATGGAGTTCCTTTCAATGGACAGTCTAATCTTACAGCTACGAAGTGAAATGCTGCTGACATACAAAAACCTCTAACTCATAAATATATACCTTCTTTTTTTAATGGTTAAAAACAAAGACAAAATCGGGCAAAAATCAAATAAATAAATAATGATTTCGTTCCTATCAGTTTTTCGTAATAAGATAACATGGCAAATACAACAAAGAATAAAGTTAGGAATTATTTACCATGATTATGGACCCTTTGCATCGTAAATAATGCATGTATTGTACTAACAAAGGCTACCCCTGCGATTTCATGGTCCCTTCCTTTTGCACATCTAAGGGAAAATAACCACAAAAACCTTAGGTTATTTTACTCCACAACTGTGTACCAACATATATTATGTACTAATGTTAATGAAAAAATACGCATTCATTTTCTATTATATTCTGAAGAATATGCTTGCTTAGCCCTCGGGTTCAGGTCCCGTTTTGGTAGGTATTGTGAGGACTCATCTTTTAAGAGGCAACCTACTTGCCTATTATAAGACTGGCAACAAATAACTATTTAGTTTTGGAAGGTGATTGAAATGGAATGCTTGTAAAATAATTGAAAATGTTTTTGGTTTTGCTTTGCTTGTCACTTCGGTACGTGCCCGCCTGAAGGCAGCCACCTACTCATTAAATACGTGTACTACCTACTGAGTACCGCTCAATTGCGTTAACGTAAACGTAAATTTTTATTGAAACTGGATAAGCACCGTCTGGTGACGGTAAGGGGAAATCTCTTTTTTTCCCACACATTTTGACATCCTCGTTTACTTTATCACGAGTGAGTAAGTTAAAAATCTTGGAATAAGGACACTGATCTTCCTCTATTCATCTCTACTCACTGAAAAAATATTGGATCTTGCGAACTTTTTACACAGATATTTGTATTGTATTACTAGCATACTAGCAACATAACTAGTTTATATCATTTCCCGTCTAAAAAGCTTATTTTATTCACTGAAAACACAAAATAGTAGATTGTTTACTAGCAAACAACTATTGAAGTGAGTGTTTTTTTTTAATCCAGAGCGGAGCGAATGATTCTAGAGTAGAATACCGAGCGTAGCGAGGGGTTCTAAAGTAGTCACTCGAGCTGAAAATAGTGTTGCTCCTGAGGTGGACACTCTATTAAACTGGGCAGCGGAACATTTCTCAATTCTCCATGGACCAGTTGATAATTGGACGATGGAAACATGTAATTTTCCCCACAGACCAATTGGTCAAATTTCAATTGGTCTATGGAACACCGACGCTACTTTTTATCACCCTCTATGAGAAAATAAGTAAATGCAACTTATGAACAAGAACGATACGTTTATTTATTTACATAAAATTAAATACCGTATCACATAAAACAAAATAATTAGAAGCTAATGTTTATATTTAACAATTATGGAAGTGCATCGTAACAATTTTATTAGTGTCATCCGTTGCAGTTGTACATTTATTTATAGCTTAGGAATTAGAAATAGTCTCGGAAAACGATGTCTCAGGATCTAGTTTTTGAGAAACTTGATTATAATACTTTGACTTGAGGAAGACGCGCTCATTTTTTATAATTCTAAAATCTGAATTTGAAACAACTACGAACGAAGGCAGAATGCATTTAATTTCACGCGTTGTTTATTTTACATCAACTTTTTTTTTATATTTGGTGCGCTCCAATTTTTTCAGCCAGTCACATATTCAATACATTGTTCCCGCATGGTTTGTGATTCATCTCTTTGCTGATTGAAACATTTACTAACAATATCCACATTCCAAATTCAAATCAATTTTGGTCCATAAGGGATTAATGAGCTATTTTGGTCCCTGTTTACGAGGAATAAACTAGCTCTTTTTGAATAGATGTGATAAAAAAAGCACTTTTAATCACTGTTTTGGTGTTTGAATTTAGAATTCCAATATATTCGACCTCCATCTCAATGCTATATAACCTCCTTGCGCAAAAAATACTCGATACAAACTTCTTGTGTCGACTTTCAAACGCCTTCTTCTATTTTAATTTAGCGTTTGGTTATATTTAGGATTTTAAAAATGATTTTGTTTTTAGTCTAGGATATTTATGGAATATTTATTTAGATTGTAATTCTAATATTAACTGCATTGGTGTTTAATTTATTATAAGTAATTATTTAACGTAACGGAGGTGGTCATTGATCCTTGAAACACAGGTGCTGATATCTAGCTCAGGAGCCAGTGTTTCAAGTAGGGGGTTGTAAATTTTGAAGGTAATAAACCATTTATTTATTCATATTCCTCGTGCTTAAATCTTTCTTTTTCTCGTAGTCATGGTATAAAATATAGTATGCAACTCTTGAATAAAACGGATTTATATCGAGGGCCATTAATCACTCGCGTCGCTCATGATTCTAAAACTTGAATTACTCGCTATGGTCGTGATTGTGCGTACAGCCGTGTTGTTGTACGGCCGTGATTCAGTTGTTAGAATCCCACAATTGCTCGTGATTCATCTATGGCCCTCGTATTAAATTCGTCCTTTATTCACTAGTTGTATAATATACTATTGTATTATTTTCTTATAACTATTTGCATAACTTGTCGTGGGTTCGACTCAGGGCAAGTATCATGTGACTTTTTCAAATTTATATGTACTTTTTAGGGTTCCGTAGCCAAATGGCAAAAAACGGAACCCTTATAGATTCGTCATGTCTGTCTGTCTGTCTGTCTGTCTGTCTGTCTGTCTGTCCGTCCGTATGTCACAGCCACTTTATTCTGAAACTATAAGAACTATGCTGTTGAAACTTGGTAAGTATATGTATTCTGTGAACCGCATTAAGATTTTCACACAAAAATAAAAATAAAACAATACATTTTGGGGGTTCCCATACTTGAAACTAAAACTAAAAATATTTTTTTTCATCAGACCCATACGTGTGGGGTATCTATGGATAGGTCTTCAAAAATGATATTGAGGTTTCTAATATCATTTTTTTCTAAACTGAATAGTTTGCGCGAGAGACTCTGCCAAAGTGGTAAAATGTGTGTCCCCCCCCCTGTAACTTCTAAAATAAGAGAATGATAAAACTAAAAAAAATATATGATGTACATTACTATGTAAACTACCAGCGAAAATTGCTTTGAACGAGATCTAGCAAGTAGTTTTTTTTAATACGTCATAAATCGTAAACCGCAATTTACCGAGTACGGAACCCTTCGTGCGCGAGTCCGACTCGCACTTGGCCGATTTTTAAATTTATCTTGGACATCGCTGACAACGGTTGGCTTAGTGGTTGCGAGTCGCGGGGTCGATTCCCACACGGAACAAATATTTGTATTACCCTTATATTTCCTGCCGAAAGTGATCCTGGAATAAAATGAGTTCCTTTACTTTTCCTCAGCGGAAACTACTCTTCAGTTCGCCAACGAGAACTGGCAGCAACTGATGGACGAGTTGTCGCCCCCGGCCATCAAGCAGATAGTGAGCACCATTGTCAAGGCCATTAATAAGTTCTTCTCCAAAATCTCTATCAACAAAATGATTAAAGGATATACTTACGAATAAACTAAACTGTGATCTTAAATTAAGTGATGTGATAAATGATGATGAATATTAAGTCGTTTTTATTTTTATTAATGTTACCTACCTATATATTATAATGCATTCTAGAAACAGGATTCATATTATGGAAATGTTAGTGAAGTGACTTCTTCGGTTAATAAGATGCACGAGTCAAACGTTGATACATTCTACCTAAATCCACGGTGATATACCATTATTATTCTATAAGCCAACTCTTAAGGTATACGAAATATTAGGGGTTAAAGTATGAAATTGCCGATTTGTACTGAAAAATTGTTTTTTATTTTATTTTGATTTAATATAATATGTTAAATTAAAAAAAAATACATTAACTCAAAATAATTACCATTATTATCTATACATTGCTGCCATCTAATAGGCAGGTCATTTATGCCTTTGCGATAGAACTCTGGTGATCTAGATTCGACAAACTGTGTGAAAGCATTTTGTACTGCCTCCTGAGAAGAAAACTTTTTATCACGTAGAAAATGGTCCAAATCACGAAAAAAAATGGTAGTCCGTTGGAGCAAGGTCTTGCGAATACGGAGAGTGACAAATGGTTTCTAATTGCAGTTCTTGTAGAGGCAAAACGGTTTCTCGTGCTGTATCATGGAGCAATAATGGTGAAGATCGGTACATGATTCGGGGCTGTTCCACTGCTAGTTTTGCTATCATTGTTCGGAGTTCGGCACTGTAGACATCTGCCGTTATTGCTTGACCAGATCGGAGAAAGCTATAGTGAATAACACCATGCTGAGACCACCAAACAGTTACCATTACCTTTTTATTGGTAAGCTTTGCTTTAGGACACTGTTGCGGCGTTTGTGGTCAGCCATTGCATTTTTCGCTTACGGTTACCGTAAAGAATCCACTTTTCATCACATGTCACAATTCGATCCAATATTCCTTCATTTCTGTATCGATTCAACTTGGCAACACACGATTCAACACGCGTTTCTTTCTGCTGATCAGTCTAATCATGAAGAACCCATTTTTCATATTTTTTTAATGTATTGATGACGCGAATGAGTCAGTATTGTCGGTAAGGTAACGTTAAACCATGCTGCTAATTCCTGGGTAGTTTGGCTCGGATCGGCTTCCACCATCTCTTTCAATTCATTGTTCTTCCACGTGGCGTCTCCACGTGGTTCGTTCTTCAAATCAAAGTTTCCATCACAAAAGCGTTTAAACCAAAATCGCACGGTGCGTTTGTTAACAGCCCTCTCCAAACGCAACATTGATATTTTGAGCTGTTTCTGCCGCATTAAATCCGCGTCGGAACTCGTATTCTAAAATCACTCGAATTTCCGAAGTATCCATCTTTCTTGTCTAAGCTGAATAAAAAAAACAACTGAAAGTCGATAATCAAATGTTGCACATTTTTTAAAAGAAGAGCTTCATAGGCATCATGTGAAAACAGTTTCAATCAAAAATCTGAAACCATGAAGGTTCTATAAATAAATAATTAAATAATTAAATTGTTTATTGGAACTAAATTTGTACAATCAAACACTTATTTATTTATTTAGGTAACCAACAGCGATACTTAAAAATATTTTACAAAATATGCCTATTACAATTTGTATGGCCAATTATAGGTTTCCCTGTGTAACTGGGATAAATGTATAAAACATGCGAACGAACTAATGCTACAAATTTAAATTAAAAGATGCAATACAATCCAAATTTATATAAGGTTAACATGACGCATAAATGACATATTCACACTAACGAGTAACAATGTATGTCAGTAGTATTTGTAAATGAATTCTGGCTCCCAAAGAAAGATTTAACTTGTGTTATGGGTACATCAGAGGGTCAGAAGTTAGAGAAGTGATAAGACAAAATAAACCATAGCCTTTTCATGTGTGTAAGTGTGTTGAATGTGGAGTTGTGATTCTGCGAGTTTGTGTATAGGGGAGAATTCATGTATAGGTTGTGTATTATAGGAATGACAAATTTATGAGATTTTCTGTTTCGTCGTAGCTCTGTACCTGTAACCAGTCATATACCCGTCTCTGACATTCCCGAAAAGCAGTAAAATAAATGGAGCAATGTTTGTTGGTTTTATTATAAAGATGACTTCCGATCTTAGAGCATTTAACCTATGGAGATGGCATAGCTGGGCTTACCCCTCTGCCAAAGTAGCTTGGCCATATGACCATACGCGTTATATAAAACTAGTTCATTCGCCGACCGCCGCCATTGTGTATCGTATTGAGTCGCAAGTAAGTTCTCCGAAAAAATGGTTAATTGTGCGGTTTTCTCTTGCAAAAAGCGAGCTGCCACTTTCAATTTGCGAAGCCATGGTGTTTCCTACCACATATAAGTATAAATTATACATCAACATAGTTTTATTTAAGTACAATGTCGAAATAATGGTTATTGCCTTTACGATAGAAAAATTCAGTGGTACGTTGGTAGCACAAACGCAGTACAGGGGCTGACAGGGTAGCGATGTGCATAGTGCTGGGTCAACGTGAATGAATGATTGATAAATGAAATGATTTTTTGAATGGAATGGAATGAAATGGTTTAATAAAGACCTTACAATCTTTTTTTTATAATTTTTAAAACGAGCAACGTGCAGTACAGAGTTGTATGAATGATATAGAACGAGTGAATAGGAATGAAGTACATCGAAGAATGAAAGTTTAAGAATGAACAGCGAATGTGTCGTAGACACCATACACGTATGTTTTCCTTTTCCTATCTAAGATATCAAACTAGCTTAGCTAGGAAACACCGTACTCAAATAGACGACTGACGTGATAAAGTGTTACTTAAAAAGTTTCAAATAAAAGTCTATCCGGTTGATTGTATTATTTATTATTTACGCTTTCTTACTATTTAACACGTATACATAAGGTCCGTATTAAATAACGGGGCTCAAGTATGAATCCCGAATGCCCGAACCTAAATAAAACAAAATGTCAGTGACATGAGTGACAGTTTCATACTATTCTATGCTGAAACCTGTAGGTACTATAGTTTATGATTAACATTGTTCCAAGACGTATGCCACCATTTTATTAGGTACTATCCCCAGTTCGTCTACCATGCATGGAGTATTTGGATATTACATTTATTTGTAACGTCATTCATTTAGGAAAGACACGGGTCCAACAATCTATATTATGTAATTATGAAATATTATTGACTAAAAATAAATTCAATCGTTCTTTTTTTAGTGTATCTTAAATTCTTTCCTACCTTCCTTACCTACCTACGTAATTTAGCAGACCACAAATCATATTGCGTATTATTTTTTATTTGTGAAATTAATTACTTAAGTTTATTATTATTTAGTATAACAAAAATAAAACGAATTAACATTTTGCTCATTCATTCATGCATTATAATGAATTTCCAGTCATTCTTTGTATCACATCACTAGCACTTTGTATTTGTTGTCATAGGATTATTGCATAGATACACACAAATATGTCAATGTATGTGTGTTTTTTGATTGTGTGATTATTATTTTTTCGTGTGCGTTTGTAGCAATAGGATGCATGTATCTGTGAGTGATTGTCATTTTTTTGTAGTGTGCTGTATGTGTTTTCCTCGCCTCCCGCAGAAAGTGGCAGAAAAAGTTGTTCGGTGATTCGCGGCTTGCCGTCTCCATAGGTTAAATGCTCTAAGCTTCCGATACCATAAAAATGTCTCCAGGCCAGTGTCGTCCTACAGCTTTGAGTAGGGCAAATTCTATAGCGTTGGCGCCTATCTCGAGAGCTGGGATCATACCTAAGGGAGATGTGTTTACGCATAACCACACGAAGCACAAAAAGTTGCCTAACAGATAGAACCTTACAATCTCTAGATATCTAAAGGGTTTGAAGGACATGACCTTCAGGATAGTGCTCTGTGCTCTCTCAAGATGAATAAGGTGAGTCTTTGGTGCACCCCCCCCCCCAAACCGTGACACAATACATAAGTATGGACGGGCACAGAGCGTAATCAACTGTCTTCAGGGTAGTGTGGTCAGCTGAGTGTCTCAACTTTTTGAAAACATAGATTAGTTTTCTAACCCGTGCAGTGATACCATCGCCATGAGATTTCCAATTTAATAGGCTATCAATTTGTACCCCAAGATATTTAATTGTCTCTGACCTCGCTAGTGTAGGGCAGGAACACTGTGAGTTACGTGTGTTTGGAGAACAAGAATGTGCTTTCAGTACAATTGCGTTTGGGGCGGGCAATGTAATGGCTTGCAAGGAAAAGGCTAAGGAGGTGGTTTTAGACAAATTTACAGTTAAAAGGTTATCATACAGCGAGCCCATTACCGACGCCAGGGCACTCTCAGCATGAGTCGTTGTCTCAGTCTAGTTATCACCATGTACGAATAATGCCGTGTCATCAGCATATGCAAATATTGAACAATTTGATAGGGAGAGTTTGCACAAGTTGTTAACATAAAAAGGGTTGGTCCCAGAATTGAGCCCTGCGGTACACCAAAACTCATGGTTTTAGCGTCGCTAACCATCCCATCAATCATGACATTTTGCTCCCGATCAGCAAGATAATCTTGGAAGATTTTGAGTGTGTCACCTCGTACACCAATAGCTTCTAGTTTAGAAAGAAGATGTGGAACAGATACAGTGTCAAAAGCCTTGAAAATGGTGTGTAAATAACAGTACCTAATGAGTATCATGATACCAAGATGTACCAAGTCAAAAGAATTGAATTTTAAAAGGATTCGCTGACTAAATCCAAAGATAAAATTTATGATGATTTTGATTTTATGATTGAGAACTTAATTCCAATTATCACTCACATCATCAATTCATCGCTGCAGACTGGTGAGTTTCCTGCAATGTGGCGTAAGGCTTACATTATCCCTCTTCCTAAAATTCCCAACCCCAGTTTGGCTATTCACTACAGACCGATCTCCATTCTCCCTTTTCTTTCTAAGATCCTAGAAGCAGTTGCTCTTAAACAAATATCCTCCTACGTCTTCAAGAATAACCTGTTGTCCAGTTGCCAATCCAGTTTTCGGCCTGGCTACAGCACAGGCACAGCTCTGCTTAAAGTTGAAGTGAAGACATAAGGGACGGTTTGGAGAATTCGAGGTTAACGGTGCTGGTTTTTTCATTCATTTTTCCAATGCATTTAACACCGTTGATCACGACATTCTCCTGGCCATACTGTCTCAAATTGGAGTCTCTTCGTTGTCACGTGATTGGTTCTCATCATATCTTCGTGGTCGCCAGCAGGCTGTGCGTGCTAATCAGGATTGCTCTGACTGGTGCGACTTGGTAACTGGTGTTCCACAAGGCGGTATACTCTCTCCTCTTTTATTCTCTTTATTTATAAACTCCATTACTGTTATCCTTAAATGTTCTTACCATCTGTACGCTGATGACTTGCAACTTTAAACTCAATCAGACATTGCCAACATTGACAATTGCATTTCATTAGTCAATGCTGATCTTCGAGCTATCAGTGAGTGGTCTGGCAAATTTGGAATTTCTGTTAACGTTGGGAAATGTCAGGCCATCCTCATTGGTAGTTCGTACTATTTGAGAAGTGTGAACACTGGCCAACTTATGCCACTGATGTACGAGAACGCCGTCATTTCTCTTTCACCTCATGTAAAAAATTTAGGTCTGTACATTGACGACAGTTTTAGTTGGAATAAACATGTGGTTCAGGTGAGCCAGAAAGTCGCGTTCTCGCTGCGGTATCTCTATAGATTCAAGCATTTCCTGCCATCCAGCACCAAAATCACTTTGGTCCAGTCACTTCCCAGTATCGACTATGCTGATGTTTGTTATCCTGATCTATCCCAAGAGCTTCTAAATAAATTGGATCGACTTCTCAACAATTGTATTCGCTTTGTTTTTGGCCTTCGTAAATACGATCACATTTTTTGCTTCCGTTCTCAGCTTGCTCTTCACTATTATGAACGATCCTTGTGCTCCCGATTATCTATAAACTTATTTCAAAGTATTGGGCAGTTCTCACAGTCGTAACCTTCGAGGTTTAAATAATCTACTCCTACAAATTCCTTCACACCGCACCGGTTTTATGTCCAATTCATACGCTGTGTCAACAATAAAACTCTGGAACGCGCTACCCTTAGGCATTAAAAACGCTGAAAGCAAATTTACTTTTAAAAGAAAGGTTCGTGACCACTATTTGAGTCAGACTAAATAGCTCTCATCTAGAGGCAGAAGTCTAGTCATATTAATTATTAATAGGTTTCTCGTTTATTTTTTATTTTTTTGGTATATATTAGTCTATTTTATTTGTTTATGTGTATTATTATATGTAAGTATATACATTTTCGTATACAAGTTGTTTTTTTTATATTATTTTGTACCCATTCACAAGGTTGTCCTTTTTAACCCAAAGGTTGACTGGTAGAGAATGCTTTGTGGCATTAAGTCCGCCTATGTACCACTATTGTACATGAAGTTTATATAAATAAATAAATAAAAGTTTACCAAAAGGCGGATCCCTCGTCAAGTTGTCGCTCCACAGGGGTGAACTGGGAACCGTTCGGATGCTGGTACCAACAGCACGCGTGTGACACGTCCGCGCGACTCTTCTTCTTCTTCTTCAGTTGGTCCCTCATTACTGACACTGGACCCCTTTAAGCGGACAATCGGCCTCCATCGACTCCTGTCCAAAGTTGACATCAACCTGCTGGAATTTGCTTGAGGACGTAGTTTAATTCACTTGGTCAGACCATCGAGTTGGCCACCGGCGTCGAGCTCTCTTTCCTTCGGTATTGCCAACAATGACTAGCTTTTCAAGGCTGCTACCTCCTCTTCGCATTATGCGGCCAAAGAAAGTCAAAATACGCTGTAAGCAAACCGTAGACAATCGGGTCTTGATACTGAGTTGTGAAAGGACAGATACATTCGTGCGTTTGGCTGTCCATGGGATTCGGAGCATCCGCCTCCAGCACCACATTACAAATGCGTCTATCCTCTGTCTTTCTCTTGCTCGGATTGTCCACGTCTCAACTCCATAGAGGAAAATCAGGAAAACCAGTGCTCTGACCAAACGGGCTTTGGTTTTGAAACTTACACCGCGATTTTTCCAGATGTTCTGGAGACGCGTCAAAGCATCTTTAGCCATGTCTATCCGTCGCTTTATTTCCGGGACGCAGCTGCCTTCACTATTAATTCTAGATCCCAGTGAAATAAAACTGTCCACGGTATCGATACTTTGGATGCTATTGGCGCCCGCTAGCTTTCCCGCACGATCTATCACCATAAGCTTGGTTTTCTGCCTATTTATTGCAAGCCCTAATTTGCCGTTAGACGACATGAAGTATCTCCTTCATGTCGTCTAAAGCTGTACCAAGGAGAACGGTGTCGTGTGCATAGCGCAGATTGGAGATGCGCTTTCCACCAACAGCAAACCCCTTTTCTCAGCCCTCAAGAGTTTTCCGGATTATATACTCTCTATATACATTGAAGAGCCGAGGTGAGAGGATGCATTCCTGTCTAACGTCTTTTTTGATGGAGAACACATTTGAACAGTCGGTGTCTATTTTGACGAAAGAGCGGTTGTTGATGTAGAGACATCGGACTAGATCAATAAGGTGTTCAGGCGTACCCATGTCGCCCAGAACCTCGCACAGTCTATCCCACTGCACACAATCAAAGGCCTTGCTGTAGTCAATGAAACACAACAAAACAGGGCTGTTAAATTCCCGGCTTTTTTCAATAATTAGGCGAACGTTCAGGATTTGATCCCGCGTGCCTTTGCCTTTAACAAACCCGGCCTGTTCATCTGGAATTTGTGGGCCTAGAAAGTGTTTTAGCCTGTTGTTAATGATGTAAGTTGGTGTTGCGAAGGCCTCATAGGCCTCTCAGGCCGAATAGGGACCAAACTTGCTTCTTACCCAGCAGGTAGTAAAGCGTTTTGGTCCCTAGCTAAGTCGGTCGAGTCGAACTTCTGCCGTCCCTCACTACCACCACTGCTAAAACCTGAAGGGTCTTTGGCCCACTCCGCTGAGAAGAAGGCAAATTTATTTGCATCTCTTTTTGACATGAGGTAGTTAACGTTATCACGATCGAGTACGTTAAAAAACTCGGCATAAGCACACGGGTACTCGGGGGTGAAAGAGGCCCGGGGTAACTTTGGAGTCGGTTATGTACCATATTTGATAGTATAGCAGCATTTTATAGCATTCAAACGGTGCATTTAAGTAGAAATAGCGCAATAATTTGCTATTAAAATATGGTGATCAATTTACTAAATTTGGTTTCATAGTTCAATTTAAAGTGCAGTCATGACTAAAATAACTAGAACCATTGTAATTTTAGGTTTTAATTTTTTGGTTTAGGTTTTTTTTGCTGATAGATATATATTTTAGGTGATAGAGGTTATGGTCAGAAACTTATTTTTGGTGGTCATTATATTTATCCCCAAGTAGAATCCTGAGTGCAGCGAGGGATTCAAATTACGTCACTCGAGCTTAAAATAATGTTGCTCCCGAGGTGGACACTCTACTTTTTAGAGAAAATAAGTAAGTGCAACTTATGAACAAGAACGTTATGTTTATTTATTTACATAAAATTAAGAACTATAAGCCATAAATCAAAATAATTAGAGGCTAATGTTTATATTTGAACAATTATAGAAGTGCATCGTATCAGTTTTATTAGTACCATCCGTTACAGGTGTAGATTTATTTAAAGCTTGGGAATAAGAAATTGTCTCAGAAAACGGTGTCTCAGTATGTAGTTTTTGAGAAACTTGATTACTATAGTACTTTCACTTGAGGAAGACGCACTAATTTTTTATAAATCTAAAATCTGAATTTGGAACAACTACGAACGAAGGCAGAATGCATTTACTGCCAATTGCTCCCGCCAGATGGCGCTTGACGGATAGAGGTAAACAAAAACATAACAACATGGCGTCTACTACTGTTTGTGTTTGTGGTTACCGAACTATTTTTACTGTTTTTAAGTATAACTTGTGTTCAAATTTTTTCCAAATTTCAAATTCCAAATAATAATATTGCTGGCTGTTGATCGAGAATGCATCAGTGTAGTGTTTATGGATGCAGAAATAAAACCGGCCATATGATCCCAAGAAACGCCAACATTCGCAAGCAATGGGAAAAATTACTATTCGTCGCAGGAATTTTACAAAAAAGTCAAGGCTGTGTTTTGACTGTTCTAAAGCAGAACATTTAATAAAGAAGGTATTTTACAGGTCAGTGTATAATCTTAAGGCAACCTTTATTCAAATAATAACAGTAATTATTATGTTAATGCTATAGACATTAAAAAGAAGGTGCATAACATTGTGTACTAATTAAACACCACTACAAAATGGTTTTAATGTCTACATAAATACGCATGTTAAACCGGTGTTAATAAAACCTAATTTATACTGACAGGACTGAAACTAAATAGAAAAATATTAAATAAGGGGGTTACCTACCATTGTTTGGAGCAAAAAAGAGTCGATGAAAGATGAACAGAGAAGGAAACTTTGATCAAATTGAGGAGAAACATTCAGCTCTTTAACTTGCCAGTGCTGTTGGAATAAGTGTCACAATAATGTCTTAAAAATAGTGCTTAAAGAGCTAAATTTCTTTTTGTGGTAAAACAATAAGTAAAACACCTTTTGTAAGTAGAATAACTTGGGCCTTTAAGAATGTAACTTTTATATCATGGGTATACCCAGATAGCCTAGATTTAGACTCAACTCTGGACCTAAGTTTCATGACAATATCCCTTTTAAAACTCTTGTTAATTGATGTGAAATATTGTAAATAAAGAAATATATTTATTTTTAACTTAATTTGATACTTGGACAATAATATAGATTCAGTACCTACTCTCAGAAATAATAAGTTTCACCGGTTACTTACTTTAACAGTTGGTTTTTATTTTTAATAGTTTTGACACATTACGCAGGACTTCTCCGATTTTATTGGCAGACAACATTGTATATGAATTGTATTAGTAATCCTAAGGAAAATAAATAACATACAAGTACAAAGAATTTTCATTTATTTTTGTTATAATTAAGTAACACACAGGGGTACATTTAAATGGCACAGCACTGAAATTTAGGTAAATGTAGGTACTTATTTTATACACAACTATCTAGCCCTTGACCCTTCTTGAAAATAGGTGTGATACTATGTTATGACAATGGAAAATAACACCACTCAAAACAAATTTTGTGTCTGTTCTAGATGTTAATTTCAGTTTTCATCCAGATGACACATAAAAAACAATAATATCTATTTTGTTGTTGTAAAAATAGGTACTGATATTTTCATGGAGGCCTTAGACCGGGTGGTGCAATAAAACATAATAACAAGTATTAGCTGCAAATGCCATTCTAACGCGCACCAGATACGCAGATACATTTTCAGTCCTTTTTCTATGTTTGGATCAAACCTGAAAGAATGAAGACAGTAGGATTTAAATGAAATGTAATAATATCAAGTGCCAATAAACTTATTTATGATTCAATGACAAGATTCCTAATTTTTAAGAAAGAACTATCAAAACAAAGATATTTAATATCTGCTTTTACAAATCACCTTCCTAAAAGAATATATATTTATTAGAAATGATTAAGGGTGGTAAAGAAGACAGCGTTTAGGTATTTGGCAAGGCTTTTGGCATAAATAGTGCATTGAACTGCTGTCCACCATCAAAATGTGACCGTGTGCAAGACGATTCCACTGCAAAGTAATTATGTAAGTCATATAAAATTAACCTGGAAGTATTGTTTTGAATATTAATTGGAAGTACATTGATCTCATCATTATATAGTAAATTGACATAATATCTGCAAGTTACACAAGTTTTTCAATGTTCGCATTCATATTCGTACCTTTCAACTAAATTCGTGTTCTTTTTCCTTTTACCGATGCACCGCGCTCTTGAAGCCGGGTTTTTAGATACAGTATGGTCTGATTTCCTCAATCATTAGTTGGCTCCACTTTTCTTTCACTATTAGTTTTATATTTTGTATGCTTAAACTGCGAAATATTGCCGCTCGACTTTGACAGTTTAGTTTGTTTACCTTGTTTTCTGTGGCGCCATCTGAGCTCAGCTTTGCGGATAGTTCCCTATTCGCGCGTTGTTTATTTTTCATCAACGTTTTTTAGTTTGGCGCGCTCGCTGTTGTTTAGCCAGTCTAATCAATACATTGTTCCCGCATGGTTTTTAACCCCCGCCGGAAAAATAGGGGTGTTATAAGTTTCACGTGTGTATCTTTGTATCTGTGTGTCTGTCTGTGGCATCATAGCGCCTAAACGGATGAACCGGTTTTGATTTAGTTTTTCTTTGTTTGAAAGGTGATTTTGTCGAGAGTGTTCTTAGCTATGTTTGAATAAAATAGGTTCCGCCATTCAAAAGTTATGGGCGTTTTACTGTTTGAATCGGGGCGTTTTCGCAAGATAAATGTATACGGGGGTTTTCCAAATTTTGAAATTTTACTTGTTGATTCATCTCTTTGCTGATTGAAACATTTACTAACAATATCCATATTCGAAATTCAAATTATTTATTTCCCAAAGGGATTAATGAGATATATATATTATTTTTTTCCCCGGTTTACGGGGAATAAACTAGCTCTTTATGAGATGTGATAGAATAGTAGATTATTAACCAAGGGGATAAAGCAGTGTCTTCTGTCGCGGGTGACGATTTAAATCGCGAGCGTAACGAAGGACTCGAGGTTTACTTCCGAGCGTATAACTGCATAATAAATGCGTATTCCTTTTTCAAAAAGATGTATAATGCTTTATAAACAAACTCAATGGTGTAAACACAGATGTAGTTCAGTATAAATTTCGGTAAGTATTCCAAATTTAAATCACATTCTCACCCTAGAGGATGAATGAAATTCAGTACAATTTTCTTGCCCTGTTTTTAACAGATTAAAAATGACTATTGTTATGTTCGCTTTTTGTGGCATAGAATGTCACTTTTTTGAGCAAGTGGAAAGAAAATGCTTTTTCACACCACCTGCTCGACAGTGTCAAATTATATGTCATGCAAACCTAACCTCAAGTAAGTCACTTAAGACCTGAGGTCTAGCAGGGCATTAATATTGTACTGAATTTCATTATGACCCGCTGGTCATTAATGTGATTTGAATTTGGAACAAAAAGTAGAAGTTTACGTTAAGTTTTTTACTCATTTAACTTTGTATTATTATGTTACTCTCAGCCTCAGTCGTGGGCATTAGTAATATTATTTAATTAAGATGTGGATAACGTCGTGGGCTACACATATGTTACTATTGTTTTTTTTTTCTAATATTTTTCTTTGTATTGTTTTTTGTGTAACCGTTTGTTTTCCCAAAGTAAATAAATAAATAAAGTAGAAATCGCATACGAACATTTATGATAGGTGGTAGGTACATACTAATTCCATGCATTCACCATTAAGTAAATCATTCGAAAATCGAACTGACCACACGAGTAGAATATAATTAAAAGAAAAATAAAACACAAATTAAGAACAGGCGCGAATACTGAAAATTGCTTTGCTTTATTATACAACAAATTATGCCTAAAATCATTCGAAAATCGAACTGACCACCACGAGTAGAATATAATTAAAAGAAAAATAAAACACAAATTAAAAACAGGCGCGAATACTGAAAATTGCTTTGCTTTATTATACAACAAATTATTATATCAAATTATCCCTCTTCTACTCGTTATTTGGACAGTTAGATATAGTTTAAAGTGCTCTCCGTAAATAAAAAAAGTTGGTGTACAAACTCAATATAATTACGTAAACTTATTGTGAGTGGACTAAGTGACTGGCAAGCTGTGGAGATATTGGTTGGAACGTGTGTACAGTGAGTCGTGGAATAAATCGTCCGAAATAATAGAATCAGTGATAAAATTTTACCTAAAATTGATCGATTACTATCCGAATACTTATCAAAAACGCCTGAAGCTGTAGTATGGGCAAATTTAAATAGCTTGTATTGCTTTGAAATCCTATCAGACGTTATGACACTCATCGCTGCAACTTATTGCCAGAACTTTTTTGAAAATAATCCCAGCTCCACAACTAACCAACTCCTACCTTATCCAGACAATTCAATTATCGAATATAATACGGATAAATCTCTATCTGAAACGAATATCACCCTAGTGGAGAAAGGTTTCTCAACACCGCCAAACTACATCTCTCATCGTGCAAGTAAGAGGTGCAGAGCGGATATGGAAGACTTAATCAGTCAACAGTTGAATGATTTTAAAGAGGATATGAGGAAAATGGTATCTTTTGTCTCAGAAAAGCATGGAAATGAGATACAAAATAGTAAACTCTACCCTAAAAGAAATACAACAGTCTAATAATAATATAAAAGCTCGATAGCCTACCTTACTGCGCAAAATGAGGATCTCACTAAGTAATCAACAAATTGGAAAACAAGACCATAGAAGACAAGAAGCTCATCACTACTTTGGAGATCAAAATTGAGGATTTGCAAATGGGAGGACGGAAAACGAATATTATTGTCAAAAATGCACCAACAAAAAGTCATGAAACCAAAGAGAAACTCCTAGAAACGATAATGTGCCTTTCCCGAAACTTAAGTTGCAATATAAACAAATATGACATAAAGGACACATAAACCACACACACTATAAGCCAGAACTCAATTTACGCTGTTACTTACACCAACACTCTCATGCATCCTCACTTATACAACTCACACACTTGCTCCTACACTCACTGCACTCACAAACATAAGTCTAAAACTTACCAATATGTGCTTTATCGTAAAGGTTTTTCAAAAAATTCAAAAAATCTAGTAAATATTATGAACAATAGACTAACCAATTACCTTACAAAATGTTATTTACTTTCCCACTCTCAGTTTGGGTTTAGACAAGGTGTATCCACCGAGGATGCTGTCACTGCACTGACTTCTCTAGTAACTGAACAACTTGACGCTGGCTATAAATGCCTGACTGTGTTTCTGGACCTAAAAAGGGCTTCTGACACCGTCTCTGTCCTTGACCTTGACAATATTTCGAAAAAACTGGCATAAGAGATATTCCACTGAAGTTACTCGAAGAATATCTCACATCTACGTAAGCAATTTAACAGAGCAAAAAACACGAGACTCCCGGCGGACTGGGAGTTATACAAAGACACACAATATGCATACAAAAAACAGATAAGAACCGCCAGGAGGATGGCATGGCGGAAATTCTGTGAATCCATTGAGACTAATAACGAAGCCGCCAGGGTACGGAAGATACTATCAACCGATCAGGACCGAACCCTCGGCACGCTGAAAAAACCCGACAACTCATACACACAAAATGATCACGAGACCAGCAAGGTCCTCCTCAAAACTCATTTCCCGGACTGCCAAATCCTGGAGGACAGGACGTGGGAAACTGACACCGAATGGACCAAGATTGGTCAAGAGCCCAAAATATAGTAACGGTAGACCGGATAAAATGGGCTATCAACACATTTCAACCTTTCAAGTCGGCAGGGCTGGATGGCATCTTCCCAGCCCTGCTGCAGTGGGGGGTAGATCATCTAACACCATGGCTGTTGAAGATTTATCGGGCCAGCATAGCACTTAGGCATATACCTCTTGCATGGCGAGACGTAAAAGTCACCTTCATACCCAAACCTGGAAAAACTGATTACACACAACCCAAGGCATATAGACCTATAAGCCTCACATCCTTTTTACTGAAGACCCTCGAAAGACTTTGCGATAGGCACATCCGCGATTGGCCTCTCCGGGTAAAACCACTTCACAAACAACAGCATGCGTACTCCACAGGCAAATCAACAGAATCCGCGTTGCACAACGTGGTCTCCAAAATTGAATGCGCAGTGGACCATAAATGCTCAGCACTGGCTGCCTTCATTGATATTGAGGGCGCTTTCGATAAGACCACGTTCAACAGCATAAACACGGCCCTCGACAGACATAGCATAGACCCGACCCTAGGAGGCTGGATCACCAACATGCTCAAACTGCGAGCGGTCCAAGTCACGGTTAACAACACCACAAGGGCCGTAGTCGCGAAGGGCTGTCCACAGGGGGGCGTCCTTTCGCCACTCCTGTGGAACCTGGTAGCGGACAGCCTCATCAAAACACTCAACGGCAAAGGTTATTTCACTGTCGGCTACGCGGATGATATAACAATAATAATAAATGGAACCCACGAAAACACCCTATGCAATCTCATGCGTCAAGCCCTAAAACTAGTAGAGGAATGGTGCAGTGAGCACCAACTCTCAGTGAACCCCACAAAAACGGAACTAATTCTCTTCACGAAAAAGAGGAAACCAATGACAATGCAACTACCAAAATTCTTTGGAACAACCCTAAGCCTTTCAACTGAAACCAAGTACCTGGGAATTTATTTGGACAAACAATTGAACTGGGCGAAACACATGAACTATATCACCACAAAAGCCAGCATATCCCTGTGGCAGTGTAAGAGACTGCTGGGCAGAAATTGGGGGATCAGCCCCATGGTCACCCACTGGCTATACACCACGGTCATCCGACCAATCATTACATACGGCTCGTTGGTCTGGTGGCCCAGGACAGACCTCAGTACAGCACAAAGAGATCTCGAAAAACTGCAGCGGTTTGCTTGCATTGCAATAACTAGCAGTATGAGAACTACACCCACTGCCGCCCTACAGGCAATGCTGGGACTGCCACCCCTGCATCTTATCGTGCGGGAGGAGGCAGCCCTGGCTGCTTTTAGACTCCATCTATCAGGTACCCTAAATAAAGACTCCAGAGTTAAGCACACACGCATTAAGGAGGACGCGATCAAGCGAAAACCTATGTTAGCGTCACCATGCGACAAAGCCCCAAAAACACACCACTTTCATAGGCACTACAACATAATACTTACAGAAGAACGATGTGACTACTCAGGCTCGAAAGAGATGAGAGTATACACCGACGGATCGAAGACGAACTCCGGTACCGGAGTCGGAGTCTTCTCACACGACCTAAATATAAATATATCCAGACCGCTAGGAGGGTTCAACACCGTCTATCAGGCGGAGTGTGTGGGCATCATACTAGCGGTCCATGCCTTAGAAGCCAGGAGGGTTACGGACACTCGCATACGCATACTCTCCGACAGCGCTTCAGTCCTCCAATCTTTACGGAAAAAATATATCACATCGAAACTAATACTAGAATGCCACAACGCACTAGAACAAATAACTGTATCTTGTCGTAACACGGTAACACTGCAATGGATAAAGGGACACAGTGGATCGCTGGGTAACGACGCGGCTGACGAGCTTGCGAGACGCGGATCTAGCACGGCGGTCTATGGACCCGAGCCTGTTGTACCCATCCCCTTCAACCAAATACGCAGGTGGTTACAGGAATTCACCCAGACACAGGCAGAGAACTGGTGGACCTCGGCACCAGGTTGTAGGCAGTCCAAAGAAGCTCTGTCCTCTTTGGACAGTAGGCTTACCAGACGTTTGCTACGCCTGGACAGGAATGGCCTGCGCCTGATGACGGGGACCATCACGGGACACTGCTCACTTAACAAACACTTCCACACAATAGGCATAACGGACAGTCCTCTGTGCAGGGCATGCATGGAGACTGAGGAAACCGTTGCGCACGTTCTCTTCGAATGCACAGGGGTCACCAAGATAAGAACACAAACCCTCGGGTCGCCCAGAACTTACACGGACGTTCTAAAGAAACCAGGAGCCCTAATCAGCTTCTGGAGGGAGGTGGGCTGGCTGGAATAATCCACCCAACGGCCGCCATGGCTCACGCACAATGGTCCAGCTGAAGGACTAAGTGCGGAAACCAAACCCCCATAACATAACATAACATATATCTCACATCTAGGCAGCAGAGGGTCAAGGCGGTAGAACTGATGATCAGTGGAGATGCTGAGGTCACTTACGGCGTTCCCCAGGGTAGCGTACTAGGTCCCGCGTTATTTCCTCGTATATCTAAATGATCAACGCAAAAGTTTTTTCCTACGCCGATGACACCGCTATCGTTTTCTCGTGGAATTCCTGGCAAGACGTTAAACTCAAAGCTGAGATGGTAATGGCAAAAGTAGCCAACTGGCTAAATAATAACCTACTTACTTTAAATACAACCAAAATTAACAAAATATGTTTCAGCATTAAAAACAGTAGTGAACCAAGTGAGGATCTCCATCTAAAAATACACACATGTGGAGATGCAAAAAACAATCACTGTAGTTGTTTATGCATTCAAAAAGTAACACGGACAAAATATATTGGCGTGATTGGTGACCAACGGTTATCCTGGTATCCACATCTTGAACAAGTCTCAAATAGGATTAGGAGATTGAGTTGGATTTTAACACTTCGGCATATTGTACCAAAAAAAAAAAATGAACAGTTATCGAGACTGCCCAAGAAATGTTCTAAATGAGATCTACTTGGCTCTGGTTCAGTCAGTTTTTCTATACTGTATTCCTTTTTGGGGAGGAGCAGTAAAAACAAGTCGTAGAGCGAGCCCATCGAGCACTGATAAAGATCATGTATTTTAGAAACAAAAGATCTCCCACTGAGATCTTTTACAAAATTAGTGACCTTCTTTCCGTAAGAAAACGTCTAATTATTCGTCGTCGTCTAATTATTATTTTCACAAAAATGCCGAAGTCATTGGCATTGCCAACAATCTACTCCCGGAAAGTCCAAGGAATCGTACATGAAAGCCTACGACGATTTTTTACAAATGGAAAACTACAAAGGGCGTCAAGTCTGTATCCATATCAGTGCGTTTAGTCACTTCCAGCATTTATCATGTACTATAATAAGAAGCCAAGTAGCCTATGGTGCATCTATTCGATGCACCATACGGACAACAATAAGCATAAAAATTATAGGTATACAAATTAATACATACACCAAACTACTGGCATTTATAAAAAAAGGTAATCAGAAGGACATCGTCCTAAGAAACCTAAAGTTATCACAGCTCAAAATGTGGAAAAGTTTCTAAATGAAGCTGACCACAGCTTTCTTGCCACAAAAGTAAGTACCTATCTATTGATTAAATTTGTAGTAACTAAAATAGCTACATACTTACCTATGGTACTAGCCACCCGCTCATGAATCAATCGATTGTGAGCGATCTACTGGACGACGACAGTTAGACCGATAGCGCTAGGTTTTGAGGTTTCAAAAATATTAAAGTTGTTTGTGTTTCGCATATAGTTTCCAGACCATTTGCCCAACCTAATACCTTAGTTTGTGTCATTCTAGGTATTTGCATAGGTAGAAATTTAGGTATTTGTCTTTTCGACCAGTACTGGACGAAAAGAAAATTAGAGATGACAATTTTACTTTCACGATAATAACGAAGTAGTAACTGATGTACATAGGCATTTTGTGTCACATCTGTCCACGAGAATCTTAATACTTAACCAATACCTAACACGTCGCCCAACTAGCTCTAAAAGAATATTACAATAGGTAAAATAGGTGTTACGCGTTTTAAAGTACTGATATCTGTTGGTTAATAGTTATTTATGCTACAAGTGCGGAAGGTAGGTGATTTCCGATCAGTGGCATTTTTATCCACGAGCGAGCGAAGCGAGTGAGTGGATAAATCGACACAAGTCGGAAATCATCTTACGTACGTGTATCATACAACATTTTACTATGCATTGTGCGAGGAAATAAATAAATTAATAAAATGAAATTAATAAAATGGCGGGCTTATTCAAGCGCGTTCAGCATATCCACAGATTAACTAATAGTTCCTCGGGCATATCTACTGCGCATGTGCGAATAGCTGTCACATCGTAACGCAATAAGGCACTAGCAAAATATACGTTCTGCCAAACATATTTAACGAATATTTAAAATTAATTTATTGATCAAAATCTAAATCTAGAGTAATTAAAAACGCCTAAAATAAAGTATTATTTTTATTTTACCTTTTATATAAATGATAATCTGTACATAACAAATTTTTAAAACTTTTCTCAAATAATAAAAACTCTATGCGTTGGGCTGACGTTGGAGTTAAAAATTAAAAAAATACAGGAAAGTAAAAAGCACTAGTGAAAAAAAGTGACACTTTCCGCACAGTTTGGCTGCTTGGAAAACCGCTCTTTTCGAGCACATGCATTGTAAAATATTTTGTGCCGAATCCATCCACAAAACTTTTATAGATATTTTATTTTTTTATAACAACACCCTGTAAAATCCACAAAAGAAAATGCAAGTTATTAGAGTTTACGTGTTATTGATTATTAAGGTGTAAAAAAACACTGCATAATTTGTGTCGTTTTTATCCACGAAATCTTATTATTAAAAAAACGCGGAGAAAAGCGCGGGAACGCGCGCGGCGGGTGCCGGCCAGCCAGACTCGCGGCGCGTTTATTTATTTACATTATAGTCGCCAACGACGTTTCACACATTTTTTTTTTCATTAAATTGCGCCCGGCGCGGCGGTTTTGGTGCGATTGTCGTTTTTTTTACATTGTTAGACATAACTTTTTAATTACACTATGTAAAATGAATAAAACTAAAAACACCTTTATCCCCAAGGAGTATACTCTACTTTTCACACCATCTACGAGACAATAAAAAGCAATAGTTTCTACTAGAATCAAAGTATGTATTAGTATTACAATTACAGTTAGTACACCTATTTAGGTAGAATCATTTTTTATTACTTAGAAATTTTAATTTTAATTTATTTGTCGTTCAAAAGTGCCGTTTATTGGCCTAGTTGAATAAATATATTTGACTTTGACTCTGACTTTATTTAAAACAATTAAATGCTAAAGGTAATGTTTGATACATTAGACCAGTTGTGGAAAAACAAAATTATATTTGTATTCGGTACATTCGGAACATTTATTGAAGTTGAGGTAGAGTTTATTTGAGTATTACTGTTAAGTAAAGTTTCAGAAACTTAGGTCTGCTGAGGACAATTCTGGATCGCGAAAGCTGGTGAAGGTGGTGCTTTAGGCAGCGGGCTAGATTAATAGTGTTTTGATGTGGAAGGTTGTGGTGTCAAAGGTGTCCAAGGATCAATTATCAAGCGTGTTTTAGTTTTATTTTGTCACCAATGCGGCAGCTTATTTTATCCTTATTTTGAATTTTCAATGTTTACCTCTGCTACTTCAACAGATTTCCAGCCACCGTGTAGTAGCCGATAAAGCCCTGAAACAATGGCTCGTGTAGAGCTCGGCATTTGTCAATTTCAGGTATTTCGCAATTACTTACGGCATGCTGCTGATCTTATTTTTTTCAATGACTTGCCTGGTGCACTTGCTATTATTATAAGCTACGAAAAATCTGGTAGTGTTTATATTAGAGGGGCGTAGAGCTTGGTACTTTTCGATAATTCTTACATTCTCCACGGATTACAAATTTTTCGATAATTCTTACATTCTCCACGGATTACGGACAGTTCTTTCTTTGATTTTGTATCTGGCAAATTTACCAGCCACAAATCTGAATGTGTTTCGATATCTTTGATTTTAATGTTTATAAGTTCATTTCCACGACAAGCGCCATTCACTCCAAAATGTTTACGACTTTTAACGATTTTTCACGACATTTTCATTTTACACATTAAATATTTTAATATATGACATTTTTTAATAATTTTTATTGACATTCTAGAATGATTATTTTGAATTGATTTATTATTTTAATATCTTTATTTATTTATTTTACTCTGACATTCTATAAGCATAATTTTGACTTGTATTATTTTATTGACATTTACACAACATTTATTTTATTTTTTATTTTTACTAAATATGACATTCTATTATGTATTTTGATTTGTATTCTTTATTAATATTTGCATGCCATTTGCCAAGGTAAACATGACGTTCTATCATTTTGTATCCTAACACCTCTTCATGCTGACAATTTGTTATGTATGTATGATACTCATGTTTGAGCAAATAAAAATAGGTAGGTAGGTTAGTATTTAAGTTAAATTACGTAATATATTATTTTATATGTATTACATGTTATAAACATTCTTAGATTTGACTGACACACTCATGTGTGTGTCAGTCAAATCTAAGAAAGTTTATCATTTTTAATAAAAACACATAAACCTTACGAAGGCTTACAATAATAATTATTGTTAACTTAGTGTCGAAACATCACATGTTCTTCTTTGCAATAATTAATTAAATTTTAGTGACAATAAACTATTTATTCAAAATAAGTATTGATATCTATTGATTATTATTCGTCAAGCATGCTTGCCAGTTGCTATGTTATTATACTGGCCACTCTAGACTCTTTGGTTTAAAAATAAAACCTACAGGCATACCTGAAGATCAACGACCATGCACTAATCAATTGACTTCTTAGTATAACATTACTTAACAAATTTAGTTTCAGTATAATAAAGGTGAAATAATTTGTCATGTTGTTAGGTAGGTACCTATCTCAATCACACAATAATGAACTTGCTTCATTACAATGGCAATAAAAAAAAAATCCTTAAGAACAAAGAAAAATAACGCAGCCTCGTGGGACCTTTCGACAAAAGAAAAATAAATTTATTTACTTTACAAATTAACGATCAAATAAATAAAACCGGCCAAGTGCGAGTCGGACTCGCGCACGAAGGGTTCCGTACCATTTTCGTAAAAAACGGCAAAAAAAATACGTTTGTTGTATGGGAGCTACCCTTAAATATTTATTTTATTTTGTTTTTAGTATTTGTTGTTGTAGCGGCAATAGATATACATCACCTGTGAAAATTTCAACTGTCTAGCTATCACGGTTCATGAGATACAGCCTGGTGACAGACAGACAGACAGACAGACAGACAGACAGACAGACAGACAGACGGACCGCGGAGTCTCAGTAATAGGGTCCCGTTTTTACCCTTTGGGTACGGAACCCTAAAAAAGGTAAAACCAATTTAAACAAAGGACCTAATCAACACAAACGGATACTGTTTATAAAATTGATCCGTTTAAGTGGATTTTAGCAAGTTCAGCATAATACAGTGACTTCAGTTGTAGGTAGTAGTCTAGTAGGTACTGTATGTATGACACAACTCGGAAATACCATGCATATGCCACATATTCGCAAAATACGACCGCCAAGTGTGACTTGAGTTTCAACAAAAACGTGCAAGATTTTATTTATATTTGCACAAAACAATGACGTAAGGAATTAACAACATAACCCATTAAAATACTTGGTTCCGTCAAAAAGACGCTCGCTACGCAATGCTATGAACGCGTAGCAAAAGAAAGACTTTCTGTTGCTACGTCGTAACATTCCTCGAACTACGAATAAAGAGACAAGCAAAATTTAAAAAACCCCCGACTGAGATGCCAATTATATAGTAGTGAATACGTTATAAAGTAGTGGTGGCTCAATGGTGAAGGCCGCGACTTACAAGTTGTAGATCGTGATTTCGAACCCAGGCAGGCGCTTTACTTTGTGTAAATTATTTCGTCACCACTGCTCTCAAAACGGCGAAGGAAAACATCGTGAAGAAACGTGTTCTAGATCCATTTAAAGACATGTGACTTGTGGTGGATTACGGCCCATCCTCTCTCACAGAGAGGAGGCCTGAGTCCCAGCAGTGGGAACATTAGAAGGCTGATCATGATTGCGTTTTATATGAGATAAACATCTGTAGTACTGTAGAGTTACAGCCAAACAATAACAAACGACAATGTTAAAGAAAAATTACAATTACAGACGTTTATTTTTTACAACGATGCTTGCTTGTAGCTAATCAGGGTTGTCTGCTGCAGTAGCTAACTGTAATTTCCTTATCATCTGAGAGTTATAGGTAGGAGACCACTAGTTTGAGGCTAGGTACAAAGACATGATATTATTATATCGGATGAAATAAAGTAAATACTTCAATAATATTAAGTTAGCCATTTTAAGAAAACATTAAAGTTTTAAAACTTAAATTTTATAAAACAATATATTTATCTGTAAATGTGAACCTCAAACAACTAATGTGACACGTAATAATTTAGCGTTGCAAAAATATACAGAAATAATCCATAATCTTTTGTGCCGACGTTTCTACCCAAATCTCTTGCAAATATTCCATCAATTAACGACTTACAAGGGATTTTCCTTTTGGTAACCCTACCTGAACCACTGACCGAGCAAATGCACAGCATAATCGTCCTTATAAGGAGGAGACATCGTATATAATTGCGTACACAATTTTGACGAATAATTACAATGATCATGATATTATATCGGACGGAAAAGAGAATCAACGAGTTAACATAAATAAGTTGACCCGATCCTGGCGAGACACAGTATGTGCTGAGCTCTTGTGCCAAAAAGTAATAGGTTACACGCTACCAGTTGATAGCATTGTTTAATTAAATTTAACGATAATTTATCCAAGACAAAAAAATGTTCGCAGTAAATAGTTTTGTGATTCTTCTCCTCGCGTACATCACTAATGGCGAAAATGGAATTCTACGTAAGTGAAAAACGTTTGACAGCTTTAATAATTAACTTAAAATAAATTAATTACTAAAAAGGAGTAATTAGTTATAGTGGTAGGTATTTCTGGAGGATTTTACAAAATAATTTTAATTTACCTACGCGAAAACTTTTATACTTTTCAACCGACTTCATAAAGGAGGAGGTTCTCAATTCGATTGTATTTTTTATTTGTATGTTTGTTACGCGATTACTATGTCAATTATGAACCGATTTTTCATAACTTATTTTTCCATCAGGAAAGTCTTAATAGTTATTAGTAACCCAGTCTTTTTTTATTTGATTTTCTTCTTTTCTTTTTCTATAATCTGGATTTAAGCCTGGTTCAATACGCAATACGCTCGCATTTCTTCCTATGTATTACATATGACTAAATATAAATGGCAAAATAACTGTCCCACACACACCTCTCGCTTTGATAAATACTCGCGTGATGTTATGATAAAAATAATGTTATTTACCAGTTTCAAGTAAACTTCGAATTCCTCATCTGCAGTAGATTTTTAACACATCACTGTTATTAGTTACTTTCTTTAAAACTGCATATTAATCATATGTTTGTTTAAATTAACTATAGGTACCTAGTTTAGAAACAAACATAATTATGTAAAGACGTGTAGGTAAGTAAAGAACTCGTAATTTTTAATGATTTTTAAACAATGTATCTACAAAACCGATTCGTGGCAGTATAATTAAACCGTAATAAATTTTACACAATTTTTTACGGTTTAGAGAAACCTCTAACCTTATACTACATCATTACAACTTTTAGTACAAATTTAGAATATTATCCATTATTACATTGTAGAAAAGATTTAACATTGACAGTCAACCTTCCGACTGGCAAGCTTCCGAAATGCATAGCCGAACTTGGGTCTCCTACTCATACAAGATGATTATGATAAGAAAGGATTTGACATTGCTGACCATAAATTATTATTTAAAAAAAAACAAAAATGACACTGACTGTATCTAGAATGTTGCTTTGCCCGACAGGGCCCATAATTGTTTCTGTAACTTATATTTAACACCTGTATGTACTTTATGGATGCAATACATTTTATTTGAATTTATATCTAGAGAAAACGATGCAAATAAAAAACGAAAAAAACGTAATAAAAAAATATTAACGTTTATTTTGAACATTTGAATTTCATCCTCAGTCAATATCTCAAATGAAGACGATGTTTTCACCTCACTTAATATTTTAAATGCGAATGTTTGGATGGATAGATAGATGTTGCACACAGATAGATTTTAGTCTCGAATAGCACATAGGCTACTTTTTATACCTGTATAATGTTCCTTTGAGATAAGAAAACACTTTTCGCGAAGCCACGGGCAGAAGCTAGTCATACTAATATCATAAATGTGAAAATTTGAATGGATGTATGTTTGTTACTCAATCACGCCAGAACGGCTGAACGGATCTAGATTCAATTTGGCACAGAGGTAGATTAGCACAAAGGCATAAATGTATTTTATCCCGGTATAATGTTCCCTTGGGATAACTAAACACTTCACGCGGGTGAAGCCGCTGGCAGAAGCTATATAGGAACGGAAATAAATAAATGTGTTTAAACATTAAATTCTGCTACAATTATCACGCTTAGCAGACCGATAAATAACAACAGTAAAATTAGAAAAAATAAATAATCAGTAGGTTCTGTGAACCTCCACTTAAGTAGATACTGCTGAATCATTTCAGCGTTTATCTTGCTAGACATGGCTTAACATATTATCATGTCACTCAAATATTTCAGTGCTACCAAATACCCTCTAAATCTAAAGATATGAAAAGCCTCCAGTCATAACAGTTTCTGTTATTGTGAGTAAATAAAAAACTCGCTGATTCAAATCTCATATCGCAACTAAACATCACTGGTTTTTTCGATAAAGACTAATTTATTGTGACACATCCTGGAGGCTGCCCGTACAGCTTCTCGAAGACCGAACTTCAGTAGATGTAAACAATTTACTTGTGATATTGAGGCCAAAACTTCTTACAAGACTTTATTTTTATTTTGAAAAGATTTTTTTTACAATCTGTGAATGAAATAAAGCAATGTCGAAAAAAAATATTACAATGAGTAAAAATGGTAAGTTTCCAAAAAAACATAACTTACCTACTGATCTAACTTATGAACTGCATAAAATACTACAGAAAAAGAGGATGCATGGTCGTGGTCATGGTTCAGAATAAGTTCAAGTTCAAATATGTCGACAACTCATAAAATATTTGCAAGGTCGCGCAGAATATTAATTCTCGTCGACAACCATCCGTGTGCAGTTAACACTACGTAAAATCATTAAAATTAAAAGGAATAATCTTTCTGAATAACACTTTGTTTTTATTCTAACTTTGTGTGTGTCACTAAAACAATTTACTTTTGGACCTTTAAAATGTTTGAAGGCATTCGACACGAAGGAATTGACAAAAAGTAACTAATAATGGCAATAAGCAGTTTCAATATTTAGCATAGTTCCCTATTATAGAAAAAGGAACATTTAAATGGTTGAGCACAAAAACAACACCCGAAAAAGAAATAGTGTGGTATTCAATTTACTTAATTCCTCAAAGAGTGTCACAAGGCAGGATCCTCGGACCCTCATTACTTTTTCTAAGTTATTTAAGTTTGCTTCTTAGGCCATTTTTTAGTTTCAGCCAACGTTTAAATGTGGCAAAAATAAGAATACAATATAAACTAATAATTGCCCAACCACAGGGCAAAGGCCGCATCTCATACATCAGGGTAATATGCAATAATTAATTAATGTTTTAATCTTAGCTAATAACAATCAATATTTTTTATTGATTGGCCTTCGATAGATCAGATAATAAGTGCATAATAAAATGAATAGGTAGGTATATGTAGATACCTACCTACACATTTGTTCAAGCTGATGATCAAGGTCCACTAAGAGAATTGAACTCTCCAATAAACACAACTTAACTTAATAGTTATGTAACCACTTACCAAGCTGCATTAAAAAAAGCTATTGCAATTTAAATCGTTTTTGCTGAAGACTGGAATTACAGCTCAAAATATATCTATTTTTTTTCATATACCTACTTACTTAAATTTTGTAGGAATTTCAACGATATTGTAGCTTTGGCTTGTGTAACATTCTTTGATATTCTAATTAATTAGTATGGTGGCATTCTTTACTGTTTTTGTTACTACTAGGTCTCCCAATTACTAAATTCTTTTGTTTACAGAAATAGTTTCTTTATAATCTTGTAAATTCTCTCATTGTGTAATAGGCTTTGAATGAATAAATTATTGTTATTAATCATCATTTCAGCCGAAAGGCATCCAATTACAATACCTTCTAGACATTACAGAAAACTCAAAACATAAAGACGTAAAACATGAACACACGTTGAAATTGCTTACTCCATATAAAGAAATATAGCTCCGTCAGCACGTCAGCAGAAACGTTCTAAAAGCAGGGTTTTGTAAACAGATTGATGCACTGAGCAAAGGAAGCGACGGCACGATAGCAAAAGTGAAATTGATAACTTAGTTGATTGCATGTCTTTTGTGTTGGTACTAACATTAGTGTACATAGGTTTCTGAGCTATAGGTACTGCTGTTGAGACGAAATAAGATAGGCAACGATCTATATCAATACCTAGTTTTTTCCATAGCTTCGTTCCCCTGGTATATCCTACAAGATCATGCATTTACGGGATAAAACTCCAATGATACTTAGCAATAGTGTAACTTTATTTTAGCGAAAGAATTTTCGGAACCAGCAGCCTTATTGCATAAGTGAATACGGCAACGAAAAGGGTTTAACCGCTATCAATCGACCAATCACACAGAAGGAAATCCACATCGCGTCATTCATCTCGCATATTATTGGTCGATTTGATAACGGTCAAACCCTTCGCCTTGCCGAATTTACTTGCGCAATTCAGCAGCAGATCAGTACTGTCAGAGATTACCTTACAAAGAAACAAACAATTTATTTTTCTCATAATTCGATAGTATTAAGTTTCGCTATCAGTAAATACCAATATTCTAGCAATAAATTTTGAACTGACACCTATAAAATGGACTATCACAGAGGTCTGTTATTGTGACGTAAAACCTAAACCAAAACCTGACTGCAAATGTTGCATATCTAAATAATTAAAATACAAATTATAATAAATATATCTAACATCAGGTCATGTCATTATATTAATTAAAAAATTAAGACTGCCATAAGCATACAATATCAGGTACTAAAGTCGTCAATAAGTGTCCGAAAAGATTGTGTAACTAAACTAGGTAAAGTTCAATTTGTTCGGATAACGTCTACCCAAGTAACCAGTACCACCTCTTTTTCACCATTTTCTCATCTATCTCTTCATTCAAGGTTGGCGAGGTTCATCTCCTCATATCTACCTACCTAGCTATGGAGTCGCATTTTATTCGTGATTTCTGCATTACATTGCGTAAATTAACTACTCACAAGTCATGTTATCAATTCGGTAATTATAAATAGTAATTTTTTCACGTAGGTAGGTACATTCCTATCGAGAAAATCCCATCAATCAAATCAAATCTCACCGAAATTTTTCTTTTGTTTAATCGGACTTTGACAAGGTAAACGATACGTGATCGGTTTTGCAATCAATCATCACCGTCCGTCCAGTCACGGTTGATGTGGACACAGCGCGTGTGTTGAATATCCTAATAAATATGATTTATTGAGTAGGTAATTAAAATGGTGATATGTACATAAGGGTAGTAAGGGCGCTATTTAACGAAAACCAGTCACCATGCCATCATCATAATCATGGACTAAGAAACTACCACAATAAACACTTCCTAATTTTCCATGTTTATGCAATACATATTCCATATAATTTGACCACAACATTAGATGTGTTCGCATTTACCAATTTTATTGCATCGATACCACAACCAACAACGATTGTCTTCGATTGATTATAAATCAATGTAAATACTTATGGAGGTGTTTACTTGCAGTCGCAAGTCATTGAACTGTCTTTAGTCCAGCTGCTTTCAGCCACCCTGCGAAGGTAATCGCTCCACCAAGCCAAAGAGCGCCAGTGCTTTCTGTCTTACGATTGCCGATACGCTGTGTTCTCTATGATAAGGATACTGAAGGACTTTAACAAAATGTTTATGTTTCCTACTACAGGCAGGATGGTTAACCATAAAAAACCTAATAATGAAATACGTATATTGACTAAATTACCAAGATTGACAAAAAACGGCTCGTTATGTTTTTGCGTTATTGAATAATAAAATTATAACTCATCGTTAGTTGAGATTTACAAAAACTGTAAATTGCCATTATCATCTTCAATACTTTGGTATTCTAAACAGGCTATTAGTTCTCCTTCATCATTAGTTATTTAAGTTTCTCAGATTTTTTTTGAGCAGAATATGCTCAATTCATCACTCATGTATTCAAAAGTTAACTGAATAGTAGGTACATTCTCAGTGTGCCTGATATGTTTCAAATTCGAAGTATCATATAGATTCCTGGTACAGACCGAGACTCAATACATTACCTACTGAAAATCTCATCCAGATTCTACTCTTGTCGTTTGTTCATAAAAAAAAAGCATAAAAATTAATTTTCCATTTCAGCTTCCTACATCAAGGCGTGTGACTTCAAGAGTGATAAATTTATCGACTGTCTCAAAGAACAAATTGAGATCGCTCTCCCGAATTTCACTAAAGGCATCCCTGAATTGGACGTGCCATCGATAGATCCTGTACACTTGAAAAATATCGAGATACTGGGCAACGGACTGAACCTAACCTTCTCTGAAGCTGCCATGCATGGGCTTAGCAAATGCAAATTGACGGAATTGAAGTAAATTGAACAATATTTAACTATTGTTTGTTTTACGGCCCTAAATTTCATGTGTCCAGACCAAATTGTTAGGAATCTAAAGAGATATAAATACCCATCGATGCCCAGTGTTATAGTGTTCTTTGTTTTCTTTTCTTCAGACTTATTCATACTATATGGCTGTTTTTATTTCTGTTCACGTACTTCGTATTTCCACATCAACCTTGTATGCCGAAGAACCAAGTACGGAAGACTTTTCTATCCTGTATCATTTTAATCGATAAAAAACAAACACCAAGACATCGCTATACATTGTATGTAAATGTTCGAACTCCTCGATACCTGTGCAATAAACTGCAGTGATTGTCTAGCATGAGTAACGCAGAATTAATACAATGGGCACAATGCAATAATTCCATGCCACAAATCATACACGTGTACCTACATGTAATAGCTTATAAACGGGTTCCGCGATCTTTTATATAGGCGTTTTTCTTCTAATTACGGGTAATTGGTTGTGGTACCTGTAAAACTGTGGACATCGACTTTACCCTGACGAAGTCAGTAGTATATTATTGGGCATTCTACCCCACCTACCGTTCCTTCGGCTCACAGCTCCGTTCGCCTCAGTCACTCTCGGTGGGGTAGAATGCCCAATAACATTTTTTGATATCGTTGGGTGGCTTATCTCAAATTCAATTCTAGTATATACTAGTTCAGCGCCTAATTCTACTCGGTCTTTCTCACCGTAATTTACCGCTGCATTAGATTCTTACTTTAGTCGTGAGAAGGTTCAATTTTTACAATGCTTGATTCAATAAAATCTGCTTTCAAAAACGTGTTAAGTTCAAGAATTCTAGCGGCGAGATTATATTTACCTATTCGAGATTTGCAAACTGATCAGCAAAATATGTACGTATGACGTTTCATTGAAGCACCAAGATAGCTATAAAGAGCAACCAGAAGATTTGTTCCACCAACAGATGCAAATTTGGTGAAATCTGATTTGGAAAACACACATTATCTTATATTGAAGGACAGCCATGGTGAGGTTGTTCGTACATTTATTCGAGTTACCTAGCCACAATGATTTTCATGTTATAAATGTTAATGTAACACATTAATTGACTCATTATTAATATAGGTAACCGTTTCAAGCAGTCGCCATGAAATTTGTTAAACAACCACAATCATTGCATGTAAACACAATCTGCGATGATTATTGTAAAACTAGTTTGCGTCATGGAGAATTGTTACCTAATTCTGTACGATGTATCATTTGTGGACCATCAAATTGTGGAAAAACAAATTTACTTATTGGACTTCTTATACATGAAAATGGTTTACGGTTTCAAAATGTTTATGTCTATTCAAAAACCTTACACCAGCCTAAGTACATTTTTTTAGAAAAAGTTTTACAACGGGTACCATCTACCTCACTTCAGAAATATCAAGGGAATGAGGAAGTTATAAGTGTTCAAGACGCAAAACCAAATTCCGTGATTATATTTGATGACGTTGCTTGCGAAAATCAAAATAACATGCGTGATTATTTCGCGATGGGAAGGCACAAACATATCGACTGTTTTTATCTAAATCAAACATATAGCAAAATCCCTAAACAGTTAGTAAGAGATAATGCAAACTTAATTATATTATTCAAACAAGATGATATTAACTTGAGGCATGTTTATGAAGAACATGTTAACACTGATATGACATGGCTTGAATTTCGTGAAATGTGTTCTAAAATTTGGAGTGAACCCTTTAATTATGTTGTAATTAATAAAGATTGCAACAAAAATAACGGATGCTATAGAAATAAATTTGACACTTTTGTAGTCTTTGATTAGTAATACAAATATTTAAGACTATGATGCTTACATGATATCATTATTACTGAACCAACTCTTAATCGATAACTATCAAAGTCTACCGTAATGGAAAAATCACTGAAAAAACAAATCGTCGATGCTGCAGAAGCTGTCAAGAAGAAGGTACGAAAGATGCGTGATTTTGAGACTGAAAATAAGCAGGCATTGGAATCAGTTTTTAGACCTGTAACAGAGTCTCTCAATTGTATAGCTAACAGCAATAAGCAAACTGACCTCTTACGAACAAAAGAAGTTGAAGAAACAAAAGTTCCGGCTGAAAACGATACTTTGCAAAAAAGACTTTCAAGTGATGAAGGGGACAACGACGCAGAAGAAAATGAATGTGATACCGACACTGACGACTCGTACCAATCATTAGAAGAGAACAATCAAGTGCGTAATACATCATCCTGGTCAATATCTTCAGAAGCATTGACAGATATTCCATTTGGTGTTCGAGCGGAGCGAGGACAATTGATGTTAGGTTCTGCTTTCATAACGATCAGCGACAATTACATCACCGTTACTGGTCAGAGATATCGAAGTACTCCTGGACTAAAACAATTGTTAATGAAAAAGGATGTAGATTTAAGCACGGTTACAGAGTCTGATTTGCAGAATTATAAAATGATGTTGGTTGCCACAAACGCACATCGTCGAGACTTTGATCCAAGCAAACCAATAAAAAGTAATAAGGGACAAAAATATTTGCAAGTTATAAAACCTCTTTTCAAACTGTCAAGTACTAATCAAAATAACCAAACAAAAGGGAAAGGGCTACCCTTGACAAAAATGTGGAAAAAAAATACCGATTTTGTATATTGGGACGATCCTAATGAACTTGTGGATAGGTTAAAATTATTAATTGCATCTCGAGACGCTGGTAACACTGGCTTAGATAATGAAATTATATCTATTATTGAGGAACTGCGTGAAAGTAAAATTATTAAGTAATAAATAAATGATACACAATTTTCACCGTTCATTTTATTATAAACCTTTAAATATAATACACCTTAAAGATGAATGTAGATAAATTCGGACATCATATACATAAGCGAATGCGTTTTTCTGAATTATTAGAATCCAAAGAAAATGCATTGCTAAAATCCGAAAGTAGTGATTATGATTTTAAAAAATCTAGATTGAGAGGAGTAAGATCTCCTGTAGACAAAGACGATGCTGTGAACAAGGATTACGTCGATCAAAAATGCGATCACACAATAAAGGAACTGAAAATAATGATTGGATTGTTGCGTGCTCAAATCATAAAAGATGCACAAGCAACAGTCCAAGCCACTTTAAAAGCGAAGACACCTGAAGTTTTAGTTCATTTGGAAGATAACTTTTCTAACAAAGCAGAAGTAAATAAAATACTTGAAAAAGCTCCGTGATGGCAAAACAACAAATTGTTAATGAACTACACAAAGCGGCACGAAGAAACTTTGGTAGACGTTCAGTTATTATAAAAGACATAGATGACTTATGGCAAGCTGATCTAATAGATATGCAGAATCTACAAAGGTTTAATCAGGGTTATAACTACATTTTAGTGGTGATTGATTGTTTCTCAAAGTATGCCTGGACAGAACCATTAAAATTCAAAAGTAAACTTTATGTTACTCGTGCATTTGAACGAATACTAACTACCAGCAATCGAAAACCTGATAATTTACAAACTGATTCTGGAACAGAATTCTATAATAAAACATTCCAAAAGCTTATGAAGACCTACAATATTAACCACTACTCTTCGTTTTCAACCAAGAAAGCTTCGATCGTAGAACGGGTAATTAAAACAATTAAAAATAAAATGTATAAATACTTTAGTCTAATTGGAAACTATAAATGGATAGGTTTACCCTTAAAAGTTATTCTACAGACCTACAATAATACAAAACATCATACCACCAAATATAAACCAAGCGAGGTAAACCATTCGAACAAGTCAAAGATAAGAGAAAATATTCAAAAAACCCATAAACTTATATCACGTCGATGTCAACCTAAATTCAAAGTGGGTGAAAACGTTCGGATCAGCAAATACAAACATATTTTTGCTAAAGGTTACACTCCAAATTGGTCAACTGAAATATTTACTGTAAAAAGGATAAATAACACCATACCAGTAACATATCGTATAGAAGATCATCGAAAGCAACTTATTAGAGGATCTTTCTATGAACAAGAACTTCAAAAAACTAGTCATCCAGGTATTTATTTGATAGAAAAGATACTTAAAAGGAAGGGAAAGAAACTTTATGTGAAATGGCTGGGCTTAAGCAACGAAGAAAATAGTTGGATTGATAAAGATGCAATTGTGGGGTAAGATAATAATATATAACCATGTTTGTAAGATTTTTTTCATTCATTACTCTTTGGAATATGCAAGGCAGTGGACTAGTCAATACTGTGATTAATAATTTGCCATTTGAACTTCATTTGCCTGGATATAACTATTGTGGACCAGGAACAAAACTTGAGAAGCGATTGCTGCGAGGCGATCGAGGTGTGAATAAACTAGACGAAGCTTGTATGCATCACGATATTGCATACGCAAATCACACAGACTTACATAATCGTCACAAAGCGGATTTACAACTTCTAAATATGGCTAAACAAAGACTGAAATCGAAAGATGCTGGCAAAGGCGAAAAAGTTAGTTCATGGTTAGTAAGCAAAATTATGAAAGCCAAATTGAAATCTGGTTCCGGAATTAAAACATTTAAAAGTTTCGTGTCGAAAATAAGATCAAAAATCAAGAAACTGAAACCAAGGGATAACAAAACTTTAATCAATGTTGCTTACTCAGCAGCAAAAAAAATATTTCCAAACATTTCGAAAATTCGAGTACCGCGAGTGATACCTTTACCTAAGACCGGAGGAATTCTGCCTTTAATCCCAATTTTCGCAGGGCTATCAGCTTTAGGAACTTTAGCTGGTGGTGCGGCTGGCATTGCAAAAACTATTAATGATTACAAAGCAAGCCAGCAAAATTTACGGGAAACAGAACGTCATAATAAAACAATGGAGTCATTAAAGTTAGGCAAAGGTTTATACATTAAACCGCATAAAAATGGTAAAGGTTTGTTTATAAAATCAAAAAACTGAATAAAAGGCTACCTAATCGTCCTTTAACTAATATCGATATTAGTGAGCATGCACGTGACATCCCATACTTTCGAGGAGTCTATATGAAGGATCAGTTACCAAGAACACCAAAACGCCTTGAATGTGCTATCGTCAACTTAGACGATTCACGAAATGAAGGAACGCATTGGGTAGCTTATGCTAAAATAAACAATTATTGTGAATACTTTGATAGCTTTGGGGATTTGAAACCTCCAATGGAATTAATTCAGTACTTTAAAAATTGTAATGTTTTTTATAACTACACTAGATTTCAACAATTTGATACAGTAAACTGTGGACACTTATGTTTAGAATATCTAGGTGAATTTTGGAATAAATACTTATAAATATTATGTATTTCTTTTATTTCAATCAGTTTCACCATGTCATTCACCTTGTCGATAACTGGAAACTCGTCCGATTTATGTACATATTATCCTAATACATTACAACTCGATGGACATTATGAGTGTGCATTATTGCATTTCTCAACATTTAATTCAATTCCCAACATTGACAAATCGAACAATAAGTTATATTATGGCTCTACCGAAGTCCTTGAAATACCTGAAGGTACTTATGAATTACAAGATATAAACGATTATTTAAAATCGGAAATAAAAGATTGTTTAATAAAAGTTCAGTGTAATAACAACACTTTAAAAACTTTGATATACTGTACTAAAGATATAAATTTTACTAAAGAAGGGACTTTTGGGAAATTATTGGGATTCAATAAACAGATTTTAAAAGCAAATAAATGGCATGTGTCTGACTTACCAGTCAACATTTTGCCTACGACCGTGATCAGGATAGAATGTGATATTGTAAGTGGTTCGTACATAAACGGAAAACCCAGTCACATTGTACACGAATTCGCACTCAACGTACCACCTGGATATAGAATTATAGAAATTCCTAAAAACGTTATATACTTTCCAATCAACCAAAACATCATAAGCTGTATACATATCAGGCTATTAGATATAAACAATCGCTTAATAAACTTACGCGGTGAAGAAGTACAGCTATATTTACATCTCAGAAGAAAAAATGATTGACTACAATAAATATGTGCATCAACCAATGGGAAATGTCAGTTCTACTAAAGTGATCAAGCAAATAAGACCTCGGTCTAAGAAAAAAATAAAATTAACAAGAGATAATAAGGAATTTCTTAAAGCCATCGGTTTGCTAAAATGAATATCTTAGATGTTTTATCTGCTCCAACTTACGACAACACTGTTGAAGGAATTGAATTTCATTCTTACAAACCCTACGTAACAAGCTTCAACAGAAACGATGAAATCCGCATACCTATTAATCAACAGGATCTGTATATACTACCATCAGCTAGCACTTTGTATTTGGAAGGAACTATAATCGTCACCAAAAAAGATTCAAAAGATAAAGCGAGTAGTATTTCTTTAACAAATAATTTTCTTCTCTACCTGTTTCAAGATATAAGATACGAATTAAATGGAGTGGAAATAGATAAAATAAAAAACGCTGGTGTGACTACTACGATGAAATCATTAGTGTCAATGAATGAGAGTGAGTCAAAGATATCTTATGCATGGGGTTGGAAAATTGATGGCATAAAAAATATTAATGGAGGTAATTTTTCTGCTTCCATACCACTTTGTAACATTCTTGGATTTGCAGAAGATTTTAAGAAAGTAGTAATAAATAGTAGACACGAATTGATATTGTTACGAAGCAATACTAACCTGAACGCTGTAAAACTGAATACCGGTGAAGTTGTAGATGATGTTCAGATAAATAAAATTGTTTGGCGTGTACCACATGTTAAAGTGTCAGACAAAGAGAAAATAAGTTTGCTAAAGCTGTTAGAAAAAGATCGACCACTCCAGATGATTTTTAGAAATTGGGACCTGTACGAATATCCGACTTTACCTAAAACAACGAAACATACTTGGTCTATTAAAACTTCGTCGCAAATAGAGAAACCGAGATATGTTATTATCGGTTTACAGACAAATAGGAAAAACAATGCAAGCTCTGATATGTCTCTGTTCGATCACTGTCACATTCGTGATGTTAGAGTATACCTCAATTCAAACTACTTCCCATATGAAAATCTAAATGTGAATTTTGCTGATAACAGAATTGCCTTATTATACGAGCAATACACTAGATTTCAACAGTCATATTACGGACGCCGTGCGGAACCTTTATTAAGCGAAAAACAATTTAAAGACTTGGCGCCGCTTTTTGTTATTGACTGCTCCAGGCAAGCAGATAACTTGAAAGTAGGTCCGGTTGTGGATGTAAGAGTGGAAATTGAAACTGATTCGGTTATACCCGATCAAACTTCAGCATACTGCCTCATATTAAACGACTGTATCGTTGAGTATAAGCCATTGAGCAATACCGTGAGGAAAATATCATGAATCCTGAAACTATATTAATAGACGTTCAAGGATTTAAGGACTTCAACAACAATTTTATAGTAAAAGAATTAGCTCTGGCCACCCGT
This sequence comes from Orthosia gothica, assembly GCA_949775005.1. NCBI lineage: Eukaryota > Metazoa > Arthropoda > Insecta > Lepidoptera > Noctuidae > Orthosia > Orthosia gothica. Next base: position 20,777,321 of record OX459045.1, on the reverse strand, counting down.
GATTACACTCAAACCTTCTTAGTTAAACCTCCATACTTGTTCAGATACTTAACAAGTCATGAAAAAAACCAAGTAAAATGGTTAGAAAGAAACAGAGGCATTTATTGGAATGAAGGATATATTGACTACAAGGAATTTCATCGTTTAATCGTTCCATACTTACAAAATAAAGATATTATTGTCAAAGGCTTGGAGAAGGCGCAGTGGATAAAAGATCTATGTGTAAATTGTAAGGTATCAGAACTTGATGAAAACCAGTGTCCTAATTTATCTATTTTGCATAAAAAATACTGTAATGTAGATTCAAATTTAAATTGTAATTCTCATTCAAAGCAATGTGCGCTCAAAAATGTACTATGTATAAGAAAGTATTTAGCGTGGAAATGAAGTATTTAGCTACTTATGTGGTTAGGTGTTTTAAATAAAAAGCTATAATATGATAAATATGCTTTTATTTGTTTATAATATTCAAAACTATATTTAACCTTATACTAAATTACATAAAAACAATGTAACATTTCTCTTATCAACGAGTTTACACAAAAAGTTATTAAAAGTCATTATCTATTAAAGATTTTGATATTTTCTTAACTAAAGACTCAGTTTCGTCCATAACACTATCGATAGCATCTTTGACAATATATTGTGCATTTATTACAACGTTCTCACTGTCACTATCAGTATCACTTGTATTGTTGTTGCACAAATCAATGACTGAAATTTTGATCAGTTTTATCCCGCGTCGATGCAGTTTACTCATCACGAAAGATTTTGATGGATGTTTCTTATGAGAAGGCTTTTCTCGACGCTGTCGTTTGGATTTCTTTTCTTTCGTAACTTGACTGCAGTGCGGGGGTTCGTTGCAAATCGTCTCAGAAAGTCCTTCGTAAGGGTTCTGAGCGTACTGGCTGAATAGAATTTCTGAATCGCAAATCTGAAACAAAATGATAACAAATGATTAGCACCTTATTCTTGGGAAACAATCATGACCTAGATTATAATATTCTAAATAAGATTTAAAATAATACGTATTTTACTCACCGAAGACATGATTATGACGCTCACTGATATATCAAATATCTATAATACTGTACAAGTACTCAAAGCGAGTAATATTTCATAAATAACCTAAATTTAGATATCTTTTTATATAGTTAATTATCCGTGGCAGGAAACAAGCATTGCAACATTATAAGTTAGGGTTCGTTCACATAGACCTGTTTGACTAAGCAATATTGTTTGTATTTAAAACGAAGTTTTAGTACGATCAAGGAACTAAATCGTTTAGCGAATTTATACACTACATAAATGTATTGGGTTATATAGTTTTCATACATTTATTAAGATTATTGAGTACGAATTAAATATATTAAGATCAAATAAAATAAACAATCATTTGCTAAACGAATCTGATCAGTGTATTAGATTTTTATGTAATCATTGAAAGATATTATTCACTAACAGGACTGTGTGTACGAGCCCTAAGTTTATAAGTCACGTTGACTCTAAAATTGTTAACTTAGCATTTGTGCGAGCGTTATTATGATCGTAACACAACATGGAATGTAAATCTTATCTACATAACAATAAAGATGGAATAGCCTTGACTAATCATTAAATAAAAGTCGTTCGAATATTGTGTTGAAGCGTTGAACTTGAACGTCAACATGCAAACTTGCAAGCTTGCATTTAAAGGTCATTAACATGCAATCTATGTATGTTGTTATCGTAAACTAGCGTAGCCCTGCGATGTTACCTGTGCGCTCATAATTTTAATGCAAATAATATACAATAGTGTGTTTGAAATAAAACAATATTAATTACTATTTTAATTCATTTAATAAACATTTATTATACTTATAATCTATAGATACAGAATAGTATATACTTCACTAGAACATTTTAAGACATATGTACATTTGTTAAGTGCCAATGATCATTTCTTACGACTAATTTAATATAACATATTCTAGTTATTATTCAAGCAGTTAAATTCTAGTAGCACATAGAAGAGTGATAGCTAAAGTTATAAAAACATTATGAAATTTAATTATTTATTTATTTCAAAAATGAGCAATGACCCCATGCTTTGGTTGCGATCTTACAAGTAGATATCGCACGTTTATCATCGTTGCTACATAATACAATTTTATTAACACTTTGCGTAAATATTTCATGTTTAATGGATTTAAACACGATATTTTGTCTACGAATTACATTACTATTAAATAAAACGTTTTCGTAATCAGTTATACTAAGATCACGAACTACAGAAGATTTCACTCCTTTTGCTTTTTTTATTATTTTATCCTCTGTTTTTAATGAGTAAAGTTTAGATCTTAAACCAACGAAATCTGTAATTACTTTTCCTCCCATTTCATCTTTGAAAAGACCTGGAATTTTTTTATTTATTTGAGGTAACAAATATTCATTTTCTTTACTATAATTACTGGTGTCGAAGTATTGCAAGAACCGATGTTTAATATCGCGATAAAAATCATTAGTATATATTTCGTAAACAAAAGAATCCGTGTCCGTATAACATAACTTCACTCTTTTCTTATAAAAAGGTTTGATTAAATTATAGTGAAAGTGGTACATATGTGATTTAGACAGTTCTAAAACGGTAAAGCCAATATATATAGGTTTATCTAAAATTATCTGATCTGGTTTCATTTGTATCGCTACTAAGTTCTCGGTTAGAACTGAGGCGCTATGAAAATATGGGTTGCTTACGAGTCTCTCAGCGTAGGAGGACTTTTTGGTTTTGTTATTCATATCATTCCACTGATTAACCAAATGAACAGACACTCTCTTTTCAGTGTTTTCCAAGGTTTTTCCAAAAACACTATTATTTAACAACTTGAAGAAATCTTGTTCAAATGTGCTGTTTGCCTTTTGACGTAGTCGTGTATTTAATTCGATATATTGCTTTAAATAAGGACTTTGTCTAAATGTGATAACTCTATGAATTTTACGTAGTAACAAACCGTGTTCCAAACATTTTTTTAAATGCACATAATGAATCACATAGTTATACTTATTATATAAATTTGAAACCAGTTTTTTAGTTTTACCTCCAGGTGGTATGCATTTTTCAGGACAAAAAGGTAAGTCATTATGATCGCTGTGTAAGGATTCAGGATAAAACAGATCGACTTCTAGTATGAAACCCCATTGCGCATTATCATCAATACATTCAACATGTAATTTACTTATTTCATTTTGATTTAAAAATCTAAAATCTGAATATGGTAAATATTGACACATGCTGTAACCATAAAGGTTATTGCAATCCAAATAAACTATAAAACATTGTGGTTTTGATGCATCGCATTTTGATAAGTACTTATTATTAGCTTTTGCATAGCGATGAGAGCACATACACAAACCACCTCTAATACCGTTTTGAATCATTCGTATGATGGCTAAGTCAGAAACTAGTTCAAGTTGAATACCAGTTTTCAATAGCATTGCGTCAAATGATAAACTAGGTGCGGTTATATAAAATGCAGGGTCTAGTTTATAATGCTGTTTACATGTTTTTCGAAATTTCTGGAATATATCTGTTAGTAAAAGAACATCTGTTTTCAAATATAAATCAGTATATTCACCTAAATCTTTTATATTGAATTCATTCCAAACCAAACAAGCATGTTTATAATCTTCATCTGAAATAGCTTGGTTAGTTAGAACGCTGAAAAAGTGATGCCTCGAAGGTAATTTTGTTTCTTCGTAACATTTCCAGTGAGTCATGTAATCATAAGGATATACTCCCTTCCTTGCAAGCAAATTGAATTGATCATTGTTAGGAAAATGAGAGCGTAGTGTGATGAAATCATCATTATGCATAGTTTTCGCAAGTTTGTCTAAGCTAGTTCCTAAAAAATTAAATGAGTCTAAAAATCGCACTTGAACGTATTCATTATCAGCAATCTGTATGAATTTGGAAAATGAAATATATTGTTCTTTAGTCTTTGGAATAATTCTCAACTTTCCTGGCAATTCACCTAAGTTTCTTATGAATAAATGGCAATCGTAACCTGATAAGTTGTGGAAAAATATCGGTATGAATTTAGGTATTTTATACTGTAGATTACAATGCCTATGAGCAGCACCACGGTATCGCCCTGTTATATGACAATGATCTCTAACTTTATTAGTCCAAAGTAGGTTTTCACATATGTAACATTTATAAGCTTGTTGAAAATCTCGCGCATCGTCTTCTGAAAATGTCATGATCTGGTTTTCGGTTAGTATTTTGTAAATCTTTTTAACATCAGCAGAAAGAAAGTCTAAAAATTTTGAAACACAGTCAAATCCGCGATAACTTTTAAATCCATCATCATTAAAAGTATTATCTAACGAAGAAACAATGTTATAGGCGAATGCTACAGGCACGTGTTTTTGTAAAAATGTTGTGTTTGCAGTATCGGGTTCACTAACGGATGTTGGTTCAAGCAATGTTTCGAAATCGGCGTATATGACAAATGGAATGTTTTGTTTTCTATCATAATTTTTAAATTGTAATACAGAGCCTTTTTCGGGTAAAATAGTTACGATTCCCCCACACAGATGTTCATCAATTTGTTTAGGTGTAGGAAAAAACAATAAACAACTTTCGCAAAAATATAATTTGCTATGGTGTTTTGTGATTTGGGTTTTAACAAGACGAGGCAAGTCTTTGATAAGGCAATAATGGGATGAACGATCATTTTCTAAGAATAGTAGATGAATACTCTTAGATTTACCCTTACGCGATTCAGATCTGTACAGAGGACCTGTTATTAGCTTATTGTTTTTTAAACCGTATACGTAAATATTTAAAAAGGGATTATTTCTTTCGAAAATAACTATATCTGAAAAAGTAATGGGAAAAGAAATGTTCTTAACATTTAAAACATCGCGAAAGTTTGGATAAGATGTTACTCGCTCTGCATGTTGATTGGTTGGATACAAAGCAGCCACAATGCACCACAAAAAACAATAATTATCATTATTGCGAATATTCAAGCACGCTTTTTTGTTTTTTATAAACTTAGGTAAATCTATAAAATGAGATCCACTAAGTGGTTGATACTTATTAACATTGACTTCTAAATGTAAAGTACACAAGAATGCCCATCCACTGTCTCTCTCCTCAAATTCTTCAATTTTTTTCATCAATGACGTCACAACCGTTTCGTAAATAGTATTAAAATCATAATTAAAATGGATAGCAAAATTTTTTGTGGCAAACGATTTGATTTCTTGTAAATCATTTTTATACAATAGAAATAAAGAAAAAAGTTCAAAATTAATTTTTACTGCGTTATGTTTTTTAAGTGATTCATCTATTAAACATTTAACCTGTTCGCGAATATTACAAAAAAATGTTTCTGGAAAATTATTTGCTTCATCTTTGGATGCAAAAACTCTATAGCTAATAATACGTCCTTTAAACGATGAACGTAAGATTTCAACATTTTCAATCATGGGCAATGTACTATTATTTTTGTGTTTATTAGTTCGTAAATGACTGGTCCAGCAACGATTTTCTACGTAAATATCGCAAACCGAGCAATAAGGCATTTTGATGAAATTATAAAATTGTTATACAGCTAACTGAATTTGGTATGAAGAAACTGAAAAGTGGAAAAGCTAAAATTTACCAAAATTTTAAATGTTATTTTACGAAAATACCATATCACTAACAATAACAAAATAAATTACAACACAGGATACAAAAAATGGATTGAAGAGAACAAATAAATACCTTATTAATTTACTAAACAGGTCTAATATAATTGTGTTCAATTTTCCAGCATAGCTCCTTGACCTGTTATCCTGTTAGCATTGCAAATGCAAATATTCATGTGTGATCTCAGTGGTAAATCGTAACCAAAAGTCAAACAGATGCTTCCTGAAAATAACGTTAACATTATTTAATAGTCTGTCCGACATTATACTATGCCTCTGCTTATCCCTGATGAGAAAAGTTCTAAGTGTTATGTTTACCTTTTATTTTTCTTGAATTATTTACTTTGATTTCCAAGTTAACTACTACAACGTAATGCTGTGTATTATCCTGATTTTGTTGGGAAAACCGCTTCGCAAGATTTCAAAGGTTTTTAGAAAACTTTTTCTGAAAATAACAAACATAATTATACGATTTACTTACAAGCATCAATATAAAATAATATATATACCTATATTTACCTTTCATACAGATTTACAGCTTCGAAAATGCGTTAGAACCATTATACATAAAAATCTTGATCAGTTGTAGCTCCCGTTCCTCATTTGTTGTTTTGTCTGTTTTGATCATATTGTATACAGCCTTATTCTGAAAATAAGATGCAAAGATTTATTAGATATGTACTTAGGTTAATAATTCAACAAAAACTTAAAAGTTTAATAGGTACATACTTAATATATTTACCTGAGAATTATTTGATCTTACGCACTTGTAGAAATTATCAGATAAAAAATTATGTACTTCTAAATATTTTCCTTAAGAATAAATCTTCAATCTCATCGTCTTTGTACAATTGTAAATTGTAATGTATGTGTAGCTGAAAAATAATAAAATTATTGCTATTTAAATTATAAATAAAATAACCATTAAGTATCAAAATAGATTATTATAAATTAATTATTAAAATAATAATTACCTGTTTAATGTTTCACAATTTCAATTTAAACTTGTAATATTACATATTTATTAGTAACATTTATTTACCGAAATACCTAAACGTCTTTTAAATTTCAGGAAAATTCCACAACATCAGGCGTTTGTAATAAGACCATTGCTACATATCAACTTTCAGCGTTTCCGATATAATATAAAATTTGTGAAATGATGCAACGTAATTAATGTTTGGTAGTCAGCTATTTTACACAGGGCTGTCATTACGCTGCTTATATAACTACCGTTGTATGAAAATTGTAAGGAAATGGTGTGTGAACCCTAAGTGTTTTCGTTGTATCAGCAATTGATTCTACTTTAATTTGGCTTAGTATTCACTTTTTGAAGGTTTAAAATACGACCAAATAAAAAAGTTCCAGCACACACTAAAACCCAAGGATTTTAAGTTTCTTTTCATGTTAGTCATTTCCAGCCTTATAAGTCACTACGTTTTTCATTATGATCATTACAATTATTCCAAGTGAACTAAGTAACTTGCGACTCCGGACTTCAGTCGTGCACTCGTGATCCGCGATCGGTAAATTGTTGTACTCAGTCAGTAAAGTCAGTGTCGGCAACCGCCATCACCAACACCAGTTGAAGTTCATCGTGCCTGCTGGCGCTGCTCTCTTCTTGAAGTAGAGTAAGTCCATTACAAGTCAAGGAAAAATGTAAGTATAAAATATTCGAAACTCTTCTGACTCTAAACTTCAGAACCACCGCCTACTTTTCAATTTATTTTATTTTAACGTATGTATCACTTTTTTGTTTCAGGTCCGATTCTGAGGGTTCATGCTATCAAACTCCATCAACCATTGAACTAAAAACGAAAACTGGTCGTAAACCTACAGAAAAAAATGGAAAACGCAAATCAAAATCGGACCGTCCCAGGTAAATTACATATTATTTTACATGTTTCAGGCCTGCTTTTGACTATGGGATATATTACATCTCGTGACGTAATATTAACATCTCGCCATTCATTTGACGCTTGGGATGTAAATATATGTATATTATAGCACAGTAAGTGATAATATTTTACACCTCGGGATGTACTATATATTTCATAGTGAAAAGTCGGTCACATTATGTTTGTCTCATCAAGTAAATTACATAGGTTTTTACATGTTTCATTATGTTTGTTTCATCAAGTTTCATGAGTGTAGCGATTGTTAGGGAAGGTACGTATTTACGCGACCAGGTTTTTACACCAGGTATTTGCTTCCAAGTACGTACACCAGGTACCGCCCGAAATACTTGCAAGACTTCAAAGTATTTTATACGGCTACTCGGACTCGCTCCATCGGGGTTCGACGCTCGCCCGAGTCTCGCTGATTCGTGACGTGGCTTCGGCAGTCGCGCGATCATGCTTCTTATTTGTAAGAGTCTACGGCACAATTTCGTATGCAAGTATTTTTACTTTAATGGTTTGTCTTTGCAAGTATTTCTTTGTAAACGCGATTGTGCTCTTTATTTAAAGGCAGTCACGTTTCAATTTCCTATGCAAGTATTTTTTATTCCAACAGGACTTGGCATGGATGTAGGAAGTTCAATCGTCTCTAAGTAGGTATTTATTTGAGAACGCGATTATGCTCCTTATTCATACTATATTACGGGTCAATTTCCTATCCAGATAGAAAATACTTGAACGTACTTGGAAGCCCTGGTACTCGATTTTGCAAGTAAGACCCATCTCTAGATTGTTGTCGTTACTGTTAGTACTTCTTTAAGTGTTATACTCATCGAGATTATTGAAAAGCCTTATTAAATATCATTTCTTGACCACACAGTTCAGTATCCAACATAATTGGGTTTGTAATTAGTAAATTAACAAGGTAACATATAAGTAGGTATGTTGTTTAAAAATTAAATAGTGTAATTGGCTTCGGTCGTACTATTTAAATAAATAAATTAAACAAAAGTTATTTTGTTTTTACAGTAAAAAAGCTACGAGTGATATATTCGGTATCAGCCAGGCTCGCGAGACAGGCGCGGAAGTCGGAGAGGGATCATCTGGTCAAGCAAGCCTGTCGTCGCTGTTCGTGTACCGAGTGGCTAACGGGTGCGAGCGACGCACAGCTCACACCGAGGGCGAATATTACATAGATTGCAAGGTGTACCGAGCTGACGACGCGCGCAACACCGACTCGATGGAGCTATGGAAGAAGGCACTTGTACGAATCAAGCTCCAGGCCGACATTGACTGTCCTCAGTGGAGAAAACTGCAGGACTTTGTACGTTCTGCAGATGTTTTGTTCCCCGACAAACCAGTTTTTTACGATAAATAAATAGGTAATAAATATGGTTTAATTTCAATGAATGTTTTTTTTTTTTATTTCTCTACTATGTATGCCCACACTTCATTTCACACACATCTAATACAAACACAATTAAATACATACGTGTGTATACGTGTGTGTATACACAGTCGTATTTCATACCACTGTTTAAAGCACTAAACACATATCAATAGAATAACACTAAACACGTGACATCTTTACAAACCATACTAAGTACTACCACTTTGCATTACTAACTACTAAACCGAGTCGACCGTTCACGATTGGACATCGACCGTTCACAGAAAGACCGAGTAGAATTAGGCGCTGAACTAGTATATACTAGAATTGAATTTGAGATAAGCCACCCAACGATATCAAAAAATGTTATTGGGCATTCTACCCCACCGAGAGTGACTGAGGCGAACGGAGCTGTGAGCCGAAGGAACGGTAGGTGGGGTAGAATGCCCAATAATATACTACTGAAGTCTGACACAATGATTGTACGTTTAAGAGAAAAGTTATTTCGAGGACTATTTACCTATGATTAAATTTCTTTCTGGGTAGAATTTGAGGTCAAAGGAGATTGGATCCATAAATAATGTGACTATTCTTATACTAGGATTCGTGAACATTGAGCTCAGTTTTTTTTTTCATGTTTCAGAGAGAGTCAGACCATTGTTTTTTGTCAAACGAGTCAATGTCTACGTCTGGTTATTGACCGTATATTTTACTGTTTCAGGGCAGAGTTCAGTAAAGCTGAGGGGACATTCTCATTGTCATTCAAAGGCAACATGAGCTTAACTGCTCAGTACGTTGCCGATGGCAAAATCCTAATTCTACCGATCGTAGGAAAAGGAGACGCTTTTGTTAACGCACGTAAGTACAATCTACGTCATTACAAAATAATTTTGAATAATGCATAGTTTATTCCTTTCCGTGCAAAGCATTGTAGTGGGTATTATGCATTTCAGTCTCGTGTTTGATACGTCTTTGGTTTAAGACTACATACTTATAATATAGTAGAGGTTTACTTACTGTTTCACCAATTACATTAATGATTTCTGATGTTGTGTATGCTTCTTCAGTTTCTACATTCAAATCGACTTTAATTTCCATCACAATTTGTTCTTGCAAGTGACCTTACGCATTGAACCAGATCAAACCTGGACAAACAATTATAAACTAAACCTCCTTATATAAAAATAAACAGTAAAGTTTACTACCGCAATCCACAGAGGGTGTCGAAGTACGCATCGACAGCAAACTGGTTCACAACAAGGCTAGCAATGGCGAGCACTTTAAGTTAGCTGCACCTAAGTACAAGTACACTATCGAACGCACCACATTCGACCTGAAGAACTTGTTCAACGGGAACAAGCAGCTTGGTGAGTATTTAATGACAATTAATTTCAATAATAAAAAATATATATAAAGAGGCTGGGCCGGTCCCGAAGACAAAACTTGTTTAAGGCCGAGTTTCTCACCTCTAAATTATCGCAGAATTAATGTGACAAATTGAAAAGTCATTCAACGAATCACAGCAGATAACGCGTGCTTGGCAATTTGTCACATTAATTTTGCGATAATTTAGAGGTGAGAAACTCGCCCTAACTGCCCCAGTGATGATGATGGTGATATTCAAGTAGCCCTACTACTTGAATATCACCATCATCATCAGCCTTTTTAATATTCCCACTGCTGGGACGCAGGACTCCTCTCTGTGTGACGGAATGGACCGTAATCCACCACGCGAGCCCAATGCGGGTTGGTGGATGTCACATGTATTTGAATTTTTGATTATATTACATGCCGGTTTCCTCACGATGTTTTCCTTCACCGTTAGACAATAATAAAAATACGCACAAAGCATTTGTTAATGTGTTTTAATGTAATAAACGATTGTCTTCTATAGAAGACCGTGGCGCTCAAAAGTTTAATGAGTAGGTGCCTTTAAGAGGCGAAAAAAAAACTTCGTTCTTTGCCTTAAAAACATGAATTATAATAGATTCACCTATTTCCAAAGTTAATTACGTGCCCTCCCCTCCACGTCTTTATCAAATCATAAAAAAAACGTTTATTACATTAAAATACATTAACAAATGCTTTGTGCGTATTTCTACTATTGTCTAAAACCCTAAACTTATTTTTTTATTTCAATAGGGGTCTTTGTTTTTTATTAAAAAACAGGAAAATAATACACAAACAAGCCAAAATATTTTTGTGTGCGACGCGACGCGTTGTCTTTACAGGAAGACGTCTAGTGTTGTGGTTACTTGATTAAGTTTCTAAAGTGTCGATATACACGAAAGGTTATAAAAAAACATTTTTACCTACAGATAGGTACTTTGTTCCGGTCTGGTTGTTTGTGTATGTGAGTTTATGTTTGTATATGCTTCCACGATACAGGAAAAAGCCTAGTGTAGGACAAAACTTAAAGCAAAAAATTTAAGCAAACCAATTATTAAATTCTCAAATAATTTTTCTCGCGTGTACTCACATAGAAAAGAGTTGCTCTATCGCCACTTGATAAACCTACCGTTCTTTCTCCGTAAGCGATCCTGTAATAAAATGAGTTCCTTTACTTTTCCTCAGCGGAAACCACCCTTCAGTTCGCCAACGAGAACTGGCAGCAACTGATGGACGAGCTGTCTCCCCCAGCCATCAAGCAGATCGTGCGCACCGTCGTCAAGGCCATCAATACGTTCTTCTCCAAAATCGCCATCAACCAAATGATTAAAGGATATACTGATGAATAAACTAAGCTGTGATCTTAGAATTAATATGGTGTTAAGCTTGTCATTTATCATATTAACGATTAAGATTGCGATTTCGGGCTGCCAAACGAAACCAGATTAGATAGCGTGATGTGATAAATGACGATGAATATTAAGTAGTTTTTTTTTTAATTTGAATTAATGTTACCTACCTATATTAATGACTTCTAGAAACAGGATTTAAAATATAGATTAAATGTTAGTCATGTGACTTCTTCGGTTAATAAGATGCACGAGTCAAACGTTGTTACATACCTAAATCCACGGTGATGTACCAATATTATTCAATAGGCCAACTCTTAAGTTATTTGAAATATTTAGTGTTTTAAAAAAATATATAAATATATTTTTGACAAAACAATGTATTTTTATTTAAAGAAGACTTCGAACAATGACTGCCTGATTTGAATTAGAAGCGTTATTTTTATTTAGGTATCTCGCTGAACCATTGTATCATGCCGTCAAACAAAGCAAAACCTTGCAAGTTTTTCATATTAAAACAAAAATAACCAACAGAAACAAAAAATTAACATGAAATGAAAAACATAAGTTGTCATTAATAACGTTTAATATAATGATTTTTAACAATTTATCATTATAAATATTGTAAATAATCTCAAAGTCAGTCTAAAATTGTAATGCCAATTTGAATGTCATGTTCAGTCTCATCATCTTGGTCCAATTTCCATCTCGGTGCTGCTGGTCGTACTGTCACTAGATCTCCGCTCTTCCCCTTCGCCGGAAGGCGCGTTCATGCCCAAGGAATTGTTATCACTTCGGTAGCTAAATCGATGGAAAGGATTAGACCAAGTCCAGGGCATAGCGGGTGCAGGCCTTCCTTTCTTATACCACACAGCACCGGCTAACACCAGAGCTAAGAACGCGACACCTACTGATGTCCCAATTAATCCGGCTCGGAGACGAGGCATCCGCGCTCTACCTAAAATATATACAAATATTAATATATTGCAATAAACAGCTTTGGAGACCTTGGCAATAAAAATCCACTTAGAGGTCTATGACCTGACCGGATTTTATGAATATTTAGTCATTATGTTCTTTTTATTATCGAAAAATAATTAATTCAGTATGCTTCGTTAGGTCCTTGAACGCAGAATACTTAAATAACTTTTTTATTACGTGATTAAATTAAGTGTTATGATAATATCTCCATAATCTTTACATAAATAATGTCTGTCGAATCGACCCTGATTCGGAAAAAGTGCAACATTACTTTTTTATAAACTAAACTTGTTTGCAAAATAACAAAAAATCAAACCGACTTCCAGAACAAAAAACTACAAAACAAAAAATAAATTTATTTTCCGAAGTCGGTGTCTATTGTACCCATTGTTTTCAATTTTTGGACACCGACTTCGGAAAAGAAATTTATTTTTTGCTTTGTAGTTTTTTGTTCTGGAAGTCAGTTTGATTTTTTGTTAAAAAGTTTTTTATTTATCTCTTTTTAGAACATGATTATCATTTATAGCCAAAGTACATCTCATGGCGATTCCAATAAGCCCAAACACGACTAGGATACATTGTTTTATTTTAGAGTTCCAGTGCCTACCTTCCGGCTTCATCATCAGATTAGTTCGACGGTGGCATTTTCATCAGTACCATTTATTTATAAGAATTTGCTTCATTATAGTCGGTTAACTATTCGAGATATCTTATGCCCGTGACATACTTAGCATTTAGGAGTTCCAGTGGCCATCTGTGTTCTTCTTCATCAGTTTCACTTCACCAAATGATACTTTCTGAGTGCAAATGATTGCCTTGTTGATGAAAATA